>JAOEGL010000001.1:87606336-88872336 GCA_034509955.1 Urosaurus nigricauda
CAGTCATGGACAAGTTAATGACAGGATAAGGACAGGGAGTGATTCTGTTCCTATCCCATCTGTGTGTAATAATCATATATTTTTCTCCAACCCTCCTTCACATTCTCCAGGCTGCCCTGACACCAACAGCCCTGCTCAGATCTTGCAAACTCAGGGCCATGGCCTCCATCATTGGGTATTTCCATCAGTAATGTGATCTTCCTCTATTTTTATTGCCTTCTACCTTACCAAGCATTATTGTCTTTTCTATTGAGTCAAGTCTTCTTGTGATATGTCCAAAATATTACATTTAAGAGTAGTTGTTTTTGTCCCTGCACTCAATTTGCTAAGTTGCATTCAGGATACTGATCCTATTTCTGCTACCTTTTGTTTTTGCTTCTTGTCTATCCTTAATGGCTAGAAGGATTTCACCCATCATCCATTGAGGCTTTTCTTTCTTTTTGGCTGCAGATACCCAGAAAACTCCATGATAGCTTCACTCTGGGGTCACCATAAGTCAGAAATGACTTGAAGGCACACAACAACAACAAAGTATCTTTTTGCAGTCATCCCCACCAATGGCTCTGGCTTCAATCCAGAGTCCTTCTGGTTCCTGGTCTGTCAGACTTAATAGAACAAATCTATTTATTACATTCAAGTTGTATTTTGACACAAGGTTGGTTTAGTGTTTTTCTTTACCTTTACTCTAATTTTCTTTACCTGTACTTTCATAATAATAAATAATAAAAAATAAATAATAATCTTGGTCACAATCTGCTCCTGGTTTTGTTTTTGGAGAGAGAATTAAGTGTTTCTATCTTCTAGTTTCAATTATACAGTGGGCGCCTGTTATCCGTTGGGGTTTGGTTCCAGGACCTTCCGTGGATAACAAAATCCACTGATGCTCAAGTCCCATTAAATATAATGGCACAACAAAATGGTATCCCAAATATAAAATGGAAAATCAAGGTTTTCTGTTTGGAATTTATACTTTTGGGGAATATTTTCAAGCCGTGTATGGTCAAATCCATGGATAAAAAAATCTGTGGATAAGGAGGGCCAACTGTATAGTCTATTTTATTTCTATAATGACCATCAGGTGATTCCCACCTCTTTTGTTGCCTGAAGAATGTGTTTGCAATGAACAAACTGTTGGCCTTGCAAAATTTTGTCAATCACACTCCTGCTTCACTTTATGATCCTAGGCCAAATTTTCCTACAATCTTTGATTCTGCTCTGCTTCCTACTATTGCATTCCAGTTATCTTTGATTAACAAGAGGTCCTATTTTGGTGTGTGATCAATTTCTTCCTGGTCTCCAGCACATAAGCTTTCCATTCCTCCTCCCCCTCCCCCTCCCCCTTCCCCTCCTCCTCTTCTTCTTCTGGCTCTGTAGTCAGAATATAAACTTGGATTATGGTTATATTGATGGGTGTTCCCTGAAGTCTTATTAATGTTATTCAGTCAGACTTTCCATTATATCCTTCGACTGCTTCTGCTCCACCTCTCCTCACTATTAATGCCACCCCATTTTGTCTTATATTTTCACCCACTGAGTAAAAAACTGTGTAATTAGTACCTGCAGAAACAGATCACACAGTATCTGTCTATTTTCTTCACTTGTGACACTGGATTTCTGTTGATGCAGCCCAGAATTTGACTTATTTGGTTGCTTCATCACACTTGTCTCATATTTAGTTTGTGGTCTATTAAGGGGTAATGTAGATTGACAGCTTGGAATGGCCCCTGGCAACCTTGCTCAGCATGGGATTGCAGTGACCAAGCACTGTGGTCCCAAAGCTGACCACTGCCACAGCCGTGAATAGGCTGCCAGCAAGGACCAGCTTTTCAATGCTCCTTTTCAGACAGCTTTTCCTGGACAGCTCTCTGCACAGCTTCCAGCAGCTCAGGAGGCATCTGCACGCCCTGCCCCCTGAATGGTTGGAAGCTGCACTTTACTGTCTGTTTGGGGCCTAAAACACCTAGGTCCCTTTCACACCTATTGATTCCAAGCCATGTGTCACCCATCATATATTTATGCATTTCATTTTCCCTGCCCAGATATACAGCAGTACTTTACATTTATCCCTGTTGAAATACATTGTATTAGTTTTGACCCAGTCTTACAATCTCTCAAGTTCATTTTTCATTTTGAAAGAAGGACTAACACTGTCCTGGCCCCAAATTTATAAATGCTTGAGGCCAGGGATCTCCCAAGCATACAGTAGATGGTGCACTGAATGCAAACACAATGGAATCCAATACATACCGCTTCCTTGTTTATTCTGACCATTGCTTCTGCTTCTTTTCCCTACTCCAAGGCCCCTCACAAACAGCTCTGTGTGAGATTTCCATTGAGGAGAAATTTCTATCAATTGAGGATTTTTGGACTCGTATAGCTCCACCCACTGCTGAACCAGAGACAATGTTCTGCTGAGCTTGGGAACACAGGATCCCACATCCACCATGCAGATACCTCTCTTCTCTGCCTTAAGGAAAGCCTTTTTGGGGATGGTAGGGATAAGAGCTGTCCCTGGTCTTAAGCAAAGTGAAGCCCAATGCAGCAAGAAATAAATGGTGTTCTGCATGTCTGATGGTGCCTCCCCTAAACTGGCATTCAGGTGTGGTGGAGGGACCCCACTTTGCTGTCAGTCTTGAAGAACAATCCAACTGCACATTCTGGGAGCTTTTGCACACAGAATGGAGAGGCACCTGGAGCAGCAGAATTTCTGAGAATCATTAGGGTAGGCAGAATGGGTGCTTTGTAATCTCACAAAGGCTGAGCTCTTTCAAACTGAGAAAAGAGGCACACAACTTTGCCCATCTGATTATCTGATAATCATGGCATGAACTTTAATAAAGCTATCCCTGTTGCTTTATCTATTTTGGGCTGAGGACTCCCATGCCCGTGGGGTAGTGAATCTGCTAAGGGAGATTTGTCAGACCTCTAAAGCTGCTGATCCTTATCCCTCCAAATATGTGCAACATCTTGTATAGTCCCTTAAAGGTTCACACTTGTTTCCAGAACAGATTCACCAGTCCACTGACAGGAGGCATCACTGAGTGACACTACAGGATTCTGATGGATAACCTCAACTGCAAAGGGTCCAAAAATATGAAACAGGGAGTGAGAGTGGGATGCTGTCCTATATCTCCACATTTTATGTTCCTGTGAACTTTCCTGTTATTTATTACTTTCATATAAAAAGCGAAGACATTTTTAGAGTAGGGATACCAGTTTATGACTATTTCTTTGTGTTATTAAGAAAACAAGAGCCAGTGTGGTGTAATGGTTTGATCATTGGACTGACTCTGGAGACCAGGGTTTGAATCCCTGCCTGGGCATGGAAACCCACTGAATGACCTTAGGCACTCATATTTTCTCAATCTCAGAAGAAGGCAAGGGCAAACCCTCCTAGGATTTGTAGTTTTGCAGTCTTTACTCTTCTCTGTCAAAGAGTGCTAGTGCCTCATCAAACTACAAATCCCAGGATTCTGCAGGATTGATCCATGGCAGCTAAACTGCATTATTTCTACAGTGTACTTTGTAACAACTGTAGGAAAAATTTCAGACAGGTAAGAGAGTGAGGAAGATGACTCTTACTCTATTGGATACAAACAAAAATCCATCAGGGATGCCTTTATTAGCCAACTGAAATGGACAATATACTTGTTGCAAGGTTTTGAAGCTCCATTGGCTTCCTCATTAAGCAAGATGTTATAAACTAAACAGGAGGGGGGGGGGACAAAACAATTGGAGATTTTTTCTTCTTCTCCTGTTTGCTTTGTAACATCTTTCCTGATGAAGAAATCCATGGAGCGTCGAAAGCTTGCAACAAATATATTGTGCATTTCAGTTGGCCAATAAAGGTATCACTGATGGATTTTTAACAGCTACTCCTGAATGTTTTCTTACTCTCTTGGGTTTTTCTCCCTACATCCTGATCCACAGCTTCACGTATGTTCCAAAGTGGAGAATGAACTTTAAAGGAAAGGAAACAAGAAATCAAGGCAGTCAAATAAGTGTGTGTCTTTGTGGATGTGAATCAGCTGCCTCCACTAACATGAGAACAGCAGCCTTAAAGGTGTAGGCAGTAAATATATGCATGAGAACTGCTGCGCCTGTAAACTTTACATCACATACAGTATTTGCAGCATCACATAAAATGGGATTTGAGGAATAGTTACCTATGTCACAACAGGTAAGTAGTAGTTGTTGTTTTTAAAAAGATATTAATTCTATGCAAACAGTGCAATAATACTGAAACAGAGATTATGTTTTATTAAATTTTTACAATCTGAAATCATTGAGTAAAGGCAGAATGCCAACATTTCTCTCCTTTACTTGTTCTGTGTAACAACTCCAGCTCATTCACTGTGTATCAGGAAGTATTTTTTTTTTTTGTCCTACTAGATATAAGCACAGCTGAATGAGATGCAAGTTCTTTCAAAACTGTTTTCAGCCGCCACAAGAATTGTTCCTTCTGCAGTCAAATCCAAGTAACATCTGCTCAGAGCAACCAGTCAATATTGTGGAAAAGTTCAAAGAATGAAGATCATTAGTAGTGTCAGCTTTACAAGCAGAAGGTAATGGCCTTAAAGTGAGCAAGGATAATGCCCACAAATAGTGGCTTCATTAACCAGTGATTTATCATGATGAAAGACCTGTTTAACCTTTTGATCTCCACATGCTTTCTGATTTTAACAAAAAGCCCTATTATTTTGTGTTGTCAGATGATAATTTGTGGGTTGTTAAAGAAGTGAATTGAATTATTCTAAAAACAATTTATGGTCACTTTAGATTCACAGTGGGGTAATCCCAAAACTATATTGAAACATATTCCACATTTGCTATTTATTATATTTTTTATCTGCCTTTGGGTTAAAAGGTCCTCTGGTCTTCAAGGTGCCTTGCAACAAATAAAGCCAACATCCAAATGTAGTACTCAGTTTCCCCCCTCCCCCAATCTAATTTAAGCTTACTGCCCTTTTAAAATTATATAATAGCCTCCCTTCTCTCTTTCTGTCTTATCTTACTACTACACACTCTTTCCTTTTTCTCTTTTTGTTTTTATTTCTTACTCTCTTTTATCTCTCTCCTACACAATCTCTCCAAATTAAATTTGGTTAAGAAAGCTCTTATGATATGCAGATGGGTCCTGTCTTGATTAACTTTGGCACTGTGGCCAAAGTCCATTGGACTTGTAAAAAGAGTAGGCCCATTAAATATATTGGTCTTATGTAACTGATGTCTTATCAAGTTCCTGCTGACTCGGTAAATCTCCTCTAGTTGAGACTAACAAACAGATTTAAGGCTGTATGTTCAGATCACAGAATCATGGTGTGGTATAGTAATAATAATAATAATAATAATAATAATAAATTCTAAGATCTCTCAATTGGGCCTGATAAAAACAGAAGAAACCCAGATCAGGTCTAGTAATTTGACAGTAATTTGCTGTATCTCGGCTATTGGGTGCCAGCATGGTGTAGTGGTTTGAGTGCTGGACTATGACTCTAGAGATGAGAGTTTGATTCCCCACCTGAACCTAAAAACCTTCTGGTTGACCTTGGGCAAATCACACTGCCTTAGCATCAGAGGATGGGAATAGCAAGCCCCCTCTGAAGAAAATTACTAAAAAAACCTGCCACCACAGACCCTATGCTAGGTTTGCCATAGGTCACCATATGTCAAAAATGACTTGGAGGCACACAACAAGAACATCTCAGCTATTAGCCTTCAGCCACTGATCCTAACTAGTTGTTGCTTTGATTTGGGATGGACAAATGCATGAGGGGGGCAGTTTTCATCCCTGCAGCAAGCTCTACTGCCCATTTTGGGCTGAAAATCAGTTGAAAATTGTATCTGAAAATGACTTTCAGTTGTGATTTCTCTAAGAATTTTGGGGCTAGGGTGGGGAAGGATTGTGGGGATGTTTCAAGCTAATCCTGGTGGCTGCTAAGAGTAGTAATTGACATGTTAAAGGTTTTTTTTTCCACCTTGAGTGTTTGAGTTATGGCAACTACCAGGTGACCCTGTCATGAGGTTTTCTGGGACTAGGAGTGTGTGACTTAGCCAAGGTCTCCCAGTGGGTTTCCATGGCTGAGCAGGCAATTGAACCCTGTCCTCCAGAGTCATAGAAGATTATCTCATGGGGAAAAAAAAAGTAACGTACCCCTGCTGATATACAGTCACTTCAGGGATGCAGCCAGGAATTATCACATGGAAAATGCTGCCAGGCATCTGCATCTCAGCCACATCCTAGTTCCCAGCCGTGCTCAGCTGGTCAATTTGCAAACATGAAAGCTTTTTTTGGCTGGGAGCCAGGATGCAGCTGGGTTGCAGTTGCTTGGTGGCATTTTTCGTTTGATAATTCCCAGCTGCATTCTGAATGCAACTGTATCCCAGCAGGGGTAAGTCACTTTTTTTTTTAATGAGATAATTTCCTTAGTCTGACGCTCAAACCACTATACTATGCTGGCTCTTGATCTGTGCCATCTAGGGGTATAATGGTCATAAGGAGTACTTTGAATTGTGCCTGGAAACAAACTTGTAGCAAATGAAGTTGTTTCAGCAAGTGTGTTATATATTCCCTCTAACCAACCTTGGTCAGCATTCTGGCCACAGCATTTTGAATTTGTTTCAGGTTCCAAAGGTAGCCCCGTGCCAAATGTGTTTCAGTAATCCTTAGTCAAGGCACATGTTTGCACAGCCATATCTAACATGTCTGGAAACAGATATAATTAGCATGCTAGTTTTAGTTGTGCAGATAAATTCCTGGCTACTACTAAAACCGAACCATCCAGCCTCAGGGCTGAATCCAGAGATACACCCAAGTAAACCCATCCAGCACAGGCTGAATCACTTTTCCATGAACTGACTTTTGACTTTGTCTATGCCTGCTTTATTTTATCTGCTATATTCTGTGTGTAGGGGGGTAGGAGATAGGACTGATTGTTGCTCATGTTCTGCTTGTGAATACTGATCACTCTGTTTGAGAGATACATTACTGTCTCTCACATTCTCTGACAATCATGGCACCGTGTAGTATAGAAACTGTCCAACAGTTTCTCAGGCTTGTGTCACCATTAGCTGTTACTACATAACAACTTTTTCCAATTTCCATGAGGGCTTTTTGGTTTTTCCTTACAGCAAATGGCAACAACAGCAATTAAGTTAGCAGCCTAGCCATTATTTTTCTTCTTTCACAACACTGTGAATTTAGCATCAATCCAGGGAAATGTATGTTGTAGGAGAGAGATGGCTGCAACCATAAATAAATAAATAAATAAATAAATAAAATGTGACAAAAATTTTGGCAAAATGTTTGAAAGTAGCCTTCCATTATTACAGAATGGTAAGAAAATAAAATCACTGGCCCAAACAGAGGGGCCAAATAAAGCAACTTCCAGCTGCTTTGAAGTTGTGGTGTTTATATGATATACGCCCCCCCCCCAAGTGGCCAGAAGCCATTCTGAGACTGGTAAGGTGGCCCAAAGCCACTGACAAAAGAAGTGGATTAAATCTGCTCCTTCCAGCAGCCCATTTGGGACTGCAGTGGCACTCTGCTTCAGAAGTGAGCCATTCAGTCACTGCTGTCCTGGGCCGACTGGATCTGGAGGGCCAGAGGCTGCTCCTTCTGGGCCGTCTGCTTTGGTTCTTTCATAGCTTTTATCTTTAAAAAAAGAGTCTAAAATGCAGCAAAACATTAGCCACTGTAACATCAAAACAATGGAACTGGAACTTTCAACAACAAATCCTGCTATACATTGGAATGGATAATTGAAAAATGAAAGCCTTGATTATTATTGTTTGGGGAAAAAAAAGAAAAGACAACTTTTGTCATCTGTGTGGCAGTCATACACCATGGCAAACAAACAAAAAATCATTTCACAAGTGGTGAGAAGAAATAATAGAACAATTGCAATTTCTTAAATTCAATCTAGTACCCATCTCACAATTTTTCTCATTCTGGAGGTCAGATCTTTAGGATACAGCATCTTCCCCAGAGCCTCCAATTTCCCCTCAAAATTTCTTCCTTGTGAAAGATACTTCCATTTTTCTGCTTTAGATTATTTACTTTGGTGGTGATTCTGAGCTTCTATCATTGCAAGATAGCATATATTTTTGGCACAGTACACTTGTATTTTGTAAAACTGATGCAGTGACATGTTCTACTTTAGGCTAAAACTGATGCAGTGACATGTTCTACTTTGTTTAGGATAAACAAAGGTTGATCACCAATAAGCACAATACACATTTACTTGTCAGAAGAAAGGAAGTAAGATTTGTGATCTTTCAATAATAAAAGAAATAGGGTTGATTCATATTTAAGTTAAGCTGCATGTGGAAGCAGCTAAAAAAAAACCCCTACACCGCTTCTGCCTGCCTGTATTATTTATTATGATATCTTTCCTCTGAGAACCCAGAGCCATAAACCACTAACAATTAATTATTGTTATATTAATTATTGTTAAAGAAAAAATGCTAAAGTGCTAAATTCATGCTTAATTTTGTTAACAAGTTTACACTTGTTAAATTGTTGAATGTATTTTTAATCTGTTAAAATTATTTTATTACTTTACATTTTAACTGGATTTAACTGTGAAACCAGTTTTACTTTTATGCCATTCTGTGACCCTATAACACATAAAGTACAAAATAAAGATTTAACAAATATTTAAGCATAGTCATCATGGCATAGTGGCTTGGATATTGGAGAAAGATTCTGGGAGGCCAGGTTTTGAATCCTTGCTCAACTATGGAAACCCACCAGGTGACCTTGGGAAGTCATGCTCTCTCAGACTGAGAGTAAAGCAATGGCAAACATTCTTTGGAGAAATTTTGCCAAGAAAACCCCATGAGTTTCCATAAGTTCAAGTCAAATTGAGGGCACATAAGACATGGGAATGCCACTACAATTGATAGTCCTAATAAATAATGATAATGATAATAATAATAATAATTTTATTTATTATTTATTGTCTAAGGAATCGGAGCGGGTTACAGCAAGTTAAAAAGTCACAAGCTAAAACAATACCAATAGCCCACTACCAAACATCCTACCCCATTAAAATTAATTTAAACTAACAACAAATTAAAACCAAGCAGACAATTAAAACATAAACATCATCATGGAAAAGAAAACTAACCATTCCATGGGCAGCGTAAACTATGGCATCATGGGTCAAGGTGTTAGGAACTGGCGGGGAAACATAACCCAATTCCGGAGCCGGGAAATTAGGAGGTTTCTGGGAAGGCCTGCCAGAAGAGATGCATCTTTATAGCTTTTTAAAAGCAGTCAAGAGATGTAATAAGATGGATCTCATCCGGCAGCCCATTCCATAGCCTTGGAGCGGTAGCAGAGAAAGTCCTCTGGGAGGTCTGCAACAGCCTAATTTTCATAGGCTGTAGTAGGTTACTCCCAGAGGACCAAAGTGTGCAGGGGTGGGATCATATGAGGAGAGGCGGTCCCTAAGATAAGATGGACCCAAGCCATGTAGGGCTTTAAAGGTTAAAACCAACGCCTTGTACTGTGCCTGGAAACTGATTGGCAGCCAGTGGAGAAACTTGAGCACAGGTGTTATGTGCTCTCTCCTGGATATTCTGGTAACAAGCCTAGCTGCCATGTTTTGAACCAATTGAAGTAGAGCGCGTTACAGAAATCCAAGCATGAGATTACCAAATCATGTACCACAGATTCCAGGTCCTTCATATACAGGAAAGGCCACAGCTGGCGTATCAGCCGAAGCTGATAACAGGCACTCTTGACCATCGCATTCACCTGACTAGCCATGTGAAGCGACAGATCTAGAAGTACCCCCAGGCTGCGAGCAAGGTCCTTCGAGGAGAGTGTGACTCCATCTAGGACTGGAAGCTGTATTCCCAAACCTGGTTTCGGGCCTGTGACTGTTAGTACCTCCGTTTTGTCTGGATTTAGCTTGAATCTGTTTTCCCTCATCCAATCTGCTACCACTCCAAAGCAGTCATTAAGAGGGGAAATGCCATCTGAAGTTTGAACCGACGATCTGGTCATGGAGAGGTATATCTGAGTGTCATCAGCATACCGAATGATCTCACCCAGCAGCTTCATATAGAAAATGAATAGCATCGGGGACAGGATGGTTCCCCGAGGGACGCCACAATTAAGCTCAGTCTTAGAAGAGCAACTGTCCCCAAGCCTCACCCTTTGGGATCTGCCGGAGAGAAAGGACCGGAACCACCGGAGCGTGGTGCCTCCAATCCCAACTCCCTCAGCCAATCCAAAAGGATGGAGTGGTCTACAGAATCAAAGGCCACTGAGAGATCCAAGAGCACCAGCAGGGTCACACTATCCCTGTCGATACTCAAGCAGAGGTCATCGGTCAGAGCAACCATGGCAGTGTCAACTCCATGTCCTGTCCTGAAGCCGGTTTGAAGTGGATCAAGATAATAGATTTCATCCAAGACAAGCTGGAGTTGGGAGACATCTGCATTCTCGATCACCTTGCTCAAAAATGGTGGCAAGGACACTGGTCTATAGTTGTTCCTGTACAGGGGGTCAAGGGAAAGTTTCTTCAGGAGGGGCTTAACAGCTGCCTCCTTCAGACAAGATGGTAAAGTACCTTCCCTAAGGGACACATTGATTGTATACTGAAGGAATACCCTCAGTGTGTGCCCCCCCGGATGACCAGCCAAGATGGACAAGGATCGAGAGAGCAAGTCGTCTTCCTCATACTTCCAAGGAGCTTGTCCAAGTCCTCAGTACTCACAGATTTAAACTCATCCAGTAAGGTGAAAGTCGCGGAGTTGTTGGGCATCTTACCTGCGGATTCTGATAAAACGTTGACATCCAAGTCGGCCCTTATCTGAGAGATTTTATCTGCAAAGTAGATGTTAAACGCATCGCAGCAGGCCATCGTTGGGTCAAGTAGGGGATTTGGCACAGGAGGAACCTGCATCAGCTCCCCACCACCCTAAACAGCTCTGCTGGATGGGACTCTGCAGACGCAATGAGTGCAGAGCAGAAAGATCTCTGCGCTGCATGCAAAGCCTCCTGATAGGTGCCAAGATCCTGCCTATGGCGAGTTCTGTCGGACAAGAGCCGAGTTTTCCGCCATTTGTGCTCTAGTCATTGTCTGGCCTGCTTCATCTCCCTGAGTTCCTTTGTGAACCAGGGTTTCTGGTTAGAAGCAGGCTGGAAAGGACGCTCGGCGGCAGTCGCGTCGATAGCCTTGGGAAGATCGGTGTTCCAAGTGTTCACCAAGGTTTCTACGGAATCACTGGTGCTGCCAACCATTAAACCCTCAAGGCCTTCTGGAAGCCAATTGGCTCCATCAGCCTACGAGGGCGGACCATTCTAATGGGTCCGCCACCCCAGGGGGGATGGAAAGCGACTTTTAGTTCTATCTTGATCAGAAAGTGATCCGTCCATGACAATGAGGAGGTTTTAGTTACCTCCGCCCATGGATACTCCTGTTCCGTACTAAAAATCCCATCGAGTGTATGACCTGCACAATGGGTAGGCCCATTGACCAATTGGGAAAGGTTCATGCTTGTCATGGATTCCATGAACTCCAAGCTGCTCCAGATAGATTGGATAAGCCGGTCTCGAGAGGAATGTTGAAGTCGCCCAAGACCAGGAGTCTGGGCAACTCCAACAGCAACTCAGAGACCAGCTGAGTCAGCTTGGTTAGGGAGTCAGCTAGGCAACGGGGTGACTGATATACTAACAGAATCCCCAAGCTATCCCTGGTCTTCAGGCTAAGGTAAATACATTCGATGTGGGTTGTTTTCCGGACAGGTTTCCTGATCAAGGTTAAGTTGGTTTTATGGACTATTGCCATGCCGCCACCCCCCCTACCCACTTTCCCTTGTCTGCTCACTAACCGTATAACCAGCTGGGACAGCCTGCACCAATGTAGCAGGGCTGGCATCTCCCAGCCAGGTCTCGGTAAAGCATGCCAGGTCGGCCTGTTCATCCACAAGAAGATTGTGGATGATGTGGGTCTTACCTTTGGCTGACCTGATGCTGCCGAGGAGCAGATTAAGGGGCTGTGGAATGATTGGTACGCTCTCCACATTATCCTGGGAAACATTATCCTGTTTTCAGGAAGGATTCCTGCCCGATCTTCTCAAGGAAGTCCTGATGAGGAGGAAGAAATATTAACAATCTAAGATATGCAGATGACACCATACTACTAGCAAAAATATCACAGATTTGGAAATTATTGAAGAATGTCAAAGAAGAAAGTGCAGAGATTTAATACTTAACATAAAGAAAATAAAAATAATGACCATGGAGGAATTGCATAAATTCAGTCTAGACAATAAAGAAACTGAATTAGTTAAAGAGCTTGGATCAAACATTGATCAGACTAGAGACTGCAGCTAAGAAATTTTTTTAAAAAACTGGGAATGGGAAGGGGAGCTGTGAAAGAACTCAACAAGATTCTAAAGTATGGAGATACAAAACTGACTGCTAAAGTTAGAATAATCCAAGCCATTTATATTCCTTATCACCATGTGTGGATATGAGAGCTGGACAGTGAAAAAAGGGGATAAGGAAAAATCCAACTCATTTGAGATGAGTTCTAAGGATAATGTGGACTGCAAAAAAGACAAACAAATGGATACTTGAACAGATCAGCACTGAAATCTCCCTGGTAGCCAAGATGATCAAATTGAGGCTCTTTTACTTTAGCCACATCATAAGGCATGAGTCATTAGAAAAGACAATAATGCTGGGAAAGTTAGAGGGTAGCAGAAAAAAGAAACAAACCACATACCAGATGGATAATCCAGAAGCTCACAGGACTAAGCAGAAGAGTGGAAGACAGGGGCTTGGAGATAACTCATTCACAGGGTCTCCAGAAATAATAATAATAATAATAATAATAATAATAATAATAAAAAATAAAGTGAGCAATCGGGGTGGGGTACAACAATTTAAAAACAAGTACAATTAAAATGTTACATCCCAATCCCTCCTCCCACCCCTTAAAATAAGATTAAACTAGCACAAGGTTAAAATAGCAACCATAAAAAAACAAAAACAATACAATGTATCAATTATATATATATATATATATATATATATTAGTTGACTCTAGGGAAGTTTATAAAAACAGCAGCAAATAATACAGATTTATATAAATAAACAAAGAGAATTTACAGATAATGTGCAGTTTTAGCAATTTAACTTCTTGCATCTATAATTTTCTCTGGTAGAAATAAAGAAAATTATCACTGTAGAAATGAAGAAACTCAAGAGTGCAACACTGTTCATTGTGCAGCATGAGGATTGATTCAATGTGGTCATCTGATAATCTACTCTGGCAAAAAGTGGTATGTGTCTGTGGCTGCATATTGGCCAGTGGAGCATGAGCCTTCAATGTGCTTTTGAGTGCTGGATTAGACTGGAAAGGGGTTTAGAGGGAGGCAACTGACCTAAACTGATAATAGTGTGACCTGAGGTGTGGTGTTTTTTTTATAGGGGAAATTTTGTGGACAAACCAAGCCAGTGATACTGTTTTATCACACTAGGGGGCAAACAGGATTTAAATGATAAACATAGGGCATTTCCTGTTTAACTCTTGTTTAACTCTTGTTTAAATTCTGTTTGCCTCCTAGTTTGATAAAGCAGATAGTCAGAAATGGAACAGATGACATGGAAAGCAGTGGTGGTAACAAATATCCACTGGTGCATTCTAAAGCATTTAAGCCATGCATGGTTATTTCAAGTTTGTTAGTCTAAGGACATGCAGGGAACTGTGATGTTGATTGTAGAAGCAGCTATGGGATGATAAATTCTTTCACTTTGGCCTGGTTCTGAGATCAATATCAACACAAACACTTCCCTATTAAACAAAAACAAAACAAAACAAACAACTTCATTTATATACTGCTTCATACCGCCTAAGGAGTGTCTAAGTGGTTTACAACTGTAAGCTACTTGCCCCCAGCAATCTGGGTACTCATTTTAGTGACCTCGGAAGGATGCAAGCCTGAGTCAAGCTTACTACCCCATCCAAACCCCATTAGAATACAATTAACTCTCTCAGAGCCATAGTGCCAGCTTAATTTGTTCTTACATTTTGCTTCCTTCTGTACTGAGAGAAGGTATGCTGAATGACATTTCTTTTTCTTTTTAAAAAAATCTAGCATTCACAAGCATATTGGGAACAAAACTGGACTACATTGCAGGGTTGCCATGAAACACATTCCCAAATATAGGTATATGAAGACTGGGCTACTTTGCAGAGTGGCTATTGCTGTGTCCCTCATAGTTGATATTTTGGGCATCCAAAGAAAAAGGGCAGACAAAATAATCAAGAGAATGAGAATTCAGCAAATATAAGAGCCATTTTCTGTGTCTCACTTTCTTGAATGCTAGAAATTTGGAGACTTAAGGAAAAATTTCATGGGGAGAAACTGGAATTCTTATGTGGGGTACAATATCTTCATTTTGCTCTCTCCTGTAGCTAGCCACCTGTGCCTGCCCTTTCTGCCACTGCATTTTCTTTTTTAAAAAGATGTATCAACATATATACACACACGGATGATTGAACAATAATAAGAATACTCCAAGTCTGTGACACTAGAGTTTGGAACTAATAAGTAACAAAGCTTAACATCAGAAGTAAAATCTGTTCTTGGTTTTCATCCTCTAGAAAAAAACTGTAAGAAAGGATGCTAAACAGAATGTGGATGTGTGCATGTGTGCGGGATGTTTTAATGTTGTATACATTTTTATAGAAAGCAGCATCAGTAAAGCAAGATTATGAAATAAACAGCTATCTGTTTTCTTTGCCCAGTGTCTAGATCCACATATGTTTGGTTTCTCCAGTCCCAAGATTGAACATTTGCCTTCTCCCTCCTTTCCCCCTCCTCTCCCCATCTCCCAGCCCTTCTCTGCTGCCTAACAAAAGCTTCTTCACAAAAGAAATTCTTCCTGGTCTGTAAAACAGTTGTGTAAAACTTGAACTGTAAAAGCCACAGTTGACTGCGTTAATGCAGAACAGTTGGGAGGGTGGGGGAATCAGTGGCAGGTTGGGGCAGGCTACAGCAGTGGTGTCCCTATTCTGTTGAGGGAGCTACTTAGTCACACCACCTGCTCCCCCTATTATTTCAAAGGCAAACCAGTCATGGCAATATGGACAGACGGGTGTTTAGCTTCAATACCATAGACACAGGACACCAGACGGTTTGAGGGGCAAGTTAAGAAAAGATAAATTAAGTGATCAATAAAGATAAGGGGAGCAGTAAAATGGCAGGGACAGGTCAGACAAAACAAGGGGGCAAACGTGAGTTTAATAATGCAAACAGTAGCTGGATTCAGTGTTCCAAATCCATATTATATTTAAAAGAACTATTTTTTCCTCTATTGGTGGCATGTGTTCTTCTGCTAATGATAACTATAAAGTAAAGTGTGCAGACAGACAAATGTCTAATTCTTGCTGGACTGTCCAGTCAACATGCACAAAGCAGAGAGAGTCGTATATTTGGAGACAGTCAGCTTAACTTCCAATAAATGAAAATGTCTGAGTGTGGAGAAGTGGAGCTGAGGTTTTGATAAAAGAGGGATATTGCATTTAGAAAATAATTCTGTTCTAGAACTGACAAGGCACTTTTGGCAAATTTATAGGCAGCTGATACCACCTCTAAAGAAATCCTCTGTTGCTAAGAGATGCCATACACTGCATTTCATAGGAGTACAAAAAGGTTTTCCAAATGCACACCTACAACTTTAAAGCAGGAATATCTGCCAATTCCTCTGGTAGTACCTAACTACATTAGTGTACTATATTACACTAATACTTTGTAGTCCTGTTATTTTTTTTCTCTTTTGATTCAGAGGTGCACCTGTTCTTTATTTTCACCAGACTACAAAAAAAAAAGTTTTTCCTCTTTCCACTTATTACAATCTCTTTTTCTCCTCCTATGTTGCAATCAGGCCTAGAGAAAAAAACAACTTCCCATTAGCATCAAATGAGACACAAGTTAGACGGCTTCCCAATCTAACTGGCAAAGGCATCCAAGCTATAGCAACCCACCTGGACATTCAGGAAAAATAATTGCTTTAAGAGTGCCTTCTAAGTGCAGATGTAGACCTTTGGGGATATACAGCCTCATCTAGAAAGGTGCAGATCAAAAGGCAGTACTACTAAAAAATTATTCAGTATAATATGTCTCTGTCTTCCTCTTGTTAGTCCACATTCAACTTTTCAGTGAGCCCAGATAGGATAAGATCTCCTTTTCAAAATGAGAAAGTTCTGTATCATAAACATTTTGATGGCATCCAGACCCTCAAACATGGGTAACTTCTCTAATCATTTGGTATCAAACTTACACTGTAAATGCCAAACAGCATAGAAAAGGGAATGGAACCCGGAGTGACCAAATGGAAAATGGCCAGAGAATGGAACAGTCCCAACACCATATTCTGGGAACTCTAAACATGTAGGAATGGAGCCACTGTAAAATGGTACCTCCAATTCACAGGCTAGATATATATCAAAAGTGAACAGAATCTCTCTGGCTTCCAATCATTACATCTGTTTCTGTCTCAGTATCAGAATTAAACCAACAAAGATTGAGTACTCACCACCCTTAACTTCTCTGCTTTTGATACACTTGATCACAACTCCCTGTTTGAGTTACTTTACTTGTTTTGAACAGGAAGAAGTACTGTCAATAAGCTTGGAAAGAATTAAATATCCTTCAAATAGATGCATATTTATAAACATATACCTAAACAGATATACTTAGACCTATAAAGCAGTGAAAACATACCATGTATATATTTTTTCCTCATAGAGAAAACCTTTGACAGAATTAAAATGAGATTATTTAAATATCTCCCATGAATTTTGGAGACTTGTGTGTTTGATTTTTTTGAACTTTTGTCCCTTGTGTGGATGATGCTTCCACTTCCAACTGCAGGACAGAGGGACTGTATCTAATTTCTTCCAGTTCATCCCTTCAGGGCATTACCTTGTGCTACAAGTGCTACCATTCTAGAGGATGTTCTTATCTTTAAGAGCAATGTTTAGAGGTGGCAAGGGTCAACATCTAGAAGGAGATTACCTACTTCACTGACTTCAACAAATAAATTTCACAGTGGGCAATACTGTACCATCACCATCCTTATACAGTACAGTGGGCCCATGGTATTTGGCAGGGTTTGTTTTCAGGACCCTCCATGGATACCAAAATCCATGGGTGCTCATGTCCCATTAAATACAACAGCATAGTAAAATGGTGTCCCTTATATAAAATGGAAAAATCAAGGTTTGATTTTTTGGAATTTCTATATATATTTTAAATATTTTTCAGGCTCATCATCATCAATCTTTATTTCAGTCATTGACCAGTATAAAATAAAATAAAAATAAAAATGTAAAAAATTGAAATAAATAGGCTAAATAAGTAAAATAATAGGGTGAAATACATTCGTTGCTATAAGGTACAATTATTGATATAAAAAATCAGAGATGATCTCTACCATCTGACATCAGATATTGCCAACCATCTGCAGATGTGTTTTGCACATGATGTAACAAAATTTTGCTACTTTCTGTATGACAGTATGGTTCTGGCTGTCCAACAAATAATGTAAACAAAACACATCAGTGTGACCGGGAAAATTAGTTACAAGAGGGGTAATCAGCTGATGAATATCCTTATAAAATTGACAGTACAGAAGAACATGAGCTGTGCTTTCAATAGCACCAGTGTCACAGAGACATAGTCGGAGCTCATGGGGAATTTTCCTATATTTCCCTTCCAGCACTGCTGTTGGGAGAGCATTGAATCGAGCTAATGATAAGGCTCTCTTGAATTTGGGCACTGTAACCTGGTATAGGTAAGAGGCTGGATGATTAGTCAACAATTGGTTGTTTAAAAATAGATAGTAATAGCAGCATTTTCTATCTGACATGCAGTATCTAAGATCCTTTGCTTTATAACTGATTTTGCTTGATCTAATCCTAATTTTAGAATGGGATCACAAGACAGTCCAAGAAGATTCAGTTTCTTATGGACAGCAGATTCCCAAGAAGACTTGTAGTCATCCACCAATATCGGCTGAGTCAGGCCACCAGGATTGTTATATAACTTTAGCCAATAAACAAGGATGTTTAATATTTTCAAGTTATGGATGGTTGAGTCTGTGGATAAAGAATCTGTGGATATGGAGAGCTGACTGTACTGCCAATGTTGCTCCAAAAGTTAAGGTGGGCTTAAAGATGATATTGTTCCTCATGGCTTCACAGACCTCCTCAGGCTCCTCATTCATTTTTTCAGGGGCTGGTTTATTTAACCTTTATCCAATACTCAGTGTAGATGGTTACCAAAGCCAGTGTATAGCAATTGCAAGTACAATTCTTTACTGCTTATTAGCAAACTAAGCACTCCCTAAGTGATTTACAATGTGTAAAGCACTCGCCCCCAACAAGCTGGATGCTCATTTCACCACCCTACAATAGGATGGAAGGCTGAGTGGACCTTAGAGTTCTCCTCTAGGATTGAATGTACAACATTGTGGCTGCAGTACTGGTCCACATTCTAGACACTTGGGGGTGAAACAGATGGCGGGAAAAAGTGGCTTGAAGCTGCCTTTTCTGAAGCCACATTCAAACCTCACCAACTGCACTGCCAGCTCCCAGGGCAGCTGGAGTGCTCATGTATGACCACATGACATGGCTTCAAGCCAGGAAGAAGTGGAAAAAAGCTGCTTCATTTGGAAACAGCTTTTCTCTGCGTAAGGGCACTTTTCTGCTGGCTTCAAGGCTTGTGTCATCTAAATGCCATGCTTTCAAGTCAGCCTGAAAGCACCTCTTTTTGCCTGTCTGTTTAGCCCCATAGAGACACTTTTTATACATCAGTTCCACAGTAAAGGAATATGGAAGATTTTCCCAGGGCAGTTTCCTGGGAACAGAAAGTAAGAGACAAAAGTGAAAATGTGTTGGGGGGCAGGGGGTGACAAATAAGGCTGGGGAATGGAATGTTTTAACTTGAAAATTAATCAAGCTAAAACCTGCAAAAGAATAGGGCAGCACATTGCTTATTATATGCTTGTACTTGTGGATGATGTTAGTTCTGGGTGCTGATATCTTACTGTTAACTTTACAGTAAGTTATGTTGGATCTAAGGAGCCCTGGTGGCACAGTGATTAAATGCCTGTACTGCAGCCACTCACTCACAAACCATAAAGTTGTGAGTTCAATACCAGCAAAAGGGCTCAAGCTCAACTCAGATTTGCATCCTTCCAAAGTCACTAAAATGAATATCCAGATTGTTGGGGGGCAATTAGCTTACACTTTGCAAACCACTTAGGGAGTGCTTAAGTGCACTGATAAGCAGTATAGAAATGTACTTGCTATGGCTATTAACTTCTCCAATTACTGAAATAACATTTTCGTGTTTGAATACAGAAGGTTGGTTTACCTAACTGTGGGGAGTGGGTAGGTCTAGGCCTCCAGAGATCCATCTATCCCTAAAGGCACTTGTGTGCCAGAAGGAGCCTTGCCTCCTCCCAGTCTGCCCACAAAATTCATCCTCTCACCCAGCCCAGATTGGGCAGGCATGGAAGTGATACAGTATTGGCAGAATATGGCCAACACTTTAGCTCGCTGAACTGGGGTGTCACAATATCTGTTACATACTTCATTGTCTTTACTGTTAGGGAATGGGAAGAGGTGCTTGTGAGATTATTTACCAGTCTCAAGAACTTTACAGCATGACAGATCTGGAAGGGATTGCCTGCTCCACATCAAGCTACAAAATTTCTTGCCCAGTGGTTCTCAAACTGTAGGACAAGACCCCCAGAGGAAGTGTGCGAGTTGGTCAAGGAGACATGAGACCTAGAGGCCCTCCCCCAACTCTTTCTGGAGGAGAAGAGAAAGTTTAAGCATCCCTATGCCCCACAATTTATTTTGAGGCATATATATATATAGATATATATATTACTTTGCACATCTGGAAGCCAGCATGTGTTATCGGCATCAGCATCTCTCCTCTTTTGATATCAGAATTTCAATACGATACAAGTTAAGTGGCCATTCTATGACTCTACTGTGGATGCCATTACTAGGATTCCTCCATCACGTGTAGGCTAGCACTAGGAGTTGCTTGGGCTTTGTTTTTCCAGACACTGTAGAGGAGGTGAGAAATGCCAACAATGGGCTGATACCAAAGAGTCAACAACTCAGGTATAACTGTGCATGAATCCCCCTTGCCTTGGAAATGCACACCCATCATTCACATTCACACTACAATGTTACCACTTCAGAAAAATGACTTCAAAGTGATCCAAATCCATTTCAAAGAATGCACCATCATTTGGCCTTTTCCAATGCCTTGAATTTTGCCCTAGTGTTAAAATTCACTATAAATATTGATGTTGTTCCTTTGTTTTGGTAGCTTAGTTCAGTGATAGGCATACATGCTAGCCCCTCGGCTAGCCCTTCTTTCACTTGGCAACTCCCATTTGCCTCAGGAGCGATTGAGTTCCCTTTTCATCTCCAGACCTGTAACAAGAGGAGCAACTAACCATTCAGGTATAGTATCTCTGTTAGTCTGACCTATGTAACACCAATGTAACACCTTTTGATTTCTTGGTCCATTTAAGCTTGCATCATTTTATGTTTTCATATGATTGTTGATTTCCCCTTTTAAAAACCGTATTGTTTGGAGCTCTGCCTCTGGAATTCTTTGTGTTTCTGGAGTTGGTATGTACAGGGATTGGTACCAAGGCTATGTAACCCAGCCAGTAGACATTGCTACCTTGAGCTAATTTAAATTCCCTAAAATCTCAAGAGTTACATATGTGTTTCTGAGGTTGTGATGACCTTTAAACACCAAAAAGGATAGTATATGAATACTGTAAGTACATTTCTATATCACTTATCAGTGAACTAACACTCACTAAGTGGTTTATAATGTGTAAGCCAATTGCTCCCAACAAGCTGGATACTATTTTGCCAACCTACAAAAAGATGCAAGGCTTGAGTGGACCTTGGAGCCCCTGGGATCGAACTCACAACCTTGTGGCTGCAGTATAGACATTTAACCTGTACTTGTGGCTGCAGTACAGGCATTTAACCACTGCACCATTAGGGCTCCCTATATGTAGAGGCCAACCTTACTGTGTATGTCTGTGAATACTTTATATGGAACTCACTCCTGGGAGAGGCTAGGCTGTCCCCATCCCCGCTCTCCTTTTGCCAGAGGGTAGAGGGAACACAGAGTAGCAGAAGGAGGACCAGCCCACATCTATAAATACTAGGAAGAGACTAGAATATTATACACATTTTCCACTATTTCTTCCTCCAGTTGAAAATTCTGGTATACATAGCCAATACATGGGATCAGTGTATATATGTATACCAGTGAAAATTCTGGTATACATAGCCAATACATGGGATCAGTGGGCTTTTAATCTGTAACTGCACCAGGGAGGCTTCATATTGAGGTATTTGTTTTTGTATATTTTTAATGGTTTTATATGTTTAACTTAGTCAGATTTTAATGATTTTATATTTTTAACATGTTATATTAATGTGATGTTTATAATTGGTTTTTTTAAATGATACTTTTTAAAGCATCTTTTATGAGCTGCCTTAGGTCCAATTTAAGAGAAAGCCATCATACAAATAAAATAAGATAAGATAAATAATATAGTAAATATTTATTAATATTATTTCCTTCAAAAAGATGGCAAGGTGGGCAATAAAAGTCAAATGGAAAGAAATAGAACTAGAACATTGACAAAAACAAATTAAAATATTTTTAAAAAAAAGAAAAAATGAAATAAAGAAATGCCCTTCAGTGTACAGGAGGCGAACTTCAGATCTAAACCAGCTGGTGTGTGATCCTCTCTTCAGAATCCCTTGGACATTTTGATGTTGCTGAGGAGTTGAACAGGAGGAGACACAAAGGGTTATTCAGGGCTAGTCTGTACAGATGTGCATTGTGCAAATTGCTGTTGATTTTCACACATTTGGATCAATGCTTAATTGTCTTCATTTTGCCCTGCAAATCCACATCTATTCACCCTACGTGTGCCAAAAATGTGCAGCCCTGTGAATCCATGTGAATACATGTGTATCCTTGTGGATACTCATGGATTTTTGTTTTGTGCCTTCAAGTGATTTCCAACTTATAGATACCTTGCTAATGACCACAAATCCCCTTTCAACAGTTTATGGAATCACCCTTACTCCTGGCAAAAAGTCTGAATTCTTCCAAATTGTGTGTGGGTGGATTGCAAACAAACCCTTAAAGAAAGCCTAATGTGGGAGAAAAGGTGCATGGGCAAAAGAGACCGGCATTGTGCTGGACAAATTGAGCAAAATGTGAACTTTTTAACTACTTTAAGTCAGAGTTTGTAATAGTTACTTTTTGAACTGTAGCCTCCAGAATTCTCCAGTCAGCATGGACACAGACTGTGCTGGAAAGAGCAGCCTGGGAACTATAGTCCAAAAAGTATCTTTTCTGAGCCCTGCTTTACATTTTTTAAAGCTGGGCCTTATCACTGAAAACATCTAATTGTTCCTAAATCCTGTTTCAAAGGAAGCCCAAATTGCTTGCCTAGTATGATCTATGAACAGGACTGATGATTGCCAAATCCAATTCCTGCAAGCTGTTGACAGCCCTGAAATTAATATTGACTTCATCAGCATGACTTGGATCAATCCCTGAGAGCTCTGTATATGAAACACAGTTTAGTAATTACCTTAATAAATCCAGTGATTAATTATATAAATCTGAGAGAGAGCAATTTTTAGCTCAACAATAAAACTGTTTGCTTTGATGAGATATTGTATCATTCTCGCTCTGCGTAAGGCATGGTACATTAGCCTTGTTGGATCATCTTAATGGGTAGATAGTCATAAAATGAATCAGACAAGCAACTGAGGATATTTGGGTGTGTTTTGGAATTTACCACTATGACTGTGATTCATTGGATAGATTTCTTTTAAAGCACATCAATATCTCAGTAGAGCAAGGATTTATATAAGCATTTATTTAACTGTCATGAGGGTGAGAAACAGCATGATAATGTAACATAATAATTATTGCTCTGCTGATATGACAATATAAACAGACAAAACAAATGATATTGTAAACCACACTAGTTAATCACATATTGGAGATTATTAGATCCACTGTTAAGGAGATTAAAAGGCACTATTTCAAAAATAGCAAAATAAATCAGCAGTAACCCTGAAAAATGGTTTTGGGTAGTTGTAGTTCAAAGAAGTAACCTTTCCATGGCTTTAGCAGTTCCAGGGCTGGATCTTACAACTGAAAATAGTTCAGCTCCACAAAATGCTCTCAAAGGAAACTGAAAGAAAACTGCATTCTTCTCAAAGGGGTGGAGAAGATGGGCTCAAAGGAGCAGCCTGGGTCCATTCTGGCCAGAAGCCCGTTTGAACCATGCCAACTGCATGAACCATGCCAACTGCATGAACCCCTCCTAAGATGGACCATGGATACAGAGCCCAGCCATTGCTGGCAAGGAGTCAGATTTTCCCAGCCCTTTTTTGCTCCGTTTTGTTCTGTGTGTTTTAGCACAGCTTCCAGCCACTTCATGTAACCGGCATGCCTCCAGAGTGTCTGGAAGCACTTTATTTAGTCCATCTGTCAGAATTAGTCCGCCACTACGTAGCCATAGTGGTATACTCTCTTGGCAGTTTGGAATCACAGGAGAAAAATGTAAGGTTCATTTCTTTAATTTATTGTTTAGTATTCTTTCTTTTCCCTTCCTTCCTTCCTTCTCTTATATAGAACTTTTCTATCAATGAATTATAAATGGTAGACTAATGGCCAAAACAGACGGTCTGGTAAAGTTGGCTTCTAGCCAGCTTGGGGCATGGCGTTTAGACACAACATGCCCCTGAGTTGCCCGGAAGCCATGCTGGTGATTACACACCAGCTGGCTTCCAGGTGAATCGGCAGCATGGTGTTTAAACACAATTCACCCTGGAGCTGATGAAAAGCCGGCTCCAGAAGCATAGGGGCAGCCTTTTTCTGCCCCAAATAGGAGTGGACTTTTCCTGCTCCTATTTGGGAGGGGGGGATAATGTGCTGGATTGGATCTGTGGTGTGTGGTTGCCATGGCACACGACTATGCGGTGACCCCAATATGACATTTTTTTGTAGTCTGTTTTGCCCTATACCTTTGCTTCATCATCCTTTATGCTCACAAAAACCCTGTAAGGTAGATAATAATAATAATAATAATAATAATAATAATAAATATTATTATTATTTCTAGCCCGCCCCTCTGAGCGAGCAATCAGGGCGGGGTACAAGATAAAATTAAAAACAAGACAATTAAAATATCCAATCCCATTCCCACCTCCCCCCCTTAAAAAAAGAATTAAACCAACAACAAGTTAAAATATAGTGCAAATAGCGGACAGTCAACAATAACAAAGTAAAAGTTCCTTGAGCTGTATCGGGTGATGAGGAATTAGGGACTGGCGAAAGGTTTGGAGCCGGGTGACATTAAACATTTTCCAGGAAGGCCTGCCAGAAGAGATGCGTCTTCAAGGCTTTCTTAAAGCTATCAGTGGATGGAATGAGACACAACTCATCGGGCAGGTCATTCCAAAGTTTGGGGGCGACCGCTGAGAAGGCCCTCTGGGAGGTCTGTGTCATGGGCTGTAAGAGACTCCTCCCAGAGGATCGAAGCGTGCGGGGAGGGGGGTTTCGTACGGGGAGAGGCGGTCCCTTAGATATGATGGACCCGAGCCATGTAGGGCTTTATAGGTTAAAACCAACACCTTGTACTGTGCCCGGAAACTGATCGGCATCTGGTGGAGAGATTTTAGCACAGGTGTCATGTGCTCTCTCCTAGATGTACCTGTAATAAGTCTGGCTGCCATATTCATAGATCAGACTGAGAGAGAGTGACGGGGTCAAGGTCACCTGGTGAGATTCATGGTTCAATGCAGGCTGTACAATATTTGTGCCCATTGACTAAAACTGTTTTCTTTCTTTCCTAGAAACTCTCCATGGTTTTACAGCTGATGACTCATGGACCAAAAATGGTTCAGTGACTACTACTTAGAGTACCATTGTAATAGACTACTGTGGCTCTCTCACTAAGGAGATTATCGCACGGCCATGCTAGATGTGGCAAGCAAACTTAAATAGGTGGATTTTATTGCACAACCTCATGCCCAGGCAGTAGGCATTCTGTACCCAAACTGGGTTTCTCCTGGACCTTTTAAAGAATGGGAGTTTCCCATTCTTTAAAAGGTGCAGGAGATGCCTGGATTGGGTACAGGGTGCCTACAGCCTGTGCACAGGGGTGTGCAATAAAATCTGACTATTTATTTCACATCCCATGTCTAGCATGGGAGGAAACATGGTGCTATAATCTCCTAATCTGTTTGGTGTTACTCTTGAAAACAGTTACAGTTCAAAGCCTCCAAAACCCCAGTAAAAAAAAAAATCAAAAATCAAAATTCTCTTTCCTGTTATTCAAAAGTAACTATTAATTAAAGAAATTAAGCAAACAATTTGTAATTGCTACCCAGAAGGTGATAGTCTTTTCCACATCTAGATGTTCCTCCACCCCTTTGGTGGGTTGAACAACCCTTTCACGGGGATCACCTAAGACCCTTGGAATAAACATATGTGCATGTAGCAATGAAAATAATTTTATGGTCAGGGGGATCACCACAACATGAGGAACTGTATTAAAGGGTCGCAGCATTAGGAAGGCTGAGAACCACTGACATAGAGGTTCATCATGTGTCCCCTGAAAATGAATTGTGAAACTTTTATTCCACAACTCTTAATTAATTAATTCATCATCATCATCATTGTTTATTTGTATAGGGCCATGTAAATTTATGGCCCTATACAAATAAATAATCCTAGGATTTCTGCTGAGTTCTACACAAGAATCAATAAGATAAAGTAATGAGAAGGCATGGAGGAAAGATTATAAGGGTCAGAGGAATGGAAAACAAGAAAAGAGATTTTGGTGAGGTGGATGAGAAATGAGGTTTTTTAAAAAAATATTGCAGCCTTTTTTAAACTAAAAAAAAACAACAGATTTATATGGGAGAGGGGAAGCACAAAATAACGGATTGAATTTTACAGCTTCCGTTTGATAGGGCATATTTTTCTTACAAATAAATGGCAGTTTAATGCAAACATAATATTTAACATTTTCTGTTTCTAATGTAAATGTAATTCAATTAGACTTTTAAGCTTATAAATGATTAACTAAAATACTTTCTATTGTTTGCCTACTTTCTATTGTTTGCCTACAGCGCCCAGAGAAGCACCAGAATGGGGCCAGGGCTGCCTCACCGGCAGCCCCAGAGGCCCCATTCCACCACTTCTCCAGTCCAGGAAGAAGCAGCAAACTGCTGCTTCTCTGTGGCATGAAAGTGGGGTGCAGCAGGCGACCTGGGCGCCCGCTGTACCCCGCCATCCCTGACGCTCCCGTGGGGAGAAAGGGGCCACCACTGTGGCCCCTTTCCCCTCGGGGTCCTTGGAACGGCTGTGTAAAGGCTGCGCTAAGGACAAGCAGCAAAAAGGAGCTCCATTTTGGAGCTCCTTTTGGGGCCGCAGAAGGTGCCCTCTTATGGTGCCATGACACCAGGCATGCGCTGCGTTGTGTAAACATGGCACACACCATGACGCCATCAGGGTGTGCGCGTATGGATGGCGCCATTTTAAGATGGCCCTCTCCATACGCACTAGGGTTAGAGAGAGTGCAAATGCTGCACACTCCCTAACCCTAATCATGGTGCAAGGGCGTCTGTTTCTGCTTGTCTGTATTGGGGCCTTGTAACACCTTTGAGACTAAATGAGAAAAGGATCTGCTACTATGAGCTTTCATAGACTTGAGTCTGCTTCCTCAGATGCATGGAGTGTAGGGTCCAGGGAGTATGAGACTAGCAATAGGAATGCAAAACTTGTGGATAGGGAGATGAGATGGTGTCATTGGGGGGCAAAGGCAGGTGTTGCCTAAAGCCAAGGTGAGTGGATAACCATATGAATATGGTGGCAGTACTGGAATGTAGTGTGAAAACTAGAAAGGAGATGTGATGAACAGCCCAAAACATCCCTTCTGAGGCTTGGATGTTAGCTAATGTTATAATGTGTGTTGTGTACCTGGAAATCATTGGTGCTTTACAGTCCGCCCAAAAAGGGTGGTCCGTGGGCAAACCTTTCAGTGCTGGATTGGGGCTAGGTCAGCCTCACTGGCAGCCCTAGAGACTCAAATCCACCACTTTTCCAGGCCTTGGAGAAGCAAAATGCCGCTTCCTCATGGCCTGCAAAGGGGTGTCCTTGGGGCTTTATGCCCCAAGGACACCCTGACAGGTGGGGGAAAGGGAAAAGGGGCCTGCTTGGCCATGATGTAAGTGGCCACGATGCGCATGGGGAAAAAGAGCTCTGTTTTGGAGCTCCTTTTGGCGATGCTGAAAGGGTGCCCCAAGTGCCCTGCAGTGTCGTGATGACATCGGGCACATGCTGGTCCGTGTGGACATCGCACATGCCATGACGCCATCAGTGTCTAAGCGTATGGACAGCGCGATTTCAAAATGGCGCTGTCCATACACACTAGGACTGGGGAACATGCAGTTGCTGCACTCTCCCCAGCCCTACTTACAGTGCAGGGACATCCCTTTCGGGCCATCTGTAAAGGGTCTTTGTCTCTGTTCAATCCACTGTTGATAGACAGGAGTTTGTGGAAATAGTTCAATTCTGTTGTTTTTCTTTCCAATACTCTTTTGTAGGTTGTTTTGTTTTGTTCTCTTCAAGGACAGTTGTTGATATGGAATAGAATCTGGAAGGAAGTGTTCTTCAACTCATTTTTGTGTATCCCATTCCTGACAATAATCTTTGAGAATTCCTAGATAACAGGTGAAGTCCCAGTGGACTGGAGGAGGGCAAATGTCTCCATCTTCAAAGGGGAGGAAAAGACATCTATACCAGGAAAGATTCTAGAACAGCTTATAAACCTAGAGTTTGTAAGCATTTAGAAAGGAATGCCATAATTGCAAAAAGTTAACATGGGTTTCTTAAAAACATGTCATGCCAGACTAATCTTAGCTTTCTTTTTTGATAAATTTACCAGCTTGGTAGATGAAGAGATTTATGCTGTGAATGTAGCATATTTCAGTAAGACCTTTGACAAGGGCCCCCACAATATTCTGGCAAACAAGCTAGTAAAATGTGGACTAGACACTGCTTCTGCTCGGTAGCTTTGTAACTGGTTGACCAGCCAAACTCAAAGGGTGCTCAGAAATGGCTCCTCTTCATCCTGGAGAGAAGTGACCGGCAAGGTGTCACAAGGTTCTGTCCAGAGCCCAGTGCTATTCAACATCTTTATCAATGACTTGGATAAAGGAATAGAGGACATGCTTATCAAATTTGCAGATGATACCAAATAAAAAAGAGTAGCTAATAGCCCAGAGGACAGGATCAAAATTCAAAATGACCTTATAGATTAGAAAGTTGGGCCAAAACTAACAAAATGAATTTCAACAGGGAGAAATGTAAGGTACTGCACTTTAAAAAATTAAATGCACAAATATAGAATTGGGGACACCTGGATTTGACAATAGTACATGTGAAAGGGATCTAGTAGTCCTAGTAGAGCACAAGTTGAACAAGAGTCAATAGTGTGATGCAGCAGCTAAAAAAGCCAATGCAATTCTAGGCTGCATTAATAGAGGTATAGAGGTATAGTGTCTAGATTGAAGAAGTAATAGTACCACTATCTTCTGCTTTGGTTAAGCCTCACCTGGAATACTGAATCCAGTTCTGGGCACCACAATTTAAAAAGGATGTTGACAGGTTGGAATGTGTCCAAAGGAGAGCAACCAAAATGGTGAAAGATCTGGAAAAATGCCTTATGAGGAGAGACTTAGGGAGCTGGATATGTTTAGACTGGAGAACAGAAGGTTAAGTGGTGATATGGTAGCCCTGTTTAAATATTTGAGGGGATGTCATATAGAGGATGGAGCAAGCTTGTTTTCTGCTGCTCCAGAGAACAGAACTCGGAGCAATGGATGGAAACTAGGGAAAAAGAGATTCCAGCTTAACATTAGGAATAACTTCCTGACAGTAAGAATTGTTTGACAGTGGAATACACTCCCTAGAAGTGTGGTGAAGTCTCCTTCTTTGGAGGTTTTCAAACAGAGGCTGGATGGCCATCTGGCAGAAATGCTTTGATTTTGAGTTCCTGCATGGCAGGGGGTTGGACATGATGGCCCTTGAAGTCTCTTCCAATCTATGATTCTAATGTCTGATTTATGTTTATTTATCCTCTGGTGCAAAGACTGGCTTATTTGTCCAGTGTAGAGTGCTAAGGGGCATTGCTGTCAGGGGATAGCATATCACATTAGAGGATGGGCAAGTGAAAGTTCCTATAATATTGTGGGTGATGTCATTAAGCTCTGAGATGACATTTCCTGAATAGATGTGTGGGCAGAGTTGTCCTCTGGGTTTGTGGTAAGGTCATTCTATGAATACCCCTATCACTTTGCATGCTGATAGTGAAGTTGATGGGAGAAGAATTTGTGGAAAATATTAAAAGTTACTTTTTCAAAATGATAATATAATAGCAATGAACTACTTTTGAGGGCTTTAGAACTGTAACTGAAACTACTTAATTTAAAAAGTAGCCTCTCAATTTGTCTTCCTGTTTTCTGTTTCAGAAGCTTGTACATAGTGCTATTGTATTTGGAACTGAGATTATTATTTATCTAAATATTGTTGGATACAATAAAATCTCTTGTCCAAAGATAGGCTTTTTTCAATTGTACTCCCCAACTGTCCTGGTTCAGGCAGGGCAGCCACTTATCCTTTTCTCAGATGCTTTTATAATATCCCCCTATCTCCATGCCCCTTCTATTGCTCATTTAATGCAATTGATTCAGACTCTGAATTCAAAGAATCAATTTTGCAGAGACTAATCTATGTTTGGATAGAATGGATGAACTCTTGCTCTTCCGTGTCACAAGGAAAGCAAACCAGTGGCTGGAGAAAAGTTATAGATATCCTGGAGCAAAGCTGGGTTAGTAGTTAGTTTCAAACTCTCTTCTTACCCAATGGTTGTTTTTTAATATAGCTAGAATGAGAAGGAAGCTAAAGCACCACCACACTGGCATCTGTAGGGACAAACCAGTCTGGCATCCTTCCATAGGTCACTAAAATGAGTACCCAGCTGCACTGATAAGTGGTATAGAAATACACTTGCTATTGCTATTCAGTTTAGGGGATTCTATGAATGACACCTCTAAACCACCCTATTATCAATAGCCCTGCTCAAGTCTTGCAAACTCAGATGATGGCTTCCTTGACTGAGTCTATTCCTCTGTAATGTGGTCTCTCCCCCCCCCCCCCCCGGACCACCTTCTACTTTACCAATGATTATTAGTTTTTTTCCCTACTGAGTCATTTCTTCTCATGATATGGCCAAATTATGACAGCCTCAGTTTAATCATCTTGGCTGGTGGGGGTAGTGAGATAAATTTCTTCTTCTCAGATTAGACAAAGTAGTTTGCATTCAATTCAGCAGGGGGGAAGAGGAGAAGTGGCAAAATCTTGGAGTTCTCAGTAGGCTCTGGCTATCTACATTCTGCATTCTTGCTCAGTAATAACTTCTCCCCTCTTGACCACACTCTGATAATGCTTGGCCCCATGTGTCCCCGTTTTTATCTTTACAATGTTGGAGGGAATGCATCATTCCTTTAGCTTGGCACATTTTCCAGGACTGGGAGACTGCCAAGAAATATCAGGTGCTGTAGGCTATATTTCAAATGAAGGAACTGGCAAAACGACTTCTGAATATTCCTTTCCTAAGAAAGCCCTATGAAATTCATGGAGTTTGCCATAAGTTGACAGGTGACTTGAGGGCACACACATACATAGACTACACTAAAAGTCCCAGCTGGTCCAAAAGCCACCACGTAGATGCTTGTTCAAATGACTCCCTGTGGAAGCTGGTCAGGTGCAGCAAGATATTATCTGCGCAGCTGCTTATTATGTAGTTCAAAGATTTGTTCCTGTTGCAGTAGATCAGGATGAAGGAAATGACCTAATGAATCAGAATGGCTACTGTGATGAATGGATAATAGTGCCATGAGCTGCCATGAGAGGCACTTTAAAATGGCCTACATACAGTAGTGTCACTGTGGGGAGGTTGTGGGGTGTGTGGACGTCACCAGGTGACACCCTAAGGGGGGGTGACACCACTCCTCCTCAAACAGCTACCTTTTGGCAGAAATGAGCTGTGGTATTCATCTGCTTCCATTTAAAATGCTTTAAGAGATGGTGGGAGTGGGATCAAGCTCAGTGGGAGGAGAAAGGAGAGCCCCCAGAATTTTAGAAATGTCAAATTTCAACATTTTATTTTTTATTTTTTAAAAAAAAAATGTTGATTTTTTTTTTAAAACAAAATCTTTTTAAATTTTCTTTAAAAGCATCACATTTTAACCAGATCTTCAATATACATATGTATATACATTTAGGTGTGTGCATATGATATTGTAATTTGGAAAGTATACTTTTAATTTTTCTAGTTGTTATTGTCACAACTATTAGCATTTATGTTCAGTGGTATATGGTAATATTAGTGCAAAAAAGTATTGCTAAGGATCCTGTATGGTGTGAAACAGGAAGGTCAATGTGTGTGGACTCTTTCAAACGGGGAGGAATTTCTCCCAACTCCGAATGGAGCCAATGCGGATTTATGTAAATTCGCTTGTTTAGCGAATTTACATGAACCCCTGCTCCGTTCGGAATTACTTCCCATTACCCGAAAATAACCCCCTCCTGCCCGAATTTGCATGCGAAGCTTTAATTCGCAATAAGGTAAAACCCATGATTGCATTCGAATTGGCTTCCCTCTTGCCCGAATTTGCATGTGAAGAGTTAATTTGCAATAACATAAAACCCATGATTGCATTCGAATTGACCTTAAATTATACTTCCAATTTAGCCTTGTATGAAAGAGTCCTCAGTGTATGTGTGTGTGTGTGTGAGAGACACCATGAGTTACTGCACAGGGTGACACCTACTCTAGGGATGCCACTGCCTATATATATGGTTGTTTCATTTAAATCATCCCAATACTGCTGAAATCCAATAAATAAGTAAATATATCCAGAATTAAAGCATACTCATTCCACTACAGTATTTAGATCAAAATGTATTAGGCCCAGTCTTAAATGGAGAATTAATGAGTAAGTATAACCAGGATTAATGCCTTTGACCATGGGTATTTTGTTTTGTTTTGCTTTGTAAAAGCAAAGTAACAAACAAGAAAGAATGGATATCTATTCAAGCCTGTTTTTCCCTAGTGCCTCTTTTTGGTTCTATTTTTTTTAGCTTTAGTAAACACATAATGAAGCAGGAGTTTTGATAAAATGCAGTCATGTTAGTAATGTCTTTGCAAAATGATGATTTTTATATAACCAACTGAAAATGAGGGAATGGACATAATATTTAAAACTGAATAGTTCACAAGCCCTTAAGATGAATCATAAACCTTGTTCAAATGTCTCTTGTAATTCTTTATATCAGAAACATTAGGTTTCAACCGAATGTATTTTGTATGTCATTTGCTATGCTGTGAATAACCAGATTTGGCTTTCAGCTTTTCTGAATGGCAGAGGAGGTTTTCTCAGCAACATTCCCAGAATTTGGGTTGTTGAATGCATGGGAGAAATAATGCTGTAATTTTTTTTAATCATCAAGTCACACATCGTGATTACTCCAGCTGTACAAATAGCACAGCAATGGATTTTTCACTCAGAGTTAAAATTATGCATGCTCAGCAAATGCTCCTAACAATTGGTTCTTAAGTCACTGAAATTTAAACCATTCAGTTTCCTTGTAAGGAGCTCCAAGCTTCTTTTGATGTGGAAGTTGGATAATCTTAAATGTGGAGGACTAATAAAATAATAAAAAGACTCCAGAGGTGTTTTATAGACTTCAATTATCTCTTGCTTTTCTATCCCAGGCTTGGACTAGGTCGGAATGTGTTGGGCTCTCAAGTACTACTTGAGTCTAGGCTGCATTTGATGCTGGCTTCACATTCTCCCGGGCTGCTTCTTTGTAGCTGAATCGCCTTAGTGTGGCTAGTGTACAGAGGTGCTAAGGACTACCCAAGACAAAGCAGGCATGCTTCACAAAAGCAAAGAAGCAAAAGGAAACAAAATTGAATCTCTAGCACCCAGCTCCTGAGCAAACAGACAAAACTAATGGATCCCCCTTTGCTCCTCCCATCCAATTACTGTGATCCAGTAGAGAGAATATGGCAACATCAGTTCACACAAATTCTAATACTCTTAATCCCTTCCATACATATAAACCTCACATTCACCCACATTGCTTCATTACCAAGCCACCCAAGCAGACTGAGTGTTGGAATGGACCCACCAGCTGCAAAAACCTGCCTCCTTCAGGTTTTAATCAGTTAATGAGGGATATGCAAATGACAAGCTTATGGGATTATGGCTTGTCTAACAGCAGTCTTCCCCACAGTGATACAGTACTAATACAGGTGTTAGTAAACTGGTCATTCGGCCCCAACTAATTTAGACTCATTCATGTTGCGATTATGTTTTCAGCCCCATCATTTGTACCAATGTTTGTGGCCCAGCAGGAGGTCAATTAGTACTGTGGTGGGTCTGACATGAATCCTTGTCAGATATGATCTTAATAAATCCCGTCAGTTTGATATTTATGATGTTTCTCTATGCCCTCTTGCTTTGCCTGGGAAATTGTCAAGGATAAGTCAAAGGGAATTTAATTAAATGTTACTTATCCTTTACATTGATTTTTTTTTAAAAAAAAACTTATTGGGATAGAAGGTGAACTGGTGTAATAATCCCTTTAACCTCAATTTTTGTTCAGTCACAAGGATCCAATTTTTAGTTCTCTAGCACAATGGAATATGGTGTCTTAGGGAAACAGAGGAAAAGAAACATATAACAACATTTGTATTAAGGAGAATAATTACAAATTAGTAACACATAATAAAACTTGATGGCTATTTCAGTTGTAGAACAGCATCACACTGGCATTGCTTTAAAGAAAACAGGAGGACGATTGAATGTTGTCACTGAATGAAAAAAAAAATGAGATACTCTACAAAGGACTACTGTATTGAAAAACATTCCAAGGCCTTAATCCTGTTGTTAGTCCTGACTAGAGTAGACCCATTAAATCAGCAGGAATTACCTGCAAATTGAATCACCATTCAACATCTGATTAAATAGGTCTACTCTAGCTGGGACTAATCAAATACCATTCAGTACAGAACTAAGTGTTTCATAAAAGGAACACATATAGAATCACATATACCAAAATTGACTGATGATATTAACTGCTGCCTAATAAAATGTCGACAAAGGGAAACACATACACAATCAATGAGTTTGTGATACATCATGAAAAATGTGTTTGTTAGTAGGGATTATCTACATCACACACTTCAATCATGAAGGTACCCAGATCAGTCTATAGTACAAATACATTTATAATAGAAATCAATAAAAAAGAAAAGTCTATCACTACAAAAATAAAATTAAAATATCACATAAAAAACCAGCAGTAGCTACAGTTGAACAGAATAAGTGAGAGAAAGAAAAAAAGAAAAAAAGAAGAAAAAAGAAATGCATTCCTTTGGTACAGAAGTCCACCTTTAGCTATGGTTTTGCTCTTTGTGGTTTCAGTTACCCACAGTCAATCATGGTCCAAAAACATTGCTGATGCAGTATAGGGTTTGGTACTATATATGGTTTCAGGCATCCACTGGTGGTCTTGGAACATATTTCCCATGGATAAGGAGGGACTAGTGTACTAGAAACTAGTTTTCATGTCTGATATCGAAAAGAGTTGATAATGACTTAAAATTGGGGATTGGGGAATGCAGGGCTTGCTAGATGTTGGACTACAGTATGGCAAATGGACATGCAATCTAGCAAGATCTGGAGGGTGACATTCCCTACCCTTGCTCAATTAGGTGTCAAAAAATTGGAGCAATATTCAGGTGTTTACAATAAATACATACAATAGACATTATATCTTCAGGATACTGAAAATGTTTTGTTTATTTTATTATTTATCATATTTATTTATATCCCACTTTTTTCCAGTTCAGGACTCAAAAGGAGCTTAACAACAGCTAAAACATATATAGCTAAAAATCACAACATAAAAAGGTTAAAAGTGTACTTAAACTATTAAAATTGAAACTTGTTAAGAAATATAAACCATTAAAAGAAAAACAGTAAATAGAAATCCCAGCACATTGTGTACTATGTTGTATGGTACTTTTATTGTTAGTAATTTAATTTTAAATTTAACTAATTTAATCCTATTTTAAGGGGGGGAGGTTGGGCTAGAATTCTTGAATTATTTTAATCTGTAATCTGTTTTTAACCTTGTTGTACCCCACTTCTATTGTTTTACAGAGGGGCGGGTAAGAAATAAATATTATTATTATTATTATTATTATTATTATCATCATCACATTATGCAAGGTGCTTTCCCCTTGAGCAATCAATCTTTCATGGTCTGCTGAAACAAAAACAAAAAAAGCTCTATCTGCCTACAGAAAGATAGCACGGAGGGTGCTAGTCTAAACTTTTTTTGGAAAGTAGTCCCATAGTTTGAAAAAGCCACCAAAAAGGCTCTCTTTTCCCTTGTTCCCATCAGATGTTCCTGTGAGAGTGGTGGAACAGAGAGAAATGCCTCACTGGAAGATCTTAAAGATTAGCAGGTTTGCATGGGAAAGTATAGTCCTTTTAAGGCTGAGCTCTCTGGTAATGAATGGTGAAAAAGATAACTATATATTTTAATAATTAACACCCCCAGATCTCTAGTTCCCAATAATCATATGAAGAGTTCTCTGTGATTAAAAGGGCAGCAAGGGTTTTCCTTGTTGTCCTTGTTCCTTAAGTTAAGCATCATCCCTGCTACATATGCCACTGCACTTTTGAATAGGGATGATTTCAACGTGGAGGTTACCCTTGCACACAGACCTCTGTGGGAGCTGGAACCCTGATCGTGCAGGATTGCGGTGCACATGGCATTTTCCCCTTAGATGACCATGTTCAACATATGGGCATCAGAGAGTAGAGGCTGAAAAAATCCTCAAAGTTTTATGTCATAATTTGTCAGGCTTTAAGAAACCAGACCTTTTTTTTATTTTATTAAATGTAGATCTTAGCATACCTATACTCAGTAGTTGCTACTATGCATGCCTTTCTAAGAGTTTATGAAACTCTTTCATGTCTTTTTCTTTTGTTGATCTTAGGGGCTTTACAGATGGCCCCTAAGAGGTGGAGGGACGCCACCCCTTTCTCTGCCGGATCATGCAACCACATGCAACACGCCCAACGCAGCAGGTCCGCTGTGCAAAAAGAAGCCGCAAAAAGTGGCTTCTTTTTGTGCAACAGAAAGGGTGCCATAGCCGCTGGCTTTTTGGCGCTCCTTTGGCATAGCACGTGTACATGTTGCACCAAGGGAGTGCTGTGACGCCTCCTGCCATGTGGTGGGGTGCACGGCATCATGCTGGCATAGGGTTGAAGCCAGGGCTCACAGTGTGTGATCACTACGCCCCACTCTGCCCCCATGCTGGCATCTATTGCCAGTCTATTCAGGGCCATAATTTGTTCATTCTCCATTTTGTAGTCTGCACCTCAGTCACTCACCTCCATCCCAAAGCTGGCCGTTAACCCTTGTTCTCCAATTTACCCTTTCCCATTCTATTGTTTTTAATTTTGTGTGTGTGTGTTCCTTCAAGTTGCCCATCAATTTATGGAGACCCCATGAATTTCATAGGGTTTACTTAGGCAAGGAATACTGGAACCTAAACAGAAGCTCTGAAAACTGACTGTACTACAGATTGTACCTTTTTTCCCTTTGCACTATAATTTCACATCTTTCACTGTCCTATATAAAAATAAATGAAACCCTCTGGTAGTGTTTCTGTTTGATGATGATTCAATTCATATTTCTCTTAACTAATCATAAGAACATAACGATAGCTGTGTTGGATCAGACCAAAGGCCTCTCTGGTTCAACATTTTGTTCACACACAGCCCAACCAGATGCCCAATAGCATAGGTGCACCCCCTACATCTTATGGTTCCCAGGAGCTAACTCCAGAACAACCACAATCTTTGGGACTTTGCAGGATTGGTAGCTATACTCTGCAAGTGTGATTTAATACATAAAATGATCCCTGACCCATCCTGAAATTCCAGTACTAGCCACAATTTTATGCCCACTGCAGGGAGTGGATATAACTTATAAACTTATACCTGAAGGAAAGTACTCAAAGGCAGAAAGGTCTACAGATTACAGTCACATATATGCTAACATAGGAATAAAACTGGTCTCGTTGTCTGACCCATTACAAGAAGGACCAATCTTGCTGCAGATATTAAAGGAGTTTGAGGAAATACCAGGTTTAAAAGTAAATAAGGATAAAACAATGATGATTTAAATCTTCAAGAGAAACATAAATTGGAGGAAAAAACTGGTTTAAAGATATATTAAAAAGTCAGATATTTGGATATAATGATATCAGATGAAAATTATTATAAGCCAATGTGGGAAAATATAAAGAAAAACTTGAATAATTGGTCGCTTCCAACTCTATGATTCTATGAAGCATCTAGACTTAACTCTCTTGGTTAAAATCGATTCTGTAAAGATGAATGTTTTGCCAAAGATTCTCTTTTTGTTTAATACGATTCAAGTTATAAAAAATGACATTCCATTCAGAACTTGGCAGAAAGATCTGGTGAATTATATTTGGAATGGGAAAAGGCCAAGAATAAATATTAAATATCTTCAGGAGAGGAAAGATGGGGGGGGGGGGGGAATAGCACTCCCAAATGTTAAATTATACTATGAAGCTTCTTGTCTAACATGGTTAAGGGAATGGATCAGTCTAGAGGATGAGGACATACTAAGATTGGAGGGTCTAGATTTAAGATTCGGCTGGCATGCCTACCTATTTTATAATAAGCTGAAAGCCAATTTGGATTTTAAAAAACACTTCATCCGAAGCTCCCTATATAGAATTTGGCTTAAGTATAAAAACAGAATAGGAGTTAAAATTCCTCTATGGGCCTCCCCTCATGAGGCTTTATTTAGTAGTACCCAGAAGACAGAACTAAACTGGATAAGGTATAAAGACTTACTTGTAGTAAGTAATGAAACGATCAAATTAAAATCTCAGGAAGAACTCAAGGAAAAAGGATGGGAGTGCAGCTGGTTCTTGTATAGGCAACTAAGAGAAAGGATGCTGATGGATATGAAGCTGACGGGAATTGGAAATAGTGGATCAAACTTAGAAAAAGAATTATTGTCAAATAAGGAACATCCCCTGTCAAGAATATATAATTGCCTTCTGGAAATCTTTTTAGAAGAAGAGATAGTAAAAACTAATATGATTAAATGATCACAAAATTTTGGCTACAGTTTAGAACTATCCCAATGGGAGATATGTTGGAAAAAGAGGCTAAAATACTCTAAGTGTCAGAGTTTGAGAGAAAGCTACTATAAAATTATATATAGGTGGTACCTCACTCCGCAAAGATTAAGTGTGGTGTATAAAAATTATGACCCTCACTGTTGGAAATGTAATAAGCAATTAGATTCTTTGTATCACATGTGGTGGACCTGCGAGAAAGCACATAATTTTTGGATGCAAATTTGTCAGGAAATTAAGGTTATTACAAATGAAAATATTGTATTTAAACCTGAAGGTTTTTTATTGAATATGTTAGGTGAAAGTCTGGAAAAAATGTGGTAAAATTATGTTCTATATGCTATTAGCTGCGAGAATTGTGTATGCACAAGTGTGGAAGAAAGAAGAAAATCCAACTATTGAAAAATGGAGAACGAAACTGCTAGATCTCCTAGAACAGGATAAACTAGCAAGAAAACTGGAATTTGAAGAGAAGGACAAGTACTTAGAAGATTGGAATTCAATAATAAACAATTTATGTCAGAAAGGGGATTTAATCTGCTAAGTATGAAGTAAATATTTCTATTATAAGACTGATAATCTAAGATATTTGATTTGTAATAGATAAACATCTATCTTATATTAAAGGGCTCTCCCTAAGAGAATGTTATGAAGTAATAATGAAAAGGGATATGATTAATCTAATGGAAAAAATTAGTCCGAGTAGTAAAGAAATCTGTAAGGCATTTTAAGTTTAAGTGACAGGAAGGGAATGGATGTATCTGTATGCGAGAGTGTTTGTAGTCAGCTAGGTGTTTTTTGTTTTTTTTTATGTCACGGGGTTGTCTGTCAGAGGTGTAGGGTTAGTCACTACTGTAAAACTGATTTTATGTGTTCTTTCACCTGATTTGTCTATATGTATGTATTTTGTGTTCATGTTTTGTAATCCTGGAGTTTGGCCGATTGGAGGTATATGTATCTTTTTATGGAGAATGTTTTATGTGCTGAGCTCAAATAAAAATCATTTATTTAAAAAAAGGAATAAAACTGAATGACACTTGCTACTGAGTAGGCATGTACAGAATTGTATTGTTAGACCCATGACTCCATTAGCTACTGTTAAGAAATGAGATTTCCCCATGTTTCTGCTCAGGAGGGATGAAGGTAACTTCACAAAGGCATTGTTGTTAAACCACTGTTTAGGGTGCTAGCTGAAACAAGCAGTAGGGGAGGGAAGTGACAATGTAAACAGCTGCCTTTAGAAAACTCTGAAGCCCACTTCTTGAATGCTGACCACAAGGAGATTTTTAAGCAGAATTCCTCCCAGACAGTGATATAAAAGGTCAAAGGTGAACTAATCTAAATACTTAAAGAGTACTTAAATATTTCTAAATACTTAGAATATTTGCTGGAGACTTATGGATGCATTTCACAATATGGAAAAGCATTTAGAAGAGTGGGGAAAAGAATTTAGGGATAAAAGTGAACAATATGGTTTTATCTTTTTTAATTATGTAAGCTGAAAGGCACCATTAGTGTATGGAGATATCTCTTTTTAAAAACAAAAACAAAACGTGAGAAAACTGATCTTTTAGAGAAGGAAGGTTAATGAACATCAAGATGGACTCCCCATAAATCAAGTTTTAATAAAACAAGCCTATGGCATATCCAACTTGTGTTTTTTGGCCTTTCTTCCTTCCAGGAATTATGTTGCATCCATATTTTGTCCTGTTTTAATGCTGTTAAAATATAATTTTAATTGTGTTGAATTTACAAGGGCCATTCCACAAACCTTTTCTGAGAAGGGTTGAGTAAATGCAGGACATCAGTTGACTGGTGGACATTTTTGTGCAGTTTTCTATGGTATATGTTATTTCACTTAACCTATATAAGGAGCACTTTATTTATTTATTTATTTATTTTGTCTTTCTTTTATTTATTCTTGATTAATTACTAAAACCTTTTGCAATGCATGAATTGCTTCATAGATATATTAAAATATTTCAGGATTAAACATGAGTAATGTAAACCAAGTATATAACACAGACTGATGAAGACCTTTTGAAATGGTTTTAAAAGATCCCAGAACTGTCTCTTCAGGTTCCTTAAAGTCACATATTTCTAAACCTAATGTTCTGTAACTTTTATTTCCAAGATTCTTTCAAGCCATAGGATCTTCATACTTCAGGTTCTGCAAAACTTACATCATAAATTACATGAATTTTATATCTTCTTTAAATTGACTTATATTTGAATTGTGGGCATTACCTTATCCATTTCTGATTGTTCTACTGACTGATTTTTTTAAGTGTTAGAGATGGCATATTATTCAATATTTTTGCTCTATGAGCATTTTCTAGATGGTTTATTTAGTTTATTATTCTGCTGGATGTTTAAATTGTACTATTGTATTAAACACTTGCAATTTTATGAGTTTAATAAGTTTTTACATTATTGTTAAATAAGCATTCAAAAGTAACACACTTTTTCCTGTTAGTCTTTTTTCTTTTTCTTTTTTTGCCATTTACCTTCTCTGCCTAGAATGACATTAAAATAAACATTTTTCCAGGTTGTGAAACACCTGGCACCTCACTGTAACCAAAAAGCAGGCTGCAAGGAGGACAGAAAAACATCATTCCACAACCTCTCCGATATTCACCTATTAAATTTTGATTGTGGGTGCCCTCTTGGGACACTGGCATTTTGGGTAACACATTTCATCATATTTTGCAAGTTACTGCAAATTAAAATAATCCCACAATATTAATCTTTTGCAAATCCAGATCATCTGTATTTTTAAACATTTTTTTCTGAACTTTGATAAGAGTTTGAAGGATTTTTCTCATTTTTAATTTGTGCATTTTCTGGTAATGGTCAAGATAATAAAATTTTCTAGGATATTGACATGTGTCAATATATTTGCACCTCTGTATTGACTTTCTTTTTAAAAAAATTCAGAGAGAATCTGAATGTGAGGACTGTATGTAGTGAAGAAGCTTGTAGTTGTGAAACTTCTGAATAAGAAAATGGACACCCTGCAACAATTTCTTTAAAAATGTCTTACCTTAGAAATTATCAAAGATCTCTCGATATGAAGTAAGATAGCTCATATAAGTTCTGAATTAAAACAGGGATCTCTTCAGGAAAATTCCCCAGCTGTAATTTTTACTTCATTTGATTACAAGGTTAGTAATCATGTAATTAGTTTGATTACAAGGTTAGTAAACATCCAGACAGGAAGAAATTCAGTTCATTTAAAATATGGTGCTAAAGAAGAGTCTATGGATACCATGGACTGCTAAAAAGAGAAATCAGTGGATCCCAGAACAAATCAAACCCGAACTCTCCCTTGAAGCCAAGATGACTAAACTGAGACTGTCATCCTTTGAACAGATCATGAGAAGACATAACTCAGTAGAAAAGACAATAAGGCTTGGTAAGGAAGAAAGCACTAGGAAAATTGGAAGACTGCATTAGAGATGATTAGACTTGATCAAGGAAGCCACAGAGTCTGTGAAACCTGACCGGGTGACTTGGAGGTCTCTCATTAATGGGGTTGCCATAAGTTGAAGTTGACTTGATGGGACTTGACAACAACAAAACATTCAGAATGGGGTAAAAAAGAAAGCAAATAAAACATACAAAATAATCCACACAACCCATCATTCTTTCAATAAAAATAATTATATAATTCCACACACAGGGCACCACCAAATAGATATAATAGATCCCACTATTCAGTCACATAATGCTAGTTAGGAACAAAACATAGCAGAAGTCTATAAATTCTAGCCTTAGCAGTCAAGCAGATCTATAAACAAGAGATAATAGGAAATGTTTAAAAGGTAAACAGTATTCAAGGACTGACCAAACATAGATAGATTATTCTGATCTTGACAAATAATTTAAGCTCTTTTTTATGCCTTTCTGTCTTCTTTCTTTCTTTCTTTCTTTCTTTCTCTTCCTTTCTTTCTTTCTTGGCCATTATAATTTGCACTCCAGAAGAAAATCTGTGTTGCACTGGGTCCACTCTGATATGCTTATTTCTTAATAATTAAAACAAAAGTCACACATAGAAAATGGAACCTAAATTTTATACTTTGAGGCTGGAATTTAATCAAGTAATCACTAAGTATTCTGGCATTGGTACATGTTTGACTAAAGCTGGGCACCCATAAATAATTCACATTTGTGATCATCATGGTGTCACATATTTCATATGAGAATGCACAGCAGGATTAGGGAGGGCCTGTCAAACTTTTGACTTATTGATCTTGTCACAGCTGTCAGCTGCTATGAAAGAAGAACCATTCGTCTCAAGAAATGCTGCATCACATTTTTCATGTGTATGATAGAATTTTCACAAGAACTGACAACCATGCTTTATCCTGATCACAAAATTGTAGCTTTAGAGGGGACTTTGTGTTAAGGCAAGGAGCATGGGAATTATAGTCAAAGAAATGCAAAGCTGTATGTGAGAACCAAAGTCAGTAAGATTTTTCCAGCACGAGGTGAGAAAGTGTAGTCAGACATGTACACAACAACAACAGATGTGAGTATAGCCATAACACACACGGAATAGCAACACAAGTTCCGGAAAAGAAGGTCATGGAAAAGGTAAACAAAGACAACATGGAAAACATCACATGAGTGTTTAGGTCATAGAAAAAGGTTGGACTATTAGCATGGGAAAGTGTGAAATAACCAATAGTATTAATTGTACACACCCAGAACACACACAGAGCACACCCAGTGGGTGGTAACAATAGTTGTTCTTTTTCAGTATTGTTCTGGTGAGCCATGGTATCTAGCCTTGCACCTCTGCCCTCCTGAACCTCCACGATGACATCAATAATGTGAACTAGAAGGAAGAACCTGGACTTGTAACTAAGCTTTTGTGCAGGAGGAGATGAGTATGTATATAGTTTGATTAGCATAGCCAGAGTGTTTAGCAAAAGTAAGAAATGTGTTGCAAAGATGTTTATTGTTTTACTGTAGAGATTGTATTATTCAAGTAGTAAATAAAGATAGTTTAGTGAACAGCTCGCGTGGTTTGTTGACTGCAAGAAAGGAGAAGCAGCAACAGTGATTCCAGAAGTTCCAGAGCTGGTGTTTTGTTCCTGAGCCGCTTCATGGGCAACTCTGCTACCTGCAACACATCACATCATGATCAGTTCTGATCAGCCCAGTTTGTCCAGATGGTGAGGACCGGAGCCTGGGTGAAGTGCATCACCTCCCATCAGACCCAACACTTTGATCATATTTTATACTGATGGTAAAGGATCACTGTTATTGTTATACTACGCCCACATTGGTGGGAGCTGAAACCAATAAAACTCACTTCTCAATACATAACTCAGTGTATAACTTTTTTTTGTTATATGTGAATCTTATAGGGAAGTTAGACATAGTATAAAAGGAAATGGAAATATAAACATAGCAATACTAAGAATGAGTGAGCTTAAGTGGACAGGAATTGAACATTTTGAGTCAGATAACTACACAGCGTTCTACTGAGGAACTGATTGATGAGAAGAAGTTGGGTGGCATTAATAGTGGGGAAAGACATAGCAAAATCAGTCAAAGGATATAATGTAAAGTCGGACCAAATCATGTCAACAAGGCTTCAAGAAAAACCAATAAACAATCACCATAATACAAATATATGCATCAAGCATAGAAGAAGCAGGAAAAAAATCGAGAAATTCTATGATGCAGCCCAGAATTTTTTAAAAATTTTTTACAACACATCCAAACAGGATTTCTTGTTAATCATAGTGAGTGGAATGCTAAAGTAGGAAGCAGAGTAGAATAAAAAATGGTAGGGATGTTTGGACTAGAATCAACAATAGTGACTGATAGATTTTTGTGAGGCCAATAATTTATTCACCACAGATATCTTCTTCATACAATTAGAGAGGAGACTGTACAAATGGACATCACTGGATGGCCAATACAAAAACCAAATACTGTAGATTACATAATAGATAACAGAAGATAACAGAAGATAAAGAAGCTCTATTCCTGAGGAGGAAAAGGTGCACACTGCAGGACAGACCATGAACTACTATGAAAAATTAGAGTGAAGCTGAAGAAGGAAACAAAAATCAGTCATAGTGCTGAAATACAGTGGTCCCCCGGCTTACGAATCCCCCGGGGTACGAAACTGGCGGGACTGCTACAGTATCCCCCGGGATCCGAAAGATCCCCCGGGATACGAAAGAAAAAAATGCGCGGCCCCTTTAAATCGGCTGCGCGGTCCGTTTACAATAGCGGTCCCCCGGGAAACGAAAGCTTCCAGGTTACGAAGGTAATCCCAGAACGGATTACCTTCGTAACCCGGGGGACGACTGTACAATATAAAGAACATCCCAACAGAATTAAAGAAAAAGTGAGAAACAGATTTGCACTATTAAGCCTAATTGACTGAGAACCAGAAGATCTATGGACAGAAGCCAAGGACATGGTCAAAGAAGAATGCAGAAAGACACTATAGATGGCAAAACAGAAAGGGAAGAAACAATGGATGACAGATGAAAGGCTTCTAGCAGTAAAGAAAAGCTGAGAAGCCAAAAAGAAAAGAAAAGAAAAGATAGGAACAGAATCAAAACAATGAATTATATTAACTATTTAACTATTAGTGCATAATAATAATAATTACTACCACAATAAACACAGAGAAATTGAAGCCAAAACAACCAAAAATGGTAGAACAAAAGACCTCTTTCACAAGATCCATGAAATTTAAACCAATTGTGGGGATGCACTGTGAGCAGGAGAAGAATATAATACTTCTATAATATAATATTTCATATAAGATTAAATAATATGACAATGGGAAAAATATACAGAAGAGATATATAAAAGAGATGACAAGTCAAATGACACATGGGAAGAAGAAACATATGAAGATAAATCCCAAATTTTGGAAAGTGAAATGAAAACTTCAGATCCCTTGGGAAGAATAAGTCACCAGGAACAGATGACATACTAGCAGAACTGCTACAATCTGCATAGACAGAATCAACTTTAGTTCTATTATAATCTGTCAACAAACATGGAAAACAAAACAGTGGCCCATAGATTCAAAGTGATGAATATACATCCCATCCCTAATAAAAAGAAAATACACACATACAAAATTGCAGCAATTGCACTAATTTCCTGCACAAAGCAAAATCATGCTCAAAATTCTGCAAGAAAAATTTCTACCGTACATGCAATTTCAGAGGTACAAGTTGTGTTCAGAAAAAGATGCACTAGGGATCACATTGCAAACATGCCATGGATAATGGAGCTCACCAGGAATCCCAGAAGAAAACCAGCATGTGCTTTATCAATTACAACAAAGCCTTTGAGTAGCTATGGCTTGTTCTTAAAGGAATGGGAGGGCCACTACATTTGATTGTCCTGATGCATAATCTGCACTCAGAACAAGAGACTACCATTGGAACAGAATACAGAGAAACAGAATGGTTCCTAATTAGCAAAGGGCTCAGGCTAGGCTGCATGTTATCACTTTACTTGTTCAACTTCTATGAAGAAAATATTATACACAGAATACATTTAAACTTGGAAGAAGGAGTAAAGGTCACAAACAGGAAGTAAAGAGGGACAAATATGAACAAGCTAAAATATCCAGACAACACCATACTACTAGGAGAAAACAAAAAGACCAGGAACAGTTACTAAAGAAAGTCCAAGAAGAAAGTGCTAAAGCAGGCTTAATGTTGAACATTAAGAAAACAAAAATAATGCCATGGAGGATTTATATAAATTATATTTATTTTTATATTAATATAAAAATGAGGAAATCAAAATAGTTAAAATAGTGTATCAATCATTGATCAGAATGGAGACTGTAGTCAAGAAATCAGAAGAAGACTAAGAATGGGAAGAGCAGCTGTAAAAGAAGTGCAGAAATACAAAACTGTAGAAATATAAAACTGAAGTTAGGATTGTCCAAGTCATTGTATTCCCCATCACCATATTTGGATGTGAGAGTTGGAGAGTGAAGAAAACTGATAGAAAGAAAATCAACTCATTTGAGATGTAGTGCTGGAGAAGAGTGCTGAGAATCCACTCCATGTTACCCAATGAGTTTCCATGGCTATGTGGGAATATGAACCCTGGTTCCCAGAGTTGTAACCCAACACTCAAATCATAAATAACTCTGTTGTTGTAATGCAATGGAACTCAACCTATGGACTGAGTTTGTCATTTTATACATAGAAATAAGTTTTAGATGACATTGAAGATGTCACCCTTGTTCCAACCCTTATTCCAGTGGTTCTCAAACTGTGGGGAAGAACCTCTAGGGCAGTGGTTTTCAACCTTCCTAATGCTGTGACCCTTTAATATAGTTCCTCATGTTGTCGTGACCTCCAACCATGAAATCAGTTCCTAAGACCATCAGAAATATGTATTTTCTGATGGTCTCAGGCAACCCCTGTGAAAGGTCATTCAACCCCCAAAAGGGGTCGCAACCCACAGGTTGAGAACCACTGCTCTAGAGTACATGGGGGGGGGGATTGGACTTGGAGGCTCTTATCCCCCCTCTCCTCTTCCTCTACCCAAAATATTTCTGTTCTAGAGGGGCAGAGAAAGCCGAGCAGGGTGCTTGCCATCCTCTGAGGCTGAGGGATGGTTACTCATTGGGTTCCTATTGCTAAGTGAGGATTTGAATCCTGCTCCAAGCATCCTAGTCCAACACTCAAACCATTACACCATACTTGCTCCTCATTTGTGTATATGTGTGTATGGTTTGGGGAAGCAATTAACTATTTTGATGCATAGTGAGGAGGGGGTTGGTTTTAGATTTACAACCCTTCTTTCAGAACAAGGAGTAAATGACCAGTCACTGGCCATGTTAGCTCTAAGATTCTGGGAAAGTTGTGCAAAAATAATCTTTCCTAATGTGCAACCAAGCAATTTATTTTTGAGTGAATGCACTCAGAAACATGCTATAATTTTACAGTAATTTTATGTTTATATTTTAGTGAAATTACAAGAGAGAAGGAAGGAGTAGCAGGAAGATGTCCATGGTGCTGCTGATGTGGTGATGCAGAGGCACTTGGGAAAGGAAGACAGCACAATTGGGTGAGAATGGCATGATGAATGAGATTATGGGAAGAAGGAGGAACTTTGAGACTACTACAGAAGAGAAGGGGGATGAGGAGGATATAGGGGAAGAGGAAAAGGAAGATTGGGTGGAGATGAGAAAGAAGAAGAGACAGGATACACAGCAAACGAGGGAAAAGGTAAAGAAGTGGAAAGATGTATGAGCCCACAAAACAATTTTAAGAGGAAAATGCAAAGTGGACAAACAAACAAAAATTTGGAAAACAGAACAATGGAAATGGACAGTGATGGTGAGATACATGGGGACAACAGAAGAAGTAGTAGAGATAATGCGGGAGAATGGACTGGATGGGAGAACAGGCAATATTTATTGTTTGTTTGTTTGATGTTATACATCTGCTCTGAGACGAGAGTTTTAGCTGGATTGCTTGCCCTTACTTGCAGATAATGGAGCTGGGAACAATCCGGGGGCGGCGATTGAGGTTGTGTGGGGGCGGGGAAGGTATGGCTGAAACAGAATGAACACATGTTACAAAAGAAGTAGGGATCGATGTCTAGTATCTATCCCTTCTTCAGTTCACTCTGTTGCCCAGGATAATTTGGAGAGCATACCAACCATTCCACAATCCCTTAATCTGCTCCTTTGCAATGTCAGGTCGGCCAAAGGTAAGACTCACATCATCCACGATCTCCTCGTGGATGAACGAACCGACCTGGCTTGCTTCACCGAGACCTGGCTGGGAGATACCAGCTCTGCTACTTGGGCGCAGACTCTTTTAGCTGGGTACACAGTCAGTGAGCAGATAAGGGAGAGTGGACGGGGGGGTGGGGGGGGTGGCGTGGCTGTAGTTCATAGAACCAACCTGACCTTGATCAGGAGACCTGTCCGGAAAACAGCCCACATCGAGTGTATGTACCTCACCCTGAAAACCAGGGATAGTCTGGGGATTCTGTTAGTATACAGGCCACCCCGTTGTCTAACAGACTCCCTAGCCGAGCTGACCCAGCTGGTCTCTGAGCTATTGTTGGAGTCCCCTAGACTTCTTGTCTTAGGTGACTTCAACATCCCTCTTGAGGCCAGCTTTTCGGATTTACCTGGAACAGCTCGGGAGTTCATGGAATCCATGACAGGCATGAACCTATCCCAATTGGTCAACGGGTCCACTCATTGTGCGGGCCATACACTCGATGGGGTTTTCAGTATGGAACAGGAGTATCCGTGGGTGGAGGTAACCAAGACCTCCGCACTGTCATGGACGGACCACTGCCTGATCAAGCTGGAGCTAAAGACCACGTTCCGTCCCCTCGGGGGTGGCGGACCCATTCAAATGGTCCGCCCTCGAAGGCTCATGGAACCAATTGGTTTCCAGAAAGCCCTAGAGGGTTTATTGGTTGGGAATGCCGGCGATTCTGTTGAGACCCTGGTAGACACTTGGAATACCGATGTTGCCAGGGCCATCAACACAATCGCTCCCGAGCGTCCTTTCCAGCCTGCCCCCAACAGGAAGCCCTGGTATACGAAAGAGCTCAGGGAAATGAAGCGGGCTGGACAACGACTAGAGTGTGAATGGCGAAGGACTCGGCTCTCATCCAACAGAACTCTCTATAGATTGCATCTTCGCATCTATGGAGAGGCTTTGCGTGCAGCGCGGAGATCTCGCTGCTCTGCATGCATTGCGTCTGCAGAGTCCACCCGGCAGAGCTGTTTAAGGTGGTGAGGGAGTTGATGCAGGTCCCCCCTGCGCCAAACTCCTTGCTGGATCCTACAACAGCCTGCTGTGAGGCATTTAATATCCACTTTGCAGATAAAATCTCTTGGATAAGAGCCGACTTGGATGCCAACCTTCGTTCAGAGTCCATGAGTGAGGTATCCAGCAACTCCGTTGCTGTCAGTTTACTGGATGAGTTCCAATCGGTGAGTAGCGATGATGTGGATAAGCTCCTTGGAAGCGTGAGGAAGACAACCTGCTCTCTCGACCCAGGTCCATCCTGGCTGGTCGTCCAGGGAGGGGATGCATTGAGAACATTCCTTCGGGATGTGATCAATGCGTCTCTCAGGGAAGGCAATGTTCCATCTAGTCTGAAGGAGGTGGCTGTTAAGCCCCTCCTGAAGAAGCCTTCCCTTGATCCTCTGGACAGGAACAACTACAGACCAGTTTCCTTGCTGCCTTTCCTAAGCAAGGTGGTCGAGAAAGAGGTTGCCTCCCAACTCCAAGCTGTCTTGGATGAAACCGATTATCTCGATCCATTTCAAACCGGCTTCAGGGCAGGTTATGGAGTGGAGACAGCCATGGTTGCTCTGACTGACGACCTCCGCCTGAGCATCGACAGGGGTAGTGTGACCCTGTTAGTGCTCTTGGATCTCTCCGCGGCTTTTGATACAATCGATCATTCCATCCTTTTAGATCGGCTGAGAGAGTTGGGGATCGGCGGCACCGCGCTCCAGTGGTTCCGTTCCTTCCTCTCCGGCAGATCTCAAAGGGTGAGACTCGGGGACAGCTGCTCTTCTAAAATCGAGCTTAGCTGTGGCGTTCCACAGGGCGCTATTCTGTCCCCGATGTTATTCAATATTTATATGAAGCCGTTGGGTGAGATCATTCGGAGGCACGGAGCTCAGTGTCATCAGTACGCTGATGACACTCAGATCTATTTCTCCGTGACCAGAACGTCTGCTCAGAACTCAGATGGTGTCTCCCCTCTCAATGACTGCCTTGCGGCGGTAATGGATTGGATGAGGAAAAACCGATTGAAGCTTAATCCAGACAAAACGGAGGTGCTCACAGTCACAGGCCCGAAACCAGGTTTGGGAATACAACTTCCAGTCCTTGATGGAGTCACACTCTCCTCGAAGGACTCTGTTCGCAGTCTGGGGGTACTCCTTGATCCGTCGCTTCACATGACAAGTCAGGTGAATGCAACGGTCAGGAGCGCTTGTTACCAGCTTCGGCTGATACACCAGCTGCGCCCTTTCCTGGAGAGGAGGGATCTGGAAACTGTGATACACGCGCTGGTAACCTCACGTTTGGACTACTGTAAAGCACTCTACATGGGGCTACCCTTGTGCCTAACCCGGAAACTACAAATGGTCCAAAATATGGCAGCCAGGCTTCTGGCTTTAACATCCAGGAGAGAGCATATCACTCCTGTGCTGAAAGCCCTCCACTGGCTGCCGATCAGTTTCCGGGCACATTACAAGGTGTTGGTTTTAACCTTTAAAGCCCGTCATGGCTTGGGCCCATCTTATCTAAGGGACCGCCTCCTCCCATATGAACCCCCCCGCACACTCCGGTCCTCTGGGAGGAACCTGCTTCAACCCATGAAGACCAAGCTGGTACAGACCTCCCAGAGGGCTTTTTCAGCTGTCGCCCCCAAGTTGTGGAATGACCTGCCGGACGAGATGCGTCTCATTCCATCTTTAGAAGGCTTTAAAAGAGCCCTAAAGACGCATCTCTTCCGGCAAGCCTTCCCAGAGAATGTGAGTATCCCCAGCTCCATACCTAGGTTTTAAGGGCTTTTTAAATCTTTTCCTGCATTTTTCTGCATACAACCTAAGCTGGGTCCACTCCCTAATATTGTGCATTGCTATTTTAATCTATTATGTTTTTTAACTCTATTGTGATTTAATTCTTTTTTAAGGGAGGGTGGTAAGGGTAAGGAAGGGGTATTTTAACTTGATATTGTTTTATCCTCTGCTGTACTCCGCCCCGATTGCTTGTTCAGAGGGGCGGAAAAGAATTATTATTATTATTATTATTATTATTATTATTATTATTGAAGAATCTGAAAAGAGTGGAAGATAGAAGCATTGAGCAGGAAGAGAAAAGGGCATGGACTTGTATGTGATACTAACTTTTGACATTTCTGAGAATTTTTATTCTTGGGTATGATTAATGGAGTGAGGTGGAAGTGGCTTTTGTGAAAGGTTTGAATTTTAAAAATATGGATAAAACTTCGTGTTTTCTGCATCATTTACATCTGTGTGCATTTATTTTTAACAACACTTATTGTCTTCCAGTGAGGGATGAAAGATGGTATTTTCAAAAATATATGTAGCTGTATCCTTCTCTCTCAAACTTTCTCTAAGGTATTAAAAAGGAGTCAGTTCATGGATGGATTTTTTCAACTACATTCTTCATATTCCACTTCATATATAAAATGTATAGTATTGTAAACAACACATATTTAAAGACCAATACAAAATATAGCAAGTACTATAAAAAAATCCCGCTTTCAATGCAAATGTCATAAAATTTAAAGAGCATTTTCGTGATTAACAAAATTTAAATCACTTTGTCACTTACTTCCTATATCTGGGCATAGCTGTGTGTTCTTTTGCCTAATCCTCTGCATTCTACTCAGACGTAAATCTCATTACATTGAATTGAATTTACTTTTCAGAAAGTGCATTTAGAATTGCAGCCATTTCTTCAAAATTGCCCTTATACAAATTCAATACTTCAGGAGATGTGGAACATCCCACTATGATCCCTTTAATTTGCCAAAATAAATAATTCAATTTTTTTCTTTTTTGCATAATCCAATATCTGCCAAGGACAATAACATATGAACAAGGGTTTTTTTTAAATCTTCTTTTCATATGTTTATCCTCCCTAACAATACTTCACCCTTAATACATCATCTTGCATAAGGCAAATTAGCATCTATAATGTTGTAGCTGTATACAGAGAACTCAGTCATTTATTTAATAAAACCCAGGCATCTCTAATGTACCTTGGGTCTGCTTGCTTAGAAATTAAATTAAATGATAAAAAAATAAGGAATTGTATGTGGAAATTATAACAGCTCTACTTGCTGTCAGTGCTCAGAACACATTCTTAACAATGTTTTGCCTTGTCCAGGAGCTGTAAACTCTCATTCTTCTCTCATCACTTCTTTCCATAATTAAGAAGTTGGGGAAATCTCTTCTCCCAATTCCCTACTCGAACTGGGCACTGGTGACTGTTTTCTGTAAGAAGATTACTCAGCCAGATGACCCAAACAGCAGTGCCACCAATTAGCCACCATTCAATATTAATAAACAGTATGATGATAACAAATACAAAGATTGATTCTTCAGATGCAGAAATCATTTTAATTAATTTAATCCTCACTGAAAGATCAGCTGTTCTCAGTTCTGCTTGCCAGCGGGGGCCACTCGTCCTTACCTCTCCCCATCACCTCACACAAGTGAACATGATCAGTAGCCAGCACTTAGGGAACAATGAGAAACAGATTGTACTGTCAGGCTTCATTAAAGATCATCATTAGTATTCCAATTTGGAAACAGTCAATGTATCCTAACCTTTTAACCATTCTTTTGATTTGCTTTGTGAAGTTTGGTTCAGCTGCTGAATATATATATATCTATATATTGCACATGTGTGTGTGCGTGCACACACGCAATCTTGAAATCTGCAGAAAAGGTAGGATCTACTTGATGCCTGTCATTCAAGGGCTTAAGGATGAACCTCTGGGGATATGAATAATACTGTGCAATTTTTTAAAAAAACAACAACACAAAAACCACATGCAGCTACTTATGATTCTTTGTGAGATTTTAATGGCACGGAAATTTCCTTAAACACTATTACATAATGGGGAGGAAATGAGTCCCTTCTTATATCCCTCTGCTGTTTTTTCTCCCTCCTGGATTGAAGGCTCTGAGGTTGGAATCAGGTGGGTTGCCTATATTCCTTATCCATATTGTTTCAGTGGACATTTTGAGCATGTTGCAAGTGCACACTGTGGGCACAGACATCATATGGAGTGATGTCTTCACATCTGCACTGCAAGAAAAGAAAAACACATTCTGTTGGGATTGAGGATATCCACAACTGATGAATAGCTGAAAATTTTCCTTGGCTGCTTTGTTTTTGTACTAAGGGTTTAAACGTCCTAAACTATGTACCTCTGGAAGCCACACGTGGAACAAAAAGACAACTTATAGGTAGAAAGAGAAAAAAATATATGTTTGACAACATATACACAATTTAGAGTTTTAAAAAAAGCCTGTAAGTAATTCCAAAAGGCATACAAACTGGAATACAAAAATGTGTACACAAGGCAGGATGGGATTACGAAGCTCAAATAGAAATAGGGCAGAACAAGCTTGTTAGTGGAAAAAAATACAGTCCACTTTGTCAGAATTGCCCATCCCTACATATGATCTGACTAGGTATGAACTTCCATGAAATATCATATGAAATATGAATACCTGAAATAAAGACAACATTCTTTAATAATTTACTTCCAGTTTGATCAATACAATATACAGTATGAGCATCTGAAACAGAGCTTTAAATTAATTAAAGGCACATTTACTAATGAAAAAGTTCTGTTAAACCTAGGAAGATTTATTTCTCAGTAAACAATAGAACTGGGATGAAAGACTATAACACTTTGGAAAGTGGCTGAATTTATATATTTCCGGTGGCTCAGAAGTAGAATTAGGTTGACAATAATTAAGGAGCTGGGTCCCAGCTTAATGAAACTGAGGATAGACTGAAACCTATTGATACATACGAAGTAGTAAAGCAAAATCCAGCAGTGATGCTATTTGAAAATTTATTACAGAGTTTGTAGTGGAAGACTTAGCAAAAGCAAATGACAATTACAAATATCATTTGGAATTGTCTACTTTGGCAAAATGTTGCACTACCACAAATACACTCTGGATTTCCATTTTCTTTTCTCATGCTAGAAATTTACACTAATTCAGCAAAAACCTGGCTGCTCACAGAAGAGTACCTCTGGATCTAACTCAAGTGTGTGTGTGTGTGTGTGTGTGTGCATGCATGCACACACTTACACACCTACACAAACATATAGTTACTATTTCCATGTTATAATATTGTTTGTAATCATTTTAGTAATTTAATATTATGGCAAGTTGCTTTTAATTGACACCCAGAATATACACTTTTTAAAAAAAGCAAAGAATCTTATGGTGCTTTTTTGAATTAACTAAGCAAATAAATAATCATTGTGTTCATTCAAGATCCATTTCATTCCAACATAGCAATTTCTGGAGTTAGTAAAAGGCACAGGCCTGGCACATTTATACACTGTGCAACTGGCTGCCTACGAAATAGCACAAAGCATATTGTGTTGGCTGTCTCTTCCCTCATTGCTGGTTCAGTCGTCAAATCCAGTGCAAATTCACTAGTGGATTTTTTTTTCTTTGCTAAAATCATATTGGATCTAGGCCAGGAAACAACAGTATATAGATAGGTTTCTTTTAACATATATATATTTAATTTTAACCCTTTAAAGTAGCCATTTAAATTGCTTTACATTTTTTCTCTATTTTTTTGTGAACAGTGATTTTTGCATTCATAGCTTGGTTTGCAGAATGTAATGCTTCACATAAACAAAAACAGGGACATCTTCAAAATGTATGCTTCCATTGATTTCAGTAAATTTGATTAGCTGTGCAGCCTCAGCCTCAGCCTCACCCAAAGCATGTTTATTTGTAAGCAACTCTCATGGTCTTCAGTGCGACTTAACAAATTTGTGCAAAACTGGAGAGTAGCTATAAATAATCTGCTGCACTGATTTAAATCAACAAAATGACTATTTTTCTTCCGTATGAAACTTTTTCTGGCTGCTGTGTTAATACACAATACACTGTTCTTTTTACTAGGGGCCTGCTCCAGATTGGGCTCATTGTATTTTGGTATAAATTCCATCCTTGGGCCCAAGGATAGCACTATTAGAATAAAGCTGTGCAGATATGATGCATGTTGTTTTTATGTTTACTCTTTTAAAAAGAAGCAAAGATGTAGTAGAAAGATCAAAGAAAGGACCAGCTACCAGTCCATTGATTTGGGAACAATCTTTTCTTCTCTCCAACCCAGTCAATCTAACTGTGACTGGTGCCCCATCCTAAACATGTTTACTGAGGACAAACTCCTGTTGGTCTACTGAGAATGTCCTAACTTTTTTTCTTCCTTCCAGAAAACATAATCCTTCCCATCGGAGGTTAGAGCTGTACTGCCCTCTTGTGATTTTATTGGGAATTCCATCCAAACAATACAAAAGAGAGATACCAAAATGGAAACTTAAGAAGCATAGGTTTGTCATACAACGTGCTTAACTTTTAAAGGGAGGCGTGCTTCATTCTTCCTGGAAGCTATGCCAGAGGTTCAGAAGGTGAGAAGGCAGACTATGGTTACAGAGTGTGACAATGGGATTCAGATTTCACTCCAATCACTCCAGTCTTGTGGTTGGAAGCACCTTCTGGGAATGAGCTGGAAATCAGATCGCTGAATGGTTAATTTTGGGGGGGGGGGGGGCTGTAATAGCTGCTCATGCTGGCTGGAGGATTCTGGAAGGGTTCCCCAAACATGAGCTTTCCTAAGCTCTGCTTAAACCCATAAAGGCTTTGGAATGACCATCCCTGTAACTGAGAACATGATCCAGGTTCATTTTTGTTTCTGTTATGTTGCAGCAACTTGCTCCTTTCTGCCCAAACTTCTTTCTTTAATTCTCCATTCTTCACACTGTTCTTCATCTCTCTTTCATTCTTTTGCTCTTCTAAAAAGAAGCAAGGAAGCATTAGAAAGATCAAAGAAAAGACCAGCAGTTGCAAGAACTCATGACTGTATTGTGGAGATGCCACACAGACAGACGGACAGACAGACAGACAGACATATAGCCTCCACAAAAAAGCGCAAGAATGCATAGCATAACTGCCAATTTATTAGGTTCGGTGCAACTGCCCTCTTATTCTTAGCTTCCTACAAATAAACTCCATTGCACTCAATGGTGTTTACTTCGGACAGCCTAGATTTAATGAAGATCTTCAAATAGCTGATTTGAAGCCTTTACCTGATTATTATTTTTTTAAAAATCACAATTATGCAAAGAACCGCTGCTATTATTTACACTACTAGTAAGATCCTCATCAAAGAAAAGAAAAGAGGCATCTAAGAAAGGCAACAGACAGCAAATAGAACTCAGTTCCATAGAACAATTCCCCCATCTGAGAACCAGGAATCAATTTGGTTCAATAACTTCTCAAATATCTACCCTTCACTAATGTCTTTTCAGGTATAGTGCTAGAAAACGTGTGTGGGCCTCTCCCAGGCTATACCCAGCCCATGGATCCTGTAGCAATGAATCTCTATAGGGGAAATTTTAATTAGCTCAGTTAATTATTAGGTTGTGCTACAATCAACCTTTTCCAGAACTGTTACCCACCTGTATACTGAGAGAAAAGAGACCAAAGGAATTTTGCAGAGGCAGAATTCTCTAAATTAAGTGTTTCTTTTATTACGGGGCAAAATCACACAACAATCCATGTTCACTCACACATACATAGAAGGATTAAGGAAATCAGGAGTAAGCTTTGGAATAGTTGGAGTCTGAACGAACGGTGATATTTACACAAGATGAGGCTTGACTCTGGGTCCAATTGTGAGGGGGATGGCATAGGATATGGCCATTCAGATGAGTGGAGGGGGAACAGATGTATCTAAACCAGTAAGAGTTCACAGTGGCTTCCAATTAGCCCACTAACAGAGGATTTTGGAGATCTTTTATAGGCAACACATTTCTAACAGTTTTTCAGTTCACACCCAAACCACTAATGTCTTTTAAGTTTGCATTTTTACTTTGAGATAGAACTGGGTCCCAGGTTTGAGGGGAGTTTGGGTAAGAAGAGTTAATTGCTACATCAGAAGCATCAGAGTGTTGCATCTCAGCCACTTTTCAGCCCCAAATTTTCCATTTTTCCATTTTCAGTGAATAGAACTTACATCATGGTCTGGCGGTATATGAAAATAAACCATAGAATAAAGGCAGGCATTAAAAATGAGGTCAGGATGGAGAATCTGCAGATTCTCACCTGTTTCAATATCCTGACTATATCAATTATTTCAGAGAAAAACAGAGATAGTTGAGGGTACTATATGGGGTTTCAGAGGTGTTTGTGGGATAGGGTGGCACATTTTCATATGTTTTCACATGTTGAGGGGACTTTCTACATGATTTTTGGCAAAAAAAATGCTCAAAAATCACACTGATTTTTAAAAAAAGTTTAGGGGGTAGCTTTGAGGGACTCATTTCACCATGATGTGGGAATAGCCCCCTTTGCTAATTTTGGTCTTAATTTCCAAACAGGAAAAGATTCCACCTAAACATTAGGAAGAAGTGTTTGAATCCCTGATCAGCCATGGAAATCCCTCTGGGTGACTGTGGGCAAGTCACACTCTCCCAGCCTCAGAGGATGGCAAGGACAAACCCCTGCAAAGAAACTTTCCAAGAAAACCTCAGGATAGGTTTGCCTTAGGGTCACTGTAAGTCAGATATGACTTGAAGAATCACAACGGCCCATTCTGTGGAGATGCCAGTCACAGATACTGGAGGAACGTCAGGAATAAAACTCTTCTAGAACATGGCCACATAGCCCGAAAAACCCACAAAAAACTATGGATGCCGGCCATGAAAGACTTCAACTTCACAACAGCAGATTGATTTAGCTTCAAAAGGGATGAAATGTGGGTTTTGCTCCCACAAGTAAGAATCCAGTCCACTAATGCCTTTTTCCTTTAATCCCCAAATTTCTAGCAGAGTCAAACAGTGAAAGCTGTTTACACCTACAAGCCTTATATTTACGGTGTTTGCAGCCACTTTGCCGACCCCTTTTCTTTGGATGCCTGAACTGTATTTTTAAATGCTCAAATATGTTTTAAGTAATAACAATGAATGACTGACAGAAAATCCTCATCCCACCTCCCTTCCTCACCAATACTCCCAAGGAAACAAGATTTCAAATGTGCCAATAAGAACAAAGTTGTTGGAGGAGACCATGACAACAGCTGTGCTATGCAGAAATTGGCTGCTACTTGCAAAGAGATAAGAGAAGTGCCTTAAGGGCATTGCAAGCAGCAGAGCTGCATCTCTTCTGCTAGCACTGCATCCCATAAGATTTTAGTAGTAATGAAATAGCATAGTCCAACAGGGCTTAATACTGATGTAGCAAAATCAGAAATAATGCTTATAAGCACAGGTTGTGAGGATCAAAAGAAAATCCAGAACATAACAAGATTAAAGCTAGGGTTGAAGAAAATTAAACATGTTGGAGTAAATATAATGCTAAATATAAAAAATCATGGTTCAACGGAATTATAGCCAATTATGGAAGAAGATAAACAAGTAAGTAAATGGGAAAAGAAATAAGGGAATAATACCCTGAACACAGATTAGGGCATTTAAGATGATGATTCTCCCTAAAGTACTGTTCATTTTTCAAACTATTCCAGAAGAAGTACCAACAAAGACATTAAGAAATGAGGATTAGGAAAATAAAATAATAAATTTCAAGGAAAGAGAAAAGTAGGGTTTCCAATACATTATTATACACTCATCAAGAAAAAGGGGGACTTCCCTGACAAGAAAAATATTTTGAGGCCTTCCAAATATTAAGATTACAGTGCACCCTTGTTTTACACAGGGATCCGTTCTGGATAACCCCCCCCTCCCCCAGCAAATCTCATGTATGATGAAGCCCCATTCATGCTTCATTCGCCATATTATGGCTGACCATTCGTGTAACTTGAAATCTGCATATGGCGAGCCCACGCATGGTGCAGGTCCTCATAACCTGTGTTTATAAGCATTATTTCTGATTTTGCTACATCAGTATTGGAAATAGTATTAGATTTTGAATATTATATTTTGATAAAGATGGGTTAGCATAGAGAAGCAGTTAAATGACATGGAAATTGCTTAGTCCAGGTATCCTTCCTAAGCTACAATTAGCCCTCTGTATCCACATATTCCAGCAGCCACAGCTTGAAAATATCTCTAAAAATATAAATTCCAAAAAGCAAAGCTTGAGTTTGCCATTTTAAATGGAAATTGAACATCCACAGGTTTTGGTATTCATGGGGATCGTGGACCAAACCCCAGGGGACACCAAGGGCTCACTGTATTTCTGTAGGCTGACCTCTGACAATAAAATTTCCTATTTCAATATGTGTGGGCTCAGCTTTTGTCTTGGTTCCCTTGGCCTTAACTTCTTTTTTCATTACAGCAAGGAAGAAGAACTATATTAGCCAGACAGTTTTTCCATTTTTGAAAATTGCTTTGAAGTCAATGATATGAAGCTGAGTAGTAACCAGAACTTAGAAATACCACTTTTAAATATATAGCCATGGTAGATGGGGGTTATGGGATTTATAATCCAATAAGTAACATTTCCAACTCTCCTTTACCAAATCAGCACACTGGTCCTTCTAGATTATCATATAGTACTCTCTAAGATTATCATATAGTACTCTCCAGCCCTACCTGGAAAGCTTTTGTATGCAAAGGACATGTTTTACCACTTAGCTATGGCCCATCCCTGATCACTGATAATGCTCATATTCTAAATATGATAGCATATTAACCTGATGTTGGTAAATTAGTAAAAATATGACAATAAAGCATTCTGGACTGCTTTCTCACATTAATCTGGTTGTATATAGTATGTAGAGAGCGTTGGACTACAACTATGGAGATCAGGGTTTGAATTTCTGCTTGGCTGTGGAAACTCATTGGGTGACCTTTGGCAAGTCACCCTCTCTTCCCGCAAGGAAAGCAAAAGCAAACCTCCTTGAACATATGTTGCCAAGAAAACCCTGTGATACATTTGCCTTAGGGTCCCCATAAGTCAGAAATGCCATAAGGCACAATTTAGTGTGTATCTCCCCCCCCCCCTTTTTTTTTTGCAGTTCTTTTCTCTAGTTATTCATACATATAAAATGTATTTTCAGACATTCATCTGTTCTATAGTAGGCTATCCATGTACTGCTAATACTAAGGTTCTACACAGTAAAGAATTTCAGCACTTCACACTCTATTAAAATCATTATGGGACAACTCTTTTCCCAGTTGTTTAGATTCTCCCCAAAAGGCTCACAAACAACATCTCACTGTTCTAGTATTTGAAAAGATTATTTTAAAAAAAAGAAAAAGAAAATCTGGCTAAGACTTTTAAGATAAGGATTCAGCAGCCGTCTTCAAAGATTTAACTCCCCCCCTTGTTGACTAGTGAAATTAACATTAAAGAACACAGTTACCTTTGGTATTTGAAGCTTTCTCCCCAGCTAAATGTTCTGGGTATCTTATGGTGAGGAAATAAACCAGCAGAAACTTAGCATCTTAAAGGACCAAATGTTTATAATCAGTTTGAGGACTCAGTGGATTTGCGAAATTGTTTGGGATTAACAGGCTATTGATAGCTAATAAAACAATATTTAGCTTTGTCTGGGGAACAGCAGTGGAAAAAGGTGTAGGCACCTTGTCAAACAGGACCCATTGAGGAAGGATGATGGGTTAAGTGTGGGGGTCGGCGTGGCAGCGTGGGTGCCCATTCTTCAAGGAGAAGTTGTCAGTTGTTAGTAAAGCTAATGAAAGGAAGGACGCCAGCATCTGATGGCTGGGGTAGTATTGAGGCAAGTTAGCTGACTAATCAGATTGAAAAAGTCCCATGGTATTTATGTCACTTTAATTTGCCTCAAACAATCGAAGACGACAGCACTCTATTAAGGAAAGCTTGATCCAGAACTAAAGCTAAATAAATTAGGGTCTCAGTTTAATCAAATTATCCTTTTACTGGCCCTGGATTAACTCAGAGAGACAGCGTCGGTCTAGGGACTTATGATTGGCTGGCTAATTTTTAAGAAGCCAATATGAAGAATGAGAGATTTTACACACAACTACTACATATAATACTTCAAACAGCCCCCTTCTTTTCCTTTTAAAAACTGGAAATAATGCATGTGTAAGGAGAATTAGTATTTATTGTAAGGAGAGAGGCTTCAACTGTCTTTTTAGTATAATTTACTTGAATTAATTCAATTTAGTTGAATTAAATGAGCTTAAAATGCAGCTTCTCCCACTTTTGTAAGAAGTGGTTGCTTTTCATTACATTTGGCATCAGGCAACAGCTATTCATTAAATCAGTCTAAAAGGTCTCCAAAGGCTGCTACAATCCCAGGATTGTGCTACAATCTGGAGAAACTTTTTCTTTTACAGGTGGTTCTTTCACTTACAAATTATACTTTTATTCTTAAGGGAAAATATCAAAATTCAAAGCTGCCCACCTTTTCATAGTTCTATTTAGTATACCATTAAGTTCTGCGTTGCAATGATGAATTCATTCTAGGCCTAAGAATCATTTTAATGAGATGTTAGTGTCAGTGCAATCCTAAACATGTCTACTCGGCTGTAAGACTGATCACGTTCAGTGCTACTTACTTCTTGGGCACTGTCCATGCACTAGCATTGCTGCTTAAGACATTATTTATACAAAATTTTCTATTACCAATATTTCTATGATATCTTTATGGAGGTATTTTATAAGCATACTATATTTTAATAGGCATACTATAAGAAGTAGAAGGAGGGAAACACGCACACACAGCTTTGAACTGGTGTCCCAAAGTAGGCCAATTTATTGTTACATATAAATTGTACAACGATTTGTCTCAGAGGCAGTGTAAATGAATAACATTTGTAAAATGGGTTTTTAGACCAAGGTAAAATACTTAAATAATTTAATGCATTTACCCATGAAGCATAAGGTGTTCATGATAGTTGCCTGGAACAGCAGAAGGGACAAATGACCACTGGGAGGATGGACCTACTACTTCCAAAAGGTAACACTGTGGCAAAGAGACTATCCTGGCATCTTATATCCACCAGAAGCAGCAGCTGCAGGGTTTACTTTGCACTTGAACCCCATCCATTGGATAGAGAAGGAACTGCTACCACAGTGCTGTCTTCTACCCTTTATTTTTGTTTTCTGTTTGTGAGCCCTTGTAGAGGCTGTCTTACTAGTACAGTGCTTGGATAAGTCTAGATCATCCACGGCAGACCCATGGCACACGTTCCAGAGCTGGCACACAGAGCCCTCTCTGTGGACACGTGTGCCGGGCTTCCAGGGGCCTCCTCAACTTGCTGCTGTGCACCATTTTTATCACAAGTAAAATGGGTCACAGAAGGGAGACAGGGTGCCTGGAGCACCCACCCTCCTGAGCCCCGGTTTGTGAGTAGAATGGTGTGTGGCAGCAAGGGACGTGCCCTTTTGGCTTTTATTATCTGCCTCCATTTCTATGAAGGCAGCCCTATAGGAGAAGAGTCTGTTGGGGTGCTGGGTAGAGAAAAAGTATGACTTATGGCAACTCTAAGGTCAAACTATCATGGAGTTTTATTGGCAAGTTCGTCCGGGGGGGGGGTCTATTGCTAGCCTGAGGCTGAGAAAGTGTGCCTTAGGTGTAAATGTGTGTGTGCGCAAACCTTCAAGTTGTTCCTGGTGACCCTAAGGTGAAACTATCATGCAGCAAGCTTCATCAGAGGGGGATTTCCATTGCCATCATCTGAGGCTGAGAGAGCATGACTTGTGTGTGTGGTGCCTTCAAATCGTTTCTGACTTATGGTGACCCTAAGGTGACCTATCATGGAAATTTCTTGGCAAGTTTTGTCGGGGGGGGGGGGTGCTATTGCTAGCCTGAGGCTAAGAGAGTGTGCCTTGGGTCCCCCTCCCCCCAGAAGTGTCACTACCAGAAGTCCTCCCCCCCCCCCCGGCACTGGGTGACATCCAGTACAGGAATGTCACTGAGTCTGAGCACTCAGTCTCTAAAATGTTTGCCATCACTGTTCTAGATGCTATATAATGCATCACAATTTACTTCACTGACATTACATACCCTCCAACATTTCACAGATGAAAACTAGAATGCGTGAGGCCAAGCAACATCAGGTGTCATCAGGACTGCAAAAGTTGTTAATGAGGAAGGACACAGAACAGAAGACGCTACAGCAGCTTGCTTTTGCCTAAGCCTACTGGGAAGGCAAGATTTTTTTAATTATTATTATTATTATTTTTAAAAACCCTCTTTTTCCTGCTGAGTTAATTACAGGGTGAAAGTAGGGCAAAATGTTAGTGACTCGGTACCATCTGAGGTTGGAAGGTAGACTCAACCTAAGTTTCAAAGGAATTCTTGTTACACTGCCCAGCTTATGAACCTCCCCAAATTATGTAAACACTAAAAATGCTAAACCTCAGGATTCTGCAGGATAGAACTATAGCTGTGGTCAGTTGGGACAAAAAGATACTATTTCCCCCTCCATTCTGTCATCTGCAATCAAAATATCCTTCATTCCACAAATTTATAGCTTTACAGTACTTTTAGACTTCAACTAAGCAATTACAAATACAGTTTTGGGCAACCAAGGTAAAGTGGGAGGCAACATTTTGTTGTTGTTGTTAACCGCCCTCAAGTCACTCTTGACTCATGGTGATCCTGTGGATGAGGCATCTCTGAGACTCCCTTTCCTCCACCGTTCTTCTAAGTTTCTTGCAGAATCATACCTGTGACTTCCTTAATTGAGCCCATCCATCTAGAATGTGGTCTTCCTCTCTTTCTACTTTCCCCTGTCTTTCCTATCATTAATTGTCTTTTTTAATGAGTCATACCTTCTCATGATGTTGCCAAAATACAACAGCTTCAGTTTAGTCATCTTTGCCGCCAGGGAAATTTCAGGCTTGATCTGTTCTTCTCTAGCACCGCACTGAAAAGAATTTATTCTCTCTCCATTTTCTTAACTGTCCAGCTCATACATTATACATGGTAATGGGGAACAGTGGCATCATTGGGGGTGGGGAGTGCGGGTTGTGTGGACCACACAAGGTGACAACGTAACACCACTGTTCCTCAATCACCTACATTTTGGCAGGAACAGGCTGTGCCATTCATCTACTTCCTTTTAAAATGTTTTAAGAGATTGTGGGAATGGGGTGGGGGGACCTCAGTGGAAGAAGAAAGGAGTGGCCCCAGAATTTTTCCAAATTAAAATTTCAAAATTTTAATTTTAAAAAATTGAAAAATTCTGATATTTTTCATTTTTTTAAATGCTCTTGAAATAACATCAAATTTTAACCAAATCTTCACTGTGTATCTGTAAATACATTTAGGTTGTGCGTATGATAGTGTAATTTGACAGTATAATTTTAATTTTGCTAGTTGTTTATGTCAGAACTATTAGCAATACATTCAGGGGTATATGGGACCTGGGCCCCACGGAAGAGGCTTAAAGGGACGCCGGTGGGAGCAGCAACCCCTCAGCCGACCCAAGCCCTCAGGCCTCAGAGCCAGTGCCGAGAGAGAGAGAGAGAGAGGCCGAGCAACACCTGGGCCCCACGGAGGAGGAGGCTTAAAGGGGAGCGGTAACCCCTGCCGGACTTCCCCCCTCCGGTAGTGTTGGCACCGGAGCACCTTTCCCGCCCAGCGGAGGACTTGAGGATTTATAATTGATTGACCTATGCTATTGTAACTGTATTGTAATTGTAATTATTGGCCTATGTTTATTGTAATTGTATTGCAACTGTATTTGATTGATTATGTGCATATGGTGAATTGTTTTTTGTTATTGTATTAGTTAAACTGATGTTCGCATAGGTGATGTTATGAAATTTGCTGATATGGTATATGTTTACATTTTAAAGTATTAGGTTTTCTAATTTTATTACCTTGTTGATTGTATTGTGTGTATTATAACTGCTGTAATCCCGCCTTGATCTGAAGGAAAGGCAGGACATAGAAATAAATCTTATTATTAATAATAATAATCTTATTATTATGTTTCATGAGTAACTTGAGTACAAAAAAGCATTAGTAAAGATTCGATGTGGTCTGAAATGGGAGGAGGCTGATGGTGGGAGGTGACACCTTTATAATGACACCAATAATAATAATGATTATGATGATAACAGTTTCCTCTTGTCCTGTTCTAACAGTTTCCTCTTATTCTTTATCAGGACTATCAGATGTGTTGTCTTCCTCTGTTTCCACTACCTTCAATAGCATAATTTTTTTTTCTAGGGAGTCCTGCCTTGAGGACAGGAGAAAGCGAAGGAAGCCCCAGATGCCCTCTAACTTTCCAAGGATCTTTGTGTTTTCTAATGAGTCCCGTCTTCTCATGATGTGGCCAATATATGAAAACCTTAATTTAATCATCTTCGCTTTCTGTGATATTTCAAGTTTGATCTCTTCCAAGACCCACTTGTTTGGCTTTTTGGCTGTCCATGGTATCATCAGCACTCTTCTCCAGCACCACATCTCAAATGAATTGATTTTCTTTTTCATTCTTTTCCTATGTACATTTCTTCAAATGTATGCTATGGGCAGGTTTACTTTTATCTATTTTATTGTTTGTATATTTATAAAGTATATAAAGCCCTGGTGGCGCAGTGGTTCAATGCCTGTACTGCAGCCACTCACTCAAAACCTTAAGGTTGCGAGTTCAATACCAGCAAAAGGGCTGAAGCTCGACTCAGGCTTGGATCCTTCTGAGGTTGCTAAAATGAATACCCAGATTGTAAACCGCTTAGACACTCCTTAGGTGGTATGAAGTTATATAAATGAAGCTGTTTTGTGTAAGTCTACAGTGCTATATAAATAAAGCATAATAATAATAATAATGATGATGATGTATCATCTTCTCATGTATGAGGTGAGACTTGCATATACAGGAGGGGACTTGTGTTTGAAGTTTATGTAGAGACACCCATTCGTGCACAACTATGTAAAGGATTTGAATGAGATCTGGAGGGCAGTGAGTGTGTGTACTACCATGTCTATCACCTTGTATTAATTAATAATAATTAATTAACCCATTCTGTGGGAAAAAACATTGGTGGAAAAACTCTCCAAACATTATGAGGGCCAGATGGGTTTGAGCGTTGGGACTATGGAGACCAGGATTCAATTCCCTGCTGGGTGACCTTGGGGAAGTCACACACTCTCAGCCTCAGGAGGAGGCAATGGCGGCAAACCGCTTCTTTGACACCACTTTTAATTTCCATGGCTCAATGCTATGGAATCCTGGGATTTGTAAGTTTTGTGAGACATGTAGCCTTCTGTGTCTGAGAGCTGTGGTGTCACAACAAACTACAAATCCCAGAATTTCACAGCCGTGAGCCATGGCAGTTAAAGCCGTGTCAAACTGCATTAATTCTGATGAGTGATGATGGCCAAGGTGACCAGACGTCCTTCTTTTTTCAGGATGCCTCCTCCATGTCAACCTTCTGTGCAGGAGGAATTTCAAAATGTCCTCCATTTGCCTAAGAAGGAAGAATATACATTGATATGAGGGATTATAGCTTTAATGTGGACATGCCCTCCATTTTGTCACTAGTGTCCTATATGTCTGTTGTGCCTTGTCCTCCTTTGCTCACAGATTCAGGATGCAGCCTCAGTCACAGAGTTGGAAGACACCCTCCAAGGGGCCATCCAGTCCAACCCCATTCTGCCATGCAGGAATTCCCTACTCCTTCTGGGTCAGGTCTTTTTTTTTATTTTTTTAGATTGTAAGCCTGAGGGCAGAGAAATGTCTAAATTAATAAAACCTGTAAGCTCCTCAGAGAGCCTTTGTGGCTGAAAAGCGGGGTATAAAAATACAGTTAAACAAACAAACAAACAAACAGTCTGCCATGCAGGAACACACAGAAATCAAAGCAACATCATTACACCATGCAGGAACACACAGAAATCAAGGCAAGAGCATTACACCATGCAGGAATACACAGAACCCCTGACAGATGGCCGCCCAGCCTCTGCTTAAAGCCCTCTAAAGCAGGAGGAGACTCCCCCACACTTTAATTCACGTTGGGTTTATTAATCCTCCTGCCATCTCCAAACACAGGGACGCCATTTTGGAGCAAAAGGCAGCAGAGAAGAAGAAGAAGAAGAGTCAGAATCAGAAAAAAAAAAACACAAAACAAAACTTCCCCTTAAGCCCCGCCCCCAACTCTCCTTCGCGAAGGGACTCAGTTTGTCCCCTTCCCTTCGCCGTAGAAGACACGCCTCCTCCTCTTCCTCCTCCTTCCGGGTTCTCTGATTGAGGTCACGTGAGAGAAGTGAGGAGGAGAGAGGTCACGTGGTGGAAGGCTGTGAATGAGTGAGAATGGAAAGGATGGTGCCTGGACTAGAGTCTGATGAAGAGCAAGAAGACTGGGAAGAGGAAGAGGAGGAGGCTGAGGGAGAGGTGCCCTGCCTTTTCTGCCCCAGGTTGGTCGCTTTAGTGGCCCAAGGCTATGGAATTCTGGGAGTTGGAGTTTGTTGTGGGGCCCAGAGGGCCCCACAACAAACTCCAACTCCCAGAATTCCATAGCAACTGACCCAGACAACTCTATGACTCTAACTCTATGACTCTAGCAGTCTATATATTAAAAGCCTTTGCCCTTGTTTCTTTCCAGGTCTTTCAGTTCAGCAGAAGACACCTTTGGCCACTGTGCCTTGGACCACAATTTCAGTCTTGGGACGGTGGCTCATAAACACGGTAAGTATCTAAGACCTAGTAGAGGTTTCGCCGAATTGCTAAATATAAGGCCTCCCCAAGACCTGGCCAAGGTTTTGTATATGAATATATATGTACAGTATATAATAAATGTTCATATTTTTTTTTTGGTTCGACAATAAATGGGAATTCTTCATAAGACAGCTCTTGAAAATAAGACCTGGCACATCTTTGGGAGGGGAAATTAATATAAGACGCTGTCTTATTTTCAGGGTCTGAATCATAGAATCATAGAGTTGGAAGAGACCACAAGGGCCATCCAGTCCAACCCTCTGCCATGAAGGAACTCTCCATCAAAGCATCCCCGACAGATGGCCATCCAGCCTCTGCTTAAAGGCCTCCAAGGACAGAGACTCCACTACACTCCGAGGGAGTGCGTTCCACTGTCAAATAGCCCTTACTGTCAGGAATTTCCTCCTAATGTTGAGGTGGAATCTCTTTTCCTGCAATTTGTATCCATTGTTCCGCGTCCTAGTCTCTGCAGCAGCAGAAAACAAGCTTGCTCCCTCCTCAATATGATATCCCTTCAGTTGGGACTAACAGTGGGATTTAATCTCAGGATCCCAACAACGAATAGATGCTTTCTAGCGCAATCTATAATCTCTTGCACAAAAATAAATGCTCTGTTGAAAATAGATAATTCCTTGAAATTTAGAGGAGCATTTGGTGTCGTGTGAGAGGACTTTCTCAATGACCACCCATAGACTAGGGACCTCCCTTCTGAAGGCAGCTAAATGACCCCTCTCCACAACAACAACAACAACAATTCCTTGGGCTAAGATGGCTTAGAGAAAGTAAAAACCATGGTGAAATTGCCCTCCCTGTGAGCATTTGCTACAAACATTTCCAATAAGTTTTTCAGAGGAGCAATAGGATGTGGCTCTCTGATAATCTTGCAGAGAACCAGTGTAGCCCTGTAGCGTGTCCACTTATGGTTTTGGTGATTTTGCCAGAATTCTGAAGTTTTACATTTTTATTTATTGCTATCAATATATTTCAAATTAATAAAGGAAGGATATTAATAAAATCAATCAATAAATGTGAAATATGGGGTATAAATCAATTATATCAATAAATAGATGCAGACTTAGTCCTACCAAGCCTCATTGCAATCAGTGAGCCACTGCCAATCAATACAGACAACATATAATTATAGAGTTGGAAGAGACCACAAGGGCCATCGGATTTTGGTTTGTGTATAATTTTACGTAGAACTCAGCTGCAACTTCTTTAAAGAATGGGATGAAATAGTTCAACAGCAGATTGCAAATATATCAAAAAGTTAAATCAACTTGTTTAAATTCAGTTCTGTTTTTCTCCCTCTCTCCTCTTTCAGGACTCGACTTCTACAATTACATCAAGCTAATAAACTTTATTAGGGCGGAAGTAAGTAATCAAATATTCTTGAACACCTCAAGTATATTGACAAGACTAGTATTAAAAGTATACAGTACTGTATTCTCAGAAGTACAGCCTAGAGAATTTGTCTGTGATTTAGTAATAGCTTCCTGAGAAACTACAGCATATACTCATTTTAAGTATACCATAACTTTCCCTGGCTCTCAGACTCGTGACATATACTTTATAAAATATGTGTACAGTGGGACCTTGGTATCTGCAGGGAATCCATTTTGGACTGCCCCCCCCCCCCAGGTACCAAAATCTGGATGTTCAAGTCCCATTGTGCCCAATGGCTACATGTGCACATGGTTGCACTGCCATTAGGGACAACAGGACTTCATGAAGTAGAAAGACAAGTCCTACCTGGTGCTGTTGCAGCAGCTGCTGTTTCTCTCTTCCTCCTCGTCCTCCTCCTAGCAGTCCTCCTTGTCATTGTCCTCTTCTTCTTCCTCCCCCTTGCAATCGCTCCTGCCATTCCAGTTTCTGCTGGATCAGAGCAAGTGCTCGAGGAGCTGTGCTGCCAGTGGCAGAAGCTGCTCTTTTCAGGTGGCAGGATTGCAAGGAGGAGGAGGAGGAAGAAGATGACGAGGAGGACAACTAGGAGCAGGAGGAATAGGAGGAGGAAGATAACAGTGGCAACAGCACCAGGTAGGACTTGGCTTTCTAGAAGTGGGACTCCTCAGTCAGTTGTACCGTGGCCCAGCGAGAGCCCCCTCAGCTGCCCGAGGGGGTGGCGATTGAGCTGGTACTTCTGCAGGTATGATTGTTAATTAATGGTGTCGCAGCCCCATGCAGATGCCACCATTGGTGGCAATGGGCACTTGCCTTCCATGTACGCTGAAATCCACAGATTATAAACCCCCGCATAACAACCATTTATTAAGCTTGCGTATGCATTATGAAACCTGCCCATAATAATTCTCTTAATAGCTTGCCACAAGGTTAAGCTTTGTTAAAATTAAGTTAAAAGCTGTTGAGGAATGTACAAGAGCAGCCACTTTTACTGATATGCTATGGAAGCATATCAGTAAGCATATCATAGTGGCTGGTATTCTTTGCTGGCTTGATAAACCAACATGAAACAGCTCCTGGAAGAAAGAGGAAAGATGGAACAGTATCCTAGCCTGCAGTTTGTGTGGAGTTCAGAAAGATCATGCTTTTTGCTGAAGAAATTACTATAAGAGTTCAGGTGGCCCTCCTTATCCACAGATTTTTTTATACACGGATTTGAGCATACACGGCTTGAAAATATTCCCAAAAAGTATCAATTCCAAATAGCAAACCTTGATTTTCCATTTTATATATGGGACACCATTTTGTTGTGCCATTATATTTAGCGGGACTTCAGCATCCATGGATTTTGTTAACCACGGAGGATCCTGGAACCAAATCCCAGTGGATAACAGGGGCCCACTGTACGTACTACTTAGGATCATGGATAAGCTTATTGTTTGAATTTGCTACACGGTTGCTAAAAGTTAGTAGTATTTTTATTTATTTATTTTTGGTAATTGTGCCTGCCAGTGTTCCTTAAAGGTGCTGAATTAACCTATCATGAGATGGGAATGGTTGTTTTGGAAATTCAAAGTGTAGTTACTGTGGTTTGGCAATAGGAGGAAAAATGTACTGTCACAAAAATTACCAGGCTTAGACAAACCATGGAAAGTAACTAGGAATTTGGCTATGGTAAGATTAAATTCACTGTTTCAATGTGGCCTGGATACAACTTTCTGCATGCAATTCATATTATATTTGCATGTCATCTTACATTTTAACAGCTTTCTAGTTTCTTATAATTAATATAAATTAATTTTGTCAACTCTGCAGGACTGCCAGTATTCTAATTAGTAGTTAATGTACAAATAGCAATAGTACAGACGCAGCATTTTACAGAACTCTTTTCTAAAGCAATGTCACCAACTTGCATGATAGCACTACTTAAAGTTAACACTGTCTTGTCTGTTCCTATTCAGTGATCTCTATAAGGATGCTTTAGCACACTGAGTAGATTAAAAATGCTAAGAATCTTCATGTTCACTTTCTGTTCCAGAAACCAACAGCAGAGTATTTTAGTTCTGTGAGTTCCCCACTTCCTTGGGAAGAAGATAAATATTTGAAGCCTGTGTTGGAAGATGACCTCTTACTTCAGTTTGGTAGGGTATCTTTTAACTTCACTTTCAAGTGGTATCTTTAAGAAAAATAAGCAATTTTTCCATACTGATGAGGGTTAAAGTATTGCTTTATTCTTGCTGAATAAGGGAGACATACTTCACTAAAACACTTCTGTAACTTACTATACTATAATAGCCTGAATGTGGGTTGGTGAATATGCCTTATGGCCTAAAGGCCATAATTTCCATTCTAAACTACCCTTGATTTTAAGATCTCTTGAGGAGGCCTTTTTCTTGGTCCCTCAGCCTTCAGAGACATGTTTGATGGGGATATAAATCAGATTCTATGACTATTCCTAAGCTCTGGAGCTCCCTGCAAGAACAGGACTTTTTATTTCCTTTTCAATGATGTGTTTTTAATTGTGTTTTTTTGTTATGTTTCTTTTTTATTTGAATATTATTGCTAGCCGCCATGAGTGCATTGTTTGTTGAAAAGAGAAAATAACATGAATCTCTCTTATCAACTGTAGTCTGCTTGTTTATATGAGGACCTGTGGTTTGAAAGTTCTGCTGGAAGCTACATAAATATAAAAATATCTGTCATCCAGGAGCTGGCCTTGGCATTCTGGCAAATATAGTAGAGAACCTAATTAGATTATCCAGGTAAACCTAACTCAGGGGGGATACAGACCACACCAAAGGCATGGCTTAAAGCTGCCCCTGACAAAGCTGGATTGGGGCTGCAGCAACCACACACCTTTTTGCTGTTCAAAAAAGAAGCGGCAAACAGCCACTCCTTTTTGTGCTGGCAAAAAGCCAGCTTTTTGGTCTGGCCACAGCTGGAAGCCTACTTTAAGGTGCTCTGGTGGTGTGTGGTGTCTAAACACCACGTCACTGGAGCACCTGGAAGCCAGCCCACATGTGGGCAGCCAGGTGGGATGAACCTGGCTTCTGGGCATCTTGGGAGTGTGCATCATGTGTATGCCATGCTTCCAAGCTGGCTGGCTTTTTATGCTGATCTCTTCTGGCCCTCAGTTATGTTCAACAGAGAGGATAGAGATTCTGCTGATTTTCTTCTGCGTCTCCTCACTGTTTTCCTATACAGTTGGACCTCCTTATCCACAGATTTTTTTATCCACAGATTCAAGCATCCGTGACTTGAAAATATCCAAAAAAGTATCAGTTCTAAATAGTAAACCTTGATTTTGCCATTTTATATAAGGGACACCAATGGGATTTGAACATCCATGGATTTTGTTATCCATGTGGGGTCCTGGAATTAAACCTCAGCAGATAACAATGCAGCCAATGCAATTTTAGGCTGCATCAATAGAAGTATAGTTTCTAGATCAAGGGAAGTTATAGTGCCACTCTATTCTGCTTTGGTCAGGCCCCACCTGGAATACTGTGTCCAGTTCTGGGCACCACATTTCAAAAAAGATGTGGAGAAACTGGAGCATGTCCAAAGGAGGGCAACTAAGATGGTGAAGGGTCTGGAAACCTTGCCCTATGAAGAACGCCTTAGGGAGCTGGGGATGTTTAGCCTGGAGAAGAGAAGGTTAAGAGGTGATATGATAGCCCTGTTTAAATATTTGAAGGGATGTCATATTGAGGAGGGAGCAAGCTTGTTTTCTGCTGCTGCAGAGACTAGAACGCGGAACAATGGATGCAAACTGCAGGAAAAGAGATTCCACCTCAACATTAGGAGGAACTTCCTGACAGTAAGGGCTGTTCGACAGTGGAACACACTCCCTCGGAGTGTAGTGGAGTCTCCTTCCTTAGGGGTCTTTAAGCAGAGGCTGGATGGCCATCTGTCAGGGATGCTTTGACTTGGAGTTCCTGCATGGCAGGGGGTTGGCCTGGATGGCCCTTGTGGTCTCTTCCAACTCTATGATTCTATGATTCTATGATTCTAACAAGTGCCCACTGTATGAGCTATCTGAGATGCTCTTGGGTGAGACTGAAATACCTTGTCCTGGGGCACTTCAGCATCTAAGCTGAGGCACTCCTTTTGTAGATGACTCAGATGCTTGTGGCAATCATAAGTGTGTTGCACACATTCGTCTGGTCCCACTTTTGTCCTCGTATTTTTTGCTGAACAGGAGAACGGTAATTTCAGGGTGGGATGACTTAATGTGGAATGATCTTTAATATTTTTTACTTATGCAAGTTGAAGACTGGGACAGAATTCTTGGAGAGGTAGCATGGAAAAATTTCTTCTTCTCATGCTTTGGCAGGCTCTACATGTAGTAATGACTGCTCCAACCAGAAGAGATTTTTTCATGTTAATTTCTCCTGGTTCATGAGTAGCGCTTGAGCATTTATGGCATAGTTCAGAGTCCCCTTAGGCATACAGAAATCATACAGAAATCATACAGTTCTTTAGAACCTCAAGCCCCCATAAATCTTAATATTTGCATATTGTGTGGTATGTTTTCTTGGTTCTTTTCCAGATATAGATGATCTTCTTCATTCCACCAGTGTGTCTTACCCTAATGGTCTAACTGAAGCTTCAACTCTCCTTGAACTTTTGAAACAAGCAGAACACAGAGCTGAACAGGCAGAAGATGCATTGGCTAGAGCCCAAGAGGACCTTCAAAAAATGAAGTATTGATTTTACTGAATATTTTTTCTCTTTCATAATCTTATCAACAATCTTGAATGTATAATATTAAGATGAGTTGATGGTAGTGCTTAAAAGCAACAATGTATTAATTTCACTGAATGGATTAGGGAGAAGATAATAGGCTTTCTATAAAATTCAAATACTGTATATGACTTACCATAAATATAAGGTTTATTGCTAAATCACATTTTGTAAGGTAATAAGCAAAGTTCACTACTTGGAAGAATGAAGTTTTAAAATAACAATATTTGCTGACATTCTCTTTATATTGTTTACCAACTTTACTGTGTTGCTTTAAGCTTAGCCCATGTTTATTTAGAACCAGTTTTGAACTTAAATAAGCCAAATGAAAATAAGCAAAAGTTTGGTACCAGGAGTGTCTTAGTCATAAATTTACATAAATGATAAACTGTGCTAAGTTGCAGTGGAGAAACTGAGCATGACTGCCCACCATACACTAAATTATTCATTTAATTAATGCCCTCCTTTCTTCCAGAATGGTCCAGTTTACAGCAACAGTTTTAAAAAGTAAAGATAAAACCACATGCATTGTAAAAAATAATTTAAAAAATTATATGCTGCACCATTTAAAAATACTAGTTTAAGATAGTTTAAAAGCATTAAAACTCAATGAAGATAAAAACAGAGCACCCCCATTAAAAGGTCCTTCTGCAGCAATCAGTTAACATCTGAAGTCCTGCCTAAATAAAAAAGGCTTGCCTTTATTGGTGGAAAGGGGACAGAGAGGAACTAGCCTAATTAACCATGGGAGGAAATTCCATATTCTAGGAACAGTCACTAAGAAGACTCTCTCTCCTCTGTCCTCACCAAGAATACCTATGATGGTGATGGAACTCAGAGAACACCCTCCCTTCAGGATCTTAAAACTCAGATTGGCTCATGTAAAGAAGACATTTTTTCCAGGTAGTCTAGATTTTGGCTATATTAATGGTACCCTTTAAGTAACATGTGATAGAAGTGTATCAAAAATACAGTAGCTATGTAGTTTTTTTTTTTGAGTTTCTTTAGCAGCAAAAGACGAGCAGAAATGATGTGTTACAAATCAGTAGTCTATGCACTATCCTTCTGATTCTTAAAAAGCATTATTTCAAAAGTCATTACTTCATAAAGGAGTTGAACAATTTGATATCTCCATCCCTTGCTTTCCAGCTGTTTACATGTCTTCTTAGGACACCTTTCAAAATCATTTTTACAATCTTCATTATAGTTGCAATTTCTGTGATTAAAGAAAGTGTCCACGAGTGGAGACTTTTATCTTGAAGGCCTTTATCTTGAAGACAGCCCATAAAAATAGCTAGTCAGAATTCCCAGTGCAAGTTCTGTACAATCTGAATGATAGAAAAGTAACTGATACTGAACTGCCTATAACCAAACTTTTAGGTAGCTGGTTTCTGCTCAGCAGCCAGCAGAGGGAGCTTCGGCAAGGCAGAAGATTATTCTATGAAAACAGTGCTTTGTCTCCACACATTCTCCTTTCTTTTTAATGGTCCCATCCCTGTATCTCAAGGGTATGTTTCAAACTGATTGCAGGCAATTTGCCCAGGATTTTGTGATGAACACAGAAGTCAGAAGTGGCTCATCAGTCAGCAGCATTGCGGATCTACGGGAGGATGAGGAGGATGTTTACTTCAGTTCATATGGGCACTACGGCATCCATGAAGAAATGATAAAGGTTAGAAAATGAGAAGTCTTTTCTATCTGTTAAGATGGCAGCAAAGCTATCTGCTATATGTGCTGCAGTGTAGCTGCATTTTTAACCCTGTCTGTACTTGGTAGTAGTTACTTTGGTGAAAGCTTTGATGAGAGACACAAGACAAACAGTGGGAGAAAAATGACACACAAGAATAAATACGTTGACCAGGATTCAAAGGGTCATGTCCTGTCTGGCCTTACCTTTCAGTATTTAGATAGTTAAAGGTTCACAGTCAGTCATGTATGATCCTAGCCCTACTGATGGGGTGGGCTAGCTATGAAGCCTGAAATGAGTGGGTTTGCCTCGTTTTGAGCTTCTTCAAAGAGCCCCAACATGCTATCATATCCACTGCTTTAGGCACCTGGAAGTAAAAGTATGCCACTCCTAGCTGCTGTTCAGGCTTTTCTGGATTTTAAAACAATGTTTCAGAATGTAGTCTCCTGCCAGCTTTTTAAAACGGCTTTTGAGGCATTCAAACATTTCCTCTCAGAGGCCTGATTGGCACAGATGCTTATGCCAAGTCAAAACATCACTTTTTATGAAACTCTTTGAGGCCCTAATTGATTTTTTCCAGTTTGCACATGTGCAATGGTCAGCACTACCTAGTCATTAACAATTAAAATATATTTTCTTTCATTTTGATCTTGCTTGTGGACAAGAGTCTATCTATTATATTTATAAATGGTACATATTATAGTTTTGTCTTTTGACTTTAGTTACAGACGTGATGGAAGGGCAAATTCTAGATAGCATTATATTTAAAATGTTTTGATATTAGATTTGGTTAGTTTAGGTTAGTCCTGCATTCCTGAGGCAAGTGGCTGAAAACTTTGTACTTCCTATAGGACTAGACTGGTCATAATATTGGCTATTTGACATCAGTTTACTTGGTTAATCTAATGACTCATGCACTCAATGACTCTTGGTGGAAGTAACAAGAAGCAATGCCTTTAAAATGCTTAAGCACTTCCTGCACCAACCTAAGGCATTATTTCTTGTTGCTTCCACCAAGACTTGTTGTCTCCATGGGTGAATAACCAAGAGGTCTTTTTTTAAAAAGCAGGAAGTCAAGCACTGGTGTGGGGGAGGCACTTTGAACCAAACTATTTCTTTTGCAGGTGAGATTTTGGGGTACTGAGTTGTGCCTTGATATATAAGGAACAAAACTGAAGAAAAATTCATGGTTACATACCCTCATGTGCAGATGCAATACAGGTGTCCATTCAGGTGTGCAAACTGGGAAATTACCAGTACTTTTGTAGTCATACTGACAGGCTTGACAGACCATCAAGAAACGCTGGCATTAGGGCGGAGTGGGGGCATGGCATCTGCACAGTGCATGCCCTGACTCCGCCCCCATGCTGGTGTGACGGTGTGCACCCCACCACATGGCAGGTGGCATCATGGTGCTCCTCTGGCTCTGCTTCCAGATAATGCAGTGCCAAAAAAACCAACAGTAGCTGTGGCGCCCTTTCTGTGGCGCAAAATGGAACCGCTTTTTGCAGTTTCTTTTTGCACTGCGGAAAAGCCAGATCAGGACTGCGACATGTAGTTGACATGCGATCCGTCACTGAAAGGGGCAGTTGCAGGCTGCCCTTTAGGGGAGTCTGTTCAGCCCCTAGGTGAGCATTGAAGTCTTTGGTGGGGGGAGCTTTGGCATATACTGGTATACCAAAATCAGGATCATTTGCACTATAGTATTTCCACTGTGAATTTCATATCAGAGAAAGGCTGGATATAAATTCAATAAATAAATAAAACTGGGCTGTGTGGTGCTAGAGTTCTACAGATACCATGAATAATAATAATAATAATAATAATATAATAATAATAATAATTTACTTGTATCCTGCTCTTTTCCCAGAACTGGGACCCAGAGTGGCTCACAGTATTAAAAGATACAATACAATTAAAACACAGAAAAATGGTACATTAAAATAAAAAAAAATTGTTACAGTATTAAAATAGATTGCTTATTAAAAGAATAACAGCTAAAAATGTAAAACACTTGAAAAGATACAACACCCAAGCTGGTCTTTTAAAACCATTCTGTTTTAAAAGCCTATCTGCATAAGAAGCTGCAATCTATTTTAATACTGTAACAATTTTATTTTATTTTAATGTACCATTTTTCTATGTTTTTAATTGTATTGTTCTTTTACTACTGTGAGCCACTCTTTCCATAGATTAACGAACAACAAGTAAGGGAATTCCACAGTCTAGGGGCAACCATCGAGAAGGCCCTCTCTCGTGTCCCCATCAGCTGTGCTTGTGATGGGGGTAGGACTGAGAGAAGGGCCTCTCCTAAGGATCTCAGGGCCTGAGCTGGCTCATTTGCCAAAAAGCAAATAAATGGGTCTTAGAGCAAATCAAGACTGAATTCTCCCTACAAGCCATAGAGATTTAACTGAGATATGAATTCTCCCTCAAGCCATAGAGATTTAACTGAGATATGAGGCAACATGACTCACTAGAAAAGGTTATAATGCATGGCAAAGTGGAAAGCAATAGGAAAAGAAGAAGACTGAATTACAACCAGATAGACTAAATCAAGGAAGCCATGGCCCTGGGTTTGAAATATGGTACATTATTAGTAGGGCTGCTAATAGTGTGTTTTCATAGGGTCACCATAAGTCAAAGCTGATTTAATGGCAGATAACAACATTTTGTAGAACTGCTTGTAGTGTGCCTGTGGGACATTTGGCTTTGGACCTTTCTAGATTTCTCTGTGTTAGCTGTGGCTAAGGCTAGCACAGGGGCAAGAACATGTGGCCCTCCAGAAGTTTCTTGACTGTAACAATGTTCATACTTCATTTATATTCAGTTTTGCCTGTACTGCCTAGCAGACAGTGTTTGAGTGCTAGCACTGTGTTGAAATAGTGAGTGCAGTGATATTCAGGGGATTTAAAAAGAGCTCGCAGTGCCCTCAATAAAAATGATTGGCACTTTCCTGAGCAACCGTGCATGGAGTGAAGACAACAGTTGAAAATCTGTTAAGTTAAGGCACCAAAAAGTGTGACGACAGAAATCTGAATGCTTTGCAGCTGACTGCTTTTGTGACTAACAGAGAGACTTTCAATGTTAGGTTACTGCATATTTAATAAAAAGGTACCTCCTACTAATCTTTTCATTAAGCCATACCATACTCAAGTTTGGTTGCAAAAGGTTCCAATTTTGATCCCTGGCTATTTGATGTACAGTGAAAAAGTCCTATCGTAAGCCTGGAAGAGCTTTAGCTAGGCCATTGAACTAGCTAGACAGTTGGTCTAAGCTGGAACAAGGCAGCTGCCTATCAACTTAAAATCTAAAGTGCCTGAAGAACAGTGCTGCAAAATACACATGCAAGCAGAGTTATTTAAAATGGCCATCAGGACATGTCCAGTGAGGTGGATAGCTGGATCTCCCAGGAAAAGGCATTGTATAATCTTGACAATGCTGATGGAAAGGCAGACCCCCAGTTGCTGTTTTGTGTGCTTCATAGGGCAGAAGGCTGCATAACATAGTTTCCTGATGGTTGTCCCGTGCAGACATGTTCATAAAATGGTGTGGTCCTTCAGGTAAGGAAGTTTCAAACTGTTTAGAGCTTTACAGATCACTTTCTTAAATGTTGAAATTTGTAAAATCATAGAGTTGGAAGAGACAACAGTAATAATAATATGATTTATTTATATTCCGCTTTTTCCCATTGGGAATCAAGGCGGATTTCAGCAATTGTAAAAACATCATAAAATAAAATTATAATTTAAAGTAAACAGTCCCCTATCCTGACCCCCCCCCCCCCATCATAAAAACCTTGATCTCACACCAATTAAGAGAGAATTAAACAGTAGAATGAGTTAAAAATATTCCTGTAAGGGATTCACTAAAATTGGGAGTAGATTTAGAAGGAGAGGAATATCTTTATCTGGGGGAGGGGGGGGGACGGGGACAATAATGTCAGTGAAGGGAGGCAAGGCTAATCTGAAAAGGAACCACAAGGGCCATCCAGTCCAGCCCCCCTGTCTTGCATACTCATTTCAGGTTCATTTATCAAATTCTGGGTTGTTTTTTTAATTTTAAATATGGCAACCCTAAGGTGAACCTATTGGGTTTTCTTGGTGAATTTCTTCAGAGGGAGTTTGCCATTGCCATCGTTTGAGGCTGAGAGAGTATGACTTGCCCAGTAGATTTACTTGGTTATGTAGCTTTCATTGTGACTATGTTTGTTGTTGTTGTTGTTGTTGTTAGCTTTGTTTATATGTTTAAATGTTTATGCCCTTTGGTTTTACAGTGCTAGCTGCTGCATAAAATTATCCTAACTGGTGCAGTGTCTAATTTGTATGCAAGCAGAGATCCTTACTTTTTTTAAAAAAAGTTGTGCTCTTTGTGCTCTATCCTTTTTTTTTTAACCACTGTCATGAAGAGCTAAAAATAAAGTCACGAATACTGGCTTCCTTAGCTTTGCTGATTGGTTCTCTAGCTGTTTTGCGGGAATAGTCAAGCATATGGCTTTCTGGCAGTTTGTCTCCCTGCCTACGGATATTATAGGAATGATGTTGGTTGCTAAGACGGGTTACGCAGCCAACTCACGTATAAATATACTACATCTGTTCAGGTGCGCAAATGGGAAAACCACCAGTACCTTTCTTGGCACACTCAGCACTGAAAACTTTTTTCTGAATATAGCATATTGTAGAGTGGCTTACAAACCTTCATTGCAGATACCTGGCTTTGCATCTTTCCAGGTGTTTATATGCTAGCTGCCAATAAAGCTTCTCCTAGGATAGGCATGGGGAATGTGTGGTCCTACAGATGAAGCTAGATTGAAGAGGCTTAGCCAGTGGTGAGGAATGATGAGTATGCAGTAAAGCAACATCTGGAGGCTCACGCAGTCTTCATTCATGTCGAAGAAACCAAGCAGCTTGTCTTGTTCTATAGACATGTTATAGTCATAAAAGTTAGATTAGTAGCTATTATACCACAGTTATATCTGCAACCTAGATACAAGAAGAATGCCATTGAATCCATCTTGAAACATTTTGGTAATATGGTGCTTGAAATGTGGGACAATATAAAATCAGTGTTAACAGTTAACCCTTTGCTTTTGAACTGATAGGAGAAAAAATAACCTTAAATGTATTACAAATTTACGTTTATATTCAGTAATTTTGCAAATGCTGACTAACAGGCTATATAGGAAGTTAATTCAGTACTTCCTGAACAAAATCTTTACTCTGGAAACTGATCATGCTTGAAAAATCATTTTAAGAAATGGGGTGGAGAATTTTTCAGAGGCAACTAAAATAATTCATGTTGCTGCCATGTTATAATAAATTGAAGTGATATCTGAACATTTTTTTATTAGGATAAAGTACGCACAGAAAGTTATCGTGATTTCATATATGAAAATCCCCACATCTTCAGAGATAAGGTAAGTAGGCACACTTTAAAACTCTTGATGTTCTTTTAGTTTGTGACTCAAGGTAATAAAAGCTTCTTGGAACACGGCTTCTTTTCTAGAACTGGAAGAATAATGTTTTGACAAGCTTTGATTGAATGTACTTGAGTCCTCTTGCACAGAGAACATTATGCAGCTGCTGGAGAGTGCAGAGTACTGATAAGGGAAAAGCAGATCAGCATTGCCACTGTGCAGTGTGCTATCTTGAGTGTTCATTAATTATGATGGCATGGTTTTATAGAACCTTCTCTTGTTTCCTTTTCTTACACAGTGGCTGAAGTAGAGGTGTGGGTACTTATTTACAGTAATTTACATTATTTCCTGCCCTTTTCATTGTGTGATAAATGCATCATGAAGAATTAGATTCAAATGCAGTTGCCCTCAGGAAAGATGTCAAATCACATTGTCTTGTTTTCACTGATGCCCGTATATATTGAACATTCCCAACAGTTTATTTTTTAAAAAAACAACAACAACATTTTTTGTGTAATTTATTTGTATTGGGCACTATATTCTATTGTTATATTTAGACATGATGTATTCCTGGAATACAATTTAGAATTTTTATCCCTCTAGGAGTTTTTTTTAAAAGGAAAATTGAAATATATTAACGATTTATTTTCATATTAAACTTAGATTTATTTTACTGCTTCAACAGCATAAACTGTTCATGAACAGCTTAGTTACTGTCTAAAATTGCACTACTTGGCATATTTAGTAAATTGGAAATATAAAAACCTTAGGTTTGTATAGGAAAATTGTGAGTATACCCTATATTAAAAAGGCTATGGCAGACTGCTTCACCTTATCAGTTTCACCATATGTACCTTAGTTTTTGTCATCTGAAAAGTGTGTGGGGGGGGATAGATTTTGTAATAAAATGTAGGAAAGCACAGTTGCTATGTGTGTGAGGTCTGTTAAGTACCAACTGTGTATGAGGGGAATACAGAAACTAGATTCACAGCTGACGAATCTAGGGGCCTATTGATGCATGTAGTTTACAATTAAATTTAGTGAAATGTGAATAATCAGAGGTCCTAGCTGGAGATACAGTTCCAGGAATGCTACATCAGTTTGCTTGTTCCTGTGTAGTTATGGGTTTGGCTTAATATGGAGGAATTTGTTTTATGTTTGCCACTCAATTGTTCTGCAATGTATTCAACTGAGTATAAGAATCATTGGCTAATATTTTGAATAAAGTCACATTCACTGAAATTTAAAACTTGTTTTTTTGTGGGCTCCTCCTCAGTTCCACATTTTGTAAGCAAAACATCTTTGTTGTGAAAACTGATCTAACAGCCTTGTTGGCTTGTATTATTTTTGAACTTTTCATACAAAAATGGACAGATTTATTTTTTAAATGTTGTCATAGCAACATGCTTCAAACAAAATAACATACCCAGTATTAGGATGTGATCATTTTTGGATGAAGGAATTCCGATATTCTAGCAGTGAAAAAAAATTGTATTAACTCCTTCTTCACCTACATTCTTGCATCAAAATTTAAACATTCTTGAAGAAGCTGTGCTGCCCTACTTTTCTGCTGTGAAGATCTGGCACAATTGTTCTTATTGTGTGCCTTCAAGCCTTTTCTACCTTAGGGCAACCCTAAGGTGAACTCATCACAGGGTTTTCTTGGTGAGATTTGTTTAGAGGTGGGTTGCCTTTCCTTTCCTCTGAGGCTGAAATTGTTAGAGACTTGCCCAAGGCCAAGCAGGGATTTTAACTATTTTCCATAGCTGTAATCCAATGCTCAAACCACTACAACCACATTGGCACAGCATTATTTCTCAACTGTTGATGAGCAAACAGAAAGAAAAAGAAATGATTTATGACAAATATTTCCTTTGTAGTAAACAGTTAATTCAAATACAGACATACTTTAGTTAACAGAGCATCTGAGATGTTCTTTGTCACAACTGCCTAGTTCCCCCTTTCATCTTTATCCTCCGTCTAGCAGGAAGTTTTTTTAGTGTCATCAGCATTGTGGGGATGGTGAAGGAGAACTGCAGAATACAGCCTTTGGGTGTGGGTGTTGCAGTGACATATCTTCAGTAAAAGGTACAATCAGTAATACTTGATCTGGGAAAGAATGGTATCCTTTTCTACCGTATCCTGCTATCCATGTGTACTTGCCTGCAACAGGCAAGATAAGCAGCACTCTCTCCAGAATCCCTTACTGAGTATGCATGAAGAGCAAAAGAGTGAAAAGAGGAAAGCAGATAAGCCTACTTCACCAAATACACCCAGTATGTTTTTTAAAATCAATAGATCTGTAAGTTTGACTTCAAAAATTGAGATCATAAGAAAAGTGGAGGCTGGTGAAAGGAAGTCATCCTTACATTTATCTTAGCTTTCAAGTATTCTCTGGAAGGTTCAGAATTTTTGTTTATTTATGCAAAATTTCCTTAACCTGTTTATTTTTTCTTTTCATTTCACAAGTGCATATTATTACTTATGAGTAAAAGGTGTGCTGCAGCATGTTGAACTGCTGTTTTTGTGCTGTTGGAACCTCTCCCTGTTTTAAATGAGGTGTGTGTGTATATATACATATATATATATAGAGAGAGAGAGAGAGAGAGAGAACAAATATTGTTAAAGATATGCAAAACTTGAGCAAGGTTGTTTCTTAATTGTCCTGTAGCACCCCTTAATTATTTTCACTCTTTCTAAGAAGTAACACAGTTTGGTGTTCTAGCAAATACAAGTTAAGATGGACAAGAAAAGTTACTGTTATGGGAGCTACAGTGAAAGAGGTTTGCTTTTCTGCATACACAAAATCATTGTAGCTACTGTGTTCGGCAATTTCCCTCCTAGCTATTGTCTGTTAGTCTGACATCAATATAGTCTGATGTTAACTGTTACATGGATTTGTAATTGGTTGACTGGCTGAACCCAAAGGGTGCTCAACAATGGCTCCTTTTCAACCTAGAAAGAAGTGACCAGTGGGGTCCCACAGGGCTCTGTCCTGGGCCCAGTGCTATTCAACATCTTTATTAATGATTTGGATGACAGAATTGGGGACATACTTATCAGATTTGTGTATGACTGTAAACTAGGAGGAGTAGCTAATACCCCAGAGAACAGGATCAGAATTCAAAATGACCTGAATAGACCAAAAAGCTGGGCCAATGCTAACAATGCCAATGCTAACAAAATGAAATTCAATGCAGAGAAATGTAAGGTACTGCACTTAGGGCGGAAAAATGAAATGCACAGATATATAATGGGGGACACCTGGCTGAATGAAACTGTGTGAAATTGATCTAGGAGTCCAAGTAGACCATATGTTGAACATGAGTCAACAGTGCGATGTGGCAGCTAAAAAAGCCAATGCAATTTTAGGCTGCATCAATAGAAGTATAGTGTCTAGATCAAGGGAAGTAATAGTGCCACTCTATTCTGCTTTGGTCAGGCCCCACCTGGAATACTGTGTCCAGTTCTGGGCACCACAATTCAAAAAGGATGTGGAGAAACTGGAGCGGGTTCAAAGGAGGGCGACTAAGATGGTGAAGGGTCTGGAAACCATGCCCTATGAGGAACGACTGAGGGATCTGGGGATGTTTAGCCTGGAAAAGAGAAGGTTGAGAGGTGATGTGATTGCCCTGTTTAAGTATGTGAAGGGATGTCACATTGAGGAGGGAGCAAGCTGGTTTTCTGCTGCCCCAGAGAACAGGACCCGGAACAATGGATTCCACCTCAACATTAGGAGGAACTTCCTGAAAGTAAGGGCTGTTAGACAGTGGAACACACCTTCTCGGAGTGTAGTGGAGTCGCCTTCCTTGGAGGTCTTTAAGCAGAGGCTGAATGGCCATCTGTCGGGGATGCTTTGATTGGGAGTTCCTGCATGGCAGGGGGGTTGGACTGGATGGTCCTTGTGATCTCTTCCAATTCTATGATTCTATGTTGTCTGTATTGATTGGCAGTGGCTCTGCAGCATTTTAGGCTTAATTCTTTTCTGTTTATTTTATCTGAAATTTATTTTATCTTATTTTATCTTATTTTATTTATATGCCACTTTTCTCCCCGAAGGGAGCTCACAGATTTTAAAAAGATTACAATAAAATTTAAAACAGTTAAAATTACCTAAAAATAATATAAAATTATATTAAAAATATAACAGAAGTTAAAAGGCGATACACATGGTCAATATAAAAACCACTGTGGCATGCTTATATATTAAACATCTGCTTAATTTAAAAATCCTCTCCGTTGACGCCCCCTTGTCGTAGGAGAGAGGCTTGTGTACCCTAATGAAGTTGTGAGCTATGCTGGCGGTGGCATAATAGCCACCAGTAGAGTCTCCCATGCCAGACAGGTCACAACCAAAGGGTCCGACCAAGAGCGTCAAAGAGCAGGATGGGCTCTTTAGCCTTAAGGCAACCATCCTAGGAGAAGGAAAACTCCAATCCCAAACCCAGGCAGATGGTGCTCGTCTAACCCTGTATGGTAAACCATCTAAGAGAAGGAAATTCTAATCAAACCTATGACCCAAGGATATCGTTGCCACCGTCCATACTTGCAGGCCTCAGCAGACGAACCTTTGGTTTAAAGGGTGATGCCAGTTTCTGTGCATGCTGCGCTCCACTAGAAAAATCCATTGCACAAGCTCAAAGGATACGTCTGATCCCAAAAAAATTCCTGTAGCGATAGGCAAGGGATGAAACGGCAGGTGAAAAGATGCACTGAAAGCCGCAGACCCAACCCTGCATTAGCAATGGCATATAGTGCATTTGGAAGGTTTCACAAAAGAGTCTGGAGTAACAAACACCTGAGGCGAAGCACAAAAATCAGTGTGTACAGAGCCATTGTACTGTCTGTTCTTCTGTATGGGTCTGAAACATGGGTTACCTATCGCCAACACCTATGACTCCTCGAATGCTTTCATCAACGCTGTCTACACACAATCCTAAATATACACTGGACTGACTACCGTATATACTCATGTATAAGTCGACCTCATGTATAAGTCGAGGGCAGTTTTGGGCGCCAAAATCGTGGATTTTGATATGACCCATGGATAAGTCGAGGGTCAAACACTGGGGTATGTTACAAAAGATCTAAAGGGGGAAACAGATCACCACTTCCCTCCCTACATCTCCCTCTCTGGACCTCTCCCAAGTCCTAAGGGTCATAATCTCAACATGTAAAAGGGGAAACAAATCTCAGCACACACACACATTCTTTCCCTTTACCAAGAGCATTCCCAAAACACATGGCTTGCAAAAGAGAGGAGAGAAACCTCTCTCTCTCTTTCTTTGCCCATAACTCCCAGGATTCCACTGCTTGCAAAAGAGGGGACATTGCAAAAGGGGGGCAGACCTTTCTCTCTTCTCTCTCCCCCAGGATATCCAGGCTCATGGCTTGCCAAATGGGGTTCAAGCCTGGGTATTCTCTCTCTCTACCTTTCCTGAGCAGCTCCTTCTTAGCTGTGGCTGCGAGGGGAGTCTGACTGGAAGGATCTCTCTCTCTCTATTTCACACACACACACACACACAGGAGAGCATGCCGGGGAGCAGTTGGGGACTGAAACAGGAGCCTGCCAAAGATCCCTGGCTGCAGAGGAAGGTGGGCACTTCTTTAACAAAATTTTCAGGCAGTATTAACTTGTTACCCCATAGATAAGTCGACCTGTGATTTTAGAGTCTATTTTGGGGCATAAATTTCTTGACTTATAGTCGAGTATATACGATATGTGATCAATGTTGCTGTCCTGGAGCTAGCAGGGATCACCAGCACTGAGGCCATGCTACTGAAATCTCAGCTGCACTGGGCAGGGCACGTTTCTAGAACGGAGGGCCACCACCTCTCAAAAATAGTACTCTATGGTGAACTCGCCACGGGTCAGCGTAAGAGGGGTGCCCCAAAGAAGAAATACAAGGACTCCCTGAAACAACATCTCAAGCTTGGCCAAATTGATCACCAACAATTGTCCGTACTGGCCTCACATCGGGAGGCATGGAGACGCACTATCCACAATGCTGCAGCCTCTTTCGAGAACTCATGCCAAACGAGTCTCGAAGAGAAATGACAACACAGAAAGAAGTACTGCTTGGAAACATCACCCAAGGAGACTTTCTTCTGTGCTGATCATCCTTTTTAGTAATCAACGTGCTTGTAGAAAGCGTGCGATGAGTCCTTCCTGAATCTTCATTAGTGAAGAAAAGCCAGAGAGAGAAAGAGAGAATTAAAAACTTCTTGGCCTACCATTATAAGGCTAGCAGGGAAGGGACCAGCCTAGCTTCTCATAGAAGGGAGTTCCAAAGAGTGGGAGCAGCCACCGAAAAGGCTCTCTCTCTTGTCCTCACCAAGTGAGCATGGAATGGTGGTGAGACCAAGAGAAAGCCTTCCCCTGATGATCTTAGTGTTCTGGCAGGTTCATGTGGAGAGATAGGGTTCTTCAAATAATTTGAACTTAAGTCATATAGGGCTTTATAGGTCATGACCTATATGAACAACTTGCCGGAAGAGATCCGTCTTATTACCACTTTAGAGGCATTTTAAAAAGCACTTAAGACGGATCTCTTCCGGCGGGCCTACCCACCTGACTTGTTATGACATCTAATGAATTTTCAGGAGTGCCGTGAACGACTAAGAACAACACTAAACCAGACAGATAGCTGTGACAGCCAGAGTTAAGTATTGTTTTTAATGTAGTTTACTTAATTTTGTGTTGCACACTGTAATTGATGTATTTCACATTGTATCAAATGTTTTATTGTTTTAACTTGTTGGAATCCTGCCTCGATCTGCAGGGAGAGGCGGGAAATACAAATAAATAAATAAATAATCTTCTTCATTGGCTACTGGTTTGTTTTTTTTAATAATAATTATTATTATGACCAGCACTTTGAATTGTGCCTGGAAACGAACCAGTAGCCAATGAAGATGTTCCAATAAGGGAGTTATATGCTCCCTATAACTGGCTCCAATCACCATGCCGGCCGCAGCATTCTGAACCCACTGAAGTTTCTAAACAGTTTCCAAAAGCAGCCCCACATAGAGTACAAACAGGATGTAGTCAAGGCATGTGTCACCATAACCAAATCTGGAATTCCAGGAAATGGGCTCAGCTGGAGCACTAGCTTTAGCTGTGCAAATGCACTCCTGGCCTCTGCTGAAAGCTAGACATCCAGACTCAGAGTGGAATCCAGAAGTACACCCAAACTGCATGCCTGAGATTTCAAGGGGAGTGTAATACCACCCAGCATAGGCTGAACCTCTATTCCCTGATCTGCCTTATGACTGACCAGGAGCACGTAGACTTGCTTTGAGGTGCCAGGGATTGAACCTGATGCCTTCTCCATGGAGACCGTGTTTTCAACCACTGAGCTGTGGGCCTGTGCTACAGTGAACTATGGCCCTGAGCTAATTGTATTGCTATCAGTAATTTTGTCATGTAGTCTCAAACTTACAGTCTATTTTGTCTTTTCTGTTCATCCTTGAGCACAGTAGAGGCAATCCATGCCCTTTCTTCCACTTTCCACATATAGTTATGTTGACCTTACATAACAGATGGTTGAGTGAAAGAGTTTATTTGACTTTTGTGTGGTGATGTTATCAAGTTAGAAATACAGTTTTACATTATGATACTTGATGCAGAAGTGCTTGCTGGGAATCTGTAACCTCTAACAGCAAGAGACAGGAGCTCTATTTATATATATTTATTGTGGTCTGAGAAAAACATAAAACAAGAACACTGTCAGAGAACTAAACCAGCCAGGACATTTATGAATGCAGTTGTCATAATAACTAATGCAAATGTTTAGGTACTAGCAGATTTTTCAGTACTTTTTCAGATTGTAAGTCTACACTTAGAAGTATACCATTTTCACTAAGCCAACATATTTTTTTCTCTCTTTGCTTTTCTTCTTGTTGCGGATTAAAAAATCCAGTTACAGACTTTGCTATATTATGCTTACACATGAAACAAATTTCTGCAATGAAAAGAAAAATCAGTGAAGGATCCATAATGTAAAAAGGTGACAGACGTTTAATTATAGAAACATAAGTGATACCAATGGACTAAAATGAGAGTCTTCCATAGATGTTACTAGTCTCAATAATTGTCTTGTGCTTGAACCATTGTGTCCAGTTATTTGGCCATTTTCTTTCTTTCTTCATACTTACCACCTTACCTTTACATAAATAATTATATGTAGGAGTTGCAGATAACTATATGTATGCCACTGTGATGTAATGGTCTGAGTGTTGGACTAAAACTGGGGGAAACCAGTGTTCAAATCCTAGCTCATCCATGGAAACCCGTTGGTTACCTTAGGCAAGTTATACTGTCTCAGCCATAAGAGGCAATACCAAGGCTCACCAAGAAAATACCATGAAAGGTCACCATAAGTCGGAAACAACCTGAAGGTACTAAACAACAACAATGTGTATGACATTGATTCATTAGTAGATTCCCTGTTTGGCATACAAGGCTTTAATTTTTCATAGGACTCAGGGAATATGATTTATTGTATGATCCTAGCAGTGCAATTGCCCTTACTGGGTTGTAGTCAAAGTCCATATGTCCATAAACTGTGTAACAGCATAGCCCAGCAGCCAAAAATTATATCTCTAACTCCAGAAGACTGTGCAAAAGCCTCTGAATGCAAGAGGTGGCAGTTTGGTAAGTGGTAGGCCACCTCTCACACAGAATGAAGGGAAAGGGCTACTAACACCCATGACATTGGCCAAGATTCTGTTCAGTGCTGATGGAGTCTAAATCAGAGCCAACATATGCATTCTGGAGGTCTGGATGGTTATGGCTGCTTCTTCCTAGGCAGTGCAGTAATCTTTGGATGGTGCCAGGGGGTACTCCCTTAGAAGATCAGGACAGTGACAAAACAGGAATCCTGAAGAATTCTGGCTGTAGATTTTTCACAGTTGCTGATTCGTTTCAGAAGCACATACTGACTTTTGTCAGGATTTTCCCAACCCTTTGGCCCTGAGGTAATAATAACCTCAAGGTTTTCAGGATAGATTGCAGAACATTGGAAAAACATATTTCAAGAGCTGTGTGTATATGTAGACTTGTAAGATGTATACCTGGTCCACTTTAGAATTTTTGCATTATGTTTCCTTTCTCCTTTTTTTCAGGAAAAGATTATTGATTTTTTTTAATAAGAAAGTTGAGGGTTAAATTGTAACATTACATTGCATCAGCTAAATTTGCTATTATAACAGCTCAACTTTCTTTTTGCTAGGTTGTCCTAGATGTTGGTTGTGGAACTGGAATCCTCTCCATGTTTGCTGCCAAAGCAGGTGCAAGAAAGGTGATAGGGGTGGACCAGTCTGAAATTATCTATCAGGCTATGGACATTGTTAGGTAGGAGATTGTCATAGATTGTTTTAAAGTTGTAACAGTAATGGGAGTAAGCACTGGTTGGTTGTGAGTTTGCATAGTACTGATTTTAGATCGACAGAGATAGGAAGAACTGATATGCACTATAACTTATATTCTACAGCCTGTATTGTCCAGGTGGACAACTTTGGAAGGCTAAGGAGTCACATTAGCCTTCTGAGAGACCTTGGGATGCTGCACACCCTTCAAATATATATATATATATATATATATATATATATATTTATATATATTAAATTGTCCTCTAATACTTTATAGGGTGTAGGATACTTTGGGCCATTTTAGGCCCAGAAGAGGTGTGTTTTAATATAGAAAAACACTTACTGTTTACTTCCTGGTTTAGAAAAAGGGATGCCCAGTCTCAGTCTTCATGTTATATATGTTCTGTTAATGAAGCCCCTGCAGATTTCATTATTCTTTTAAAATAACTAGTTTTTATTACTAACAGATCCATTGCAGTTTCAATTCATTTATGTGTAAGAAGTTTAAGGCATACTTCAATTAGTTTGTAAAATGTATTCTTTCTAAATACTTGGCAAAATGCAGTGTTGAAATCTGAGCAGGATGGAAGATACAAATATCTCACTTTGCCTGTGATGCACTGCATTGATTCAGCATCTCATAGGTATGAATGTAAGTCACAGTGTTTTTTCGGATTTCAGTAGCTCCCCCTATTATAAGAACTGAAATCAATATTTAAGGTCAGCAATTGAGTCAGCATGGTTAGTGGTTTGATCATTGGACTTCAGCTTGAGATCAGGGTTTGATTCTCTAGAAACCCATTGATAGAAACCCATTGGGTAACTTTAGGCAATTTCCACACTCAGAAAATATCATGATAAGTTGCCATACTTCAGAAACTACTTGAAGGCACGCTACAACAACAACAAATTGAGTTTTGGTCAATACTCTTGACCCAGAGCCTCTCCTTAGTTTCTTATCCCAATTAAGTGGATCCAGCTCACTGCACACTGTTCACAAATTTCTAGTATTTATTGTTAGTGCAGGTGTGTTGTAGTAGTTTGAGTGCTTGGACTTGGAGAAACTGGGGTTCAAATTTCCATTCAGCCGTAGAAACCAATTGGATGAGCTTGGGCATGTCACACAAACTCAAAATTATAAAAAAGCAGTGGTAAACCTCCTTTGAATAAACATTGACCAGAAAACAGTATGATAATTTGCGCTTAACTTAGTAAGATTAGCAGCCTTTCACAAGCAGCTGTTGTGTGGTGAAAGAGCAATTAGATTTCAACACCCTCTTTTATACTTTTTCTACTCTATCAGTATTTTGGAGGTCCTGAGAAATTGTAAGAAGACATGTTCAAATATAAAGCTGTAATGGACTATATTGATAACATATGTCATCAAAATATCAAGTTGTTTACAGCCAGAAAAATCAGTGTCATGATATCAGCATCATATTTTCTATAGCCCAAAACAATTGAAATTCTGTCACAAAACAGCACTTCCTAAAGAGACCTTGGTTTCATTTGTGTTTGCACTACAGCTGTTGCATTAGGAAACTGTTGAATTGATTGATTTTTTTTAATGCCTTCATTAAGAGTAAAGGAAGTTCTTTGCTATAATGGAACTGGGTGAATTACAAAATGACCGGTCTTACACAACAGTATTTGAGTTGTCTGAGTTGCTGGCATACTTGGCACAAAAGAGGCTTTAAAAGAATGATAAATGATTTCTAGGGCTATCTAGTGAACAATTGCTGCAAGGTTACATCTGCTGACAATAAAACTATTTGTCTTTAAATCATATTAAAACAATTTATAACAAGCCTTATTATAGCCTGTTCCTCTCAACAGCAGCATAACTGTGACATTCACCTTTTTCAAACCTGTTCGCAAACACTGAAGATTGACTTTTGACTAGTGCCTTTTGACCACTTGTCAGAGAAAAAGATGTTTAATGCTTTCACAGTTATTTTTATGACCACAAATAGCTTATTTGCATACAACACAGAGAAGAAATTCCATGTATACTGATTGGGTCTTAAGAGCACAACCCACTAAATCCTGTTGTACAGTTGTTTATTTTGTGAGGTTTATCCCAGTGGCTGAGCTGGAGAAAAATAGCTTTGATTTTCTCACTGTAAGAAGGCCATTAAATAACCATATTTTTTGGACATCTTATTACGTACAGTATTTTTCTCATTACAGTGTGGGAATTCTAGTGCAAAAGAGGGATTTAGCCCAGTTTTTTAATTTGGGTTTTTTTTTTTTTTTTTGCTAAAGTCAGAAACAGCAGCTGCAGGTCTTCTCCCATATATTAGATGTGGAATAGATCCATCCAAGCCATGGATTTTATGTAGGCATTGCATAACATGAGAGGTAAAAAGGAAGAGAATTAAAGAGCAAAGTCCTTTGGTCCTTTGTCCTTATAACCTCCCAAATTTGACCTTCATACAAAAATAGTCTTCTGTACCTGTTAGACCTGGAAATGTCATGGCTGCATGACTTTATCCTCTGTGGTAAATATTACCATTTAAACAGATTTCCTGCATAGGTAGGTAGGCTGGAGAGAATACACACACATACTTAACTCCTGGATATGAGGATGACAATTCAAATAGAACTGGCTTTCCAAGCATTGCTAGCTCCTAAAATGGTCCTTGGGAACTTCAAGATGTCATATCTTGCTGAACCAGTTTGGTTTTGAAAAATAAAATGGTGACACAGAATATGGAAATTTTCAAGCCATGCTGTTTTTTTACCCAAGCTGCATAATAACTCCTTAGTGGGGTTTTTTTTTTTGGTTTTTTTTGTTTGTTTGTTTGTTTTGTCTTTTATTCTATGGCTTTTTGTGTGAGTTTGAGGTTTGCTGTTTGGGTTGACTACCACACAATGGCCACTTAAGAATGGTGCTTCGTCCCATATGTTGTGCTATTCATATGTGGCCATCAGTGCTTATTTATACAAGTTCGGATGCCCTAGGATTCTTAGTGGAGAATTTGTTTTTGCTCACCTTTGGTAATAATAATAATAATAATAATAATAATAATAATAATAAATAATGGTGATGATGATGATGAATATTTATTTATAACGCGCCCCTCTGAATGAACAATCAGGGTGGGGTACAACATTTTAAAAACAGGTATAGTTAAAATATTATTATTATTATTATTATTATTATTATTAATTTTTATTTGTATTTCCCACCTCTCCCCATGGATCGAAGCGGGATTCCAACAATATAAAATGCAATACATGTTAAAATAGTAGGCATATAATACAAAACAATTAAAATAACATTCAATTTCTTATCTAGCTATTACAACCCAGTCCCGCCTCCCACCCCTTAAAATAAGATTAAAGTAACACAGAATTAAAAACAGTATCAATAAACCTTAAAACAATACAATATCTCCAATGAGAATTTATGGGCAGCCTCGAGGAAATATCAGATGTATAGCTGGGAGAGGCTGGATGAACATTTAGGAAGCGGGAAAAGTTTAACCACTATCCGGAAAGGCCTGCTGGAAGAGATGCGTCTTGGCATTGGTTCACTGTGTTTATTTGAGCTAGCCACCATGTTCAGATCGTTTCGTTCCTTGATATTTTTGAAGAGTGCTGCTTGGGTGCTAGTACTTCTAAGTGTTCTTGGTTGCTAAATAATTCTGAGTGGTAAGTAATTCTAAGTACTGTGAGAACATCCCTCTTGTTAAATGTGGAATTGGTGGGTTCATGAAGCTTTTCACCCATATCTTGCTTTTGCGATACTGATTGTCCTCTGAGATATTAAAATTTTAATGAGATTACTGGGTTGTGTTGGAAGTCAGATGTAGGGAGATTGTAGGAATAGCAAATGTTGAAGAAAGGGCACAGATAACAACTGTGGCAGAGAAATAAATTCCAGCAGTGTGAATAATTACTCTGTCCTCTCTAACATTAGCTGTCATTATAATGGCACATGAAACAAAGATTGATTTGGTGTGCTTCAGAGAAAGTAAATGCCATTAAAACTTGATCTCAGGTTTGTATATTAAATAGAAGTGCTGGAATATTTTTTTAAATGGAAAGATAGGTTGTCTTTGAGCCAAAATAATGCAGTCAGCTATCACAGATGAGAGTGTCATGACAGTCGCTACTGAATAAATTATTTCTTTCTGCTATAGTTGCGTTATGTGAGGAAAACATTTACTAACTTGACAAAAGCATTAATTAAATATGTTATTATCAGAAAACAGTTTTATTGGAAGTTATGCATTGTATAACTTGAGTGTTATCACAAGACTGTATGTCTTACAAGAAAAAACACTTAAAGTGGCAAGACTTCCCCCTGAATTCTGAAGGTTTGGCAGTCATCTTAAAATTTTTGAAACTTTACATTAAAGAGATGTTTGTTTTTAATAACATAACTACACATAGCACAAACATTTATTCTTGTTGTGTCCCTCCAAGTAATTTCTGACATATGGAGTGCCTAAGGTGAACATATCACAGGATTATCTTGACAAGATTTGTTCGGAGAAGATTTACCTTTATTTTCCTCTAAGCTGAGAGAGTGACTTCCTGAAAGCGACCCAGTGGGTTTCCATGGCTAAGCAGTGATTCAAGCACTGGTCTCCAGAGTTGTAGTCCATTGCTCAAACTACTACATCATTCTGGCTCTGTAAATATATGGTGTATTAATAAAAATTAACATTTCTTAGCTAACAGTAATCTCGAACAGGCATGTATGTGACCATTTTTGCAAGCCTGTAATTGGTGTGCTGTGCAATACTGAAATCCAGTGAGAAAGCAAAAATATAATGAGATCATGATATCTGAATATTTATAAATATCAGTCTTCTTGATTTTCTTTTATTCACATTTATAAAATAAATACCTTGAATTGTCATGCTGCAAGCTTTCTTTAGAAACAGCTATACAGAGAGTCATACAGGTTGTCACTTGGGGATGGATCTTGTAAATTCAGAACATGTAATAGTTACTGTTTTGGACTATGATGCCTAGAATCACCCAGCTGGTAGTAATTATACTCCCCAAAAGTAAATAAACACTGCTCCTAGTTGCCCTGATTGCACAGAACTTTATGCTGCTAGCACTCCTTCCACATATCATTTACCCCATCTCCAGGCTGTAGTAGCAAAACTATACATAGTGTCAAATTAGTCTCATGAAGAAGTTGATATGAAATGTTTCATTCATGATATTAGCGAGTTTCCTTTATCTGGAATTTCAAAATCCAAAATATCCAGAATCTAAAGTTATCTACTCGAGTGGCTGAGATCGTGACATTTTCACTTTCTGATGGTTCAGTTACACAAAGTTTGTTTCATGCACAAAATTATGTTAAAATGTTGCATAAAATTATCTTCTTGCTATCTGTATAAGGTGTGTTTGAAACATACAGGAATTTTGTTTTTAGGCTTGGGTCCATATCCAAGAAATCTCATTATGTACTTTTATGCAAATACATGTATTCTAACCCCCTTCTCCCAAATAAGAAATACCTAAGTGTAACTCATACTTAAGATACACATAATATATCCTTGCCATTGTGTTTTGCAGGCTCAATGGACTTGAAGATACTATTTCATTGGTCAAAGGAAGAATTGAAGAAGTTGATTTGCCTGTTGAAAAAGTGGATGTAATCATATCTGAGTGGATGGTAAGGGCATAAATACATAATGCATTAATGAAAATGAACCAGGCTTTTATCAAAAGAACATGATGTGAAATTTGTTCGTTCTATCAATATATGAAAACTGTTTCATATGCATGGGAAGGAAAAAAAATCAAGAATTTTATTTTATTAATTAATTTATTAAAACATTCCTACATCACCTTACATCAAAAAGATCTCAGAGTAGCTGACAAGTAAATTGTCTATTCATGTGTTTAGCTTTGACCTATAAAAATATACCAGGAGCCTGATGCCAAATAGGCATAATAAAGATGTCAAGAAGATAGGAATGTGTGAGTTCACATGCAAAATCAGATTCTAGATTTCCCTAACAATCTGGTAAATTGTTCACAATGAGAAGAAGAGTTTATATTTAAGCATCAGAGAAAAGTGATATTGTTGACACTCTGCTAGTGTTATCTCTTTTGAGAATGTATACAGCATTAACACCTCATGTTGAAATCCTGTGTACATCTCCTTGGGACTATGTCTGACATGTGCACATATGACATTGTCAAGTGTCCATATTGGAAAACTGACAGTAAACGTGTATGCACTTTAATCCCTCAAATACCTTTTTTCTTTAGTTCTCTGAAGGTATCTTGCCATCACAGCTATTACTGTTTGGAAATGGGAAGACAGATATGAAATTGCATTAATTAAGATACAGTAGCAATAGTAAAAGTTTCAGTCTTGCATTTAAGATAATATTAGTATTACACAATTTAAGTACACTTGCCAGCAAGTAGGATTTAAAGATCTAAGAAGCTCTATGTCTGTTACATGTCCATGTGTTTGCTTGTTTGCATATTTGTCGCCAGCTGGAAGCTAAGAAATGTGTCTTGGGTATTGTGTTGCTACAGAGATATGCTATATATCTAAGTGAGCATGCTTTGTGAACAAGATTGCTTTGTATGTAGGCAGAATTGTGCTTCTGTTCCCTCGAGGTACAGAATTTTAAGAGGTAATGATGTTTTACAGTAATTAGAGTAATTTTACATACAGTAGTTAACTGTGAAATGAGAGCAGTTATGCACTGTGGTGTTGCTAGTTTTCCAGAACATTCTTTTTTCCCCCTGTAGAGGGAAATAATTTAGTGTGTAAATATACTTGGGATGAAGTACTTGGCCACATTTTTTTCATATCTGGATTTTTTAGGTGTTCCTACAAGAATGAGTGAAGGCAGATGGCAAGAAAAGCACACTAATCTAGAGAAGCTAGACTTTCTTACCCTCAGGAACCCTTGAAATAGTTGCCAGGTGTCACAGAATGCATGGAAAAAAATTACATGTCTCAGACAAATTTTGAAAAAAATTATTACATCTACAGCTCAAAAAAAGTATTTTTTCCCCAGCCATTATCTCTTGTGGAACCCGAATCATTGGGGAATACTTGCTGTAGTGATCCCTAGTGACCTTTGATGAAACCATTGAGTTCCAGGGTTCTCTGAGTGAAAAACCCTGCTCTTGAGAATGAGCAGAATTATTCTTCTACTTCTAAACTATCTTTATCATCTTGTATTTGAATCTGCCTTTCTCTTCACCAGCCCCATCTGAAGAGACAAAATAATTGCCTTCAGAAGCATTATTATATCTTCGGTAATCAAGAATTGTTTGCAAATTCATTAAAAAAATTTTCTGTATTTCTTGTCTAAGCTTAAAACATAGCAATAACAAGTACATTTCTATACTGCTTATCTTTACACTTAAGCACTCCCTAAATGGTTTACAATATGTAAGCTAATTGCCCCCAACAAGCTGGGTACTCATTTTAGCAAACTCAGAAGGATGCAAGCCTGAGTCAAGCTTGAGTCCTTGGCTGGTGTTGAACTCACAACCTTGTGGTTTGTGAGTGAATGGCTGCAGTACAGGCATTTAACCACTGCACCACCAGGGCTCTTCACCTAAAAGACTGTATAGCAGGCAGCAGACAAAGATCTGAACAAAATATCCTTGTGATTCTCTCAAAACAACTTTGTCATTGGGTGCTGGTATTGTCTGGCAACACAAATCCACCCTGCCATCTACCCCTTAGTCTAATGCAGACAGGAGAAGCTGGGGGGGGGGGCACACACAACTACAGCAGTATCTACAACTCTGTTTTCCCTGGGCCCTTTATAGTGTATGTTTGGAGGTGAGACCAGGATGTATTGGAGGTAACAGCTTCCACCTTGTCTGCTTCTCCTTTTGCCAGGTCCTAGCTCTATATTTTTTAGAAAAATATTTAAGTATGAAGGAGTGCTGTACATACAAGCCATTATTAGCCTTGGTATTGGCCAAAGATGTATATGCTAATGCTGGGCCAGTAATGAATCAAGATAAAAGGAGAACTGAAAGAAAAGGAAGAAGAGAAAGATGAGACTTCAAAGATAACTCATAGTAGTTCAGGGTGAGGTGTGTGTGTGGAATGATACTACAGCATTAGGAAGCATGACTACCCGTAATACCATGTTATTGGTAGGAAGAAAGTAGACAGAAAAAGGAAAATGTTCATATGGGTTAGGAAGTTGGGGGTTGGCATAGCACTGCTGGATCCTGACTGACACATTGTGATCTGGAACAGAAGGGCAGAAAAAAGCAACTTGATCCTGCTTTTTCCCAAAGTGGGTCAAACCCCTGCATGACTGTTCATGGTCTGACTGCATGGTGCAGTGTCAATCCACACTGCTGGGTAATTTTTTTGTTGCCTCCCCACCATATATGCGCTGTCTACAAACACACCTTCAGTGGCCCCCAGGTACCTCCCACGTCCATCCAGGTGCCATCCCATTGGATGGCTGTCCCTTTGAACAGTTTCATGTGCAATACTCCACCAGTATTGATCTGACAGAGGAGCAGGCTATAAATAAAATCATGAAGGCCCCCACGACATTCCCCCTTCATTCTCCTTCACCCCATGGCCTCCGTTGGACTGTCTGGTTTGTGAATGTTGTAATTAAATCCATTGGACTTTTCATACTTTCATTGCTTTGCTTTGCTTTGCTACAGCCCTGCACACGCGCATATATGCAGGTGCAAAGATGAGCATTTTCTGTGCTAAGCCAGACTATCTCAGATTCTATTTGCTCTGGTTTTTAGCCCTGGAGTGTGGCTTCAGTCTGGTTTCTGTCCACTTTGGAGATGTGTGTCATCTAATCACCCCACCTTCAAAGCAATTGGCAACCACTTTATTTTTCCCATTGTGCTGTCCTTAAAAAATTGTATATCAGGGAAAATTACCTCCTGTGACATCTGCTGTTTCTGTAGCATCAGTGAGGATCAAGAAACAGAAATGACATGAGAACTATTTGATTCATTTGTGCACCACACTTCAACCTGTTTGGATTTCAAGGTGATCATGTTCTATCAAAACTTGTATTGCCATATAATCTACATTAATAAAACTGGAAATTCAGTATTTTAAAGGCAGAGTTAAATGTAGTTCAGATATATTTGACCTAAGCAGCAGTTACAGTTGCTTTAAAATGATGTTTTTTCCATTTATTATGTAGGAAATAACTGGTTTAAGAGATTGTACTACTTGAAAATCAGGAATGAGAATCACATAGTGAGGCGTGCTGGGTGTTGCAGTTCAATAACAGCTGGAGAAACAAATTAACATCATCCTTGCACTATTTTAAATGGCACTTTCTAAATGTCTAAATTTTTTGGAAGATTTTGAAGTTCTTGAAAAAAACCATATTGCGGGGTGGGGGTGGGTGTATTAGCAGATTGAAACTCACTTTCTTCCTTGATCTATATAAAATACAGTACAGTATATATGACTTGGTTTGGATAAAATCATGATTGATAGATGGAAACTGCATGTTATTCAAAATATAATTACAAATTATATTCAGTTTACAAATTAAACTTCAAACATTTTTAAATAACAGCAACAATTATTAATTACACATTGTTTGCAAATGGAGCTACAGTTTACAAATGGAAAGTTACAAAGTTTTGAACTGTAAGTAACACCTGAACTATAAGGAACCTCTTTGGTTTTGCCAGTTTGAAGAGCAGGCAAAGAAATCCATAACAAAACAGTGGAAATCACCAATATTTTTTGTCTTCACTAGTTCTCCATAGTGTAAAGAAGATGCACTCATTTCTCAAAACTGAGTAAAGGAAACCAGGACCAGGGATTGTAATGATCTGCTACTGTATAATAATAAAAATAAAATTTATTTATATCCTTCCTCTCTGCACTCAGGCAACCAGGGCAGCTGTATGTATCTTTGTCTTATCTGGGTTTTTTTAAAGAAATTATTGGGGCAGCAAATATGTAGACCTCTAATGTTAAACATTTTATTCACCATTCTAAAAGAAAATGTAGTCAACCCTCCATATCCACTGGAGTTAGGGATGTAGGGCCCCATGAAAGTGGAAAGTGGTAAATCTGTGACTAAATCTACCCACCCACCCACAAAGTATTATCCTCAGATTCGACCCACTAAGGATGCCTTCGAGGCAGTTGATTTCTTTCATAAGGCAGAAGCGGGAGGTGTCAGGGCTTGCCTCTGCTGCTGCCCTGTGCCATGTTTAATAGTGATTTACAAGGCTGTCTGCACATTCTCAATCTTGATTAAAATTGCACAGGCTAGCAGAGGAAGTGTTGGCAAGGTAGGCTTGATGTTGAATATTAGGAGAACAAAAATAGTGACCATAAAAGATCTACATAAATTCAGCCTAGATGATGAGGAAATTGAATTAAAGAGTTCCCATACCTTGGATCAAACATTTATCTGAATGGAGACTTCAGTCAGGAAATCAAAAGAAGTCTAGGCCTTGGAAGAGCAGCTATAAAAGAACTAGACGAAATCCTAAAATGCAAAGACATAACACTGGATACTAAAATTGGGATCATCCAAACTGTTGTATTCCCCATCACCATGTAAGGATGTGAGAACTGGACAGTGAAGAAAACCAACAAAGAAAATCAACTCATTTATGATGTGGTGCTGGAGTAGACTGCTGGGGATACCATGGACAGCAAGAAAGACAGACAGATGGGTCCTAGAACAGATCAAGCCAAACTCCTTGGAAGCCAAGATGACCAGTGAGGTTGTTGTACCTTGGCCACATCATGAGAGGACAGACGCATTGGAAAAGGCAATAATGCTAGGAAAGGTATAAAGCAACAGAAAGAGAGGAAGACTGCATGCCCGATGGCTACACTCAATCAGGGAGGCCATAGCCCTGAACCTGCAGAATCTGAGCAGAGCAGGGGAGGGCAGGGGGTCTTGGAGATGTCTCAACCACAGGGTCACCATGAGTTGAAGTCAACTCAAGGGCAACTAACAACAACAAAGCAGAGATGGCAGCAAATAAACCATAAATAATCAAACTGGCAAAAGTCAAATTCAGAAATGTGAATTGCCTAATGCATTTTTACAGTTCTTTTTTTGGGGGGGGGGCTTTTTAGGGGGGATGGAAAAGAACTTTCTTCCCTTCTGAATTTTCCCCATTTTTTCCTTCCTTGGCCGTTCACATCTCAACATCTCCAACATGAATGTTTACTTTGCCTTTGTGTCTTTTTGACAGATGAGCTTTTATTTGAGGTTCAGAATGTACTACTGAAAATTAAACTTGGATCCAACTACATTTTGTTCAGTAGCCAGAGGTGATTTCAATTTCTCTCCATCTTTGCTGTACAAAACAATTTCTGCCACCTAGCTAAATGAGTATGCCTCATACAGCCTTTGTAAATATGCATCTGTAAGAAGCAAAACACCTATTCCTCCTTCCCTAGCTCATCAAAATATGTGAATATGTTATTTGTATTAGTTTGGTTCCTCACTTACAACATTGATATTCTGCTCACAAATCTGTGCTGAACTCTTTGCTGTAATTAATTTTGAAGGTGCTGATACAAGGACTTTGTGTGTGTGTTTTTCCCAAATATTTGAACCTTGTCAGTGGGGAAGCAGGAGAGTCCTAGAGTATCGCAAGAGTAGATGTCAGGTATAATTCTCTCACCAGATGGCACACCTACAGGTGATGCACTAGCCTGTGAAATTACATTCTAAATTACAGCAGAAATGAGCACCACACACAAAGAGCAGCGAGCCGCACACAAAGAGCAAAGCATTCACAGATTGGTAATAAATGCCTTGATTCAGTAAGAGGAAAAGTTCCTGCACCTTGCATGTATGATTGCATAAGGAACAATGGAAATCTGGGGTAAAAACGGCAGAACTGAAGTGGGCAAGAGTAATGCTATTGAACAGCAGCATTTTTTTTAAAAAAAAAATACAGCCTGCCTTTTTATACACAGGAACCCATTGTCAACTGACAGTGTAAAACCCATAAGAACAATGGGTTTTATCCATTAGTGGTTAGGGCCAGCAGAAAATACTTTTGCTAGTGGAAGACTGCATACCCTATTTTTACTATAGCCGCCTTGCCATATTTTGTTTCCCAGCTACTGATTGCATGTTCAATGCAGTTATGGAAAGTCAATTCTAGAGAATATCTCAACCTTCAGGAGCAGTTTTTCAGCTGGTACTGTCCACTGGTTAGGGTGGACTGACAAAAATCAGAAGGCTTGCCTTGCATGGGAAAAAGCAGAAAATCACAATTGGGTACAATCCAGTAGCTTAAAGAGTGAGGCAGTATTGCAGCCTTGTAAAGCTTCATAAAAAGTCTGCACTTAAAGTAATGCAGTCTTGCAGTAAACAGCAAGGATATGAAAAATAATTGTCTGCTGTGTTCTATAAGGAAGAGAAGAGCTACACTGTCTTCTTAGCTGTTCTGAAAATATGGATAGTTTTCTGCTAGACAAAGGAAGAACCTTAGGGCTAAATGGTATGTGACATTAGTCAAGCATTCAAACAAGTGTACTTAATGGAGAAAATTGTACTTAAACAACTGTGCTTAACTGGAGAAAAATTACTGATGAGTCCAAATCAAGTGTTGTTTGAAATGGATTAAGGACCTGCCCCAGTTCTCTGATGAAATTTGTCTACCTGACTACAGTATGTTTTGCTAGCTGTTCATTATAAGACAGTGGTGAGAACTGTGTGACCCTGGTTCCTCCTACAGTCCCACTGGTCTCTGCTGAACCTATTGGTGTGGCTTTCTTCAATTTCGATGGTATGTAGAGAAGAGACAAAGTCTCAGGGTATTAAAAAAGACAATTCTATCATTCCAATTAGCTCATTGTGTATGGCCTAATAATATTTAATAGCCTTCAGTGGATACAACTTTAAAATTGCCTGCAGGGATTCCAAAAAGAGTGTTTTCAGAGTTTATGCCTGGCAATGATTAGGAAACATTCTTTTTGGAATCCTGAAGGTGTTGCATTACTTGAAGAAGACCATTAAGTATTACTAGGCTGAAATACAATTGCAATTTCTACATACCTTCCATTGAGTGTTACCAATCCTAGTTGTTTTAAAGTTTGGAAGGTACTGTACCAGAAAATGATATAAGCCAAGGATGGGGAAAATGAACTCATTTTTGCAGCCCATGAAGCTTCCCTGATGACTGTTTAAAAATGTGTGGCAGTTTTGGGATATATTTGGAGAGAATATGGCCCATGGCAGATCCTGAAGGGGAGCAACAATCAGAAAGTTACTGGCCACAAATGGCAGTTTGGTTCTCCTACTGTGCAAGAGCTTTTCAAACCCACTAAAATAAAAAAAAATCTCAAAAATCAATCCACATAGCATCTGAAGTGATGTTGCATCACTTCCAGTGCTCCTGAATAAAATGACATGCTTGTAAAAGGATTGCTAGGGTAAAAAGTGAACTTGTGTGCAGTTGTCTGTGCCTTCTGTAAACAACCAAGGACATATTGTAGCAGTTTTCTTCAGGAAACAGAGTGGAGCCTCTTGATAGCAAGCTGTCTGGTTCACACATCTATGATTTCATTTGCTGCCAGAAAGAAAGAAAGAAGCTAAATTCAACATTTTTAGTTTAAACTGTGACTAGTATCATGTGCAGTTTGGCCCTTAATTTTTTAAATGACATTCTACTCCTCAGTTTTTTTTAATAAAAAAAATATTTCTTACCAAAAAAGGCAAAAAACAAAAACAAGCAAAAATACAAATAATTGAAAACATCAACGATTCAAGGTCACATAGGATGTAAAAGGGCAACATTACATAAAAAGAAAGATGAACTCAGAATAAAGAAATACTTTCTTTGCACCAGTTCGATCATCCAAAGGGAACCATATTACAATGCTCCAATGTTATTGATATAAGATATAAGTGGGGACCATTGTTCTTCAAAAAGCAGAGGAAGATTTCACTCCCGCAGCCTTCTAGATTGATCAGTGAGCTTTTCCATAAGCCAAAAATCTTAAAATCAAGACCATCAATCAGTCATATTGACTTTTCCAGTTTTCCAAGACCTGGCAATTTCAATCTTGGCCAATGCCAACAAAAATGCAATAATATCTTTATAGTGTAATGCCTTGTTTTCCTTAGTAAACACTGAAAGCAATAAAAGTTCTGGAGAGGGGACAATTTTTGATTTTTGAAGCTAAGTTAACTACAGAGTGCCAAAATGCAAATACACTTGGACAATCATACTACATGTGCAGGAAGGTACCTCTGTTACTACATCCTCTCCAACTGCATGACGTAGGGTTCTTAGTAATGTGTGCGAGTTGTAGTGGTGTGAGGTACCATCTATGTACAACTTTAAGAGTGGTTTCTTTCAGGGCTATAGAATTACATTTATATGGGGGAGTGTTTCAGATTTTAAGCCACTCTGAATCTGTCATCTGTCCTCAATTGTTTGAAACTGTCCAGTATTACTCCTTGTGCCCCTGTCCTTACAAGTTGTTTTTTCTGCCATCACACATTTCATTAGTATCCAACTATATTTTCTACTCTTTCTAAATATTGGGTAAATGGCCTGCATCCTGTAAGGACACTCCATTGATGCCATCCTGTTTACGCCACCAGTTTAACATTTTTGTTGCTTGTGCAACAAGACCTCCCTGCACAAATAGCAATGAAGATGAATGTAGAAAGAAAGGGGTGGCCACCTGGCATATTCTCCCAAATAGAGGTTGGATCTATCCAGTTTAGTGCTGGCCTTTGAGGCAGCCCTTAAAGCCATGACATTATGGAAAGGGTGGCTTGGGAAATTTGGGAAATCACCTTTCAAAAATTCATAGGCAGAGCCCTAAGCCACTCTTTCCACAAAGTCTTTTATCACAGGATCCCTATGATGGTTGACATTGATGTAATAGACAGCTCTGGATAGAGTTAACCTTTGTCATGGAATGTACTGTTGGCATTCCTTATGCCAGCAGGATATTATAATTCTCTAAATAGGATCTCAGCCACTGTCAAATTATAGTAGTTCAGCTATGGACATAACACAGTCTAATTTGCATGGGCTATAATGGTACAACAGACTTGTTTGGCTGTAATGTAGAACACCTGTCCTCTCCTTGCTCCTGCTCCCCAGCAAAACAGATTTCATTACTAATTCAGATTATATATATTAGCAATCTCACCATACCACCTGAATAAAACTGATCTCTGATTTTGGAAATTCTGGATATTGGGCCTAGTTAGTTCTTGGTCAGGAGACTATTGGGGAATACTAGAGATTACTAGATGCAGACAAGGAAAGAATCCTGTCTGACAACTGGCAGACATCAAGGACTCAGCTCACATCATAGAAAAAAATCAATAATCTTGAACAATCTTAGAGACATATTAATCAGCTTTTGTCATGGCCAGCCAAGAGACGGAGTCAGAGGATGAGGAGGAGGACATGGCTCCTCAGGAGCAAGAGGAGTTGGAGGCTAGACCAGGTCCCAGTTCTGCCATGCCAGACCCCAGTCCTGACATTTCAGCCCCAAGAGTGGGAGCCCAGCCAGGCTCTAGCACTGTGGAGCTCCCTTCAGAGGCTAAGCAGCTGAGTGAAGTTTCAAAGGAAGAATCCAGTTTGGAGGTTCCCTCCTTTAAGGAAAGGAGGGCTGAGAGTGCTTGTGTGCATCGGTCCCGCAGGCTTGCAGAAAAGCAAGCTGTTAATAAAACACAGCTGCCAACAGGGAGGGTGTCTCCTACTTAAGCACCTTTGGGACGCCATCCCTTTGCCAGAACTTATTGAAAGTCTCTTGGTGTGACTGTGTGCTGGCTTCGTGTCTCTGGAACTGGTTTGCCTTGATGTTGGAACAACTTGGACTTTTGCTGCTTTCCCCTTGCCCTGACCTCGGACTGGACTGACTTCTGTAACCTCTCCAACCCTGACCTCATCTCTGGCTTTTGGACTATTCTTAGGATCAACATTTAGGTTTGTGGAACTGCCTTATCAGCTTTGGTTGGTGTGTGCTGGCCGCAGTCCGGGACAGCTTTGATGTGGTCTCCCTGTTCACAAGAGTCCCCATGGCACTCATCCAACAATTTTTTCCAGAAGACATCACAGCCCTGTTCGAACATTGCTTCACCACAAGGTACAATGGATTCTACAAGCAGAGAGATGGGGTAGCAATGGGAAGTCCTCTGAGCCCTGTGATAGCAAACTTTTACATGAAACACTTTGAAAAGCAAGCCTTGGAAACAGCACCAAAAAAAGCCCATAACATGGTTCTGATATGTGGATGACACTTTCACCATTTGGAGCCATGGAGAAGAAGATCTGGCTTTGTTTCTGAACCATCAGAACAACATCCACCCTAACATCCAATTGACAATGGAAAAAGAAGAAGAAAGAACACTGCCATTCTTGGATGTCCTGGTCATCCACAAAACGAACCAACATTTGGGCCACACAGTATACAGAAAACCTACACACACGGACAGATACCTGCATAAGAACTCCAACCATCACCCAGGACAAAAAAGAAACACAATAAACCCACTGGTAGACCAGGCAAAACGGATCTATGAACCCCAGTTCTTGGAAGATGAATTGAAGCACCTAGACTGGGCTATACAGGCTAATGGTGTTTTTTTTTAAACCATATATCAAATGAGCCACAGACAGAATAGGAAAACTGGTGAGGAAACACAACCTCCAAATGGTTTACAAACCAACCAAGAAAATCCAGCAAATGCTGTGCTCAGTAAAGGACAGGAGAGACTCCCGCACAGCCACAGGAGTTTTCTGCATACCATGCAGCTGTGGATAGGTCTACATAGGGACCACTAAACGCACTGTTCAAACACGAATCAAGGAACACAAGAGACACTGCAGACTGAGTCAGCTGGAAAAGTCAGCAGTAGCAGAACACGTTATAAACTATCCTGGGCATAAAATGCTATTTGAAAATACTGAAATTCTGGACCATGCCAACAACTATCAGGTCAGAATGCACAGGGAAGCCATTGCAATCCACAAACATCTGGACAACTTCAACAGGAAAGAACAAACCCTTAATGTAAACAAAGTTTGGCTACCAGTCCTGAAAAACAGCAAAATTAGGACTCAGCAAATGCAAATGAGAAACCACCAAGGGTCAAGGGCTTTCCCAGCAGACAGTGATTGTTAATTAAGCAGACACTAATCCTCTTTGCATATCCTCCCACCCTGAGCCCTAGCCATCAACAACAGAACAATACACAGATTAACATGGAACTCACTCCTCCCTACCCCGGGTAACACAGTATATACACCCAACTCTTTTCCAGACCAGCATTCTCTGAAGATGCCAACCAGCCACAGGTACAGGCAAAACGCAAGAATAAACTCTTCTAGAACATGGCCACATTGGCCAAACACTATGTTGTTTTAACTTTTAAAACTGGATTCTGGGATTGTTTTTAGACTGCTCTTAGATGTTTTTAAAAAGTATTTCAATTAGTCTTAAAATTGTTTTTTTTAATCTTTATTGTTTAATTGGTTTGTATTTGTTCATTGTCTCAAGAACTGTTATGGGCTCGGAAATACAGGAGTCCTGGTGGCACAGTGGTTAATATCTGTACTTCAGCCACTCACTCACAAATCACAAGGTTGTGAGTTCATACCAGCAAGGGGCTCAGAGTCAACTCAGCCTTGCATCCTTCCAAGGTCACTAAAATGAGTACCCAGCTTGTTGGGGGCAATTAGCTTACACATTATAAACTGCCTAGGGAGTGCTTAAGTTACTTAAAATAAAATAAAAAAGAATAAGGTAATTAAAGGGTGGATTGATTTTGTCAAAGCAGTTTATATTAGCATGGGGGAAACAACTAGAGGTGGGAGAACTGCATTGACCTTGCATGGGGCCTTGGGTGGTTATGGTCCACCCTAAATTTGTTTAAAGAAAAATTGTGGTTCTGGCCCAGATCATTTGCTTAAATGTAGTTTCTCTTGATACTTCACTTTTTTTCTTTTTTTCTTTTTTGGAAGCATGGTACATATCTGATTACTAAAATATATGAACAAGCCGCTTATAATGTCTAGGAGGGTATGGTTCATGTCTCAGATTGTGCCTGTTCTGTCAGTGCATTAAAATTATAGGAAATAAATTAGTTTAGGTCTTGTTAGAGTAGACCTGTTGAATGTAGTGACAACATAATAATATTTTAATAATATTTTAATGCATGATAGGTCAACACATATGTGCAAGTGTTATTGATTTATGGGTCTTCCCCAGTTGGGGCTATTAAATCTAGGCCATAGGCTGTTAAACTAACCCTAAGTAGTAACAGAAATATTTCACATTGCCAGCTGGTGGCAGACTTAAAACATTTAATCTTTTGGAATCCCGCCTCGATCCATGGGAGAGGTGGGAAATATTATTATTATTATTATTATTATTATTATTAATCTATACATGCTCATTTTGTATCCTTCATCCATCTGTGATTATCTTGATAGTTTACGTTATTATTTATTTATTTATTTATAACTCGACCCTCTGAGCAAGGAATAATATATGGGAATATCAGTATGTAAACGGTTTATGTAGAACCTTTGGGACTAAGTGAGCGAAAGAAGTTGTAGCATAAGCTTTTGTAACCAAGTCAATAAAAGCTTATGCATCTGAGGAAGTCCTGACATTAAGCAAAATGTGTCCTGACAGTAGAACACTAGTGTGTGGTTATGGCATTTTCTCCTTTTGTCTCTCACTTCACAGGGCTATTTTCTTCTCTTTGAGTCAATGCTGGATTCAGTCATTTATGCAAGGGACAAGTACCTGGCAAAAGAAGGCTCAGGTTAGTCTGCTTTAATAAATGGTTCAGCTCTGGGGGAAAATAAAGATTTAGATTCTGTTATGCATGACTAAGAAAGTTCTTACCTGAGATGAAAAATGTTTCCATCATTTGAAGCTCGAAGGCATTTGTTTCATGATATGGGTAATACAGAAGCATTAATGGGATATTTGGGCTTTAAACGAATAGCATTTTCAAGAACACGTTGACTTTTTAAAAATAATTGAAGAATAATCCTTGAAAGTTTTTATAACAACTTTGTTCAGCTAATAACAAGACACGAGTACAGCCAAAAAGGAAAGAACATTGATAAAAGAGGATTTTGAAAAGACTGATCCAACTCCACCTGATAAGTAACTAGTTTAGGTAGTTTCTAAGAGTGAACGCCAGTGAGACAAAAGTGAATCTCTGTTCACAGTCAGAACATCCCTTCTCTTTCCTTACTCTTCAGCTTCATTTGCCTTCCCGGATCTGCTCTGGTGGGTCACCCAGCCCTCCAGAATAGATTTCATGGGGCTGTTGACTGCAGGGTGTTTTTGCATTGACAGATGTCATTCCATTGGTATGTGGACATAATTGAATTGAAGCCCAAAGGTTCAGTATATGGATGAAGATATGAAAGACCATGAGGGCTAGGTGAATTCATTTTCTGAAGAAACATTTGTCATGGTTGTAAAATGCTTTTATGATACCTTTTCTGTGTTTGTGAACCAAGACCTCGTATCTCACTATGTAGTTCATTTGAACTAAACTTTGAGCAGGAAATGATGTGGAATTATTCCCTTATTTTTTCTTGTGTTTATACTTTAAAGATATTAATATTATTTAAAATTCAATTTAGAATTTTAATAACAGAATATTAATATTATTTAAAAGTCATTATTGGAATGACTGTAACTAGTCATGTAAAATTTTGGGAATTAAGACGACTAGGTATATTATCCTGTAATGGGGGAAATTCTCCCCTGCTTGCCACCGACACTGATGCATTGGTGATGTTCTTGTTGTTTAATCAGATTTGACCTTCCAATGCCCAACCCTAGCATCAAGAAAGAAAACCCTAGCATCAAAAAAATATTAATTCTAATTATGTGGTTTATTTCCTTCGACATGTGATGTTATAATATGGCCATTCTTGGCAAAGCTTTGGAAGGATGGTAAGGTCAAAGTTAGAGGTTTCCTTAATTCTGCAGTTTCCATAAATTAAATGCTTCATTATGCAGTATTACTTATCTTAAAGAAGTTATGCCCATTGCTATTTACATGTACTGTATTCATAATACAGTATTCATACATAATACATAATACTGTATTCATAATCTTGTTTTAAATCTCTTCAGAAGTATGCTGCCAAACTCTTGAACACCTGGTGTCACTGGAATTAATCCTTGTCAGCTGCTGCAGTCACCTATGAGTGTTTTAGTGTCTTTCTTTCCTCACATCTTTGGAATTTTATGCATTCATCACTTCTTATTTTGCAGTGTCTTCTTTCCAGTGCCTAATATTAAATATACATAGGCCTTTATAGCATTGGAATCTGGATGTCATTGAATTGTGGTCTTTTTGGGTCCTTGCCTGGAGAAAAGAGGGGCATTAAATAAATAAATAAATAAATAAATAAATAAATAAATAATTTTTAGAGAAAACTACTTCGAAACAATAGGAGCTGATGTAAAACATGACATTTCTGAGAATGTCTGCGTTATATTGCAAAAGAGGAGGCTGAGTAAAGTGTTGTATTGTGCATCCTTTCATCCTTGATTAGCTTTGTCTTACTCTTTTAATTATAGACAGCAGTAGGAAAAGACTAAGACTGCAATACAAATGGATAGAGTCCATCAGGGAATTTATGGCCCTAAGTTCTCAAGACCCTTTGTAGGATTGTTAATAACATGATACCCAGGAGATCTGTCATTCATAGGGTTGCCAAAAATCAAAGCTGGCTTGATGGCATATAACAACAAGAAGAACAAGTGATATGAAATAAGGGTCACATTTGCACTGAATGATAGGCTAGAGTTTTTGGTGATTCTGGCAGAGTTGATGCATGGAAGCCTTTCACTACCCGCCTTGTTCTTCGTACTAGCACAAGGAACTAAAATTAATCAGTGGAAAGCTAAACCAGAGCTCCTAATTACACTCATTGCAATTCTTTCTTGTCTTACAGATTTGAGTTTGTTTGGAAGTGACAAGTCAGCAGCCCAAGCCACTGTAAGCTTTCCCGTTGTGGTTAGTTCAGCCGTTCACCTGAGGCTGAATGGGGGAGCAAATGAGGTCATTTATAGTAAGAAGCTTGCATTCCCATCCAGTTTAAATGTAACTGGTTTACCCAAGTGTATTTTCACTCCTTACTGTTTACAGAATTAGATTGTGGAAAATCTAATTTTGACGTTTGGTAATGGGAAGTGCTGAGTTGTCTGTGCTCACTGATCCACTTGCTAGCTATGTGCACAGCCGGGTGGCTTAATTAAAAATGCTGCTTAGCCAGGGGAGAAAGTAGGACATTTTCAAGACAGACTGTAGAATTTAAAACACTCTGAGTAAGTTGGCTTTGTTGGATTATAATAATATAAGGCCAAATATTGCCATGTTGCTTGACTCTTGCCCAGAACAATTAAGGGATGTACTTATTCTTTGTATTGCCCCCAGAACAATAGGAGGTTATTTACAGGAGAAATGCCTATTTTAAACTGAGATCTTTCTGTTTTTAAATCGTCGTTATCCTGGGGGGATGTAGTATTTTGAGTTAGCCAACAGAGAAAGGTTGAGATCTAAAAGAATGGATTTATTTTCTGCTTGCTTTTCCTCTTGAGTATAGTATGTGGTTTTGAAAAGCTTGCAGAGAACACTTGTTTTCCCCCTTGCAAATAGTATAGCTGTGTAAATTTCAGATTTTCCATCTGCGGGTTTTTCCTGCAAAGGACTAAACCAGTACACCCAGGTGGTAACTATTTTAATTGCCTGTCTAAAACAGGACTAGGCAATCGATTCAAAAAATCTAACATCTTGAAAGTGCTATCACTCGGAAGCCCTGTATCTTTTTGCTGTTCTGTTTCAAGGAGTAGTAGAAAAAGGAAGCAAGAGATATGAGTCAGTTGTCTTTTTTGTTAAGCTTGGAAGTTAGAAATATTGGGTAGGTGGGAGTATTATTTCTTGATATGGGAGCTTTGCTAGATATGGTTCAGGCTTACTCAAACTGTTGAATATAATCTGGATTTTTACAAGGGGGTATCCTAAAGTTGTAATTATCACCTTTAAAAAAATTGATGGAAGGTTTGTCTTGATTTGTAGTTGTTAATTTATCTCTACGTAGTCACCATCCAGATTGACACATTTCTTCCAGCGTTTCTTGACCCTCCGAATACTGTTATTGTAGAAGTCTGCAGATTGCACCTTATGAGGATTTTACACTTTAGTCACTTCTGGTGCAGCCTGTCACAACAATAACGGATGCAATGAGCTGATTTTCTCAATATCATGCTCATAGGAACCAATTGTGTCACTGACAAAATTTCATCATTATACCATAATAGCTTCCAGGTGATAATTATTACTTTTCAATACTCCCTCATAAGGTGCAATCTGCAAACTTCTACAATATCAGGTATCCAGAGGATCAAGAAACGCTGGGAAAAATGTGCAAATCTGGATGGTGACTACATAGTTAACAACTACAAATAAAAACAAACTTTCTATCAAAAATTTCTATCATATTTTTTTTAAAGGTGATAATTAACACTTTAGGATACCCCCCTCGTACCTATTGCTGAATGGCAATCTTGAAAGCTCTACAAGTTAAGGCTAATTAATGAAAGCAGATAGTTCTTGTTTGGAAGGAGGTATTGAAATGGCATTGAAATTTAGCTGGAATATGACTCTTTAGTATGGGAGGAAGGATAGGTGAATCTGAAAGACAGGAACTTAGTACAATGTCTAAACTTTTCTCCCTCCCAAGAGAGTAGAAAATTAATAGTACTCAAGCTTGATTGTCCAGTTCATTTAGTGGGCTTTCGAATAGATTGCTTATGCCTTCAGGCATTTGTAACTGATGCACTTCTGCCAGGAAGTTTAGAAGGTTAATGGCAGCCTTGTAGGTGGTTTCTTACATTTCTCCATAAATCAGCCAGCAGGTGGGGTTAAAGCAGCAGAGGACCTCATGGCACATGAAGCTCTTTTTCTGTTAAGTGTAGCTGTAGATGGATGATTCTGTCACACACAAATGAGATAAAAATATGCTACATTAATATTTAGGTGGAATGTTTTCAAGAGTTAGGCAAGAGGTCTGGCAACCTCCTTGACTAAGGAGAGGATGAAAATTTATAATGAATATGCTTTGATATAGTGTATATTGTTTTATTCACAACCTTGCTGCCACAGTGTCTGTGTATCTTGAGTAACAGAAATATACTGATGTAATTCCTTCCTTTTCTTCACTGCTTTTTGTGTACGTACATATATTTTCCTTCCTACAGGACTGTCTTCAAAGCAAGGAGATAGAAAAAAATAAATTACAGAAATCTCTAAAATTATGAACTTTGTGGCAATTGTGCCAAACTGTTATGACCTGAGGGGCAAGTGGTATGAAACTATGTACTCAAAATAAACTAGCTGTCAAATTTGCATGCTTTTATAAGATAAAAATTGCTCATTACAGTGCCACTAGCCTAATTGCACAGCTCATTTAACAGGATTTTAAATGAAACATTTCCTTCAGGTGTTTGTAACTGGCAAGCTTTTGCAAACTTGTTTGAAACTAGTTCAGACTACCTAACTTCATAATTTTCATTCCTTTCCAGTGAGGTTGAAATATAAATAACGAGGGAGCTTAATTTCACGAGGAAACTTGATTTATAGTTTGATGTTGTGCTAATACTTCATACGCTAGCACAGTATTGTACAGCTGCTGTATTTATGGGACCAGTACCTGTGGTTTCACTCGTCTGTGAACCGAGTTTAGATATGTTCCATTTCCATTGTGAGTAGGAACTTCATTTGTGTAGACTAAGGACTACAAGTTCTAAGAATAAAAGTGCAGGTTCAAAGGGGACATTAAAAAGTGAATATTGAACAGTCGGTGAAATCAAGTTAACACTGCTGGTATGTGATGCTATAATACTGTCTTATTGAAAAAATTGTTTTGCCTTTATTCATATGTGTAATGCTTGCCAGTTTTTATATTAGTGAAGTATTTTTATATTAATTTATCTCGTTGAGTGTGCCCCCCTCCCTTTTTTTTTCCCTGGTAAATACTGAGCTTCATGTTTCATTTACCTTGCAAAGGTATTTTATTTTATTTTATATTATATATTATATAATATAATATATTATATATTCTATATATATTATAAAAATATATATTATTATATTTATTTATTATTTTATTATAACACTGTGTTTGCCAAAGGAAACCATGTGCTACTGTTTTTACATTGGATGTGTATGACTTTCTTAGGGTGCCAGAAATGCATATTCTACAAGTACCCATTCCTGCTTGTGTGTTGTTGTTGTTGCTTCTGCTGCTTTCTTATTGTAGCTACTTTAATATTTTATCCATGTTTTCATTCATTCAAATGGTGGCTCTGTTTGAATTTGATTATTTATATTTAGTTATAACATGGGAGGAACTGGTAAAATCAACTCTGATTATTCATAGAATCATAGAATCATAGAGTTGGAAGAGACCACAAGGGCCATCTAGTCCAACCCCCTGCCATGCAGGACGTCCAAATCAAAGCATCCCTGACAGATGACCATCCAGCCTCTGTTTAAAGGCCTCCAAGGAAGGAGACTCCACTACGCTCCGAGGGAGTGTGTTCCACTGTCGAACAGCCCTTACTGTCAGGAAGTTCCTCCTAATGTTGAGGTGGAATCTCTTTTCCTGCAATTTATATCCATTATTCCGCGTCCTAGTCTCTGCAGCAGCAGAAAACAAGCTTGCTCCCTCCTCAATATGACATCCCTTCAAATATTTAAACAGGGCTATCATATCACCTCTTAACCTTCTCTTCTCCAGGCTGAACATCCCCAGTTCCCTAAGGCGTTCCTCATAGGGCATGGTTTCCAGTCCCTTCACCATCTTAGTTGCCCTCCTTTGGACCTGCTCCAGTTTCTCAACATCCTTTTTGAATTGTGGTGCCCAGAACTGGACACAGTATTCCAGGTGGGGCCTGACCAAAGCAGAATAGAGTGGCACTATTACATCCCTTGATCTAGACACTATACTTCTATTGATGCAGCCTAAAATTGCATTGGCCTTTTTAGCTGCCGCATCGCACTGTTGACTCATGTTCAGCTTATGGTCTACTTGGACTCCTAGATCCCTTTCACATGTGGTCTCATTCAGCCAGGTGTCCCCCATTTTATATCTGTGCATTTCATTTTTCCTCCCTAAGTGCAGAACCTTACATTTCTCTGTGTTGAATTTCATCTTGTTAGCATTGGCCCAGCTTTCTAGTCTATTCAGGTCATTTTGAATTTTGATCCTGTCTTCTGGGGCATTAGCTACTCCTCCTAGTTTAGTGTCATCTGCAAATTTGATAAGTATGCTCCCAATTCTGTCATCCAAATCATTAATAAAGATGTTGAACAGCATTGGTCCCAGGACAGAACCCTGTGGGACCCCACTGGTCACTTCTCTCCAGGATGAAAAGGAGCCATTGTTGAGCACCCTTTGAGTTCGGCCACTCAACCAATTACAAATCCATGTAACAGTTAACTTGTCTATCCCACATTTTGCAAGCTTATTTGCAAGAATGTCATGGGGAACCTTGTCAAAGGCCTTACTGAAATCGAGGTAAACTATATCCACAGCATTCCCTTCATCTACCAAGCTGGTAATTTTATCAAAAAAAGAGATCAGGTTCGTTTGGCATGACCTGTTTCTCTGAAACCCATGTTGGCTTTTTGTGATTATGGCATTGGCTTCTAAATGTTCACAGACTCTCTGCTTAATGATCTGCTCTAGAATCTTTCCTGGTATTGATGTCAGACTAACTGGACGATAATTGTTGGGATCCTCTTTTTTTCCCCTTTTTGAAGATGGGGACAACGTTTGCCCTCCTCCAGTCTGCTGGGACTTCTCCTGTTCTCCAGGAGTTCTCAAAGATTATTGCCAATGGCTCCGATATCACCTTTGCCAGTTCTTTTAATACCCTTGGATGTAGTTCATCTGGTCCTGGAGATTTGTATTCATTTAGAGTAACCAGGTATTCCTGTACTGTCTCTTTACTTATTCTGTGCTGAAATTCCCCCACTCTGTCCCCTTCTTCACTGTCCTCAGGTTGAGCACATTTTGCCTTTTCTGAGAAGACTGAAGCAAAGAAGGTGTTGAGTAATTCTGCCTTTTCTCTGTCCCCTGTTAGTATTTTGCCATTTTCTGCACGCAGTGGTCCTACCATTTCCTTCTTCTTCCTTTTGCTGCGGACATATCCAAAAAAGCCCTTTTTATTGTTCTTAACCTCTCTAGCAAGCCTGAGTTCATTTTGCGCTTTAGCTTTTCTGACTTTATCCCTACATGTGCTGGCTATTTGTTTGAATTCCTCTTTGGTGATTTCCCCATTTTTCCATTTTTTATACATGTTCCGTTTAAAACTTAGCTCAGTTGTAAGTTCCTTAGTCATCCATACCGGTTTCTTGAGACATCTCCCATTTTTCTTCCTCATTGGGACTGTCTGAAATTGTGCTTTCAGTATCTCCCTTTTGAGGAACTCCCATCCATCTTGAACTCCCTTCTCTTTTAGTATTCTTGACCATGGGATCACCCCCAGTATTTCTCTAAGTTTATTGAAATCAGCTCTCCTAAAGTCTAGAATTCGTGTCTGACTATGCCTAGCTTCATCTTTCCACTGTATAGCAAACTCCAGGAGAACATGGTCACTTCCACCTAAGGATCCCACCACTTGCACCCCATCAACTAGGTCTTCCCTGTTGGTTAAGATAAGATCTAAGATGGCTGATCCCCTTGTTGCCTCTTCCACCTTTTGGACAATGAAATTGTCTTCCAGGCAAGTGAGGAATTTGCTAGACCTTGAGGATTTGGCTGAGTTTGACATCCAGCAAATATCCGGATAGTTGAAGTCCCCCATCACTACTACATCTCTCCTTTCTGAGTGTGTGCTCATCTGTTCTAGAAAGGCATCATCCAATTCCTCTGCCTGAGTTGGGGGTCTGTAGTAGACTCCCACAGTAACATCCCTGTTATTTCCCTCTCCTTTAATTTTTATCCAGATACTCTCCACCTGACTTCCAGTATTGACTTCCTGGATCTCTTCACTGGTGTAAATATCCCTGACATATAATGCTATTCCTCCTCCTTTCCTGTTTGGCCTGTTTCTTTTAAAAAGGTTATATCCCTCTATTTCTACATTCCAATCATGAGACTCATCCCACCAGGTTTCAGTGATGCCTATTATATCATATTTCCCTTGTTGTGCTAAGAGTTCAAGTTCATCCTGCTTATTTCCCATACTTTGTGCATTAGTGTAGAGACATCTAAGACCATGTGTCCTCTTGTCTTGCTGCTTTTGCATGGTTTTTTGCTTCCTACTCTTGGGTCCTTTCACTGTTTGCCTTGTTCCCTCTATGCCACTTTGACTATTCTCTCCATCCCTTTTGCCTTCCAGAATGCTGTCTCCCTCCCCCACATAACTCAGTTTAAAGCCCTCCTGATCAGATTCTTCAGACTGTTGGCAAAAATGTTTTTGCCAACTGGCGTGAGATGAAGCCCATCCCTTGCCAGAAGTCCCTCCTCATGGAACCGCAGCCCATGATCCAAGAATCCAAACTGTTCTTGGCGGCACCATCTACGGAGCCAGTTATTTACCTCTGCTATTTTCCTCTCCCTTCCTGGACCATGCCCTTCCACCGGGAGAAGAGATGAGATGACAACCTGTGCATCCATCTCTTTCAGCTTCCTTCCCAGAGCCTCATAATCCCTTTTGATATTCTGAAGGCTGTGCCTTGCAGTATCATTGGTTCCCACATGAACCAAAAGAAGGGGGTATTGATCAGTAGGCTTGACAAGTCTTGTCAGCCTCTCTGTCACATGATGGATCTTTGCCCCGGGGAGACAACACACCTCCCGAGACATCTTGTCAGGCCCACAAACCACTGCTTCTGTACCCCTCAGCAAGGAGTCCCCCACCACGACCACACACCTCCTCCGAGGCTTAGCAGTGGCTGTTCCTTTTCGTGATACTCTCAGGCTCTCCTGCTCTGTCCCTGATGTCTGTCCCTGCTGCTTTTCCTCATCATGTCTGACAACAGAGAGAGATTCAAAGCGATTCTGTAGCTGCAAGCCGCTCACAGAACGTTCCCTGGTTTCCTTACTTCTGTGTGTGACCTTCCTCCAAGCATCTACCTCTGTTTTATGTGCACTGACCTCCTCCACCCCAGCAACTTCCTCTGTGTGTTTCCCACCCAAGACATTCTGGCCTGTTCAGGAGAATCTGCTGCTCTCTATGATGCTGGAGTGCAGATATCTGCTCCTCTAGCTGCTGTACTTTCTCTTCTAAGAGGGCTACCAACTTGCACTTAGGGCAGGAGTAGTTCCCCACCTCTGTAGGCAAGAAGACAAACATCCCACAGATGTTGCAGGTGACTGCTGCAGGGCCTTCAGTGTCCATACTGGGAAGTCTTAAAGAGGCACTGAAACAAGACTGTGGGCTTCCCTTGCTAGGCTTGGTCTTTGTTCCCAAGCTCTAACACTGAGTTCAAGTCACGGGGCCTATAGGTATGTAGTGAGCTCCTGGCTAATAGCTTCTTCCAGAGGCAAGTCTCTGATTCACTTCCTCTGATGCTTCAGGCCAGCTTCCCTTCTATTGTCTAAAAACTTCCTTGACTAGATAAGAAAAATGAAAATTCGCGCGCCATTAGGCGCGTGCCTCTCCAAGCCTTGTGTAGCCTTAAGAGGTTTGGGTTCTCCCAGCAGTTGCTCCCAGTATTACAATGGGCTCAAGAGTAAATTAGATTAGATCTCACCCAAGCACATGGACTAAAGCCCCCTCCTCCTTCTCCTCCTTCTTCTCCTTTCTTAAAGGAAAATGCAGCCTCTCCAAGCCTTGTGTAGCCTTAAGAGGTTTGGGTTCTCCCAGCAGTTGCTCCCAGTATTACAATGGGCTCAAGAGTAAATTAGATTAGATCTCACCCAAGCACATGGACTAAAGCCCCCTCCTCCTTCTCCTCCTTCTTCTCCTTTCTTAAAGGAAAATGCAGCCTCTCCAAGCCTTGTGTAGCCTTAAGAGGTTTGGGTTCTCCCAGCAGTTGCTCCCAGTATTACAATGGGCTCAAGAGTAAATTAGATTAGATCTCACCCAAGCACATGGACTAAAGCCCCCTCCTCTTTCTCCTCCTTCTTCTCCTTTCTTAAAGGAAAATTATTGCTTCCTTAAGAAAACGCATGAAATTCATGGGATCACCATAACTTTACAGATGACTTCAAGGCACATGCACACACACAAACATGAAATATTTGCTAGGGCAGAAATGGCCAGCTGTGGCTGTCAAGATGTTTTTGGCCTGTACCTTACATTAGCCCTAACTAGCATAACCTGGTGAAGTATTTATCAGGTGTAGCCTAAAAGCCATGTGAAGGCATCCTGGATCTGTAAAAAATATCAAGCAGTGGTCTGTAGAAAGAGACTTCAGCCTTAATTACACTCATGCCTTATGCCACCATATCTGTACCAGTGTAGGTAGTAGCAGTGAAAAGAAAAGGGTTGTAGGTGCAGAGGTGGTGAAAAGAGTAAGACATTGTAGAACTAGGAGATTTTGTCTGCTTGCTGTGCAACTCTAGAAAAAGTGGTGTATTGCACGAAAAAGTGGTAGAGCGTATGAACAGGATTTTGACTTTCCATTCTAAAAAGAAAACAAATAAATGAGAGGACAATTGGTTATATTTTATTTCCTGTCTACATCAGCTCATTGAATTACAACTATTCTTCTAACCCCATAGTTACTACAGTGTTACCCTTTTTGTGTCCCTATATTTGTGTGGTATTGCTAAGGGATAAAAGATTTCCTGTTGTACTTTGCTCTCAGTGTGAGCTGTTACTAATGACAGATGATTTGGGGGCAGTGAGTCGAGAAGGACACAGATGACAAATCCATGAATTTCTAAAGTGTGCTGCAGTGAGATATGTCTGATCAGCAGTTTAATACTACCTGTGATGGGAAATAATCAGATAAAAACAAAATGGCAAGAACTGGGAATTAGATGTTCTGACATAGGAATTATTTTGCTCTTGTTCTTAGCAAGGGTTATGAATCAGAATCTGATCCAGTACTAATATGGAAAATTAAAATAATAATAATGCCCCCAAATGTTTCCTGTTCCATTTTCTAACTGAATGCAGGAAATAATTTCAGTACTTGTTTTGGATCTTTTCTACCCTAGAGCTTTGGTTTAGACAGGATTACTTGGAGACATCAAAATGACTTGACACAACAGCAACAACAACAACGTATGGAAACATATTATTTCTTTCAGCATCAAAATAGTGACCCCCAATTTAATAAGTCACAAGTGCCAATTTAATTCTGAATATCAGCTGTTTTGATCAACATGAGTTGACTGAAGAACAGGTCTGGTACTAGTGTTAGAGGAGTCACACCAGAGCTTCTTTCAGTTCTAGTCTTACATTGAGAAGAGCACCAAGAACTGTGTGAATATACATCATGTTGATAGGTGTGAAGAGAAGAATGAGGCACGTTGGGGTGCACCTGATGTCTAGGAGTGGGCAAAATATTACCACCACCATTGCCACCTTGCACCCAAAAAACTGAACCGAAAAAACTAGGTAAGCTTATCCACGGATCATTACGGGAACTGTACTTTAACTCTTACCAAAAAAGAAACCATTCAATTGACTGAGTTGAGTGGCAAAAGACAACAGCTTAGTCCATCCTAGGAGAACCTGAAAGAAGCACTGACCCCCTCTACACTCTCCACCATGATGCTCCTGATTTTTTTACTTTTTGTTTTTTTGAATGGCTGGGCAGGAAAATGGCAGGAGTGGCAACTCTTTGACATTTCCCCTCAAAGGAACACTGAGAGGAACTGGGCTTTGAAGAATCTGAATAAGATATTTGTGTATATTTGTCAGTGTTTCTGGATCAAAATCAGTCAAAGTTATGACATTAAAGTTAAGGGCTATATTCTCTGCTAACATTGTCACCATTTGCTTTGCTTTGCCTTTTCATCCATTTTAACATGTGTGCATTTTCTTAGCCTCTCACATGTGCCTGGTTGCCTCCCCCACAGATTGCACAGCCACAGACAGTTATACTGTACTTGCCAAAGTTTTGTAAGTTCTTTTGCATAATTTTCAACATTCTTTACATCCTTTGTTCCATTCTTCCTAAGTTTTACCCTCAATGTATCCATGGATCACATAACAATCCATAATTCTGGCATCAAAACCTGCCCTCGATGTATACATGATGCCAACTTATATTTGTGCATATTTGGTGTATCATGCTTGCTAATATGAAAAGGCAAAAAGACAAAAAACTAGAGAGTGTTTCCTGAAATCTACAAGATAAATTTTATAATTCTGCTATTTTGATTTTGAGTTAGTGTGAACAGGAATAGAGATAATGTGCAAATGTAACAGTGATTTAATATGACAAGTAAATATGTTGCCTTTTTGGATTTCTTATTTAGCCCCCTGAAGAAGGCCCAAAGAGTACCTACAGCTTTTTAACTGAAGCCAATCTTGAACCATGTCTCTCCTTCCTCTTGTAAAATGACTGTGTTGAATTCCATAGTGATTTTGTTTATATGCTTTTTGCATGTATAAGATTTAGTTATTGTTCAATTGAACACATAGCCTATTTAAAAACCCAGACTCTAATACTATGGCTAATATTCTTTGTTCATAAAGCACAAGAGAGCATTAAGGGTACAGAACATCATGTCTTTACTCAGACCTAGAGCATGATGATTGTGGTCTGTTTTTTCATTCTTCATATTTCATTGGATTGTGTAATTTGGAAACATGTTTGCTACAGCGGACAAGTATCATTTGTCAGTTTCCTTTTCAGTACCTTCTATTTAAATTTGAACATGTAGCATCAAGGAATCTAAGTGCATATGATAAACTGATGTATTCAGAATATTCTGTTCATCTGTTACATTTTGGTTTTTGCATCATGTCCCATTTAAGATCTGGATAATCAATGACATGATATTAAAAATTAAATTAAACCTATACCAGTTCAGGATTTAAAATGCAGAAAGCAGCAAATGTTCTGGTAATATAAACAAGCAAGTAATAGAATCATAGAGCTGGAAGAGACAACGGGGGCCATTGAGTCCAATCCCTGTCCTGCCTATCTGGATGAAGGTTAAAATATGGCTGTTGCAAATTGCCATAGTAGCAGTTTATATGAGAGGTCTATTTTGAGTAAAGCTGCTGATTTTCAAACTTAGCTCCACCTAGAATTTGTAGTGGTTGGAGCACTGGACTAGGGTTGAAGAATATGGCTGTTGCAAATTGCCATAGTAGCAGTTTATATGAGAGGTCTATTTTGAGTAAAGCTGCTGATTTTCAAACTTAGCTCCATCTAGAATTTGTAGTGGTTGGAGCCGAAGCCAGGACTGGGAATACATCTTCTGGTCCTAGATGGAGTCACACTCTCCTTGACGGACCCTGTTCGCAGTCTGGGGGTACTCCTAGACTCGTCGCTTCACATGATTAGTCAGGTGAATGCGACAGTCAGGAGCGCTTGCTATCAGCTTCGGCTGACACGCCAGCTGCACCCTTTCCTGGATCAGAAGGACCTGGAGTCTGTGGTACACGCTTTGGTAACCTCACGATTGGATTTCTGCAATGCGCTTTACTTGGGGCTACCCTTGTGCCTAACCCGGAAACTTCAACTAGTCCAAAACATGGCAGCCAGGTTTATTACTGGTACATTGAGGTGCGAGCACATAACACCAGTGCTTAAGTCCCTCCACTGGCTACCGATTAGTTTCCGGGCGCAGTACAAGGTGTTGGTCTTAACCTTTAAAGCCCTACAGGGCTTGGGTCCATTTTATCTCAGGGACCGCCTCTCCCCGTATAATCCCCCTCGCACACTCCGGTCCTCCGGGAGAAATTTATTACAGACTGTGAAAACGAGGAAGATATTTTGGACTGTGAAATGGAAATTGTAAATGGAGGGGAGGGGGAGGTTAATACAGAAATGATATATATGGGAAACATATATGGAAAAACAAATACAAGTTGATCTAATGGAGTGAGTAACCTGTAAAAATGAAATTGAAGAGATAGTGTTTGGTTGAAGTTGGGTTAACAAGTCTGGTTACAGGATAAATGACACTGAGATTTGGATATTGATATGGTTTAAAAAAGAGAAATCTATAGAGTGCAATTTGATAGAAATATGGAAAACAGATTGTTTATATTGGTAAAGGAGGAGAAAATTCACATTGCTTAATGTGCTTTATATTATTATACCGGTAGATTGATAGATTTATTACGATCAACTGATCAAACAGTTATAGAAAGATAATGTGTGATGCTTTAATGCTAGGGAGGAAAGAAAATAATTTTGGTTTGAGGAATAATGAGAATACTACAAGGTAGTAGCTGTCTGCTAAAGCATAAGATCTTTCATTTATTTCTTTTCTCTATATATTTAAGATGTATTTGTATGCTAGTCCTCAAGAATCTTACTTCACAGACACAGCAAATGGAAATGCAATCATAATTAAATGTTATATTTGTCTTCTGTATGATTACTAGTAAAGTCTGGATTGAGTTTTTCTTATTGGGGAGAGAGAGAGAAACAATGTTCTGCTGCACAATCATTATTTTCAAATAATTTATTTGCAGTGTATCCTGATATCTGCACCATTAGCCTAATAGCTGTGGGTGATCCCAGTAAACATGCTGACAGATTAGCTTTCTGGGATGATGTGTATGGCTTCCACATGTCCTGTATGAAGAAGGCTGTAATTCCTGAAGCTGTGGTAGAAGTCTTAGATTCCAGCACACTTATATCTGAAGCTTATATCATTAAGGTACTGTAAAAATAATGTAAACTTATTTTAAAATATATATAATTGTTCATTCCAGCTATGAGTTTAGACATAGAAAAAGCAAGTATTAGCTGCTCAGCATTTGATTTGTAAAACAATATGGGGTTTATGGTACTTAACATTTTTGGAACTTGGACCTGAACTTTATGGATTTTGCAGTCTTTTCATCAAAGTGTGTAAGTTACTTTTAAAAGTAGTTAGATTATTGTTACATTTCAGTTACATTAGTTATATCTCTTTACTTACTTGTGTCTAAAAATACCGGAATCTGTTACTCGAGGAAGAGATTTTAATGCTACAAACCTCTGGACTGTAGTACAAAACATATTGTAATTGCACTTCATCATCTACAACAGAGCATAAGGCACACTATGAGGCAGTATTTGAACCATGTGGTATTCCTTTTCTACCATTTAATGAGACAAAACACACTGGAATAATAAAATTAAATAAGAATTGTTAGTGTACTGCAAAAGGAAAGAAGTTAACCTTTGTTTATGTAGGGATACTGTTGTTATTGACAAATGAACTAATTAGAAGTAACTGTTTGTAACAAGTTACTTTCAGGCTGTGTTTTTCATAGCTTATAAAACTCATTCTTTCCACTCTCTTCATGAAAAAACTTGTAAAAACAACAATAAAAAGGTGTACTACTGCCCACTTGACATCTCTTGACTGCATTGATGTTTTAGGGGAAGGAGGAAATAATTGGGATATTGTTGTATTCTATGGACTTTTTATTGTAAGCCACCTCGATTGTCTTCTGACAGAGAGGCGGGTTAAAAATAAAGTTTTTCTTTTATTTTTATTTTATGTCATGATTAACATATAGTTATTTTAAGACTCCAAATTATTATTTGATATGTTTGCAGACTTTGAAGACACATTAATTAATTAATTAATTATACTGTTTTCAGAAGTCCTTGACTTTTGAGAAAACTCAGTAAATATTGTCATTTTGTCATAGATGTGGGCATAGCTAAAAGGTTTGAAAAGGTTCCTGCCCTCCCATGCTCAGTTTTGTGGTGATGTAGTTAAGATACAAGATACTGTTTGCCATTTGTATAGAATATTGTAGTGTTAAATTATATTTCTTCAATTCCCTGATAATGAGTCATTGGCCTAGAGGTGAGGTAGATTTGAAATGTCATAGTGTTTTTTGATCATAATCTAAATATACTATTTCTGTCTCAAAATGGAAGATTCTATTTCAGTATAGTTTCTGTAAGATTTCACACCAAATACTGTAAAACCTAAAGTTTGACAGCTTCAAATTGCTTTCTCTGAAAAAAATAAAGGACCAATAGCTCAACTCCTATGAGTTATGAAAAGTGATGAACCTGCCTGTAAAGCAGTTATTTTACAGCTTGCTTGTAGGGAGGGAAAGGAGGAAAAAGAAAAAGATACTTGAGTTGTATCAGTAGGTAACCTTCTAAATAATCTTTATAATTTGAACAAAGCTGTTTTCCTGTACAACATGCAATAAAATGAATGAATTGACTAAGAGTGTCAGCTGTGACTAAACAACCAAAAATCAATACCTGTTCTGTAAAATGGATGGCTTTGAAATATTTAGGAAATTATAAAAATGTATCCTGATTAATCACACAATAACCAAGAATGTATGTTTCCTTCTGAATCGGGTTTTTAATAAGTAGTGACTTTGCCATAGAACTTCCGTACTTTAAATTGAGTAATTACTAATCATAATTTGAACACAACTAAATCTGTACAATAGTAGAATGTTTACTGGAAAGAACATAAGGGAACTCATAGTCCAAATATTAGACAGGACATCTTAGGTAAAGAAGGATTTAGATCCTTAGCAGTTTGCTTCAGTTATGAGTCCTTCATGCACTAAATATTAGAACTGTATATGTTGACTCTACAGCTATAACTGATCTCCATTGTTTTATGCCTAAAGGGAAGGTTAAATTGTTGCCTGTTTTGGTCTAGACTGTTTTAAATATTATGAACTATAATACACTTTTCCTGTTTTTCTCCAGACCAGTTGTTCTCAACTATAGGGGCACCTCAGTCCAGCCATACTGCAAAACATAAGAGACTCTGGATGTTAGCTCTCAAATTTCTGGTGCCTGTCTAGTTGAGAATTACTGTTTTACACCTAACAGGCTTAATTTCTTAAGTAAGATATCAGAGGATGTTCTTTCTATACCTTTTATCATATCACTCTTCCTTTGAAATAATGCTGACATTTTTACCCTCAAGTGCCCAAAATGGAACACATTCCATGTGACATCTCAGAAACAACTTTATTTTGTATCTTGGCAAATACAGCTAATAATTGTTTGATGCCATTGTGTTGTGTTCCATTTTCATATTATGATTTCCACACCTTTTTGTCAGTGGGCTGGTTGAGATTGCCCTCATATAATCAGAATGTGCAGGGACAGTGGAGTCACCAATACCTGCTCACCTGCTGCAGGCCTTCATCTCTCTTGAAAATCTTCTGTTTCAGCTGTTGATGGAGGCCAGAGGCCTCTGCTAGGACATTGATTAAATTCCTTTTGAGTGAACAGAGGAAACGTCATGCTAATTGATCTTGCCTATTGTATTCTTTTTATGTTTAGCACTGTATGTTTGTTTATTTATTTTTACCATATATACTTGACTATAAGTTAAGAAATTTTTGCCCCAAAACAGCCTCCAAAATCCTGTGTAGACTTATCATGGGGCAGTATGGTACTTTGATCAAACCTTTTCTCAGCCTAGCTTCCTCCGCAAGGGACAGCCTAGCTGGGGAGACACTGGGAAGGGCGACCGATGGCTGCGCAGCCTCTTCTCAGCCAGGCTGTTTCCACAGGTGAAAGCCCAGTTGGGGACAAGCTGGGAAGGGTGATCATTCACCCTGCAGCCTTTCCCAAGCTGGGCTGCCTCCATGGGGGAAAGCCCAGTTGGGGACAAGCTGAGAAGGGTGATCGATCACCCTGCAGCCTCTCCCCAGCTGGGCTTCCTCCATGGGGCAAAGCCTAGCTGGGGAGAGGCTGGGAAGGGTGATCAATCGCCAGCAGCATCTCCCCAGCTGGGCTGCTCCCTTAAGTCTGACCCTTGACATATCCATGGGTCATATAAAAGTCTACATTTTGGGCCCCAAAAGTTGGCCTTACACACAAGGTCAACTTATAGTTGAGTATATATGGTAAGTTAATGTGTTGCCCACATTTCCACCGGAATTCTTTAAGTAGCTACCGTATGTACTCGTCTATAAATCGAGAAATTTATGCCCCAAAATTGACCCCTAAATCCCAGGTTGACTTATTTATGAGTCAGTATGGTAATGTGATAGCAGCTCTTTCAGATTTCTCCGTACATTCAGGAGAACAGTTTCTTTCTCTTTTGAACCAAGCAGAAAATCCTGGGTATTAATTGCTTTTAAACAAACAGAGTCCCACTGCAGCTGCGTCAAATTCATTGCCCACCTTTTCAGTGGTTGGCATTGGCCCAAACAGCTGCCACAGCAACATCTGTAGTTCATGGGCCTCAGAACTCTTTGTGAGCTTTGGGGATAGTTTTTCTGCAGACACTGGAAAAAAACAAACAAACAAACAGAGTCCCTCCCCCTCCTTCACTTCTGCTGTTGAGGGAGTGAAGGATGAAACAAAAGTGGAAACAAAAAGCCTAAATTAAAAAGCCTCTTGCCACAGGCGCACATAAACACACTGAAGGAGCCTCCAAGTTTTACCCTTGACTTATCTAGAGGTCATAGCAAAATCCACAATTTTGGCCCCCTAAACCTGCCCTCAACTTATACATGAGGTCAACTTATCTCTTATTAATTCACTTAAGCTAATTTCCCCCAACTAGCTAATTTTAGCAACCTAAGGAAAGATGCAAGGCTGAGTGGACCCTGGAGCCCAACCTGGGATCAAACTCACAACCTAATAGCTGCAGTACAGGCATTTAACCACTACACCACTAGGGCTCTTATATTATATAACATCTTATTATATGGAAGTTACTAGCTTTTAGTCAGAAATACAGAACTAGTTAAAGCAGTATTTTATATAACTGTAGGTTCCATGTAATTGTTTGCTTTCTAAATTCACATGAGATTTCCTCCACTGTCTTGCAGCGGATAGATTGCCATGCTGCATCAGTTTCAGAACTGGAGTTTTCATCAGACTTCACCTTGAAAATGACAAAGACTTCTGTTTGTACGGTAATGATGTTTATTGGAATATTTCTAGGGATTAATGCTTCAGTTTGGGATTCTTTGGTCTAGAATAAAAAGCTTCTTTCTCTTTGCAAATGAATTCCACTGATCAGTTTGCAGGAGTAAAATTTGATACATACACACATTGCCTCAGCTGTTGACCTCTGACTGCCTTTTCAGCTGTATTTCCAATCTTTGGCCAATATATAATATTTCTGATAAGAACTTCTCTCTCTTGTTTATCTTATTTGACAGGAATTATGCCCTGTTCACCTACTCTTTCAACAAAAGAGTTTGCCTACGTTGAGTGTCTTTACATAAAACCCTACTTCATTTTTCTGTTTTGGTTTAGGGGTGTAGATTGCATCTTCATTTTATGACTGATAAGTGTATTTGCCTCTCTTGTTTTCTCTAATCTCAAATGTAGTGATACAGCTGAAATGTTTGGTTGGGTGTTATTACTTTTTAGTCAAAGATTTGTAGTGTTGTGCAAAAACAAAGTCACACCATCAAATATTACGCACTTCATCATGTAAGATTATTGACATCCTGTGACCAGAATTCCACTCCTTTTATGATAGAGTATGGTAGTTTAGTTAGAGGTTGACAGTCCATCCATCATATCAGGCTGCCTAACCTTGCAGTAAATGAACAATAAAGTCCATTATTAGTATTGGGGATTTTGAAGATGGTTTAAAGGTATAAGGCTTTGGTTGGCCATATTTTTTCTTGATTTTTTTTAAAATCTGAATTTTTTATTTGGTTTTAAGGTAGGAAGCTATATGTTTGCCGTGTCGCTTTTTCATCCTGAAACAAAATACAGCTAATAAAAGTTACTTGTGAACAAGAAAGGCTATGGCCTAAATCTTATTGCTGAGTAATAAGCTATCAGATACATAAATCCCATGATTCAGTGGATATGCTCTAGTTGGAATGAGCAAGTGGATTTAACTTGTGAAGACAGCTCAAGTGTATTAATATTTACTGAGAAATGTGTCTACTTTTTCAATGGGGTTTACCTCTTAATAAGAGTGTGTAGTCTGGGCACTTAAAATTTCCCTTTCATTTTATTGTTAAGCCATAGTCATCCAAGCCTTCCACTATCAGATGCAGCGTTTTACTAACTTACAGTACACTGTAGATGAATGGCAGTGGAATAGTGGCTCAACACAGAAAATCTTTGAACAGCATCTTGTGCTGAATCAGGAGTGGGAATTGTGTGGCCCTTCAGATGTTGTTCAACTGCAACTCTGAACATCCTTCACCACTGTTATGACAGCTGGGGCTGCTAGGAGTTGCAGTTCAATAAAATCAGGATTAATACACAATTCTCACCTCTGTGCTAATTGGAGAGTTCACTGTATACAGTGGTCCCCCGGCTTCCAAAAACCCCGGGGTACTTAAACCCCGGGGAACGAAAGAGCCGGGGCCGCAAAAACGGCCCCGGGATCCGAAAAGAACCCCAGGATCCGAAATGGAAAAACCGTGTGGCCCCTTTAAATTTGCCGCGCGGTCCGTCAACTAAAGCGGTCCCCCGGGAAACGAAAATTTCCGGGTTACGAAAAGTAATCTGGAACGGATTACTTTCGTAACCCGGGGGACCACTGTATTTCTCTTCCAATGTTATCGGGTTAATGTAAGGGTGGCAGGCTTGTTTGAGATGTTTCTGATGCAGAAATCACATCAAGGCTGCAGTCTTATGAAAAGATACTTGGAAGTAAGATCATTTGAAACTGGTGGGATGTACTTCTCAATAATATACATATAATTGTGTCTGTGTGCACCTTGCTCCTGGTGGGTCTAAAAGTAAGCTAGAACAATAGACTTGAGATGATCTCAAGTAATGTTTTCATATTCACACTGTTTGGTGGAAACATAGTTGAATGTGATCACCAGTGTTCACTTATTAGAAACTTTTTCACAGGTACTCTCTCTTTTTTTTTCTTTTTTTTACTGGTGTCCACTTGTTGCATTTTTTTCTCTAAAGGTAATGCAGTAGTATACATATAGTGCATAAACAGATATTGATCAGGCCCAGTTTATTTCAAAGGTGGAATTCTCCATATACAAGTTTATTCACAGGTCTAACACACATACAAATTCTCATAATTAGGCAATCTGCAATTGCATATGTCCAAAAATCTAACAGAATAAAACCTACAAGCAAGATGTACATGAATATTTCCCATCCACTGGCTTTAAGAATCATTGTTGTTTGTTGTTATGTGCCTCCAAGTCATTTTTTACTTATGGCAATCCTAAGAATTCCAACAAGCTTGTTTCCTGATCTTTCAGAGAATAGGACCTGGAGCAGTGGATTCAAGCTATTATTTATTTATTTATGGTATTTTTACCATGCTCTTCAGCCCAATTAATTAATTAATTGTAATTATTTTTAATTATTTTAATTAATTATTTTAATTTTAATTATTATTTTTAATTATTTTAATTGTAATTATAATTACAATTATTATTTTTAATTATTTTTAAATAATTAAAATTAATTTAATTAATTTACTAGAGGAAAAGAGATTCCACCTGAACATTAGGAAGAACTGCCTGACAGTAAGAGCTGTTCAACAGTGAAACACTCTCCCCCCGAGTGTGGTGGACTCTCCTTTTTTAGAGGTTTTTAAATAGAAGCTAGATGGCCCACTGTTGGGGGTGCTTTGATTCTATCTTCCTGCAAAGCAGAGGGTTGGACTGAATGGCCCTTGAGGTCTCTTCCAACTCTATGATTCTATGAATAATAGGAGTGTATGGTTAACCAGTGTGGTGTAGAGAACCAGTGTGATGTAGTGGTTTGAGTGTTGGATTGAAGTTCTGGAGAGTAGACTTTAATTCCCCACTTGACCATGGAAACTCATTGGGTTATCTTGGGCGTGTCACACACTTTCAGCCCCAGAAAACCACATAATAAGTTCACCTTTTGGTCATCATAGGTCACAAAGTACTTGAAAGCACACGACAACACTTTTCCCATCCCTGACATAGACAAAGTGTTAGGACACTGAATCTCAACAAATAGGTTATGGCTGTCTCAGCTATACAAGGATTTCAGGGAAGGCATGTGCAGTTTGAAAAAAAACTTGTTAATTTGGAAATAGGAAAAAATGCATATATTGCTCTCTTAGGACATGTCTAATTGCGTTAAATGGTATCAGTGTATGAGAGCCAGCGTGACATAATGTATCAGTCCCATACACTGATACCATTTAACGCAATTAGATATGTCCTAAGAGAGCAATGTATGCATTTTTTCTTATTTCCAAATTAACACTTTTTTTTCCCAAACTGCACATCCCCACTTGGCCATAGAAATATACTGAGTGACCCTGGGCAAGTCCTACTCTCTTTCAGTCTCAGAGGAAGGCTCTGAACAAATCTTGCCAAGAAAACCCCATGATAGGTTTGCCTTACAGTTGCCATAATTTAGAAAAAGACTTGAAGGCACACAGCAACACGTGTGCTGTAGATCTATGACCATAGCTTGATATTTATGTCTGAGTTAATCTGCTATGTAGAATTTTTTGTGTATGGATGATGCCACTGCACCCCCATAAAACAAGCTGTTCCTCCAGCACCAGACCTTACTCCCCCCCCCAAAAAATTTTCCAATGTTGTTTTATTTTTGGTTGCTATATTTCAAATCTGAAATATAATTGTTGTGTGAAAAAAGTCCCACAGCAGGCATGAGGTTTTGATTGTCACCAAAAAGGGATTGGGGTTTAAAAGGTTGAGAAACACTACCATTGAAGCTGGTGCTATCAGACATTTGGGTCATATCTCCAATAGTCTTCAGCACTAAGTAAGCAGGAAACTATTCACCCAGCTCCAGAGCTCAGCAGTCTCACACATTTTTTGGCATTTTATTGAGTGGAATTTCCCAATGATTGCACCTCCATTATTCTTTGCAAGCCCTTGTACGGAACAAATAAAAACGAAGTGATTGCAATATTAAGTGTTGGTTCCAAGAATGAAAAGCATATCTGTTTTTGGCTGATGAGAGACAACTTTGCTTTGCATTAGTCATAGGAATTGCAGCAGGGCAGGTTGAAAATAAATGCTATTTATATTTTAGTCAGAAGACACACTTCAAATAATATGATCCACATTGTGCTACAAGCAAAGTAAATTTTCTTTGGAACCCCCATGAGAAGAAAGGATTTGCCAAATTATTTTCATTTAAGAAATACCATTTTAAAAATTGAAATAGTATTTGTGCTGCAGGAACATAGTGATCGTCTGTCTCTCCCTCCCCTCTCTGCTGCGTGGCTTACAAGCATTTCATCTCCATGGTTGGATAAACTCCATCAAAAGCACATTATCCTCCTACTTCTGTGGCCAGCTGCCTAATTGTATCTGTTCTAGCTGCATGCTGCTGGAACATGATACTGACGAGAAACAATAATGATAAATTGCTCCCTGCAGCTGATAGCAATGATGGTAACTTTTAATTTCCTTTCTTTTAAGTGAATTGGTCAGATTCCTTTTAACTGTTTTCATGAGTTTGTATAAATCAGTAGGGGATTTACAGTGTTAGAAGTGTTTTCTTTAAGAGGAGGTTGAGGTAAATTTGGGAGCCAATATGACAAGTGCTTCAGTTTGTCATTAAAAAAAATAAATAACCCTGCATTACAGGGCAACTTCATGGCTTTGTAGTGATTTTTTTTCTGAGTGCTTAATTTTGTAATGCCCTTTTTATCAGTAGAACAAATATCTGTTTCACAAAGCAGCAAATATTTGACTTGTATAAGAAATAGTGCTGATTTCCCCCCTGTCCTGATCTTTTGTTTGTTGCTCCTTAATTTGGCAGTGTTGTGGCTACTGATGGTGATTATGTACATGTTCCCTGTAATCGACTTGGACGGGTTTCTAGATTGAGCCAACTAGCCTAGCCTATATTTCAACTTCATCTTGGTCTGTGAATTGATTTCACAGAACCATATAAAGGCTTAATGATCACATTTGCAGCTCTGGTGCTCCCCATTTCTCCTCTTGTGTAGCCATCATGGTTTATGAGCAAAAGGGTTCACATCTCATTAACCTATTGGCTATTTTTTATTTGCCTACATTTCAAAACAAACCCTTTCCCTTATACATATACACTGGGTTTGTCTGTTGATGAGATGATGAGAACAGAAGGCAGAATAATTACCGCAGTGTGTTTTTTAATGTAAGTGCCCACCCCCCCTCAGTGTGCCTATCAGGCCAGAGCTTCAGTTGCATATGACCATTCCCATTGTGTTCACTTTCAGTTTCCTGACAGGTACTGTTCAGGGAGACACATTCAAATGACTGGAGCAGAAATGCTGGAGTTCATCACAAAGATGACTCTGGGGATCTGTAGATCTGCTGTCAGGAATGGGTTAGTGAAGGAGAGAAGCAAGACCATAAGCATAGAAGAAACAAGCAAAATTTCTTGTATGCAAAAACAAGAAATCTCCATATAAATTTGTGAAAGCCAACTGTTTTTAGTTTGATATCATTCAGTTTGATATCATTTTTATTCCCTATGAGGCTCACCTCTTATAAACTGAAATAGGTTCTAATGTATTTAGCATTATGACAGTGGTTAAGAGAGAATAAAAATTAGTTATAGAATTCAATTTAGCATATTTTGCAACCTATTTTGTAGAACCATCTAAATAGCCATACTATACTTAATGGATGCTAGATTTTATTGCAGTTTATAGTGTATGGGAATATTTTAAAAAATGCTTTGCCTTATTTTATATCTAGGATTCAAGGGAGATTACAAAATAGTTTGAAATTACAGCAGAAAGTTCATTATTTTTTTAAAACAAACAAACCAGGTTTTAATTGTACACACTTGGCATGTGAAGTAATTGGCAAGACAGAATACAGTGGTCCCTCGGTTTACGAAATTAATTCGTTCCAGCACCCCTTTCTTAAACCGAAAAGTTCGTAAACCGGGGCCCCTTAAACCAGCCCCTGCACCATTTGAATTTCCCTCCACTTTCTTTTCTTAAACCGGGTTTTTTTCCATAAACCGGGGCCGTTTTTCCAGCCCCGACTCTTTCTTAAACCGGGGTTTTCATAGGCCAGGGTATTCGTAAACCGGGGGACCACTGTATAATATATAGCATAGACTCTAATATATTTCAAAATATATACTCCCTACCTTACCAGTAAAGAACTGAAAATGCCGTTCACACTTTGTTTCGATGCTTTTTAAGAAAAACTGAAAGTAAGGATTCCAGTGGTATAGGGCAGGGATGGGGAGCGGGGAACCTTTTGTCTCCTGGCCCACAGAAGCATCCATTGAAGTTATACTCCTCTCCCTGAAAGCCCTTGTCCCTTCACTGATGATCTGCAGCTAAGAAAATGTTCCCCTGGGTTTCATTATTTTCTAGGAAAAGCAAAGATTGCTCATTGGGTTGCTGCTCATTGAGATAATTCTTCCCTCAGTCTTTGCCCATTTCATGACCTTCCCAGTTTGAGATGTTGTGGTTAGCAAACCCACTTCCCATGTAGGCTGTCACTTGAGGTTGGCCATCTCAGTCAGTGTCCCTCATCTTTCAACTTTATTGCTGGCACACAGAGACAGTAAGCAAAGCACTCCTGAAACCCTGAAGCAGCAGCTTCCAAAATCAAAGCATGAGGGATACTGGTTCAGGGTGTTACTTAAATGTGTCTTGGCAAATATGTCACAGAAAGTGAATGCTAGTAGTGGGATGCCCCTGTCCCATTTGGACTGCAATAATACCCTCTCCAGGTATCTGACACCCAGCATGGTTCAGACTCCCCCTTGCCTCCTCCCAAAAAAATGCCCTTGGTTTACCTAGTTCATTGAACACAGTTGGTGAGCCAGCTCACTGGCTTGAAGTTATGGAGAACAAGTATATATTTTTTCCTGATTCCCAGTTCTCTTCAAAAGTGGACCAAACAGATTTAAATTCAATATAAAACTCACAAAAATAAACTAAAAATAAAATAAAATTGCACAGTGCGTGAAATATATACAGATGTCCACCTTTTAAAAAAACATTAAGAGCAGGTCAAGGGAGATCAGCCCTAAATGTCTGTGAACTGGGACAATAAAGCAGTTGAACTTAGGCCTTTTCATAATCTTATCAGCTCTTTATGGGTGGTGGCATCCAAACCTCCAATCTATTTCTGAACCACATTTGAAGTGCTAGTTATCACCTTTAAAGCCAGGTAAGGGCATATCCTATGCCTCTTTACACAAGGAGTTTCTCATTCACCCAAAGCACAAGAGGCTGATTGGTGTCTGAGTACAGTTTGAACCCCTCATGATTAAAATAGCCTTTGATTGCCACAGTGTAAGCTGGGAATCTGTCGGCCAAATGGCCACTTTTAAGCTAGCTGCTTCTGTCATTCATATGTGAATGTTCTGTGAGTTTTAAGCAGAATGGTAACAAATAGTTCTTCTCAAATTAGTTCTTACATACGGGATTTTTTTATTTGCATATTTCTTATTAATAGTACTTAACTATTGCTGTGTGAGACATTGTAAAGGATTGTTGTACTTATATATATCAATCTTTAAGCTTTTCTCAGTGTCGTTAGTTAAAGTACTCTAAATTGCTAAACCATTAACTGTTCCACCCAGAAACTTGACAAAGCACAAAGCAAATTATATTAACTTTCAGATACTGCCTATGGTAAACTATTCAAGTTAATTCTACATTGGTTATTTGTTGTTGCTGTGTTTTGCTCCTGACTTTTCCAGAGAAAAATATGTGTTCATCAAGTTTTAAAAACCAGATGGTTAAACAGAGGAAAAAGATATCTTTACTCAGTTATCTAGTGTGAAAGAAAAGTAGGTGAAGATGTATAGCTTCTTAATATTTTTTTTCTTTCACATGCAATTTTTTATAAGAGATATCTGTCTTATGTTAAGCATACTTCTTTGGCATTAGCTGGTAAAATATGAAACATAAGCTGGATTTCTTTTTTAAAATTCTCCAAACTTAATTTTATTTGGAGAGGATGAGAGGTGCACCTATCCTTCACCCATCTAACTACATTTGTTACAGAAAGGCTAAGTTAGTTGAGCAGAAATTTAGATTCAGAGAAACTATGAAGTGGGGGAAGAGAGCCTGGAAATACATGGTGAGGAGAAATAGGAGTAGAGTGGGGAGGATGTAACAAATGAGAAGGTTTCCACTCCACCTGTGATGATGCAAATGGCCGTACCTTGAAGTAAGTTTAGCAACAGTGAGAAAAAATTTGTTGTAGCATTTCCTTTTATCATTTAGTAAATATGCAGTTGCTTCTCCAAGACTTTCACAATGTATGGTAGAATAACAGCCTAAAAACCCTAAAGATCCAGATCCCATTTGATCTTGGAAGCAGGGTCAGTACCTGGATGGGAAACTGCCAATTAATACTAACTGCCAATTAATGCAGGCTGTATTTCAGAGGAAGAATTGGCAAAACTACCTCTGAGTATTCCTTTTCTAAGAAAACTCTATGAAATTCATGATGTCAACAGGAGACTTGAAAGCACATACATTCTTATACTAGTGGTAGCAATTTGTAATAATTGTGGGTGGTTGTTATTACTTGTCATGTAACTCACTAGCTTACATTAGGCTGGTCACATTCTTTCAACCCGGCCTACAGCAGAGGGCTCTTGTAAGGATAAAATTAGAAAGAGGTGCGCCATCCTTACCTAGCTTCTTCTCCTGGAAGGAAAACCTGGATGTGAATGAAATTAATGAATAAATAATAGATAAGTAGCAAGCATTTCAGTGTACATATATTGAAAGATAGAACTTTTATGACAGAAAAGGAGAAAGGAATGGACAGGGGAAGGTGGAAGCACTCAAACAGAAACTCTTTCTTCAGCTGATGGATAGATCACTCTGCTTGCCATGATTTGTGAGTGACAGGGAGTATATCAAAAACAAAGTGAGCCTTCATAAACTGGCTTTTTGTGAACTACCCCCCCCCCCATCCCCACACCTCATTTTCCACATGCAGTGCCTTTTCCCTCATTTTGCTTTTAGCTCTGGAGAATCCCCCCAAAGTGCTGCATATAAGAGCTGGACTTAAGGAGGAGGAATGGCCCTCTTTCCCTCTCCTCCAGCATATGCCAGTGAAGACTGGCTGAGTGAGTGTTTGTTTGCCCTTCTTCCACCTGGGCTCCTCCCATGCCTTTGCTCCTGGACTTAAGGAGGAGGAATGGCCCTCTTTCCCTCTTCTCCCACATCTGCCAGTAAAGACCGACTGAGTGTTTGTTTGCCCTCCTTCCACCGGGGCTCCTCCCATGCCTTGGCTACTGGACTTAAGGAGGAGGAATGGCCTTCTTTCCCTCCCCTCCAACATCTGCCACTGAAGACTGGCTGAGTGTTTGTCTGCCCTCCTTCCACCTGGGCTTTTCCCATGCCTTGGCTCCTGGACTTAAGGAAGAGGAATGGCCCTCTTTCTCTCCCCTCCAACATCTGCCCGTGAAGACCGGCTGAGTGAGTGTTTGTTTGCCCTCCTTCCACCTGGGCTCCTCCCATGCCTTGGCTCCTGGACTTAAGGAGGAGTCTTTTCTGCCCCCCCCTTTTCTTTTCTTTCTTTTTTTAAAAAAGATTGTGCATAGTTCACATTGTTTCTAGGTTAGGATGAGGAGTTGAGAACGAGGATTATTTTCTCCTTACTTGTTTTTGTATGTTAATTGTTATGTACTTTGCTCTGTTAATTTTATCTTTTGTTATAATTACTATGTATTTTTGTTGTTGCTATAAATGTTATGTATTTTTGCTTTGTTAATTGTTATGTATTTTGTTTTGCTAATTTTACTGTTACTAAAATTACTATGTATTTTTGTTGCTATAATTATGTGTTTTGTTAGTTATTTTTATTGTTAATTGCTATCTGATTTTATTGTTATTGCTTAATGCATTGCCATTTGTTTTTTAATTCATGTATATTACTATTGTGTGTATAATCCCCTCTGTTGTAAGCCGCCCGGATTCCCAGTTGATTGGGTGGCATATAAATAAATATTATGATGATTATTATTGTTATAATACTTTGAGATAAAGGTTAAAAACTTTTCTATTTGCTTTGACATTTTTAAGAGTTATGCTCAAGGAGTACAAGCAGTTTTGTAGCTTGTTATTGCTTCTCAGTTTGTAAAAATAGTAAAGGATATTGATATATTGAATCTGTTTTGTTTAAATAATTTTAATAGCTGCTGTGTGTAGAATCTATTGGATGAAGGAGAGTTAAATATTTAAAAGAAAGAAACAGAAGTTCCACTTTTATAGGAAAATACAGTTGACCTTTTATTGGAAAGGAACCTTCACATGCATCTTCACAAGCAGTCTTCTATACATGTTCTTTCACAGAGAAAGACCAAGAGAATGTACTTCTCACGTAGAAGTTGATTTCAGTATGAAAGCCATGTCTGTATTAAGCCATGTCTATCAGCCTTATGTTGACTTCTAGTCACGACTCTTTGAAGAAAGATTTGTGTGTGTGTGTGCACGCAAACACATGCACATACATTAGGGCTTATCAACTACAAAGGGCACATGAGCCAATTTCCTTCTGTGCTCTCTTGGTGGACTCCACAAGTTGCCTCAAAATTGGTCAAGATGTGCCTGAAGTATTAATTTTTCTTTGTCAGGGCAGAGAGTTTGGGATGTTCTTACCATATCCATCACTTTTTTTCTCCACTTTCAGACAATTGCCCCCATGTCTTTAGAGGCACTGGGTGGAGGAATGCAGAAAAAGAAAGAAAGAAAGGAAAAGAAAAGAAAAAAGGAAAAAAAGTTTCTGTGCTGTGAAGTTTATGAGGGTAGCAATGTGGCAGCTCTGAGAGAGCTTACTTCAATATAGTTGCAAGTGTTCTTAGAAGTAACCAGACAAACATGCCATGAACAAATATTTTTCTTCTGCTTTGTAAATATTCTTTTTACTTCGGTAGCTGTACTCAGGTTCTGAAATATATGTGAACTGTAGCTTCCTGTTTTTCATAACTTTGAAACTAATTGAATATCACTGCCATGGTAGTAATATGAATTCAAATACATGCCTTAATTCAGGGGTGGCTAACTGCAGTGAGGTGGGGGATCATATGAGTTCAAGCATATGGAACGACTTGGGGGACCAATTTTTTTTAAAAAAAACAACAACAGAAAACCTTTATTTACAAAAAATACTGTTAGCTATTTATATCCATAGATTCTTTATCCACGGATTCAATAATCAATTCTTGATTTTTGCAATTTTATATAAAGAATACCATTTTACTATGCCGTTGTATTTAATGGGACTTGAGCATCCACAGATTTTGTTATCCATTTATATGAGGACTGGCTGAGGGGGATGGAAAGCATTTGCCAATGTGGTATGAGATTTTAAACCGGGACTAGAGTGTTTGCAAGCAAGGGATTAGAGTTTAAGCCAGGACTGGAGTGAAATAGGGAAATTGAAGGAGGGGATGGGACTGGGAGCATTTACATGAAGATTTACCTGCCGACTACGTACAATAAATTTCTGCTCTGATAACCTTTAGGGCTGAAGAGCAGAGTATTTATTTATTTATTTATTTATTTTAAGCCAGGAGGGGGGTGATTGAAGAAGAGTATGGGAGTGTTTACACCAGGGCCTGGAGTGAGTTTGGAGGAGGATTGCTTTAGGCTTGCTGTGGCCAAGGCACAGAAAGCTTAATTAGCTGTTTAAAGTATCAGGTGTCTCTCCACTTTGCAGTGGTGGCTCCAGAGTCTTGGGGGCAGAGTGCACTTACAGGTCATAAAGGCCACATGTAGCCCATCAGGCACACATTGCTAACACCTGCAAAAAAGATTATTGTTTTAAATCTGAGTATTCTTGGGTCATTAAGGGACATTTGCTTCAGTTATAAATCTTGCCTTTATTTCTTTTTCACACATCAGAATATGCCATAGTTGGTGCTAATTAAAAGATTATTCCAACTTTCATGTCAATGACCTCAAAGATATTTTAAATGTCCTAGATTGTGGGTTATAGACCTAAGTGATGTAGACCTTTCTGCCAAAAAGATTTACTTTTGTTAGCAGAATGAGTAAAGGGAAACCATAGATGAGACTTGTGGGAATGAAGGGGTGGGGGAGTCCTGTCAGATGATCGAAAGACCTTTCTCTTATCTTGGCCAGGAAGTGTGAAGACTACTGACATTCCTCCTTTTGTCTGTTTTTGTTTTCAATTCAGGCAATTGCTGGATATTTTGATATATATTTTGATAAGAATTGCAGCAAACAAGTGAGTACTTGAATTTTACATGCTTCTACTTAATTGTTCAAGTGTGTTTTGTCAGCTTTTTGCCTTAAGGTATTTGGGAATAAGCCATTTCAGCTGTTACAGGTATTTAATGTCTGTGTGTTTGTCTGGTGTATTAATGTAGCATGTTATTACGTCTTGTACTTCATCTCAGATTTCTGAATTCTGTCACTGCAGGTATGGTTTTCAACTAGTCCCTCTTGTGCCAAAACACACTGGAAACAAACAGCATTTTTTCTGGAAAATCCCATTTCTGTAGAAAAAGGTACAGTATTTGTTTAGCTAAATAGATTTTCTGTATTTCTAGTTGCCACTAGACATGCCTTCAAAAAAATTTCAAGTGCTAAAACTACATACCTGGAATTTTCTATATACCATAAAAATATTTTTAATCTCCAGCATTTATTTTCTTCTTTGGACTATACGATATTGGTTTAAATGACTGTCTCTCCATATTCAACAAATTGATGTGATGACCTTAACAGGATTCTACCCCTTTATACCATGTGCAGGATTGAACATTCTCCCTCTTGTATTGTTTTGCCTATGTCCATTTACTTCTGCACATAGTTAAGCAGAACAATAGGAGAAAATGACTTTTTAAAAAGTCTCCCTCATATGCTCATTTCTTACGTAGAAATATCCAAAACTACTTCTCATCCTGAAGTATTATAGCCTAGAAAATGCTAGTGACTGAGTAAATCAGGGGTAGGCAACTGTGGGAGGCTATCGGTTTACATTAGCTTCTAAGTATACCATGCATGGCCATTCCTCTCTGTCACATCCCTTTAAAAAAAGCCCTGTATAAACTTTGAGGAACATTTTTGCCATGATTTTAAGCCTCCCAGGCAATTTTAGTCCCAGGAGAGTTCTTTCTTAACAATAGGAATTGATTAATGAAAGTAAAATAAAGGCCACTCCTGAGCATAAAATGTTCCAGCCCTCCCTCCCCCCCCCATGCTGAAGAAGTGCCCCACACCCCAATAGGGCATTTTGAAGCAAAAAGAAATTTGAATTTTAAAAAATCCTAGGTTGCTTTAGGCGAAATTATTTATTATAGTTATCGTTATCTATTTATTTAATACCACTGGTGTGTATGATACTTCAGAAAGTAAAACAATAACAAACAAACAAGCCAGCCAGCTTTGCCAAACGTGTATAATCTAAAATACGTATATATAAATGTGTAGGGTAAAGAAGGAATAATATAAATATAAAGCAATACAAATGTAAAACTAATGCAATACAAATATAAAAGAAATTATCCAGGTAGAAATGCAAAAACAAATACAGTACAATATAAAGCAAACTGACAAATAAATACAAGTTGAGTCTCCCTTATCCAGAATGCTGAAATCCAAAATACACGAAAATCATCTACATGGTGGCTGTGATAGTGATTTGCTTTTTGAAAGTTCATTATTCAACAAACTTTGTTTCTTGTGTAAAATTATTAAAAATTGTATTCATAAAATTGCCTGCAGGCTGTGTATAAGGTGTATATGATACATGAATTTCACATTTAGATTTGGGTCCCATTTCCAAGATATCTCATTATGTATATGCAAATATTCCAAAATGCAAAAAATACAAAACACTTCTGGTCCCAAGCATTTTGGATAAGAGATACTCACCCATTATAATGAATGTATGAAAATTATAATATGAAAACGTAAAAATATGCAAATTATAATGTAGCATATTTTGATTTCAGTAAGTTTGATGGATTTGTAATTGCATGACCTACCAAACCCAAAAGATGTTCACCAGTGCCTCCATCTTGGAGAGAAGTGACTATTGGGGTGCCACAGGATTCTGTCCTGGGCCCATTACTATTCAACATCTTCTTCAGTGACTTAGATAAAGGAATAGAGGGTATGCTTATCAAATTTGCAGATCACACCAAATTAAGAGGGTTTGCCAATGCAACCAAGGACAGGATCTGAATCATAGAGTTGGAAGAGACCACAAGGGTCATCCAGCCCAACCCCCTGTCATACAGGAACTCTCAATCAAAGCATCCCCAACAGATGGCCATCCAGCCTCTGCTTATCTGAAATCAAATTGATCTTAACAATGGGACCCTGGCATTTGAGTAACATTGTAGTGTATTATATTTTCAGGCCTGAACTTTGAGTGTTTTGACTGGTGATTTAAAGAGTGTTCTGTCATGTGCATGGAATCCAAGCCATATAGTACAATAGAAGTCCAATAGTTCTCAATATCTGGCAACGTGGTTACAAAAATATATCAAATAGTAATTGGAGTAATTAGATGCAGAAAATGAGCTCACTAAAAATAGTGACAACTGTAGCCGAAAGCAAGTTGCTTGTCCCAAAATTAATAGACCTGTTGATTTGATTTCTGAGCGGTAAATAAGCACATACATAAATCTTATTGATTCAGTGGGTTCATTCTAGTTGAGATTGGCAGTTAGGTTTAGGCCTTTCTGTTTCCTGTAAAAGATACATCTGTCCTACATGCATAGAGGTTTTCCAAGAAAGAGAACTGTTTAATGCAGGGATGGGGAGTAGTGGTGATTTTGGAGTTAGTCCTTGTCCTACTCTGGAGTAAAATATTTTTTTTCTTAATGTTACTCCTAGTCCTACTCCTGTAAAAAACCTCTTATTACTTACTCCTACTCCTACTCCCCAGCCCTGGTTTAATGTTAGACTACAAATATGTTGTTATTATCTAACAAATTTGATTTAAAAGAGCATGAGGGTAGGGGTTACATTATATATTTCTGAAAGGCTGACACAAAGTGAAGTTGAAGCCTTCTTAAAAAAGAGGGAATTGAGAACTGATCAAACAGATGTTATTTCTAGGCAAATATAATTTGGCTATATTCCCACTTCACTGGCTTATCAAACTAGTTTGTTGATGTCATGTAAAGTTTATTCTGAACATGGAAAGGTATCCTGTCAGGCATAGCCTCTCTGTGTTACTAGCTTTCCACAAATACAGATTTATTTTTCATGGAAAAACTTGTATAAATGGACACCTCAGTGTGAGGGGTGGAAACAACTCCTCTGTTAGCTGCAGGTTCATGCTGATAGTAAGATCATCCAGAATTTTATTTTAACTTATTTTTTTTTAATCTCCATTCTCTACTGTATTGGCAAACATATTCTTCAGGGAGTATTTGTACTACCTTTTACTGTTTTCATTACAGCTTCAGTTCCTTGAACAGCTACCAAGTAATAGCAGTAAATGGAGAGTTATCAGTAACTTCCATTGTCACTGAATACAGGAGAAATATGACAGTGTAAAAAATCTGTAATTGCAGTAAAAGAGGGAGAAAAAGTATTAGTTACAGAGAATTCCAGTAATATTTCAGGAAATCTTCCCAGGTCTGTTGAATGTAACAGATGGTATAACTGGACAAAATTATATACTGACATATTCTTGACTGTTCTGTTTTAACTTACAGTTCTTTGAAAATGAAATGTTCATACATTCTACAAAGTTAAGGAACATTGTTTACTAACTGTGTTAGATTTAGAGGTCTGTGTGTTCAGCTGGGAGTTCTGAACTATTATAAACAGAAATGAAGGAAAACAAATGTATTTCAGTTCTCAGTTCCCCTGTGCCCCTGCCAAATCTTCCAGAAAGCTGAAGGAACACTGAAGAAAAACATGTTTTACTTCCTTTTGTGAAGGATCAGTGTCCATTGGATCAAAGCCTATTCCATGCATGGAAGGAGCTTTTCCATAAATGAATGGACACCTTTCCCTTCACACACACACACACACACACACACAAGTTTTTCTAGATCATTATGTAGAGAAAGCAGCTCTTGCAAAGTTTTTATTCTTAAACTATAGTATAATTAAATAAATACATAAAAAGTGATCTGGCAATTTCTGATCCATTATTTTTATGGTATCAGTTGAAATGCTGTACAATCCAATATACAATGTTTGCACATTAAAAGGATATTTCCCCTCTTAAGTGGAGCTAGTGTGGTGTAGTGCTTTGAGCATTGGACTATAACTCTGGAGATCAGGGTTTGAATCCCCACTTGACCATGGAAATCCACTAGGTGGTTTTGGGCAAGTCACACACACTCAGCCTGGGAAGACCCCATGATAGGGTCACCTTAGGGTTGCTGTAAGTCAGAAGCAATTTGAAGGCAGACAACAACAAACCACAACAATCCTCTCTTAAAAGGATACTGTAACTACTGTGCTACTGCAAGATGACTTTACTCTGCAGTAAAGTGACTACTTATTAAGAATAATCATAATGGCACTTACTAGCAAGGTAAATCCCATTGAACTCAGTTGAAGCACTAATATGGCCTGTATTTGACAAAGGACAATTCTTCTAACTAGAATGATAGTAACTGATGTGAATGAGTGATGCTTTGAAATAGGACAGTGATGGAGAATGAGGTACAACAGAATGCTGTCTATGCTCCATTTGCTTGTACTGTAATACCTTGCTGCATTGCTAAATGGCAGAGGAAAGATTCAGCTATTATTTTATGGACAAAGCAAAACATCCACTCTGAAAGACATTTTGGGAATGCAGGTGGCTCTCCATATCCACAGATTTTTTAATCTATGAATTCAACCATCCATGGCTTGAAAATATTTATAATATATAAATAAAAGCAGTCTTGATTTTACCATTTGTTTTACTATGCCATTGTATTTAATGGGACTTGAGCATCCATAGACACCAAGGGCCCACTGTATGTTTTTTGAGTCACAGACATGCCCCGAAATTTCCACAGCTGCCCCATGAATACTCTGTGGGTTTCTAATTCAAGCACTGTCTTTAGATTTTAAGTCTAGTACACACTTCAAGAATCTTGCTTTCTGTTCTCTTTTGTTAAGTAAATGCAAAGGACATGCTAATGACCATCTGAGTTTGCAAACAGATTGAGATTCCAGCTCATTGTTAAATAAATCTAACTTGTGGAGAAATAATATCTTAAAAAGAGAGCATACTGGCTTACTCCAAAGGAGGAAAAAAAACATTAGGTTGAAGTACAAATCTACACACAAAGAAAAACCCATTAGCAATAAAACAGCACATGGTTGTGTTTTATGTTCTTGATAATGCCTTGCAGTGAAAATAAAATGTTTATTGTTTTCCAGAGTGACTTGCAAGGTTGTACAGAGCAGAACTGTGCAACTAAGATTATTTTTAAAGGGGTAAATTTGGGGGGGGGGGGTCTAGAAAGATACTGCCTTGTTTTATGTTTAGATTGTAATAATATGTTTAGAAATGAGCAGCTGGTTTTTAATCTGATGTTCAGTATTGAAAAGTACAAGTAGTACAAAGTGTCTCAAGATATTAACTGAAGGGTCAGTTCACGTGACCTAACATCAGGTTATTGAATTATCATTTCTTTCTTTTCATGGGTTCTTTTTTGGGATGGTTGATTCTTTTGCTGCTTCATAACAGTTTTTCTGACCGTCCCTTTTTGTTCAAGAGATTTGTCATTTGAAAAGGAGAATTCTCTTGGATCCCTAACAGTATTTCCAATATTTTTAAATGCTGGCTACTGTGTACTCCCATGAGTAGACTTTTCAGATACATAGTAGTTCCTGTGAATTATTTTTGTTTGGTCTAGACACAATAAATCATTGCTGTTGATGCTTCTATTTTGTTCTAGCTTGGATATCCCATTCTTACATGAACAGCTTCTCATGTTGATTATCAGCAATGTAAACATTGGTCAGCAACATAATTGTTTGCCATGAAGCCACCGTAGACATAAGACCTGTACTAGATTTGTCCAAAGATGTAACTAATTTATCTTTCTTTTCTCACAATGACCAGCCAAGTCACTGTAGTTAGCCCACAAGCAGGCAATGAATACAATAGTACACTCTTGTGTTTTCCAGAAATCATTATACAGAAGCATCATGTCTCTAACAGTGAATGTAATAACTGTTCTGAGTAGTAGCCACTGATTTCCCATGGATTTGTTTAATTGTCTCTTAAAGCTTCCCAACTTGGTAGCCTTAACTACATTTTATAGAAGAAAATTAAGTAGTGTAGCTGTGCATTTTGTGAAAAACTGCTTTCCTTTATTTGTCCTGAACTCTCCATCACTCAGCTTCATTGGGTGATCTCAGGCTCTAATATGTTGACAAAGGGATTAAAATTAACCCTAATCATTTATTCCACATCATGCCTCTTTTGTACAGCCCTCTGTTCTTACCCTTGCTTTAAGCTATGTACAGTAGTAGCCCCACACATTGTCTCTTCATGCTCCTTGAGTGTTTTGGGTGCCCTTTTCTGTCCCCTTTCCCAGCTCTACAATAATCTTTTTGAGCTCTAGTGACCAGAATGCTGTAGACGGTATTCCAAGTGTGGTTCCATCATAGATACAGAAAACTACAGCAAAAGCAGGTTTATTTTCTTTTTCTTTCCCAATAATTGCCTTTTATCATTGCAATCATGCCCTGTGTGAAACACTTCTGTTTGAGCAAGAAATAAGCAAAAAATGCTATGTAATGTGCTCAGTCACACAACATTACTTTTAAGGCAACCCTATTCACCCCTCTCCCTGCCACTAATTATAAATTGGCACCCTTTTCATTTTGCCACAGTAACAGCATGTTCTGTGCTCGACTTTTTACTAGGCAAAACAAGGAAAGGACAGATCCAAGGAAAGACTGACAATACTGCAGTAAGAATGATAATGAATTCAGTCTTGATCAAACCATGGCATTGACTTGTGCCTTGCTTGCATCTTATTGAGCATCAGTTGATGCTGCTCAGTCACGGGAAGTGTTCTCTGCATCATAGAGAGCAGGGGAGCTGTTGAAAGCACATCAGTCATTTTTTTTTATCTACATGGCATTGATTAATTGGTCTGATCCTTCTCTCTCTCTCATATGATCACACAGCCATTGCCTTACTTTGGCTACAGAAATGGCCGTACACAAAAGAAGATTTAATGTGGCCCATTGGGCTGAAAAAGAGGCAAAGAACTGCCTCATGACAATGAATTAAACTGATTATCTGGTTCGCTTAATGTAATTAACTTGGTTATAAATAACTGAAGGCTGTCCTTAATGAAAACTGTAGTAGGTTGGTATAGAAATTTTCTTTTTTGGAGCCTCAAGATATTTATCACTAGGACTGTTTGAACAGGAAGTTCAATTCATTTTTATTTTCATGCAGTTAAACAGGATACAATTATAAATCTTCAATGTAATCTGCGTGGGCAATTTTTTAGAGACATAAACATATCTTACTTGGGTTGTTACACCAGTAAGTTTTTTTCCACTGTCAGGTATAATAACCATATATACACTGAGCATACCAAACAGTTTTATAGCTGTCTGTTCTATTTTAAGACTTTGTTATTGTTGTTTTTGTTAACTGCCTTTACGTCAATCTTGACCCATGGTGACTCTATGGAAGAGACATCTCCAGCCCCCCCTGTCCTCTACTCCACTGCCCAGCCCCTGCAAACACATATTCACGGGTCTCTTTAATAAAGTCCATCCACCTAGCATGTGGCCTTCCTCTTTCTATTTCACACCACCTTTCCTAACATTATTGTCTTTTCCAACAATTCATGCCTTCTCATGATGTGTCCAAAGTATGACAGTCTAAGTCTTGTCATCTTGGCTCCTAGGAATATTTCTGATTTGATCTGCTCTGGGACCCATTTGTTTATCCTTTTGGCTGTCCATGGAATCCTCAGCATTGTTTTCCAGCATATCTCAAATGAGTTAATTTTTCTCCTATCCTCTTTCTTGAATGTCCAGCTCTTACATCCATACATAATAATAGGGAATACAATGGCTTGTATGAGTCTGACTTTTGTGCTGAGTTGTATGTCTTTGCATTTAGGATCTTTTCTAGTTCTTTAATAGCTGCCTTCCCCATTCTTAATCATCATCTGATTTCCTGGCTGCAGTCCTGTTCCGATCAATGTTTGATCCCATATGTGAGAACTCTTTTACTATTTCTAGTTCCTCGTTGTCTAGTTCGAATGTGTGTAAGTTCTCTGTGGTCATTATTTTTGTTTTCTTTATGTTTAACTGTAAGCCTGTTTTTGCACTTTCTTCTTTGATCTTCCTTAGTAGTTGTTCCAGATCTGTGAGATTCTCTGCTAGTGTCATCAGCATATCTCAGATTGTTGATATTTCTTCCTCCTGTTTTCACTCCTCCCTGTTCCATGCCCAAGCCTGCTTTCCTTACAATATGTTCTGCATATAGGTTGAATAGGTAGGGTGATAGAATTCAGCCTTGTCTGACTCCTTTGCCAATTGGGAACCATTCTGTTTCTCCATGTTCTGTCCTAACATTAAGGACATTCCATAGCCTTTCATGATCTATTCAGTCAAAGGCTTTGTTATAGTCTATGAAGCACATGCTAATTTTCTTTTGGAACTCCCTGCTACATTTCATTAGCCATCATTTATTTGCAGTGTGATCCCCGGTGCCTCTTCCTTTCCTGAACCCTGCCTGGACCTCTGGGATTTCTCCCTCCATGCATGGTTGAAGCCTATGTTGCAGAATTTTGAGCATGCTTTTGCTTGTATGGGATATTAGTGCTATGATCTGATAGTTGCTGCAATCTCTTGTGTCTCCTTTTTTGTGCATAGGGTTGTATATTGATTGCTTCCAATCTGTTGGCCATTGTTTTGTTTTCCATATCTGTTGACATGTTGGTTAGCACTAGTGTTGACTCTGTCAATGTGGATTGCAACAGTTCTATTGGAATATCATCTGTTCCTGGAGTCTGGTTTTTTGCCGTTTCCTTTGTTGCAGCTTCCACCTTAGCTTTTAGAATTTGGGGTTAATCTTCATATGGCTTTTTGTTCCATGTATCCTTAATGTTGTCATCTCTTTTATATAACACTTCTGTTTATTACATCCATTGTCTTTTTATTCCTTCCTGGTCTTAAATTATGTTATTTTTATTGTCATAGAGTGCTCCAGTCCTTGGTTTGACGTTTCCCTTGATTTCTTGAATCTTGTGGAATAGGTCTCTCCTTCTTCTGGTTGTATGAAAAATGTGTTTGCAATGAATAGGTTGTTGGCTTCACAAAATGTATCAGACATTCACCTGCTTTGTTCCTTTTGCCTAGTCCAAATCTATCTACTGTTTTTTTATTCTTCTTTACTCCTAACCTTTGCATTCCAATCTCCAGTGATCAGCTTGACATCCTGTGCTGGTGTGCTGTCAGTTTCTTCCTGTACTCCTTCGTAAACTCTATCAATTTCTTCTTGTTATGCCCCAGCACTTGGTGCATATACTTTAATTATGGCAATATTCAAAGGTTTCCCATGGAGCTTTATTAAGATGATTCAGTCTAATTTTGCATTGTATCCTCTGACTGCTTTTGCAACATCTTTTCTTAATATGAAAGCCACCCAGTTTCTTCTTGTCTTTTCATTCCCTGAGTAGAACACTGTGTTGTTGTCTCATTCAAAGTGGTCCATTCCTGTCCTCACTCATCCCCAGTACTGCTATGATCATGCATTTCCATTTTAGCTATGTCTAGCTTCCCTTGGCTCATACTTCTCACATTCCATGTTCCTAACTTATGTGTGGTGCTGCTGCTGATGGGGGTCTGTCTTTCTGTGACTCCCCTTAGCTGCTTTTGCAAGTGTGCAAAACAGATATTTTTTGCAATATCTATCTGTTAGTTCTCTTATCTTGCCTGCATGACACTTTTGATGTCTCCTCATAGGGTTTTCTAGGTGGGGGAGTTCCACAAGGAGGACCACCTACACCTTCCTGTGCGCAGTGCTAACAAGTGTTAGCTATTATGTGATTGCTGTTCTTCACTTTAGTGACACCCACGACTACTGTTTCTGCCCAGTAGTTGTTTTCCTATGTCATTCTCCCTCCCCCCATTATTGCCTACTTGATCATCATTTCCCTACCCTTCTCCTTCCTCATACCTCCTTTTCCCTTCCCCCCTCATGTCCTTCTTTATTTTAGTCTCTCATCTGTCTTCTGGCCCTTGTTTGATTTTCCTTGTCCATCCTCTCTGTTTTCTCCTCTCCTCTCTCTGGAAAGTGGGGGAGTAGGGAGCTGTGCCAGGGCTCAGGTGGACAAATGTAGCTGGGATGGGATTATATGGGGTCTTTCTCCACCTCTAGTTGTTGTGTCTGGAGAGGGGAGGGGATTAGATGGAGTCTTTCCCCACCCCCCTTGCTGCTCCTTGCTGCTTCCTGAGGCTCCTTCAGAATGGGACTAGCTGCTTTTAATTAAAATAAGTACCCTGTTTGAAGCAATTTTTCTTTTTTTAGACGCCGAGAAATCATTCGACAACCTGAATTGGAATTTTCTTCTAGAACTATGTATATATCTAGATAGTGACAACACAGAGATAAGTTAACAACTACAAATCAAAACAGACTTTCTGTCAATTTTTTTTTTAAAAAGGTGATCATTTAAACTTTTGGATACCCCCTTGTAGTTGGCAAAAGGGAAGAAGCCATATACAAAGAAAAACAGCTATGTAGTATTATGTTGTTTTTGAATTTGTGGATGATAGACCCATCCTTGTTTATTACCTTTCTGTACTACTTAACAACACATGACCACTTGGACTAGAACTTTGACTAAAATTAGAACTTTTACAGTTCTTCTTAGTTCTTAAAACAGTAAGCATATGAGGGGATATCCAAAAGTTTTAATGATCACCTTTTTAAAAAATTGACAGAAAGTTTGTTTTGATTTGTAGTTGTTAACTTATCTCTGTGTAGTCACTATCTAGATATATACATTTTTCGCAGTGTATCTTGACCCTCCTAATACCTGATATTGTACATTGTGCCTTACGGGGGGTACCGTAAAGTAGTAATTATCACCCGGAAGTTATTATGGCATATTGATGAAATTTTGTCAGTGTCATCATTGGTCCCTAAGTGCTTACATTGCTGAGAAAATCAGCTCATTGCATACTTTATTTTTGTGACTGGCTGTGCCAGAAGTGACTAAAGTGTAAAATCCTTGTCAGGCACAATCTGCAGGCTTCTACAATATCATGTATTCAGAGGGTCAAGATACGCTGAGAAAAATGTATAAATCTAGATAGTGACTACATAGCAATAAGTTAACAACTACAAATCAAAACAAACTTTCTGTTAATTTTTTAAAAAGGTGATCATTAAAACTTTTGGATACCACCTCATATGCTTACTGTTTTAAGAACTAAGAAGCATGTATCTATTATGTTTCCAGTAAAACAGTGGTGTTGCTTCAAGTGAAAGCCCTAGACAACAATTAACCAACCTTATTACTTGGCATCACTGTATGGGTTTTCTTTTAGAGGGAATCTTTTTCTTTTTGGAGCATTGTGAGTCTGGATTTCAGTCTGAAAAGCAGAAAGTGGAATGACTTCTCCAGACTTTCTGGTGATTCACCTTTTGCTTCTGTTAGCTGCTATCAAATTGACTTTGACTTATAGTTCCCTGTGAATGAAAGACCTCCAACTCACCCTAGCCCCACGTAGATCTTACAGAGGCAGGGCTGTGGCTTCCTTGGTTGAGTTCATTCATCTGTAATGCATCCTTCCTCTTTCCTACTGCCTTTTACCTCACCAAGCATTGTCTTTTCTACTGAGTCATGTCTTCTCGTGATATAGCCAAAGTACCAGTATGACTTTCCCAGTTTAATCATCTTGGCTTCTAGGGAGAGTTCAGGCTTGATTCACTTTAGGACCTATTTATTTGTCTTTTTAGCAGTCCATGGTACCTCTACAACTCTTCTTCAGCAGCACATTTCAAAAGAGTTATAGTCTTCCTATTAGCTTTCTTCACTGCCAGCTTTCACCTTACCCTCTACTTTTCCCATTTAAGAGATAGAGAATATTGCAAAGTACTCACAAATGGTGCCCAGTCATAGTTTCTTAAATATGTTATAGCAAGTTGATTAACTGTAAAAGGTGCTGATGTGAATACAAATTTAACTATATGTAGCCATTTACTTTGTAAATTAATCATTTCTGTATTTGTGTGTTCTTGTAGGTGAAGAACTGAAAGGAAGGATTACACTCCACAAAAACAGAAAAGATCCACGCTCACTTATTGTTACACTTTCAGTTAAAAATGTGAAACAGACATACAGTATTCAGTGAAGATGTTCCATGATCAACTTTAAGATGAATTCTTAAATTAATTTCAGGTTGCTCTCTCTCTATAAAAATTATGGTTATTTACTTCAATTTTCTGAAAATGATAGCTTTCATAAGTCTCTTGGATGGGTTTATTCTGCTTTGTGGTCCAGCTATTTCCTACAGCCAGAGAAGCAAATGAAGATGCTCCAGTGAACGAGCCGGATTTGCATCCAATCAAATATGCACAACATTTTCTAGAAGTCATTATGTAATACTAATCTAAATTCTAAAATTGCTTTAATGAATTCTGCAACTCAGAATAGCTAAGTACTTAAGAAAAGTGGGTTGGATGCATAGTTTGTTTCTGCTAATGGTAGCATTCTATGACTGAACATTTTGGGGTTTTTTGTGAGACAAGCCAGATGACAGGAGATTTTTATCAGTTTCTCCTTGTGCCCATACAGTCCCATGTTCCCCACTGTTTTTTTTGGGGGGGGGAGGGGGAATCTCCATTCTCCAAAGGTTTGTGGGGAACATCAGATTCACCTCCTGTCCTATTCCACTAGTGAAGTTCTTCCACTGGATCAGAAATGTTCTGTCAGTGAAAGGATCCTATCCATTTGTAGAAGGCAAAATCTAGATTTTAGTAGAGTACAAAAAATCTTAATGGATTTATGTTTATAAAAACCTTTGGGTTTGACCACCATTAGTTATTAATGGGCAAAATGTATGCTTTTCCTATGTATTTTTATAAGTACAACAAATTTGTATTTTGACATAGTGAATTTAGTATACCACTTGACTTTGAAACTGTCATACTATCATTGAACCTTCAGCTACCCGTTCTGGCAATTCTCTTCTAATTTTTCACACTTGATGTTAAAAACACAGAGAAAATTGATGTTATATATCCTTTATATACTAAGCAAAATCTGACTATGAAGATGGTTGTACTTTAAAACTGTAGACAATTAAATGTAATTGGAAAATCCTCACCTAGTGGTCATTGGGACATGATGGATGTGCTAGATAGTATCATAGAGAGTTGAGGTGCATGTGGGAGAATCTCCCAAACTTGGATCAGCCTATCCTCTTCAGTTGAGTCCCTCAGCTAATGAGATACATTAGGGAGATGGAACAGCACATAGGTGGAATGTGGCAAGGCTCTGCTGATTAGCCCAATCTTTGGAAGCTGATTGAGTTGACTTTTTCATAGGTAGAGCACTGTTCTTCCCTTTCATATCTCAATAAAGCTGTTCAGGTATATTGGGAAATAACAATTTAAAATATAGTTAACTCTGCATTTCATTTCAGTCATCATACATCATACATAATTTTACCTTCTGTCAAGAGTGCTTAAAAAGTATACTTTCATGTGCCTCAGGAGAAGCTTACAGATTTCTGGCTACCAGTTGCTACATATACCACTTTCACAACTTGCCTTTCAACAGAGATCTTTACCAACTCTTTCCTAATCAGTCCATGATAAAAGGAGATTCTTTTAATAAACTCTTGCAATTGATGCTAACAAAAATTGCAGTTTTGAAAATTAATAGCATCACTGAATATGGCACAAAGCCACATGGGTGATTAAAGCTAAGAGGTTTGTCATTAGGTGATGTAACTACAGCTTGTACAGAATTTTCATACTTAACGGTTCCTTTTGACTACTTAACACTTTTTAAACACTTTTGAATTGGAGCTAGATTTTAAAATGCTGTTTAATTTAATGACTTTAATAGCTTTTGAAAATGGTACATTTACTGTATATAGAGAGATGCTGGTATGCTTCCAGACAGAGGCCTTCAATACTAGGTAAAGTAAAGGTATTCCCCATTGACAAGGTTGTCAAGCCGTGGGGCAGTGCTCATCTCTGTTACTAAGCCGAAGAGCCAGGATTGTCAGAGACTATACCGTGATCATGTGGCCAGCATGATTGCACAGAATGCTGTTTACCTTCTCACCAAAGCGGTACCTATTTATCTATTTGCATTTGTATGCTTTCAAACTGCTAGGTTGGCAGAACCTGGGACTAGTGATGGGAGCTCATCTCATCACATGGCATCTAGGCCTCGAAGTGCCATCCTGCTATTTTGCAGTCAACAGAGTTAGCATCTTAACCACTTGAGCCACCATGTCCCTTTGACACTAAAAATTCTAAAAACATTGTGCATCTCTGTCATTTCCTTTCCCCTGTCTTAACAAATGTTATTTTCTACAAAAAGATGATGGAGAAACATGCAAAGACTACTAATGATAGACTGATGTCTGGGTGAGAAAATTTTAAGTTCCCACAAAAGAATTAGTTAATGCTATAGTCGCCAAAGTACACAAAACTGTTACTTTAAAAACACACACACACACACCAGAATTATGCATGCTGTTAGCCTGTGGAACACCCACCTGTCACTGTTGTCTCACAACAGAGTATGAGACAGCAGCAAGAAGGTACAACACAAGCCAACACATGGAGGATGATATTCCTCCTCCATCATTTGGAGTCAAACTCCATAGCTATAATAATAACTAAAGATTGCTATAACACTAAAAAAGGAATGATGATAGCTTCAGAACATGCTGAATCATGGTGTTCTCCAATTTAATGGTTCATCATTTCCAAGCATTTATAAAGCTACCCAATGTTATTTTTTAAACCAAGAAAAGCATGCAAAACAATTTTGTTAATATAACAACTACTTATTTTTCTGTGTTTTCTTGGGATTTGCTTGGAATATATCAGAAGACAGCGGGAAATCTCAAATGCTTACAAATTTTGGAGGGATTTTTGTTTGAACCAATGAAAAGCTAATTTCCCCCCTTATTTCTTTTCCTCCATTTCAACTACATTTATTTATTTATTTATTTATTTTTGTCTGTATGAACTGTTACCATTTCTTCCCCTCCCCCATTTTTTGTTTCTGTATGCATCATATTTTACTTAGACTTGTTTTCCCTATTCACTCTCTTTTAGTAAGAAGGTCATTGACTCTGCCCTTTATAGAATTTGCAAATGTAAAATGTGTTGTCAAATGTGCAGTGAATTGGGAGAGTCTGTATCATGCTTTGCATCCATGAGATCCCAGATTCAATCCCTAGTGCCATGCTTGAACCACTGTAAATGTAGACAGTACTGAGCTGATTTGAATGATCTGGCTCAGTAAAAGGCAGCTTCTTATGAATCGTAGAATCATAGAGTTGGAAAAGACCACAAGGACCATCCAGTCCAACTCCCAGCCATACAGAAACACCAAATCAAAGCATGCCTGACAGATGGCCTTCCAGGCTCTGCTTAAAAACCTCCAAAGAAGGAGACTCCACCACACTCTGAGATAGTGTGTTCCACTGTCAAACAGATCTTACTGTCATGAAGTTCCTCCTAATTCTAAGGTGGAATCTCTTTTCCGTAGTTTGAATCCATTGCTCAGTGTCCTATTTTCTGGAGCAGCAGAAAAGAAGCTTGCTCCATCCTTAATATGACACCCCTTCAAATACTTAACCAGGGCTGTCATATCTTAACCTTCTCTTCTCCAGGCTAAACTTTCCCCAGCTTTCTAAGTCTCTCTTCATAAAGCATGGTTTCTGGACCCATTATGGGTACTATGTTTTCAAAATGTTTAGTCTGTTAAGCTTTTGAAATACAGACAGACAATCACAGAAAAGAAGCATGAGAAAAATGTTGGAACTAAATTTCCACTCCTTGGGGGACCCATTTTTGTTTTCAGTGAGTATACGTTATTGTATGGGAAGCACCGAGACATGGTCTCTATTTCATGTGCGTAAAATCAAGATGTGATGCAAAACCAGCCTTTTTCTCCCTTCCCCTCCCCCGACAGAGACTTTTTAAAGGGGGGAACATACTTTGCTAGATGATTTTTGAATGTGTTTCCAACTGAGCTGCAAACTGGAGCTTGCTAGTCATCAGAGAAGGGAAAGCCATTAATAAGATGCCTGCACTGGGCTTTTTATTAAGAAATGAGCTGCCTGCTGCGACCTTAATAGATTTTCAATTTCTCTCACACACCTTTTTGTTGCCCTTTTTTCCTCTGTGCTTGGACATGGGTGTTTGGTTTAATGAGATGCAATGTCAGTGATCCAAAGGAGGAAAATGTTTAATCTTAAACTAGACAACATCCTAATAATTAAAGGAACTGCAGAGCACCATTGCAGAAAGTTTCATGTGATTGTTGTGCTTGCCAACATTTAGTTATTAAGAAAGCATTGTGCTAATTTCTGCATTTCTATATGTATTTTTTTTATAAAAACACCCTTAAAGTCCATCTTTCAACACATTGAAGATGGCTGACATGTTTCTCCTCCATCTGATCCTTTGGCATTGCCCGAGTGAAAACTGGAGATGGCTCCTATGCATTTAATGATTCTAGAGGAAGGCAGTGGAAAACCTCCTGTAAACAAATCTTGTCAAGAAAACCCCATGATAGGGTCGCCATAAGTCCGAAGCAACTTCAAGCTCAACAGCAACAACAACCAAAAGGAGGAACTGCAGCAGGTGTTGCTTGTCACGCAACCAATTCACAAGTAAGACCTGCTAAAATTCCTCTTCTACACAACCATTGGAGGCAAAGGAACCATTTCCAGCTTTTACTGTGGCAACCCTAACTTCTGAATAGTTTAAGCACAGTGATAGAACTTTTAAGACTTGGTCATGAAGAATCTTGAACTTTTAAGACATTTAAAAATACAGGACTACTAAAGCAACATTCATATACCAGGGACAAGCCAGAGTGAGGCTACCAACTTGAATGGTAAGTGCTTGAGGTCAGCAATAAAGGCCTCCCAGCCATTTCCTTGTGCTGGAGGACAGAGCTGCATGTACTGCATAGCCTGACCTTGTTCCCTAAATTAGTCCCCTTTCCCTCAGGTATGCTGGAAAATACTGTCCAGTTGTCAGTGTTGAAGTAAGATTCAACTTCCTCTTAGCATCTGGACAAGAAATGGAGGGTGCCTAAGGGAATCAATTTTAAAGTGATGCATTATATGATTATCGCAGCAAGATTGTTATATGCCCAGAAATGGAAAAGTGAATGTACACCCATCAGAAGAAGACTGGATTAACAAAGACTTCAAAATGACTGAGATGGATGAACTTGCAACATTAATTAAAGAGAAACCTTTGGATTTTTTTAAAAAAAAGATTGAGAAATGTTTTTGTCTTGTATCAAAAAGAAAAATGGGAAGATAGTTTGCAAGATTTGATGCATAAAGCTATGTTATGTACTAGATCAAGTAGTAATGAGTGTTGTAAATAATATAGGGAAATTCATCATCATTTAGTTTCATATTCTTAGATTTGGAGGGTGGGAAGTCATTTAATTTTTTTATTTTTGTTTGTGTTTTAATAGTCAGTATTTTTGTCTAGGGTGGTGGTGGGGATACCTATGTGTATTTGTGTAAACATTTTAGAATAGTGCATTTCATATTGTATGTGTTTACTCATAAGTTAATATATTTTTTTAAAAGGAAAGAATAAGAAAGAAATGGATGGTGCCACCATTTTGTCTTTTGCCTAAGATGGACACTGTCCCAATATCTTGGACTGTTTCTTCAACTAAAATATTTAGGTCCTGTCAAAATGGTAGTGAGTGAAATAGAGGGGGGGGGGGCTTAATCACTGCCTCTATGAAATCCTAGCAGAGACAAAGCACTACCTGAAGTTGAGGTTTGATCATGTGCCTATATGGCAAAGATTCATATTATCTGAAAAAGTAGTTGTTAGCTTAAGGCCTAGACTATTTGACCTACTTAAGAGTCCCAATTTGGGGGGAAAGCAGGATACAAATATAACAATTAGAAAAGCAGACATGAATCAGAGTGGTTTTGTTATGCAAACAAATGAGATACTTAGTTTTTTGTCTTCTCTGAAGATGCCAGCCACAGATACTGGCGAAACATCAGGAATAAACTCTTCTGGAACATGGCCACATAGCCCAAAAAACCCACAAAAAACTATGGATGCCAGCCATGAAAGCCTTTGACTTTACAAATGAAATACTCTGAAGTCTTTTTGACTACATTTTCAACCATCTAAGATGGAAGCACTGGCCTCACATGAAATGAACCTTCAAAACCATTAAGCTCTAGTCCCTTGGAATGATCATGTCATTGCTTTGGACTTTTCACTGCTGCCGTTGCAGTGGGTAACCAAAACAAAACACAAGCTATCTAATGGGGCCAATACAAATTAAAGAGGAATAAAAGTTACTCAACAAATTAATTTGATTTTCCACTTGGGTACAACTCAAGCTCCCATGGAAATGTGTATAATGTAGTGAAAGTAAGCCCCAGAGAAATAAATGGGATTGGTGCACCCAGATAGCTGTTTTAACATATGCAAAAATGGGTTCCCACTGTGTTTAATGATAGAGCCACTGCTATTCCAACAATGGCATCTATCTAAATACTTTGACAGCCTTTGTGCTGCCTTTTCTGGGGCTACTTAGAAAGATCTAAGATTTTGGTAGTATTCTGCTATTAACAACTAAGCCTTGAGACTTCAAATCTTGCAATATGACATTATCTTGTCATTTCAAGCTGTTAAGCAGGAGAGAACATAAGGAAAGGGTTAAGCTACTGCAGAGGTAGGGAACATGAGGCCCTCCAGGTGCTGATGGACAACTACTCTGATCAATTCTTACCATGGGATTTGCTTCCTAGGGCTAATGGGACTTGCAGCCCATCAATGTCTAGAGCAGTGGTTCCCAAACTGTACCCTTTAAGAGATTTTGGATTCCAGTTCCCAGAAGCCTCAGCCATGTTGTCCAATACACTGGGATTCTGGGAGCTGGAGTCCAATTTTCCTTAAAGAGCATAGTTTGTGGAGCCCAGAGGATGCATTATCCCCTGCCCCACTGGTTTATTGATATCATAGTAGCAAAGATGGGAACCAGACCTTATGAGGCTGCTGGGTATGTTTAATCTTGAGGAGACTGAGAAATGACATGCCAGCCCTCTTTAAATACCTGAAGTGACAGGAGATAAGGTAAGCTTGTTTTCTGCTGCTCCAGTGACTGGAACCAGTCTCAATAGATTCAAATTACAAGCAAAGAGATTCTACATAAACATGAAGAATTTATTTACTGTAAAAAGTAGAATAGACTAACTTGGGGGTTGACTGAAATAAATGACCCTTGTGACCTACTCCAGCTTCAATATTATGGTCCAGAACACACTGTGGAAATGCTTTAACTGTCCTGGCTCAGTGCTAGGGCATCCTGAGAAATGTAGTTTGTGGCACTAGAGCTATCTTAAAGAGAAGGCTAAATGTCTCACAATACTACAGTTCCCAAAATTCCCTAGCACTGAGCTAGGGCAGTTAAAGCAGTCACAGTTTGGATTATTTATGCTGTGTGTTTTGGACCACTGAAGCAGATATGATAATGCAGACTAACCATTGGCTTGGGCAGGCACGGAGGGTATCTTGCAGCTACTTAAGTTCAGCTTAACAATATTCAATTGTATCTGCCTCTGAGCTTCTAATAAAGCTCTTAATGAACTATGCAAAGTAGTAGTAATAAGCCATATAGATGAGGAGAGGATCTCTTAATAGAACTGACCTCTGTCACATCACTGGGGAGCTTTGACCCATTGTTCGTTCAGCTGGAAAATTGAATTGGGGGAGGGCACAATTCTGTTACTGAGAAACACAGATTTCTGCACTGAAAACAGAAGCAGGAAAGAACAGTTCTAGGGTATTCATAGCTCCTAATTTTTTCATTGTGGCTACGAAAACGTGGTTTCACTACCACATTCAGAGATCAGCTTGTCTTTAAAAAAGAAGTGAATGTGATGTGATGGATGGCTCTGTGCTCCTCGGTAGGAATCTAGACAAGGGGCAGGTAACCTGGTGCCCTCAAGCTGCTATTGAACAAGAGCTCCCACAAATCCCTTACCATATTGGCTGGGGCCTATGGCAGTTACAGTCCAAAACTTCTGAAGGGTTGCAGGTTGCCTATCTCCTGGACTAGAGTACTGGGCAAAAATGAAAAGACCTTGGCCTAGTAAAAGCTGTGGTTCTGAAAAGAATGTCTTGATATTTTTGTCTTTCACATAACAACTGATGTCATGTCAGACAGAAAACATGAGGCCCTCCAGATGCTGATGGACTATTACTCTGAACATTTCTCATCATGGGATTGGCTTCCTAGGGCTAATAGGACTTGCAGCCCAGATGCAAACTAATGTACCTATTACCACAGGTATCCCTATTTTCCTGTTACTACTTTCGTTATGAATTACCAGTATGCCTTCTCAATGACTGAGGAAAATAATAATAATAATAATAATAATAATAATAATTTATTTATTTATAGCCCACCCAATCACTAGGAATTCGGGCAGGTTACAACAATACAAATGCATTAAAATACAATAAAATACAAATTGATCCCTTCCCAATCCCCCTCCCCAATATTAAAACTACAATTAAACAAACAAAAGCAATTTAAAAAATACAAAATGAGTAAACATAAAAACAGTTTGGCAGGCGGAGAGACAGACATCACAAAAATAGGGTCATATTCATAAATATCCACGGGAGAGAAAGCTAGGATGTATTATCTAGGTTGGGAAGGCCTGCCAAAAGAGATCCGTCTTAAAATCCTTTTTGAAGGCTGTAAGAGTGGAAATCATGATGTTGGACTGCTTGCCTTGGCACTGGCTGGTGGCTAAGGATGCTAGGACTTGTAGTTCAACAACAGCTGCCGGGCCCCACAGTTCCTACTCCAGCCTTACGTTAATGTGCTACAAAATATTTTCCCCATGGTAAGTAGATACATAAGGACTTCCCATACAAAGCACTAGGAATGAAAGATCATTGAACAGCGTACTATCCTCTGTTCTCTCCTGGTTAAATACAGGTTGTCCTCATCACTTCTAAAAGTTCAAAAGCTTCAAAGTGGGTGAGTTTTAATGTAGAATTTTACAAGCAAGGTGTCATGACTCAACCAGTTAAAATTAAATCCACCCAAGAAAACCTTAAACGAACCCTTGTTTTCTCTCCTCCCCCCCCCCCCCCCACACACACCATTTTCTGCTTTCCTGCCCTCTGAAGAACAGTCAGCTGTGTTAGGATCCAGGAGACTGTCAGATTCATTTGCTCCTAACCACCTGAGTACTCCTGCTCTTCTACACCAATTTCCTGTATTTCTGCTGACATTTCTACAATGGTTCTGTGCACCTCAGTCCTGCACATGGCATAACTCAGCATGGAGAGACTAGAAGGATTTCATTAGGACAGTACTATATATACACTGGAGTGGCAGAAGAAACTCCACTTGGAGTCAGGTAAATCAAGGCAGTTAAACAGCAACTATGCTTTTAGATAAGGATGACCTTGACATTAGATATAATGAGGCAGCTGCCTCAGCCATCAGATTTGGGGAATGCATGAAAGTAAAGGAAATAGGTGCCTTCCACTTTACACAACATTGTGTTTTCCATTGATTCACATTGTCTCATGATATGTCCATGAAATCAATAAAACTGAAATAGAACTTCAGAAGTAACTGGGAAAAGTTCCATTTCCTAAACTGGTTTCCCTTTAAAATGGCAGTTTGGGCAATATCAGCCAGGCCCAAATCCCTCCATATCATTCCAAGGCAAAGTATCCATCTAGGTGACCAATGAAATCAGAAAACTCCAATATGCAACCGTATAAACCAAGCTGAAACAAAAATTTTGCAAAGTAGTGGCACTACCCTCTTTTGTCCAGCTCATTCTAAATCTGAGGAAAGCTGAGATGTTCCAGGACATCATTACAGAAAACTAGGGGCAAGTTTCTGCAGTTCTGTCCTCAGAAGTCCCAAATCAAAACACAAGAATAGCATTCAGTAGCAATAACCTAGCAACCCAGGTGCTGGACCGAAAAATTGCCCATATCCTCCAATTGACCCAATTAATTGTCTGTTGTCCCACTTTTTCAATTGCTTTTTATAAAATGTCTCTCTCCTCTTTCCACTTTCCTCCATTATCCTAAATTTAGGACAGCAAACCAAGTTCAGTTAGCACCCAATTACTTCAGCTGGAGGAAAAGGAGGTATGGAATCTTACCCTTCCCTGTAGACTCAAACAAAAGCAAAATGCTGCGGCCTCTCCTAGCTTTATGTGTTCTTCCTCATTAATCATTTTTGCCATCTTGACCATACTCTGATGTTGCTTGGCTGCATGTGTCCTGGCTTTCATCTGTAAAATTATGCTGACCCAGTCCTACTGGTATGCCCATCAATTCACCACATTACAAAGGCATGCCTTTTACAAGGCATGAAATAGGAAGACAACACTGTATAACAATATTATACAAACATGTTTAATTTAGAAATAAGAAGCTGTCATGAGTCTCACTTTTGAGCAAAAGGTGGGATATAAATGAAATGATTGATTAATTGAAATCTGAACATCCTAATATTAACATGTTTATGCCTAGGCAAAGTATAAGCAAACAAGAAGGTTTACAGTCAACACAGAGATATTATACCTATGTCCAAAACAAAGACTCATCATTCAATCAGGAAGGATCCCTGCAGTATTAAACATTTTAGTTATCTTGCTAGTTCTACCAATCCATTTGAAACTTTCAATAACAAGCAAAGCTCAGTTCCTAGAATTCCCTAGCATTGTGTCAGGGCAGTTAAAGCGATCTCAAATTGGATTATTTCTGCAGTGTGTTTTGGACCCTAGTCCCAGGTTCATGCAACTCTCAGCTTCACCAGGACTGGAGATGGGGCTTGGTAATAAGCCACCAATGTGTTTAATGAGCTTGGTGTGACAGCTTTCTTTATAATCACCAGTTTTAGTCACACATGTATTTAATCCTGTTTGCTGTTTTTTCAATTGAGGGCTAAAACAAGGCTCCGGATAACCAATCTGTAGGAGCTTTGCTATTAGCATCAATGATCTCTTAATCTATGTCACCATCATGACAATCTTGTGAACCATCCCATCTCTTGGGGATCTGGCAGTCTATTAAGCATTCTGTCAGCCTGACTTATCTGGATGGCCAAGCAGTAGAAGAATGGAATGAGAGAACTGAGATAAGAGGCCATAGCTGGTGAGCTATTGTAAGTATAATGGAGGAGAAAGTCTGCTTTCCTTCATTTGGCTTCTGTAGCTCTATTTGCATCTCTGATATGGATAATCACTTAAAACATGTTTCCAGCTATTTGTTTGTTGCTGCTGTTCCCCTCCCCTGCAAATAGCTTACACCTTTTAAGAAGGCAAAGCTACCGTATCTGAGGTTTTGGCTTGTGCTGAGATATGTGGTAATTAATTGAAGCACAGGCTGGGTTCACAAGTTCAGATACTCTACTTGATATCCTTCATTGGAGAATATCTAAAATGAAGTGTACCATAAATAATGTAATAAACATACCAAGAATGTGTCTTTCCTGCTTTCAATTTATAGTTTTATTTGATCTGCATGCAGTTTTTCCTCTTGAACGTTGGATTATTAAAGTACCTACAAAACAGTGACAGAAATTGCTTTAAACACATATAATTATTTCTTTATGTGGGTATCACAGTTCTTGGAAGGTTTTGCAATTATAAATTTAATATTTCTTCTTGGTGGAGGGGTCATGTTTTGACTTGAAACATTAGGTTAGATCCTTCTTCCACTAATAAGATATTTTTGATCAAATTGAGCTTTTTTGCTGGTTGAACGTGAAAGCAAGCAATCTTCTAATAATCAAGGCTGGAATCATGTTGGTCCTATGTCAGTATAATTGTGCCAGAGTAAGACACTAAGAGCAGGAGGGAAAAGGCCATAGGAGCAGTTCCATTAACAAAGCAAAGCTTTGGAGAAATAGGGTGCTCAGAGCCAGCAGATTTTGTTTGGCATCCTGTTATTGGTATAAGGTAGACATAAGTTGACTTGATGTCTGCGTATGTCTGCTTTTGTTTACTGCAAAGGTTGCTATTTCCTCCCTCGTTCCTCAGTGACCAAAGCATCTCCCCAACCTACTGAGAGCCTCTGAAGTCACTCCCATGGCCATTCCATGTCTGGTGAGAGCAAATGTAGAAGGAACATCTATCTATGCCCTTGTAGGCAAATGTGAAGTGATTACGTCATCAGTTGAGACCATGACATACCTAAGCGGATGATGGCATCATCCTTTTGAGTCTGTCTGTGGAGACACAGCCAGACAAGTCAGCCAGCCTGTTATCTCTCAGCAAAGTATGACATGATCACAAGGTGGGGGCTTTGTTGTTTCTGTGGTAGGTCTGGCTCACAATAGTATAGTTCCACCTGTGGAACTACTATGCTGCACTTAGCTATGTAAGAGTGCAGCCTTAGGTATGCATCTACACTGTAGAAATAATGCAGTTTGACACCACTTTCCATGGGTCCATCCTACAGCATCCTGGGATTTGTTATTTTGTGAGGCAACTGCACTCTTTGGCAGAGAAGGCTTTGTAAAACTACAAATCCCAGGATTCCGTAGGATGGAGCTACAGCACAATTTCTACAGTGTAGCTGCACCCCTAGTCTGTCTTTCCCTCACCAGTGTTTCACACCCTGAAAAAGAAAGTGTGATTCTCAGCATAATGTACCAAACAGATTCTGGCCCAAAGCTACAATTCTATATCATTTTCCTTATTAAATTGGGTGGGATATACTTATGAGTATGTATGTATAGGAGTGGCCTGTAAATAACAGATCCAAAATGATGACTCACCTTACCTCAGTCTTTCACCTTTTCTTCTTCTCCCAAACCGCAACTATTAGAATTTTCCCACTGTTCCCCTACTACCATCATTCACAAAAAGAGGGCATCATAGAGGTTCCCAGTGCCATACCTGAAATGCTTTGTTCTTGAACAAATGTGCTAGTTAATAGTGCTACCACTAACAGACTCTACACTCAATGGCATTAATTATGTTGGTTGGAGGGCAGGAAAATGGTAGATCAAAAGGAAGATAGGTTATAGAGAAGAATTACTGCTGTTCCTTGGCAATGCAAAGCTCCAAAGCTGCTATTTTTTGAGCCAGTGTCAATTTAAATGGTATAGCAACTCTAGAGTCCAAAATTGGATATAGCCATACCATTAAACCATTACCAGTAGTCTTTACATTCACCAGCCAACAGATCCATCTTACCCACTCAAGACCAACCAACTCAAAATCTTTGCATTAAAACAGGTATTACTTTAAATAGCTTATTCTACTGAGCAAATGTTCCCCTCACCCTACTGTGAAGGTTGAAGCTCAATGGAGAAGGAACAGGAAACCAAAAGGGGATAAATTATGCTATAATCTCTATTTAATTTTTTTAAAGTCCCATATGTTTCTGATTCCCTGAATCTGCTTCATTTTGACCCATAACTGTTCTAGAACTGTTCCTGGGGTGAAGCCAAGTGCTAACTACCTTCCAAATTTCTACATGGGGGCAATACTGTCACAAAAAGATGAAGAAATAATGGCTCAGCTCATTTTCAGTTTGAAATCTCTTCTTATCTCATAACTTTAACCAGTGGAGCAGCAAATAATATGTTTTCCTTTGGGAGAGTACAGCATTTTCTGTTACCCCAGGAATGAAAAACACAATGGTATATTTTCCCCCTTTGCTCCTATAAATCTGTTGCTTGTCATCTGTGATTGAATTTTCTGTTGTCAATTTCATATTCAGGAAACATATTCAAGAATAGCCATACACAGTGTGTGTGTGTGTGGGGGGGGAGGGGGAATCCAAAATCCACAAAAAAGCAATATCTTTGTTGGCCAAACAAAATGCATAACACACATGGAAGCTTTCAGAGCTCCACTGGCTTTTTCATCAGACAAAATATGTTATAAAAAACCATACAGAGGAAAAAAGGAAATGTCACAGGCCTACACTTTGTATTGAATGATTGATTGATTGCTTTATTGATTGAATTTATATCCCGCTTTTCTCCCAAGATGGGATTCAAGTTGTTTCTGTTGTTGTTCAGTTGGTTTGGAGAGATCTCAATGCAGGCAGAGGCCATTTGGCCATTTAGGGACTAAGACCACAAGCAGAGTTGGTGGGGACACTCTGTGACTGCCCCTAAACACTGGCTCCCTCCTTATTGTCCTTCTGCCTGTGGTCTAAAACCTTTTTATTCCGATAGACTTTTAAAACAGAAAGTTTTTAAAGAATGGATGGAGGTGCTGTACTGTTCAAAAGTACTGTTTTTAATCTTTTCATGTTTTTTAATGCTTTTATCTTTTTTCATTGCATTTTATTCTTTTAATGTGTGGTGTGTTTTTAAACTGTAACAGTTTAATACTATTTTCATGATCACTTTTTGTATGTTTTCAATTTTACAGTTGGCCCTCCTTTTCCAAGGATTTTTTTTATCCATGGATTTGAGCATATACGGCTTGAAAATATTCCCCAAAAGTATAAATTCCAAATAGTAAATCTTGATTTTCCATTTTATATATGGGACAGCATTTTGTTGTGCCATTATATTTAATGGAACTTGAGCATCCACAGAATCTGTTATCCACGGAGGGTCCTGGAACCAAACCACAGCGGATAACAAGGGCCCACTGTACAGTTCTTTTTAACAGAGAGCTGCTTTGAGTCCCAATTTTGGGGGAAAATCAGGATAGTATAACAATGATGATGATGATGGTTGGGATGAAGAGAGTTACAATCCAACAGTCTGATGTACTTTGCCATCATTCCTGTTCTTAGCAAACCCATAGTCTGCACTTTTACTTCTGTAGGCTCTGTTCTAGCCCAGATAAAAAGAAGGGTTCAATACACAGACAATCAGTCTGAGTAGAGTATATTACGGTGATATGGTCTAGTGGACAAAGAAACTCCTTGGTGGTATGAAGGGGTACATGGCCAGAGGATAATAGCTGTTAGCAACATGACTGCTTGCCCAATGATGCAGAAAATTTTTCCAGATGCTTATGCTTCTCTGCCACCTGGTCCCCGTAACAGCCAGGGCCCACTGGTTTAAGAGCTTCCATCCAAAAGCCAAGTTCTCCTGGAGTATATCTAGACTACAAAGATATAGAACATGGTTGCTGCTTTAACTGCCATGCCTGCATCCTTGGGAAGCCTGGTATGTAGTTTAGTCAGTACCATATTTAGAATTGCCTCAAGTATAGTAGTTGTAGGCTAGAGCTCCCTAGAAGAGAATTCCAAGTACCTCACCAAACCACAAATCCCAGGATTTCCCAGAACAGAGGCATGCCAGCTATATCTGTGTAGTCTTGAAACACTCCTAGTCTAGATCTTCTTATATCTAAGATTCTTGTATATGTCAGAATTAAGGACTATTCATGCAACTACTTCTTTAACAGATTAAAGCAAATGGGGACAAGAAAAGTAAACCTGTCTGGTGAGAAGCATCAGAGAAGCCACCTGTGCAAGCAATTGATGCTTTAAAGATTTACCAGAATCTTAATTATCTGGGTATAATTTCAACTGGAATGAGAGAGAATTTTTATCGCAGGGCTCTTACAAGGTAATGATTTCCCTGTCATGGTAACTGGGCTTTTTATTAACCTAAGTGACTCACAGAAACAAATTCTTTACGGTTACATAACAAGCTCACCAAGTCTAGTGGAAGTTTAATGGAGTTTCTTGACAAAGAAAGTTATTTTTCCCACAGCCTGGTTCACTGGCATATCAAACCAATACAGGAATGTTCAAAATACATGATTTCTCTTTTGAAGCTGGAATTAGTAAAGAAAGTGTAACTTGCAAAATGTAAGGTGATTAGGAATATTTTTCATATTCTGTGTCTGAGATTTTCCTAATGTAAAGCTCAGAGAGATAAGATCTCAGATTACACATTCCACCTCAAATACACCCCAGGTACACTTGATGGGAACTTGAGATATGGCCTCAGTGGCTATCCCTAGGCTAAAATGGCTTCCTCCCTGCTGTTAGCAGCAGACCAGGACATTGTCATCATCATCATCATCATCATCATCATCATCATGCACTTTTAAAACTGATGGGCTTTTAAGAACAAGCTGTAAGACGGTGCTGTACTGAAAATGAGTGTTTAAAATTGTTTCATTATGGTAAATGGTTAAATTCTATTCAATCATTCTATTTTAATGTTTTAAATCGTATTGTACTCTTTTTTAATATGTAGTTTGATTTGTAATTAGTCCCAAACTTGGGAGAAATGTAAGATAATAGCAATCATAACAGCAAGAGCAAGGTTGATTGGTGTGTTGAGTGCCTTGCAGAAAGATGTGCTGCTCTGCTTCAGGCAGCAAAATACCTTGGGCCAGTCCTAGGACTACAGAGACAGTTCTGCCCACACTTAGTCAAAACTGCTTATTATCTTGAGCCTTTCATCCTTTCTCCTGGTAAGGTACAGGTAAGGAGAACTCATGCAGCTGAGTGATGCCACTTACACATGCATTTGTGGTACTCAGACACAACATTGCAGCTGGGTGGAACAGCACTATAAGGAAAGGCGCCTCCCACCCTCATATCTGGTGATCATTTGTTCAATAAAAATACAAATACAGCAGTAGCTTTCCCCAGGCTATGGAATTGTGTGTGTGTTTGGAATTGTGTGTGTGTGTGTATTAAGCCTAGCTCTTTAATTATGTTCCCATATACATCTGTTTGTACATGGATTGTGTATGTAGATAATGGATTGTAAGCCAAATTTGAACACCAACACAATGGCTGAGATCATGAATCCAGGAGACAGAGTATAACTATAAGAATTAGACAATACTACTTCATTATATCTTGGAAGCTAAGCAGGTTCAACCCAGGTTAATACCTGGAGAGGAGACTGCCAATGAATAACAGTTGCAGTAGGTTATTTGTCAGAGGAAGGAACTGGTGAAACCACCTCTGAATATTCCTTTCCTCAGAAAATCCTGTGACATTTCATGGACGACACACACATATACACACATACTTCATTAGTTAATTGCAACATTAAAAGCACAATGCACATCTGCACAGGCAATGGTCCTGCATCCCCCATTATGCTTCAACAACCTTGAATTGAATAGGCCTGTTCCTCCTTGCTAAAAAATGACAAACCAGGGAAATATATACATACATAGGACAATGAACAGAATGCCAATCAATATGTATGCAAGTATCTACATACTAGCATTTTAATCCCATTTCTAAGGATGGATGTAACATAAAAATAGGTTTCAAATATATTTAGAGCATGTATAACATATACAGGAATAGCAAAGTGTTTAAAAACTACTTTGATTGCCCAAGGACCAACACTTGGAAAACTGAGAGGTGTATTTCCAGAGCCAGCATGGTATAGTGGTTTGAGTGTTGGACTAGGTCTCTGGAAGACTAGGCTTTGAATCCCTTTTGAGGCATGGAAACCCCACTAGGTGATCTTGAACAACTCACACTTTCCTAGTATAAAAGGAGGTCAACAACAAACCCTCTCTGAAGAAATCTTGCTAAGAAAACCCCACAATAGGTGTACCTTTGGGTTGCCAGAGATGAGAAACAATTTGAAAGCACACAACAACAACAATGGAAATGATAGTCTTACAGATGTGGACTGCAATTCCAATTAGCCCTAGCCAACAAACCAGTGTTGTCACATGATAGATGCCCTAGTTCAACAATATCTAGAGGGCCATGTGTTTTCCATACTTGCTATACACAAGTTAACTCTGAATGTTGTGTCTGTTTGAATTGCTATTGCGTGTGTGTGATTGCACCGTGCATTTTTCTAAATAAAACCCTCTTAATTCTCCCAAATCTGGAGTCCTCCTCAGTAATTACCACATTTGCCATTAGTCCTAAGCATTACCCAGCAAAGTTTAAGTTAATTCCCACAATATTTAAAGTGAAGCTGATGGTTGTTGGAGACTCCCCCCCCCCCCAGTCACTCCCACCTTTCTTTGGGCAACAGGATTCCTCCCACATCAAGGTCCCAAGCCAAATTTTAAGGTAGCTAGCTTGGGGCAGGATTCAACACCCAGAATAACTCCTAAAGTTCAGCTTGCCAGAGCAGATTCACAATTTTTGATGCCACCCCTAATGCTTCTGTAACTAATTTCATCTTTCTATCTGAAAGATATTCCCATAGGCTAGACTGCCAGCACTATTTTTTTTTCTTTCATAAAAAAGTGCTTGGCCATAATAATTCTTCCTTCCTTCAAAAAAAACAACAAAAAAAAAACCAAAAAAAAACAAAACCTCACATGTGATTAATCCATTACATTTCTGAATATGAGCACTGCATGAAAAGCAGGTTCTTGTTTTATTTTCAAATTTGGGAAATATGGAATCTTACAGAATTGGTTGGTTGGGTGGTTTTTTAAATGCAAAAGAAAAGACAAAGGGATGCCTTACCTCCAGCCAAGACCATTATATCTGCACATGCTTGATGGTTTTGTTCTGCAGTAAAAGGGCTGCTCAAACCTAAGAAACAGTCTAGCGTGACTGATTGCATCCATTTGATTTCCTCCAGACTACACTGCCTTCCCTTTTTATAATCAGAACCGTAAAACAAGGCAATCCTTTTAAAGATATCAGTGGCAGTGGAAGAATGGTTCTGCCCCTCCACTCATCTAACATGCTATGACACAAAGAGATTTAACATTTTTTGCTTGTTTTAAAACATTCAGCTAAGAACTGTTTGCTGAGGATAAGATAGACAACACCAGTGATGTTTTGTAAACCATCTCATGTATGAAATATTCCTTGTGGCTGGGATATGCAAGGTACCTTCTAATGGAGCAGTCCTATGAGCTAACAGTCACAATGGCAGCTGCTGGGTTCCATGTCAGTTCAGGGAGAAGAATCCATTTGGGGTTTTAATCTAATCCTAGGTGCTGAACGCAGTCTCTGTTTACCATAGTGCATACTGAAACCTGAAGCAAATAGACCACCTCACTGATGACAAAGCCATTGGGAAGGTACCTTTACTGAGGGGTCTATCTATATTGCAAAATTAACTCAGTTTGACACTGTTTTAACTGCTATGGCTCCATCCTATGGAATCTGGGATTTGTTGTTTTGTGAGATAGTAAGCCTTCTCTGTCAGAGAGCTCTGGTGCCACAAGAAACTACAAACCCTAGGATTCCATATGATGGAGCCATGGGAGTTAAAGCAGTGTCAAACTGCATTAATTCTGCAGTATGTCAGCAATCTGAAAACTCATGTTAGTGGTGTGATATTCCTGCTCTTGGCATAGCTAGGATGTAGTAGCATTTAGTCCCAAACGGAGCAGAGACTGGGAATGTTTGTTTGTTTGTTGAACAATTTGAATCCTTCCAACCCACATGGGCAGTGGCCATTCTGACTAGGGGATTCTGGAAGATGTAGTCAAAAGAAATAACATTTCTAAGCTTTGGATTGGAACCACTCATTGCACCACCAACCTGCACATAGTAGCTAGTGATTTCTGGCCAGTTTGTGAGCATGCTGGGGAGACTGATGCTGTGGATCTTTTCAATCTAGGATCATACTATTAATCATATGACGGACTTTAGCAAGAGTGGGGATCAAATCTTAATTTGTATTTTTAAAGGTTCGGTTTATTTAATACATTTTTCTGTTAAAGTCTACATGCAATGCACACATTTAAGATATAACTTTTGGATTGTATGTCCAATTGCTAATGCAAAGAACTCAGAATGTATTAATCTGTAAAGATTTAAATGTACACAAGGTTGATTGAACTAACCTCTTTATTCTATTTTACTTTAAGAGAATTATATACAGTGTTCCCGTGCCATACGCAGGCACACTATACGCGGCTTCCAGTTTATGTGGAAGCCATGCAACAATTAAAAAATGGCACGCACACTGCCCTAAGCTGTGAGCATGTGCCCCATTGTTTGCAATGGGGCATGAGCATACACGGATTTCCCCTTACAAGGGGGGATCTGGAATGGATCCCCCATGTAAGGGAAGGGCCCGCTGTACCATCTTTTGGAATGTAATATTGTTTCCAAGGTTGATTTCAGAACATAATAACACCAGTGAAAACACATGCTCTTTATTTTGTTCTGCCAATTCAGCAGTTTTCTCACAGAGGTAAACAATCTGAAGACATGTTTCCTTCATTTTGTTGTTGTTGCTGCTGCTGTGTGCCTTCAATTTATTTCCAAATGGCAACCCTAAGGCAACCTGTTATGGGATTTTCTTGGCAAGGTTTGTTGAGAGGAGGTTTACTGTTGTCATCCCCGTCGACACTTATCCTATTTTTGACTTAAAGGACTTTAACAGTGTGAAGCAGCCACTTCTAGCAAAAGATAAGGGTGTCAAGAAAGGGCAGCAAATGGTTATTTATTGATTTTTTTCCATTATGTTTATTTGCAGGCTCAGGAGAGGTGCTTATAGGCTTTTCAGTTCATATACCAGTATAACTTGACTAGCAGTGGGTACTATGCGCCATAACTTGGGTAGATTGAAGGGAGGCTTGTCATTTTCTGTTTTGCCCAAGCAGCAAAATGTCCTTGGCCAGCCCTAGGACCCCCATTTGATCCAGATTATGGTATGCCAAACTCATTGAGCAGGTGCACTATCATAAAGCACCAGAACAGCAGGCAAATCATCCAAGCCACGAAGAGGAGAATTCTGGAAGGTGTGTGTGTGTGAGAGAGAGTGTGTGTATTAAGAGTAAGTCCAGCTATCTCAAGGCTATTGCTTAACTTTTCCCTACCCTTCCTTCCTGAAGAGGCTAAGGGTATCTTGTTGTGTGGTTTCTCTTTCCACTTCCCAGCATTCACCCATTGGGGATTTGTTTGGTTATCTCTTTTTCTGAATTTGTTTCTTTCTTAGCTTATCTTATGAGGACTTGGAATGGGCCAGAGGGAACACTGAGGGGATGAGTAAAGGGGGGGGGGGGAATGTGAACTGATCCGGGACAAGATCAATTACTATTTTTCATCTTTGACAAAGTAATTAAGGCTATAGTGACTTGTTAATTCAATCCAAATGGCTGCTACGGTGATAGATGCAGATTTACAATCAGTTCTGCTTCAGTGTAGGGATATGATTATCCCTTGCAAACAGGAGGCCAGAGAGCAAAGAATCACTCCAGGGGGACATGTTTCCTTTTAAAAAGAGACTGCAGGCACTGCTACAAAAGAAGCTGGGGGTTGGGCAGAAGGAGATAGGTTAGAGGGAGGCAGTCATGAATGCCCCTTATTCTATCTCACTCACTTCACACTTACCCTGACAGTGGATTTGGAACTATGTATGTAAACAATGACTATGAATGTGGGTCCCGTTACAGAATTCCTGCAGCCAGGATGTGAGCTGTGTGTACAATACGCAGTGTTGGATCCAGCCATGTATGCAGTGCCAAACAGATGGCTGGCAGGACTGGCTTTGACAGGGCTCATCATTGAATCCTTTCTATTCTCCTTTCCTCAGTTCATTAGTGTTGATGGCACTGAGCATATCTGCAGTACACCATGGCAGTAATTTCATACTGTAGCCACACAGCTCACTCCTATGGAATCCTTGCATCTCTAGCTTGGAGGTGAGGTATTTCAGATTCCCTGTTAGGGACCTCTAGCACTGTAGTTCAGAGGAGAGGACTAGAGCTTTCCAGGAAAAAATAATCCCACACATCTCACCACATTACAAATTGTAGAGCCCCTTGGAGCCATGGCAGATAACATCCTATCAGAGTGCTATGAACTATACCATGGAAATATTTTATTGTTGTGTCTTCAAGTCATTAATTGCCTTTCGCCATCCTCTGAGACTGAAAGAATGTGACTTGCCAAAGATCACCCAGTGGGTTTCCATGGCTGAATGCATATTCAAATCCTGATCTCCAGAGTCGTAGTCCAGTGCTCAAATGCCTGGTCTCAGTGCAGATATACAGTGGTCCCTCCACATTCACTGGGGTAAAGGGTGAAGGACCCCTATGAATGTAGAAAAACTGCAAAACAAAAACAAAAAAAACCACACTATTCTTTTTTACCTAAGAGAGCGCCTCTCTAAGAACCTCCAGGTCCTCCATTTCAGCTGTATAGTCAATTTCTGCCAGAGGTTGATCATAGAATCATTCTGGAGGACCTACAAATGCCTACAGAAGTGTTTTCTCTAAGAAACTTTAAGTTCTCCAGCAGAATTAATATATAGAGAATATATTAATCAAAACTGCAAACAATGAAATCCTCAAAAGTCTGGGTCACGAATGTATAGGGCCAACTGTACTCACTGTCTAATCATCAGATGTATAGATACTATTCCTTACAGAATGAAATGGAAGCCTGAATCGCAACTGAGCCCAAAGTTATATGTCAAACCAGCAGGAATGGATGAAGCCATTTTGCTCTCTGAAGCAAAGGACAAGAAACTTCTCTATTCCACGTACTGAAGTCCAGTACAAAACTGGACTGGCAAATAACCTTTCAACACTAGCAACATGGTAGGGTCTTCCAACACATATGAGAGCAGCATGGTAGTTTGGGGAAGCTTGATTCTGTTCTTCAAGAAAAGAAGGTAGCCAGGGGGCTCAGAAGAATGGCAGTCTGTCACTGCTGCTGCACTTCACCACCCACCCAGGTGCCAGCCTCTTTTGCACTCTGCACATACATTCCCCACTTCCATTGTGAACAAAAACAGATGCCTTGCAGAAAAAAAAGGATAAGCACAAAACTTGTAACTGCTGATTATTTTAAACTGCAGGAATAATGAATACCAAAAAAATGATTAACTTTCTCAAATAGAAAACAAAATGTTTCAACACACAAATCATTTTGAATAGTCTTGTGAATTGTGATGTTAAAATTTACCATCTCTTTAAAGTTTCATTTACAGATATATCAAAATGTAACTTTGTGTGCTCTTTCCCTTTGTTCCCATCACAGGATCAGTTCTGCATCCTTCTGAGGTCTGCACCTTAGGTGGCTGCCTAGTTGGCTAATGATAGCATCAGCTCTGCTCCCACGTGAGGCAGTTGACTCATTCTGTTTCATAGTAGGACTGGTCTGATACTGCAAAAGAGTTAATTGAGAATGCAGACTGAAGATTTCTGTGGTAGTAATTTGCAAATAATAATAATAATAATAGTTATTGTCCCAGCCTTCTCCCAGGGCTGGGACTCAGGGTAGCTTACAACATTAAAAAAAACACCATACAGTTTAAAACATACAAAAATAGTATATTCACAAAGAATTAAATTATTACAATAATTAAAACCAATTCAATGCTAAAATCAAATACTTTTAAAATATTAAAATGCTTAAAAGACATTAAAACTATAATAAATTTCTGTTTTAAAAGCCTGTCTAATCAACTAGGTCTTAGCCTGCTGATGGAAGGATAACAAGGAAAGGGCCATTCTGGCCTTCCTGAGCAGGGAGTTCCAGAGTTTAGGGGCAGCCATGGAAAAGGCCCTTTCTCATGTCCCTACCAAATGTGCTTGTGATGGTGGTGGGATGGAGAAAAGGGCCTCCCCTGAGGATCTCCCAGACTGGGCCAGCTCATATATGGATCTGCCAAATAGCCTGAACCTTAGACATATGGCGTTATAAGTCATCACCAGCACTCTGAATTGTGCCCAGAAACAACAGGGCCATTGTGTGATCTCTGTAACCTCCCCCTGTTAGCAGCCTGGCTGCAGCTCTCTGCACCAGCTGAAGTTTCTGAACACTCTTCAAAGGCAGTCCCATGTAGAGCACATTCCAGTAGTCCAAATGTGATGTAACCAAGGCATGTACCACTGAGGCCAGATCCTTTGTCTGAAGGAACGGGCGTATTGGTGCACAAGTTTTAAATGTACAAAAGGACTCCTGCTCACCGCAGAGACCTTGCCTCCAGATTCAAAGCTGAGTCCAAGAGTACTCCCAAACTGCAAACCTGTGTGTTCATAGGGAGCGTGATCCCATCTAACACAGGCTGGATCCCTATTCCCTGATCTGCCTTCCAACTGGCCAAGAGCACCTCTGTCTTATCTGGATTAAGTTTCAACTTGTTTGCCCTCATCCAGTCCATTACTGATGTCAGACACTGGTTTAGGACCAGGACAGCCTCCTTGGAATGGGGTGGAAAGAAGTAGTGGAGTTAGTGTCATTGGCATATTGATGACACCACACCCCAAAACTCCAGTCAACCTCTCTCAGTGGCTTCATGTATATGTTAAACAGCACAAGGAACAGCACATAACCCTGAGGGACCCCACAGGTCAATGGCCAGGGAGTCGAGCAGGAGTCCTCTTGCACCACCTTCGTCCCTCCAGGAAGGAATGGAACCACTGTAAAACAGTGCACCTAAGTCCCATCATAGAAAGGCAGTCCAGAAGGATACCATGGTCAATGGTATCGAAAGCTGCTGAGAGGTCCAGGCAAACCAACAGGGACACACACAGACCCTGTCCAGTTCCCTGTGTAGGTCATCCACCAAGGCAACCAAGGTGGTCTCTGTTCCATAACCAGGCCTGAAAACAGACTGAAATAAATTTTGACAATCTGTTTCATCCAGATACCCCTGGAGTTGGAAAGCTATCACATATTGTAAAATCTTGCCCCAAAATGTTAGGTTGGACACTGGCTGATAATTATTCATTATTGTGGGATCCAAGGATGGCTTTTTTAAAAGAGGCCTCATTGCTGCCTCCTTTAGGTAAGATGGAACTCTTCCTTGCTGTAGGGAGGCACTGACTACCTCCTTTACCCACTCATCCACTCCCCCTCTGGCTGTTTAATAAACCAAGAAAGACAAGGGTCCAAGACACAGGTGGTGGCTTTTACCTCTCCAAAGATCCATCAGGCTGCATAAGTTGAAAAGTATCCAGTAACACTGGACTGACAGGAGCCAAGGTTACATCCACTAAATTGTGGTGTGTTTGCTTTTGCCTGGAAGCATAATACATTTAGGCCCTGCTTACAGTCTAAATTTAGATCAGCTTTGGGCCACCTACACTATCACAACTTTCCCAAATGAATCCAGAATCACAGACCCTGCCAGTACAGGAACCCATAGCTAAAGCATACCTGAGAGATGGTCATCCTCTGTTTAAAAACCTCCAATGAAGGACAATTCACCACGCTCAAAGCTAGTGTAAGATCATCAGAAGTGCTTCTGAATATTTAGTTGGCACCTCTTATTTTTATATAATTTGAATCTCTTGGGTTAGTTGCTCTACTTTGGAGCAACAGAAAGCAAGGTCATTCCACCATCCACATGACAGACCTTCAGATATTTCAAGTTGACTTTCATATTATTTGTAAGTCTTCTCTTCTCAAGGCTAAACATGCACAATTCCTTCAAACTCACATGTATGATTTCCAGGCACTTTATTACCTTGGTCATGTTCTTCTGCACATATTCCACATGCCACCTGCTGTAGCCTTAGATCTTAGCACACCTCCAGTTATTTGATATGGGGTATCAGGTCATTTTTTTCTTCCAATGTGTCAGGGCCCACTACCATAGTTCTGCCCTTTGGCTCCAATTGTTCCTCACCCTGGAAAATTATCAGGGACCAGCAGCGCATGTCTTCAAGACTGGCACTTTGAATAGCACTGTCTTAGATGACTTTCTCAAGGAGTTTAAGACAATATAGCAGAGCCATTAATTGTCCGGCCAAATCCGAAGCAGATTTAGTTCAGGATTTAATTCAATGCTGTGACTGGTCATATTCTGACATCCCAAATTCCCCCCATTCCAGTATCATTATGTGAATTTGCCAAAATGCCATGAAGTACATGCAGTCAGCAGGTCAGCCTTTAACCACTCCTGCACTAATGGTCACATTTTTCCAGGATCACATAGCTGTAATAAGAGAAGACAGACTAAATCTTCCAGCTCTGCACAGCTTATTTCTTCATTGCCCTCCTTCCTCGATGGCTGCAGTTTTAGTAGCCTTTCCCTCTCTTGTCTCCAACAGGATTCCTCCTGCACACCAAGAGAAATTCCCCTTGTAAGCTCTCAATGGAATACACTCAGAGGAGCATGCAGTAGATTTACTTGCAAACAACAGGAGGAAGATGTATGCACGAGTGTCCCGTAGTGGATTATCCTATAGACAGGTGTACCATGAGATAACAGCTATATTTACTTCATGTATATATTAAACAGCACATAACCCTGAGGGACCCCACAGGTCAATGAAATCTTACCCATTGGCAAATGTCAGTTTCTTCATGTGGAGTTAAGAATAATCCCTTAGGGGTTTTACAGACTGCCCAAAAAGGGCAATCTGGTGCCACCTCTTTTTTGTCCGCATCTTTGCCACAGCAACCAGACGGAGCTGGACTAAAAAAGGAACCCCAAAAAGCGGCTCCTTTTTGTGTCACCGTTGTGATGCAAAAAAGGAAAAAAGCACCATAGGGTGCCTTCTATTATGTTGCAGCTGCACAGCACAGTATAGAAATTATGCATCTGTGACATCGTTGCTGCGTACGCTGTGTATATGGCACTGCACAGCAACAATGTTCTTGTCACGTGCTAGGGTTGCGGAGCATGTATACGCTCCACCCCCGGGCAACCCTAACATGTGACAGGGGCACCCCTTCATGCCCGTATGTATCGGGCCTTAGTTTACAACTAGTTTTACCAAAGGGCAAGAGGTCCTTTCATACTACACAGTTATAGCACTATGATTCAAGTCTAACTGCCATGGTTTCATACTATGAACTCCTGGGATTTCCAGTTTAGAAAGAAGAACTTAATATTCTCAGCCAGAGAGCAAAGGGCTTGAACAGAGCACAAACCCCACGATTCCAAAAAATGCAGCCAAGGCAGTTAAAATCATAATGCTGTAATTTTGGAGTGTGAAAGGGACTGAATTCTCAAGGGACTGAATGTTAGCAGACCAAAGTTTTATAATGCCCACCTCCAAAATGGTTCCCTACCAAGATCAGTGTAGCTTCTCCTTCCCCATTGGTTTCAGTAATTTGGGAGTTCAGTTGCTGACCTGTAGATAATTATAACTTAAGATGGTTTGATCCCCTGTATTCCAAGGAGAGATAGATTAGTCACATTAGTGTGCAATTCAAAACTTTTTCACCTATAGGAGTCCTATCATAACACATTCCAGGCCAGACTTAGATTAGATCTACTGGTTATTTATATCCCATGAGCAAAATTTATCACACGGCTTGATGTTCAGTCATAAACATAAAGCAGGAAAGGGGAATATACATGATTTCTGCTTTTCCTACAGTTTGGAAGGGAAGAAGAGTTTGCAGGAAAGACAAAATGTCTGAAGAAGCAGTATAAACTTGATTTTAGGAAGAGTGACAGTTAAATTCCATGCAATTAAACCTCCGCATCCAGAGCAAATTCTAGGATAAGCTGAGTCACCCTTTTCCAGAATTTGAAATATTTCAAAATGCAAAAATGTCCGTTTGAATGGCTTTCTAATGGTTCAGTGTCCACAAAGTTTGTTTCATGCACAAACTTATTTTAAAATGTTGTGTATAAATTGCCTTCACACGATGTGAACATAAATGAATTTAGTGTCTGTATTTGGGTCCTGTCTCCATGATGTATTTGTAAATATTTCAAAATCAGAAAAAATCTGAGGCCCCAATCATTCTGGTTCCAAGTATTTTGGATAAGGGAGACTCAAGCTGTAATTGTCTTTTTTTAAAAAAGATGGTGGGTTGGTGAAGCAGGGAATGTGGACATGCATATGCTTGCATCTAAAGTGAGTTGATAGGTCCCATCTTAGGGGGGGGGCAGTGAATCCACTCTAGATTTTAGCTTGAACTTTATGGAACTATCCAGCTTTGATAGCTCCCTTAAAATTTGGACTAAAGCCCAGTATCGATTCACCACACTACTAAAATTGGAGCCAGCATCTGACATCAGAATCATACTGGTTTCCCATTCAGATGGGGTCAACATAGTTTCAGCAGCAAAACTGCAGCATAAGGATTCGGATTGTGGGCCCAGATTCTGAGGGCATAAAACAACAAACACTTGGAACTAAACACCCTAACCAGACATTCATTCTGATGCATGCTTTATTTGGATGAAGACAGGCTACTTCATATTGAAGAGCCTTGCTGGACCATATGAAGGCATCCTCTCTCTCTCATCCCAGCCTGCTTCACCCCTCCAATGCTGTATCATTGAGCAGTTGCTGTTTTTCTTACCAGTCCATAGGAAATTGCATGAAGGGAACAGGGAACCCGCATGCACCAAGCTTGGCTCTGTGTGCTGCAAGGAGAATGCAGGCATAGGTTTCTTTCATAGCATTCAACTACAGCCCCTTCAACTGCAGCTTCCCACTCCCTGCTTTCAGGCTATGAAAAAAGGAGAAAACAAAAGCAGTGCTAGGGAAGATCTGCCATAGGATTGCTGCTCAAATGGGTTATGATCAAACACTGAATGGCTTGATAAGGGAGCCCTGTCCTATCCACTCATGCCAATGTATCCAGTATCCAAATCCTGGACCTTGAGGGTAAAAACCAGACATGCACCTCTTCCTTTCTGGCAGTAAAAACCCAAACCACCCCAATGTAAGAAATTATTGGTATTTAACTATGCAGATTGTGCAGCATGTCCCTGGTACATCTGAACTATTGGTATAAAACAGGATACTCTGGTATAGTTAAAAAATAATATTTACTTTATTGTTACAAAGAAGTCCTTCCAAAATAGGAAAGCAGATAGTGGAAAAACCTATACTTTGTATAAGAGTCCCTAAATGCTGACTCTGACGCATGAATGTAGAACGGCCTTCTCTAAGGCAAGAGCCTCATGGCTGTTGCATCCTTCTCTGACGTAGGGACAGAAAGGAGAGAGTGAGTTGTAAAACACTGACTCTTAAGAGGGAGGAGAGAGAAAGTGACCTCTTCAGGAATTACACAGCAGAAAACGTCCATAAGAATAGTAGGTTTAGACTCAGAAGAAGGAGTAAAAATAGAAAGAAGGAACATCAACCATCCTAGATATGCGGATGACATCATATTACTAGCAGAAAACAGCATAGACTTAGAACAATTACTAAAGAAGGTCAAAGAAGAAAGTACAAAGGCAGGCTTAATGTTGAACATAAAGAAAAACAAAATAATGACCATGGAAGAAATACATAAATTCAACCTAGACAATGAAGAAATCAAAATATATAAAGAGTTCCCATGCCTTGGATCAAACATTGATCAGAATGGAGACTGCAGCCGAGAAATAAGAAAATGACTAGAGATGGGATGGACAGCAATAAAAGGATCTGAAAAGATCCTAAATGGTAAAGATATACAACTGAGCACAAAAGTCAGAATAATCCAAGCTATACTATTCCCCATCAACATGGGTGGGTATTAGAGCTGAAAGTGAGGGAGGAAAAGCATAGGAAAAATAAATTTTGAGATGTAATGCTGGAGAAAAGTGCTGAGGATACCCTGGACATCCAAAAAGATAAACAATTGGGTACAAGAACAGATCAAACCCTAACTTCCCCTGGAAGCCAAGATGATAGCTTTGGTACCTTGGCCACATCATAAGAAAGCAAGACTTACTGGAAGACATTAATGCTTGGAAAGGTGGAAGGCAACAGAAAGCACAGAAAATCACACACCAGATGGCTAGATTCAATTAGAGAGGCCACAGGCATGACTCCATTGGACCTAAGCAGAGCAGTGGAGGATAGGGGGTCTTGGAGATGTTTCATCCACAAGGTTGTTATGAGTCTTCTTGAAGGCAATTAACAACAATACCAACAACAGAGTACAGAGAGAGAAATAAGACAGGCAATTAAGGAAGTCCAACAGTCTTTAAGGAAATTCTCTCTCTAGCCCTAATTGCCAAAGGCTAGCATTGATGCATTTTTTACTTCCAACTTCCAAAACCATTATTGCAAAAGTATTTACTTACTTGCTTACTTAATTCATCAATGGCCTGTCTTTCTCCCACCAGCAGATTCAAGGTGACTCACAGCAAGTTAAAAAACAAAAGATACAGAAACAACACACTCTATCTGCCACAGCAAGTTAAACATCAAGCCTCTTCCTAAATATAATATAATAAAAAGGTTTCTGCCTGCTGATGGAAAAAGAGAAACAAGGGGCTAATTGAACCTCCTGTGGAAGGGAGTTCCTCAGCTTGGGAGCAGCCCCCCCCCCCAAAAAAATTAAAATATTTCCATCATGCTCTATGGCTGAGGATCTCAAGGAGGCCTCCATGCAGAGCAGATTGAATGGGATAATTTTAAAAGGCTAAAATCAAAGACATAGCAGTGTTCGTCTGGGAAATTAGTATGCAAAGGGACCTTGCAGCGCCTTTCAGGCACAACTGAAAGACAGAAATTGTGAACTTTCCTAGGCACAAATTTGCAAAAGCTAGTGCTACCAACTTCTGTCCTTCAGTTAGTCTCAAAGGGGCTGCAAGACCCCTTTAAAAGCCTGAGAGCATCTTAAGCCTCTCCACACCTAAAACAAGATGGATTCAACAGTTAATCACAAACAATTTGCTGGCCTAAGGCCACCACTTCCTCCTCCTACCTAAGGCCAGGGCTGGCCCTGATAGAGGCCCGTAGATAGGTGGAACCTGAGACAGTGGAGAGGATCTTTCACTGAAGATGTAGAGAGAGAATACAACCTCTTTGACACATTGCAGAGCTAAAGCCCTGCAGTTAATTAAAAGAGAAAAGAAAGGAAAGGAAGCTTTGTGGTGTTGTTTTCAGAGTCCTCTATTTTCAGAGTCCTTTACTCCCACCCCAAAAGCTGTGCCCAAAAGCATGTGCAGAGTGCTCTTCCATCTTGCTAAGGGCCAAGTGAGGAAGGAGAGGAGGGAAAAGGTGAGAAGGGCTGAATTCCTGGGGAAGGGAGAAGAGCCTGGAAACAAAGCCTGCATCAAGGTTGGAACCACTATAAATGTGATGAAATTCTGGGATTTGTAGTTAGCGGTAGCACCAAAGCTGACTGACAGAGAAGGCTCCATGTCTCCCAGAACTACAGATCCCAGATTTCCATAACAGTGAGCCACGCAGTGAAAGGACCTTGATTATGCCTGCAGTGCCAGGGTGGCTGGATGTGACAACTGCAGAGGAGGACAAAGCAAAATATGCACTCATGAAAAATGGAGGACGTGACTAAAGCCCCTCCTAGAAATATAAATGCAGGCTGCTTAGTCTTGCTCAGAGTGGAGGGCATTTTGGAATTCCTTCTGGAGGGAAGGCTGAAATGGAGGAAAGGAGGATGCCTGGTGCAGCCAAAGGAGCTCCTCTGCCTTCCCTGCAGCTGCCTCTCCTTGTGTCTCAGGTGGCTTCCTTCCTACAGGCTTTGCTCCGTGGAAATCGGGTGCTCCCGGCTGGGCTGAGCTTGGTTTCAACCGCAGGATTGTGAATCACAGTCTCCCAATCCCTCCTCCCAAGCCTCTGCTGCAGAGCAAGTGACCTCCTTGGCTAAGCAGGCCAAGCCAAGGGTGACCAGAGGTCCTCCTTTTCCAGGACATCTCCTCCATTTCCACCATCTGTCCAGGAGGGATCCCAAAACCACCTCCCTTTGGAGCATCACAGAGAAGCATGCACTTATTTTATAGCAGTTTTTCTCTTAGCTTTTCTTTTGCAGTGCCCTCCATTTGTCTTGAATGCCCTCCATTTGGCGGTGCCTTGTCCTCCTTTGCACCTCCTGGGTTCCCAGGCTGCTCTCCGCAGCGGCTGGGCAGGACCTGAGTTCGAGACACCCTCCCTGTAGCCTCCCACCCCTTTGTGCCCTCAAAAGGAAAAGGGAGGGAATAGAGCAGGGGAGAAGAGTAGCTTGACTTTTTTAAAAAGCTGTTTATAACCTCCTTTCCATCATGGGGGGAAAAAGCATTTGGTCACGAAAACACTGGTGCTCTTTGGTGCCTCCTTTAATCTACGTGATGCATTAGGCCATCTCAGAAACTGTAAGTAAAAAAAAGAAAAGGCTTCCTTCCTATGACGATTTAAATTTGCGTAGAAAGGAATCCGAGGGATGAATACTATGCATCCCCCGCACCAATGAAAGTTATAGTTTCCACTGAAATCCTACAGATACCTACTCAAAAGTAGAGCCCCGTCGAGTTTATTGGAGCTTATTCCCTGACTTTCAGGCAAATGCAGTGAAAATGAAAAGAGAGGGAATGCATCAGAAATAATCAATCCACCACCACCACCACCATCATCATCATCATCAATCTGTAATTATTATTACATAATAATCTGTTATTATTTAAGTAGGACATAGTCCTATATCGACATAGATTTAAGAATGGCAGCAATTGTTCAATTTTCGTTTGAAACCCAGACCTAGAGAAGGGCTTTGGAACCGGAATATGTCGATTTATTGGACTTTGAGGGTATTGATGAAAGGGAATATGACAGATGGAGAGCCCGGGAATGCAATGACAATTTGAGCTAATGCCGCTTAAACGGTTTCCAGATTTCTCTGCCCAGGGAAATTCCTCCTAACTAAAAAATCTTAAAAATTCACCCACCCTAAAAACCAATATTCTTTGTATAGCCGAAAGGAAGAAAGAGCCGACAATGCCGTCTTATGGGCTGCGGGAGATTTTGTATCTCTCCTGGTTCAGCTGGGATTTCTAATTTTGATATTCTTCTTTGCGTCTGACAAAAGTATTCTATCATCCTTTTTTTTTCACTGGAGACAAATCTGTCCGGTTGTTGCGTTTCGATGACGATTACTCAAAAATATAGATCTCCCCCTTTTGATTAGAAAGAAACGAGTAGGTTGCTTCGCGTCTCAGTATTTATGAAAAGGAATAGGATGTTTTGAAATGGCTGATGGGTTTGTTTTAAGGGAACAGATTTCGACATTTCCCAGAAAAAAGATAAACGAATATATGCGTTTTCATGCCATCCCCACGTCCCGGCTATGAGGCTGTGCTTCTCAAAATTAGTCCCAGAGATTGATGGTGTGTCGCTTTTAATTTACTTTCTGGATTTAATGGGATTTCTCTAACCTTGGTGGAGGCAGGGAAGGAGGGACTAGACCATGCTAAGACCAAAACTATGTCTCTGTCGCCATTGCTTGCTTATTCTGAGGTTAAACAGATCCTTTCTAAACACCATTGGGGTCAGATTTTCTATTCAAAACAACAGGATTTATTTCCAGAAAACTGCTTTTATGGATATGCAGCCTGAGGGATTCATACACCCTCATATCAAAGCAATCCCAATGTACTTCGTTTTCATTTCCCAGTTGTTATGTAGAGGGGTGTGTTGTTGGTTGCTTCCTTTCTTGCAAGAAAACCTGTAACATTTTAGCACGAGGTAATGCTTTCCTTTATCTCCTTGAAAATACTCAGCCCAGGATTGTTGGAAGTTGCCAATGATTTCCTATATAGGGACTGTCTTACTTTCTCTGTATGCACACATTCAACACTCACTCACACACAGTATCATAATATCATTTATTGTTGTTGTGTGCCTTCAAGTCCTTTCCGACTTAGGCATTGCCTAAGGCAAAGCCTATCATAGGGTTTTCTTGGCAAGATTTCCGACAATGGTTTGTGGCGTTGCTTTCCTCTGAGGCTGAGAGAGAATGACTTACCCAAAGTCACCAAATGGATTTACATGATCTAACAGAGATTTGGACTCTGTTCTCTAGAGTCCTAATCCAAGACCCAAACCACTGAGCAAAGAAGGCTGTCACTATCATACTATTATTCTTATTTTTAAAAAGTTGAACATCTCAAGTTTTCATTTGTTTTTTGAACACCCGATAAATAAGTCCTACTTTTAATTTAAGAAAAAATAAATGTCCTAGATACCATTTTCCACTCACAAAATAAATAGAACTAGAATTTTTAAAAAGCAATAGAAATGTCTTGATAAAAAAGGAAAAGCAAAGAAACCATGACACCCAAGTAGCCAAACTTTTTCCCCTCTGCAAATCCCAGTAAAGATATGAATGTAGAAGATATGAATGTAGATGGATAACTGGAGGAAGTGAATCTCGACTCTCTTTGGGAAGGAGTTTTAGAGCCTTTAGAGGCCATCAAGGCTGCATCCACACTGGAGCAATAACCCGGTTTGGCCCCGCTTTAACTCTTTCTGTGGCTCTTTGCTATGGAATTCTGGGAGTTGGAGTATGTTGTGGGGCCCAGAGCGGAGCTCCGCTCCGCTCTGGGCCCACAACAAACTCCAACTCCCAGAATTCCATAGCCTTGAACCAGAAGAGAGTTAAAGCGGTGCCGAACCGGGTTATTCCTCCAGTGTGGATGCAGCCCAAGACCTCTAAGGCAGGATGGAAAAGAAGAATGCAGTCTTCCTTTTCAGTATGTGTTTTGCTTAGAAATAGGCACAATAGCACTTTTATCAGATGTGTGCGTATTTCAGTATGATTGCCTCTCAAGTAAATAGGCAGCCTAAGGTAGTGGTTTGAGACTAGCCTTCCAATCCTGGATCGGCCATGAAACCCACTGGGTGACCTTGGGGCAAGTCACACTCTCTCAGCCTCACAGCAAAGGCAATGGCAAACCTCCTCTGAAGAAATCTCGCCAAGAAAACCCCATGAAACTTGCAGGGTTGCCAGAGCCTTCAAATTTGTCATCTGAAGAAGGCCGTCGGACAATGTAAGAAAGCTTTTCTTCAGGGAGAAATCTGTACTTCATTTCTATTTTTTCTCTTTTTCTGTTATTCGTGGGTAAGAGCCTCCAGCAGTACGCTGACTACATCTTTCAACCGAAGTTTGTCCCTCTGCAGCCCCACTTCCCTCCAAAGACAGGCGTGGTTCCCCCCCCCCCCCCCATTGAAATCAATGGAAATCTCCTTTGCTGCTGATGTCGCCCAGTCCGTAAATAAACCCCCTTCCCATAGAAAGTATGGGGATGGTATATCTGATCAAACCTCACACTGTGCGGCGTTTATTTCGGGGGGAAAAAAGGACCTTTGGAGGCTGTAGCCTGTCCAGTCCAGAGACTCTGCAGAAGTTATGGTTCCTTTCCTCCTCCATCAATTGTGGAATAACTAAACCTTTTTAGACTGCCCTCCTAAAGGATATGGGATGCAGTAATGGAGGGCTGTTGAGCAAAATCACATAAAGAGCTGCCGATGCTCTTCTTTGTATGAGCAGCCAACCCTCCTCTCTATTGTTATCTCTAATATAAAGGTATATATATATTTTAAAATATGTCCCCTCCCAATAGATTGAAGGATGAGGACACTTGGGGTGTCCTAATCCCAATGGGTGGGTTCTTTGGGACTCGGTCCCCATGGAATCAAAGGGGTTTACTTGCTCTGTGCAAGAGGACTTGCTTTCTCTTCTTACTCTTTCCACCTCGGAGGGGGGGGGGGAAATAAATAAACCACCAACATTTCTCTGCTGGATCCCTTTTCTAAACACAAATGGGAACAGCCAGTCTCTTCCCCTTACACCACACCCCAGTCGTTTCCCCCTAGGAAGGGTAACGAGTTTGCAAAAAAACCGCCGTTCCATTCAAATCCTAAATCGTTACTTGGCTGGAAGAAAAAATAGCAGAGGGCGGTGTGGCTCCTCACTGCGGAGGTTTTTTGCGTGTGGAAGACATAGATATGGAGGGGGGCTGTTCTTGAACGGGGGTGGGGGATTGAGAAAGAAAGATGGAAGAGAAGGGGGGCTGATGGGGCTTTGGGTGCAATAGGACGTGTCCCTCTCCTGTCCTCTCCCTCTCTTCCTCCCTCCCACTATTTGTTCTTCTTTCTCTTCTTCGAGTCACCAGCAAGAAAGTTCTGGGCTGGGCTTAGAAGGAGCATCACGAAGAGGACAACCCCCCCCCTAAAAAAAAAAAAATCCTTCTTCTCTCCCAAAAAAATTGAAAAAAAAATCTTCCAGGGGCTCCTTAAGTCTCAGTCAGTCCCAGCCTCCTCTAGACAGCACTGCTGAGTTTTTCCCCTCCTTCTTCCTTATTACTATTATTAAACAAAGACAACCCAAACCACCCCCCAAGTTCTCTGACTCCAAGGGCAATGATTGATCCGATCCTTACGATCAAGGAAATGTCACCCGAAAGGCACCTTGCGAGGCATTGACGCAAAACCCCAAAAAACCCCACCCTCCCAAAATCCAGCTAGGGATAGAAAGCTTGGCTCTTGCTTGAGCCCAACCCAGTCTCCTGGTCCTCTTCTCTGCGGCTGGCTGTCTTCTCCCTCAATAAAAAAGGAGCCTTTCTCCCTTCTGCTGCTGCTTCCATCCGATGCTCTTGGAGACATGGTAAGTGAGGGGGGGTTTCTTTGGAAGGGGGGGGGTGAATGTAAGGAAATAGGCCTCCTTCCTTTTCTTTTTTTGTCTGTTTTGGGGTTGGGGATAAGGGAGGAAAAAGGGTTTCTTTTACTCCCGATCCCCTTGGACAATATTAAAAATTAAGGTTGGAGATTGGAAGTGTCTTGGTTGGAGGGAATTGGCTCAAGAGGGAAGAGAGCTGTCCAGGGTCCTGAAAAGAGCTAAGCTGTCCAGGGTCCTGAAACCTCTTCTGTCTTCCTCCTGAAAGGAAACAGGGATTTAGGCTTCATCCAGAGTGTCAGGAATGATCCGGTGTGAGTCCACTTTAACTGCCATGGCTCAAGGCTGTGGAATTCTGGGAACTGCAGTTCCCAGAATTCCACAGCCTTGAGCCATGGCAGTTAAAGTGGACTCACACCGGATCATTCCTGACACTCTGGATAAAGCCTCGGGACAGGTATTAAGTTGCGACGGGAGAGTAAGGGTCACTATCTGTTGTTAATGAGAAGTTACATATTTACTGAATTTGTGGAAGTTTGTGTTCGTGGCAGTGTTGGGATTTCAGCCCTGTCAAAAGTGAGGGTCTCTTCCCCCCCCCCCCCCAAAATAAAACCGGGGCAAAAACAAAAACAAAAACTGAGTTTCCTATTAGGGATCCTAGCGACTGTGCTGCTAGGATTGAGAAAGCGTGGGGAAGCCAGGCCATCTCAGCCACATTCATAGACTTCCGCACTGTAGAAATAATCCGGCTTGGCCCCGCTTTAAGTGCTGCGGCTCCAGCCCGACGAAACCCTGGGGCTTCCTGTTTTAGATGGAGCTATGGCAGTTTAAAAGTGGGGTCGAAGTGTTTTTATTTCTACAGCGCAGATGCGCTCGGAGACAACAGAATCCCTTTGGGGCCAGATCCAGAGTCAGTCGGATTTCGAGTCGGACCTATTGCTTGCATCCACTTGAGTTTGTGTAAGTTTTTAATCTGCTCTTGAGCAGGACTAGGTCTGGCCCCAAAGGATCCGAATCTGTTTGCATCTCCAACTGCATCCACACTGGAGAGATAAATATAAATATAATATAGATAAAGATAAATATAATAAATAACCCAGTTTGGCACCGCTTTAACTCTTTGTCTGGCTCAAGGCTATGGAATTCCGGGAGTTGGAGTTTGTTTTGTTAAAGTGGTGCCAAACCGGGTTATCTCTCCAGTGTGGATGCAGGGTGTTAGAGAAGACAAGCGGGCCTTCTTGGTTCAAATGGATCCGATTCTCGCTTCCTGCGGGCTTTATCCAGATTTTGGTCCAAACAATCGGCGTCTGTGTGGGATCTTCTTCCTGGGACCAGCAGAGCCCCTGTTCCTGAGTGCCCTAGTTCCTCCGCAGCCGCAGGAAAGGCATCTTGGCAGGTCTTTCCCCCCAATGCCCCCCCCAGTGCCTCCCAGTCCAAAGCCAGTGGGCTTTGCTGAATGACAGGAAGGCAATGGGGCGTAAAATTAAAGATGCTCAATGCAACGGTGGCAGGGGAAGGAGGGAGCATCCTGCAGCCGTGAGCAGAAAACCAAGAAGGCGAGGATGGGAGGTCTGCCGGAGGGCAGGTGATCCTTTCCAGGACAATTCTGGGGGGAAAGGAAAGGCCGGTCCCATCCTTGGCTCTTTGAAATCTTAAAAGCCAACTATGGCTGGCGTCCTGTGGTTTCAACCCAGCTAAAGTTGACTCAATTCCTAGCAATTGCTGAATGGTAAGTCAGCCTGGGGTTGGTGGCTTGGGTGTCGGACTAAGGATGTGTAGCCACACTGCAGAAAGAAAGCGGTTCGACACCGCTTTAACTGCCCCGAGGCTCTCCTACCGACATCTTGGGCTTTTATACTTTGGTGAGGCACCAAGACCTCTCTGGCAAACCAGGCTAAATACCTCACCAAACTACAGATCCTAGGATGCCGGGTTTATTATTTAAGAGACTAATTTTAATTGTGCTATGGTTAATTCTTTTTGGTGGTGGGGGGCGATACGGGGATATTTGTATATACAATGTATTGGACTGATTTTTAGAGGTAAGACGCTTTGATTGTTTGACAACAAAAAAGCGGGATATAAATAAAGTTTATTATATTTATTATTATTGCACTGGATAAACCCGTGGCAGTTCGTGTCAAAATGATTTTAGGAGTCCGGGGCGGGGGGGGGGGGGAACCAGGGTTTGAATCCTGGCTCGAATATGAAAACCCTTGGCTCGGATATGAAAATGCCTTGGGGTTTTCTTGGCACGATTTGTTCCGGGGAGGTTCCCCTGAGGCTGAGAGAGTGTAGTCAACCCATATGCAGACGGATCTCTTCCGACAGGCCTTTCCTGAATAGAATTCCTCGGCTGTAAACACACACCCGCTTTACAATTGTATTATGCTGCCTGTTATGCCCAATAGACCATTTGCTATTAAGAGATTTTAGCAGGCTATATTTTTTTTAAAACTGTGCTAAGTTTAATTCTTTTTTTAAAGGGTGCGTGTGTGTGTGTTAAGATGTATTATCATGTATTGTTATTACGTATTGGACTGGTTTCTTTTAACAGGTAAGCCGCTTTGATTGCTCTTATAGTAGAAAAGCGGGATACAAATACAACTTTTATTTTGATTTGTTTTATTTCATCTGTCCGTCTCCGGTTATTATAATGTATAGAGTTGGTGTTTTGTTTTTTTTTTTTAAAAATATATGTTTAATGTGCTTAATGGATGACAAACCCCCTCAGATGAAATCTGGCCAAGAAAACCCCAAGATAGGTTTGACCCCAGGATAGGTTGGAAAGGACTTGAAGGGACAGGACAAAACCAAAGCCGAAAGAAATCCAATGGCTTCTCGGGGTCTTTCAGGGGAGGGAGGGAGGGAATAATTAGAAAATGGAGTGTTGCCTATTTTCCTGTTTAAGTGTAAGCCGCCTCGACGGTCTCCTGGACGGAGAGGCGGGGGACAAAGGAAACTTTTACAGTATTATGCCTTTTGGCTTTATGAAGGTGTGTTGCGTGGAAGGCAGTTTCCTAGCGTCGCATGCCCATAAAACCTCCTCTAAGCCGGCTCTGTTCTTGCAGGACTTGCCCGGACCTAAAGAGATGAGGGCCCAGCTCGCCCACAGCCCGGAGCCACTCGCCCAGGGCCTGATCCGACAGAGCCCCGAGCGAGAGCAGCCGCCGCCGCCGCCCAGAAGCCTCTCCTGCCAGGCGCCTTCGCAGCTGGCCCTCTCGGCCGACCCTCCTTCCTGGCCGCCCGAGGAGCCCGGCCCCAAGGAGGCCAGGGTGGGCATCTGCCAAGCGGCCCCCGTGGGCCCTTCCTCCGCCGCCCACGAGGCCCAGGAGCCCGGCAAGATCGGGTTGGCCCCGCAAAGCCCCGACGCCGGAGGAGGGAAAAGCGCCCTCGAGCAGAACAACGCCAAGCCCGGATGGGTGAACATGAGCCAGAGCACCGTGGTCCTCGGCACCGATGGCATCACCTCCGTCCTCCCCGGCAGCGGCAGGATCCCCGAGGTAAGCGTCCGCACCCCACGAATCACCCCGCTTCGAGACCCCTTTCCCCGCCTGGGCTCAACGCTGGGCAACGCTGGGGGGACTCTGGCTGCATCCACACTGGGGAAATAACCCGGTTTGGCACCGCTTTAACTGCTCTGGCTCAAGGCTATGGGATTCTGGGAGTTGGAGTTTGTTGTGGGGCCCAGAGCGGAGCAAAGCTTTTCTATCTATCTATCTATCTATCTATCTATCTAATCTATCATCTGTCTATCTATCTATCTATCTATCTAGTAGTTGTAGCTGTGTTATATTATGTGGCTGTGTTTTGTTCTGTGTGTGTGAGAGAGAGGCTCTCTCTCTGTCTCTGTTTCTCTCTATGTATATATTCAGGCCTTGATGGGTAACCATAATACAATCAGAGTGTGTAGGTGTGTTATATTATGTAGTTGTGTGTGTATATATATACATATATATATATACACACACACACATACACACACACACAGAGATCCAGGCTTTGTCCAGAAGTCTCTCCTCCAGCTAGGAAACACTAGGGCAGCCCGGAGAGCTTAGTCTTGCCTCCTTGCCTCGGGTGGGCGATGCCTACTAGTGCCACCATGGCGGTGGAGGAATGCCCCTTCTCCTTCTGCCTTCTAAGCCCCGCTTCTCAACCCCATGGACTTCCTTGCTTGCTGCCGCCCACCCCGGGCCTCAGGCGGGAGGGGAAGGGGGGTCGGCAGAGCTTGGGAGGAAAGCCGGGGCTGCATTTGGGGATGGAGGTCCGGGCCCATCCATCACTCCTTGGCAGGCAGCCGACTCCTTCTGCCTCGGGGTCAGGGAGTCGGGGGTGGGCTGTTTCGGAAATGTGTGCGTTGCGGTTGTGTTTTGAAAAGTGTGGCATGAATGGGTTTTCACTGATGCTCTTCATCGCTGGTTTGTTGTCCCCCGCCGGTAAGGAATAATAATAATAATGATGATGATGATATATTTTATTGATTTCCAGGATTTATATCCCGCTTTTCTACTGTAATGGGATAGCAGACGGGTTACACTAATTCAAAATGATGATGATGATGATGATGATGTGCCCCTTCTCCCCCCAAATGTCTAGCGCTGCAGAGAGCGAGGAGAGGGAAACTCGTAGGTTTTCTTGGCAAGTTGTTTCAGAGAGAGGCGGCCATTGCTTTCCCCTGAGGCTGAGAGCCTGTGGCTTTCCATTTAGTTATCCTTTTTTTCCAAAAGGCTCTCAAGGCTTTGTCTTTTCTTTTTTTAAAAGGCCCGGCCGATCTTTGCAATTACTGCTATGCTAGAAAGTCACACTGTCTCAGCCTCAGAGGAAGGTCATGGCAAAAAAGCCCCTCTGAATACACCTGGCCAGGATAGGTTCTCACCTCTCAGCATCAGAAGCAAACAGAAACATTTCTGAGAGTGTGGTGGTTGTTTTTTTTTTTTCCCACATCAATTTTTTAACCCTCCCCTTGGAAGCCAAACCTCTGGATACCAGGATGTAATTCCTTTTTACTAATATTCCTGTTGGGGATTCGAGTTTCAACCTTTGTTAAGGAAACTATATATATTATTATTCTATGTTGGTCGTTTTGTTGTGGTTTTAATCTGTTTTAGTTTAATCCTTTTTTAAGAGGTGGGAGGTGGGAATTAGGATGGACATTTTAATGTAACTTTCTTTTAGCTTGTTGTACCCGCCTCGATTTTTGATCAGAGAGGAGGGATATAAATAAAATCTATTATATGTGTGTGTGTGTATCTCAAAATATCAAAAACAGCAAAGCCAACCCTGTTAGAGTTTAGCTTTTAATCAGGAGAGAAGCAGAAACAGGTTCTTGCTTCTCTAAGAACTGGGACTGACTTAAAGACAACACAAATACAATCGCTTGCAATTTAAGACAAAAGTTTACTAATGGCTTGAATCTACGTATACACAGAGGCTACATCCTAATCTTGCCAATGAATAAAAATCCCCCAGTGGTACCTTTTAATGGCCAACCGCAATGCACAATATTCTTGTTGCAAGCTTTCGAAGCTCCATGGGCTTCTTCATCAGGCAAAATGTTACAAACCAAACAGGAGAAGAGGGGGAAAAAACACAATTGGAGATGTTAGCCAGATGCCTGCATGTTGTTTCAGTAGTTAGTAAAGATGGTATGCTGGGGAGGATATATTTTGCGTAGGCAGGCTCCTCCTCCTTCTGTCCATGCGGCAATAGGGAGATTTTCAAAGTCCGGGAAATTTAAAGTCCATTTGGGTGTGCAAATTTAATGGACTTTAAATTCCCTGGACTCCTGTTTGGTTTGTTAACAGGTTGCCTGATGAAGAATCCCATGGAACTCCGAAAGCTTGCAACAAGTATATTGTGCAATTCGGTTGGCCAATAAAAGGTATCACTGATGGATTTTTTGTTTGCATTTGTTAAATGAACAACACGGCTATCTCTGCATGCTTTCTGTCTAGCTAATAAATAATTCAGATAAAAGAAAGAAAGCTTTATCTCACCTTTTTCCGGAGGAAGAGGAGAGACCGGTTAAGTAGCAGGAGAATCTCTTTGTGAGAAACTTCCTAAAGGAAATGACAACTCAAGGATACAAAAGGGAATGGGAAGATACAAGATGCTATATATTCTTTTTTTCCCCCAGGGTTCTTAGATTAAATATACAGTATCCCTCCCCCCCCCCAAAAGCTACTGTATTATGAAATGCATGCAAACGAGGGTTATCTTGTGCGACATGGCTGCTTTCTCCCCAAATATGACTGCTTTGAAGCGATTTCAACCTCCGATTCGGATCAGATGAGAGAAATAATCCAGATTAATTAGGTTAGGTTTGTTGGTCCAACTGTATGTCGACCATGTAAATAAAATGTCACTCTCCACCTTCCTAGTTTTAGGAAACTTGACACCCTTTTCTTGATATAGCATTTATTTATTTGTTTTGTATGCTGCCTTTCTCTCAAAAAGGACCTAAGGCAGCTCAGAGATTAAAAATAACAGCAACCTTTTTTTTTTTTAATTACAGTAAGATTTAAAACTGTCAAAGATCATCTAAAATACACCAAAATTAAAAGGCATAACTAAAGCACACATAGTCCATCAAAACCAACCTGGCAAGATTATATGTTCAGTGCCACTTGGAATTGGTCTCTGGCCTTTTCCCCATCGAGTTCAAGGCCCATCCATGGTTAATAATAATAACAATAATAATATTTATAGCCCGCCCAATCACTAGGAATCCGGGCAGGATACAACAGATTAAAATACATAAAACGCAATAAAATACGGAATTATCCCTTCCCAAGCTAAAATGCAATTAAATCATATCAATTAAAACAATAAAAAATACAATGGTGTTCAAATGGTCCTCTTACTTTCGCAACAACCCCGTGAGGTAGGCCAGGCTGAGAGAAAGGGACGGGTCCCATGGTTCAATGAAGATTTTAAAAGACGGATTTCCCAAATCCCAGCCCAACTTCGTATTAAGCCGACTTTCCGACAGTTTGGATCAAATAATGCAAACGCCCGTGTTGCTCAATGGGTCCTCGCAAAGACATATTGGCCCATTATATTCCCATGGGAGAAAAATAAAGGGCAATAGACCCTTGAACACTATGAGCTGAATAAATTTTTGCGTTCTTGTTCAATAACTGCCTTGACAAGTCTTCCCAGGGGTGGAAGTCATGAGAGAGGCAGAGCGCATCTACACTGTAGAAATCCTGCACTTTTGACTCCGCTTTAACTGCCACGGCTCCACCCGACACAATCCTGAGATTTGTAGTTTGATAAGGCACCAGCCAACTTCGGCAGAGAAGGCTCAAGACCTTGTAAAACTACAAATCCCAGGATTTCATAGTTTGGGGCAACAGCATGGAAAGCGGTGTCACACTGCATTGTTTCTACAGTGTAGCTACAGCCTGCCTGGTGGAGAGGTTTGAGTGTTGCATTTTGACTCTGGGGACCAGGCCTTGCAAACCCGCTGGGTGACCTTGTACAAGTCACACACTCTCAGCCTCAGAGGATGGCCATCCTCTGAACAAATCTTGCCCAGAAAACCCCAGGATTAGGTCACTTTACGGGTGCCATAAACCGAAAACGACTGGAAAGTCCACCACAAGAAGGTGAGCACCCCAAGTCATTTTTTGACTCAATGAGATGAACCTATCATAGGGTTTTCTTAGCAAATCTCTGGGGGGGGGGGAGTGGTTTGCCATGACCAACCTCTGAGGCTGAGAGAGTGTGACTTGCCCAAGGTCACCCAAGTGGGTTTGCATGCTCTCTGCTGATTTGAACCCTGGTCTCCAGGACCATAGTCCCATGCTCAAACCACTACAAATCAGTTTCAGGTCTTACCTCCCCAGCTCCCTCTTCTTTTCTTTCCAAACTGTAACTTCCGTGGACCACAAACCAAAACAGGCTGCAGAACTGCTCTTCCTCCCTGCTCTAGAAGAATCTCTCCTTTGGTGGAGATTTCAGTTCAAGGGCAGAGTGAGCCAGAGACCTTCAAATCCCTCCTCAAACTACCCTTCCCAGGATTCCCAAGGACAGAGGACAGTTAAAAGTGGCACGAAAGGGGTCAGATTGGGCTGTGTGGATCCAGCCTGAGTAGCATTTGAGATTCCCCGTGTACAATAGAGGTCTTCCACACGTTCAGAGATGGAAGAAGGAGCCTGAAAGATCATCCCTGGGGAAGAGGAGGATGCTGACTGAGTTCGCATGGAGTGGTAGATCTGTTTGCGACCACGGATTTCCAGCACAACATCTTCAAAACAGTGATACCTTTTATTGGCCAACCGAAATGCACCATATACTTGTTGCAAGCTTTCGGAGCTCCATGGGCTTCTTCATCAAGATGTTACAAACAAAACAAAGAGGGATGCTCGTCAGATGTCAGCATGTTGTTTCAGTCCTTAGTAAAGATGGTATATTGGGGAGGATATCTTTCCTCTTCCTCCACCAATAGGGAGATTTCCAGAGTCCAGGAAATGCCGAGTCCATTTGCATCTCATCCAGGGATCCCTCTTTGGCAACCCAATAAATGTCACCTTCTTCTCTTTCCCTTTTTGTCTCCCTGCAGCAAACGGAAGATGAGGAAGGGGACGAAAACAAAGCCCGGGGCAACTGGTCTAGCAAGCTGGACTTCATCCTCTCCATGGTGGGTTATGCCGTAGGGCTGGGCAATGTCTGGCGATTCCCGTACCTGGCCTTTAAGAATGGGGGAGGTATGGCTTTTCCTCTCTTTTTCGCATCCTCCTCCTCCTCCTGCTGCTACCTCTGAATATTCCTTGCCTAACAGAGACTTTGTAAACCGCTTAGGTGCACGGATAAGCGGCATAGAAATGTACTTGCTATTGCTTGCTATGAAATTCACGGAGTCGCCATAAAGCGACACATGCGATGAAGGCAGAGGGACAGACATCTATGCTAAAGAATAAAAGCACAGGCAGCTAGCCATAGAATTATAGCAGTCTTGTGGAATTATAGAATTACATTTATTTATAAATGTGGAATTATAGCTAATTATAGCTGCTATGATTATAGAATTATAGCCGCTTTAGCGGCCACCTAGAGTCCTGAGATTTGTAGTCTTGCCAGGTCCTTAGGATTCTCTGCTAGAGATCCCTCCTCCAGTTCCTTGAACTACAACAACAAAGCTTTTCAACAAAGAATCCTACTTGCCTCACCAAAGGAAGAAAAGGTACCACTTTAACTACGAGGGCTCCACTTTAGGAGCTGGTGAGGTATTTAGGATTCCCTGCTCGAGATCTCTGCTACAGTTCCTTGAATTAGTGCTTTTTTTCCAGCAGAGAATTCTAACTACTTTTCCAAACTTCAAATCCCAGCATCTCACGGGATGGAGCTAAGTTAGTTAAAATCAATCCAAAACTGGCATCGCTGTCATAAATACACACCTTGATAACCAAGTCCTCCCTTCTGAATCAAGAGAAAGGTTAAAATTGTTATCACAATGACTTCTTCAGTCGCTTGTCTTGTGTCTGGATGTATCACCAATGGAGCAATGAGCATGAAGGTCCTAAGGGTGTTTTGTTGATATGTGTGGTAGTCACTTTCCCCCCCAGATTTCCTTGGTTGGGAAGGGTTAAAGGCTGTGGTCTTGCATGCAGTTACTTGGAAGCAGACCCTCCACTGACCTCAGTGGGGCGATCATTTCTGACTCAAGCAAAGGACTTCCCCTGCAAATCTCCAATTGGAAACGAAATTCCCCGGGAACAAAGCAATCATTTCGATGGAGAAAGACAGGAGAGAGCAAATAGAATGAGGATGTTGCTGAAATCGACCCTTCCAATTCCAATTCCAATTCCAGTTCCACAGACTTGTAATACTATAGTAGTCTGCATTCCTTGGAAGGCTTGAGGAATGGAGGGCAGGGCTGCCAGATTTAAAACTGGAGAGGACACCTTTACCTCTGGTGGTTGTGTAGAGGAGGGCATTTCAGCCAGTGTTGCTTGTCATTCATCCAGACATCAAGTGCTGAAATGTCCTCTTCTGCAACCCCCAGGAAAGGTCCAACAACCATCCCTTCCCAGCTGCTGAGTTTTTCCCCTTCCTGCAGCTTCTCTCTTCTAATATGTCTATTCCCAGGAGGACCAGACGTCCTCCTTTTCCAGGACATGCCCTCCATTTCAACTTTCTGTCCAGGAGGGAAGTTCAAAATGTCCCCCATTTTGAGCCTTAAATCAGAACCATGCGTTTACTTTTATAGAAGTGTGTTTAGCTTTTGTTGGGCAATGTCCTATATTTTTTTCTGGGTTGTCCTACATTTTGAGGGGCCTTGTCTTCCTTTGAGGTGAGGACATCTGATTACCCTGGTCTCTCTATTTCCCTTGCAGTGATGGGGCACGACAGGGGAAAACCCGAATAAACATATACTGGTTTTAGAGAGTTGGGCTGCGTTCACACTGGAGAAATAAACCGGTTTAAGTGCCATGGCTCAATGCTGTGAAATTCTGGGAATTGTAGTTTGTTGTGGGGTCCAGAGCGGAGCTCCGCTCCGCTCTGGGCCCCACAACAAACTACAATTCCCAGAATTTCACAGCATTGAGCCATGGCACTTAAACCGGTTTATTTCTCCAGTGTGAACGCAGTCTGAATTTACATGAAGCTCTATTTGATCAATTATGGTATGGCAAAGCAACATTGATGTAAATACCCAAAGGTTTACTCTAGGTTGGGGCTAATAATTCAAAAAGAATATTCCATCCGAGTATAGAAAACTGCAAACATATAATGGCGCAGCAGTGTTTTCTCCTTTCCTAAGCAACTTTTTAAATTAAAGTTGAACAAAAAGATCAGGAAAAAAAAATTGTGATGGAAAGAGGATTTGTCTGTTCTGATTCAAGAAGAAGGAGCCACCTTTGGCATTATTTTAACTTGTTTTGGTTCGTTGGAGATATTATATCACTTCTATTATCTGAATCTCAATCTAATTACGTTCAGATTATTGCGACGTTGTTGATCTAGAATACAGTAGTATACGGAAAATTTTTTCCATCCTTAAACAAAGGATTTGGGTTGTCTCCGTTTATGGGCAGCCATGCTGCCAACGAGGAAAAAGGATGGCGATTACACTTCATTTGCAGCCCAGGGAAGAAAACCTTTAGCCTGCAAGTCCATCTACACTTACCTGGGAGTAAGTACCATGCGATGCAGGAGACTTACTTCAGAGTAGATGCTTCGGAGTTCACTTGATACTCAACCACAGCGTTTGCATTCGTCGTCAAAGAGGCACAGGCTGCATCATCATCATCATCATCATCATCATCATCCCGTAGATGTTTTGTGTGGGACTGCCAGATGCTGTTGCTGACTTCGATTTAGGGCCAAAACTGCTTGGTCATAGCTCCGTGCTATGGAATTCTGGGATTTGTAGTTTTGTGAGATAGCCTGGGCTCTGGTGCCACAACAAACTACCAATCCCAGGACTCCATAGGCTGGAGCCATGACAGTTACCACGGTGTCAAACTGCATTAACGCTGCAGGGTGACAGATATGTGTTCTTAAGGTTTTATATCCCAGTTTCCTCCCACCTCTTCTAAAGCAGCCAAAAAATTATGGTTGATTAAGCTCCATAAGTTAGGGCTGAAATGCACAAAGGACACAAGACCTTGTCTGAGATAAGCAGGGTCAGCCCTGGTTAGTACTTGGATGAGAGACTGCCAACAAATACCGGGTGCAACGTGAAGGCACACAGACATACACCAAACATAGGTGCCCTTCACTAGAATAGATGCTCTGAAGGAGACAAAGTGATTCCTTTAAGATTTATGAACAGTGTGTGCCTGGAATACAAGTATGCCCCATGGATCTGTTCACATAGAACTTTGTTTAAAGGTAGCAAAAGGTAGGTCCTGGCACACATGCTCAGAGGCAACTGGCCACAGGACCCAAAGGGTGGCAGAGGGCCACAAGCCTCCTTGCAACTGGGCTTTGGACTGAAACCTCTGAAATGATTTTGCAAAATTGGACTACCAAGATTCCTTCTGCAGGAATCATATACCAAATGTTTATACACTAAGAAATATTAGGATAGAAGTCGTGTTGCCTGCAATCAGTCCTAGGCTCTCATCTTTGCTACATTCAAAACCTGGAAGACATTTCTAAGTACACATTGTGCCTGTAAGAGCCTTCATATTTAAGGATGTTTACATGATAATGGATGGGAAAAGAAATTTGCCCTCCCCTTGAAAGTAGTGCAAGTGAGCAACATTAATAACAATATGCCCACCAGTCAAACCAGTCTTATATTCTTACAAAACCAGTGGCAGCAATGGAACAGCAAAAGACTATGACAGTCACACAAACTCACTAATAAGGATCAAAAACTGTTTCCAAACATTGTATGCCTAGGGTTGCTAGAGTGAAAACTGGAGATGGTTCTTGTATCTTTAATGATTATGTAGAAGAAGAAATTTCAGCAGATTGTCATGTTGCCGGGTAAGAAGTAACATCTGCTGAAATTCCCTCTTCTCAAAAAACATTAAAGATACCCGAGCTGTCTGTAATATTCATTCTGGCAACCCTATTTACCTCACACTTGTTCTTTCTGTCTTACATTGATGTTCTAGCTGTTATCATAGCAGCAGAAATTGGCAAGTTGTCAAAGGACATGGCTCAGGATGTTTTTTCACATACAGTATTTAATTTAACCTGAAATCACCAAGAGAGTATAACATTTTCTATGAGTAAGCTGACTTTCTCTCCAGCATGGCTGTCCCTCACTTAGGCCTTGTGGTCACTTTCTAATTTTATCTCTTTAGCCCCTTGATTTCAGTTCACTAGTTTTCAAGTTCGGTTGTATTCTTAGCTTCCTCAGTTCAGGACAAGCTCCCCTGAGTTCAGTGAGTCTGCTTCTAAAATTTGATGCAGATGTTTCATAGCTTTGTAGTTTGTTTAATAACCCTTTTATATCTCTGAAAAGATTTCCCAACAGTATACCATAAAACCTAAATATATTGATTAAATACACCAAGTCATAAAAATATCCATACACACACTCCTATAATGACTACCAGATCAATAAAACTAATCTGGAAAAATCTGGAGGGTGCATGCATGTGAAGTTTTTAGCAAGTACCAGACTGTCAAGTCCAGGCATCAATTTCAGGAGGAAGGTGTAATCCTGAACCTTCTATAATTTATCTGCTAAATCCTATTGAAATAAGTGGGATTTCTTTTAGACTAATAGAATCCACTGGTTGATCTTGGTTAAGTCACATCCTCCCAGCCTCCTCTGAATAAAACTTGCCAAGAAAATCTTGTGATAAAGTTTGCCTTAGGGTTGCCATAAGTTGGAATGACTTGAAGGCATACAAGAACAACAACAACAAATGTTTTAGGATCATTGTGAAAAGTATTTGTGCTTGATTGACAGAACTGGGAGTTCTATGGGAAGTGACTAATTATCAAAGTTTTTTTTGGGGGGGGGGGAATCTGTGCCAATAAAGCAGATATGGGAACCATGCAACCCTCCAGATGTTATTGGACTGCAATATCCAGCAGCACTAGGCGGTATAGCCAATGGTGAGGAGCACTGAGAGTTGCTGTCCAACAACATCTGGAAGGCCACATGATACCCACCCTTACAATCCCAAGGATTCTTCAAGATTGAAGAAAGATGCTAGTTCCAAAAGGACTGGTGAGAGAACCAATATGGGTGTTGTACAAAAAAAATGTTCTATGTGAAATAGGAAGAGTAGTGAGGGTTGGACTATTTCTCCCACACTGTCTCTGAGCTTTATCTTCTCCTTTCCTATTAGGTGCATTTCTTATCCCCTATTTGACAATGTTGGCTTTGGCTGGAATTCCTATCTTTTTCTTGGAAGTTTCTCTGGGGCAGTTTGCTAGTCAGGGCCCCGTGTCTGTTTGGAAAGCCATCCCTGCCTTACAAGGTGAGCCTTGACAAAGGAATCTTATATGTTTCTCTTCCATTTGTATGGTTTCTCTTCCATTTATACAAGAGTGGTGGAATGGATTCTTCTTACTGTGTGGCATTGTTCCTAGTAGGTGAGACACTGCTGCAGTCTTGCTTTAACCTTGAGATGACCTTGGGTAGACAGAAATAGTAGTAATGCAGCACTTTTTCTGCTTTAGTGACTTCTTACTGCATTTCTCAGCAGGGGAACATTTGATGGCTGTATCACTTTGACTGTATCTCACATGTGTAATAAGGCAGCAATACTTATCTTCAATGCTAAATAACTCATGCACATTCGTTTCCCACTTCCCCTGCAGAGAGCGTCTTGGGTACAGCCATTTTAGAGTTCACTGTGTGTATCTCTAGGATAATGATGGAGGATCTATGTCAAGATTTCAAGGCCTGTTCTTGTGTAGATTAAAATGAAATGGCAAGGAAATAGGGCACTCTAAAAACATTCATTCTGTTTTCTAAGATCTAGCATATTAAGTAATAGCCTCAGATACTGGAATAAATACATGTCATCTCAAACATGGGATGAAAATGGTAATTCCTCTGTCTGTCTTAATGATAGTCCTCTGTTCACTGAAATAAAATTATGTTTTCTGCAGCATGGTGAAGGCTGCTATGTAATGGTTACATCCTTTGATCTTAGTGGGGCTTACTTCTGGCCTAGGTTTCTTACAAAAGAAAAATCTGAAAAAAATAATCAGTAAACAAGAATGAATTTGTACCTTAGTGTCTCAGTGTTTTCTTTCAGATCACTGTCTATTTATTTATTAACTTAAAGTCAAGTGGTGACTAACTTTCCCTATTTCTCTTTCCTCCCGTAGGCTGTGGCATTGCTATGCTGATTATCTCGGTCCTAATAGCCATATATTATAATATTATATTGTGCTACACACTTTTCTACCTTTTTGCATCTCTTGTAAATGTGTTACCTTGGGCTTCCTGTAACAATCCATGGAACACTCCGGATTGTAGAGATAAAGACAAACTTTTATTAGGTAAGTTGGTCCATGATTTTCTTTTATATTAGTATTTGTATCTGTCAATAGGTTTATACTAAGCTGCCAATTTAATTTATTTTATACACCAGACAGGTCTCTCTTAAAATGCAGAACAATAAACATTTCATAAATCTGCTGGTGTAAATGTCAAGGTCTTCTTTTCATTATTGGGAATACAGCATTAAAGGTTATGTTTATCAAATTAGAGATGATAATAACAAAGTTGTAGTGAAAGATGGCCATTCAAAAGGATATTGGCAGGCTAGAATGTGTTCAGAAGAGGGCAAATAATATGATAAAAGGTAGGGAAGCAAAGCGTTATGAGGAATGACTTGGAAAACTAGCTATGTTTAGTTTGAGAAGAGAAGGTTGAGATATGTAATGAGAGCAATATTTAAATCTCTTAAGGGATGCAGTGATGAAGATGGGGCGAACTTATTTTCTGCTCTTTGAGAAACTAGAACGCATACCAACACACAAAAAAGAAATTCCTCCTAAATATTAGGTTGAACTTTTTGACTGTAACATTTGTATGGCAGTGGAGTATGGCTTGGAGGGTGATGTAATTTCCTTTGGATGTTTTAAACAGATGGTGGATGAGTATCTTTTGAGAGTACTTTAGTTGCATAGTACTGCATGACAGGAGATTGGACTAAATAGCCCTGCCAGTCTCTTCCAACTCTATGACTCTATGAAAATGCCACTTCATTTCACAGGTTCATACTCAAGTTGCAAAATGGAGGTGGTATTTTCTACAAAGTTATCTGCACTTAGGAGAGATTCTTACCATTTCTACTTATGGAAGATGGTATATCTTTTAAAATGTTTGTGCCACTAGCATGTGTGGTCTTTCTTGAACCTTGCCACTTGTGGTGATAAACCCCCACATTTGCCCCATGGTAGTTCATGACTCCCATCTCAATGGGGAGGAGAATCCACTTTGGGTTTTAGTTCAAACTAAAGCTGTCCAAATTTCTGAACCTATTTTGAGTATATGTTTCAATTCAGATGAAAACCCTTAGCAGATTCACCACATGCAAGCCAACTGCTACCAGTGTATCTGCATTCTGACAATTCATGAAATACTAGCCCATATGAAGATAAATGATGCTTGTCAGTACATTTTCAGAGATACTGAAGGCTTTTTCAAAGAGTAGTTATTCCCATTGCCAAATAACAGATAACATTAGCCAGAGCTGATGAACAGCAAGTGTCACACTCCAACCCATGATATTGAGCAATGCTATTTGGTTGGTCCAGTCCTTCTTCTTCTGTATCAGCCTAAGACTCTGTAAAGGCATCAGCTCCCTTTTAGGAATGAAAATAAACAAAAGCAGGTCCTTATCATGGGAAGAAGGTGTGCTATAATGCAGACTGAATGATCTTGAAGTGAAGGGCTATTATGCTCATTTGAAATTTCAGACTTATCAGGGAGCTCATTACCATACTGCTTAAACTGCAAGGAATTGAGAAATTCATGAATGATGCTCTGAAACATGTTAACTGAAAAGTTAGGCAGGCAAATACAGAATATGATGAGGAACAGATGACAGAAATTCCACCAGTCCTGCAGTTTACATTCCAAGTCAAAGAGCATTGTTTTCTTAGGTGTGAGTTTCATTGTGTTCTCTATTATGTGCTTAGGACTGTAGCTTGATTTGTAGCATATTTTATGTGTAAGACAGATATTTTTAGAATTAAGATGGTTACTATATTAATACATCACTGTGCCATAAAAAGTATGCATAGATGGGCTTTTGGTAAGCAGACAGACTATTCTCACACTTTCTGCACACTTTCTACAAGTTTTACATTTCAGTTCTTCAAGAGATCATGGGAGTCCTATGACATCTCCATCAGATAGTTATCCTAACTTCTTGTGTGTGTTCAAGTTGTTTCTGACTTATGGTGAACCTAAGATGAACATATCACAGGGTTTTCTTGGGAAGATTTGTTCAGTTGTCTTTGCTGTTCTCTGAGACTGAAACAGTATGACTTGTCTAAGGTCACCCAGGGAGTTTCCATGGCTGAGCACCCAGGTCTCCAGAATCATAGTTCAGTGCTCAAACCATTACACCAAATTGGTTCTCTGTTATCCTAACTATAGACAATATAATGAATTGCTCCCAATATCTTGATTTTGTGTATGGAGATGCTTGTTGAACCAGATTAGAACACATCCTATCTGGTCTTTTTTCATCACTGTAGTAGTAGGACAACCATTTCTCTATACTTTGGATCATGACTTAGGAATCAGAATACAAAGGTTAAGAGAACAGTCTTAACTCTTTTTATGCTTCCTTACAATGTGAAAAATCTAATGTTAATGAGAATATGAGGAAATATGATGCAAATCAAATGTTAAGATACAGCGAAGGCTTGAATGTGTTTGTGTTCAGTCTTTGGGGGCAGTTTACTGTGAGCATAGTCGTCTAAGTCCAAAATAAAATAAGTAATTTTAAAAACCACACACTTCAGTGTGCCTATTATAAGGCCCATTAACACATTTTCTTCTAAGGAAGAATACAAGTGGACACACAGAATAAAATATTTGATATCCTTGATGGATAAACAGACATGTTATTTACATACATTTTACATATTCCATCAAGGTGTGCCAAGGACACAAAAATCTGGAAGACAGAATTAATCCCATTCAATTTTTAAGGCTGCAGTCCTAAACACACTGACCAAAGAGTAAGCTCCATTAAACTCAGTGGAACTTAATTTGAAATCAACTGTAAGTTACATTTTGTTCATCTTGTATATATACAGCTCCTGCTTTTATTTCCCCCAGTAGAAAAAAAAATTGAAATGCTGGTAGGCTTGTTGAGCTGAAATGCCTCTTTCAGATTTATCATTAATGTATTTCCCATGAATTCTCAGAATGGCATTTGTTTGGTGTCCCTAGCTTCTCATACCTGTAGCTATAAGTTGTAAATATCACCTATATAAACTCTCAAACATCATAAAGCATTCCTCAGTTGTTCATAGAGCAATGGAGAGGATTCGTTTAACATATTATTCTCATATTTGGCCAGGATAGAATAGCTAGGTTTTTTTGAGTATACATTCAGAATCACAGACTTGTAAGGGCAGCTATTCCAAACTTTTGATGTTGTGGGGGATTCCCTGTTATAGCATCCCTGCTGGGTTGGTTTTCAAGCCTCTCAGAATGCACCTAGTTAGACACCACTCCACATTCCTCAGCACAAACCTCAATAGTCCAGCAGCTCTTAGAATCACTACAAATGCAATGCTCCTACACACTCCTTTGGAACCAATAAAACTTTGTGACTTCTGGGCATCTTTGTGGCCTGGTATCAATGGGATGATTATAGACTGAGTTTAGTGTCTTAGCCTTAATTTAGAATTGATCTGAAAAGTGTTAGATCCCAGCTGTCTTCAAGTAGTTGGACAACCCATTCACTTCCAGTAGAAATTTTATTTTAGATAAAGTGACTTAGTGATTAAGAAAGTTGGCAGTTCAAGGCCCAAGTGCTGCATGATGGGGTGAGCTCCTGTCACTAGTCCCAGCTTCTGCCATCCTAGCAGTTCGAAAGCATGTAAATGCAAGTAGATAAATAGGTACCACTTTGGTGGGAAGGTAACAGCATTTGGTGCAATCATGCTGGCTATATGACCACCAGAGCAGTTTTTGGACAACGCTGGCTCTTCAGTTTAGTAATCGAGATGAGCACCTTCCCCTACATTACAACTAGACATTCATGTCAACAGACTACCTTTACCTTTACCTAATATTGGAAAACAATGATTTTTGTACTGACTGTCAGTTGGAATTATAATTATTGCTACATATATGGTTCCACTGACATTTGTAGGATTTACCTGTGACTTCTTAAGATCATTTCTGCATTACATAGTAGGAAAGAAGAGGTAATGTAGCACTGCAGCTTGGTCAATCCTTCACCATTGGCTATGCTGGTTAGGAAGATGCAATCCAGCAACATTTGGAGGACTACATATGCTCCCTGGTCTGGCTGCAGAAGTTGTTATTTGGTTGAGATGTTAACATCACTATTCTGTTTGTGCATTTTTAGAGAGAAATCCCATTAATCTCTGTGGCAGTGAGACCTGTATCTTGGTAAAATGCTGAAGATTGCCATCATGTAGTGCAATCCTATGTATGTTTGCTAGGAAGCAAGTCCTAGTTCACTCAGTGAGACTAACCATAGGTATATTGGTTTCATAGAACCTTCAGATATGTTAAATATGCATTAGGACAGGGATAAATGCCAAAGCCACAGATTTGGCAAGTTACCTTTTGACAACAACTCCAAAAAACTCCAGGGTAGTATAATTTTCTGGATATAATCCAAAAAGCCACTTTTCCAAACTCTGGATCTCTCTCCCAAGAAATTCTTTCTTAAATATTACACAGGAAACTTAGTTCTAGGAAATTTTTGTACTTTTCCCCAGTACTTTTGCACTTTTCTTTAATCTATCTGCATGTAATCTATTCTAGACAACAAAGTAGAATCACTAAGGGAATACTGCCAAACAATGGCTTTTCTGTAGAGAATGATATTAGGCTAGGCTATGAAGTATTGATCTATTTATGGTTTGTATCTCCAGTATCATGTTTTTGAATGCCCATACATTAAGTCTATATGTTAACATTTGCAGAATAAGAAACTAAATATTTACTTCACAGTGTCCTATGTTATTTTACACTTCATCTACAAAAGCTAATGCTGATCTTTGTTAGATATTGGAAAAGGGATAGAATAGGATGGCTGTTCTTCAGTTAGATGAGTCAGCCTCATAGTCTTGGAAGAATAGCTAAGGACTGATAGTATGTTTGTACTATAAAGGTGACTCTCCAGTCATTAGTGCACCTAGCTATCCCTCAACAAAATATGTGTTGTATTCTTTAAAAATTGAGCAAAACCAGAAGATAAAATAGTTTTAGTAGCTTATGTTTCTATCTGAACATTTTTAGAAGCAGGTAGGGAAAATCCCTTGTCCCTAGAGCAAACCAGAAACCAACAATTCCAATTATTTGATCAAGTGTGACCCAAAGAGATGTTTCTTGAATTTGGACAGAGCACATTCAGATTCATTCATGCTTCTGGGTTTTCATATATTTCCTGGCACAAAATCTGATAGAGACATTGTCTTGCGTTTATGCTTGTGAGACCAGCTATTATTCAGTTTTATAATCTGTTTTCAGATTTCCACCCTAATCCTAAACATGTTGGTGGAAAAAAATACAATCTTGTCTTCCACTGAGTGCAGTGGTATTTCCATACATTAATGCTTTGGACTGGAGCAATTTTTAATGCTTGGACTGCGGCTCTTTTCATGTTTTCATGCATACCCGAAGGCTAGAAAGAAATCGTGAACACAATTTTTTAAATATATAAAAAAAGCACAAAAGACTTGTCCCTTTCCCGTAAGGGTCCTTTCCTAAAGAATACTTTTGCATATTACTAATTGTCCATGGAAATGTGATTTCATGCTGGTATCTTTCAGTTCAGTGTAGCCATTATTTCCTATCTATCACTCAAGGTTTGATGGATAGCACTGCATGTTTGTCCTCTGCTGCAAAGTGATTCCGCCCTCTGCTGTTCTGAAGTATGTAGTGCAGGGAAATGAACAGCTCTAGAAAGCTAAGCTGTAAAAAAAGCTTGCTGCAGTGCAGCAAAAGTGACCTTACATGTCATACTGTGATCTTGCTCATGCTACACTATGCTCAAGACAGGGATAAATCCAGTCCAGTCTGTAAAGCTGGACATGGTCTGCCCTAGTACAGAGTTTACAGCTGCTTATTTCTGCAGATGCACACTGACTATATTAAAAGATCATTAGAGCTGCAATGCTATACCCCTTTATTGGGCTTTCATGAATTCAGTGGGACTTACTTCTGAGTAGATGTTCATAGGATTGCATGTTTTGTAGATTTTTTTAAAGAAATGGAGAAGTTATGCACTAATGGTTATGCACAATTCGGCCTTCCAAATACTTTCATTTGAAAAGACTTGGATTATTACTGTTGCTGGTAAAATCATATTGTATGTCCCTGCCTTTGCATCAGCACAATATAGAACATGGAAGTATAAGAAAAATTTGGGCATTGCATACCAGTTATCTTGATTTCTTTGGTGTCCCATTGAATAGAACAAATATCCACATTTCTACCTAGTTTGGTCACACTCCTGAAATTGAAATTAGAGAAATGTCTTTTAAAAGCAACAATTATTTCACAGTTAGCATATATTCCACTTGGGAAAAAAAACCCTCTTTTCTCACATTTACTAATGTTAAATCCTTACAAAAACCAGTAGAATACAGCACAGAATTAGATACACTGAAACTTGATTTTAGTGGGGTTTAAAAACTTCTGATTCTTTTGTGGGTTGTGAAAACCCTCTGAATGTAAGTACAATATTCTCCATAAGTGGAAAATGTATATTATAAACAAAGCTCAAACAAAAAGACATATAGTACCAGGTGTTAAAAGAAGTACAGCTTTTTAAATATCCACTTCTCAAATCATATTTTGGCAAATCTAGCTACATACAGAAAATAGGAGAGCTGAAGAATAACCCTCTCTGCTGGCTGATTTGAGGTATAACATGTTCTTTTTAAAAGGTTTGCACTTATTTCCATGCAGAATGCTTGAAGTTTACAATAGCTGGCACTACCGGAATTGATAAAACAGAGGCCTATGTAAAGGGCTGATTTCAGAACAATGAACTAGATTTTTCTTCTTCTTTGAACTTTTGAACTAGTTTACCTCTAATGACTTTTAAAATCAAATTTCAAAACGCCTTGGTTGAAAAACACATGTACTGAGTCAGGATGACAGAGAAGATTCATTCATTCCTGCTGATAAATAATTTTTTGTTGTTCATTGCCATCAAGTCAACTTGGACTTCAGAATAAAATTTAAAAATGTTTAAAATGTCATAATTCTGAGATTTCCATTTCACTATCTTACTTTAATATTTTTGGAATTGTGAAGAGCCCTGTTTTTTTACCTGTTTTGGCAAAACAAAGGAAGAGTCTCAGGCTGTGTCTACACTGGAGAAATAATGCAGTTTGACACAGCTTTAACTGCCATGGCTCAGTGCTGTGGAGTTCTGGGACTTGCAGTTTTGTGAGATATTTAACTTTCTATGTCAGAGTGCTCTGGTGCCACAAATCCCAGGACTCCACAAACAGTTAAAGTGGTGTCAAGCTGCATTATTTCTGCAGTGCAGATACATCCTAAAATCTGACAAGTTCTATTTGACCTAAGCTTTCATGGACTCCATTTCTTCTGGAGCCTACAAAATCTTGTGCCAAATACAATTTTAACATGCTGCAAGACTCTTGTTTTTCTCTTTCTTTATATTAATAGTACTGCAGGTAGTAACATAATCATTTCCAGAGATTGACTTTTCAAGGAATATCATTTCATATGTTTGCAGTTTGATACATTTTTCAAAATGCATTTTTAAAAAATATGCAAAAATATTTTCTAAAATGCTAAAATGATATTTCAACATAAGGGCGCCTTTACCTTTAACTGTTGTGTTAATGAATTTTTGTTGCAGTTGCAGCTTTTCATGGCATATAGCATAGTGATAAGTGAAGTTGTACCTGATGAAATTCTCCCTCTTACATAACCATTAAAACATATGAACTTTCATATTAAAAACCTGGTGATTCTTAGGAAGTAAAACAGAGCACGTAATGCTTTTGTTAGTACTCAGCTATGCTGATTCAGCGCACAGTTCCTTCTCCCCACCATGACAACTGAGTTGCTAATCCCAAAAGAGATAATGTACACATATGTAAGTCAGATCTCATAGTGAGATATTGGTATATTTTTCTTTCCAAGCATTATTTTGTGCACTTCTGGTTCAGTGCTGAGCCAGCACTGTGGAAAATATCTATGTATGTTTGTATGTGATTAGTCACTATTTAAACCAGGGATGATCAAAATGCAGCTCTGGATTTTATTGGACTGTACTAATCAGCAAAACTATTGGTGTTGAGTATTTGGAGCTGCTGTAGTCCTGAAACATTTGGAGGACTGCATGATGCCTACCTTGATGTAATTGTTGGTCTCACATGTAGATAATCTGACTTGATTTGGAAGGTAATTCCACAGATTTGTAATTCTGGACTAGTAGCTAGAAAATAACCTACATTTTATTTTATTTTTTATTGACCTTGAACATATTCAAATAGAGAAGCAGGCTATAAAAGTACTAAAATATGGCTTGGGCCCATACTATTTGAAGGATCCTATCTCCCTACACAAGATTGTCTGAGCTTTACCTGGGCACATTGGTTGGTAACATGAGAGAGGGCCTTCTCATTGGCTGCTGAGAGGTGGCTCTGGGATTTTTCCAGGGGAGAGTGACCAAAACTGTAAAAAGTCTGAAGCCATGCCCTGTGAGGAAAAGCTTAGTGAACTGGGGACGTTTAGCCTGGAGAAGATAAGGTTAAGATGTGATATGACAGCTATGTTCCAGGCCCACTGTACTTATTTATTGTTGTGTTTTTATGATGGCCACTATTTTCAGTGACCAGAGAAACTAAATAGGAAAGTAGCTCATTAATGACAATATAAAATAGTCAACCATGGAGCCATTGGTTAATGGTCAACAGCTCATTTTGCAGTGTATATTGCACATCCAAATACTGAAACTAATGCTGTGAAATTGCTGACAGAGGCTTGCACTGTAGCAATGATCGCAGAACCTTTTGTGGGGTCATGGCTCACAAGTCTGTCTTTCTTGTCTTTAAAACGGAAGCCATGCCAGTCTTTAGAACTATAGATCCAATTGCATACGTGTTCAGGTAGGCACTAGAAACTGGCTGTGGTCCTGCCACATTGTGCCTGTGATTTCTTCTTCACTTGAGCATCAGTTCTGTGACTACTGATCATCCAAGGTTAGTGATGGCTAGAGAGCTTAGAGACAACCCTGGGCTTGTACATATGCAACAAACACAGGATTAGGAGCAGCCCCACAATCCTATACCTATTTACTTAGGAGAAGCCCTATCAAAGAATAACTCAGTATACGACTCGGTTTCATTTCATCTTAAATCCAAAGATTTCAATTTTGCTTATTTGTGATTCTTGGTGTGCCTATATTAATCTAGCAACATTCCAAGCACTGAATTAAATACAAAGCAGTTTGAGACAAATTAGTCTCATCAGTAAAAAGTCCCCAATGTGATTAATGTTCAGAGCAAAGATCTATCTTCATGTTCAACAAGTTGCTGATACTTAATTAAATATTTAGATGCTGAAATAAAACATACTTGAGATGCAATATACTGTTTTTCTTTTTTGTTGTTCTTCAAGAGTCTTCAGGTATATTTTAGCCAAAATAGTTATTTTTTTGCTTTGTGTCTTTTGTCAGATTCCTGTATCATTGGTGATCGGCCCAAATTGCAAATAAAGAACTCCACTTTCTGTATGAGTGCCTATCCAAACTTGACAATGGTAAATTACACCACCAGCCATGCCAACAAAACTTTTGTCAGTGGCAGTGAAGAGTATTTCAAGTAAGATTTTATTTAAAAAGACTTTTTTTAATAGACAGTTTAAAAATAAATCTAAGCACCAAAGTCACTGGTTAAACAAATCAACTGTCTTTACTAATATGTTTGAAGGTTTTTCAGTTACAAATTATGCTAACCATTTCAATATTATGTTAACTGCTAATTTCAAACATAACCACCAATATTCACTTATACATTCTCTTTTCAGATTCAGCATAGATCAAATTAATAAAAGTTCAACATGCAATATATTGCTAATCAAAGGAAAACCTGTAATTACATTTTCTATTAGTTCTTTCTGTTCATTGATTTTGTGCATAGGCTTAATTTAGATATGTCTTTCATATTCTGGGACTTCAGAAGTGAGTTGATTGCTGCTGATATATAGACAAATGCAATTTTATGGAATATTGAAAGATACACCAGAAAAACAAAACAAAGGTTCAAGATTCAAGAAACAAAGCTGCTCTGAGAGCATTTCTGAAAAGCAGGGTATAAGTACAATAAATAAATAAAATAAATATGGCATCCAATGGTTGGGATATGATCTTTGAATCTGGGTACAGGTGCCATCAAATTTAAGTTTTGGTTGTCTAAACCTGACACCATGTCAGTCATCAGAGATTGCATTTGCACTGCAGAAATAATCCAGTTTGATACCACTTTAACTGCCATGGCTCAATGTTATGGAACTTTGGGAATTGTGGTTTGGTTAGACATTTAGCCTTTTCTTTCAGAGAGCTCCGGTGCCACAACAAACTACAATTCCTAGAATTCCATGCCATTGAGCCATGGCAGTTAAAGTGGTGTCAAGCTCTGCAGTGGGGATGCAGCCATAATTTACTTTACAGGGCTGTTGTAAGGATTGAAAGAACTCTTTGCCACAGAAGTGATATTATGTTACTATTGTTCACCTGAGTTTTAGGGACTGGCTGCACTATACAGTTTTGGAAAAACAACAACAAAACAAATAAATATGGGAAAAGATAATGAAATATCAATGTGGTTCACAGACTTATTTATAATGCATTTCTTTAACTGCTTATTTTATTTATAGACCACATTATGGCAAAAAAAAAAAAAATCTGAAAAGCTCACAAAATGCAATCGCAATTTGAGGATATACAGCAATAAAAATACTATAAAATGCAGTGTGACATTAACACAGCATCACATTAGGTCACAACCCAGCCAAGAAAACAAATAGGAGAGAATGAAAATCAACAGTAAAGAAGTCGGATAAATGTTAGAACATGATTTAAAAAACCCAAGGAAAATAAAACAGTTATTTCCTTGATACTCATAGTAGGATATTAGAGTAGGACCTCTTTGAACATGGTATTTAATAACAGGGGTCCAATTTTTGACAAAGTGCTTTTGCTTGTAGACACGTGTCATATTTCAGTTGAAAGATGGACTTAGATGAATATCTCAGGGTCTAAGTAGACATGTATGGGAAGAGGGGATCCTAAGTATTTACTTATTTCTTTATATCCAACTGTTCTCCCAGCATAGGACTCAAGAAGGCTAACAATCAATAAAAACAGCTAAAAAAAAGTAGTAAAAACGTTTTAAATACACAGTTCAACAACAATTCTATTAAAAGCCCAAAGTACAATTTGCAACACATTTAAAACATAATAAAAAGATAAGGCAGTCATGAATATGAATGACTATTACTTTCAAAGCATACTGTTTTGTATTGTTGTTTTAATCTTGTTGGAAGCCCACCTAGATCCATAGGGAGAGGCGGGAAATACAAATAAAACATTATTATTATTATTATTATTATTATTATTATCTTGCAAATGTGTTACAATATGCTACTGAGGGTTCTACCAGTCTCCTACTTTCAGACTCTGAACCCATAGGAAAAATTCTGTTTGGCACAACAGTGGTAGAACAAAATGCTTTGCCACTGTCACTACTACACAGTGCATTCAATAATAAGTTCTTCTTTTTATTTAATCACTCCGGTCATGGGAAATTCTTCACTTATATTCTTCTGGGCTGCCCTCAGCTTGCCCTCACTTGCCCACAGTTAGAATTTAAACTCAGATATCTGAGGCTGAAGTAATCTCTGTTTACATACCTATATTGACTGCCGGTGGCAATGAATGTAATAGGTATACTCCACATATTTTTGGAAGTAATGGGAAATTTCTACTTGACCCCTACTGTGTTTTTTAAAAATCATAATGCCATTGTAAAATGTTGATGTTGTAGTTCTGATAGGAAACTAGAGTTATATACAACTTGATACAAATTATTGTACTTTGGAATTTAGCCTGTAATGACCCACATTGATGATTTGACTATCAGGTACCATGTGTTGAAGATTTCTGCAGGAATTGAATATCCTGGTGAAATCAGGTGGCCTTTGGCACTGTCTCTCTTTCTGGCTTGGGTGATTGTTTATGCTTCCCTGGCTAAAGGAATAAAGACTTCAGGAAAAGTAAGCAAATACCTTTCTTTAGACCATACATATATTTTAAACTCTCACTTAGGATTTACACATTTTACCAAATAGTCAGTGCTTAATAGCTTATTGAGAAATCTGGTAACAGCATGACTCTTGTCAGTTTGTATGGAGTTGAAGAAAAGTTGTTAAAGCCAATGTTTTCATTGATACACATATTTGTTAAGTTCTTAAGTGCGAATAGCTCATACATGGATTTTCTCATAGCATGCTTCTTATAGTTCTTAGGCTTTTCATTTTAAAAACTATGATCAGCAGATAGGTACAAAGTGTACTTATGCCTCCATACTTTATGGAGTGTGAAGTGTGACTAAATAATGTAGTCAAAATATGCATACCAATTACAACAGTGTGTGATGCATCAGATGGCTGTTATCCCTGAGCCCTGGAATACAAAGTTATTTTATATTCAGAGTTATCCATGCCTACAAGGAAGAAGGCATGCATCTGAGGATATAGGCTCCAGTTTCTTTCTTTCAGTTAGTTTCAAAGGTGCTACAAGATCCCTTTGCATACTGATTTTCCAGATTAACATGGCTATGTCTTTAAATTCTACTTGGAAATATGTTCACTAAGACTTACTTCCAAACAAGTATATACAATATAGTATAAAGATCACAGTCTTGGTAGTATTAATGCAAATGTAGACTGATGACCTGGTTCCACAGGTTGTCTGGTCTGTTAATCCTTTATCAAGATTCTGCATTGTAGAGTTTTATCAAGATCTATTTGGTTAAGTGTTACACTCATAAAGACCTCAGTAATTAATAATCCTATTATCTCTATAGGTGTCTTTGTTTCCCATTCACCAGTGTCACTGGCTCTATCTATGTAATGACCTCTTGTAGACAGTGAAGCAGTAATAATACTTAGAAACTCAACTACAGTGAGTAATGCTTTGTCTATATATGGTCTCTTTAGGTGGTGTATTTTACTGCTACATTCCCTTATGTAGTGCTTATCATCTTACTCATCAGAGGAGTAACCCTTCCAGGAGCCGGGGCTGGAATCTGGTACTTCATCACACCTAAGTGGGAGAAACTAACTGATGCTATGGTGGGCTTATAATTCCAGTTATAGCACTCTAATAGGGTGAATAATTCATACAGACTTATTATTTGCTGTACATTAGGAATGCTAACAGAGATGTATGACCAATGCTATGTCAGCTTCGTGCTGTCTTTTATGGCTAAATTGATTATGCATTACGGAATGAGATTTTTGTAAAATTTATTTTTTTGCTTCCCTTTAGTACATTGCTTTAGTGGGTAACTCTCCATGCAAGGAAGTGAAACATGGCTATAAAGATGCTGGATTGTTCTCAAGCTGGTTCTGGACCATATATATGCAGTATGGGAAGAAATTAAGGGTTCTGTGCAGTCTGAGAGAAGGATGTGAAGAAGTCACCTGGTCACTTATCAGTCTATGATGTTTACATTACATTGGGTGGAATCCAAACTTAGGTCTGTCTGCACTGCAGCATGCAGTTGACACCACATGAACTGCCATGGCTCAGTTCTATAGAATCCAGAATTTGTTGTTTTGTGAGTTATTTAGCATTCTTTGTCAGAGAGCAATTGTGCCACAACAAACTATAAATCCCAGCGGTATTAAACTGCATTCTTTCTGCAGTGCAGATTAAGCCTTTGTCATACTTTGTGGAGACCCACTGACATTCAGTGGGTTCAGAGGAAGGAACTGGATTAATACTTCCCCTTAAGTAAACAGATGACCTGAAGGCACACACACACACACACTCACAGCACAACTAGACCAATAAGGAAAAGGTATCTGAAACCAGTGGATTTTAAAAATTATGTCTTGATGGCCATTAAAACTTGGAAACTTTAACTATTGCAAAATAGCGAAGATGGATTATGACTGAAACCTGATATGTGGTGACCTTATGGTGTAAAAACATCTCCATTAGATTTTGCTAATCTTCACTAGTTTTCACTACTAAAGAACTTAATGTCCGAGACCTAGGGAACTAAAGGATTGTCCTCTCCTGCAGGAACCCTTCTAATTGTTAAGATGATTTTTAGGGACTTTGGAGGTTAGGGAAGTATTGACCAAAAGACCTTCTTCATGATGGTGCTGTCTTTAAATATTTCTTCACCTGAAGACATTCTGATGAGTTTTAGGCAGTGTGTTAAAAATTATTTTCTTTGAGCTCTACCTTGACAGTGATATCAACATTTTATCTCTTGATGTTACCTTGTTGCTTTCTGCTGTTTTATCTCATCATGTCAAATTTATTTATCTTATCAATTTATTAATGTTCCATTGTGCTTTTTACTGCATGATTTTTTGAATTATATTTTTGGATGACTCTATATGGAATTAGAAAACTTTTGTTAAATCTGAAAGAAAGAATGTAAATACCTAAAATAACTAAACACTTCCATTTGGAAAGGAAATTAATTAAGCATAAGGGAAATGGCATTTAAGTGTAACTGTACCTTAATGTTGCAGCTTTGAAAAGAAATGAATCTAATTAAGCATAGGAAATCTTTGATTTAAATAGTATTAATATGGGCAACCCATGTCCAGTGGATCTTTATGCAGGCCAAGACCATCACTTAATCTTTTTTAAAAAGCCAAAGTTGTTCTATTAGCAATTAATGAGAATACCATTCAGTCCTTATTGTTCTTGTCAGCGAATTCATGCAGAGATGTGTCCATGGCCAAAATATAATTGCTAGTAATGATGAGAGTAGACCAGTTAAAGCAATGGGAATTTGGTAAGTCAATATGTATGTTCCATTGATTCAATGAGTCTACCAGGTGGGACTATCGGTTTTGGCGATAAATTTCTTAAAAATCCCATCGTCTAATTACTAGTACACGCTACAGGAGTGGGAATCTCTGGCCATCCTGACATTTTGAATTTCAACTCACAAAAGATCCAGCCAGCATAGCCACTGATAGGGGATGCTAATGAAGTGGGGTATCGCTATCCTTGGGCTTGCCATCCACAGTTTAAACATCCATGGGTGGCAAGCCCTGTTGTCCTCAACAGAGGTGCGTGTATATGACCACACACATGTCACACCAGCATTAGGGGCAGCAGGACTAGAGGTTCCACATTTTTTCATATCCATGGGAGAGTGGGGTCCGGAACGGATTCCCCATGGATACAAAGGTCTGGCTGTAGTTGTGATTTATATGTAATAGAAGGCATGAGCAGGAATAGGAAATTGTGGTGTGGGGGGGACATTTTTGTCCTTGAAGTCCTACTGTGGGCCAGAAAGCTGCAGTTTTCAGCCAGAAATGTATTCCCAAAATGACCAGAAATCATTTTTGGCTTTGGCTTGTGTTTTTCTCTCTCCTTGCCAATTTAAGATTATTTTTTGGCAATGCCGATATACTGTAGGGATTGAGGAGGGTTGGAGAAGAATGTTTAAAGCATAATGCCGCTCCAAATGGTGTTTTTTTGTCATTTTTCCCCTGATGATTCTTTAAAGATTTATTTTTAAAATGGGGGGGGGGGAGGAGCATGGGATGTTTTATAACGCAAGGTGGTTGGGTTTGAGGGCCACAAAAAGATTGGGAGAGTACTTTATGAAATCCTGGGCTAAAAGATCCCCATCCTTTCCGTATAGTTAGACAATTTATGATACCCAGAGCCCATCCACACTACATAGCTAGAGCACTATGATTCTGCTTTAACTGCCATGGCTGCATCCTCTGGCATCCTGGGGTTTATAGTCTGATGAGGTATTAGAAATTTCTGGAAGAGAATGCCAAGTAGCCCTCCATAAAACTCAAAGCCCAGGATTTCATAGGATCGAACCAAGGCACTTAAAGTGGAATCATGGTATTCTACTGGTAAAGAGTGAAAGGAATCCAGCTATTGATCAGCATGGACAATTTATAAGTAGATTATCCCAGCATGCTTACATCAGCTGTGGTTAATATTTACAAAGCTACTTATCAGGGTTGTGATAAGAACTCCCCTGCTAAGTCCAATAATTTCAAAAGCCTCATTTTAATATTCAGACATCACTTTCTACTTCCAGCTATTCTTTTAAATTCTGCTACCCATAGCAACCTGCTTTGTCAAGATATCTATCAGATTCAGATTTACATAGAGCATCTTGAATAATCCCATTGAGCCACGTTCAAAATCATTTATGATTTTATTCACTTTTGTAAAGACACTTGTTGAAGTTGTTACTAATTATCTCTACCGGACATCTTTTTAGGTGTGGAAAGATGCTGCCACGCAAATCTTTTTCTCTTTGTCAGCTGCATGGGGTGGGCTGATTACTTTGTCTTCCTACAACAAATTTCATAACAACCTATACAGGTAAGCTGCAGTATGTTCAAGAAAACAAATGGTTTTATGATAATTAACTGGTTAAGTTGATTCCAAAAACAAATAGAACTAAGTTAGATCCTTAGCAATTACTGGAGAGAGGCCGGTACACACTCGATTCCTTTCTATTAGTACTACTAGTCCCATTTGTCCCAGGATAATTGACATTACCAGTTGTGCCAAATTATTTGAGACAATTGTCCTGATTTGTATAGTTTTGAAATGACAAACCAAATAGAACCAGTTTATGTATTCTGAGATATCACATAGGACCAACATTTAAAACCATGTGGAGAGAATTACAGACTACTGATCTAGGTTGCCTAGATATCAGAACCTGGTTCCGCTTTTCCTATGTACGGACAAGGGGAAAGATTCTCATAGCTAGAAGCCTTCCTTGAAAAATGTGTACTCATTGATTTCATTTGTTATAAAAAGTGTTTTTGACTGAATGGAATACTCAGAGTAACTGGAGTTTATGCATATGAATCAAGCTTAATGACATCCCCAGGAGCTTCTGTTTGTAACACCAAACTTATAACATCATAAAATACTGGCTCTTGTGACATTACAAGTCCTCAAGTCTCAGGTTTTATCTCTGAGATCTCAGAGCCTGGGATAGTCCTGACCAGGTAATGTTATAAATTGGGGGTTCTTGTACACAGAACATAAGCTTTCTACAGAAAAGAAACACATAACCACTACACAGCCCATAGTAAAAAAAAAAAGTACAACCCAGAAAAGCTTGTTCCTTATGATATTTCTGAACCTACTTGACCTGAAAGTTCTGTCCCCCCCCCCTCCTAAATATTTGTCTGTTCCCACGGCTATGAGAACTGTGGCATCGTTGGTCAGTATCATGCTAGAACTCAATCCTAAAATGCATTTTCCTTCAAGTATAAAAATAGTCTGCTGCTTATTGGCAAAACCCATTGGACTCACAGGGTTTGGGTGTCCTACTTTCTCTTGAATGTTTGCCCTAATTAAAAAGAGTCCAGCTTGTAGAGCAATCTAGGGAGTTGTGAAGAACCAGGGATAGCAACATGAAATACAGTACAAGTCTATCTTTGCTGGAGAAAGTCTTGAGATTCAAAAATAGGTCAGACTCCAGCTGTGGTGAGCACTCTGCATCAGCAAGGGTAATCTGCCATTTCTATGCTGCTGTTACTATCACTAGCAAGATGATTATTCCTGAAGGTGCATTAACACTAAGTTCAGATTAAGAAAAGCTCTCTAAAATCTTAAAGCCGAAACTTTAAATTAAAGGTAACTGATAAACTGACAACTTCCTACAGAGTTAGGAAGGAGCCAAAATATTTGGCCTCTTTTTTCTTTCCACCTCTCCATTTATAAACACAGACTCAATATCTATCTATTCTACTCTGCATGCTCCACCATTTGAAGAAATTTTAAAAACATTGATGATATGGTAAAAATTAACAAATTCAACACTAGTAAGAAATTATATGTACACAAGAAGGCTTGTGCAACTGAAGGCTGCTATCAGGATGTGGAACTCCCTTCTACAGGAGATCTGGTTGCCCCCTTCCCTGGTCTTTTTCGGCCAGCAGGTGAAAATTCACTCAGGGTTTTGAGATTTAAATGAAGTAGCAGTAGTGCATGCGAAGTGGTGCATTGTATTTTAAAATCTTATATTAGTCATTAAATTTAAAATATGTTTTAACTGTTTTTAAGCAATTTTTTAAAAATTTTAATTAATTATTATTTAATACTTTTAAAACTTTTTGTAAAATAAGTTTTTAATTTAATCTTGTTTTCAATTACTGTACCGTAAGCCACCTTGGATCCCATTCTGATAGAAAGGTGAGGTGTAAATTCAATGAATAAATAAAATAATATTTAGAAAGAATGAGATTTGGAACTACAGCTAAAAACCAGTTTGAGTTTTAGTTGCTGTTTCTCTTGCTGGAAAGATAAGCCTATGCATACTTACAAAAATGCATTTACTCTTCATAGGGAATCCTACTCTAAACCAACAACCAATACTAATAGATTTACATTATCTGTATTTAAATCTGGGCTATGGTCAGAATTACTGTGATGTTTTATACATCAGGTTCAGCATGCTTCAGAGGGATATTTGATTTTGAATAGGAGTATGGCCATAGAACATATTACGATGGAGAAAGGCGAAGGGCTACCTAACTTCTAGTATTGTGAAGATAAGATGAGATCCAGAAACTTGTCTGCCTTTATAGTATTGTAGGGCTATGAAGAGGACAAAGTGGGATCTAGTGTAAACTTTCAAAAGATTTTTAGAGAGAAACTGGGATACAGAGGTTACACATAAATCCCCTTTCAGACACACATATCAAGACAGACAAGTTAAAATTAAAAAACAATGTTCACATACAGAGATGGCTCTTGTGGCATCTTTCAAACCAGATGAGGCCTCTATGTTTCCACCTGTTGAACCTGATGAACTCTCTATGCTGCTTAACTCTTCCAAATCTACAACCTGTTCTCTTGATCCTATTCCCTCCTGTCTTCTAATCTCTATAGCCCCTTCTTTTCTGCCCTCGCTCCTCTTTATCTTTAATCTTTCTCTTTCTGCAGGTTCCTGTCTTGAGTTTCTCGAAGCCAACTCCATCCTGGACCCTTTTCAGTCTGGTTTCTGCCCACAGCACTCTATAGAGATGGCCCTCACCAAGATCTCAAATGATTTCTTGCAGGCCAAGGCAAACAGCCTCTACTCTATTCTCATTCTTCTTGATTTGTCTGCAGCCTTCGATACCGTAAATCACTGTCTCCTGGTTAATATACTTTCTTACCTCGGGTTCTCCAACTCTGTTCTCGACTGGTTTAAATCTTACTTGTCAGTTGGTCACAGGTGGTCAGACTTCATCCTCTGTTCCCTTATCTGTTGGTGTTCCCCAGGGCTCTGTCTTGGGTCCCTTTTTGTTTTCTCTATACACACTGTCCCTAGGTAAACTAATCAGTTCTCTTGGTTTCTCCTATCATCTGTATGCCAATGACACTCAGCTGTATCTTTCCACCCCTGACCTTTCACCGGGGCTTGAAAAGCAAGTTTCATCTTGTCTGACTGCTATCTCTCAGTGGATGCGGCATTGGCACTTGAAGCTCAACATGTCTCCACCTAAGACCACCTTTCAATACTCCTTTTCTGTTTTTGTTGACAACACTTCTATTCAACTGGTTTAGCAAGCACACAGTCTTGGTTTCATTTTTTATTCTTCTCTGTCGTTTATTCCCCAGATCCAGCCCACCTCCAAAGCCTGTAGATTTTCTCTTTACAACACTGCCAAAATCCGTCCATTCCTCTCATCCTCTACTGCCAAGATTCTGGCCCATGCTCTAGTGGTATCACGACTAGATTACTGTAACCTTCTTCTGACAGGGCTTCCTCTCTCACACCTCCATCCTTTAATCTCTGTCCAGCACTCAGCTGCACGTATTATCACATCCACTTGCCACTTTGACTATGTATCTCCTCTTTTATCCTCCTTTCATTGGTTCCCCTTCCCCTTCCACATCCAATACAAACTTTTGTTGTTGACTTTCAAAGCCCTCCATGGACTGGCCCCTCCGTATTTATCTGAACTTCTTTCTCCTTACATTCCTATTCATACCCTCTGCTCTGGGAGCCAAGGTCTCCTGTCCCAGCCTAAGATTGTCACTGCCCCATCCCAGATTTTTTCCTTCTCACCTGTCACCTCTCACTCCTGTAACCTTCTTACCTCACGTCCACACCTCATCACTTCACTAACCAGTTTCAAAATTGACTTAAGGACTATGTTGTTTAGGGAAGCATTCCCAGGTGTGTGCCCTTGTCCGCCCCACAATGCCTCATTTTAATTCTGTATTCAGAAGCCAAGCCCTCCTCCAGTCCATCTGCCTTGGTCAAGGCCTCAGATCCCCTTCTCCACAACCATTCCCTTCTGCTTTTGTGTCATGTCTTTTTCAATTGTAAGCCTGAGGGCAGGAAACCATCTAATTAATAATAATAATAATAATAATAATAATCAGGAAATCAAAAGAAACAAAGAAATGGGGTGTCTTTCATAATCAGGAGGGATGTAGCAAAAGCAGTCAAAAGATACAACACAAAATCAGACCAAATCATGACAATAAGATTTCAGGGGAAACCTATAAATAATACTATGGGGCTTAGAATCATAGAATCATAGAATCACAGAGTTGGAAGAGACCACAAGGGCCATCCAGTCCAACCCCCTGCCATGCAGGAACTCTCCATCAAAGCATCCCCGACAGATGGCCATCCAGCCTCTGCTTAAAGGCCTCTAAGGAAGGAGACTCCACTACACTCCGAGGGAGTGTGTTCCACTGTCGAACAGCCCTTACTGTTAGGAAGTTCCTCCTAATGTTGAGGTGGAATCTCTTTTCCTGCAGCTTGCATCCATTGTTCTGCGTTCTAGTCTCTGCAGCAGCAGAAAACAAGCTTGCTCCCTCCTCAATATGACATCCCTTCAAATATTTGAACAGGGCTATCATATCACCTCTTAACCTTCTCTTCTCCAGGCTAAACATCCCCAGGTCCCTAAGTCATTCCTCATAGGGCATGGTTTCCAGACCCTTCACCATTTTAGTTGCCCTCCTTTGGACCCGCTCCAGTTTCTCCACATCCTTTTTGAATTGTAGTTCCCAGAACTGGACAGAGTATTCCAGGTGGGGCCTGACCAAAGCAGAATAGAGCGGCACTATTACTTCCCTTGATCTAGATGCTATACTTCTATTGATGCACCCTAAAATAGCATTGGCCTTTTTAGCAGCCGCATCGCACTGTTGACTCATGTTCAACTTATGGTCTACTTGGACTCCTAGATCCCTTTCACACACAGTTTCACTCAGCCAGATGTCACTCATCCTATATCTCTTCATTTCATTTTTGCGCCCTAAGTGCAGTACCTTACATTTCTCCGCACTGAATTTCATTTTGTTAGCATTGGCCAAGCTTTCTAGTCTACTCAGGTCATTTTGAACTTTGACCCTGTCTTCTGGAGTATTGGCTACTCCTCCTAATTTGGTATCATCTGCAAATTTGATAAGTATGCCCCCAATTCTGTCATCCAAGTCATTGGACTCTTTCATACAAGGCTAAATTGGAAGTATAATTTAAGGTCAATTCGAATGCAATCATGGGTTTTATGTTATTGCAAATTAACTCTTCACATGCAAATTCGGGCAGGAGGGAAGCCAATTCGAATGCAATCATGGGTTTTACCTTATTGCGAATTAAAGCTTCGCATGCAAATTCGGGCAGGAGGGGGTTAATTTCGGGTAATGGGAAGTAATTCCGAACGGAGCAGGGGTTCATGTAAATTCGCTAAACAAGCGAATTTACATAAATCCGCATTGGCTCCATTCGGAGTTGGGAGAAATTTCTCCCCGTTTGAAAGAGTCCATTAATAAAGATGTTGAATAGGACTGGGTCCAGGACAGAGCCCTGTGGGACCCCACTGGTCACTTCTTTCCAGGTTGAAAAGGAGCCATTGTTGAGCACCCTTTGAGTTCGGCCAGTCAACCAGTTACAAATCTTTACAGACTGCCCCTTCAGGGACAAGTCTGCGTCACCCCTTTGTGCACCGGTTTGGGGCCAGGGCAACTGAAGCGGCAGCCCAGATGCCTCAATCTGCCGCTTTTCCAGGCCATGGAGAAGCAGCAAAACACCGCTTCTCCATGGCCAGGAAAGGGGTGTCCTTGGGGCTTCATGCCCCAAGGACACCTGACCAGCCACAGCCTTGGGAGAAAGGGTTCTCCCTGGCATTGCTTTCATGGTAATCTGGTTGCCATAACTCCCGCGAGAGGGATGCCTTTTGTGGTGCCACTTTCTTTGCATTGCTGCAACCAGGAAGTGGTGCCCTTGTGACACCACTTCCTGTGCACCCCATTTGGACACTCAGCGGTGGCACCGATGTCATGTGGATGGGAGGTTTCCATGAGGCTGGTGGCATACCACATTGGGTTGAGGGACCATGTAGTTGCTGTGCAGTCACTAACCCTAATATTGCCACCACCATGCCATAAAGTGCCTGTCTGTATTGGGCCTATAATTCAAGTACATGCACCAAACACAGAGGAGGAAGAAGAAGAAACTGAGGGATTTTATGATGCCAGTCTAAGAAGAAATTGGCAACACACTGAAACAGGATTGGTTGATAATAATAGGTGACTGGAATGCTAAAGCAGGAAGCAAAGGAGACTCAAAAACTGTAAGACAATTTGAACTAGGAACAAGAAATGAAGCAAGAGAATGACTGATAGAATTTTGTGAGGTCAACAATCTATTTATTCATACAGCCAGAGAGGAGACTATACACATGGACATCACCAGTTGGCCAATACAAAAATAAAATAAACTACATAATTGGAAGCAGAAGATGGAGGTGTTCCATTCTCTTGGCCAAAACTAGACCAGGCACTAATTGTGGCGCAGACCATGAGTTACTCATATATTAAAAAGTAATCATACCAAAATAATGACCTGAAGAATATCTCAGTAGAATAAAATCACCAGGAACAGACAATATCCCAATTGAACTGTTCCAAGCCACACAAACCGAATCAATTCCAGTGCTAGCTGAAATATGCCAACAAATATGGAAAACAAAATGGTGGCCAACAAATTGGAAAAGATCACTATACATCCCCATCCACAAAAAATGAGGTACAAAAGGCTGCCGCAATTATAGGAGCATTAATTTCCCACTCAAGCAAAATTATGCTCAGAATTCTGCAGCATAGACTCCAATCATATATGGAGAGAGAACTGCCAGATGTCCAAGCAGGGTTCAACAAAGGAAGAGGCACTAAGGGACCACATCACAAACATATCATAGATAATGGAGCAAGTGAATTCTAGAAGAAAATTAGCATGTGTTTTATAGACTATAGCAAGGCCTTTGATTGCATGGTTCACAAAAAGCTATGGAATGCTCTTAAAGAAATGGGATTGCCACTGCACCTGATAGTGCTGATGAGGAATTTGAGACAAGGAGCCCGAACAGACAAGCCAAAATAAAGCTGCTTCAGGTCACATTAGCGGCATGCCGTTTAAATGACACACACATCTTAAGAGGCCAGAAGATGTGCTAAAGCTGCACTTCAGTCATTGGGACTGGAGCATGGCTTTGGTGTGGCTTCCAGCTTCTTAGGACAGCTTCTTTGGCATACCTCCAAAGTGACCTGAAGCAGTTTTATTTTGGCCTGTCTGTTCAGGCCCACGACTACTGTTAGAACAGAATGTGGAGAAACAGAATGGGTCCCAATTGGCAAAGGGGTCAGGCAAGGCTGCATCCTTTCACCCTATCTGTTCAACTTGTGTGAAGAAAATATATAAAGAGCAGGCTTGCACACATAAGAAGGAGTCAAGGTGGGAGGAAAGAATATCAGCAACCTAAGATATGAAGACAGCACTATAGTACTAGCAGAAAACATCACAGATTTGGAACAATCACTAAAGAAAGTCAATGAAGAAAGAGTAAAGGCAGGTCTAATGTTAAACTTTAAAGGAAACAAAAATAATGACCACAGAAGATTTAGATAAATTCAATCCAGATAATGACAAAATCGAAATAGTTAAAGATTTCTCATACCTTGGATCAAACATTGATCAGAACAAAGACTGCAGTCAAGAAATCAAAAGAAGATTAGAAATGGGAAGGGAAGCTATGAAAGAACTAAACAAAATCCTAGAGTGTAAAGATATACAGCTGAACACAATTTGCAGCTGAAAGTTAGAATTGTTCAAGTCATTGTATTCCCTATTACTATGTATGGCTGTGAGAGCTGGACAGTGAAGAAAGCTGCTAGACAATGAAGAAAGCAGATAGGAAGAAAATTAGTTTATTTGAGATATGGTGTTGGAGAAGTGTGCCGATGATACCATGGACAGCTAAAAATAGAAATAAGTGGGTCTTGGAACAGATCAAGACAAAACTCTCCCTGGAAGCCAAGATGACAAAACTGAGGCTGTCATACTTCAGCCACATCATGAGAAGGCATGACTCATTAGAAAAGACAAAGATGCTGGGAAAGATGGAGGGACGTAGGAGAGGAAGACCATATGCCAGATGGATAGACCCAATCAGAGAGACCATGGGCCTGAGCCTGCAGGACCTGAGCAGGGAGGTAGAGGAGAGGGGGGCTTGGAGACATCTCATTCACAGGATCACTATGAGTTGAGATCCACTCAAAATCAGCAAACAACAACTCTCCATGTTTTGACCTTTCAAAGATTCCCAGTCAAGAACTGCATCAAAGTCAGAGTATATCAGTTTAGATAGGAGAAAGAGAAACAGTTCAACTCATCTCACCTGCCCATGCTTTGTTGTAAACATTAAATCCCATGCATTACTTTATATATGACTAGTTAGGTGTGTGGATCATAAACATGGCTGCCCCATTTATATGTATTTCACCCCCAAATGGAGCCCCTTTAAAAAAAAGGAGCAATTCCTCTAATGCAAGGGCAGGGAAATTTTGACTCTTTGATCATCTTGCTTGCAGATACCATCATTTCTACCCAATATAGTCAGTGGTAAAGGACTGTGATGGTCTAGTTCAAATATGTAGAGAGCAAAAGATTGAGGGACACCGAAGTTGAGGAAAATAGTACATTACATTTTGAGATTATTCCTTCTCCCCCAACATAATAAGATATTATTGTGATTGTTAAGTCAAGCAGGCTCATATTCAATCCAGAGAGAATACAAAACGAGTGAGGTGCAATCTTTTAAAGGTAATGTTTCATGGGGTTTGTTTGTCCTGATGACGTTAGAAGCCATTTGCACACAGCAAATTTGCCCATCAAGTTGTTCATAGTCCTTTGATGCTGTTCTGCTTTTACAATCAAAATGGCCACAGTATTAATATACACTGCATGCATGTTCAAGCAGCTATGGCAGGCCCCTTCTGTGCGTTTTTTTAGCCTAAGGGCCAGCCAGCTCAATCTGATATTTTTGCAGTCCTTCATAACACATGCCCCAATTCTGTCATCTTTCACAGCGGATTTTAAAGATAAGAGTGGTGATTTCTCTGAAAAAGCTTATCACTGCATTTAATAACTCTCTGGCTTGTTTCTAACCCTCCCCAAAGCATTTATGTTTATGGAGATATTTACTTTTCTGGGTACTTTTCATTTTATTAGAAAGATACTAGAGAGAACCACTGCAATTAGCTTGGTCTTTACAAATTAAATTTATGACAACTGAGATTTTGCTGATGGTTTCCTTAGCATTTGATAACATTTTATTTCCTTTTTGAGATCCCTCTCAGCTGGCATTTTTCTATTATGGAATTGTCAGTTATACTTTCTTTGCTGTTACTTCCTCAGGCTTTTATTTTATTATCTACTTAGCAACAACGCTTCACAGAGAATCATAGAGTTGGAAGGGATTCCAAAGGCCAGCTAGTACAACCCCCTGCAGTGCAGGAGTTCATAGCTAAAGCAAAATCCCAGAGATGGTAATCCAATCTCTTTTTTAAAAAGGTCTAACAGAGGAAAATAACCATCTTTCAAGACAGTGGGTTCCACCTTTGAACAGCTCTTACCATCAGGAAGTTTTCCTAATTGTCAGTTGGAATCTCCTAATTTGCACCCAATGTTTGTGATATTACTCTCTGGAGAAAAATATGCTTGCTCCATCTTATTTTATACAAATTATAAATAAATAGCTAAATTATAAATAAGATAAAATTTCTGTCTTAATTACCAAACATTACGCATAATGCTTAATGACATTACTAGGGCCTAGGAAAACTTCAGGGCCTGGGACCTGAAGTGATAGTGAAAATGAGGGGGAGATCACCCATCTCCCAGTATGGGGCCATGTTTTACCTGGTGGTTCTGTATACAACAGTGGAAAACATCACAGGCAATGCTCTTCCACTGGCAATGGTTCTGATGGCTGTCAACAACCAGAACAGTATACTTATGAGGTTAAACAGAGATAGCTCGACATCTGCTGAAGCCAAGTCCTCTTAAATTTCCTATGAGGGCTGGGAATCAGATTCATCACTTATACCAACCTAGAGATGTGCTGGGTATTTTTCATTCAATTGAAATCAATAGGAGGCAAAATAATTATAGTTTTTAAGAGGTAAGAAAAGGGAGGCAAGACTGCTCTGCTATTCATACCATGGTTGGTGTGAGTGGGCAGGGCTCTGGAAGTGATATACAATCTGCCACTTCACTGCCACCCCTCACAAATACACTGAGGAGTGTTCTGCCTATTATCTTCCTAAAAAACCCCACAATAGAACAATCCATACAAAGTTCCCTGGGGTAAAGATAATTAATGCTGTACTTGGAAGTTGTTGAAGTCTCATTAGATTTGTTTTCTAATGACTATTAACCTTTTTGGTGTGTTGCCACGATCAATAGTTCTTGGTTGCTCCTTGCATGCTGATTAAGCCATCGCTGAGAGTTTTCCTCTCTCCAGATGGGAAGTCTTTAACTTTACTGTTTTATAGCATAAGCAGTTTTACTCATGACACTAGAATCGCAGTCCTAAGCATACCAACTTAGTGCAGATGAGGTCAATGTTTTACTTAGTAAAAGATCAGTTTAGAGCTGCACTTCAAAAATCACATTTTAGTTCCTGTTTTCTTTGTTTTGGATATTCCCTCTTAGATCTAGACAAACAATGCATTTTAGGCAGAGAGGGCTATGCTAATTTATTTTATTTAGATCCTGCTTCTCTCCCATTTGGACCTAGAGCAGTTGCTTTATTGCATAACAGTGACCACTTATGCTCTATTGGTGAAAAGCAGTAGTAGTATATTTGGGATGATTTCAAATAAATAAATATTTTATTTGCATCCCACTTTTCTCTTGGCACAAGATCCAAGGTAGCTTACAATAATGTTAAAACAAGGTACAGCTTAAAAAAACCTGATGATACAATTTAAAAAAAGTTAAATGTGTTATCAAATTAAAATTGCATCAATTTGAAACAGTCTAAAATAATATTGAAACATAGCACACATCCTATAAAATGGCTCTTCTGTGCATTCAGTCAGCAAATGCCTGTTGAAATTGAAAGGTCTTCACCCACCAGCAGAAAGAGAGCAGAGAGGGGGCCAGCCTAGCTTTCTGGGAATGAGAATTTGACAGCCTGGCAGCAGCCACTGAGAAAGTCCCTTCATGTGTCCTCATTAAACAGGGCTGTGACAACTGTGGGACTGATAGAAACCTTTCTCTTGAGACTCTTAAAATTAGGGGAGGCTTATATTGGAAGATTTGGCATTTCAGATAGTCTGGACCAAAGCTGTGTAGGCCTTCATGACCAACACTTTGTCAAGAAGCAAATAGGTGTTGTAACTAGCGAAGCTGTTGCAAGAAAGGAGTAATATGTTCCCTGTAACCAGCATTCAGCATTCTGGCTATTGCACTTTGCATTTCTGAACAGTTTCCAAAGATAACCCTATGCAGAATATGTTGCAGTAGTCCAAATGATATTTTTTATCAAGGCAACTGTCTCCAAATCGAACATCTTCAGGAACAGGCATAACCAATACAGTAGTTTAATTGTGCAAATGCATTCATTGGCACCACTGAAATCTAGGCATCCAGGTTCATAAGTAAGAGTACACCTTAACTATGAACCTGAGATTGGAGAGGGAATATAACTCCATCCAGCATAGGTTGGATGCCTGATTGTCTTTTGACTCATAGAATCATAGAGTTGGAAGAGACCACAAGGGCCATCCAGTCCAACCCCCTGCCATGCAGGAACTCCCAATCAAAGCATCCCCAACAGATGGCCACCCAGCCTCTGTTTAAAGACCTCCAAGGAAGGAGACTCCACCACACTCTGAGGGAGTGTGTTCCACTGTCAAACAGCCCTTACTGTCAGGAAGTTCCTCCTAATGTTGAGGTGGAATGTCTTTTCCTGTAGCTTGCATCCATTGTTCCTGGTCCGGTTCTCTGGTGCAGCAGAAAACAAGCTTGCTCCCTCCTCAATGTGACATCCCTTCAGATATTTAAACAGGGCTGTCATATCAGCTCTTAACCTTCTCTTCTCCAGGCTAAACATCCCCCCCAACTCCCTAAATTGTTCCTCATATGGCGTGGTTTCTAGACACTTCACCATCCTTTGGACACACCAGGAGCAACTCTCTCTTCTGTGGATTAAGCTTCAATTTGTCCTGTTATCCCATTTTAATTCATATCTATAACAAGCTTGTGAAGCAGATGGTGCTAAAATATGGTTTGTCTGAGGTGTCTCCATTAACTTTAAACCCACATGTTCCTTGTCTAAGTGTACTATTTAAAGTGTATGTTCTAAATTCAAAAAATAGTTGTCTGTAAGCACTGAAACAAAGAATTGTGTGAAATTAGACAACTCACTGTAGATACAGTCTGAAAATCTGGATCTGTTGTGGCATCCTAGTCAACATGTACATCCAAGGACCAGCATAGGATGAATGCAAGCAGTGATATCTTCACAACTGTGTACATAATATGGAAAGGAACCTGTGCAAGTGAAGTACTTTATATGACTTGGCACAACACAAGGCCATGTAGCTAAAACAGCTAGTTTATTTTTCATTTATTATGTTGCACGTGGAGCCATTTCTTTTCTCCTTCCTCTTGCAGAAAGAACAAGAATCTAGAATCTTGAACATTTGTATAAAATTATACAAAGTTTGGAAGGAAAACTCAGACTTTTAAGCCAATCTAGAATTCATAAGAAGAGAAACTCATAACTGCATATTGGTAGAGAAGGGAAGGAAACAAAGTGCCCTTTAGAACAAACTGAGATCCTTCCAGCATTTAGTATTAGATGGTGTTTAAGATAAATCTGATTTCAGGAGCATGTTCTTGGCTGAGTTCATATATCATCCCCAAAGCACAGAAACCACTATCCAAGATCAGGCGCCATACTGTTCTGAACATAGTTAGAGAATGGTGCAACACATGAGAGGAACAACTGTGATAATGTCTTCACATATTAACAGTATCCCATTAGTGAAATACAGAGGCTTAAATCTACTTTGTTCAGGTATACACTTTTTAAAAACAATTCTGGAGGTGGCTGTTCTTTACTCTCTGCAATGTCCAAATGTACCCCTCTTCTGCCTGGACTGGGGCAGGGCTATTGCAACACAATGGTCATTCCTGGTGGCAGTGACAAGAGAGTCCTGGTGGAGTCCCTCATACAGAAATCTTACATTGTGCTTGATCACGTAGAATCACAGCCACTAATTGATTTTGCCCAGGTGCATTAGTGCATGAATTTGGCTGTAGTTTATGAAACTGAGGGAGTCACAAAAGGCACTATTTTCTCTTTATCTTCCATCATGCTTGCATGTGTGCAGCCTCAACTGCAATGTGAAGGGAAGTAGCAAGATGAGCTACTTTTCCCTCATAATTTATCCCAGCACAACAAAAACAACATTAATTTATTTTAAACATTTTATCCTTCAGTGCATTTCAGCAGAGGTTCACAAATCAACTTGAAATTCTAACAGTTTTATGTTGCAGCACATACCTCAACTTAATATTCTGTGTGAGTGATAAACTTTCTTAGCGAGCGTCTTTTCATCTGAAGTTGATACAGAGCCAAAAAAAGAGTTTCCTTGAGAATAAGATTAGAATACAGCAATCTGCTTCTGTAGTTAACATTATCAAGGCTCAGCAGGAAGGAAAAAAGTGATAATAGACTGTATTATCTTGCTTAAGGGGTCTCCCTTAGAGACTGCGATGAAACTGCAGGGTGCATTTCTTGGCAGGTTTCTCATCTGCTTTTCATCATTTCATATATAAATGTCATTGGAATAGAAACCTTTTGATATTCTATTGGAGAAAATATCTCTATTTACATTTTTGATTAACAGCTTTGTTAATACTTGCATCTGTAGCAATAGCAAGTACATTTCTCTACAGCTTATCAGTGCACTTAAGCACTCCCCAAGTGGTTTACAATGTACAGTACAGGCATTTAAGCTAACTGTCCCCAACAAGCTGGGTACTCGGAAGGATGCCAGGTTGAGTTGACCCTAAGGCCCTGGCTGGTACTGAACTGAATTCATAATCTTGTGGTTAATGAGTGAGTGGCTGCAGTACAGGTATTTAACCACTATGCCACCAGGGCTCTTTATCTGTACACATACATAACCACACACACACACACCCCTCTGCTGTTGCTGCTTATGATCATTGGTCCCTTTTAGCAATGTTGGTACATTTTACCCATTGGAAAGGCCAGAAAAGTGAATATATATTTCAAGAGTTGTTCTGGAAAAGAGACATCCAGAAAGGGATTTTAAGAAGTACCTTGATGGTATTGACAATGCAGCATTGCTGCTTAAAGTGCCCTAGTTCTCATAGCAACCTGGAGAGTGCAGAGATCCTTCATCCAAAGTCTCCAGGAGCCTATTCACACTGCAGAATTATAACTATATACTTTATATATACAATATAATTTATATATATATATACATGATTGTTCCCCTCTAACTACCATGGTTTTATTCTATGGAATCCTGGGATTTGCAGTTTTGTGTGTGTGTGTGGGGGGGCATTTACCTCCAGTATCTCACCAAATTACAAACCCCAGGATTTCATAAGACTGAACCAGGACAGTAAAAGTGAAATAAAAACAATATAATTCTGTAGTGAGAATGAGCCCTGGTACCTTTAGCAGCTTTCTTTTTTAATAGCTGCAGGAATTGAAAGTACCCTCCCTCCTAAGTATGGCCATCTGTCGGGGATGCTTTGATTGGGAGTTCCTGCATGGCAGGGAGTTGGACTGGATGGCCCTTGTGGTCTCTTCCAACTCTAAATTTCTATGATTCTATGATTCTATGATTAACACTAATCATGAAGTTCACTCACACAAAGTTGTTTCATTGCTCTTCTGAGAGGCCAAAAGCCAGGTACTAATGGGTAGTGAGAGAAGCTGTAGCATCACTATTGCTGTGGGGAGAATTGGGCCCTAAATGACTTTTTAGCAACCTCCTACATGGGAGTACCTTTTCAGGTGCCTGTCATTTTTGTTGCATCCAGGAGTTTTTTTTAAAAAAAAGATAAAAGTTTTCCTTTTTTGTGTGTGTGTCTCAAAATGCTCTTGAGTGAGTATGGGGAGTATTTCCACAATGGTTTGGTATCCTTGGGCCATTTTATTCTCGGTAGAAACCTTTTTGAAACAAGGTGTGACTTCTGATCACTTCCTGTTCTTAATAAAAACTGTTGTGCATAAAATGGCCCAGAAGGCCCAAAACCCGGGTCAGGAGACCCCATCAGTAGTATACCTAATATATTTCACACCTGGTGTGGATCATTTTTAAAACCCACCTAGCTCTCTTCAACAGTCTTTTCCAGATCTGGTTCAGTTGCTGGCTGAGTAGAAGGAGACTCTCTTTACCACCTGGCCAGCAGAGTGGTTGAACCTGGAACGCAGTCCTGTCCCACTAGTTGCTGGTGGTGGTGGTGGTGGGGGGGTGGCTGCTCCTTCTGCCTGCAGCCTTTGCTGGGTCTGGTGGAGCTGCTGGCCAGGCTGGAGAGAGGAGATTCACTTTCCCACCTAGCCAACTGAGTTTCTAGACCCAGAAGGAAGCCCTTTTCCTCTGATGCACCATTTGATCCCCCCAGGTGTCACCCCATGCAGTTTGCATCTCCCATACACCCTAGTGATACCCCTGGACCCCATGCCTCATATTAGGGTATTTTGGGTCAATTCTTTAGATTATTTTTTGCAAGAACATTTTGGTGGTGTGGCCTTCCAAGGACTCCTAGGGGAGCAATGCAGCCTGCTAGCTTTTCACAATTACCCACCCCGACAGAGAAGTTCATTCACAGGCTGCTGAATAACCTGTCTCTGAATTTCACAGAATAAATCATTACATAATATGAATTGGAGTCATTTTCACAGATAGCATTAGAATATTGGCTCAGCACACTTTTTAGCTAAAATGCAATATAAATATTTTTGCTAGGTGTCCATCTGTTACCTGTAATAATAAAAGAGGCAGAGAGAATATCCATGCCCTTGAAACCTAAATCTCATAAACTTGTTATGCAAACTAGGGAAACTCTGAGGATTTGTATCACAGGATTATTTTTGTTTTAGAAATTGATTAATTTTAATTAATTCATGTTTGTAGCTTGCCAAACCACATTGAATCACCTAGTAAGGTGACACAGAAGACTTTATCACATATAGCTTTTAAACCACCATTAAAAGTAGATAATTAATAATGCCTCTGGTGGCACAGTGGTTAAATGCCTGTACTGCAGCCACTCACTCAAAACTATAAAGTTGCAAGTTCAAGACCAGCAAAAAAGGCTCAAGCTCAACTCAGGCTTGCATCCTTTTGAGGTTGCTAAAATGAGTACCCAGATTGTTGGGGGCAAGTAGCTTACAGTTCTAAACCGCTTAGACACTCCTTAGGCAGTATGAAGCGGTATATAAATGAAGCTGTTTGTTTTTGTTTGTTTGTTTATCACATAACACTGTCTCCATCTCATTGCTGGCTTGCCCTACAAGTTCTGTGAGATTGCACCTTATCTTTGATCGGGAAATCCACCAATAAGCTCCCAAATGAACTACTGTAGCATTATTTCTCAGGTATGACAGGCAGTTCTGATATTGGGCATCCATGTAGTGTCAGTGTTTTCCTCCCCTTCACTATTCCGTATCTTTCTTGGTGGACAGATACCCCCACCCACCAGCCAAAGAAAGTGTTACAGTCTTCTGCTCATGATGAGAGACTCTCATTTTTTTTCTGTGGCAGATGGAGGGGCACAGCTGGCTTTTCTATGCCCATTTGCCAGTCGAAGATGTTTTGAAGATCCTCTTCATGAGGAGAGACTCTCATTTCTTCTTTGGTGGGTGGAGGGGAAGAGCTTGCTTTTCCCTGCCTACCCACCCTTCTTCCAGCCAAAGAAGAAAGTCTCCTACTCATGAGGGCAGACTCTAATTTCTTTTTTGGCAGAGCACATTCAGGGGTCAGAAGGTGGCATTAAGGTGACAGTGCAGAAATCTGATTGCATGACCATGGATCACCAAAGTAGCACTAAATCAATAATGCAGAGAACATGTGATAAAAAATTGATGCAAAACCAGTATGCTTCTGTTAAACTAGTGAGATTGTGATGGGACAGCCCGCATGTGTGATAAAGTCCTGAGTCATTAAAGGCACTAGATGGCAGGTATCAGGTTCCAAAGCACCGGAGGATGTGGCTATTTAAACCTTTGGCATTTCTTACTGTTTCCACAGCACAGATTATATTTCTTTGTAACCTAGCTGTCTACTGAATAGATGATATGTGTTGGGAAGCTATACAGGCTGAATATGTGCCTCTCCTGCAGTTGTTAAAGGCACAGGAACTCCATGAAGAGTTAAAAAGAAAAGGGGTTACATGTTCATAAAAATACCTTAAATCCTTTGGGTTGTACGAAAAGATGAAAATAAACCCCATTCTTCTGTTTCCTATTTATAAAGCTTCTGAGTGGGAAAATAATGATCAATGGTGATCAAAACAAAAAACATTTTCACTTATATACCACTTCATACTGAACTAGCAGTGTCTAAGCAGTTTACAACTGTAAGCTAATTGCCCCCAACAATCTGGGTACTCATTTTAGCAACCTCAGAAGGATGCAAGCCTGAGTCAAAGTTTGAGCCCTGGCTAGTATTGAACTCGCAACCTTATGGCTTTGGGTGAGTGGCTGCAGCAACTCTGAGGGAGAGTAACATTGCTGATGCCCACTAAAGTGGGGAAGAGAGGTAGAAGAGGAAAAGACTGAATGAGCATTTAAAGAGGGAGGGGAAACTAACAAGAGAGAAAAATAATTTAGGTAAGAAGCAAGAGCAGAAAGAAAATGAAAAGGCATGGGTGTATGTGTATCTAACCCAGGTGAAGCTGGTTGTATCTGGGCCAGAGAGGTAGTATTGGAGGGTTATTGCAGGTGAAGCAGACTGCTTTCATTAATAAATACTGAGGTACCATGGAATTAACATCCTACTGAGAAGGCACAAAGATGTAACACTTATATAGACAGATTTTTTTTTGTTCATCCTCTGACTGATTTCTTCAATGATATTACTTCAGGAGCTTAGTGGTTACTTCTGGATAATTCATAGCTTGTTCTAATGTAATATTCTTCTCTGATACACCCTTCCTCGTTCTTAAAATAGTGTAAATCAAAATTGTATGCACACCCAACATTTCTTTCAGTGTTATTTGATTATTAGGTTTGTATCTCACCCTCCCTCCAGCACTTATGAGGAGCTGTGTATCCCTGAAGCAGCCCTATGAACACTATAAGAAAGAGAGATTGAGAGATCGATTTAAGACATGATTTTCATAGCTGACTAGCCTTTTGAACCTGGGATTGTTATATTCAGAAATGATACTCTAACCATTAGACAACTTTGTGCATACCTATAAACCATATAGAGTAATGTAGACCTCTTTTCATCAGCTGGCACAAAGTCTCTCATCCTAAGGGCATGTATGAGACTGTAACTCCAGTGCTCGATTAAGTTCGCCAAGGATATATAAGGGAATAAACATAGAGTGTTCTAGAATCCCAGTTATCATTTTCCACATGGTAAAATCTTAGATTATTATGCTGAAAGCATTTTTCATTTTATTGCTGCCATCTTTACAATACCATTTTACAGTTAACTTCTCTGTAATAGGAAATTTTACTTAGGTTATTTGTTATTTATATGTTGTGTGATAGTAACACAGTTGGTTAAAATACAGTTTATCAATCAACTAAGAAAGAAGATATATATATATAGCTTATTTACTTAAAATAGGTATAGTTTCTTGTACTGTATCTAGTGTGCATAGGCACCTCACCATTAATAAGTTGTTACTGATACATCTATTATAAATAATCCACTTTGCTTGTTCACACAACTAAAATGTCTATTATTTCCTCCTATTTCTTCAGGGACACCTTGATAGTAACTTGCACCAACAGTGCCACTAGTATATTTGCAGGCTTTGTCATTTTTTCAGTTATTGGATTCATGGCGAATGAGCTTAAAGTTGACATTGAAGATGTTGCAGACCAAGGTATGGTTGCTTGGGGTTTTTTAAAATGCAATTAGTTCATCAATTTTTACAAAATTGTATAATCGTGTGTAATGTCTGTGCAAGTCAACTTGCAGATACATAGGTTGCAGACAAAATGGTAGCACTTCCACTTAACAGATAAACTACCACTGTACTTTGTTTAAAAATAAGACATCATATGGATTCAGATCATCCCTAGTGTACTTATGAACATACGAAATCAGGTTGAGGTTTATCCTATGTTCTCTTTGGCTTCCCAAATCTAGTAATATTTAACATTATCTTGGTTATAGAGCTTGATGTGAATTGTATTGATAATAACACATAAGTCTGAAATCCTTATTCTCAGTGAGTCATGTCTCATGCATTTGCTTAGACTAGCTGGAACTATGCTGTTAGGGTAATACACCGTTCTGCCTGTATTATATCATATTTTGAAGCAGCATTGGTAGCCATAGCTTTGTCATGAATTTGGATAAGTACAATAAACACCTAGATAATCTGAATCCTTTTTATTGAGTATTGGACCCCTTCTTTGTCATTGCCTTTCTTTCTGCTTTCTCCCAACCAGTGTAAATATTTAAATCATAACCATCATGAACAAAACATTCATCTTTTGGCTCACATTATTTATATACTGCCTTTATTTTGTAAAGCACTGTGTATCTTGGCAGGGATATTTTAGGGCTAGTACAGACAGCCCTGAAGGGATGGCTTGATGCCGCCCCTTTGAATGCTGGATTGGGGCTGCAGCAACTGCACACCAAAGACCTGATCTGGCTATTTGCTGGCTCAAAATGAAGTGGCAAAATGCAGCTCCTTTTTGAGCCAGCAAAAGGATGCCCTTTCCACCGCCACCATGACTTTTCTGTGCTCCTACGGTGTGCGACATATGAATGCTGCACCACCAGAGTGTCAAAAAGCTGCCCACTTTTGGTCAGGTGGGTGGGGTGATGCTGGCTTGGGGGCATTGTCAGGGCATACATATAAATGCCACAACCCCACCCCATCCCCAAACCAGTGTATTATGCCTGTCTGGTTTGCCCCTTAGTTGTGCTGTTGTCCTAGCTTTGCCTGATGTACAGGGGAGGTGGCTGCAGCAGAGTGCACAACTTGCTAGTTGTTCAAAGCAATTTTAGAGAAAGCTAAGTTGTGTCAGGAAAAGCAGAATATGCTCTCAATAGGAGAAGTAGAACAGGGCTGTAATGATTATGGATAGTACACTGCAGTAGGTGCTGCCTGATTCATAAGATGTAGGCATGCCATCTTCTACTGTTGATGTCCTCAGGTCAGAAAGGTAAAGAGGTGGGAATCAAGCACTCTCCTAAAATAGAAATAACATGGCTTGAATCCACAGTATTATTGCTTGCACCCATTTGATGTGCCTTTATGTACCTTCAAATTAACTCAGATTAATGATGACCCTATCATGGGGTTTTCTTGACAAGATTTATTCAGAAGAGATTTCCCATTGCCTTCCTCTGAGGATGAAAGAGTATTATTTTTGTTTTCACAAAAAGTGGGATAGAAAGAAAAGTTTTATAAATTATTATTATTATTATTATTATTATTATTTGCCCAAGGTTACCCAGTAGGTTTCCATGGCTGAATAGAGAATCAAACCCTGGTCTAGACCCATACACAAAACACTACATACTGGCTCATCTATTAAATGCCTCATATTTAAAGGATATTTCATTGTTTTCTTCATTTTATATTTGTAAAAAAGGAGAGGAAAAAAGTACCAAGGAAGACCTAATATACCATGATGCCAAAGAAAGTATTTCATCTTTTGAGAGCATTTTACTTTTGGGATTTCACAAAGGGATTCAAAGGAATGGAATTCAGAAAATGTCATACTGGGAATTGTGCCTTTCCAAGCCATCTCAGGACTGTGAGGTGCTTACTTTCAGATATCTGCTGTGGTCCTATCTGAGTGTCTTATTTGATTGATGTTTGATCTTAGGTGTCATAAACAATAGGACCCTTCCATAACTGAACATTTAATTGAAACACTGCTTGTTCAGTTTAAATTGGAATGTCTGAGAACTGTGGGAGACTTGCAGATATCTTTGCTTCCCCTGAGCCTCCTGCCACACAATCCAAAACTGCAAGATATGAACAGCAGGTGCCATTTGAATGAAATCCAATTGTTTGAGGGTCTAAAATCTGAATGTAGCAGCTGCCATTTGCTCTTGAAACTGCCATGACTGAGAAATTCAGAAGTAGAATAGTTGCTCAAACATCTGAGGTCTGACAATAAATTTGCAGATGTCACAATTTTAAGTGGAATCATTGATCCACTAAATCTGTCCATCTCACATCATGACTCTATTAAGCTTAATAACATTAATAACATAAAGGAGAAGAAGTCCCACATGCTGTTGTTGGTCCACAAACTTTATTATCTTAAAAAGCCCAATGTGTTTTGGCCTTGTCACAAATTGGCCTTCTCCAGGAGCTATTGTAAAATGAATAAAAGTACCTTTATTATAGTTGTGGTCTAGGGACCCTGAAGAAGACCAAGACCTTGAAGAATGCCATTTTGTGACAAATCCAAAACACGTTGGTTTTTTTTTTTTTAGATAATAAAGTTTGTGGACCATTAACAGCATGTGGGACTTCATTTCCTTTATCTCTTCCACTGTGAATACATGTTTTCCAGTTTTTTTTTTTTTTGTTGTATTCAGTAAGCAGACCAATTGTTCTTAAGTAGTATTTAGTATTTTTTTAATATTACTTAGAACCATTTTCACTCCCCTCAGCTGCAATCACCCAGACTATTGGAATAAGTACATAAATAAGAACATGTATCAAGTAAACCGAGGCCCATATGCTCAAAATGCACACTAGCCTAAGCTTCCTTTATTTCTGTTGCTGCTGCTGTGAGCCTTCAAATTTTATCTGACTTATGGTGACCCTAAAGTGAATGTATAATTGGGTTTTATTGGCAAGTTCCTTCAGAAGGTGTTTGTCATTGCCATCCTATGAGGCTGGAAAAATGTGACTTGTCCAATATCAGCTAGTGGGTTTACATGGCTGAGCTGGGAATCTAACCCTGAGTGCTCAAACCACTACATCATGCGGGCTTTCTTTCTTTTCCAGCATTTCTGTACCTCTGTTACAACACACTATTGATGTTGTTTAAACATGAAAGGCTAGGGTTTGATAATACACTGTTAGCTTCTCATGAAACACCTTTGAAAAAACACACTGTCTGTGGTTGCAGAGGAAACTGCCATTTGGGGGCATGCTTTGTTTACCATGAACAACATGACCTCTGTTGGATGTTTCATAATCTGGGCAATGCAAGTCATTCATTTTCACAGAATGGAAGAATGGGATTAGACGAACACTTTAGACAAACACCTCATCTACTGACTGCAGTTTCTGACAGTTTCATTTGGTGGAGATAGATGATCTAGTTTTCACCAAAGGGACTAAAATTTTGTACAGTTATTGTATAGAAAGTATTATTACACTAAATGGTTTTACAGCGTAAATTGGGCTGTTTTTTGTGAGCAATCAGTAATTTCATTCATAGAATCATAAGCCTATTCTAGATTGGCAAAAAGAAGTGTGTTCATGGCTGCATGAAACTCTAGCCTTTAGATGAGAAAAAGGGAAAGTGTGCCATGAAAACACTTTTTTTGTGTTTTAGGGGAGAAGAAGCGCCTTTAAAAAGGTGCTGGTTTTCCCAGCTTCTTTTTTAAAAACTGCGGAACAGCGCAGCTCCATCTAAAGGCTGTGGTGCAGCTGCTAAGCATTAAGGAAAAGGCAACTTCATGTCACACTTTCCTGCCAATCTAGAAAGCCCAATAGAGTTGGAAGAGATCACAAGGGCCATCCAGTCGAATTCCTTCTCATGCAGGAACTCACAACCAAAGCATCCCCAACAGAGCATTTTACTTTTGGGATTTCACAAAGGGATTCAAAGGAATGGAATTCAGAAAATCCAGCCTCTGTTTAAAGACCTCCAAAGAAAAAGACTCCACCACACTCTGAGGGAGTATGTTCCACTGTCAAAACAGCTCTAACTGTCAGGAAGTTCCTCCTAATGTTGAGGTGGAATCTCTTTTTCCTGTAGTTTGCATCAATTGGTCCATGTTCTAGTCTCTGGAGCAGCAGGAAAGAAGCTTGCTCCATTCTCAATGTGACACCCCTTCAAATACTTAAGCAGAGTTATCATTTCACCTCTTAACCATCTCTTCTCCAGGCTGAACATACCCCACTCCCTAAGTCTTTCCCTCATAAGGAATGGCTCCCAGACCCTTCACCATTTTGGTGGCCCTCCAACTTGGACATGCTCCAACTTGTCAGCATCCTTTTTGAATTGTGGTGCCCAGAAGTGGACACAGTATTCCAGGTGAGGCCTGACCAAAGCAGAATAGAGTGGCACTATTACTTCCCTTGATATAGACACTATACTTCTATTGATGTGGCCTAAAATTGCATTGGACTTCTTTAGCTGCCAGACTCTTCACCATTTTGATGGCCCTCCTTATAGCCTGTTCATGTTCAACAGTCAGTATGATAGATATGGATAGAGGCACATAGAGATAGTTTTGCCCTTTTCTCCATTTTGTTACATTTTAAATATAATATAGTTACTTTATACTTTAAATAATGATAATGATACTAATAAATCATTTATAACCTGCATTTTCCCCAGTAATTGGACACAAGGCATCTTAGAAATGATCAAAGCAACAACAGATTAAAAGCATACAAAAATTTCAGTACATGCATGCATGCATGCATGCACAGATAGACAGACACACACACTAATTAAAAACAATTAATCTACAATTATCACAATTCAAAATTCATATAGGAAAATATAACAAATCAACAAAACAACTCTGTCAAAAACCTCACAATGAGTTCCTAAATGCCTGTCAGAATAGGAAAACTTTCACTTTTCAGCAGAAGGAGAGCAAAAAGGGAGCCATCTCAGGCTCCTTAAGGAAGGAATTCCAAAGTCTGGGTGCAGCTCCCAATAAGGGCATCCTGTGAAGATCTTAGAGCTTCTCATATTGGGAGATATGGTCCTTCAATAGACTGGGCCCAAATCATATAAATTTCATATGAAACAAATGACATAATATATTTATAATTAGCATGACTAGCAAAATGGCAGAATAAGAACCACACATTTAAAACAAATGTATATTATCATTTTCCTAGGGGCAAGAACTGAAAGAATAAATCAAAATTGGTCAGCTAACATCAAAGACAAGGCTTAGAAGGTCATTCCTATAGCTTCATGGGTAAAGGGAAGGGAAGGAAAAACACTACCAGTTTCATTTTGTTTAGGAGTTAAGTGTTGCTCTTTAACATGGCCATGAGACAAGGCTATAGAGCCAAAAGACTTCAGAAGTTTGCCGAATATATATTATGAGAAGTATCACAAAATCAAAGTGTAAAGGACAAATGTGAGATAATGGTTTATTTTTTTTCACATTCTGTTAACAACAAAGTGATTCTGCTTTGTCTCCAAACATGTCAGTCACCATATGATAACTGGACCAGTTGCTTAAATGTTGAGTTATTCTGCAAATAGAAAGAGTGTCTGGTTTTACTCAGATAGTTATGAATTTAGTAATGCTCTAATGTATATCCTTCTCTTGATGGCCATAACTCTCACCTGCCCATGAGATTAATTTAGAGAATCCCAATCAAGGGAGATTTGCAATTTCATTCTCTGCAATTAATTTTTCCCAGAGGGTAGGATGAATTCTAGGAACTCATTATTTTGATTCCTTAATTTAATTTTCAAATGCAAAACACTAGTGCAAACAGCCTTCTTATCTATAGTAGTCAAGAAGAAATCTTTAATCAAGAGATGAAAGAGCATGCTCATGAATATATAAGGTCCCCTAAGCTTTTTTGCCCAGAAAAACTGCCAGTTAACAGCAGGTTTTAAAGAGAGCTGCTTGCATAACATCATACCAATAAAAATATTTTCCAATAGCAATCCTTTTTAGTGCTTGTCAGGAATATCCCAAACATTTTGCAAAGTACATATTAAAATTAGCTGTCTTGCTGATGAAATGGCTAGCACGACTGTATCATAGCCTAGCACAAAACAAATGGTGGTGGTAGAGCAAGATCTGCATGTAGCAAGTAAGATGTAAAGAGACAGAGAAGAAGCATTATAGATCAGAAAGGAATAGTTTTTTCTGTGAATGGACCTCGAAAGAGGGAAGTGGGTTGCTTGAGCCACTACAAGACTATCCTGCAGGAAGCAGCTGAGCTTCAACTGAAATGATCAAAAAAATGGTCTACCAGAATTTCTATGTAGTTTATTATCCTCAGGAATTATCAGTCAGAAGTGTACTAAATGATGACACACAATGAAATTTTAAGACAATTATTGTCATTGAGCCCATCCTGGAATAGCAAAGGCAGACTGCAATCTATCCTATGCGCACTTATTTCAGAGTAAGCTTCTCTGAACACATGGAGGACACTTCTCAGCACACACTGTGCTTGTACATATTTAAGGATGTTTAAGGAATAATGGATAGGGAAAATAATTTGCTCTCCCCCTGTGAGTGTCTGCAAGCAGGCAAAATTAATAACAACCTGCCTGCCAATGTTGAAGGACCAAGCTTCTATGCCGATTTTTGGATGGGGTGGACAAACTGTTGCTCTGTGGCTGCATGCAGCCCTTGAAACTGTCCCCCCATTGACTTGGTAGTTTACCCTTTTTCTGGCCAAAGAAAAAAGGATGAATGGCTTCTCTTAGAAGCTTCCAAGGATCCTTCCACACTACACAATTATAGGGCAAACATTCTACTTTAACTGCTGCGATTCCATCTCATGGAATCCTGGAAACGGGAATGTAGGAAAGGATATTCAGAATTTTCAGCCAGAGAGCTCCTCATCAAACTTCAAATCCCAGGATTCCATACCAGTAGAATGTTGTCATGGTATTTTAAAGTGGAACTGTAGTACTATAATTGTGTACAAAAGTGATAGTTCACTATTAAATAGGTTGTAACCTCCTCTTGCAGCCAGAGCCAGATTTTCACAGCCAGATTTTGGCTTCTAGCACTTCCATGTTAGGGATATTTGGGGCAGTTTGTGAAGCCACTGCAGGATCATGGGCAAGAAAACTGTCTCCTGAACTCACCTCAGTTGCCCACCCTGGTTTAGAACCAACAGAATAGAATTAAATAGGCATGATGCTAAGAGACACTGCAGTGTAGCAAGAATAACTCCAAAATATTCTTCTCACCCCCATACTTATCTATTTGCATTTTATTCAATATATGCAGCAAAGTCTTTGCTCCTACAAGAATGGCCTTTGTTATCCCTTTGCTGTTTTTCTGCAAACTAGTTTTCTGAGAGTTATTACTGCAACATTTTGAGTATCACATATTCAGTGGCCATTTGAAACAGAGCTGAGTGTGGAAAGCAGGAAGTACACTTCTATTTTTGTCATCCTTAAATTAAAGTGGATACAACTGTATTCTGTTTGACTAAAGAAGACACAAGCTGGCACTTTTCCAAACTGCTACAGTGTTACCACAGTGGATTCCCTTTTTTTATCTGTGGTTCCTTCTTTAGCTAATTTGTAATTATTTGGTATTATTTCAGATCAACATAACAATATCTGTTGTGTTCTTGTTGTGTTTCCACTTCCAGGTCCTGGAATTGCCTTTGTAGTATATCCTGAAGCTTTAACCCGACTTCCTCTTTCACCGTTTTGGGCTATAATCTTCTTTTTGATGCTCCTAACACTTGGCTTGGACACCATGGTAAATTCTGGCTTTTCATCTACTTTCATCTAGCTCATTAGAGGAGAGTATATCTTGGATTAAAACAGTAATTCAGCAGGTTGCTGGTTAGAGTTCTGGAAGTGAGGGATAGGTTTGCTGGAACCAATATTAATTTTGAGGTTAACAAAGTATCAGAATTGGCCTTTGTACACTAATAAGTAGCAGCAGGGCCCTTACAGAGTGAAATTATTAAATTCAAGTGAACTGCCTAGCTGACAATGGCGAGAGAGGCAGAAGTTAATCAGTCAGACCTGTAGGGAAGGTGATCCACATACTGTGATCAGATATATTCCTGGATTTTCAGTATAGGCTAGGGATAAAACAACATGGAACTACCAAAAAAAAAACAAAAAAACAAAAAAACAAAAACAAAAAAAAACCCACCACCAGAAGGCAGTTAGATAAATGTGCCAGTTCAAGAGATGCTAGATTTATTTATTTCATTTGTCTGCTGCCTTTCTCCCAGAATAGGATCCAAGGTAGCTTCCAGAAAGAGTCAATTAAAAATGAATAGTTAGCCACCTGCTGATGAAGTGAACTACTGTCTTAGCAAGAAGCTGAAGTCTCCAGGTACAGAGAAGATAGAGGAGAATAAAGGAGAGTCAGTTTTATAGGAACAATGGGGGGGGGGTATTCAGTGAACAGTTGATGCTATTGGGATTAGATTTCACAATTTGCAGCAGATATCAAGCTCCTGGAGCTTGGAGTCCTGTTTTTTTTTTTTTTTTTAATCTAATACATAGATTAATGTTAGCTGCAAATGATGTCATTGCTAGATAGAAGAAAAGCATATTATTAGTAAGCTGCCTTATACTGAGTTGGATCATGTGCTCCTTATTATATACTTAAAGTGACTAACAATGGCTCCCCAGGGTTTCTTTTGTATGCAAAATGTTTTTTAAATATTGTATTTTTAAATGTACTCCGCCCCGATTGCTCACCCAGAGGGGCAGAATATAAATAAACATTATTATTATTATTATTATTATTATTATTATTCAGTTTTCCACCACTGAACTATGGCCCTCTCCTTTTTTTTGCTTTTTTCAAGATGCTAGTTGGAAAGAAGTAGGGAAGGAAAAGGATATTCTCAGCCAAAAAGCCATGTATTTTTCTACACATACTAATTTCTCCACAACACTTTGTCTTACTATGGACAGCAGTTGTCCCAACACCTGAGGATGAAATAGTGTAAGACTTGCATCCTTAGAATTAGGAATTAGGAATTTAGAATTAAGTGGATTTTGCACCTCTGATATTCCCACCACACTGTTATTTCACCTTCCCTGTGTATGGAATTTATCACATTGGAAGGAATCAGCCAAATCTTGTGCAGAAACAGGATTTAAATCCAGAAAAATCCCTCAAAAGTGGGATTGTCTTCAGCTATATGCTGCCCCTTTCCTTTGCCAGATCTGGTCCATGGCAACCACATGCAGCAGTCCTGATCTGTCCTTTCCATGGCACAAAAAGAAGCTGCAAAGAGCTTCTTTTTGTGCCATGAAAAGGGTGCTCTAGCCAACATGATTTTTTGGTGCTCCTTTGGCACAGGGCATTTAAACGCAGCGTCAGTGGAGCACCATGATGTCTACTGCCATGTCGTTGGGCACAGGGTGTGATGCTGGCATAGCGGCAGTTGGCATGTGTACTCCTCGCTTCCATGCTGCCCACACACTAGCATATAATGCCAGTCTGTACAGGCTCTTAGTCTCCCATGTGATAAAATCCTATATGTAAAGCTGTTTCAATCAAACCAACCAATAACTTATTTTTTTTCTTTTCACTCCATTTTTTCATTTTTTCCTGTTAATATACTGACTTACCTGATACTTTTCAAAATGATTTTCTTATGTAGCCCCACAAGGTCTTATTCTTGATTGTCTTTTTCACACAAAAATGCACATGCTGAGTGGTAAGGGGTTACATCTTAAAGAGAGGGATGGTTTTGTTAAAGGATGACCCTTTCTTAAAGTTGAAGAGTGTACTAGATAATCTCCAAAGGAACTACATACTAAAGCTTCTGTTTTCTGGCTTTAACAAAAGGATTAGAAATGCCATTTCCAAATAAAATTTGTTTTGCTACATTTATTCTTTATTTGTTGTCTTTAATATTCTTCAGTTTGCCACTATTGAGACAATAGTGACATCAGTTTCAGATGAGTTTCCGAAGTACTTACGTACTCACAAGCCTCTGTTCACTCTTGGATGCTGTGTTGCCTTTTTCATCATGGGCTTTCCTATGATCACTCAGGTAAAAGTATTTTCTTAACATAACCATGTTATGGGCTATGTTTTCTTCCAACGAAAAGAGGCTGATTTTACAGTTAATAGTCATAGCTTCATGACACTATTCTCTTTTAAAAGAAAGTGTGTAGTTTAAATTTCAAAGCAGATTTTCATAGTAGTCCCAATCTCCTGATCTATGTACTGGCAGGGTTAGTATGGGGGCAAGGATGCCTTTCTGCCAGTTTGAGGACCATGCCCCCCCCCCCCCCCCGAAGGCCTTAGTTACACCACAATACTGTACTGGGTGCCATGTGTTTGGTGAGTATAAATCCAGTGCTGTCAGTAATCCCTGAAACATGGCATTCTAACAGTGGTGGCAGGATTGGCTGTGAAGCTCCTATATTCTTCTAGTAGGCCCCAAAATTGGATCCCTCAATTATGCCAGTTTGGGATTGATTTACCTAATCCCCCTTGATTTCAAATCTTCAGCCAATTCTTCTCACCCTCGCTGGACTTTGGCTAATCTATCATTTTTTCTGCCACATGCTTAATGCACAAGGATAGTGCACTAGTGAACTCCTCATTTATACATTAGATTTTTTAAAATTAAGTTGAACTTGCACTGAATCAGTTATGAGCTATTTTCTGACCCCAATAAGAACTGCAGTGTGTTAAGTGTTAGGAATGCTGTAATAATTGAGGCTAGGGTTTCGTGTACACTTCTTGTATGCCCTGACACCAACAAGAATTCCAGTATTCCACCTGAATGGGAACAATCTACTGATGACCAGAGCATATCTCTTCTGATTCTCTGCATTATGGTTCAACTAAAAATGAAATTGGATATTTGGGGGGTCAGTAAAGTTAGACTGGCTGTGACAAAAATAAATAAATAAATAGATAAAAATAAAAAAAATAATAAAAAAAACCTAGTGGCCAAAAAACACTTTTTGGTTCCACCAGTTTTCACTTTGCAAGAAAATCTGCAAACAAATAACTTTATGGTACATAGCTCAAAATTGGGGACATTTATAAACAATTCTTTAGGTGACAGTTTCCTCAGTATAGGTCTACTACTGTGTGGATTCTACAATGAAACATGACTGTGGGGATCTAAAATGTTCCATCTTGCTGTATGGGGACTAAGAGCTCTCTTTGCAATGGGTGAAAAATGATATGCAACTGGAAATTGATGAAAAAAATCTTTATTTCCTGTTCATGGATTCTGAGTCCAGGGTTGGCATCTATAGGGTTTGTGATGACAAATCAGCAGAAACCTGAATCTGCTTAAAACTGAAACAGCAAGCCTAGTTTCCTTGATAGACCAGCTCCTAACAGCTCTGGGCATTTCTGTTTGTAATTCTATATTTTAATTTTAGGGTGGAATGTACATGTTGCAGCTTGTGGACACCTATGCAGCATCTTACTCTCTGGTTATAATAGCCATCTTTGAACTTGTTGGCATTTCATACATTTATGGTAAGTAAAAGATATATTATGTGTCTGTCACGCAAATTTTGCATAGTTATGATGTGATCAGTTCATATGAAAATGGGTAAGTAACACACACAAATGTTCCTCATTTTAGAAACAAAGGGCATTATCACTGACACTGCAGAATAAGCATTAAAGAGTACAACCAATTATTTGGAATTCAACTCAAAAAGCTCAGCTCTGTGCATATCACCACAGCTGGGCTGGTTACATTAGTAAGTCATTTGCAATAGATAGCAGTGCATTATAATTAATGTGAATGTTGAATGAATAGCAATGGGAAATGTACATGTAATAGGGAAGCATATTAGCTAGCATAAATATGTGCACTCAGGCTTTCAAGAATCAAGGTTCAGGCTCTGAGAATGGCTTATATTTATTTGATTTTAAGAATGATTGCACAGTCAAATACTTATAATTGCATAAATTTCATTTACAAACAATATGAAGTTGTATGTAACACGGTGGGTTGCATCCAATTGGTCGGTGTTCAGGCAGGATTTTTCTCCACTAATATTATTTATTACCAATTAATTACCTGCTGCTCTGACAGTTTTTCACTCATATGGAAGATATGGCAGGAAAAAATGAGAGCTTTTTCAACACCCAGCTTTTGAATCTTACCAAACACTGCTTCATAAAAGAATGTCTGAATATAGCATTCTCATTTAAACACAATCCCATTTTTCTTCCACCCCCAAATTTGCTCAGGAGTATTTGAATTGTTATAGCACAAACATATGCCTCAGATGCACTACAACTGAGTATTGTTCTATTATGCCCAACGAGAAGTAGGATTTCAGAGTTCCTGACCAGGTTAAATCATGGGTACACTCGTGAATCAGATTAGCTTAAAAAACAAACAAACAAAAAAAAACCAGAACAGAACAAAGCAAAAAACACCTCAGTCTATTTATGCTTGCACCATTCAATGCAGTCACATCCTATAAATTTAACTATTCTAATTTCTCTTTAGACCACTTATTTTGCACATCTAGATGTTTCCCCTCAATAAGAATCAAGTTGAATTGATTGAAATTAATTGGCTATTCCATGTGCCCACTTGAATACAGAGGGGAAGACATTTGGCTGTAACTTAACATCATTTACAGTAACAGCGCCCCTATCATCTTTTAAACAGCTGAGTTGGATCAGCCAAAATGGCACAGCATACTGCTTCTGAATTGGAAGGTTCTAATAGCTGTTATATCTACTAGCCACGGACAGATCTTCCTTTTTTATAAGCAGTTGTATTTTCCCTCCTTTTCTCAGTGGCTGTTAGCATGGATTCTATTGTGATGAGTTATTCACAGAGTTGTTTTTTGTTGACAACTTCCAGATCATTTTAGTGGTTAGTCACTGCCAGTTCAGTTAGAAGCTGTTCTCCCAATGCAGAAAACTGTTCCTCAAATTTTACACTTAAATATGATAAGGTATGATTTGTCATTTCCTCATCTATTCACCTCACTTCGGGTAGAAGCTTTTAGAACTTTCCCCTAGTTATTTGGTTTCAACAGACCTGAATAGTTTGGAGTAGGTTAGGACAGATTGTGCTCTGTGAGTACCTGGGATTCTCTCTTTTTCAAAACCAGAAGGGTTACCTTTACATGGCCATGTTTAATGGGACTCTAGTCATCTAAGAAATAGCTGACTAGTGTCAGAGTTGGGAGAGCTGAAGGCAAGCTAGCAGCTGAGCCAGAATACAGAAGGACACTGTCTGAGAATGTCTCAATCAATTTCAGATCAACCAGCCAATCTGACTGGATACCCAAGTCCCTGTCAGTTGCTTTATAGGTTCATGTCAGATATTGTTGGTGCTGACCACTGTGGATTTGTAGTTGCAATACAGCTATAGAATGCAATCCCTGGCCATTCACAGTAGCTGTGCTGAGGAATGACAGAAGGCAGGGCATTTGTCCAATAGGACTATAGCGGTGTTATTTCACTTTACCTGTCATGATTCCTCCTGTATCATCCTAAGGTTGTCACTGTAGGGAGGGGTATTTCAAATCCTCAGCCAGAGTCCTCCAGTATCGCACCAAACTACCAACCTCAGAATTCCACAGGATGGATCCATGCCAGTTAAAGAGGAATAATAGTGCTTTCATTGCATAGTATGAATGGTTCCCAGGACAACAGTTCTTTTTCTTGGCAAGGGCCTACAATGGCATAAAGATGGTGTGGACAACTTTGCCAGTCCTAGTGCCTCAAAAGGAAACAACACACAACTGTATCACTTATGGCACTCACTACAAAATGGCTACATGATTAACTCACCATTCTTTACAATTAACTACTCACATTGGGTTAAAAAAGAAAAAGAAAACGTTTGAAAGCAAATGGATGCTCATAGCTAGTTTCCATGGAAACCAGAGAAAGGCACATGTGCCCTCATCCAAGAGAAAGATTTAGCACTAAATAAGCTGCTGACAGATCTAAGTCAGAAGTGGGGAATATCAATACCAAGACCATTGTCTGCAGATCTGTGATGAACTGGGTTCCCCCTCCGGCCTCTGTCTGTGCCTTTTAACAGCAGCAACTGCAATATCCCAAATCACTGCACCAGATGTTGTTTATGAAATGGGTGATTGCGTACTGCTGTATGTCCCAAGAAGGAAGCATTAAAGTGTCAGGCATCTCTCTTTACATCTTCTGGTTTGACTTACTGTAAATGAATTGAATGCTCACTGGATATATTGCAAAGCATTTCAACTTTAAGACCTGCTTATAAGATTTGTATTGCCCCTTTGTGCTATTTTATTGTAATAGAAATGCCTTATAGACCTAGCTGGAAGTGGAAAGAATTCTCATAAAACAGCTTCCATACAAGCTGTAAAAAACGGGTGCTTAGAGAAAATGCAAAAAGGTTTCTGTTCCTTCGTCCAGCAGAGCATTCCAGGCTGTCTTTCTCTTTGTTAGCCATTTCCTCCTAGCTCTGCTAAGGGACCACTGAGGATCAGTTATCTGGAGATAAATTTGATCTGTTTACATGTTGAAGTGGAGCATAAGAAGGTAAAGTAGAAAAAAAGGAATCAGGTACTCCTATTGTTTTGCTCTTTTCTCCTTAGAAATAAATTTAAGAAAGATGTAGTAGAGAAAGAGGTGGAGGATCAAAATTATTTCGTAAAAATACACACACATAAACATAATCTGAAAGATATGGAGCATTCCTTCTATTGTCAAACAAATAACTTTTGGTTATCCCAACCTGATCTTACTACGAGCCAATCTTGCTACCCACAAAAAAACAAAGACAAAACTTTAAACTTTATAGAGTATCCTTTTCTCTTTAGTAGATTTGACTTTCTCTTTTCAAACTCTTTATGCTGTCAGTCTGCTACAAGCTCTTTTCATCATGCGTAAACTGTCTCCCTATATACTTCTGTTACTGACTTTATGCATCTTTTCTGATACAGTTGTACCTATGTATGAAAACATAGCCTGCCAACTATCTTTTAGAGAGTCCTAACTTTAGTTTTACAAAGATGGGCACATATTGTGCTACTTTGATTATATAAGTATTTACATGGGCATATAACTCGAACCATTACAGGACAAATCACTCTGAGTTAATAGAATTGGCTGCTCTGCTGAGATGTCATTGTAGTCTTTGTTCAGCTGAGTCACCTATCCAGCTGTAGATTTGCAACAGATTCCAACAGATTCCATATGTCAGGCCTTTTCTGGCTGTCAGGACTATTTGCTCCAGTGATATGAAGAGCTTGGAAACCTGTGATTGAGTTGCCACTGTTTTGTGGCAAATGTTTCTGAATTCTTAAGCCTGTAACAGATACCTCCCAACTATCCTGAACTGGCAAGACAGTCCCAATAAATCCTCTCTCCTCATACTTTTCAGCTACTTTTAAAATGTCCCAGTTTTCTCCTCACTTACCACTATCCCACTTTGTCCTCTTGTTGCTCTGTGCTTTCAAGTCATTTCCAACTTATGGAACCTACCATGGGGATTTCTTTGTCCTTGGTCCTCAGCTTATTTTAATTGCTGTAAATTGAGTTCAAAGTGCAAAAGTAGTTTGCACTCAGTTGGCAGGTGGGGAGGAGAGGATGGGGCAAAATCTTGGCTTTCTCAGTAGGCTCAGATAAAAGCAAACTGCTACATCCTCACCTTGTGTCTTCTTCTTCATTAATAACTCCTGTCATCTTGACTACATTCTGATGTTGCCCAGCCACATACATCCCAGTTTTCATTTGTGAAATGTTCAGAAGTTATAGTAACTATTTCAATTTATTACTACTGGACTTGCTGCCGTAGCAGTTTAATATTTTCAGAATTAGTGCAAGGTTTTGTTGTGCAACCGCTTGCATGACCTTTTACCCAATCTAAAAAAATCAAAGAATTGGATGTGATCACGAGGGTCCCATGCCTCCCAGTGTAGGAATCCAGGGTTAAAGCATCCCTTGCAGGTGGCCAACAAACATCTATTTAAATTTTTTTAGTGAAAGAGGTCTAACAATCAGAAAGTTCTTCCTGGTGTTTAGTTGGAATTTCCTTTCTTGTTAGGAGTGAAATCCTGCATAATTAATTGGAGCAGTTTTCACATCCCTAAGTGACTTTGAACTACACTGATATCGGTTATTGACAAGATAGGCTTTTGAATGATGTTGTTGATGTTAACTGCCCTCAACCTGGCCTCAGTTCATCATGACCCTGTCAATGAGATATCTCCAAGCCCCCCATTCTCAACTGCATTGCTTAGGTCCTGTAGGCTCAGGCCCGTGGCCTCTCTGAGTCCAACCATCTGACATGTGGTCTTCCTCTCATTCTGCTTCCCTCTACCTTTCCTAGCATTATTGTCTTCTCATGATATGGCCAAAGTACAACAGCCTCAATACCATCAACTTGGCTTCCAGGGAGAGTTCAGATTTGATCTGTTCTAGGAACTGGCATTCTTCTCCAGCAGCACATCCCAAATGAACTGATATTCTTTCTGTTGGATTTCTTCATTGTCCAGCTTTCCCATCTGTACATGGTGATGGGGAATACAAGGGCTTAGAATATTCTAGCTTTAGTGCTGAGTTGTATATCTTTACGCTTTAGGATCTTGTCTAGTTCTTTAATGGTTACCTTGCATATTTCTAGTCTTTTTGCTTCTTGACTGTAATTTCTGTTCTGATCAATGTTTGAACCAAGGTACAGAAAGTCTTTAACTATTTCAATTTTCTCATTTCCTAGGTTGAATTTATGTAGATCCTTTGTGGTCATTATTTTTGTTTTCTTTATGAAGATTATCACACTAGGGCTTACCATCTCTCAATCATCCCTGGATCATTGAAGAAGCATGCATGTATGAAAGCCTGGCATGCTCCTTCAGCATCAGGGAATCGTTGGCTCACACTAGCATCAGTGAAGTGTTCAGAGAGAATGAATTTCCTCTGAACAGAAACTTTGTGTTAAGAGGAAATTCACTCTCCCTCAATGATTCAGTGATGCTAGAGGGAGCCAATGGCCCGATCTAGATGGGCACTAAAAGGCGCCTGGGTGGCGCCATTAGGGTTCGTGAGCGTGTAGCTTTAACACACTCACAAACCCTAGCACATGATGACGCGAGCATCATCACATCAAAGCTTTTAGACAGCGTGCGTGTGCACACCAAAGCAACTGCGCAGCTTCTAGACGGAGCTGCGCAGTTGCGGCGGCAGAAAGGCACCAAATGGCGCCTGAATCGTGCCGCAACTGCGGCACAAAAAAGGAGCAGGGTTTGCCTGCTCCTTTTTTGCGGTGGAGCTTCACCGCGGTGTCTAGCTGCTTCAGTGAAGCTCCACAGCAAAAAAAAGGTGGCGCCAGACCACCCCTTTTCTGCAGTCTGGAAAGCCCCAATGATTCTCTGATGCTGAGGAGGCATGCTAGGCATTCATAAACGTGTTTCCTCAACGATCCAGGGACGATTGAGAGATGGTAAGCCCTAGTGTGATAATCTTTAGTATGCCTGTTGATGACACTGAGGTGCCTTTGGCAGAAGGATAGGTGATATATATATATATATATATATATATATAACAATAACACAAGTAATTGAAAATTAGAGAGCCAGCATGGTATAGTGGTTTGAGTACTGGACTAAGACTCTGGAGACCAGGGTTCAAGTCCTTTCTCAGCCTTGGAAACCCACAGGGTGACCTTGGGAAAATCGCACACTCTCAGCCTCAGAGGCAAATCCCCTGTGAACAAATTTTGCCAAGAAAACCCTGTGATAGGTTTGCCTTAGGGTTGCCATAAGTCAGAAACAACCTGAAGACCCACAACAACAGTTGAATATTATTCCATTTGGGAACATGAGGAAATTTGCATTCTCACAGAAAATTTATCTAAGTCCAACATCCTTTTTCATACTGTATCCAACATATAGTTCTAAGGAACACCAGAAGGGTTATGACACAACCAAATTTTTTGTTTGTTCTTTCCAGTTTGGTGAATAAGGCAGTTTAATAAACAATGATTTTTAAAAGATGTATTACAAGTAAACTCTTTTATTTTAAAAAAAAATCCATAAAATTACAGAGCAGAGCACCACAGATTAAAAATAAATATTGCTTTTGTGGGTTTTCCCTCCTCCATCACCTGGCTTAGAGGAATATTTTCTTCCTTTAATCTTTGGAAATATTACTAAAGATCCAGTATAAATATGCTATTCTGTTTTTGGCCACTGAGTGGCAGGATGACAGCAAACTCTACCTCGCAATTTGGAGGAGTCAGAATAAAAGTTAACATGCTACCAGCATTGAATGATCAGTCTTTAAGATCAACACTGACTTTTAACCACACCTACCAATAGTTATCGTTGAGATGAATGTATTAATGTATTTATTAATCAGTTGCCTTCTGGCCCAAGGCAGCAATCAATTAATCAAATTTTTTTTTAAAAAAATAAAACAAACATTAAAAAGCAATATGATAATATAACTAAAAGCATACACACGACAACATTAATACCTGCAGTTTAAAATATAATTTAGCCAGTACAAAACCATTCCCAGATGTGCAGCATTAAAGCAGCAGCATGACCAAGAAAAAATGCCAGGTAAAAGAGAGTTGAAATCCATTTTAAGCATTGCAACTCAAGGGATGAACTGAATATCCCTTGTGAAAGAGTTTTTGGTAGGGAAAAGTGCTAAAAGTCCCTGCTATTTTTATAAAGAAAACCTGTGCCAGTCTTTTTAAAAAACAGATTTTTTTTTCTCCCTAGTTCTTCTAGTTAGCATTTATTTCCTTCTAGTTGAAGTTATTCTACTTCAAGAACCAGAAGGGCTAGGGTATTTTTTAAGGGATGTTGGCATAGCCCCAATTTTATTGACTGCAATATAAGCAGAGATGATAACTGTAGCTCTAAAATTTGTGGATTGCGGTAAAATATCAAGAACAAACAACCTTTTGTTGTAACTTTATATTTGGGATATAATTCTGGGCCTTGCGTTATTTCTCCTCTTTCTTTCACTGAGCGAGATCCCCAAGTAGCCCTTTTCTTTGTAGACCAACTTATTCTTTATGTCCACCTCTCTTACCTTTAAAACTCAGCAGCATTTAGCCATCAGAAGGAGATATATGAGGACAAATGCTCCCCAACTACCTTCATTCTGTGATTTTTCTTTTTAACACCTCTTGTCAGAACTCACAAATACTGGTTGCAAGTTTGTACTGTGGTCAGAAACAACCCAGAAGGCAGACTTTTGTTTTGTTTTGTTTTGTAAACTGTAAAGTTGCATTCCCTTGTGAGGGAATTGAATATATTTTATTAGCAGCCATATGCTGCATCCTTCATAGTTTTCTTGTCTTTCATCTGGCCTCCACTGGACAACAGCTGTGTAGCTGGTTGCCACAGTAACAGCATTTTTCTGAGGTCAAGGTTTACAAGTACAAATGCGTGTAAAAAATATTACATCAGATTGAGTAAAAAAAAATTCAATAGTGAATGTGGGTACATATAAATCTAAATAATAGTACAAAATGCACAGGCCGTGATAACCCACAAAACAAGCCATCAAGCAGCAAATTTCTAAGCAAATCATCAAGCAGCAAATTTCTAAGTCCAATGCCTTTTAAAAAGAGCTGAGAGTAGTTTCAAAGAGGGATAACTGATAGCAATAACAATAGCAAGTACATTTCTATACTACTTACAAGTGCACTTAAGCACTCTCTAACTGGTTTACAACGCATAAGCCAATTGCTCCCACTCATTTTACTCATTTTAGTGACCTCGGAAGGATGCAAGCCTGAATCGAGCCTGAGCCCCGGCTGTTATTGTACTCACAACTTTATCGTTTGTGAGTGAGTGGCTGCTGTACAGGCATTTAACCACTGTGGCCATTTATACATTTTTCCCCTTTCACTCTCACATCTAGTTAAATTGGTTATTATTGTTGTGCACCTTCAAGTTGTTTCCAACTTATGTTGACCCTAAGGTGAACCACCTCTCATGGGGTTTCTTTGGCAAGTTTCTTCAGATGGGGTTTGAGGCTGAGAGAGTGTGACCTGGCCTTGATCAGCCAGTGGGTTTACATAGCTGAGCCGGGATTCAGACTCTGGTCTCCAGAATCATAGTCCCAATATTCAAACCACTACACCATGCTGGCTCTCTAATATTCAATTATTTGTGTTATTGTTATATATATTTTTACCACTGGGGCATATCACCTATCTTTCTGCCAAAGGCATCACAGTGTCATCAGCAGGGTTATTGCTGAATATAAAGGAAACAAAAATAATGACCACAGAGGATTTACATAAATTCAATGAGGAAAATATGCATGTGTGGACAGGGGGAGCCATACAAAAACCTGCAACACCTATTTAACCAAAGATGAAATTGACAGGTGCTACACATCGTAACCAACAACCATTCTTTCACATTCTGTCAATTTTCTGGGGAAAAAAAAATCTCTTTCCTGTGTCAAGCCAGGATGCCAGTCAGTCACAGTAATAGGTGATACTCTTGCTGACGGCAGTAGCAATAAATAAGAGTGACGGGAGTGGATAATGAGTGTGCTCACCCTTCTATCGACTTCCATTCTAATAGGCTCTCTGTCAATGTCAGAAAGATTGTTTTTTCAGATGAATGAGGATTTCTGAGCTTCATGCTTCCTAACCATGACTTGGGCTGGCCATTCTTTTCCAACCATGTTCCAACCCCAGGCTTTCCCATTACAAAAAAAGGAGCCATGTGCCTCCAATGGACAATCTTTTCCCTGCGTAATTGGTGTCCTCCTTGAAAGAAGTTGCCCTTCTTTTGGGCACACCTGTATTTCAATATATAAATAATAAATTAATACAATAAAAGATATCTAATCTTCATATTCTCTACTATTCCCTTTCTGCACCATATCACAATGGCACCGTTCTTATGTTATTTTTTTTTCTTTAAAGGAGGAAGCAATTGTTTTGGGAACTATTTAGTTTTCTCCATCAGATAGCTCTGGTACTACAACAAGCTATAAATTCCAGAATTCCATAGCATTCAGCCATGGCAGTTAAACTGGTGTCAAACTGTTTTATTTCTGCAGTGTGGATGCAGCCAAACAGATTAATAGATAAATAAATAATCTCAAGCATTTTGTCCCAAACAAGAGTATGAAATAGTTACTGATTTGGACTACCATTTTCCAAGTCTCCCTGGCTGGGAGATTCGAGGATTTATAGTCATTCTTTCTCACATATATATTTTAAAAATCCCTCTGTAGATCTGACTAACTATTAAACATAATTGTTTCAGAACACCAAGCAGCCATTCATTAACCCATTAAACTATACTTTTAGCAATGGATAGCTTACTAAGCTTACTAACTTACATTCTGATAAAAAGATAGGTTGATAGTGTTTGATTTTTTTTGAGTAGGAAGAGACTACAACTAAAGGGGGATTGTATTAAATGCCAGATTTATCGAAATTAATTGCACTAGGACTGTGATGTGAGGGAAGGACTTTGCATTTCACATTTTTATGTTATTTTTAAAAAGCACATCTCCACTTCATTGTTTTCCCAGTACTGTATTGATAAAAACCCCTTATGTGTGCTTATACACATATATACAAGCACACATGCCATTTGGGACAATTCTTCCAAACCCACATATGGGAGAATTGGCTAATGGTGTTTTTGTATATGGTCTAAAGTTTTGCTCTTTGGATATGTGTTTTTTCCACCACCACCTCATTGCTCAGTTGAGCAGCATTCCATTTTATATTGGCCAACTTCTTCTTTCAAAAGTACATTAACAATATCTATCTAAAAAGCATTGTTCGTGTTTCATTTTGATTTCTACTATGTAATGCACTGTGCAAATCCTACAATGCTCTATAAATAAATAAATAAATAAATAAATAAGTAAATGATGATGATGATGATGTTTCAGGAAGCACCACAGGTCTTGGAATGTTCAACCCAGATGCTCATGTGCTCCCCCTCTTTCCAAATAGTTTCACAGACTGAATATCCTCCAACATTTCACAGGTGAAAAATGTCACAAGTGGCCAAGCACCATCCAAGTGTGGCCAAGATGATATATATATATATTACTGACAAAGATGCAAGCTAGGAGTGGCTTTTCCTGAATCTACTGGAAAGGGCAAGATTTGGCCTGTCCTCTTCCCTCTGCAGAGTTAACTGAGTAGAATTTACTTTTGCACTTTGAACTCAGTTTGCAATAACTGATGCAAGCAGAGCATAAAGCAGCAGGAGGAGAGAGAAACTGGGACACTATAAAAGCAGCTCAAAAACTGGAAGGACAGAGGATAAAGCAAGACTCTGTCTGCCAAACAGGGACTGTTGGAGTGTATAATTTAGACAACCACTCATTTCGACACTTGACTAACACTTTTCTTTGTATACTTAAAAATAACAATAAACAAATTGTTTTTGTACTTGACAGGGGCATTTATGTATAAACAATTTTTTTCACTTCTTGTTACATGTTCTGCTCATTGAGCTTATTGAGAGTTTTAAATGAGGGAAGTGTGTGCATGCAAGAGGGGGGAAACAGCAGTTTTCCTTTCCAAAGATCATTTCATTAGTTCTGCATTATAATCCTTCCAAAGGCTGGCAAGCATTTTGTGCAGAACACACAAATGTTCCTTCGCTAGTTCCCCTGATTAAGAATGAATGATTGCCAAGGCACTATTAAGGCTTCACATTGCCTGTCATAATCACCCTGCATAATCCTCATTTGCTTTATTCTGAAACGCAAAGCAATACACAAAGAACTTCTAAGATCCTCTGAATATTGAAGAAATGGTGTTTCAGTTTTAAACTAAATTTGCTTTCATCCTTCCTCTTCCATCCTTGATAGAATAATCAAAATTAGCCTTATTTTTTATGTTTTAGTGAGAACACAATATGTCACAGGAATAGTCACAGGAGAGCAAATATTGTGCTGTTGCTAATTTCTCTCCTCCCATTTTCTCACTGTGTCTTCATCTTACTTCAGTTGCTGAAAACTGAATGCAAAGTGCAAAAACAGTTTGCTCAACAAGGAGCAGAAGCAGTGAAATTTTGCCCTTTCCAGGAGGCTCAGGAAAAAGCAAACTGCTGCAGCTTCTGTTAATGTGTGTTTTTCCTCATTAATAATTTTTGCCATCTTGATCACACTCAGATGTTGTTTGTCTGCACATGTCCTGGTTTTCTTCTGTGAAAATTTGGATGGTATGTAGTGGTCATGGGGTAGCTTTCATATTAAGAAGAGATGTGGCAAAAGCAATCAGATGATACAATGCAAAATCAGACTGAATCATCTCATTAAGGATACACGGAAAACCTATGAATGTCACCATAACTGAAGTATATGCACCACCTATAGATGCAGAACAGAAAGAAACAGATTTTGTGAAGGAGGACAGGAAGAAATTGAAAACACACCAGCACAGGATGATCATTGGAGTTTGGAATGCAAAAGTTGGAAGCAAAGAAGAATTAAAAACAGTAGGCAGATTTGGATTAGGCTAAAGAAATGAAGCAGCTGAGTGTCTGATAGATTTTTGCGAAGCCAACAACCTATTCATTGCAAACCCATTTTTCATACAGCCAGAAAGAAGGTTATACACATGGTCATCACTAGATGGCCAACACTAAAGCAAAATAGATTATATAATCCGAAGTAAAAGATGGCGAAGTTTCATACTGGTGGCCAAGACTAGACCAGGGGCCAACTGTGGTACAGATCACGAATTACTCATATCAAAAGTAAGAGTAAAGCTCAAGAAGAAAAACCAGTCATCATACCAAAATATGATTTAAACAACATCTCCATAGAATTCTTTGAAGATATAAGGAACATTATTGCATTATTAAGCATGACAGACCATGAACCGGAAGAGCTTTGGTCTGTAGCCAGGGACATAATAAAAAAGAATAATAATAATAATAATAATATTTATTATTATTATTATTATTATTATTATTATTATTATTATAAAAAAGAAATGTAGACAGACATTTCCAACAAACAAAAATAAAGTGAAGAAACCATAGATGACAGATAAAACACCACAAACAATAAAGGAAAGAAAACTAAAAGGAGATAAGAAGAAACTGAAAACCATAAATGCAACAGTACAACGGCTAATGCTTAAAGATAAAGAAAACTATAATAACCAATGCAGACAAAATAGAAGATAACAACAAGAGTATGAGAGATCTATTCCACAAGATTCAGGAAGTCAAAAGAAAGTTCAAACCAAGGACCAGGATGCTCTATGACAATAAAAAATAGCATAATTCAAGATCAGGAAGGAATAAAAAGATGCTGGATGCAATACACAGAAGAATTATATAAAAGAGATGATAAAATGAAGGACACATGGAATGAAGATGAACCCCAAATTCTAAAAAGCAAAGTGTAATAAGAGAAGTGGAAAAAAACATTGTGACAGCTTGCCAACTACCTCACCATCTGCTACCAATTATGTGATGGGCTGACAATGTGTCACTGCCAAATCTGTTAAACCCCTTTACACTGTACCCTCACCATGACACCACTTATGCAGAGACCACTACTACTGCCTCACTAGCTGACATTAAATATGTGTGGAGACCCTCGAACTTGGATCTTTCACAAATGACTCCCACACTAGAACTCTCTTCATTTGCCAGAACTCTGCGGTTTAAAACCCCCCAAACTTGACACCGATTGTCAGTTGATAACTGCACACCCATTATCTGAAGTGTCCTAAATAATAAGAGGTCTTTTCCCTTTTGGTAGCGTTTTAATTCTGTTTGGTAATGTGGATGATGTTATCTGTAAGCATACTTCAGGCAACTACTTGTTGAAACAAGGGAACAAGTTTTATTTACAAGCGAGGTTGAATACATTGTCTTTTTTGTAGGATGTTATGCAAGCTTGATATGATGTATAAATTGTTTCAGTAGTTACAAAGTTTAACAGTTTCTTTCATGAGACTTTATAAACATTCCTTCTCACAGAAATTTTACCTAGCATCTGTATCTCTTAACTCTTCTGGTTATCTGTTATCCCTGCAGCCACTCTAACTGAACTTCCTCAGTTTCCTAATATTTACTTCATCTGTTCTCCATATAACTTTAATAATCTTTAATAATCTCCACTGCTGCCTAGTATGTATCCTGCAGAATATTAACACATACGTTTCAATGCTGGACTCCTTCAGCTGCACCTCACAGCAGTCTCGCTCAGCCTCCATGGCTGCTAACCCTCAGGGTGCAGTGTCACACTCCTCTAACACACAGCTCTCTGTTTGCACTGACTCCTGGGAGCAGCCTCCACCCTTTTTAGTTTCACTCCCATTAGCTGTTCTCAACATTCTAAGCTGCTTGTGTTCTCCACAAATGATATTCCAATCGAATTGCTGCAGTCCACATTGACAGAGTCAACTCTAGTGCTAACTAACATATGTCAACAGATATGGAAAACAAAATGATGGCCAACAGATTCGAAGTGATCAATATACATCCCCATCCACAAAAAAGGAGATACTAGAGACTGCAGCAACTATAGGACCATAGCACTGATCTCCCATGCATGTAAAATTATGCTCAAAATTCTGCAACCTAGGCTCCAACCATACATGGGGCGAGAAATCCCAGAGGTCCAAGCAGGGTTCAGGAAAGGAAGAGGCACTAAGGACAACATTGCAAACATATGGTGGCTAATGGAGCATGCCAAGGAATTTAAACATATATTTTATAACTATAGCAAAGCCTTTGACTGCATAGATCATGAAAGGCTATGGAACACCTTTAAAGACATGGGAGTGCCAACACATCTGATAGTCCTGATGAGCAATTTGTAATCAGGAAAAGAAGCTATTGTCAGAACAGAACACAGAGAAACAGAATGGTTCCCAATTGGAACAGGGGTCAGATAAGGCAGCATCTTATCACTTGACCTATTCAACTTATATGCAGAACATATTGCACGAAAAGCAGACTTGAACACAGAAGAGGGAGGAGTGAAAATAGGAGGAAGGAATATCAACAATCTGAGATATGCTGATGGTACCATAATACTAGCAGAAAGCCTCACAGAACTCGAACAGTTAATAAGGAAGATCAGAAAAGAAAGTGCAAATGCAGGCTTACTGTTGAACATAAAGAAAACAAAAATAATGACTACAGAGAACTTTCATAAATTCAAACTAGATAATGAGAAAACAAAAATAGGAACAAGAATTCCCATACCTGGGTTCAAACATTGATAGAAGTGGGGACTGCAGCCAGGAAATCAGAAGATTAAAAATGGAGGATGGCTATGAAAGCACTAGAAAAGATCCTAACATGCAAAGATATACAGCCCAGTACAAAAGTTAGAAACATATAAGCCATTGTATTCCTTATCATCATGTATTGATGTGAGATCTGCACAGTTAAGAATGAAGATAGGAAGAAAATCAATTCATTTGAAATGTGGTGCTGGATTGCTGAGGATCCAGTGGACAGCCAAAAAGTCAAACAAAATGGGTCCTAGAGCAGATCAAGCCAGAAATCTTCCTGGAAGCCAAGATGACAAAACTTAGGCTGGCGTACTTCAGACATGAATCATTGGGGGAAAAAAAATAAAACAATAATGTTAGGAGAGGTGAAGGGAAGTAGAAAGAGATGAAGGCCACATGCTAGATGGATGGATGGACTCTATTAAAGAGATCACGAGTATGAATTTTCAGGAGTTGGGCAGAGCAATGGAGGACAAAGCGGTCTTGGAGATGTCTCATCATCAGAATCGTTATGGGTCGAGATTGATACAAAGACAGTTAAGAAAAACAACAAATGTAGTATATTAACATGATATAAAATATCATAGAATATTAAAATGATATAAAATTTAAAGCATGAGTATTTTAAGTAAAAAACCAAGCATATATTCCATTCTATCTGGGTCCTTGTTTGTCCAGTACTAGTCAAAGTGGCAGTCCCTGGACTAGTGCTAGTTTATGAGCTATTGGCTGCTGGTGTATGGCCAGGAAAGCAAGAAACATTTGTAGCCAATGGGCCCAAATATGGTACTAACTCCTGGGAAAACAGACTGCCAGTCCTCTACATCAAATAGCCTGAGAAGCACTGATCAGGGACTCTTTCATTCCACACAGTTATAGCATTGTAATACCATGTGCCATGGCTACATGGCAATCCTAGAGTTTACAATTTGGTAAGATATTACAGCTCTCTGGCTGAGACATCTACATCCCCCACTTTAAAACGAGACTCCCAGGTTTCCATAGCAGTTAAAGCAGTTAAAGCAGAATTATCGTGTTTTCATCCTGTAGTATGAAAAGCCCCAATCCAACCTCCTGCTTGATGCAGGAAATCTGGAGAGAGTTGTCCAAGAGGGAGCTGTCCAGAAGAGATCAAAAGAACAGTAAAAGGTAATGAAAGATTTAGATCCCCAAATGGTTCTAAGAAGTCCAGATCTGGAAACTGAAATGAAATGAGGGGGCATACTTCTTTTTTGAAGTTACTTTTGGTGAATTTGTGGCAGAAAGCTAGGAATGCTGTTATATCTGTCATGTCATGTGTTCTTTGTGTAAGCATTTAAGGGAATTTCCACAAGTAAGTCTGATCCTATGTCTGCCCAATCTGAGGTAGTCACTATTGTGTGTAGAATTGTTTTGTCCCAGTTCAATCTTGTGTATGTTTGCACTTAAGAAAATTCCACTATGTTTAATAGGACTTACATTAAGATAAGGTAAATGTATGTAGCCTTGGTTTCTTTCACATAATTTCAGAATATTAACATGATATAAAATTTATAGCACAAGTATTTTAAGTAACAAGCAAAGCATATATTCCAGTCTATCTGGGTCTTTAATTTAGAAGCATAGAAATTCAAGTACCATTTTCAGCACTACTTGTGAAGATGCTGTCAAGTGGTAAATGAGCTACATTTTATAGCTGTATTATTACAATATTTGGTTGTTGTTGCTTTTTTTTTTTAAAAAAATAATTATCAGAGAGGTGAATGAAGGGATGTGATTTTAAGCACACTGGTGGTGTAGTGATAAGTTGTACCCACTAAATCTGGTGTGACAGAGGATACAAGAAAGGAAATGCCAAAGAGATCTAATTGTTTATTTCCACCCATGCTTTAGCTGTGCTTTGGGAGTTGAGCATCTCTTTTTATAATAATTTAAACAGCTGTGATTAGGGCATATTTCATGTTGTTGTTACTTCCACTCCAGTTGACTTCAACTCATGGTGACCCTGTGCATGAGATATCTTCAAGATCTCCTATCCTCCACTGCTCTGAATCTTGTAGATTCAGGTCCATCACCTCCCTAATTGAGTCTAGCCATCAGATGTGCGGTTTTCCTCTCTTTCAACTATCCTCAACCTTTTGTAGCATTATTGACCTTCCTAAGGAAAACTCAGGCCTGTGGTCTCTCTGATTGACTCTAACCAACTGGCATGTGATCTCCCACTCTTTCTATTTCCCGCTAACTTTTTGAACAAGTTGAACAAGTAGGGTGATAATATGTAGCTGTGGCTGACTCCTTTTTTCTGTTATTCCTCTGCTAATAAATTCTGCCAATCAGCAAGTAATGGTCAAACAGCAAAAATGTCCTTGTGAATGTATTTGCATTTTTCCTCACCTATACTAATTCTCATTTAAAGGGGCATTTAAAATATCTGTAGAAACAGTTTGCTTTTAAAAAACCAATTGATAGGTGAAAGTTTATTAACATACTTGAGAAAACCTATTTGTTGTGCTTTCAAGTAGTTTCGGACTTACAGTGACCCTAAGGCAAACCCCTCATGGGATTTTTCTGAGAGTGTATGACTTCCCAAAGGTCATCCAGTGGGTTTCCATGGCTGAGCAGGAATTTGGACTCTAGTCTCCAGAGTCATAGTCCAGCACTCAAACCACTACACCACACTGGCTCTGAGAGAACCTATAGGCACTGTTTAAAAGGATATATAATGGACTGAAGATAGAAATGAATACATGTAGATATAGCTTTTAAAAAGCCAGTATAAAAATTAGGCCTATTATCTTGTACATCAGAGTAGCAGAATTCAACACATTATCTCAGCTGCAATTTAAAATGTATTGATTTCTATTAATAAGCTGGCTGTTTAGATAATTATTTCAAAGGAGGTTTTGGACACTTGATTCAGTCTGAGGAGGAAAATTGAAGTGCTGGTGCAAATGCAACATGGCTAAATCTAGCCATTATGAGAGTGTACCTTTCAAAAGATGGGATACAGCAACTGTGCAAATTTACTCAGCAAATTCCCATCAGCATGCATATGCTTGTGTTACATTCCATTTCAGGGGGATTCAAACAAATTTAACTTCATTGTGCAGAAGCTATACCTAGAGATTGGCAGCAGCTTAATAGGGCTGCCACAGTTATTGCAAAACCAAATATGATTAACCAGGGACCTGCCACTTCCTTTCTTTTCCCAGAGTTCTGTTCTACTTCTTTTGAAATGCCAGTAACATATTGGCATCAGTAAAGACAAATATTCTGAATTGACATAAAGGTAATTCATATTAGCATACTTTCAATGCTCCCAACACTCTCCTCTGCTTTAAAAAAACAAGCACACAGAATAACTCCAGCTACCCTGTCTTCTTAGTGTCTGCTGAGAAAAGGTGATGTAGGGCAGTCCTACTCAGAGTTGTCTATGGTGGGTTTTCCAGGAAAAAAAGAAACAATAGTACAAAATAAGCATAGATTTAGTGCTGGCCCCTGGAACATTGGACAAAAATAATTCCATTTACTGATAGTAAGAGAAACACTGCTGTAGACTGTATTTCAGAGGAAGACAAAGGCAAATCATTTCTGAGTATGCCTTGCCTCAGAAAACCCTATGGAATTCATGGATTTACTGTAAGTTAACATGCAACTTGAAAGCACACACACATGCACATCACAAAGCTTATGGCAACATATTTTCATCCCAACTTTCTTGCATATCCTCCTCAAACCACTATAGCTCACAATGCTGGTTGACCCTAATCCACTCAAAAGCATCTTGCAAATCACACTTCTTTATTGTCCCCACGTGCCTCTGAGTTTGTTTTGGTAGGAACATGCCTCCTTATTTCTGCAAATACTTGGCAAAGAGATTGTAAAGTAAAACTTTTAAGCAGTTATACTTTAACCTGCATCCCCAAAGTCTACACTCAACTAATACTTCATGTTACCTGAGTGGAACTGTATTAGAAGTACAGTTGTGAGTGTCAGTGCAGAACTACAGCAGCCTAAGCAACCCACCCATCTCAGACCTAAGTCCATAAACTCATTGAGTTGGGCTAAAGATCCTTGTTACTCCTCTAAGTCTCTGATGGGTCAATTGCCCCATAAGAAACCAAATTTTATTTCCAGCTTTCTTACCCCCCCCCCCCCCCGCCTTGCTGAAAAACACAGAGGCGAAGTAACAGGGGTCAGGAAGGAAGGCCTGGTCAATGGATTCTTATAGAATAATTGGTCCATCAGGGAATGAGAGGGATAGGAAGGATGTCTGCCTCAGACCTGAGCTTGTGTGCTGCAGTCTAGGTTGGGTGACTTGCTGAGATGTTACTTCAGGAAGATGCTCCTGTACTTTAAAAAGAAAAGGATTCTGTGTGCATTGGAGTCTGTTTTTTTTGGGGGGGGGGTGTGGGGGGTCTGATTTCTCCTGATTTCTACAAAGACATGATAAAGACCTGGAAGGAAACAAACAGCCTGTGACAACCCAAAGATGGGTAATAATGAACCATGCAGGAGTGGGGTGGCTGAACATAACCTGTATCCCAAAACAGTCATGTTTTGGCAGGGCCAACCCCAGTTAATCCTTTATTGCCCCACTTTCTCAGCTGCTTTCAAGATGTCCGCTGTCTTTCCTGTGCTCCCACTTTGCCCCTCCATCCTTGGTTTATTTCATTTGCTAACAATTGACTTCCAAGTACAGAAGTATTTTATACTCAGCTGGAGGCAGAGAAGAGGAGAGGGCAGAATCTGAGTTCCCACTGTAATGTCAGGCAAAAGCAAACTGTTTCAGCCCTTCCTAGTTTGTGTAGTCTTCCTCATTAATTACGTTTGGCTTCTTGATGACACTTTGATGTTGTTTGCCACAAGTGTCCCAGGTTTTGTTTGTAAAATGTTGGAGGTTATGCAACCTGTGAAAATATACATAGCTATAGTACATACATTCTGGGGTTTCCCCCTTAAAATATTAGTTTTATGTGTTCTTCCTTATTAATAACTGTTGTCCTCTTCTTGCTTGGTCACACTGTTTTGATCATACTTTGATGTTGTTCAACCACACATGATCTACTTTTTCATCTATGAATTTTTTGATAGTATGGTAACCTGAGCCTGGGAAGGGCCATGCCTCACTTTCCCAGTGGAGCATGTTTTAGTGGTGGCATGCCTTATACTATACAGACTTTTTGATAATGAAATGGAGATCTCCCACTACCTTCTCAGGGTGTATCTGCAAGCCAAACATGTATCAGTTTTATGTCACTTTTACCATGATATTTTCATTAAGGGGATCATGTGAATGGTAGTTTTACAAGAGAGATCTGACTTTCTGCTTCGCTAGACATTGCTAAGCCCTTTAAAAGTTCTCAAGTGTCTCAGAATCCCTATCCAGCTTCTCTTGTCACAGTGTCTTTGCTCTCAGAGCTTATAGTTGTTTACCTGGAAGTAATGTTAATATGTAATATGTAGTAAAATTTTGCTCCTTATGTAAATGTTTTGTGGATTTAGGGGGGAAAAAAAACATTTTCAAGAAATGGATGCTTGAATCCATGGATATAGCATCCATAGATACAGAGGGCTGACTATATTCACCAGAGAAAAACAATGTGCAGGAGGTTGACTATATTCACCACCAAATTATCAGCATCAAACTCTGGAAATTGTAGTTTAAAAATATAATTGTTTCTTGTGTTGTATCAGACACACAGGAGGTCAAACTGCCACTTGCCAAAAAAGCTGGAACGATGGAAAAGAAAAACACCTGTTCCTGTTAAAGATGAAAATTGTTAATATGGATCAACACTGGGGTCAAGCAAACTGGCAGCTTGGAGCAGCCTTTAGCCGCTTCAGTGTCAGTTGCTCCCCATTTGGTGTGGGACTGTGGTGACCAGATGCCATGGTCCTGAGGTTGGCTGCTGCTGCAGTGCACAACACACCACTAGCAAGGAGTGCTTTTTTGATGCTCTTTTTGTTGCTGGGTTTGGGGTAACTTAGACAGCCACAGTGTGGCTTTGGCTCGATCCAGTGGCATGTGTAATCTATATGCCACATCCCTGGATTGGCCCAAAGGTGGCGCTTTTGGCCCATCTGTTTTGAGCCAAAGTTGCCTGTCAGTGGCAGGAAATGGGTTCCATCTCATCTCAGTAGTGATTCAGCTTGGATTTGAGTCCACACTTTACAGGGATATCCAATGTGTGGTATCTATTATGGAGATAGGGTTCAGCACCTTGGACAGCAGCTCAGACTAAAGCCCTAGAGTGGAACCCGCTTAGCTCACTTGGTAGCTACCACCTGCTACTACTGCCTGCATATTAAAATATTCCTTGGGGTATGATTATAGAAGCTGCCTCAGCTGCTTTTCAGAATTGTTTGACAAGATTTATTTGAAGGAGATTTGCCATTGCTTTACTCTAAGCATGAATTGCCCATTGGGTTTCCATGGCTGAGTGGTGATGCAAAACCTCATCTCCTGGAGTCATAGTCCAACACTCAACAAACCACACTATGCTGTCTCTGTCTCACACTTCACCTGCTTTTATAGCTTGCAAGGCTGAGGCCTCGTGTTTTGCTTTTACTTGGAGTGGACCTAAACATTTAAAATGCACACCAGAGCAGCAAATCCAGTGATTTGTGATCCATCACTGTCACCAGAAGAGAAGTTACACCTTCTGTTTTGTTTTGAGGTGGTATGTTTTTGTTCTTTAGGAGTGAATAATTAATGGCTATGACAGTGTTTCAGTGTTGTGTGAGTTGCTGTTAGAAAACATCTGTTACAGAGCAGAGGCAGTTTACTTAGTAGTAAACAAGTATAAAGTATGGCAATGAGAAGGCAAAAAACAAAAATCACACCACCCAGTATTTGTCTGGTGCTGTGATGGTGAGTCTGAAAGAAAAAGGAAGTTGCACCTGATCCCCTTTTAGTCTCTTTTTATTAAGACAAAAGGTGCTGCTGTGTACCTAGAACTGAGGCAATAATGTGGCAGTCTTGTGAAGACCTACCAAAAAAAAGAGGCAATGGGATGAAATAACATTAGAACTGTGGACCTGAGTTTATTACCACCATCAACAGAAATGATTTTCTTGCTATTGAAGAGCACTACCAAATATAGTTTTGTGGCTGGTTTTATATTTAGAGATTTTTTGTTGCATATTTAATTGTCACTAACATTACTTGCAGGCCTCTACTCTCTTTCCTTTTTAACAGAAAATTAAATATGTTGATTCCAATATGAACTTTAAAGCACCTTGTTGTTATCTCCTCTTTGACTTCAAGCAGCAGTTACAGATTTAACTTTATTAAGGTTTGCTTTCTGGGGAAAGGTGCTGTAGTGGACTCAGGCCTCCAGGCTCAAAGCACAGGAATTTTGTGGTTCTCAGGTACAATGATGTCAGCTATCTCCTGCTTCAGACTTCCTTGTTATTCTGATAAGTTGTTGACCTCATAATAGATTGGATGAAAGTATTTTCCCCTAGAGTAAGTGGAAGAAGCTATGGAAAATCTTGAGTTGGTATTTGTTTTTATATATAGAGAAAGGTCACCACAGTTGCCTTTCTTGGTGGCATGACTATGGGGATCATAGTGGATAGCAGCACTCAAGATCTACCTGCATGTTTTTGGTGCTGGATATAAATACATAAAATATTAAGATGCAACACATTCTTTATTTTGCTTTTCATAGCATCTGTTTGACTGGATTGATGGGTGAATTATTAATTTAAAGCAGGCCATGATAAAATGAAAATTTGTATACATGCATTAATTTAATTTCATTGTGCATCTGATGAAGTGGGATATATGCCATGAAAGCAAGAATTTCAGTTAGTCTCAAAGGTGCTACAATATCTTTCTACATACTAATTCTACTGACTAACACAGCTATATCTTTATATTCTATGAAAGTTCATATTAAAATAGATTTGAAAGGCTATAAGGTGCCATGGGGCTCTTGGCTGTGTTTTCTGTAATGGGCAAACATGGCTACCTCTGGGGAAACTCTTTGGTTTAGTTTTAACAGAGCCATTAACAGACTGATTTGAATAGATCTGTGTATTTTGGAAATATGGGCCAGATTTCTAAAGTTTGCTTTCAAGGGGGCATTTTATCAAACACTGCAGCAACCTCCATTCATTTTCATGAATCTTCCACAGATCTTCACCAATGGGAAAAAATAAGTGTGGTTATGAGGAGAATAAATAGAAAAGCAGTTAGTAAAGTGCTCTTGCCTTATTCCTATGAGGAGAATAAATAGAAAAGCAGTTAGTAAAGTGCTCTTGCCTTATTCCTTTGTATTTCAATACATTAAGAGTACAAAAGCCAGAAATGTGGACAATATTTACCTATGTTCCATAATTTTTTTGAAAGTAAATAATGTATTAGGATGGCTTTTCATATATAATGACCCACATTCTACCATATGGTTAGAAATGTCTCTTGAAGAGTTGGACTGACAAGTCAAAGTGTCTGTTCCCATAATTGGACACAAGGGAGATTACAATAGCTCTTTTGTAAGCTACAGCCTGAGCTCTTTTGCATTTTGGATTTACATTTGTTTATTTTGCAGGGTTGCAAAGATTTTGTGAAGACATAGAAATGATGATTGGATTCCAGCCAAGCATATTCTGGAGAGTCTGTTGGGCTTTTGTGACTCCAACAATTTTAACAGTAAGGACCAGAGAAGTTGGTGAGGCTGAAGGGGATAAATAACACTGGAAAATCTCTGTTTGCTAACTCTTCCGCCTCTCCACTATTTAAGCAGTAATGGCCTCAACATCTCTTCGATAAACCTGCTGTTTCCTAAAGGCAGCAATCATGAAACTCAAACACTATCTTTAAAAAGACACTTAAATACTATAATTTTATTTACCCAAGCTTCCTAGAGGTGGATGTGCCCCAGCATGATCTGTTTTTCTCTTGTGGATGTTATTTCTCCTTTTAATGATGATTCTCAGCTTTTGTGATTTATACTATATATATGCACACACACACACACACACACAAACATATGGACTTCGCCTCCTAGAAGCTCAAGCTTCTAGAAACTGTGGAGATTGTAGTCCAAAATATCTGGATATTTTCATGGTGTTAATAATTTATACAATTCTTGTCTGACAACTCCTTGGTGGTGGGGAAAGAGGGATAATCAGGTTCTATGGATTTTCCCCACAAAAGTCCTATTTAAAATGCACAACAATGAAGCGTCATATATTTCCATAGTTTCTATTTCTTTTCAGTGGGGCCCAGGTAAGAGAAATGTCAGTGGACTGCACTGATTCATGAATATATTATTATATATTATTATACTATGTGCAAGCGTGAATCCAATAAATGCCACAGAGTGTTAGTTAATGCCCTAGTAAAGATATAGGGAACGCATACAGATGTTCCAAAAAAGTCATCTGTCTATAGTACTTGCTAGGACTGATCAGCGCACTGTCACCAGTACTACCAAATAATAGGGGTGACACCCAGTTGGGCCCTTCTCCTGCTGTGTTTGGGGGTACAGGGCTGCTGCTGAGCCCATGCCTTCTTCTTCACTATTTGATTCTCTCCCTGAGGAAGAAGCCAAAGCAGTGGAAGAGGAGTAATTGGGTGAAGCCACCATCCCTGGGCAGGCCCCCTGCATCAGGTGACACCAAGCCCGGGGATGCCATTGCATACCTTTGCTCTAGGGCTTCTTCTACCATAGTGTGAGAATTGCTTCATAGTGGGATCTTGCATTGGCATGCCAACACATGTATGCCAAAACTACTTAGGTGAAGTAAGGTTGCCTCTATCCCAATGTCACCTGGAGAGAAAAGAAAACAATGATCTGGATGTTTGGGTTGGCTCAAAACACTGTGTTCCAGTATAGAGATGGTATAACGTCTCCCTTGGGTCAGGTGGCTTCTGCATCTCTTGGATATTCTACTGAACTTGGAAAAGACTCCAGCTCCTAGAATCTCATAGTCAGCATGGACACACATTGGGAGAATTCTGAGAGACGCAGTGTAAAAAAAGTAACATTTGTTATGTGAGAGATTGCCTTAGTTCTCTTGATTAGTTCTCTTAGTTCTCAGCCCTGGTGGCGCAGTGGTTAAATGCCTGTACTGCAGCCGCTCACTCAAAACCATAAGGTGGCGAGTTCAAGACCAGCAAAGGGCTGAAGCTCGACTCAGGCTTGCATCCTTCCGAGGTCGCTAAAATGAGTACCCAGATTGTTGGGGGGCAAATAGCTTACAATTGTAAACCGCTTAGACACTCAAGGGTATGAAGCGGTATATAAATAAAGCTGTTTGTTTTTTTTTTGTTTGATTAGAGTTGGCCCAGATTAGAGTTGGCCCAGCTACGGTATTAGCACACAAAACGCAACAGTGTGGCATTGGGTGGAATAATCCTGAAACGAACGTTGTCTAACTAATGTAAAGTGACAGCTTCGTCTAAACCTAATTTTATTTGGCAGTTTGGAAAGCATCAAATCTGAATGAACAGGATTGGCAAGGCACTTATATACACAAAAGAGCCTCATGGTGGTTGATATGAAGAGGAGTATATTAAAATAAGCCATATGTTGTAAAACAGAGATGGCATGGCACCCTTTTTAGTGTATCAGTAGAGCTGCCACTATGCTTAGAAGTGATCCCATATTTGGGGTGTAATCTCTTGCCAAGTGCTCATTTCTCCCTATAATGTTTACTCTGTTGATCAATTTCACATACTAAAGCTAAGCCATTGTGACAAATCGTTCTACTAAACATGGCTTTGCTTTTCTGTGCACAGCTAATGTATTCAATGGCAAAGTACAATGTTCTCTTTGCAAAAAGAAGCTCAGAACAAATATAGAGCCATTTAGAAGCAGTTGCTTCCTAGTACCACTAGGTGTCACTCTGTATCAGGACCTTTAGTTCACCAGTGAAACCAGAGACAGAAGGTGTGTGTATTTTGGGAGGTGTTGGTAGAAATAGGGAAGGATAACCCATGGAATGTTTCTATAGCAATCAATGCTAGCATGTAAACTGATTATCAGCATGGCATACATATGTTTTAAGCATGCGGGTGGTGGTGTGTAGAATTGCCAAAACCAGCCAGAATTCTATATTTTCGTATGTGTTTTCCTTGTTTCATTGCCTACATGCTTGGAACAGTAGAGGACAGGAGGAATCCATTAGATTTGGATATTTTCAAATAACCAGTTTCAAAATTCTGAAAAAAGAACAGGAGAACTATATATTCACTTTGTCTGGGGAACATTTTAGTGAGATCACAGCCCTGTACACATATAATCCTGATCCAAACTTTGCTTTCCTTAGTGAAATAGGAAATGACCTATCTCTTATGAAAGCTGATTTTGTCAGAGGAGAAGAACAAGGCAAAGTAGAAATAAAGCAGTTGGGTAATCTGAGGTTACTTAAACTAATGAAATGCCACTAATTTGCAGTTGTTAGTACCTTCCTACTAGACTCAAGGCAGCAATGAGAGGTTGAGAGATTAAACAAAGGAAATGGTGGTGGAGGCAATGCTGAGCTCCTACCCTTCTCTTCCTGCCATTTTTTTCCAGCTCAAGGGCATTCCTGAGTTTGCCATTCCACCCACAGTGGGACAGATGTGGGTAAATTTTAGGGTACAGAGCTGGACAGATTTGGATATAACAGCCATTCCCCCCCCCCCCCATTCATAGTTGAAGATGCGATTTTCTATACAAAACAGACAGCCAAAAAGCTTTTCCCCTTCTTTTGCTGTCTTCATTAACATAAATATTTGATATATTATCATGCTTTAAGGTTATAGTTTAAATTGATCCATATCTCCTGAAATAAAACTAGCTACTTTCATATGTTCCTTTGTGGTAACAAAGCTATAAATCTTAGGCATGAAATTATTGTATGAGTAGGCAGTTCACAGATGTTACTGAATTATGCACCAGCAAAAGCAGAGGCATTGCTCTTTATACAGTAAGTGCAATAGAGTAACAAGATAATTACATTAAGCTATACTGCCAATAGAGTGCATAATAAGGGTTTTTTTTACTGGCGGTACAAGTTTCTGCTTTCATTCCCCCTTGTAAATCTAACTCCATTTTGTTGATTGCTGGGGGACTGTGCTTGATTTACAGTGGTATCACAGGGCCTCAGATCTGATGACTAAGACACATTTATTGTTGTGTATTGATGTGTACTTGATATGCATGCATACGTACATAAATTTTTATAAAAATAAAATTGAATGCCTGCACACACATTTTATCATAGATGAATAGTTGGTTTTGGAAGATGCTGATGATTAAAATATGTGTTTGTTTCTTTCTATCAGTTCATCCTTTCCTTTAGCTTCTACCAATGGGAACCAATGACTTACGGCAACTACCACTATCCAGGATGGTCTATGGTACTAGGATGGTTGATGCTGGCTTGCTCTGTTATCTGGATTCCCATTATGTTTGTTATAAAAATGCACATAGCTCCTGGCAAATTTATTGAGGTAAATCTTTTATTTTCCCTCCCATTTTTTAAAGGAAAAGGGTAGGGGTTTACATGTTTTGGCCATAAAGGGGGGGAGGGGTTAAGGTAATACATGCATTATTGAGCTAACCAAGATGGAATAAAAATGTGTAGAGCTTTGAGAAATCTTTCTAGATTTCTTCCACAGGAAAAAAAGCAGGTGGTGGAGGGCAAAGGAAAGGAAAAGTGAGCTGATTTGATGTTGCCATTTGCCATTAGCCCAGTTTGTATTGGAGGTGGATGGGTCTGAAGACTTAGTAAGTGTGATGGGAGGCCTCAGGGGCTGTGAAAAGGGGTTAGAGTGTCATTCTACTTTTGTCTTGCAAGAGATAATGATGCTCTTAAATAACATGAAGGCACCAGATCCATCCAGACTTTTCATCGAAGCTAAGCAGGGTCAGCTCTGGTTAGTACTCAGATGGCCATCAAAGAATACCAGGTGCTGTAGGCTATATTTCAGAGGAAAGAACTGACAAAAACACCTCTGAATATTCCTTGTCCAAAAAAACAAAAAAGAAAACAAACAAACAAACAGCATGAAATTCATGAGGACACCATAAGTCAACAGGCAGCTTGAACACACACACACACACACACACACACACACACAATACATGCTCCTTCCTATGCATCCAGGGTAAAATAAGAAATTTTTGGACACGTTGAAAATTCATATCATATATTGTTCCAGTACTGGTTTTGTACTGGAATAATATAGGTGTGGGTGGGGGGTGGGTGGGTGGGTGGGTGGGAGAACCACTTCATGTATTCTTCCTTCATGGCCCGTTGGCTTTATACATTTTCCCAGCAGAAAAGAGTGGTGTACCAACAGGTTTTTTCAAATTATTAATTTGTCAACCATTATGAATTCCCAGGATTCCACTGGCCATGATGGGTAGGGCATTTTAAAGTTTGAGCCACAGTTGAGAGCCAGCAGGACCATCCTTGCTTTGCTACAACATTCCTTTTCTTAATCCATCTCTGCATCATCTTTCCCTCACTCTTCCCTGACCTGTTTGTCTCTGCTAAATAGGCATCCAGGGAAAGAACAAGATGGCTATTGCCAAAGGTCTGAACTGGGCAATTGCTGAGGGCTTTTCAAATTAGAATGAGAATAGCAGCTTGCCTCATCTACATGAATGGCTCAGAGAATACTTTCAGAATAGCTAAAAGCCAGAGAATTTCTGGAGAGTACTTGACATACAAATTAAGACATTTGTATGGAAGAGAATTTTAGGGAGCAATTTTTTTTGCAGCTCTCTTCTTAAATGTTTGAAATAATAATGTTCCAGTGCTGTGGAGTGGTGGTAATACAGCCACTGTCTCAGAATATATACTCCAAACGGTCTATGAAATGATGGAATCAAGGCAAAATAGAAGTATTTTTGAAATAATTTATACAAAATGTTTTTAAGATTCTAAACACTTCTATGCATCTATTAATAAATGCACTTATTCGATAGTCAATAATTATTTGTTAATAATGCATTCACACATATATAACATAGTAATACATCCTCAGATGGATTGCCTCCAAAACATAACACACAAAACATAATTAAAGTTAGGATCATCGAAACCATTATATTCCCCATCACAATGTATGGATATGAGAGCTGGACAATGAAGAAAGCGGATAAAAATAAAATCACCTCATTTGAGATGTGGTGTTGGAAAAGATTGCTGAGGATACTGTGGATGGCCATAAAGACAGACAAATGGGTCCTGGAACCGATCAAGGCTGAGGTCTCCCTTGAAGCCAAGATAATCAGATTGAGGCTATCATACTTTGGCCACATCATGAGAAGGCATGGACTCATTAGAAAATGAGGAAGACCGCATGCCACCTGGTTAGATTCAATCAGGGAGGCCACAGGACTCAGCCTGCAAGACCTGAGCAGAGCAGTAGAGGATAAAGGTTTTTGAAGTGGTCTCATTCACAGGGTAGGCATGAGTTGAGATTGAGGACAGTTAACAAAAACAATATCCTCAGTCCTTAGTTTGGACAACAAAATTGGAAATAAGCATAGTTAACAATCAACTATCAACAAAATTAATAACTTTGGAGACTTTTTTAAAAATCAAAATAAGAAAAGAGAAAATACACTTTAGGGGTTTTAGAGATCAGGTTTCACATGGTGCTGCAAGGAAAACTGGTATGTTTAGTTTTATTTTGATTCTGCTGAAGTACCTAATTAATTGAATTAACATACATTCTGAAAATTATTACTTTTTCCTGGTTATCTGCTTCTCTCTTCCTTAGTTACTTTGTTTCTGAACTCCTAATCGTCTGAAGACTGTTTTGGGAATGTATTCTATATATTGCTTAGTCAAAGCCATGGCATCACTACTTCTTTTAAACCACATTAGCCAAAGGAGTACCAAAAACATTATGCCTTACTGAAGGGAATTAATTTAACTTGCATTTATTCCATTTTCAGCACAGTGCTTCCTGATTAACCAGTTCATTATGGTTGATGGGGGAAGCAAAGGTTGCAAGTTGGTAATTAAACAGAAATTGAAATAACTAATATGGAGACATCTTAAAGCACCATAAATATGTTTTCTTTTTCTATATAATATGAACCCATCAAATGATATCTTTAACAAAGAAGACTCAATGGCAAGATGAACAAAATTTTCATTGTCTTTATCTGCAGAATTAATTAAGCACCCACCTATCCACACTCTCAGTGCAGATAGAAGTAAAATAATGTGTGGTATGATAATTAAACTCTTTGTTCATTCCTGGCAATGCTTTACTTTTTGGTCTTTTGTATACTTTGGAGAGATATTTTTTTTTAAAATCCAATTATTTTGAGGTAGGAATAAACTACTCAGATGAATGGGCTAAATAACTGAGTTCACTTCCTTTGGTATGAGAACTTGGTGAGGGGTGATTATGGCTGCGAGTTGCTTTCCTTTGTCTGACTGAGGGACTGAAGAGAAAGAAATAGTAATTATATAATTTAAATGTGTACCTTTTATCCTCTTCTCATCTTACACCAAACACACAGTGATGAACAATGTAATTTGCTGCTGCTTTGTAATTTATACCAGTAAATTTAGTGAACCCTAATGCATTTTGATAACTGATCTTTTCTCCTCAAATGTAGAGGCTCAAGCTGGTCTGCTCTCCACAACCAGATTGGGGACCATTCTTGGCTAAACATCGTGGTGAACGTTACCAGAATATGATAGACCCATTGGGAACATCTTCTCTTGGACTTAAACTGCCACCAAAAGATATTGAATTGGAGACACCCTGCTAGTAATTCCGTACGCGTGGCCCTCTTGTACAATCCATTGCTTTGATCTTTCTTTCTTTCTTTCTTTCTTTTGCTCACAGTGCCTGAAAGTGGTTGCTTAGGAAGTATGATTTATTGTTGCATGCATGTAGCAAAGAACTAAACAGACCACTTTAAGTACTGGGGCTTGATCTTTGTATACAGTGGTGCCCAGGAAGGAGTACTTTCACTGTGAAACAGTGACAATCAGACAGTTGCACTGGGAAATTGTTTTTGTGGATGCTGTGATAATTCTGCTCTTGGGAATAATTAATTATCACAACTTGGTTTCATTTGTTGCAGCCACATGGGTGGAATAGAAGTTTTCTAGCACCATCTGGCCACTCCATGACCAGGTTTGCTGAAACACAAATGAGTTCACAACAGTGAGTTCACAATGTGGGGCAGACGACTAGTCCAAAATTATATGTCCTTTCCTTCTTCTTGTTTTTTTTTTAAAGTAGGTCTCACACACCACAGAATCAGTCTAGCACAGATGTTTCTATCACCTGTGTTTTAGGACATGTAAAATGCAGGAGTTAAATGCTGGGTTCAAATCTACTGTGTTTAGCGGAGTGTGGAAAAAGCACACCCATTTATTTTCCTGCTCTGTGCTTATTGATTGAAAGGGCATTAAATTAGGGATATCTAATTTGTAAAACTATCTGATGACTAAAACCAAGTGGTTGGGCTGCTATTTGAGTGAATCTATTTTGTACCTGTTTGCCCCAAGTTACTACTACCATAGCATTTTAATGTAATGTCTGGTTGTAATTGGATACATAGGCAGAATGGTCAGGCTAGTAGCCTATATCCTACTAAATCTGGCTGAAAACCAGTTTTGATGCCAGGTATTTTAGGCCAAAGTCTTTCTTGTCCTGAGATCCTTTTATAAAAAATGCTGAGATCTGAATCTGGAACATCATTTATGGAAATATCTGCACTGTTGCACAGAGCTGTGGCTTCCTTATTTTGCACCTGAAGTTACGATTGTCACATAATCACAAAATAGGAGTTGAGTATATGAAACATGATAAAACATTGTAAGATGCAGCTGAGAACAGCATGTAACATGTGAGACTAGATTCCTACCTCGGTAATGCCAGACACAAATGCTGAAGGGCTCGATGCAGAATTTGAATTGAGGCCTCCAGTTTTAATGCCATAGGAGACAAACATGGCCCAGGGATTCTGCCAACATGTCTTCCATTCAGTGGCTGCTAGTTCTATTGACACTAGCAGAGCTGCTTTTAATGCATGCAAGGAGGCAGCCTTTCAATACAGTGCACTAATATAATGTGAGACTTGGCAGTGGTGCAGAGAGAGATTAATGAGCCTTTCAGGCTTTTTAAAGGTGCGTTGGGGGGGGGGCAGAGAAAAATAATATAAGAGCATGAGATATTTATTGTGTGAGACAAAGCTGCATCTCTGCTCTGAAATCTGATGTGAAATAGTGCAAAGCTGAGGCAGATGGGCACCTCTGTCTTAATTAATTTCATGCAGTTCAGTTAATAATCTACTGGAGGTCCCTCCTTTTTCATTAAAATGCTTTTGTTCTTCTGAATGTATTTACTCTTTTAATTTTAGTGGCAAACGGAAACTGCATAAGTTCCGCTTTTCAGTTTGTCCCAGGTATGGTTTCTTTGCTTTATTTACTTTTGTTTACAATCCCTCCTTCTGAAGAAGCCATTATATAATTTGTGCCTAATTTTATATTGTTACAGTGGTATCTATATAGCTTCCATATACAATATACAATATAGTTGTGAGCAACTGTGTAGTTCAGCAGTGTGGTTTGCCCATGTCATTTTCTTACCAAATTCTTTATACCACCCTTTGATGTATTCTCCTCTTTCAGCCTGCAGGGTGAGAGTAACAGTTGAACCCTCAAGTTAATCTAAATAAATATAGTTGTTATTATTATAATAATTACAATGTGCAACGCATAACTTCACATTGACAGATTCTTCCTCAAAACAGCAAGTTTGAGGTGTACATATTTTGCTTTTATTCCCCTGTCCTCACCTCATGATCATTACAAACTAATAGGCCACAAACCACAATCACAAGATGAAGTAGTAGAGGGACAGTGTAAAAATGAACACATAAGTATTTAGCTTGTTGGTACACTACCCTTTAACAACTCTGTGTTGTGCTACTTCCTGCATAGGGTAAACTCCATGGCATTTCACGCTATGTACAAGAATGAATCTTACAATACTTTTTCAACATTCAAGTAACTCTAAAATAGAGCTTGTAGGAATATGTTCCATAAATCCATTGAAATAACCACCCTGTTTAATGTAAATGCACTGTACAATGAGGGAGAAAAATACATCTTTAATGACTGGCAAAACTGTAACCTTTAGTATCCTCTTGTATTCTATACATGCATATATGAGGTTTTAAAATGTGATCAGTGTTCATGTAGTGTGTACTAGTGCTGTTGTATGTCCCTATAAAATATCTTAGCAACCAATGTGTAGAGGTGGTGAGTTTAGAGTAGTTTTGCTTGTTTTCCCCCCTTCCCAGTGTTTGTAGTAGTCAGTCTAACTGTATTTCCTTTCAGGGAACTGTTCTTTATATCATATCCTTTCTTTCATCTTTCTATTTGTCTTCCCATTACAGGGTCTCAGGTAAATCTTGAGTTAAAAAAAAATCTCTGTTTTGTAGATTTGCTGTTTTCATCCTGCTAAGGAGAAAAATTTTAAAAATGGAAACTTAAATGACTGAAACTAAAAAGATGTTTTAAAATATTATATCTAAATATTCAAATTATATTTATATGAAATATACAAATTTAGGGGCACATTCCAGTCAAAACAAAAGCTGAGCACTTGCCACAGATTTCAGTGGAAAAGTTTAAAAGTAGTCTTAAATCACTTCCATTAAATAACTGAGAGTTAAATGTGCTTGACTTTGGCTGGACTGTTGCCTGGAATCATTTTGCTGAACTTTCTCTTCTGCAAGGCAAAATAATATTGCCAGTTCTCTGCTGCTATTGGATGACTGTCAGCCCTTGGGCAGCTGTCAGGAAGCACAATCAAATAAATTGCCATCAATTGGAATGGAAAATAGATTTTAAAATGTTCTACCAGCCCCCAACCCACCCCACCCCACCCTATTAAGCACAATTTGCTGGGATTGTTCCCTCAGATGTCCCAGCGAACTAAAGAGACGCATACAAAGTCACTTTAATTCCACTGGGCAGATGATGTTTCAGTATGTTGTGTGTGCCTTTAGGGGTCTTTATTGATCCTGATGTAGCTTGAAGAATTAAGAATGTGCACCTTTCATGAGTGTACCAGCCTTAATTTTGAGTGCTGGAAGCACTTTTGCCAGATGATTCAATAGGGAACTACTATTCTTGACTCGGTCTGGATTTTTTAATAGGTTTGAGCTGTGTTCAGTTTCATAAATCTGACCTGAAAACTAATATTTGCAAATATAAGTAGCTGGGAAATAATATGTATATGTATATCCTGGACATTAAAATGAATAATTACAATAGGTTTGGGTTTTTTTTGTTGTTAATGGCAAAGAAAAGTAAACTTAAGCCAGTTTAAATTGTGACTTAAGGCTAATAGTAGTAACCTACTATTACTCTGTCAGTCATTCAAGATGATTTTATTCTAACAATGTTTACTTTTCCTCTTCAATTCTGACTTTATTTTATTTTGTAAGTCAGTCAAAATTAAGCTACTTTCTAAACACAGAAAAATTTTCTTCAGTATTTTATATACACTTATTTAAAAGTGGCTTTACTAAAACAGCATTCAAAGTAAGTACAAAGGAAAACAAAACATTAATAATATCACCAGATAAATATATCAATTAATAACTAATTGCCATTTGTCTCCATGCTATGGGAGGTTTCAGATTCCGGAAGGCGATTGTGTACTGTATTATCACATTCTCCTTCACATACTTTCACGAGACGCTTGCCTTACCAAGCCTGCTCATGTGGGTTAACCCCCCCCCCCCCAGACATATTTGTTTGAACTGAAACAACCTGCTTGCCTCAAAATATGGGTGTCAGAGGACTCTTTCAAACAGGAGGAATTTCTCCCAATTCCGAATGGAGCCAATGCGGATTCATGTAAATTCGCTTGTTTAGCGAATTTACCTGAACCCCTGCTCCATTCGGAAGGCATTCAGAATTGCTTCCCATTACCCGAAAATAACCCCCCCTTGCCCGAAATCGCGTGAGAAGCTTAAATTCGCAATAACGTTAAACGCATGATTGCATTCAGAGTGACTTCCCTTTTTCCCGAATTTGTGTGAGAAGAATTAATTCGCAGTAACGTGAAACCCCAGGATTGCGTTTGGATTGCCCTTGGATTATACTTCCAATTTCCCACGTCTGAAAGAGTCCAGAGTTTGGTCTGATTCATATGACCATCTAGACACATACTAGCCTTCCTGGGAAGCATTTGAGACTTAGTTCTCTGACAGTCTTGTACAGCTGTTAGCACATGGAGTTCTCAGAATCTGGTCAACATTGTCAGTCATTCAAAATAGGCAGGGGATGGCAGACTCAGGTCTAAACCCGGTTTGTGTTGTGAGAGCTGAAGACCACAAGCTCTTCACAAGTAGGGAGCTAATATGCACAAACATGTCAAACTGTTTTCAAGAGTAACGGTGACACTGAAGTTCAGAGTCACAGTCTCATTTAAATTGGCACCTAATATCCCAGAAACCTATATAGTAACTTCAAGTTGCACAAATGATCTAGAGAACTGCAAGGCATGTAATCTGGAGCAAGTGCATGCCATGGGATACAGACATCAGTTGATAGCAAAGCACTGAGTCATTTAAGGAAGGAATAGTTCTTTAAAAATTCTTATTTTACAAATTGTAGTAATTTTCCATTGAATCTGATGGCAAAACTCCTCTTGACATGAAAGCTTCAGTTGAGGGTGCTCAAAGTGAACAGTCTAATTTTAGCTTCTGTCTAGTGCCTACGGTACAGAATCTATAAATTTTTTAAAATGAAAAATCAGTCTTCACTGTTCTGATAGTTTCAGTGGAGGGCAAAAACATTTGTTCATGTTTAAATTAATCAGGCATAGTATTTGACTCTAATCTACCCAACAAAAGTTGGTTATAAAATAATCAAGCATTTAATAGCTGTTTGGATTATCTGCTAGTAATTGCACATGTTTTAAGAGCACTTCCTGAACACCATCAAAGTATTTTAGTAGCTAATTTAAAAAAAAAGTCAAAGAATAAAAAATAATAAAAGAAAAGCCATATTTACATAAAGCTAACATGTCTGTTTATACTATGACCTTGAAAATAATAAGAGGGAAAGATTGAGAATCTAATGGTATATTGTCTCTCTGGCATATTTTGTCTAACGAATGTGGCTCAGTTTTGAATAAACCAGATGCACTGTTGTATACATGTAAAATTATGTTCAATGCAAAATAATCTACCTTCAAATTCCTTAGGGTCATCTTTATGGAGGACCTATGTTTCTGTTTCACACAGCAGCTCTTTGTTGCCAAAAGGAGGGTTTAACAAAATGAACTTTGATGAAAAAGCCTTAGAATGTCTGTAGGCTAATGTTTCATTTGGGTCAAGTTATTGTTTGAACTGGGTTCTGTTCCACTAATTGGATTGATATGTCTCTGCACTGGACAATAATAATAATCAGCATTATCATAATCCTTTCCACTTTATTATGTTTTCTATTTTGCCATAAAAATATCTTTTAGCATTAATGAGCCTTTCCTCCACCCCCCACCTTATATATATATGTGCAATTATGTGGTTTATAGGTTCATAGTGATCTCTTCCTAGAAATATTGCTTATTTCATGCAGATGCTACTTTTTTCTGTCCAATTAAACTGCACTTTTTGCAAGTTCTGTATCTCAAATGAACAAAGATGAGAATGAAATGTCAATACTTTCAGTTGCAGGCTTGACAGGTGTTCCTTTGCTACAGGGAGAGGTTAATCCAGCAAATGCTGCTGCTGCTTCTGCTTCTGCTGCTGTACAACCATTAAATGTGACTTAAATGGGATCTCACTGCCACCACATAGGAAACTATGGGGGTGAGGTATCCTGGGTTGCTCCCAGGCAACAATCCAGGCAGAAGTCCTTAAATGTTGCCACTGGACACAATGTGTTTTGTGTGACTCTTGTTTTCCTAGCCTGTAGCTAAATGTCTTGCATATAATACACTCTGCATACTGACCTGCTTGGAACTTAGCATTATACTTTAGACTTAAATGGAAGGGGGAAAAATAAAATTAAAGTGTAAATGGTTTCTGCCTTTGCATCATCATCAGGCAGCCAAAAACCAAAGAAAGAGAGAGTGCGAGTGTGTATCTTAGATGGGCTGAATTTAAAATGTGAAAGCTGGGCTGGACTGTATTGCTTGCAATAATATGATTTTGTCCGCCATGTTTTAAATACATCTTCAGGTAACCATTTGCCTTATAGGTGTATTTCATTGTTAGAAATAATTAGCGTTTGACTAGAATATATTGTTGTCCGTCACCTAGAATATATAGAGTACTTTGTGTCTTTTAGGCACTTTATTGTGGACCTATCATGGGATAGGTTAATACTTAATTACTTGCGTAATGTCATAAATACTTATAGGCATTCTATAGGGGTACTGCTGCCTATGGATAAAGATATGTACCCTAATCAGGACATTATATTTTCTCCATGTATAAGCTAATGGAAAAAAATTCATTATGTTTCAAAGGATGCATATATATATAAATATCTTATATAGCACCTATGATATATTATACATTATTCATTTAATAAATCATTATTCTTGAGGCCCTACCTCAAATTTTGTATTTATGTGTACAAATGCAATTTATTGTATTATATATTTGGCTATTATATTCTGATGTTACAAATTAGAATTTATCTTCTACTGTATGGGTTCAGGGGAAAAAAACCTAAATAAATGTCGTGTGTTTAAAAGACATGAACTGTGACTGTGTCTGTTGGATAATTTAAGAGAAAATAATATGTATTTCAAAACAGCTACTATTCTGCTATAAACATCATTATTACTACTTGGCATTCAGCCTTATTTGTGAAAATACATTCATATGCTTGTTAGAAAACCTGATTGGCAACCAAAAAGGAAAAACAAAAGCTCCAGTGCTCTTAGGGGGATGAAATATCAGACAGATGCAGAAGCAAATATCAATTAGATGGTTGGAGTCTTAACGATTAGCATGCTCTGCAACACATTGAATAATTAATTACTTATCAGAGAACTGATTGGATTTGTTTAAATCCTTTTATTGCATTAAATCAATCACATAGAATATTAAATAAAAACAGAAGAAGGGAAAAACATTTAGGGTGGAGTATGGTGCATGGAGGAAAAGTCAGAGAAAGGGTACAGTATCAAGCCTGACTCCTAACTTGTGTTACTAACTTGGGTCAGTGCCATTGAAACCATGCTTGTGCTTGCATAAACACACTTAGGATCATATACAGTTCAACCAGTCCAGGTGCCACAACAAGGCCAAAGCAAATAAATTTAAGCACCCATTTACTTTAATGGGAGACACTAAAGTATGTGCTAAATTAAATTACACTTAAATCATATAACTTAAAAAGGCTTAGCTTTGTCTGGTTCCTCTCCATTCTACCTCCAGGTTTTCTAGACTGAACTGTAAAGTCAAGCTTTTCTCAGCTAGCACAGTACCTGCAATGAAAAGGCATGTACCATTTCATACTAAACATATTGTAATGGTATCAGTTACTTGAGCTAGCTCTGATACATGCTGAAAAACAAATGCTTTTGACAACCCATCTTTGAGAACTAAAGCAGGAAAATGACACTTAATCATAAGACCGCAGTGTGACACAGAGACAAACAACATGAATAAGTAACCTAAAGAGGACATTTGCATTATGTTATGGATGTGAAGATACAGGCCAAACTTCACATTATATGCAAGATGCAATGTAGTGCTCTTGTTGTAAACACCCTTGTATTTTATACTGTGTTTCCCCAAAAATAAGACAGGGTCTTATACTAATTTTTGCTCCCAAAGATGCACTAGGTCTTATTTTCAGGGGATGTCTTATTTTTCCATAAAGAAGAATTCACATTTATTGTTGAATAAAAAAATGAACATTATTATATACTGTATATATATTCCTATACAACAAACTTAGCTAGGTCTTATTTTTGGGGGAGGCCTTATATTTAGCAATTGAGCAAAACCTCTAATGGGTCTTATTTTCAGAGGATGCCTTATTTTCAGGGAAACAGGGGTAGCAGTATGGGCTTCAGGATGGGGGTCTGGGTGGAGTACAGATCTTTAAAATGTGAGACAATAACTTTTATTCTTCATATAATCTGCAGTTATTAGGGTAGCAACTTATGTTTGGAAGCTTATGCAGAGAAAAAGTGTAGAACAGCCTCCTTAACCTGGTCTCCTCCAGATGAGTTGGGATGTAACCTATCAGGTGATTGAAGTTATAGTCCAAGACATCTGGATTATACCACTTGTCAGATCGTTGGGTTGAAACATGTCTTTTGGTCCTAAGACAATGGTAAATTTTGGTCCTGCAGTTTCTGTAGAACTAAGGAACTGTAAGTTCCAGACTGAGTGTGTTTTATAGCAGCCTTCCTTATTTTACATAGTATATAAGGAAAGACTCAGTTGGAACAGACAATTTATTAGTAATAGTCTGAATCCTATTGGTAGTCCAGCTAGAGTATATCTATTGAATCAATGCATTTTATCTACATGTTGACTCACCATTTGGCAATTGATTCAATAGGTTTATGGTATTTGAAAATGCCAGTAGAACTAAAGCCATAATCTGTCTAATTTATAGGGTGTGATTAAATTCAGACTTGTTTTCTTTACACTACCAAGCTATGAGAAAGCAAATTGTTATATAGTAATCATGTAGGATCCTTGCACCTTTGAAATTTGACCCTCTATGCAACAGCATAAAGTCAAAAACCACTTGATTCCCTCCACAATACATACCAACTGTTTCTAATTCAATCCCATTTAAAAACAAACAAACAGAAAATCAAAATTAGCCATAAAAAGGTTCACCTCCCTATACACTGTAAACTGTAATAATACCGCCTTCTACCCCAAATCAGCATGGCAAGTTTTATGTTGAGCAATAAGCTATGCATAGAGTGACTTTAAAAAACAACAACAATTCAGTTTGTTGCATTATAGTTCAGCAAACTGTATCAGACTCTCCCTTCTTTGAATATAATGGCACCTACAGGTCGAGACTCGGCAGATATTCTTTGCTGGAAGAAATGAGAGAGGCATTTTTTTTACCAATTTACTCATTGTGCAAACTGCAAAGTTGCTTAAACTGAAAATAACAAAAGTTGAGATTGTTCAGGAAACCACAATAAATCAAAGTCTTGATAACTGTGCAGATTGTTTGGAAAAAGAAAAAGAAAACATACTTGTCAGGACCAGCTAGAGTTCAAAATATAAACCTAAATTATGTGTTTGCTTCCTTCCTTCCTTTTTTAAAAGTCCTAATCTGGCAGAAAGTTCTTTGGAGTTTGACAGCCTGCATACTATTCTTTGAATTTTTCTGCCCAACAGAGGCATTAAATGTCTCTTTTGTTCTTTGATTAGGAAATCAGTTTGCATCACTTCACAACAAAATGCACCTTTATACTGTAGAAATAATGCAATTTAAGAACACTTTAAGTGCTGTAGCGTCATACTGTGGTATCCTGGGATTATAATAGTTTTATAAGTCTTTAGTCTTCTCTTCCAAAAAGTGCTGGTGCTGCACAAAATTACAAATCCTATGATTTTGTACGATGGACCTATAGCAGTTAAAGTGGTGTCAAACTGCATTATTTCCACATTACAGTTTCACCCCATCTGCTGGTCTATGACCGTAATAAAGATTCTAATCTATATTTTTACCCATAGATATCATTCATTTAAAGATTTCTATGTCTGACTGAGAGAGAAAGCAAAAATGCTGGAAACACATGTAGTCCAAGAAATGTTTGAAGATGAGTTTTTTTCTTTTTACAAAAAAATTGGGATACTTAGGAAGAGTATAATGTCAGTCAAAATCATAATATAATAATAGTAATAAAGGAAATGCAAGGTAGGCTATGGGCATTAGCCCTTCATATATTTTTTTATATGTAAAGAAATAGTCCTTGAGTTTCCCATATTGTCCAGAAACAAATCTTTGCTTGGACCTTGTATTCATTAGTATGGATTATGAAACTGTCTTGAATTAGGAGTGAAAGCCCAATGCCATAGATGTTTAGACATAACTAGGTATTGTGCCTATCCAGCTCTAAATTTGATAATGGTGATTTTTGGTTATTAATTCCAAAACAGTCTCATGTTTGAAAAATGCTATGTCCTAGCTGTCCCCCAATTAACAAAAGAGGATTACAAAACAAACTGATTCCAGGGCAATAAACATGTTTCATGCCTACTCTTCCCACCCCCTCCATATGAGCCATTCATAATGTCATTCTTAAACTCGAAAACAATATTCTGTGCCATTATTTCACTACAGTTTTTCCAGTCCTGCTCTTTCCTCCACTCCATGCTGAGGGTTTATTTGCAAGCACAAACAACTTTCTCTGTCACCTGTTTTAATGAGACCCACTTTCTTATATGAATCATTTACAATGATAAAAGGAAGACAAATAGCAGGTTGGTGAGTGACAGAGAAAAATGAGTCTTTAAACTGTCTAGGACTTTTTTAGATCAGAAAAGGGGAGCTGAGAGGGATTAATGGATATTATTATATATGATTAATTTCCTTGTGATATTTTTTATAGAGCATTAAGGTGTCCATGACCAGAGGGATAGGGTTCTAAATATATCAACTAGCAAAAATATACAGCAAGTTGGGAGACAATGGCACATGCAAGATTTCTGAAGTGTGTTTGCAGTCCAAGATAAATTCTTTCATTGAAAGTAAAACCCTTTCCCTTTTGTTAGATGTAATAAGGAGCAAAAAGAGACATATCACAATGATAATCTGCAACATTTTGAAATCTTCATCTATAAAGAGCTCAAAGTAGTATGCTTGTATCTAGGTTCATGGGCATGTTTGCATTGAGAAATAGTGACTGATCCAAGGTCATCCAGTGAACATAATGTTCAAGGGCCCAGACTAGACAATTATAGTGCTGCTATTCTACTTTGACTGTGATGGTTCCATCCTGTGAAGTCCTGAGGTTTGTAGTCTATTGAGCTACCTTTTTCTTCACATAGAATCATAGAATCATAGAGCTGGAAGAGACCACAAGGGCCATCCAGTCCAACCCCCTGATTTATTTATTTACTGCTTTTTCTCAGTTTGGGACTTGAAGCATCTTACCAATAGAAAATACAAAAATGAAAATGAGATTAAGCAGTAAAAAAGTAAAACCAGATTAAAACATACATCATTAAACGCACACCAGCACAACAATTAGCAAGATCCAGGACATTATTTTGGTCGGATGGGCCTTCTTATATAGTCCTTTATCAAATGCCTGTCTAAACAAGGGGGGGGGGATCTTCACTTCTCTGTTAAAAGAAAGTTGGGCAGGTGCCAGTCTAACTTCTCTGGGAAATTCCAGAGCCTAAGAGCAGCCACTAAGAAAGCTTTCTCCCATGTTCCCACCAGATGCACTTGTGGGACAGAGAGAAAGGCTTCCTCAGCAGATGCCAAAGCACAGGCAGACTCTTCTTTTGTGCTTTCAAAGCATTTCAGATTTACGATCAGCCTAAGGTGAACCTATCACAGGGTTTTCTTGGCATGATTTATTCAGAGGTTTGCCTTTAGTTTAACTTCCTCTGATGCTGAGAGAATGTGACTTGCCCAAGGTCCCCCAGTGGGTTTCCATGGCCAAGCAGGGATTCTTCAGAATGTCAGTCCAATGCTCAATCCACTACATCATGCTGGCTCTCTTAAGGGAGAATATGGTGCTTCCAATAACCTGGATCACAGCCATATACGGTTTTATAGATATAAATCATTGCACTCAGAAACAGACCAGAAGCCAGTGGAGCTGTTGCAACAAGGAAGTTGTGTTCCTTGCAGCCAGCCCCAGTTAGCAATCTGGATGCAGCTCATTGGACCAGCTGAAGTTTCTGAACACTTTTTCAAAGGCAGTTCCACGTTGAGTGTATTACAGGACTAGAGTTTTCCACCTGAGAATTCTAAACACCTCTCCTTAAACTGCAAATCCCGGGATTCTATTGGAAAGAACCATGCCAGTTAAAGTGGAATCATAGTGCTATATTTGAGTAATGTGAATGGGCCCTAGGTCAGATCTTTTCAGTCTAATAGATACACCACACAATATGTAGGGACTGATGTGTCAAATTTCCATCCACAACCATTTTCAAGGTTTAAAGCAGGGTGGTTCTCCAGATGTTGGATTGCTGTTCCCATTAGCACAAGCCAGCATCCAATAATGATGAAGAATTCTGGGAATGGGAGTCCAAGAACATCTGGAGACCCGTCCCTGAGATAACTAGGGTGTGCACATAGGAATGAATACAGGGCCCCTTTACTTCTAATAGTTGTGCGGGGAAAAAAAAAAGAAATTTAGCAGATATTATTTGTGTATTGAATTGTCCTTTTCATCACAACTGCTACAGGAAGAAGATTCATAGGGCCACCCAAGCTCCTACACTGTAAACCCAGTGTAGTTTGACATCATTTTTAAGTGCTATAGCTTTATCCTATGGCATTCTGGGATCTGTAGTTTTACAAGGTCTTTAGCCTTCTCTGTCAACGTGTGCTAGTGCCTCACCAAACTACAAACCCTATACAATGGAGCCATGGCAATTAAAGTAGTGCCAAAGTGCCTTATTCATAATCTAGATGCACCCTCAGTGATAAAAGATATGCTTTTCACACAGAAGGTTGGAGTTCAGTGTCTTCCCTCTCCAGGTAGGGCTAGGAGAGTTTTTTGCCTAAACCAAATCCATGAGGGGTGCTCCCTATAGCCTGCCCTTTTACGGAAACACACTCCATAACTACTTCTCCTCTTTCCCCTTCCAAAATGACAACTAGAAGAAAAACAAAGCATTCTGGGGGATTGGAAGTTTTTTCTCTTTCTTTCTTTCTTTCTTTCTTTCATTCTTTTATTTTGAATTTTTCATTTTAAAAAAGAAAACAAAGAGTAACATGAAAAAACTAGAATAACAGAACAAAAACATTGACAATGGTTATGTAGGACATGAGTTATGTTTTCATGGTCTTGAAATGCAAAGTGAGCCCCTTTGTAATTATTTGTTCTATTGGATTAATCCTTTCCAGATGAACCCATGGGTCAGTGGATATATGACTTCTTTTCTCATTACTTTGATTTACATAAGAAATAAAAGGGAGCCATGTTACCTCAAAGCTATTATTATCTTTCTGTTCTTTTGCTTGTCTTTCTTGCCCCGGTAGCTTTCTGATAGTGCTAAATTCCAAGCCTTTTTATACCATATAGTCTAAGATGCAGGTGCTGTAGGCAATGACCTGTCTGGCCACTGATAACAGAAAGAAAAGCAAATATTTGGAGTTTATCACTCACCTTTTTAAACCAGCTCCAGTCTCCTGGGATGTGGGATGGAGGCAGGGATTATCGCTCACTAAATCACTGCTGAACCACCGGCCACTATCAGCTCAAGTCCCAGCCGCACTCCATCAGCACTTTTTAGAAGTTGGGGAAAAAAATGCTGACAGAGCAACACATGGAGCTGGATTCGACCTGGGCTGATGGCAGCCGGTGGTCTGGCAGTGATTTAGTGAGTGATAGTCCTCACATTATGGAGGCTGGAGCCTGTTTAAAAAGGTGAGCCATAAGTTTCTTTATGTATTGTTTCCTTATTGACACTGCTAAATAAATTTAGCAGTGCCAGTCCTGGATCAGGTAGGTGATGTAGCACTCCAACAACAAAATAATAAATAAATAATTGAATAAATAAATAGGAGGTAGCTTTTCATCAGGCTAACAGCTAATGCTCACTGGCAGAGAAATGCTTTGTATGCAAAAGTGTAAGGGCTAATTCCTGGCATTTTCAGATAGTTCTGGAGAAAAAAAAAAGTCATATCTTAAGTGCAGGAGAACCATGCTTGATCAATGTAGACAGTACTGAGCTAGATGGATCAACGGCCTGATTTGTATGCAACAGTTTCTTGCCCCCTTCACACATTTTGTACATTTTCTATATTCCCATTATGAGTGTTCCTCAATCTGTAGACACCAATGAATACACCGGACATCTCTCCACAATCCTAGCTGAGTTGTTTGTCATTTAAGATAATATAATATGGGTTTGCTGGCTTTATGAACTTGCCTGCTGACTCTTGGAAAGATGGAATGTAGAAAAGGTGAGTCTCGCCACAAATTTCATAGAACGATAGGTTTATCACTCTGTTCTGACAGGCTTCCTGGGCTTCCTGACTCGCTGAAATATAATAGGTACAACTGTCACTGCCTTTCATAAGCCTAAATTCTAACAAGGATAGAATCATAATATGTCTTCAGTTGTGGATGGGAACCAGGCAGTGATTTTTTCCCTCTTCACACTGTTCTTTCTACCCTTAATAACAGATAATAGAAATTAAAAAAATGGTGAAGGTTGTTCTAGTGGGGTGGCGATTTTTGAAAATATCAACCTGTTGTTTGAAAAAGAAGATGGTAATGTCAGGGGTAAAAATGAGCCTTACAGACAGATTTTGAAGTGTAGAGCTCAGAAAAGCTTTTGGGGGGCTACAGCTCCCATAATCTCCTAGACAGTATGGCCACTTTTTATTCTAGTGCAACTTTCCTCCCAGTAAACATGCATAACTATGCTAAAGATCATCCTCCCAGTAAACATGCATAACTATGCTAATGATCCTTAGTCCAGAAAAGGACCTGCCCCAGCGTATGCCTAAGTGCCAGTGGCCTTGGTCCAGAAAGCTCTGAGGACACAGTGCTGACAGGGTAAAACATGAAAAGTCTCCTGTTAGCTTCAGCTCTTCTCATCACTGTGAACACGATGGTTGAAAAAGCAACATCCACAGGACTACACCACACTACACCATTGTAGCACTATGATTCCAGTTTAATTTCCATGGCTGCATACCATGAAACACTTGAGTTTGTAGTTTGTAGAGGCTAAAGGTGCTCTCTGGCTGTGAATTCTGAATTCCCCTTTTAAGCTTAAGATCCCAGAATTTTCTTGGGTGTTCCCATAGCAATTAAAGTGGAATCATAGTTCCATAATTGTGAAAGAGATCCTGGTAACATTCTTTCTCACTTGTGTGCATTATTATTATTATTATTATTATTATTATTATTACATTTATTTCTATCCTCACTATTTTTTTCCAAATTGGGACTCAAAATGGCTTACCACATTTAAAAATACGTAGTTAAGATCTATGAGATGCAAAGGTTAAAGCAAAATTAAACAATTAAAAATAACAGATTAAAACACGCAGCATCACAGAATAAGGGCACAGAATAAACTCTTCAACTAACCACATTGACTGTATGTCCATCTTGTTTTCTGCTGCTTCTGAGACCAGAATATGAATCAGTGGAGTCAAAGTACAAGAAAAGAGACTCCACATTAGGAAAATTTATTTATTTATTTATTTACTGTAAAGAGCTGTTCAATAGTGGAATAGACTGCCTTGGAAGGTGGAGGCTTTTTCATCTTTGGAGGTCTTTAAATGAATACAAGAAGGCCATCTCTCAAGTAACTGTATATTCCTGCATACTGGAATACATGGCACTTGTGGTCCTTTCTAACTATAAGATTCTATGCTCATGTACAACACTATAATGGCCACATTACCACTCTTTTGTTCAATAGGAAACAACACCACTATCCTAGAACACAGAGCAAGTAAAGTTTTCTTTCTTGCAGTCAAGGACCATCACAATCTGGAGCACAGAACATTTGCAATACTCCTCACATACTCTTGAAGCCATAAAGGAATGTGTCTGCTGCCCATGCTAAGTATTTACTACTTAGCAAACCTTGTGGTCATTCATCCATTTAAGGCCAGAGTTTGGAAAGAAGCTGTTTGTTTCTGTCAGCAGCAGCCAATTGATAGGCATTGAGGGTAGTTGGGAGCTGAAGATCAGATATGTCTCGCACCATTCATTTACTGCTCAAACACTGTTAGTTCCCAGTGCTCAAAACAGGAACATATTGCCTACAAGTTTTATGAATCTGGCCCTAAGAGAGAATTTCAAGATTGCCTGCTATTGCATAACATTACACTAGCATCATATGCAGGGAAGATCTGAGGCCTCTCTCCAGGTTTTCTTGTACATTTGAAGTTAGATGTCTGGTATCTAGTGAAAGAAACTTTTATTTGGTCAGTTGAGGTGTCCTGACTGATAGCTCAACCTTCACTTTTATATATATTTTAGTACTAGCTGCTTTCTATCTGTCTGGGCTGTTCTGACTTTGCTTTTTTGCTTTTCTATTTGACTGCTGCTTACATTTAAAGTACCCCACCTAGTTGTTTTAATTGTTAAGATAATAATTTTAATTAATGTAATCCCTCTGGAAACGTTTATCATTGAATGAAAGGATACAAATCTTTAAAATAAATTCTGCCCTTGAGAAGACAAGTTTTTCTTCTAATGGCCTGTGCTAGTTCTCCTAGGATTAGCTAGACAAAATCTACAGAAAATGATGAATTTGACAAATTTCATCCAGAGCATGGTGCAGATACCACTTTTCCAAGTTTACTTCAGAGATCTTCAGGAGTTTTATCACACTGATGCTGCTGAATTCACAAGTCGCCGTTAGGGAATATATAATGCGCAGCTTGTAAATTGGATTTTCATGTTCCATGATATCTTAGTTTCTTTCCTTTCTTCTCTTTTTGTAGCTCATTTCAGTCATTTGCCTCTGCATTGGAAGGAAACTGTCAGTTTTAGTTAGGGTTGCCAAGCCAATTATTCCAAGTCAAAGTGTGTGACGTAGAATTTGAAATATATGCCAAGAAACTAATGCTTCTATCTCATTTGTAAATTTGAAAGGATCCTGAGAATACAGTCAACTAGAAAAAGACCCAAAGGCCCTTATTCGCATGTCCTGTGAACAAGCAGAAAGAATTTGTGATCAGCCAGTGGCTTTGGCATGCAGTTAATAAATAGTTTAAGAACTAGCCTTACATTATGGCTTCCCCCAAAGACTCCCCCAAACTATCCTTTAACTACTCCAAATTACACACAAGTGCCTGATACGAAAATGGCAAACACTGTCTCATCATCATCATCATCATCATCATCTATTTTCTTTCTCACCTCTCCCTGTAGATCAATGTGGGGAACAACAACAAATAACGCATCACGTAACATCAGTTCAAAGAGCACAGAAAACCGACATATATTACAATCTATCAATAAACACTTAAAAACCAGAATTTAAAAAAATAATCTGGATACATCTGCCAGAAAAGAATGAGCTGAAGAAGTAAAGCTGAGAAACATTATGTAGGAACTCCTTCATTATGTAGCTCCTTTTGAGTGGTGAAATAATGACACGCCTATAACCATACCCACAATGTGAATCCTGAAATTCAGGCATTCAATAAATGTGTTCTATCAGTTTTATTCTTTGTAAAGTTAATGCGTCTTAACTACCCACTGAAGACCAAGCCAACATAAAATGCTTTGCAATATTTTGTTACAGGAAATCTCCCCTCTCCCATAAGGGTTGTAGCTAACCTAATTTGTTTTGTGGGCCTTCAAGTCATTTCCCCAATTTATGGTGACCCTAACCTTGGCAAATCTGGGTGAGGTTTTCTTGGCATGTTTCTTCAGAGGAGGTTTGCCACTGCCATATTCTAAGGCTGAGAGAGTGTGTCTTGCCCAAGGACTCCCAAGGGGCTTCCCTGGCTGAGCAGGGATTTAAATCCTGCTCTCCAGAGTAACAGTCCAAGGCTCAAATCACTACCTCACGCCAGGCAAAGGGGGTTATTGTTGCTATCAAACAGCCCTGTGATCTCCAGGGTCCACTACATCACTGCTGTTGAAATTTGTGTGCATTGGGGAAGGATAGTTGGCGTCATTGTGGCATTTTTGCTTCCTAGGGTCATAAATATCAAGAGCACATAAGTGCAGTCATATGCATGCATGCTAACAGGCTGAATCCATGGGACCTTATTGGAATTCTGTCAACCTATTGATCAATTATCAGTTATTGATTTTGACAGAATTTTACCTCTGTGCTTTGGAATTATTATAATGTATTTACCACCCTCTCCATACTTTTACAGAGAGCTGGATTGTACCTGGCAGAGGTTTTCTTCATATCCCTTTATCCTCCTTGACTGCACTGTGCACACCCGGTCCCCATTTTGCTAGAAAGGATTGTGGGGTGTTAAGCTAAACTTGGACTAATTCTCACTCAAACAGTTCAACCCCTTTTGTGGTTCCAAGCCAAATTTAAGCTGTGATCCAATATGTTTGTACACACGAGGATGTTCAGGTGGCAAAACGGAGAAGGCTCTCTTGAATAGTGTAGCAGAAGTTTGGGCAGGGATAGTTAAGTGTCCCTGCTAAATCCCCGCTTTTTTGCCTCCCTTGTCAAAGCAAAGAAGCCCTCTTCCCTTTTGGCATCAGTGCCTGAGGAAGCAGGATTTTTAAACAGGGCCAATGCTGGACAGATACAAGCCTCCTGTTTTCCACATGGCAGAGGTTGCTCCTGGCAAGGAAAACTCTTCCGGGGGCTCCAAAGGAGGCAGCGCAGAAGCCGAAGCTGACCTTTCTAGCCTTGGAGACTGATGTACAGCTTTGCCTCCAATTCCCCAAAGGGCAGAGGAAAAGGCCCAAGGACCCTGTGGCACTCCACCACCACCACCACCATCTTTTTCTTCATTTCATCATCATCATCATCATCATCATCATCACCATCATCATCACCATCATCTTTTTCTTCATTATCTTCTTCTTTTTCTTTATGATCATGATCTTCTTCTTTGTTATCATGATAATCATCTTTTTCATTATCATCATCATCATCTTCATCATCATCTTTTTCTTCATTATCTTCTTTTCTTCTTTATGATCATGATGTTCTTCTTTGTGATCATGATAATCATCACCTTTTTCATTATCATAATCATCATTTTCTTCACTTCTTCTTCTTCTTCTTCTTCTTCTTCTTCATGATCATGATCTTCTTCTTCTTCTTTGTGATTATCATCATCATCATCATCATCATCATCTTTTCTTCATTTCATCATCTCCATCTTCTTCATTATCATCATAATCTTTTTCTTCGTCTTCATGATCATGATCTTCTTCTTTTTCTTCTTCTTTGTGATCATGATAACCATCATCTTTTTCATTATCATCAATATCATCATCATTTTATTCATTTCATCATCTTCATCGTCTTCTTTTTCTTCATTGTCTTCTTCTTCTTCTTCTTCATGATCTTCTTCTCTGTGATCATGATAATCATCATCTTTTTCATCGTCATCATCATCATCATCATCATCATCTTCTTCCATCATCATCATCATCATCATCACCATCACCATCACCATACCTTTTTCTGGCGCTCGGAAAGCAGGAGGCCTTTTCCCTTCCCCTTGCAGAGCTATGACAAAGCGGGATGAAAGGGAGGCGGCGGTGGTGGTGGTGGTGGCTGTTGTGGTGGTTGTGACCCTGAGGCTTGGGTTTTTGGGGTTTTGGGGGTCACGTTCCTTGAGAGGGACTTTGAGGTGGAGGGAGACGTTGGAGCAAGAGCCCCTGCTTTAATTCTTTCTCTGGCCCTTGGCTATGGAATTCTGGGAGTTGGAGTTTGTTGTGGGCCCGGAGCGGAGCGGAGCTCCGCTCCGGGCCCCACAACAAACTCCAACTCCCAGAATTCCATAGCCAAGGGCCAGAGAAAGAGTTAAAGCAGGGGCTCCTCCTCAGCCTCTCCCTCCTGCCCTCCTTCCCGGGAGGTGCCTCTCTTGTCTCTGTCTCTGCGAGCAAAGCATCTCCCCTCAAGTCCGGGGCCTCTGATGCTGAGGAGGAGCGGCGCAAAGGAGGAGGAGGAGGAGGAGGGAGGCGCCGAGCAGCAGCAGCAGCAGAAGAAGAAGAAGAAGAAGAAGAAGAAGCCGGGCTCCACCGCCGCCGCCGCCGCCAGCTCTGCCTCCTCCTGCCGCCCCGATGGAGCGCCTCCTGGGCCTCTGGCTTTCCCTGGCGGCGGCCAGGACAGGTGAGCAGCCCCAGGAGGGACCCAGGGAGGCAGGGAGGGAAGGGAGGAGAGGGGTCCGAAGGGAGGCTTGATGAAGTGGGCTCCGGAGGAAGGGAAAGGACCGCGTCGAGGAGCTGGTGCCCATCGCAGAGACAATAGGCGGGAGCTGGCGGAAAGTCCCCCTTCCTTCCTTCTTTCCTTTTTGCTTCCTTCCTTCCTTCTCTCCTTTCCCTCCATCCTTCCTTTCTTCTTTCCTTCCCCTCTCTCTCCCTCTCTTCCTTCGTAACCTCCTTCCTTTTTTTCTTCCTTCCTTCCTTCCCTCCCTCTTTCTTTTCCTTTCTTCTGTCTTCCTTTCTCCCTTCCCTCCTTCCTTCCTTCCTGCCTCCTTCTTTCCTTCTCTCCTTCTTCCTTCCTCTCTCCATCCTTTCCTTCCTTCCTTCCCTCCCTCCCTCCTTCCATTGTTCGCTTCCCTTCCTCCCTTTCTGGTGGATCGGGGCGTGGGAGCGAAAGAATAACGCCTGGCGCCTTCCGTCAAAAGCGGAGGAAAGAGGCTGCGGCGGGGCTGAGGTCCTGGCTCTTTTCCTCCTTCCCTCCTTCCTTCCTTCCCGACCCCTGGATGCCTTCGGAGTGCGATCGGGACACCCAATCCCTTTCCCTCCCTTCCCAAGCCAAGTTCTCCTTCCCCTCCTTTGCCTGACCTATTTTATTTTATATTTATTCCCCCGTACTCATCCCCCATTCCTTTAAATCAGGACGGAAAAGTTTAGCCAATCCTACCAGGCATCTTTCCTCCCCCTTTTTTTGCTTAAGATTTAAAGTAACCAGAGAAACACCTTTCAAGAAAAAAAAGAACCTTTCCTTTCAGAGAAAGGAGAAAGGTCCCTGCACCCTCTTTGCCTCCAGAAGAGAAGAGAAAGAGGAAGAGAACAGGGCTTGGTTTGTCGCCTGGCATTGACAGGGCAGGGGACCTGGATACGGTTGCCTTTAGTCCAATGTAACAGTGCCATGCTTGACACCATCATCCCTTGTTTGATTCCCAAACCCACAAAGTGCTGGACTGCCACGGCCTCGGATTTGGCATTGCATTCAGTGGCACTCAGAGCAAAGGACAAGGGCCCAGAGTGGTTAGAGACGGCTGTCAACCAAATACTGACGCTGGAGCCTGAGTGTCATGCCTCTCTAGGCTCAAAGAGTTCAGTTAGTTTAAAGACGGAAGGCATTAGAGCATTATATGTCCTCGGGATGGTTTCAGGATGGTTTTGTGCATGTTGGGTCAAGCGGTTAGATACCCAGCTTACATCTAAAAACTTGTTCTGAACGTGTGCAGTCCTTATATGTGAAGCTCAGACCAGTCACACTGAGGAATACTTGACTGAGATGACTTCCTCAGCAATCTGGATTGTGGTCAGGTCAAGATCATAGCAATTCTTACTAGAAGGTGTTGCAGGATGACATGGTTAATTCTGTTAAGTGCCTTTTAAACCTTTACAGCCAGATTGGTTATTTGAAGAGATTTTCTTCTCATGGGCCGCTATCCAGCTCAGCCCAATCGAAAGATCATTTTGCCTTTAAACACTGAGGAATCAAAATCTTTTCTTCCTCTTTTTCTTCTTTCTCTCTGAAAAATTAAATCAGGGCAAATGAAGAAACAACTGAAAGTCAGGATGTGGATTCTTGACTTGAGCTGGAATTAGAACAAGATATCAAATCCCACAGTTTGGACTATTATTATTAGAGGAAATCGTTTCCCATTTAATGGCCCTCCTTAATGTATAGGAGGAAAATGGATTGCTTCATCCATTCAGTCTACTTAAGACACAAATGCAGATGAAATAGCTGTCTGGGCTTTTCCTTAAATTCTCAGAAAGAGACTTGGAGGCTCCCAGGAGGAGAGCAGACCTGATTATACAACAGAAGCTTCTTTTTTGTGCGTGTTGATTAATTATTAATTTAAAAAAAAAAAACTTCAAGGTTTTGCATGTCTGTATGCAGTATCAAGAGCCAGTGAAGGGAACAGAACAGGGATGTCAGGCAGAATATGAGTAGCCGGCTGAAATGCTGAGTCGGTTGCGAATCAGAATTGGAGGAAGGCACAGGTTGGTGATGGCAGCTCAGTAGCTCTGGTTTTCTTTGTAAGGAGTCGTTCAAACATGAGAATTTCCACATGAAACTTCAAGGAGGGAAAATACACAATAAGGACTGTGCTCTGCGGATGCTTTGGTTAATATCTGTATAAATAACCTTACAAAGTAGACCTTACAAAGTTCTCTGTATGGCTTACTTCTCCTCCCATTGTTTCCTGAGCCATCATTGAAGGCATTATAGATGGAATTCTTGCTTACTGACTGTGAGACCTTCAAAATTGAACCTAGTAAGTAGGAAGAGGTTTTGGGTCAGAAAGTTCCACATGATTGGGGATATATTAAAGTGAACCAGCCATGTTGCTAGATGATGATTGTATCAATATCAGCTGTGGACCTAGTATTGACCTGGTGCTGATTCTGTGGGAGATATCCATGAAGTCACTCTCAAACATTAAATACTATTCCTCTTCCTCCTTGTGTGCCTTCAAATTGTTTCTGATTTATGATGAGCCTAAAATAAACCTATCACAGAGTTTTCTTGGCAAGATTTGTTCAGAGAGGGTTTGCTGTTGCTTTTCTCTGAGGCTGAGAGTGTGTGACTTGCTCAAGGTCACCCAGTGGGTCTGCATGGCCAAGTGGGGATTCGAACCCTGCTCTCAGGATCCTAGTCTAACACTCAAATCCCTATGCTATGTTGGCTTTACTCACATACGGACAGGTACCATGTAATCCAGAATACATTAAAAGGATCTCTAAACCCTGTCTGGTTCACAGTTGATCTCATGCAGATGCATCTAATATCTTTAAAGTCTTTCAGTTGACAATGTAGCTGGTAAATTGATAAACAAACACAAACTGTATATACTCATGTATAAGGCTAGAAATTTGAGTCAAAAACTTGACCCAAAAACCTGGGTCGACTTTTCCATGGGTCAATGCAAATGCTGTACCTTAACTCAAAATAGGATCCATCTCCTGGCTTGAGTAGAGTGTCAAAAGGCAAGAGCTTAGTCCATCCTAGGAGAACCTCAAAGAAACGCCAGCCCCTTCTATTCTCTCTACTGTGGTGCTGCTTCTGTCCTTTTTGAATGCTTGGATAGGAAAACAGAACCATTCTTTGGCATAATTTTCCTTTTCTTCATTCTTTACATCCTTTGTTGCACGACCCCTAAGTTTTACGCTTGACTTATACATGGGTCATATCAAAATCTATAACTTTGCCCCCAAAACCTGCCCTCAACTTATACATGAGGTTGACTTATAGTCAAGTATATACGGTATATAAAATTCAGAAATGAGACCCTCCTGAAGTTACATGCTCAGTGGAAGAGGATGGCCGTCCCTGCTAGGAGCGCACTATTCATTGGTCAAGGGAAACATCCATAATGAGTCTCTCTTTCACCCTGAAAGTGTCCAGTTAAATCTTCCTTTTGTGATAAGATTGCACAAACACTTTCTGCCCTTGATCTGAGTTTCCTCTAACTGGAGTTATATATTATCTAAAGCATTGTCATCTCACCCATTGGCCCTAAAGGCTCCTAAAATGGGCATAGAAACATCAACAGTAAATCCCCCAGTCTAAAGGCATCTCAAAGGTAAAAAGCAATACAGAGGAGGAGAAAAGGAAGACTGGCTGTTTAGAAACAGTTTAGAAAGTTTGATTCAATGGCTTCCACTGGGTGACACTTTAAGGTGGTATTTAGATACCTGAGGTCTCAGAAAGGGTGATTTTTAAAATATAAAAATAGCATTTTTATCTTCTCTCCTCCACTTAGTTTCTTCAACTTCCTCTCTCTTTCTTTCCTGTGTCTTTCTCTCCACCTACTATTTCTTGACATATTGTCTACTCCCTTGCTTTTAGTGGCTCTGTCACTGTATCCCTGAACTCCCTGAACTCCTCCATCCTTCACCTTCTTGATACAGATGGTTTTAAGGTTTTGCATGATGGTGAGATCTTGTCATTTATTGTCAAGGTAGAAATAATGTAGCACTTTAGGTATTCTTAAATTAAAACTTGCAGCATTGCTCACTTTTCTGTGGTGAGCAGGGCTATCTGGAGAGGTGCAGTTTGCCTAACCTAGATTTATTGTCAATAATGTAATGGACATCATCACCCTGTAAGTGCATGTGCCACCTGTGTAACCCCAATCCAAGTAGTGCTTTAAATTGCCATGAGTTTTCTTAATGGAAATAGACACTTAGTTTTACAGTTGCAACATTGTTTGAATGAAGGGGAGGGGGATACCTTGAATATGAAAGAATCCTTGGCTGGATTCTGGTATATCCTGGAAATTAGCAACATCTGTACATTTGTTGCATTGTAAACTAACTGGCACTAGCACAAATTGTTAGGTGCCAGCATTGGCCTGGCCTGAAAAAAAATCTCTCGGTACATCTAATTCTATGAAACCTGACCAACTCTCCCCTTTCCTGCCCCGCAACATGTGTTCATTGCAGGGCTTAGTTATAGTAGATGATGACTGCCGTTCCAGTCTGAAACAGAAACCAGAAAGGTCTCTGTGAAACTTCTTCATGCCCGATAATTATCTGTGAAGTTAGCAAGATGGCACTCATAGTAATGCAGCTAATCCTGCAAGATGCTTTCACTGGGCTAATTCTACCATTAAGAAGAGCCAAACAGGGCAGCTCCTTTAGGCAGCAGATTTTGGATGCTTTTAAAGTGTTGCAAATTGTTAGTCATTTTATTATTAAATGTGTATGGTCAAGAGAGGAATAGCAAATTGGATTTTCCCTAGTGCTTTGAACCAGCAATGATACTTACTCTACAGTGCATGAATTAGATTAAAAGCCTTTCATGTTATCTTGTCCATACATTTTAGGATGAACTCAAATATGAGGATTTTATCTGGGTAATGCAGATAAGGAGAATTTCAACAAGTGTATGTGAGCAGGTGACATACACTTGCACTGATCACATATGTTTGAAATTTCCAGAATGGATTCTTCCATTTCATTTTTCTTATTCAATATATTTTTATGTCATTACTCTTTTTGTGTGTGATTTGTTTTAATGTAGAATTAATACATTTCTTCACACATTTACCTCCTTACATGGAGATAAAGCTTCATGAAAAAATAAATACAGATACTCAATGTCCTCCATAATGTGGAAACACACATCACATGTGTCTTTCATTTACAAGAGAACTATCTTTTTTTTCTGATGCAGAAGTTGATTTCCTTTTGTTAAAAAAATCATCATGGGAGTTGGCCAAAAACACACTTTTTGTTGAAATATTCTATGCACTTATATCACATGTAGAAATGCACTTCTTTTTGTTGTTATGTCTTTAAATCGTTTATAATTTATGGTAACCCTAAGGTGTACCTATCATGGGGTTTTCATGGCAAGATTTGTTCACAGGGGGTTTGCCTTTGCCTTCATCTGAGGCTGAAAAAATTGCCCAAGGTCACCCGGTGGGTTTCCAGGGCTGAGCAATGATTCAGATTCTGGTTTCCAGAATAGTAGTCCAAAGCTCAAACCATTCCACCACACTGGCTCTCCTTCTTGTACACATGGATATTTTAATAGGTAATTGAAATAAAATATATTTCATGGTAGAGTCAGTTTTAGACAAGGCACCTTGTCTAAAGCTCACAATTCTGATAGGAGCAAAGCGTCAAAGAGCAAAGGCAAATAATAGAGACCAGCAGTACACATGCTTCTGTCTGTTTCTAGCTTGGTTTATCAGATAATGTATTCAAATCAGTTGGGATTTTACTATATAGTTCATGGCTAGAATTTCCTCAGTGGATTGGATTGGATTGGAATTCTAATTAATTCACTAGAAAAATTCAGGAGTAGTGTTGATATCCACAATATATTCTTGACTTATAGAAGTGTGAAATATTACATAGTTAGTGCATTGATACTAATGTGTTGAATCAATTTCAGCAATCTATTCTGGCATCTGTTGAATCTGTTGTAGTAGTGTATGATATTTAATAATTTCCAGAGAAATTTTATGAGTTTGCCACTATCTCTTTTTCCAGTCACATGGAGAAAGAAGCAGATTTCAGGCTGACTTGTTCCTATGTTCACTGGTTTCAGTTGGGTTAATAAGAATCATCCACCTCTCTCTCCAAAAGATATTAGAATATATGCTGTAATTAATATTACAGAAAATCCTTTTTGATAGTGCTTGGGAAATGTGGGTATCAAGATGTTGTTGGGACTGACTTCCATTGGCTTTTCTGGCTAGAGCTGACGGAAACTGTAGAAGCAGAACATTACGCAGAGAACCAAATGTTCCCCTGCCTTAGACGTAATAGTGTAGGTGAAAGATACAGTCAGAAATACTGTGGCTGCAAAACACACTGATGCTAAACAATAGTTTAGCACAACTATGAGCTGCAGTGAATCTCACTTTCCCATGCTTCCTTCCCCTCCTCATTTAAGGCCAGGAGAAGGTGACTTAATGCTTCTGATTGGATTAAGCAGGGACTACCATGTTTTGACCACAACTGTGAGTAATCTTAACTATGGCTAGTTTAAACAAGCTGTCTTCAGTAACCATGGTTTGAGGGAACATGGTACTTCCCAAGTGTGGAAAATGTAAAAGACTACTTTTGCACATGATAAACTTGTGCATTCTATACCTGACCACAAAAAGACTGCTTCATACCATTTTGATGTACTAGTATTTTTTCCCCTTTGGTGGAAGCTGTAATTAAAGGAGGTGAGGTATGATATTATTTGTACAAATGAAATTCAGAATACTTGAATAATCTAGTAAAGTAGAGATGCAGTTAGCCTTACAAGAGCTATTGTAGTGTTTTTGGTGCTTGTAATGGTATGTATAAGATTTCAGAATTTTTGGTAATAATTAGTGACTTATGGCAACCCTATGGTGACCCTATCTCAGGGTTTTATTGGTAGGATTTATTTAGAAAGCATTTGCCTTTGACATCCTCTGGGACTTAGAAAACATGACTTGGCCAAGGTTTCCATGGCTAAATAGAGATTCTAATCCTGGTGTGACCTGAATTTCAGAGGGTCCCAATAGGGCACCCACAATTGAATTCATTGGGGAAATTAGTTTAGCTTAATTGGAAGCAGCGAGAAGTCTTCAGTAATACAAAAGTCGGGGTTTCAGCCTTTGTATAACAGGTCCAAGAACTAGAACTCTCAGAGTGCAAAGTAAAACTTAGTTTTGTTGATTTTCAGCAAAGAGGAAAAGCACCATTTACACAATAGCATGCACACATGCACACACACAAGAACAAATTAAATTAAAGGTAGTAACTTGTACCAAGGTTGAGGTAAGGCAAAACTGTACCAGTCCAGAAGTGGAGCTTCAGTTAGGGGGTTGGAAGTAACACTGGTTCAACAGGTCTGCCAGAAATATGGGGGGGGGGGGAGGGACAATATGAAATCTAGCAGCACTCCTGTCTGATTCCAGACTGAGCCAATATATGCGTGCCATTTTATAGAGTCTTGAGGCAGTTGGGTGAATTTTCCAAAAATTCCAAAATCAATGTTGGATGGATTTAACTTCAGAGTTACAAAAGGAATATTTTTTGTTTGATGGCAGTGACATTGATTTAATCAAGCAGTAATAAGATCAAGACAACCCCAGAAAATTTGGATGGGATCAGGTGATGGAAAGTACAGTGGGGCTCACAGAAGGATTGGTTTAATGCTTTAGGTTCAACAAACCTTTGTCTCTGACATTCAAGAAGAAATGCACACAACAGGGGGTGGGAAACAGCAAGATTATCACACTAGTGCTTATGCACTGGTAAATCACCTCTGAAACACCAAGGAAGCATGCATGAGTGAAAGTCTGGTGTGCTTCCTCAATGTCAGGGAATTGTCAGCTCTTTCTAATGTCACTGTATTGTTGGGGGAGAGGGAATTTCCTCTGAACGCAAAGTTTCTGCTCAGAGGAAATTCCCTCTCCCCCAACGATTCAGTGATGCTAGAGGGAGCTGACAATTCCCTGACGTTGAGGAAGCACACCAGGCTTTCACACAAATGTGCTTCTTCAACATTTGAGAGGTGATTTACCTGTGCTTACTCCACGGTAAGTGCTGGTGTGATAATCTTCATAAAGTTACAGGGATTCTTTCCACATGCCTCAGGTCTGTGTCCAGTTCATGCTTATGACCTCTCTGGAACCGCTTTATATTGAAAATGTACCCCCCAATAATTCAGGGTATGTAGGATGTGGTAACACTAGTCTCCAGAGTCATACTATACTAGACTCACGTCATTATACTATAATGGCTCTATCTTACCAAATAATATTTTAAAAATCTGGCAAGGTGGGGTTTAACTTTACTTGATGTTACTTGCAGAACAATTGCTGATTGCACAGAATTTTCAGGTATTGCACTTTATTTAAAAATTAAAATTGACTTTTTCTATCTCCTTTCTTTTAAATCAGTTGTAGGCATTGGAATGGATCCTGGTTTACAAATTGATATTATCACAGAGCTGGATCTTGTCAACATGACAATTGGAGTTGCACAGGTGTCTGGTCTGCATAATGCCAGCAAAGCATTTTTATTTCAAGGTAAGGCTAATATCTTTCTGTATGTATGTATTATTTATTTAGTTATTCAGTCAATTTATATCCCATCTTTGTCCTGGCATAGGATCCAAGGTGACTTACAATATAAATTAAAACAAAGTACAGCTAAATATCTAATAATGACAAGGTTTTTTTTAAAAAAAAATTAAAGCAGCAATTTTTGTAAGACTTTATTTTAAAACAGTAAAGATAAAGATATAGTACACCTTGTGAAAAAAACTTTCTGCCTAAACCAGTTAACAGCCAAACTCCTGCTTAAATAAAAAGGTCTTTGCTTCTGTGAAAACGAGAGCAGAAAGGGGACAAACTGGGAGTGGGATTTCAGAATGTAGAAACAGCAATTGAGAAGGTTCTTTCTCATGTCCACACCAAACATGCCTGTGATTATGGGACTGAGAAAAGGCCCTTCCCTGATTATCTAAAAGCTTGGGAAGACTTATCTAGGGAAATATAATCTTTCAGATAGTCTGAGCCCAAACTGTTTAACAGGACTATATGTGTGAATAGATAGTAATTTGGATTATTTCACCTATGCAAGTGAAGCATGCAGTGCATCATCTGCTAGGAAAGTGACATGAAACCCACCTTGATTTCTAGAGTCCGTGACCTCACACAGCATCACTTGTTCAAAGATGCTTTATTTAAAGCCCTAGCACTTGATCTCCCCCCTCCCCACCCACTTACAGCACTGAGGTTCAGACTGTGTCTCTAGAAGCCTCATTACTGCTTGGGCTCTCCACAGGTCTGTGTTTTCCTTTCTCACATTCAGAGAAAGTCCTCTTCAGTGTCTCCTCCCTGGAGGTCCTGGAGTTCACTGCCAATTATATAGTCCTTCCTTCAAACAGAGATGCTGAAATCTTCCTCCTTACTGAGCCTAAAGAGGCCTGTGCTGATAGCCTGGCACCTTCTCAGGGTTCCCCATTATTTCAGGAATAATCAAAACTAGAAATGATCATTACTAGCTGAAGCAATGTGGTGGAAAGGTGGAGGCAAGCATGACATTTTTGAATTTGCCTGGGATGTTCAAGGTTCTCTTGACAGTTGCTTGAAGTTTGAGGCTGCCTGGATCTTAGCCTGGCTGGCTATAGCAGCTGCTCAGTGTTCTTTGCAGGGTCCTGTCCTGTTCTTTGCAGGGTTGAAGTAGGAGGGGTGAGTTTAGAATTGTTGGATAAGCAGTGACCCTTCCTGGCAAGTCTGTTTGCTTGTCCCCTTCTCATGTGCTCAGTGTCACAGGAAGTTCTTAGGGTGGAAGTAGGAGTCATGTTGTTCTCCGGATGTTGTCCCAGAAGAACTAATCGGCAGATCAAGTGATGAGGAATGTTAGGAAGTTGCAGTCCAAAAAGATTTAAAAGCCACATGAGTTCCATTACAGGTTAAAGGGGCTGTTCATTGCAGTTACACTCTTTCCCACCTGTTGTATACCATGCCTGGGTTGATAGACCAAAACAAAACAAAACAAAAACCCTCTTCCTCTGCCTGCAATGTTAGCCATTCCTTCTCTGAGTGTAGGCCTTCCCTGTCTTCCCAGTCTTCAGCTAGTGGGTCAGCAATCCCTGAGCCAATGAGTTCTTCTGGTTCTTCACACATGTGCTTCCTTCCCCTTCATTTTTGAAATGGCTTTAAGATGGCCTAAATGATATTACGATGATATTATTTGACAACTTGGTTCTAATCTTAATTGAAAATATTTTGATGCTATCTTTAGTTATTCCAGTCTTAGATTCTAGGATCTAAGAAATGTGCAGCTAGTGAGCATTCTGCTATGTGACAGAATGTCTTTTTGTTTTGTTTGTTCAGTACTAGTTCACGAATGAACTGCTTTGGATTAGAAGAAGCCATTTTTTTCTCTATAAAGCAATACAGGAGCTGGAAGGCCTGTATTTGTCACTGATTTTGTCACACAAGCTGATGGTCCCACAAGCTGATTTTGGCATAGAAACTGACTTCCTCACAATTGCTCATGTGTTTCAATAACATTGGAGCAATTTAGCACAGAATAAAATATGTATATTCATTCATGCACAACTAAAGCATTAGCATTACATTTGTGTGATTTTTTTAAAAAAAATATTAGTCAGTTAAACATCATTATGTAAATTAATCTTTAACAGGAATAGATCAGATGGTGGAAAATCTTTGCTTTAAGAATCCTGTGATAATCAGAAATAGCCTTGTAGTGTGCCTTTTGATAGCTCCTTTTTTTCTTTCTATCAACAGCATGATTATTTATGTATACATTTTCTGGGAATAAAAGACAGTTGCATCTGCTAATGTTAGAGACCTTTTATATTATTTTCTTGTTCTGTAAACACAGATGGAAAAATTGTTACTAGGAGTGGAACCCTTTTTCAGCACAGGGGATGAACTCCAGTTTGAGAAGGTTCTTGAAGAGACACATTTTAGAGCTATTTGAGCTTAAGGACACAGGGAAAGATCACAAGAAATTGGTTCGGGCCAGATGGAGGCTTTACTAGTGTGGACATTTCTTATCAAGCATAGGAAGTACAGCTCAGTTTTGTGCATGTTTATTCAGGGGTAAGTTCCAGTCATGCAAACATAGCTCAATTATAAAGATGTCAACTTGGAATCAAGGCGCTGTTCTCCAGGCATGCAAAACCAAACTTAGGCGCTATACACACAGCCCCAAAGGGGTGGATTGGAGCAGCCCCTGTTACAGCCAGATCAAGGCAGTGGCAACAACATGCTGCGGCCCCAATCTGGCTTTAGCAGGGTGCAAAAAGGAGCCGTTTTTAGTTCCTTCATTGGATGTCTTAAATTACCCTTTCAATGCAGAAGCTTTCCAGTCTGCACAGCATAGCCCAGTTCAATGTAGCAGCTTCTTCAGGTTTTAAATAGCCTCTTATCTCCACATACTGGTCACATGAAACATCAGAAGAAGCTTGCAGAAGAAGCTTGACAAGGAAATGGCCTGTGAGCCATAGTTTACATGGATGATACTCACAGCACAGTACAGCACAGCACAAAGTTACTTTTGAGCACTATACTTCTGTACCATGCAAGCTTAATGAGTTGATAGCTATTTTGAAGCAGAGGCTGCTGTCACACTGCAGAATAAATGCAGTTTGACCCCGCTTCAACTGTCATGGCTTAGAAATTGTAGTTTGTTGTGGCACCAGAGCTCTCTGACAGAGAAGGCCAAATATCTCACAAAACTACAAATCCCAGGATCCTCTAGCATTAAGCCATGGCTGTTAAAACAGTGCCAAACTGCATTAATTCTGCAGTGTAGATGTAGCCTGCGTTAGCCATGGCCTGCTATGTGACAGAATGCATGAGTGAAAAAATGCAAGCAATTATTTGCCTTCAGTTTTCCTTTTCAGTCAGTAATGTGTCTAAAATGGCTCAAATATTTGTTCCGGAAAATATCTCTATACAAATATTTCTGTTTACATAGGGAAATTTATATTTGTTTAAGTGGATGTGCAAGAAATATTCTGAAATCTCCTGAGTAATCTCATTCTCTGAATGCGAATAAGCTGGGAGAGAGAATGGAGGAAATGACTAATATAATATGATGTTGCTTTCTAAATGTCAGCAGTCAAAAGTAGAGTGTGATAAATAGTGTAACAGGGTTGGGGTTTCCCTAGTCATGAAGTTGTGTTTCTGGAGAGATGGGAGGGGCCCTAATATTTTCTGTTATGTGCCTGAGTGTGTGAGATAGCACAGTCTCAAAATCTTTAGCATTTATATAGAGCCTTTGGAGTTTTTAGAACCCCAATAATCTTTTCAACAGGGCTGGCCCAGGACTTTTGGACACTTGCCTGAGTGTAGGTCCTATTCAACTTGTAGAGACCGATTTCAGAGTAGACATTCATAGGAATGTAGTCTCAGTTTTCAAGTTGGGATCAAACTGTTTCTCAGCCAGGGAGTCTCAAATGGCCCTGGGCTGGTTATTCTTTTAAAAAGCATACTTGTCGTTCTTGAAAAAGGTCACAGTAACTCTACATCAGAGAGTTGCTTTTTTTTTTTTTTTAAAAAAACCCCAACTGATGCATTATCCTGAATAATATAAAAGTATATAAAATAATTATAAATACTTTTATAAATACTGGAGGCAGTGGGAGGTATTTTTTTCTTACTGTAGACATTTTGCATGGAGTTCAATGTTAAATTGGATAGCACGTACAAATTAAATGATGAACTTGAGCATGTATGGAGTGCTCTCCATACATACCTGCTGTTATTTGGGATCAGACTTTCTGTTTAGCCATTCTAGAATACAGTAGGTTTAACTGTACCTATGCAGATAACTGTTGTGTAGATCGATGTGTCCTGGGGCCAATTTCCATTACAGAATTATAGTGCTATTATCCACTTTATCAGCCACAGTTGTCTCCTATGGGATCCTGAGGTTTGTAGTTTGGGGAGCGCTGTGACTGAAAATTCTAAATTCCCCTCCCTAAACTGCAAACCCCAGAATTCTATAGAACCTTGGCAGTTAAAGTGGAATTAAATCACTATACAGTGGCCCCTCTACATTTGCTGCGGTTATGGGCGAAGGATCCCTGTGAATGTGGAAAAACCACAAATTAAAAAAAACCAAACTATTCTTCTTACCTAAGCGAACACCTTTGTAGGAATCTCCAGGTACTCCAGTACAACTCTGTGGTCAACATCTGCCAGAGGTTGATCATATAATCATGCTAGAGGACCTACAAATGCCTAGAAAAGTATTTTTCTAGGAACTTCTAGGTTCTCCAGCATAACTCTATTGTCAGCTTCCGGCAGAACTGGGGAACTTAGAGATTCCTAGATAGAACATATTAATCAAACCCACAATCAAATCTGCAAAAGTCAAAGCCACAAATGTGGAGAGTCACATTTTCTGTAGTGTGAATAAACTCAATTTCCAGTTCCCTGACAATTTACAATATTGCTAGAAAAATGAGAGTTTGAATCTACTGAGACCATTATGATTAGATCAGCCTTTCCTAGTCAGGTACTCCCAGCTTGTATGGGCCTGCTGAGTTGAAACAATGGGAGTTGCAGTCAAACCTATTCACAGTGCTTGATTTCACTGTAAATTGAAAAAGGTGCTCTAGGAAAATTTGGTTGTGTGAATTCATCTTGTGACTCATTTTCTCTGTGAAATGAAAACATATTCATGGAATGAGATTCACATTTTATTTCTGATTAAATATAACTTAACCTTACTAGAAAGTAATTTCTGACTAAATGTCAAATTTTGTTCTGTAACAACAGGAACATCAAAATGAGAAAGTATATAAAATATAACAAGTGTCATAATGCATTCTCAACCAGACAGCCATTGATTAATTTTTAATAAACCAAGGCTAACAAAAGAGAAGATGAACTGATGTTGTCATGCCTTGGCACACTAGGACATGTACAGATGCTGCACAGACCATAAATTAAATAATTTAGAAAATCATATATACTTCTGATGTGGAATTGTTGATCCATATCTGAAAAGAGAGATACCCAAATGTTTATACATTGATTTCCCTTAAACCTTGGTATTCGACCCGTGGTTAGTTAATGTTTATGTAAACACAAATGTCTTGTTTTTAAAATTATCTTATATCTTGTTTTTCTCCAAATATGCCATTGCTTCAGTGTAAGATCTGATGAGGCTTCCCATTGTTAATCAGCAGAAAGTTTTTGCTGTGGGCAGCATTTTCATAATTGATTTCTTGATTTGAAAATAGGACTTCCTTCCACTTACTTCCCATCCACCAATCAATAACAAAAACAGAGAATCCATGGGAACCGAATTGCTAGAACCTGAACAGTCTTTATGATTTTCTGCCAATTTTTTTTAATGACTAGTAAAGAAAAAGATATGTTCTTAATTGTGCTGCAACTTTGCAATTTGATTTATACCTACTGCCATAATTTAGAAAGCTGCAATATATGGGGAAAGCCCTTGGGAAGTTAGGAGTAGCATAAAAGTGATAGATGTGGAGATAGGATAGCCAAATAGGATGGCAAAAGAGGACTGGCTTTCTGCTCAGCATGGAATTTTAGCAGAGATTGCTTGTCATGCAATTTCTTTTTTCTGATATTCCTTCTTCTGTATATTAAAGATATAGGAGCCTCTTGCACCTTCCATCTGGTCAGTGAGGCCAGTTTATGCAGAAGGGGTTAATAACAGCCACCCGCTGCTCCTTTGCTCTCAATTGTCTCACCAGAAATTGCTTTTCCTTGGCCAAACTGTATTGTGTGTGTGTGTGTGTGGGGGGGGATATTGTGAATTTGTGTAGTAGTGTGAATATGAACACTCAGTGTGCACGGAATAGTAAGGGACAGAAGTCTTTGTTTAAAGTACCTGCTTGTTTTCTATCACAATTGCATTTCCATTTTCTATTAACACAATGACCCTTATAAGAATGTAAAGAATACTTCCAAATTTCATCCAAAAGAAAATGATGAATCCACACAGTGGTTGTGTGTGTGTGTGTGTTTGCTTCAGGATTTTAAGAACATGTGTTTTTGCAAAAATAAATAAATAAATAATAAATAAATAAAAAATCAAATCACAGCCATTTGTGCATTACACATGATACAAAATGTCAATATTTTTTTCAACACACACACACACACAAATGTTGACTTGTTAAATCATGTTGGTTTCTGCACAAATAATTATTTTACAAGAAAGTCCCAAAGTGCAGTCATTGATTAAAAAAACAACAACAACTATAATCTTTTGCAGCAGAGAATACTTTTGAAATTATTTGTTTTGATGAGCACAATGTATATATGCAAGCACCTTATAATCACACTTTAAAGGGCAAGATGTGTTTGTCCTTTCCATCTGCCACTGATGTATGTACCTATTGTACTCTGATTTGTAAAGCAATTTATACAGAATGAAGTATTACTTCATGGAATTAATACTTAAATTAGATACTTCTACATTGGGCTTGTTGTATGCCTTCAAGTTGTTTCCCACTTATATTCCTAAAGATGAATCTGTCAGAGGGTTTTCTTGGTAAGATTTGTTCAGAAGGGATTTGCCATTGCCTTCCTCTGAGGCTGAGAGAGAGTTACCCATGGTCACCCAGTGGGTCTTCTGCAGTCCTAGTGTAATGTTCAAACCACTACACCATGCTGGCTCTCATAAGGCTTTTACTCTAGTACAGGATCTGGCGATAGCCACTAATTTGAGTATCTTTAAAATAAGATTATTCCCCATAGAGGATAAGGGGCAACCAATGTTTATTAGTCACGAGAGCTGTTTATTATCTACAGGATCACTGGCAGCTTGACTCTGCATGCCATTCTAGGAAATAGTGAAACTTGACATTAAGAACATAAGAAGAAGAAGGCATACTGGATTAGACTAAAAGCCTATCTGAAGTCTAGTGTTCTGTTAATGTAGTGGCAAATATTAGGCCAATTGTTAACCCACAAACAGGGCATGGCTATAAAAAACACTCATTCTCAGGGATTCAATTGGGAACTGATTTTGAAAGAAGAGTTTTTTTAATGCAAATTGTGTGCTTCACAGCCTAAAGTGATTGAAGAAATAAGTTGGTATTGTAGTAAGCAATCATATTACAAACATATGCTGAATAATGGATCATACCAAATAATTTCAAAAGAAAATCAGCCTGCTTTTTATAGACTATAGCAAATCCTTTGATTGTACAGATCACAAAAAGCTATGGATCACTCTTAAAGAAATGGGTGTGCCACAACATTTGATTATCCTGATGTACTCAAGACAACTGTTAGGACAGAATATGGTTCAGGCAAGGCTACATTTTATCACCCTATTTATTTAACTTGTATGCCAAAAATATAACACATATAGCAGGGTTAGATTTGGAGGAAGGAGGCATGAACATTGGATTAAGGAAACCAATAATCTGAATTATGCAGATGACATAATATTACTAGCAGAAAATAGTAACGACTTGGAACGATTATTGAAAAAAGTCAAGGAATAAAGTGCAAAGGTAGGTTTACAGTTGAACATTCCCATTTCTATGTTTGGCTTAGGAAGCTGAACAATAAAGACAGCTGAAAGGAAGAAAATCAACTCATTTGAAATGTGGTGAGAATACTGTGGGCTGCTAAAAAGACCGATAAATGGGTCCTAGAACAAATCAGATCTGAACTCTCACAAGAAGCCAGGATGACTAAACTGAGGCTGTAGTACTTTGGCCATATCATGAGAAAACATGACTTACTAGAAAAAACCAATAATGCTTGGTAAGGAAAAGAGGAAGATTGAATTCCTGATGGATATACTCCATTGAGGAAGCCACAGCCCTGAGTCTGCAAGAACTGAGCAGGGCTATTGAGAATAGGGTAACTTGGAGGTCTCTCATTCATGGGGTCGCCATAAACCAAAGTTGATTTAAAGACAGCTAAGAACAACAGCAGTATGGAATTATGATAATCAAGGACAATTTTTCACCCAAGTTTGGCTGTTTACTTTGATAGGAATGATTTTTATGTTAGCTGTGTGGCTTTCTTTTTTTTTTTTTGACAATTTCTAAAGACACATGTACTATGTCTTTTTCAACAAGACTGTTCCATAGTTTGCAAGTACCTACCCATGAATATTGAGCAAATAAAGGAGTAAGTCCCTGTGTATAAGTCAATTAATGGCTAAAGTACTGTGGACTGAATTTGGGTTCTAGTCTTAACTGTGGTGTTACCTTGGGCTTCTTTTGCTTCATGTGTAACAGGAGGTGGCAGCATTCTATAGTATTTTTCCCAGTAGTAAAGGGAAGCTTGATCAAAACTGTAATTTCAAAACCAAGGATTTGGCAGAAGCAGTTTCTGTTCTTTAGTAAACTGAGAAGGGGAAATGGTCTAAAATAGGAGGTATCTGATGTATTCTCTACACAGGCATAAATGACCTTGGTTAGCTGTATAAAACCATTTGCTATATTCATGGCCTTTTATTTTCCTGCCATTTTAGATTTATTTATTTATTCTTAGTCTTTTAGGTTATTTCAAACCAGCAGAATTTTGTGATTTTTGGAGATCCAGACATGCTGTGAATGTCAGCACACATATACATATATAGGTTGAGTCCCTTAATTCTAAAATTTTCCAAAAACTATTTTTTTATGGGTGTCTGAGATAGTGACACTTTTGTTTTCTGATGGTTCAACTCACACAAACTTTGATTCATGCACAAACGTATTAGAAAATAGTGTATAAAATTACCTTCAGGCTATATGCATGGGGATAGATTACACATAGACAAATTGTACTTAGACGTGGGTCTCATCTCTAAGATATTTCATTATGTTTATATATACAAACACGAGTATTCCAAAATCCAAAAACAATCCAAAATCCAAGACATGTCTGGTTCTAAACATTTTGGAAAAGGGAGACTCAACCTGTGTATAGTATGTATTTATATACCAAGTACTTCATGAAGATTGTGGCTCTAGCTGAAGTGACCCTACACATGCGGCAAGCCACACTCTGGACCTCATTTTCTGGGCTGGGCATAAGGATGGTGATGAATATGTGGAGGAACTTTCTATATTGTTGAGCTAGATCACTATTGAATGCGGTTTAGATTTGCCTGAAATTGGAGCCTCTGTGGTGTGGGGTAGGACAATTTAGATTATCCACCCTAGGAAGTTGATGGAACTGTATGGTTTTTCCCATGTTGCTTAAGAAACTTCCTGTTTCCTCTAGTGATGATTCTACTGAAGCTGTCGTTGACCTCTTGAATGTAAAATTTGGCCAAGACAGATTGCCCCAAAGCATCTCCTCTCATGGACTGGTGCCAGGGTCTCAACAGGACTTGAGGGCATTTTTGGGTAGTTCTGTTCAATCACACACACACATACACACACACACACATATAGAATTAATTTTATGCCACCTATCTCCCAGAAAAGGACTCAAGGCAGCTCACAACAGAAAAACACTTTTTAAAACTTTACAACAAAAGTAAAATCAATTACAATAACACAATAAAAACAGTATAAAATTAACATGAAAACATATAAAAGTTAAAAACAGAACCAAAACACATACCCCATATAGAAGCCACCCTGTCATGATTTTAAAAAGCCTGAGTGAAAAAACAAACAATCAAACATTTTACTTGCCAATGAACGGAAAGCAGGGAGGGGCCTAGCCTAGTTTCTCATGGAAGGGAATTCCAGAGGGTGGGAGCAACCACTGAGAAGGCTCTCTTGTGTCCTCACTAAGTGAACCTGTAGTGGTGGTGGGACAAAGAGAAAGACTTCTCCTGAAGATATCAGGGATCTAGCAGGTTCATATGGGGAAATACAGTCTCTCATATAGTCTGGACATAAGCCATATAGGGCTTTATAGGTCATGACTACACTTTGAACTGCGCCCGGAATTGAACCAGTAGCCAATGAAGCTGTTTCAACAAGGAATGTATATGCTCCCTGTAACTGGCCCTGGTCAGCATTCTAGCTGCTGAAGTTTCTGAACATTTGCCAAAGGCAGCCCCATGTAGAGTGCATTAAAGTAGTCCAAAAGGGCTGTAATCAAGGCATGTATCACCATAGCCAGGTGATCCAGGTGTCCAAAGGCAGATTAGGGAACAGGGATTCAACATAGGATGGATGAGGTTACACCATTCCCCAAATACTTTGGTTTAGAGATTGGGTATGAAAATTTTCATGCGAGCATTGACCATTGGGTAAGTGCTGGTAAATCGTTGCTGAAAAATTGAGAAAATGTGTGTGTGGGTGAAAGCCTGGCCCACTTCCTCAATGTCAGGGAATTGTCATCTCCCCTTTAGCATCACTGAATTGTTTGGGGAGAGGAAATTTCCTCTGAATGGAAACGTTGCGAAAGGAAATTGCCTCTCCCTGAAGAATTCAGTGATGCTAGAGGGAAGCTGATGATTCCTTGACGTTGAGGAAGTGCAGCAGGCTTTCACACACGTGCACCTCCTCAACATTTCAGCAACAATTTACCAGATCACCAGTGTGCATTATTGTAATGTACTATTGGCTTATTGCAGCTCATTATGGGTTTTTAGCTGGATTCTGTTTTAATTCATGTTGGAAGCCACCATGGGTCCTGCACTGGGAGAATGGTAGGACATAAAGCAAAAAAGATAGAAAGCAGAGGACCCAATTTGTGCTGATATTGTTGCTAATAGTATTTATTTAGTACTATATTCAGGACATTTCTGATACATTATCACTGGAAACCTAATAACATCTCTGTAACCTAGGCCTGAAACAGGCAGGCAAAACAAAACAAAACAAAACAAAACAAAACAAAACAAAACAAGACCCTTTTGTGTGGTTTGGGTGTGTGTGTGGTGATTAGACAATGCATGGTCCCAAACCACATGGAAGCTGTTCCAGAGCTGCACTGGGGCTGCCTAAGGTGGCCCAAACCTGGTTGCAAATGGAATTGATTTAGTCTGTTGCTTGTCGCAGCCCATTTGGGACTGCAGCAGTAGCTGGCGTCTAGACTGTGGCATCTGGTCATTGCAGTCCTTCAGCAACCAGGGTGGGAGCAGCCTCTGGCTGCTATTTTTGCTCCATCTGCTCAAGGCCCTAGGCCATGATTATGCATATGGGGACCAGGGGCTTAGAGTCAACTTGCAGAAAGCTGCCTAGTGAGTTCTGATAGGGTGTCCACATGTCATAATTAGAGAAAACAGCCCTCTGTTTGAAGGTTTTAGAGACTCATTAAAAAGGAGATTGGGGTACTGAAGTTGCTCATCTGCATCTATAGTGGAATGAGGAGACACATTGGTCTCCTGGTTATAGTCTTTTCCACTTTGCAAAATTATATTGTGTTTCTGTTTACATTAAGGTGATTCTTTCTAAAATTGCATTTATAGGCAGGTTCACTGTAAATCTATATCCTTTCTTTTTGGCAATGTACATGAAACCACTGTCCTTTCCTTTTTTTTATGGGTAAAATTAGGAGCATGGGTTTGTTGGTGTACAGCTCAATTTCGTCTGTTAGTTACTATGTATGAGTATTAAGTTTTTGGTTCACTTGATTAAGTCAAAGTGATTATACCTGAACTGACTTTCAGTGGACAGCCCTAAATGAGCAAGGGAATTACTCCTTCCTTTCCTTGCTCTTCCTTTGGCTGTGTGTGCCCTTTTTTACATTTCAGCTGCATAATGTGTGCTGCATGTTCAGGGATGTACTGGGCAATAGACAAGGCATCCTTTACTTGGCAGGCTGCCATGTCAGTGGGGACGTTTTAGTGTTGAACAGTACATCCTCAAATAGGGCCAGGACCTTGGATAGTTCCTTTCAAGTTCAAGCTAAACCACTAAGTGGATTCACTCACTCATTAATGTGAGAGCCATCAACGACCATGGTCTACTGAATTGTGAGATCCCAGTTTAATTCTCCGATCTTGATGGTACACTTTCTTCTATGTCATTTTTGGAGTTAGAAAAAGACATTGAGCAATGCAGCCCATCTTTTTCCTGTTTCTTCCAGTCCAAGCTGCTACATGAAGCAGGACAATGTATCTGCATTTCAAATGTTCTGACAATGAAGAACATGGCTCATCTCATTTTAATAGGAACTCTACATAGGGAACACCGTTATTCCATTTTCTACTAGTCTGGGATAATAAGACTTCATCAACATCCTACCTTATGCTACTTCATGCTTAGGCAGTGGTTCTCAAGAATCTGCCAACACTTCCAGGAAACATAGGCTGATCTATGCTAATAGGTTTTTACAAATGAGAGACAAGCTTTGGACTAATACTGGAGAATTCACATTTACATAGCTTGCTTTGGATGGACTTGGATGTTCTTGTATTTTATATATATGTAGCAGAACCAAGTCTCTACTGTTTGTCCCTGTAGCTTTTACCCAAAATAATAAAGAGATGCTGTGTAAAAATTATTTTAAGGTCCTCCTTAGGAAAATGGAAACAAAGCTTTGACATATCCACAAAAATATTATGTTTGAATTTCGGTATGTCAACTTTTTTCTTTATAGCAGGAAAACAATTGGCATTCTATGCTGAATATAAGACTTTTTATTCTTTCAGTTACTGATTTTCACACACACACACACACACACACACTTGAGATCTTATTTCTCTTCAAAGACTTTGTAGTACCTCACATCCAGTGGCCTTAATGCAACATTTTTTGAAACTCATCTGTCCTTGTCTCTGACCAAGTTCTCATTGATCTGTTATTCTATGTATGATTTCACCCTCAAGACTTCAGATAGGAGACGATGTTTCTGAGTTCTTCCTCCATTATTTCTCCCCCAAAGCCTAGCCTTTTATCTGGCAGGATGGCTTTCTGCATATTGCCATTTTGTGGTGGATGGATGGGCATGAAACAACATTTTAATGTGAGCTCTCATCCAAAGTCATTTGAGTGGGAACCAGTTCGCTGCCTTGAGGTTTGCCGAAATTGCTGAAGGTAATCCATATTTTTTTATATGGTGTCTTCTAATATGTTGCAAATATTGGTGGATTCAGAGTACTGTATTACGGTACTTTCTACCAGGATTATTTTCACCATTTGAATAATCTCTCTGAATAATCTCTCTCACTGCATTGCAAGTGCTGGAAGAAGGTGACTCTCTACTCCACATCTAACAGCTGATCTTGTGCACACAACTATTGCATCAGGTCAGACATTTGTAAGTGCAGCAGACTGTGTGGCCATTGTTATGCTTGTACACATTAGCTTGTTTTAAGACTGCAACCCGGGTTAGGGGCCAGAGGGGTTGCAAGGTAAAGATGGAACAGCATGGAAATAAATCTTTTACAGAAAGGCTGTCTTTCCTTGAGAGCAGAAAGTTCTAACATTCATGAATCTGAAATTCAAGAGGAGATAGCTAGCTGTTAAACTATGGCCAAGTCATGGAACTTGTATGAGAAAGAAGAAATGTCTTGTAAAAGAAAGAAAGAAAGAGGCAGGCAGGCAGGTGGCAGGGGGTCCAGCATGGTGTTGTGGTTTGAGTTTTGGACTACAGATTTGATCACATGAGGCCATATGTACCTCCATCCCCATAATGATTAAAGCACCCGTATCCCGCAAAAGCATGCAAATGCGTGAATGATTTTCACACGCAGAACCCAATATCGTGTTAGAGGCTCATTACTTAAGAAAGAAAGAGGATAGAATGCATATTTGGTTTTCACACTGATGCGTATAAATCGCATTAATGCCCCAGAGTGACCAAAGCACCCTCTTTTCCCCCAGACATGTCTTACATAAATTCAGCCTTCTGTCCATATATGAGGGGTGCAATAGTGATGGTGGAATGGATGATGATGTAGCGAGAGATGGGTATCTCTGGAGTCTAGGGTTCAAATCCCTGTTGAGGAGCATAAAAACCCACTGGGTGACCTTGGGCAAGTCACAATCTCTCAGCTTCAAAGGATGGCAATGGCAAACACCCTTTGAAGTAACTTGTCAAGAAAACTTGTGATAGGTTTGCCATAAGTGAAAGATGAATCGAAGGCACAGAACAAGAACATCAACAACACCCACCCACACACCCATACATTACACCTTACTTGATAAAAGCTAGCGTTATTATCAGTTAAAAAGTGTCTGTGCAGCCTTTCCCCTGCATCATTCACCAATCATTATTCAAATTTCAAGTTGAATCTTATGGGGAAAAGAAGCCATTTGGAAGCAATCCAAATTTAGGAGTGTCAGTGCATGAAAAATGTAATTGCATCTAAGTAAAGGAGTTCCTTTTTCATTCATTTTTCTTTCAAAATTCTTATATTTGCACTTAGCTCTGGCTTTTGCTAGCACATTTTTCCCCTTTAGGAGGTGTTTTGTCTCTGTGTTGAAAGGGGGAATTTCCCAATGTGTTTCATATCTACATTTTTGAAGATGTTTTTAGCTGACCTGATTGTGTGTAGGGTTACCAAGTTAGTCAGTTAGGTTTTATTGGAAATCTAGGGCATGATGCCCAATACCTATTTGCACCATCAGATGGAAAAAGATTGGAATTCCTTATACAGGAGTCTGCCGGAAGCTGCTTTGATGTCAATGCAGTAATTAGTATCAGCCATCATGAGCTTGTCGAGAATAAATTGTTCCACACTAATCATTCTCATATATATATATATATATATATATATATATTAGGTCACTTGTTAAATAGAAGATGGGAATGCTGGGATATCATTTATTTCAATTTCAGGAAAGCATTTGATAAGGACCCCCATAGTGTTTTGTTAGTAAACTTATTGAATATGGAATAGATGAAAACCATGTCAGATGGATCCATTTTTGGTGGAAGACCAAGTTTAAAGTGTTTTCATCAATGGCTGCGCTTCACACTGGAAGGAAGTCTTGAATGGATTGGCACAAGGATCTGTCTTGGGACCATTATCTTTTAACTTTTGTATTGAACGACTTAGATTATGGGGTGGAGGGAATCCATATCAAGTTTGCAGATGATGTAAAACTAGGAAGGGTAGCTAGCACATTGGAAGATAGAAACAGAATTCAAAAGGACCTTGATAAACTGGAAAACTGGGCAGAAGTCAATAAAAAGAAATTCAACAGACACATGCAAGATTCAATATTTAGGCCACAAAAACAAAATGAACTGATATAGGATGGGGAATACTTGGTTTGGCAGCGCTACATATGGAAAAGACCTTGGGATTAATGTTGATGAAAAACTGAACATGACATAGCAGAGATGTGCTGCAGTAAACAAGGCAAATGCTACTTTATCCTGCATTAGTACAAAGAGTTTCCAAGTAATAGTGCCACTATATCTTGTGCTGATCAGGCCTCATCTTGAGTACTGAGTTAAGTTCTGGGTAAGATGGATGTAGATAATTTGGAATGTGTTCTGAGAGGGTCAAAAAGGATGATAGCAGTTGATGGAGATGGACATGTCCAGCTTGATGAAGAGAAGACTGAGGGAAGACATGATCACACTATTTAAACATGTAAGGGACAGTCACAGAGAGTAGGATCTGGTCTAATGGTTTGAAGTCACAGGAGAGTAGATTTTGATTGAACATTAGAAGGAATGCATTGACAGTAAGAACAGTTTGGCAATAGGACCTAGGGAGGTGGCGAAGTCTCCTTCTCTGGACATCTTCAAATGATGCTGGACAGCTACCTTCTGGGGATGCTTTGGCTGGAGATCCTGCACCAAGCAGTGGGTTGGATTTGATGGCCTATGGGGCTCCTTCTGACTCAGTGGTTCTTTTCTTACCCCACCTTTCCTCTGCCAGTATTCCTTCTGGCATATTTTTATCCCTTGGCTATTACCCTTTTGTTGAAATTGGAAAGAGAGGAAATTGTAAAGTCAGTAGAGGGCAATGTATATAGAATATGTGGCACGGTTGTATTGATTTTGGAGAAGATACTTGAGAGCACCAGTTCAAGGATAAGATGAAGTGTCTGTTCAGTTCCAGGTAAATCATGCATTGTACCAACAACATACACAACCACGTTATACATTTCTCCTCTCTCCATTTATCTCCACAGCAACCCAGTAAGGTAGATCTGTTGGGAAGTAGTGACTGACCAAAGATCACCAAGCAAGCTTTGTGCTGGGGGGGAATTTCAGCTGAGGTCTCCCTGTTCTAGATCCAGCACTCTAATACAAAATAATCACTATCTGTGATGAGTGCTTATTATATAAAGTTTACCAGACAAACAATCACACAATTAATTTGTGTAATTTGCATATTATGCAAAATAGGCTGCCTTGATCTGGAGAACTAAAATAAGTCACCCCCTGGTGTTTTTGGCTCCTAAACTTGTGTAATTACAGACTTCTAGTGGCCTACATTTCCTTTTCCTTTTTGCTTTTTGGCCTGGTGAAGCCAAGGCTTTGCTATTTATTTTTGTACTATTGTAATGTAGGAATCTTCTTTTGGTGATGTTAGCCTCTGCAAGCAGCAGATGAATTCTGGAGTCCTTGTTAGTATCATGACCAAATACTAACAATTGTCCAGTGCCACAGAAAGGTTTAATTTGCATTTAGCTTGGCAGTTTGAGATATGAAGAGCTGGGAACGAAGTGAGGGAATGAGGTTTGTCTTTTAGCAACCTGCCTGTTTGTTCTCATAGATATGGGATGGGGGGGGGATGGGCCACTTCCTTTTTATTTGTTTTAAAATTATTTTTTGCTTCCCCACTATATAACCCTTGTGGCTCCATCTTTCATTAGCCTTACCCTGCGAGGGTGGAGTCCAGGCCAGCAATTCCCCATAACCAGGCAGACTGGATTTGGATTGGATTGCTAGCTGGAATAGTTTCAATAGAATTAATTATTTAGGGGGCAAGTTCTACCATTGGCTATGTGAAGATGCAGGGCCCCATCAGCAAAAGAGCTGAAATGCTCCTCTTGTATTTACTGTCTCCTTACCACTTACCACCAAGGCAGTTTATAACAGTTGCAGTAATGTGTATTAGTGTTTAGCACCAAATAAAGTCTTGGTGTGGCCAATTCCAGAACAGAACACTGCCCTTTGGATCTCTGTTGTGGACTAGATATCTACAAGAATTTTATTCTTCCATTTGAGGGTATACAACTATAAAGCAAGGATTTAGGAATGCTATTTAGTTAGTTGGGCTAATAGGAAAGTATAGTGTTTTCATTTGATTGTTGGTCATAGAATCATAAAATCATAGAATTGGAAGAGACCACAAGAGCCATCCAGTCCAGCCCCTTCCCATGCAGGAACTCTCCATCAAAGCATCCCCAACAGATGGCCATCCAGCCTCTGCTTAAAGACCTCCAAGGAAGGAGACTCCACTACACTCTGAGGGAGTGTGTTCCACTGTCTAACAACTCTTATTGTCAGGAAGTTCCTCCTAATGTTGAGGTGGAATCTCTTTTCCTGCAGCTTGCATCCATTGTTCCAGGTCCTATTTCTCTGGAGCAGCAGAAAACAAGCTTGCTCCCTCCTCAGTGTGACATCCCTTCAGACATTTAAACAGGGCTATCATATCACCTCTCAACCTTCTGTTCTCCAGGCTAAACATCCCCAGCTCCCTAAGGCGTTCCTCATAGGGGATGTTTTCCAGACCCTTCACCATTTTAGTCAACCTTCTTTGAACCCACTCCAGTTTCTCCACATCCTTTTTGAATTGTGGTGCCCAGAACTGGGACACAGTATTCCAGGTGGGGCCTGACCAAAGCAGAATAGAGTGGCACTATTACTTCCCTTGGTCCCGACACTATACTTCTATTGATGCAGCTTAAAATTGCATTGGCCTTTTTAGCTACTGCATCACACTGTTGGACTCCTAGATCCCTTTCACATGTGGTCTCGTTCAGCCAGGTGTTCCCCCATCCTATATCTATGCATTTCATTTTTCTACCCTAAGTGCAGAACGTTACATTTTTCTGTGTTGAATTTCATTTTGTTAGCTTTGGCTTCTAGTCTATTCAGGTCATTTTGAATTTTGATCCTTTCCTCTGGGGTATTAACTACTCCTCCTAATTTGGTGTCATCTGCAAATTTGATAACTATGCTCCCAATACTGTTATTAATAAAGATATTGAATAGCACTGGGCCCAGTACAGAACCCTGTGGGACCCCACTGGTCACTTCTCTCCAGGATGAAAAGGAACCATTGTTGAGCACCCTTTGGGTGCGTCCAGTCAACCAGTTACAAGCCCATGTAACGGTTAGCTTGTCCAGCCCCCATTTTACAAGCTTGTTTACAAGAATATCATGGGGAAACTTGTCAAAGGCCTTACTGAAATCAAGATATACTATATCCACAGCATTCCCTTCATCTACCAAGCTGGTAATTTTATCAAAAAAAGAGATCAGATTTGTCTGGCATGACTTGTTTCTCTGAAACCCATGTTCACTTTTTGTGATTATGGAATTATCTTCTAGGTATTCACAGACTCTCTGTTAATGATCTGCTCCAGAATCTTTCCTGGAATTGATGTTAGACTAACTGGACGATAATTGTTGAGATACTCTTTTTCCCCCTTTTGAATATGGGGACAATGTTTGCCCTCCTCCAGTCTGCTGGGACTTCTCCTGTTCTCCAGGAGTTCTCAAAGATTATTGCCAGTCGTTCTGATATTACATTTGCCAGTTCTTTTAATACCCTTGGATGTAGTTCATCTGGTCCTGGAGACTTGTATTCATTTAGATTAACCAGGTATTCCTGTACTATCTCTTTACTTATTCTGTGCAGAAATTCTCCTATTCTGTCCTCTGCTCCATTGTCCTCTGGTTGAACACCCTTTGCCCTTTCTGGGAAGACTGAAGCAAAGAAGGATTTGAGTAATTCTGCCTTTTCTCTGTCCCCTGTTAGCATTTTGCCATCTTCTGCACTCAGTGGCCCAACCGTTTCCTCCTTCTTCCTTTTGCTGCGGACATATCCAAAAAAGCCCTTTTTATTGTTCTTAACCTCTCTAGCAAGCCTGAGTTCATTCTGCGCTTTAGCTTTTCTGACTTTACCCCTACATGTGCTGGCTATTTGTTTGAATTCCTCTTTCGTGATTTCCCCATTTTTCCATTTCTTATACATGTTCCATTTAAAACTTAGCTCAGTTGAAAGTTCCTTAGTCATCCATCCTGGCTTCTTGAGACATCTTCCATTTTTTTTCCTCATTAGAACTGTTTGAAATTGTGCCTTCAATATCCTGCTCTCCAGAGTAACAGCCCAAGGTTCAAATCACTACCTCACTCCAGGCAAAGGGGGTTATTGTTGCTATCAAACAGCCCTGTGATCTCCAGGGTCCACTACATCACTGCTGTTTCAATATGTGTGCATTGGGGAAGTATAGTTGGCATCACTGTTTGCACTGTTAGCTCAGTTGAAAGTTGCTTAGTTATGCATCCTGGTTTCTTCAGATATCTCCCATTTTTCTTCCTCATTGGAACTGTTTGAAATTGCGCCTTCAGTATCTCCCTTTTGAGGAACTCCCTTCTCTTTTAGTGTTCCTGACCATGGCATCACCCCCAGTATTTCTCTAAGTTTACTAAAAGCAGCTTTCCTAAAGTCTAGAGTGCATGTCTGAATATGTCTGGCTTCTCCTTTCCACTGTATAATAAACTCCAGGAGAACATGGTCACTCCTACCTAGCCTTCCAACCACTTGCACCCCATTGACTAGGCCATCCCTGTTGGTTAAGATCCGATCCAAAATTGTTGCCTCTTCCACCATTTTTCCATCCAAGTGAGGAATTTGGTAGACTTGGAGGATTTTGCTGAGTTTGAATTCCAGCATATATCCGGATAGTTGAAGTCACCCATCACTACTATATTTCTCCTATTTGAGTTTGTAGTCATCTGTTCTAGAAAGGCATCATCCAATTCCTCTGCCTGAGTTGGGGGTATGTAGTAGACTCCCACACTAACATCCCTGGTGTTTCCCTCTCTTTTAATTTTTATCCAGATGCTCTCCACCTGGCTTCCAGTATTGATTTCCTGGATCTCTTCACTGGTATAAATATCCCTGACATATACTGCTATTCCTCCTCCTTTCCTGTTTGGTCTGTTTCTCTTAAAAAGGTTATACCCCTCTATTTCTACATTCCGATCATGATAGTTTTGCCTAGCATATTGTTTGTATGGTTCTAGCTATTGCATGGTTCTAGCTGTATTAAGCCTGATTCTTATATAATTGTTTCATAATATTTTTATAGTAGATTCCATAAATGTTGTACTGTCTACATATCACAGCTTTCCCATCTTATCGTTCATGATCAGCCACTGAACTTCCTTTGTAGTCATTTAATGCTTCACATTTTATGACACATGCAATATACACGTTCTTGCTTTTTCTTCTTCTCTGTAACTCATTCATTTTTTTTTAAATTTTGATGTTCCTTGTGGGTAATGTTTTTGTTTTTCGTATATTAGGAAGTATAACCTTAAAAAAATTGCTCTTCCCATAATCATCTTTACTTTCACACATGTAATTGTCAAAGTGTGGCTAAGGTGTTGCCATTCATTGCAAATACATGCTTTACTGACACCTATACATAAGGCTGGTTTGTTACCAAATTCCAGTGGAATGTGAGCTTTGCTGAACTTAATGTTTTCCTAAACATGACTTTCTTGTCTAACTTTTGCTGAAAGCAGATCTACATGTTATACTGCCCTTTTGCAATGAAATGGTGGGTTACCAAGATGGTTACTGAACCTGCTCTGTCCATTGCATCATAACTATTTGCAGCATTGATTACTCATGGTGGGCAGATATCTCATAGCAAAGCTGGGGAAGTAAATGTTATATAATCCAATGGAAATTGCATTTGAAATATTGAGCATCATTATGTTCACATTCCACTGTGACACAGTTTGTATTGGTACAGACTTGATTTGAAGCAAATAATGTTCGCTGCCTAGACTAGTCCTTTCTTTGACCTTTCTGCTAATTTTCTGTCTTTACAGTGAGACAAGAAAAACATGTGGGTCACATTATTGATGTATTCTGCAGTACAATATAAGATAGTTTATAACAATACTTAAACTCTTCCTGAAAGCTGGGGGACTGTTAGAATATCATAAAAGTGGCAGTACTTGTGCTTCCCTTTATATATGTATTGCAGCAGAGAATTCTGAGCTATAAGGCTTTTTAGCCTCTGAAATATTTTATTAACAAACACAAACAGCAACAACACAGGCAAGCCCCAAATAAAGGGCAGACGCCAAGGACATGGCATCCCTGAAATCAATTTTTGCTTGTCTTCTCTGAGTATTAGTGCTTCCACACAATGGAGATTATCACACGGGGTAAGGAGCTGTCACTCCTGTCCTTACCCCATCCTGAAGTTGTTCTTATTGCTTCTGCACTTATCCCGTCCTTCTCCCTTCAGTGGCACCTGTCACTGTATTAACAGGAGTTTCCGTTAATATAAAGTGATGGGGCCATTCCACTTCAATGACGGGAGAAGGAGGGGTAAACACAACATCATCTGAAAATCTTATCGCGATCACATGATAAGAGTAACTTCAGGGTGGGATAATGACAGACATCATCACAAAATCTTTGTGTGATCGCATCATAAGGATGGGATAAGGATGAGAGCGTTCCATTCTTTACCCCATGTGATAACCTCCAATGCTACTCTGCCAAAAAACAAGGGGTGGGGGAGCAGCACTTGCAGAACATCAACAAAAATGAGAAACAAGAGTTTAGAAACTGTGCTGTATTACAGTACGTGTGATTAATCCAATGCAAAGTCTCCCTCATGTTTTCTTCTCTTCTCTCCAAGTGCTGATCCTTTCTTTCTTCAAAGCAGTGCTTTGATCACTAGCTGTTGTTCATCACTGTTAAAACTCTCCTTTTCTCTGCTTTTCTTGCTATCTACACACAATATGCCTAATATTTTTCACTCAGTCTTCAACAGAGGTAATACATGTTCTGTCATTTAACTCCTGATTGTCTGTAGGGCTGGTTGGATTTATTGTGTCAGAACACTCATTGGTTCCCTTTTGTGTATTTCAACCAGCTCCTTTTTAAACTGTACCATCTGTTTAGCCTGAAGAAAGGCTGTATTTCATGAGTGGCATGCCTAAATAGATATCTCTAGAACATAATTATTGCCTTTACTTGGTCCACAAAAGGCGCATGTATGTTCTAGTTAGAGAAGTGCAACATATAGTTGGTAGTGACTATATGAATGAAAAGAGAAGAACCTTTATCTTTAAGTAAAAATCAAATTGCATAGAATTGTTGTGGACAATTACTACTTGCATTCTCTGACTGGACAGATTTACCAGGCAATCCTGATGTTTGGCACTGGGTGATAGTAAGAAAATGGCTTCACTAAAAAGTCACTGAAGGGAAAAAAGATTAATAGCTGGAATCCTGGCCCTCCTAATAATAGCTGGAGATTTTTGTAGATGAATCAACAAAGACTCATCCCCCTTAGGTGATACAAATCTCCGTGATACAAAACAACTAGCAGAAAGGAGAAAGGCACCCCATACAAGCCTACAGTTTTTTTTCCTAGTGAAACTGACGGTGATATGTGATGTGTACAATACATTTTCTCCATAGTTGTACAGGAAAATCTTGCACTGTATGATATCAGGCTGTGCATAAAAGCATTGTTCAATTGTTTCTTGATTAGATTGGTTGTTTAAATCTGACAGTAATGTGTGCTGGGATAACTTTTATATTTATAATGCACTTTTGTTTTTGATTAATTATAATGTTGAGTCAAACATTCTAATCTGAAAATAGTGTTGTTGTTTTTTAATGTCCAAAACTACATTCATTACAATTCAGTGTCAGATACATGTTCCATTCTGTTGCAAACCCAGGGACACTCTTTGTTACAGTTTAGTTCCAGATATATTGATATTTGACATGTTCACCCACTACTTAGATAAATGAAGCCACAGAGAGTATATATTGAGTTTTTCAAATAATGACTTTGTAGCTGGCCCATTTGGCTCCACATTTTCTACCCATCACATACATGGCTTTGAAGCTGGCTCATTTGAACAATTTCAATGCGAAGATATCTTCATGAATCCTTACCTAAATTGTAGCTGATGTCAGTGGTTTGCAGTCTTTGATTCTCCAGATATTTTTGAACTTCAGCTTCCACAATCTTTAGTCAGCATAGCCAATGGTTAGGGATTCTAGGAAATGCAAATCCAAACTACTTGAGTTCAGAGGCTGAGAACCACTGTCTTAAACAACTAGTTACAGTTGTTAAGATGAATAACTAGAACACAGCAGTTGTGTAACTAATTATGAGAAAATTCAACCCTCAGTCCTGGGAAAAAAGCAGGATATAATTCAGATAGACATAGTAAAATATCAGGATATGATAAGTGTGGCCCCCAAGTGTGCCCCCAGACTTTTTTAAAAAATGGGGTAATTTTTTAAATATGTAAATGCATTTTAAAATATCCCCAAACTGCCCAAAATGTGCCCCAAACCACAGCATTTCACCTCCATCCCTCCAAAGCCCTTCAAACTTCCCCAAATCACAAAATAAATTTTTAAAAAATCAGCCAAAAGGTGGCCACATTTTAAATGTTTGAAGAATAAAATACAATTAAAAAGATAAAAATGTTAAAAAATACTTTAAAACAATACAACACCACCCCTTCCCATGCTTTAAAAACTTTGTTTTAAATGCCTGTCTAAACAGGTAGGTCTTAGCCTGCTAGCGAAAGGGTACTCTGGAGATTATCACACAAGGGAGATCCAGGGGTTGATCCAAAAATATCCTGGAGAAATTGCGAAATTACACGACACCATTTCACACAATGTCATGAAAAACTCGCAGTTAAACTAGATTTAAAAGAGGATTAAGCAACACTATTTCACATGACGTCATGAAAAACCTGCAGTTAAACTAGGATTAATCCACATCTTTTCAAGTTCAGATCTCTACAGAAAATGTAAATTTGAAATTGCTTTAATTGCAAAATCACATATGAATGTTAATTGCGAAATAACGTTATTTCCACTTTAAATTCGCTTTAAATTTGCTTTCATTTTGCGAAAGCTCAAGTTTGCTTCAATGTCATTTTAAAATCAAAATTGGCCCTCAGTGTGATAAACTCCCGAGAAAGTGGCCATTCTGGCATCCCTAGGCAGGGAGTTTTATGGTCTAAGTCCACAGTCCACCGTCTATGATTTATATAAGATTTTTAACCTATATGGGCTCTGGCCTTAACTGCTTTTATTACATAATTTAGCAATACTATACTGCTAATTTTTGTTAAGTGCTTTAAAGGAATGGTAAAATGGGACACAATCACTTTACACTCTTTTTTTAATAAACATCTATTTTCTTGTATTAATGTATTATCTTAATATTATCACTAAAGTTCAATGTGTTAGTGTAAGGTTAGGCTGCCTAAAGTAAACTGTGCATATTTCAGCAATATATTATACACCTACCACCACCATTTATATGATGCATCTTTTCTTTGCTGGTTTACAAATGTGTGTGTGTGTGTGTGTGTGTGTCTGTGCTTGTGTGCAACAGTAATATACAAGCAGAGACAGACAGAAACACATATGAACAGAGGCAATGTGAATTATAGGGCTGTGGTTCTATTGAGTGATTCTAATGATGCCATAAATCAAGAGAATGAAGTTTGAATTGCTGGAATCCCAAGATGGAATGCAAGCTCTGTTATTTAGTATGTGTTTGTTTATGTGTTTAAATAAGAATACATAAGTCTGCGTTGCAAATAAATCCAATACATTGTCTTGAAAATGTTTTTTCTCTACTGGCTGTCAAAATGAGCTTTGGACTCCATGTGCTTTCTTTGCTTTTTTTTTGAATAGCTAGAAGTATAGTGAAGTAGGAATTGGAATTTATGAGAGCATTTTTGGAAATATTTATGCCCTAATTTTGTTGGGCCTGTAAAATGTCATGAATTACAATGCTAGATTAGTTTTAGAGAGATGTTATATTGTCATGAGTTTAATGTAACCATCACAGACATCACACCTTTCTTGAGGACTGACGTGATAACTGCTTATCACAGTCATTTAATTGAGACTTTGATGTTTTGGGTCACTGGAGAATTCCATTATTTTCTGGTTTTATTGGCTTGCTTTGGAGCTTAATTTAGCAGTTAGGGTCTTGCATCCAAAGCTGTCCCCCCTCCCCCAGTATGTAGCTGTTCCAGGGCAGTTCTGAGGCCATGTTACCTGTTGTCTCTCCTAAGCCTTACATACCTCTGCAACAAGACTGCCTTGCTTGTCTTGAAAGTGAGAGCGATTGATTGTGTCATCCAACACTCCATAGGTGCTAGCTTGGTGCTGAAGTGGGAAAGAGAGATCATTCACCTGTGATCCAGTACATAGTATTCTGGTTTGCTTGTTTTTTGATTCCTTCATGAGAATATAAGAACAGTCATGTTGGGGCCATTTTCTGTCTCCTGGTAGTGATCTGCCCTGAGTACAGCTACTGGTGACTGATGGCTCCTCAGAGGAATGCTGAATCTATTTTAGGTTTTTAAAACAAAGTTTAAAGGAACTGTCCAGTGTGGTGAATCTATTTTCATCACCTGGATAGCTCTTTAAAGCTAAATTAAGGCCTGCCAGCTCCATCAGGCCTGGCCTAAAGTGAGAAGAAGAGCCCTCCCTCCTTGTCATCTGACATTATCTGGCCTAAGAGGAAGAGAAAGGCTGGCCAGCTCCATCAGGCCTGGTCTAAAATAAGAAGAACACTCCTCACTCCAGTCCACCTGCCATGGTCCAGGCCTTGGAGGGAGAGAAGAACCACTGGATTTATTCCCCTCCCCACTGCCATTTCCTTCTCCCCTTGTGCCTTGGAAACTAGCAGATAGGTGTGGAGAATAGATGAGTGTAGAATGCTTCCCCCCCCCCAAGGATAGGGTCAGAAATGTGTGTAGTGGGCCAAGAAACCATTATCCCTGTTCAATCCATTACTGAGGGACTGTAGTTTATGGATGAATTCCATAATTCTGTTTCCCTTTCCCATCTACCTTTGTAGTTCTTTTGTTCAACGACTGCTATTCTGAGGTCTGAGATGGAATGTCCAGGGAGATTGAAATGTTTTGCCACCAGTTTTTGTGTATTCCCATTCCTCTAATTTGTGTCCATTTATCCTCTGGTGTGCTTCCTGAATCACCATGGAAATGTGGCTCCCTCTTTGCATCCCTGAATCATTCCTGGGGAGCGGAATTCCTCTGAAGGCAAAGTTTGCATTCATAGAAAATCTGCTCCCCTTGAGATATTTCAGGGATGCTAGAGGGAGCCAAATTTCTATGGCGATTCAGGAAGCGCTCCTGGCATTCAGACACAGGTGCTTCCTCCACCTTTTAGGAACATTTGGAGGACTTTTTAGCAGCGATGCAGCCGGGTATGAAAATCTTCAATGTCCAGAATGAGTTGTAGTTCATTGATGACGTGCCTGAGAGGACCCAGTTGGGAGCTGTATGTGACCACTAGTGGGGCTCTGTCATTTTCTCTCTTCAAGCTGTTCTATAATATATAAATCATGGATACAAGTCTTACTTTGCTTGTTTGCTTATTTTTTACTTCATGTGGTGGGTACTGCATTGAGGAATACTTGCTGTAATTCCTTGAGTTTGGCATCCCTGTCTTGTGGGTTTGCGCAGATGCAATTATATCAAACGGCTTGGTTGTAGACTATGGATCTGGTGGTATGATCAGGGTGGAAAGTGGAGGCATGTAAATACATGTAGTGGTCTGTGGGTTTGTGATATAGCATAGTGCTTAGATGTCCATTTTGTAGCTGTAGTGTGTCCAGAAATTGAACTTGTTCTGTAGATAGTTCTGTGATCAGGGTGGAAAGTGGAGGCATGTAAATATGTGTAGTGGTCTGTGGGTTTGTGATATAGCATAGTGCTTAGATGTCCATTTTGTAGCTGTAGTGTGTCCAGAAAGTGAACTTGTTCTGTAGATAGTTCTGGGCTGAGGCTGATGGTGGTGTGGAAGTTGTTGAAACTAATGGGTTACAGAGAGCTGTGCTCTAGGTCTTTTATGCTCCATTGAAAATGTCCCCCTGGTAGTCGTCAAACTCTGGTAGGGCTGCTGATTAATGTTTATGTGAGTAATTCAGACAATGAAAAGTAGTTACTCTTGGTTTCCAGGATATACTCTGTGAGCATTCCTTCGTTTCTTTCTCCCTCTGAGTTGACACCAGCTGCTTCTTTATCTTCTGAATTTTCTTCCTCCTCTGTTGCCTCCTTATCTGTAAGCAGCAGAAACAAGGAATTTGGCAAGTGCTGGGATGGAATAGGGAGGACATGGAACAGAGTGAGTGGTTCTGTTATGCTCTGTCTGCTCAATGTAGGATCTTGACCAATACACCAAAGCAGACTCATTACCACCAGAGCAGATTCATCGCCACCAGCTGCTACTAAGTGCAGCAGAGCATCAATATTTGTGTTTCCCCCCTATTGTTTAACATTATGATTGCAGATGTGCTTATGTGGATATAATACGGCTTTATCACTATTCTCTGCCTTTCTGCACACTTCTTTTTTCTTGTTTTGTAACACATTTATGTAGCAGGCTAGTGTAAACTTCCAGGATACACAATGTTCCACAGTGGCAATTGACCATATTGATATCACGGTGATTGCATGTCTGCCTCGTAAAAGCTCTGGATTTTTTTCTCTTTAAAACCCTTAGATTTCATTATTTATTTCATTATTATATTTTTATGCCATCTTTCTCCCAAGGCAGCTCACAAAATGGGATATTTTAATTGTACTGCTTTTTTAACCCTGTTGTAACCCACCCCAATTGCTCTTTCAGAGGGGTGGGCTAGAAATAAATTATTATTATTATTATTATTATTATTATTACATTTTAAACATTTAACAACAAAAAATTAAAAACAATTAAAACAATCCAATTAAAATGGTATCAAATTAATGTAGAAAACATATAAAAGTTAAAAACATTAGGCTTTTTCCTTGAAGGAAAAATAAAAAACACATCTGGAGCACAGTGTGTGGTTTGAGTGACACAATCAAGTATAAGTTCAGCAGCTTATCTAAATGCTATTAAGGCATCTCCCCTCTTTTGCTAGAAAACTGAATCCATTGACTGCGCAAAGAAGCCAGAACAACGGTTGTCAGTTTGTGAACTTGTGCTGCTTAGAATAGAAATACCAATAGCAAATACATTTCTCTACCGCTTATCAGTGCACTTAAGCACTCCCTAAGCAGTTTATTGCTTTCCTCTGTGGCTGAGAGATTGCCCAAAGTTACCATTAGGTTTCCAAGTCTGAGCAGGGATTTGAACCCTGGTCTCCTGGAGTCTTAGTCCAACACTCAAACTGCTGTACTGTGGTGATTTTTGAATTGTGAACAACCTTTGAAAACTGCAGTTTTGAATATTTTCTCACACTGGGAAGAAAATTTATAAAATTGCTCAATGTTATCTGTTGTAAACAAAATTAGCTAAGAATTATATGATTACTCCACCCAAGAAATGCTTTTTGTGTCTCTGCCAGTGACACTTCCCCTCTCTTCCCACTGGATGATTTAAAATATGAATTGAATATGAAAGTTATCTCAGTAGTCCTGACATGTTACAATTTTATAAATTGTCTAATACTCTGGGAATGCTGGCATAATAACTATACTGAACATCAGCCAATATGAATTTGTGTTTTCTCCCACAGTCTATAAGATCCAACTAAAATATACCCTTTGATTATTTCACAAACCTTGGCTCATTTCCTCTGGGGAGCAGTGTACCTAAAGCCAATTTTGTGTTCACATTCAGAGGCGGAAGCAAATAAAAGAGTGTACTTACTTCCCTGCAGGAGAGAGGAAATGTGCAGTTTAGCACTAGTTAGTTCAATTAGATAATTTGATTTTTCAGTAATTATATACCAGTAGGTGGAAGGACATTGAACATAGGTATACTTTTACTGAACCTGGAAAGATAATGGGAGAGATTTCACTATAATAAATATGAATAGAAATTGGCAAATCAGTATAATACTGGTAGGCAGGTGGCTACTATGTGTGAAGTTTGTCTTCATCCCTGGACACAATTTGAAATATAAAACATTATGGCCAGCATTCTACACCAGCTATTTAGTTAGGTATGCTTAACTAAGGGCCGAAACATACAGCCCTGAATGGGTGGCTTCAAGCCATCCCTGAAAAAGCTGGGTGAGGACTGCAGCAAATGCACGCTGTGGCCCCATTCTGGCCAGCTTCTGTCCCAAATAGGAGCCAAAAAAAAATCAGTCCTAATTGGGATGGAAAATTGTTGCTGGAGCCCACTTTCCGCTAAATGTCATGTCCCTGAGTCGCATGGAAGGCGGTTGGTGTATAATAGCCAGGATGGTTTCCAGGCGACTTGGGGATGTAGTGTGTCTAAATGTCATGCCCCCAAGCCGGCTAGAAGCCAGCTTTACTGGGGTGTCTCTTTCAGCCCTAAGTAACCTCTCCTGACCTGACCCCCCCCCCCCCAAACCTGAGAGAAGGTAACTGATGCATTCAAACCACCCTCAGAATAGATTTCTTTCTCCTCACAGAGCTGATGTGCTGTACATTAGGGAGTTACCCATGTGAAGTGTCCCTTGATTCCCACTTCTGCTCTTGCCTGAGATGGATGGGGCCTCTTCAACCATCTAACAAACAAAGCTGTCACCACCTACTGAACTCACTTCCCTATCCCTAGTAATTCAGTAGAAAGTTACTTTGGGGCTGTTTTTCATCTGACTCTGCTGAGAATTTACCTCCCCCTGCCCACAACCCTGGTGAGGGGACAAGACTGAACAAAAGCATGTGAAAGAGAAGTGTTAGAGAGAGAAGTAAGAAATCTCCATTGTAAAAAGATGTTTTGTTTTTTTTACGTGAAGGGCCACCTTTCCTTCGGGCAGATTTAAGAGTTACAAGTTATAGACAGATTAGGTCATTTTAGCCAGGCCAAACAACAACATCCTGACATGACCATTTACTACATTATCCTGTGCTGCTCATAGATCAGATGGTATTTGTAGTATTTGATGTTCATGGAGATAGCCATGAGCCTGGAGGCTTTTGTCTAGCCTTGAATAGGTTCTCCAGGTGGGATGGGAGCCTCTGCCCCAAGCTTCCCTTTGTAAGAATCCCTTAGAGTCTGTTACATGGTCTTTTCTCAGGATGTTTATGATCATGGCAATAGTATCAAAATTATGATTTGCTAATGATCATGAATAGTTAATGGAACCACTGCAGTTGAGTAAAGTTTGCTGACTGTTCTGTATTCATGGTTGCTACTTAGTCATTATTGTGACATTGCTGCCACGATTATAATTCACTCCTAGGCTGTTTTACTGGCATCAGCTGCATGAGAGGAGGAGGTCCTGCTGGTTATTGGAGCACAGGTGAATAATGTTTTCAGTAGGTTTTGTGAAGCAGTTGAGACTCTCATATTGCTGTGGAAACATAGGAACTGGCAGTATGTTTTGGACTAGGTGATGGTGTGGGTGTTGGGAAACCCAGATTGAACTAACTGCTCAGTTTCAAGGCTCAGTAGGTAGGTGGCTTTATGCCAGTTTCTGTCTCTCAGCTAACTTATGGTAGTTGCGATAATAAAATAAAAGGAAGGGAAGAAGTATATATGCTGTTGTAAGCAACTTGGAGTAGGAGCAAGATAAAAACAGAATAAATAAAACAATGACTATAAGTAGACCGTAAACATAAACAATCAATATTGCTGAACTGTGATTGGGAAACACAGGAGTATGGTGATGCTACCCACTGTGCAGTCAGGCACACAGTGTGACGGCAGTGTCAGGGAAGCATCGTGGCATCCATCATGTGGACACCACACCCCCACTCTGCCCTGAGGCAGGTGTATAAAACCTGTCTTCTCCCTAGTCCAGACAGTGTATCTACAGACATTGAATGCATGGAAGGAAAAGAAGGAGTGCACATATGATCTCCATGTGCTGAACTGGACATCTGTACAGGTCTTGTATGTACCAGCTTCATATGCATAGGATATCTCTAGACAGCCTGGTGAATGCATGAAGACTGGAGTTGTCACTTGTATGTATTTATTCTACATAAGATATGTGGTCTGCACAAGTTTTCTTATTTACTTTTTTGGCCCTTAAGATTTCAGAGAGATGTTTTAAAATGCCACAGAAACATTTTTACAAGTTTTGAAATGAGGAGACACATAAAATGCATCCATAATCCTTTTTTTATTCAAAGTTCTGATAGTGTCTACGTTCATCAAATTATCCAAATTTCTCATTTTGGAGCAAGATAAAACTGATTCAGGAGAAGCACATTATTGTACAGCAAGGGTGGGGAACTGCAGCAGCTCTGGGGAGCAGTTTTCTATCCTTTGGATTGTCAAGCCTCACAACAATGCCAGACACTACCCATGCAAAATCCCTTTCAGATTTTGAGGAATGGGTATATATTTTTATAATTTTCAAAAGTATAGTGGGTGCTGAAACTTGTTTAAATGTTGAATGCTGTTCCTGGAGTCTTCCAGAAGATGTTATACAAGTTGCAATCTGAGTGTCCAAATACTTAGAAAAAGGTTCATGATTATACAATTTTGTAGAACCTTCTGGATCAATGAGGAAAGTGTTTTTACCGAACAAAAGTCCTGATCATGTTGCCTATCATTCTGTATCACAACAAAAAAGATGAAATGAATAACAGATCTGCTTAGGATCAACTACTGAATGATCCCTTTCTCTCCATAATTATATGTAGGAAGATGCTGACTTTCCTGGAAATGAAGCAAAATGCTTGTGTTTAATAACTGCACTATAGAACCCTCCCAGATCATCTTGGACTCTTGCATGAGTGACAGCAGTACAGGAAGAAATGGCTTTAGAGCAGAATTTCTCATTGCATCTAATGTTAAAAAGATCCTGGATTACTTCAACTGAATGCTATCAAACTAAAATTATGATGAGGATGGTTATGACAGCACTAATAATCACAATAAATGTTTCTTGGGCTTCTGTCAGAGTAGCAGGAGAAAATCCACTACTGCCACTGAACATGTCTTTTGAGGAATTTAAAATGTGCAAATCGTTGGCAGTAATTTCTTTCTACACAAGCATTTCTTCACCTTGTACTTGTTTGTTCACGCTAAGCTAGTCATTCTTAAAGGAAGCTGAGTCTTGAGTATGTCATAGCTGACAGCATCCCCTTTAAATAATATGAACAAAAATAGTTAGAAGCTGTTATGCAGTATTACAAGTAGCAGACATATATAATCAAGGCATAATGTCGTAACCAAAGCCTGGCAATTTCCTGTGGTGAAAATAAAGTAGTGGCTTGAACTTCTCAGAGAGAATAAAAATTAATGCTTCTTATGAGGCTTCAACCTGCTTCTTATCTGCTAGAAATTCAGATTAATTTGCCACCTGAAGTGCTATCTGTAACACAGAAGGAAATAGCCTTTTCTGTTTTCTTCTTCTTCTATATACCTACTTGTTATATTATATGAACTTGTCAGTTTGTAGTATAGTATGTGCTGTAAGATATAGTTCAATAGGGTGTAGGAGAAGTTGCGTCTGGAATGTGAACATAGGAAGCAGCCTTATACAAGATATCAGATCATTGGTTTCTCTAGATCTCTCTGTACAGGCTAGTAGCAACTCCTCAGGGTTTCAGATAGATCTTCCCTACTTGTAGATACAGTATTGGTGATTGAACTCAGAACCTTCTGCCTGCAAGGTGTGTGGACTGTCATAATGTATGTGCTTTGTCACATGCAATATATTTCATATGTGACAAATTCCCCAGCACACTTGAACTCAGGGTTCCCAATCATCCAGCAAGAACTGATTTATTGATTGTGGGTTGTGCATAAGTACGGCAGGAAAGGTATGATAGGGGGTGCTGTCTCATAATCATCTCATGTTCTGTATGTGGATGTGATTGAGTGTGTACATGTGTCTATAATAGTGTAATAAAGTAAAATAGCTGATGAAATGTATAGTAGTGCCTCCTTCACCCTACATCAAATGAAACATACACAGTATTTCTAAATTTCTTACAGCTGTATAAATGTGTTCAATTTATTTTTTTGCTTGGCCAGATTCTAAATCTGCAACATAGAACCACACATAGTCTTAGGTTCATTTAATCTCTCAGTGCAACTCTCCAGGATACCATATTTCCCCTCTTACCTCACACTGTCCCAGTAAGGTTTTATCCTCTACACTGCTTCAGACTGTACTCAGCCAAGCCATCTGTTCTGTTTTCTTTTCCAGTACTGAAACATTCAGCTGTGTCAGCCTTGATTTCCTGAGTGTCTTCTTTGACAAAGCCTCAAAGACTAAATCAGACGATCATGCCATTTGTATAGTATATTATTTGATATGTAGCTTGCATATTTTGGATCTATGTACTGTCTCTTTCTACACAAGCAGAGGAGCATAGGAAACTGAAGATATGCACTCCAACCCTCCACATCCACTCTCTCCTTGTGGGGAAGGTGTGAACTGAAAGAGACCTCGAGCCATGTTTGCTTAATGTTATTACAAACCTCCATACAACTAGAAACCCTGTTAAGGCAGGCCTTGTGTTTGTGCAGACCTCTGTGTGTTTACTTGAATATGTTTACAATTTCTTCTTATATCTTTCCCACCAATACACCAAGGTCAAAGTAGAGGGAAGGGGCTTGAATGCACATACCTGGCTTCTTATACTCAGGTAAAGAAACAAGGGATGGTGCTTAAATGCATATACCTGTCTTCTCATGCTCAGGTAAAAGAAACAAATGTCTGAGTATGGCTAGAGAATTCTAGAAATTTGGTGCATGTTCATCTAGGTTTCTGCTTGCTTGGATTGTACTTCCTATAAAGCTGTCAGAAATGTTTTCACAACAGGACTTGTTGAAGTCATGCTCTTGTATTTATTATTTGTTGGATTTTAATGGAAGTGATAGTATTCTAGATTGTTTTTTTTTTTTTTTGTAAGTATGAATTATCCAATGGGACAGTCTGCATTATGGTCTTTTAACACTCTTTGGGAATGCATTTATTGAAAAGAAAATGAAATGAAAATATTTTTGTATGTGTTACCACTCAAGGGAAGAGATAAAAAAAGTGATGCGAGGGCATATGTGGTGGTCCTACTTAAACAAGAGACTGTATTCAGAAACAAAGGCTTCTTTAAAGCAAAGGATCTGTTAACATACAGACCACGTTTATTGTTACGGATGAACCTACAACGGTGGAGACTATCATACTTGTTATATTTTATTCATGTGTTGGTAGTGAGCTTAGGTTAAATAAGAAAAATAATTCTTCAAATCATAATTATGGTGTTAATATTGAAACACTTGAAAACAAAAATGCTTGGGATTACCAGGTACTTATACAGAAATTCTAAATGGCCAAATTATTTTGATTTGATTTTTATCTTTCAGTAAAACTCTCCACAAATGCAGTTATGAAACAGGAAGGAGAAACAACATACATCTGTGTTTTCCAGTCAGTGTTTTCCAGTTGTGTCTGAGAAATGATCTTAAAATAAAAACAGTAATACTGTATATGATATTACATGTTCAATAGAAGACATCATAAGGTGACCAAAAGCAATAATTTCACAGTTTTAAAGTACAGTATGATAAGGTAATAAAATGAATTTGTCTATGGCTTTATTTATTAGTATTTGCAACTGTTGTGGCTTATAATATACTACAATTTTTCAAGTGTAAAGACCATTGGCAAGAACAATATTTATGCTATATGTTCTGCAGTAAATTCATGGCAGGGAAAGAAAATCCATACCCATTTCTGTGAATATAAGTATCTCACCCTGATGTCCATCTTCCTTCTCCTTCTCATACTTATTGCAACCAGAAGCAGGTATCAGTGAAATGTAAGTAAAGTCAGTGAAATTAGGTCAGGTTATCCAATGTTTTTATTCATTTAGCATATGTCTATTCAATTAAGTTATATCCCTCAGTATATATCCAAAGCAAAATGCTGACACAATTTAGCCTGCTCTGCTCTAAAGGCACCAGATCTCTTCTGGTATTGGAAGCTAAACAGAGGCAGCCCTGGTTTGTACTTGGATGGGAGACTGCCAACAAATAACACGTGCTGTAGACTACATTCCAGAGGAAGGAACTGGAATATTCCTTACCTAAGAAAACCCTATGAAGGCACATATACACCACAGAGAGAGTACATTTATCTTCTTACTACAGCTGTTTGTGGATTTATAATCTGAACTGACTTGCAGGTTACCTCCTCCCCCCCCCCCCCAAGTAATGATGTTTATATAATGATCCAGAGACCTAGCAATGACTTGATATAGCAGCTTGGGTACTGCAAAATGTGTCAGGTTAATAAAAAAACTGCTGCTAATGATCTTGCTAGATTCTCTGCAAAGAAATAATCACTTTGTATTTCTTTGAAATAAATTATCAAGGGTAAAAGCATAGCCTTTTTTGTTGTTAGTGCTAAAGAAGTGGGTCTCTGTGTCATGTGCAGCCTCGGCTATTGCATATGTCTGCAGGATTATCTTCCAATATTTCACAGATGCAGACTGAGACACGTGGCTGAGCCATATCAGTATGTGGTCAAAATGATGTTGCCAGGCAACAAGAGGCAAAATTAATAAGGTAGAACAGCTAGAAGCTGTAGCAGTTTGCTTTTGCCTGCTTTTACAGGGGCAGGCAATATCCCACAACTCCTCATCTCTCCCCACTGCTCAGGTAATTAGTGCAACTTTTTTGTACTTCAAACCAGTTTTCAGCAATGGAAACAAGCTGAGGACAAAAAGGGAAAGTGGGAGGAAGAGTCATGTCATTTTTTAAAAATTTAAAGTCACTTGAGAAATTGAGACAGCAGAGGACTAACCATGGCCATCCCTGCCACACTGGGACAATTGGAGGGTATGTCTTTAATTCTGGAATTAGAATTAATCTTAGAATATTCTTCAATCACTTTGGCAATGCTGGACAAATCATTTTGGTTTCTTTCCATGAAACACCACTTAAAAGTAATATGCAACTATGATGGATTTGTTTTTATATCTGTCCAGCATCTAAAAAGTTGATGTTACCTAAATTCAGTGTTATACCAGTAGCCATCTAACAGTACAGGTTGAATTCAAAATGTGTGGGACCAGAAGTGTTTTTGATTTTTGATTTTGGAATACCAGTATTTGCATATACAGTCAGCCCTTCACAGTTGCAAACTTGGCCTTCGTGAATTTGGTTATTCACAATTGGAGGGGGCAGGGGAGCCTTCACATGAGCTTCTCCCACATCCATCTCTGATGCCAGGCATCGAAGGAGGAGGTGGGCAGGGTTTACCTTATTCATGAATTTTCCATATTCATCGGAGACTTGTTTCCCTAACCCAGTGAATAGCCAACTTTATATACATAATGAGATATCTTGGAGAAGGCACCCAAGTCTAAACACACAATTCATTTTATGTTTCATACACACCTCTTATACATATGTTGCAGAGAAAGCCCTCTCTCTTGTTTACTCATCTATCTAGCTTCTCAGAATCTGCATAGACTAATCTAGGAGGAGGCAACTACTTGTCTGCCCAGAGCTTGAGGTATTCTGTCATGCCCAGTTTGGAGGACAACTCAGAGGACTCAGAGAATGAGCCAGAGCCTCTGGGACCTGAGCCTGGCCCTAGCTCCGCTGTAGCAGAGTCTGTAGCACCTCCAGGGGTTCAGCAACCAAGTTTTCCTGGGGCTGAGACTGTGGACATAGAGAAGGATCTGAGAAGTGTGCCTACCTTTAGGAAGTGTTGAGCTGAAAAAGAAGGCCTTCACAGATCACTGAGGCTTTAATCAAAAAAGCCTTTGTAATCAGGTACACCTGAATGCCTGCTGCCTGCCTATTTAGGCAGCTAGAGCAGGTGTGTCTTGTTGCCAGTGATTATCGGGCCTTCCTGGAGGAAAGACTTTGTTTCTGGCTCATGTGGCTTCTTGGACCAAACCTTGCTTCTTAGAGTGCTACTATCTTGATTATCTAGAACCCTTGACTTTGGACTGCCTGATCAATCTGCCTATCTGATACCTTGAATGTTGGACCATCTGACAACTCTTTTGGTAATTCTTCTGCTGATACTGCCTTTAGTCTCCAAGATTGCGTTGCTTACACTGACTTGCTATTTGGGGGTTTGTTTGCTGGGAACTAGTTTGGCCTTATCACCAGCCATTTGGCTGCTTTCCTGGACACACTCTGGCACTTTATACCAGATTTTGTAGGTAAAGGTTTTGAGAGAGCCAAGCCCTACCACTGAATGGTGCAGTTGCTGGAAGCAGAACTGTTAGTGGAATATCCTTGGAGGGCTTTATTTCCAAACATGGATCAGATTTTGTTTTTGTCCCAGAAACCCTGTGGGTGTCACTTTAAACAGGCATAGCAAATGGTAGAGATGAATCTATTAATTGTAGCTGCTGTGCACTTTGAGCAGCAAAGTTATTTTTTGTTCTTTCAGTCCCCATTGCTTTTCTTAACATCCAGTCTGATAAAGCATCCAGGAGAACTTTGAAGCTTACTCATCATAAATTTTGAGACATATTGATTAGTCCTAATAATTCAGATTGTAAGATCATCAGAGGAAGGTTTTCTTTTGGTCCCGCCACCATCACAGACTTGTTTGGTGAGGATATGGGATAAAGCTTTCTCAGGGGCTATTCCCCTCTGGAACTCCTTTCCATGGATAGCTAGGCTGGTCCTCTTCCTGTTTTCCTTTCTCTGGCAGACAAAGACATTTTTATTCAAGCAGTGTTTAAATATATATTTGTGTCAGGGAGGCTTTTATTTTGGGATGGGTGCCCTAGTTAAGATTTTTAAGGTTTGTATGTTTTATGAAATTTTCTACTTGGGTTCCTTTTCTGGGAGAAAGGCAGCATATAAAGCAAGCAAGCAAACAAACAAACAAACAAACAGACATGGTCATGTAAATTGTGGCCCTGGGACTATCTGCAGTCTTCCCCCAAGCTCTGCCAGCTGCTCCTTTTCTTGTCCCAAAATGGAGATTTGATTCACCTGGAAATCCACTTCTGGTTGTGAAATATATATACTCTTTGTGTGTGTGTAGAAAAAAAAACAACACACCATGAACCATTCCTCTTCCAACCTGTCTTTAAGGTGAATTTCTTCTCTTGTAGTCTCTTGCATAATTTTTAAAAGTTAAAAATACCCGTTTTTCAAAACTGAAAGTGAACCTTTGGTCCACTTCTAGTTTTGATTGGGGGTTTCATTTTTTTTATGGTGAAAAATAATTTTTGGCAGTTCCTGTAGCTCTTGGAGGATTCCACAAGCAGAAGATTATCTCTTGGACCTGTCAGTTGCCCATTTCTGTAACAAAGATTTGCCTGGCAGAGTATGCTTTTTCTTACATATCAACACAACTTCCTTTCCTGTGAGTTATGTTGTGAAAGCAAATGGTAGAATGTACCCTTGCATGGTAAAAATGATTGTTTAATTGAGATGTGTAAATCTGGTTTTCAGTATTGCATGCAAATAGGATAAGCAATGCTCAGCTTGTGAAAGGCCATTCAAAAACACATTCACTTTTCATTTTCAAAAAGGCTAAATTCCATGTGAATTAGTGTGGCTATATAAAGTACATCTTTCATTATGAGCATATATTTGGGAAGTTTATACTTCAGTAGTAAGTCTGAGTATTTTCACTCTACAGGTGCTTTTTAAAAGGCATAAGCCCTCAGTAATTCTCAAATCTCAACAGCTTTATCTCAGAGAACCTCATAAATGTACTTATAAATGCAATATGTTGAATCACATTTTTAGGGAGGATAATCTTGAAATCTTTAGTTTTATGGAGTTGTAACTTTAGATTTATCTGAAAATGTCCTTCAGAGAAGAAAATTCCTGTTAGGGAGTTTTGGCAAAACCCTCAATGTCTTGTTATTTAGTGTGACATTAATGTTTTTCATAATCGAAATTAGATCTCTGAAATGGACAGTAGTTCTATGGGAAGAATAGTAAATCTGTAACAAGCCTTACAAACCATTTTCTCCTCCCAGTGCTTGCTGCACATTATCATTGGCTTAGCTGACTTCTTTTCATTGCTTTGCGCTATGGTCAAATGCTATTGTTTAGCCATTCTTGCAAAAAGTTGAGAACAAGAACAGTAGCATTTAGAGAGTGTTTAAATTGCAACTCCTTGTGGGCAATAACAATAAAATGTGGGGAAAGACCTTGTAACCAGTGACTCCTGAACTAATTAGTTAACAAGGCATGTAATTTGATTACCTCACATGATTTAAGAGCAGATGATGTGCTTTTAGTGGTACTGTGACTCCTGGAGCATTTCAGTTAGCAAAGGAGTAAACATCTAATTTAAAAAATCAACAGATTGCTTCCCTTTGAGATCATCTTAATTTCACTGTTCAGTGTGCAAAGCCACTACCAAGACAATAACAATACATGATGTAGCATTGGAACATACGTAAGAACCCCATACCAAATGCTATGTTTAAAAGGATTTTAATAAATAAAAATTCTTATTATTACCAGCAAAAAAGCAAAAACAAAACCAAACACAATTCTATGGAAGTAATATTAATTGTTCACATTAATAATTTTAAAGTGGAGACCAAACTCCTTTCAGTGAGTATGTTGTTGCAATGGGAAGGGTGTATCAGTTTCCAGTAATGAGTAAGGAAGGTAAGTACAATAGCATCCAAAATCCACAAAACAGTGATACCTTTATTGGGCTAACCAAATACATTTTTGTTAAGTTGAAGGCTTTCATGGCTGGCATCCATACTTTTTTGTGGGTTTTTCGGCCTATGCAGCCATGTTCTAGAAGAGTTTATTCCTGATGTTTCATCAACAGAGAAGGTTAAGAGGTGATATGATAGCCCTGTTTAAATATTTGAAGGGATGTCATATTGAGGAGGGAGCAAGCTTGTTTTCTGCTGCTGCAGAGACTAGAACGCGGAACAATGGATGCAAACTGCAGGAAAAGAGATTCCACCTCAACATTAGGAGGAACTTCCTGACAGTAAGGGCTGTTCGACAGTGGAACACACTCCCTCGGAGTGTGGTGGAGTCTCCTTCCTTAGGGGTCTTTAAGCAGAGGCTGGATGGCCATCTGTCAGGGATGCTTTGACTTGGAGTTCCTGCATGGCAGGGGGTTGGACTGGATGGCCCTTGTGGTCTCTTCCAACTCTATGATTCTATGATTCTATGATTCTATGAACATCTGTGGCTGGCATCTTCAGAAAATGCTGGCATGGAAGAGAGTTGGGTATATATATATACTGTGTGACCCTAGGTAGGGTCAGTATATTTGTATTCAGATTCAAGTTGCCCCCATCCTTTGTGATGCTACAAGCTCCTTTGTTAGTCCATTACCATTATACTAACCTTTATTAGGCATAAAACACACATATAACAGCAATATACAATAACATCACAGTCATAAAATAGCATCAAAATCATAAAATCATAAAATTTAAACTTTTAAATGAGTTTAAACCATATTTTTGTTGCCTTCACCAGAAAATTGGCCATTAACCTAGTAATGTGCGGATTCCGATCTCCCAATAGGTATTCCACTGATAACCCAACCAAATAGATGCTCATTTCCAATAACCTTTTAAACAATTTTACCCTCGGAATATTATACAAAGGACAAGAGAATATAATATGATGGAGAATATCAGGAGCTTGTTCACAGTAACAAACACGGTTCAAAAAAGGGGTCTTTGAATATCTACCCCAGTAACATTTGAAGCTTGGGACGGCGGCACTTCCGTAACTTCATATTGGAGGCAATTTAAAATAAAATGTTCAGAGTAAAAGGAGGTTGGTAACAGTAAATCTAACGTTTTAACTAACACTGAATTAAGCAGTCCAGCTGACCAAGTTAAACAACTAACAAGTCCAATATTACTACTGCACTACTGCCCGCTAAGCCGTAGGCAGATCTTCCCCCGCCGAGCTCGCCTTGGCTTAAATAGGCCCACCCGGGCCCCAGAGCAGCCACCGATACTGTGGATGTGGCTGCTCTTCCCCCGCCAGCTCACCTCGCCACTGGCGGTTCTGGGCGGCCTAAATAGGCCCGCCTGGGCCCCGGAGAAGCCGCCGACACTGTGGCTCCTTTGTTGGTCAGAGAGCACTGAATTCCTTAAGAAACTCTGGAAGTCTGTCTAAGTACACTGACAGAACTTTTTATTTCAGCAGCTTCAAACAGAACATCCTCCATCCTCCACCCTCCACTTTAGTGAGATACTACATATATACTTAGAATTTTTGTTAGCATACTATGAATTGTATTAATTTGAAAAAAGTTGGCCTAATGTATGGTAAAAGCAATGCACACTATCATTATACCTTTATGCAACTACACTATAAATATCACTTAATGCATGTAACATTATTTTTATTTCTTTATTTATTTGAGTATTTATATTCCGCCCTTCAGCCTTAAGGGCTATCATAGCGGCTTACAATAATTATGTTTAATTAGACAGTTCCCTGCCCTCAGGCTTACAATCTAAAAAGACACAACACAAAAGGAGAGGGGAATGGTGGGGGGGAGGGGATCAGGTCCAAAACTTCATCTCTCCCTCTGACGCCTGGACCAAGGCAGATGGCATGGAAGGAGGGCTCTTCTTCTTAGTTCAGGCCAGGCCTGATGGAGCTGGCAGGCCTCTCTCTCTCATACACATTATGACTGTGTATGTCACAAGAATATCAGTTCTTGTGTAGACACACCAATACATACTATCCATTTGGTTCTGACTCTTAGGAATATACACATTTGTCCTATGATAGGTATTAGTAGGACATTAAATCAAGAATGAATATAGTGAACCCTCATTCATTTTTGGAGCATCTGGGCCAGACGAAACCTCAGTGGATGTTGCTTGGACTCAGTAACTCATCATGAGGGCAACTGGACTTAAACAGAGTTGAATTACTTCCATTTTTGGACCTGAAGGCTGCATCTAATATCAGGGGCTGCAGTGATTGAAATTGGGTAAAATCTCTAGCAAAGCAGTGTTACTCTCTGCTTTGTAGACCAGGCAGAGGTAACAGGCCAGACTTTAAGTATTTATATCAGACTTGATCATTCCAATGGCTTTGTCCCTGTGACTCTGGTATCTTAGTACAACAACAACAAGCAATAGCAAGTACATTTCCATACCGTTTATCAGTGAACTAACAGTCCCTAAGCCCTGGATAGATTGTTAAGCCAGTTACCAGTCTTAACCAAGAGATTCTATATTCACATTCCAGATGGTTCCTTGTCACCCACTCTTTTTTGGTACAAACGGTAAGAATATGGCCTCAGTAGAGCAAAAACACACATATATAATTTGGAGCAGATGGCCAATGTGCTATAATCAGTACATCAGAATTAAACGACACACATTGACTGAATCAGCAAGCAGCACACATAGGTACCTGCTGAGAGGAAAATAAAACTTTTTTTTTCTAAATTAAAAAGTCTAGACACATTCAAATGACAAAAATAGACCAAGTGCTTTCAGATGCATATTGAAGCTGAATATGTTGATCAAAGTGTCATGCTGTATTTAAACTCCCTGCCACAGGTTTGTGTTGTGTTATTGCAGTAAGATTAGTTTACAGCTTACTTTTCTGATTTGCTCAAGAGAGTAAGCCCAAACAAGCAATTCTGTGTGACAAACAATATAAAGACAAGTTATATATGGTGTGTGTGTATGTGTGTGTGTTGCAGACCCTTGGAACATTAGCTGTAAGAAATCTATTCTGTAATTTTAGGGGCTTGTCAGTTAGGCTATATAAATCCAGATGCTTGATCACAGTCATTAAATTTGATGTATTTTCTAAAACAAGGCCTGTAATAAAATTTTGGAAGCAATCTGTGAGCTATCTCAGTGGCTTCCCAAGTGTTTTGATTTTTTGTTCCAGTACATTTTTGTCCAAACTTGATTTACACTTACGTTGACATGCCAAACATTTTTTTGTGCAAGTTTATAACTGATTAGCAAACAGCTCTTGCAGTCTTTTAGGTTGCATCTGTACTGCAGAAATAATCAAGTTTGACACAACTTTAACTGCCATGACTCAATGCTATGGAATTTTGGGAATTGTAGTTCGTTGTGACAGTGAGCCCTGGCAGTGGTGTCAAATCAGTTTATTTCTCCAGTGTGGATGTAACCTGAGTCCCAGATTTGTACCCTACCAGTATTTTCAGTGTGTGCATATGTGCATGTGCATGTGCATGGACGTATGCCTTCAAGTTGCTTGTCAATTTATGGTGACCCTATGATTTTCTTAAGCAAGGGATATTCAGAGGTAGTTTTGTCAGTTGCTTGCTCTAAATTATAGCCTACAGCACCTGTTATTCATTGGTGGCAGCCCATCCAAGTACTAACTAGGGCCGACCCTGCTTAGTTTCCAATATTAGATACAATCTGATGCCGATGTACAGAGTGCTTATTCTGAGTTGCATGGTTAGTAAAATGGTCCTATTTTCAATGAGAGGTTAGTTTTTCAAAAGATTACCAGTGGTAAATTATAACAGTCTGACAATTGGGATACAATGTTTTGAGGAAATTTTGTATGGTTTTGTAAGGTAAACATGTAAATTGCAGTATGCTTCTTGCTTGCTACTGCTGTAGCTCTATCTTTGTTGCAGAGCAATGAGATCTTACCTTGGAAACATTAGCTGTTCACCCTGGTAATTGCTCTATCCTCTAATTTAATGAAAACCCATTAAACCGAAACAATAATTAAAATGAGACATCATCTCGGTAGGAGGTTTGCATATTAAAATCACAGAGCATTTCAGCACTGACAGATCTTATAGCTGAAATTCAGAGTTTGAAGTAACATATAAAAAGTGATTTATTACAAATAATCATAAATTGTAAAGCAGTGCTGTTCAACATGATGCCCCACATTTATTATTGAATGAATCTTTGCAGAGATAGCAATGCCAAACCCATAAAGCATTTGAAAGATCTGTGGAGAGAGAAGACTGCCAGCATAGAGCTACTTCAATAGTACCTCATCAACATTAGTACAAAGTATTTTAGAGCCTGCATGGTGTAGTGGTTTGACCATTGGACTACAACTCTGGAAACCAGAGTTCAGTTCCCTGTTTGTCCACGGAAACCCACCTTGGGTGAGTCACACACTCTAAGCCCCAGAAACAGCTTGAAGGTACACAGCAACAACACAAATTATTTTCATTGCAGTTCTCATTTAAAATATACACATGTATATTTGCAGATGATGATCTTTTGGAAATTCAGGGACTGATAAGGACTGTGCTCCTGTGTATTCCAAAACAATTAGCACTAGTTATGACAATGATTCCTGAAAATGCCAGATTAGGAGCACATGCTTTTGTTAAATTCTTTCAGGTTGCTATCAAAAGAGAGGTGCATAAGGCTGACTTTGGTAAGTGTTCAGAAACATCACCTAGGTCCAAAACACATTGCAGAAATAATCCAGTTTGAGACCACTTTAACTGGCACACAGTGCTAGGGAATTCTGGGAAAGGTAGTTTTGCGAGACAGTCTTCTCTGTCAGAGCTCTAGTGCCACAATAAACTACAGTTCCCAGGATTCCCTAGTGCTGAGCCAGGGCTGTTAAAGCAGTCTCAAATTGGATTATTTCTGCAGTATGTTTTGGACCCCAGCCAGAACAACTCTCTTGTTATGGCCACTCATCTGGTCATTTCTGGGAACAGTTTAAAGGGAAGATTATGACAGGACCAAACTATTGGTTATAACCCTATACAACTTGGGTCTAAGACAGTTGATAGACTGTATAGTCCCATATAAACCTACTTGAATTTTGTGATCTTCTTGGGGAGACCCTTCTCTCTGTCCCCTTATTTCCTGTGGCATGTTTGTAGAGGACACAACAGAATTGTTTCTCAGATTTTCAAACTGTGCAGTTCCCATCAAGTGAATTCTAAGGTTCTCCCTCCCTGTTGTCCTTCTTATTCATGAAAGGCTAGGATAGTTAAACTTTGCTGCTATGGGAAAAATGCTGTGTGGGTGGGGGTGGGTTAGCTGTTTTTTCTTCTGTTGTCCTTTCAGAATTGTGTCTTTAAAATTTTATGTTTTAATTGTATTTAATATTATCATTTCTGGATGCCTTGGGTATCATTCTTTTAAAGAAAGGCAGGGCATAAATCCAGTGATTAAATTAGTGATAATAATGTGTGTGCACTTCAAATGAGGCCTGTAGCACAACTGTTTTGTACTTAGGAAAATATCAGTGCAGATATGGGGAACCCTCATTCCCCAAGAGTCTTGATTCTTGACAAGAGTCTTCTCCTCTTCCAGGGCTCACTGAACTCCCAAACTCCAAATAGACACTCTGCAACCCTAGCACGTGGCCAGGATGTCAGCCCTCTGCAGTGCCATATAGATAGTGTGCAGAGTGGTGACATTGCAGGTGCACAACAAATGGAGCTGCACACCTGCAACATCATGAATGCACCCTATGGCACTTTTTGCATTGCAGTTGCAATGCAAAAATTAGCTGGTTTTTCAGGCTCCTTTTTTGTTTGAACCTTCGCCACTCCGTTTGGTTGCTGCGGCAACAATGCAGAGGAAAAAGAGGTGGCTCCAGACCGCCCTTTTTGGGTGGTCTGTAAAGCTCCTATGTCTGTAGTAGCCAGGATGCAGGAAGATCTCGCCTTTGCCGCAAGAAGTGCAGGTCCTCATCATGTACCACAGTTGTCATTCTGTCTGTACCCTCTCATTCTGAGTTTCATTTCTTGATGGGAAGTGGGTGCCCTGATTTCAATGGGGCTGCTTTAGCCTGACCACTCCAGGCTTTAGTTATGATCTCTAAAGGTGCAATGCAAAGTGCTGAATCTACTGTATTTGGAGGCTGGAGTTCAGCACTTAGGATAGCTCTGCTAAAGCCTGGACTAAGGTCCAAAACTCACTGCAGAAATAATCCTGTTTGAGACCACTTTAACTGGAATTCTAGGAACTGTAGTTTCGTGAGACATGTAGCCTTTTCCGTGAGAGAGTTCTGGTGCCACAATATACTACATTTCTCAGGATTCCTTAGCACTGAGCCAGGGCAGTTAAAGTGGACTCAAACTGGATTATTTCTGCAGTGAGTTTTGGACATGAAATGGTTCTCTTGGAGATCAGACTAAAAGCAGAGCCACTCACTTCTCCTGGGTGGTAGGAAAGTGTACAAGTGTATCAATACTATTTATAAACAAAAAGTCAGAAACCAGAGCTGAGCCAGCCACACATTGAATGAATACCACATCTATGTCTACCTATGCATATAGGTTGTAATACAGAGAGAAACATACTATGAGTAATATAGGAAAGGGAGAAGGGGATTGTGGAGCAAGCAATATAAAAGTCCAAGGGACAAGTATTCACTGTTCTCTCACCCCCCACAATGGCTGAGTGGTGTAGTAGGCTTTCTATATGCTAGACATGGGCAAGTGAGAGCCATCACCCTCTGCTTCTCCAGATGGGCCAAATCACCATTTTTGACACAAACAGAAATGACATAACTGCTCCCTGGCTTCATTTTTCAGCTGAAAAGGTTTTGTGGTATTTCAGATCCTTGTTGGGGTAATGGGAGGCAGGGGGATTCAGGCCACCCTTTGTTTGTGGTAATTTGTCCACTTTCACATTTTTGGCTGAAAAAAAATCCTTAAAAACAAATAAAACTCACAGAAGAGTGAACTGGGCATGGAGGGTGTCTTTTGGGAGAATCACAAGCATGAACTTGATAGCATCCCAGTTTTGAAGTGCACTTATTTTGCAGGGTTGCTGTCCCTTCTCTTTCCTACTTCCACATGCATTCATTAATGTTGAATAAAGCTAGAGTCAATTGTTCTCAAATATTTTCTTAAGACATTTGCCCCCCGTCAGTTTGCATGTTGAACATTACATGCAGCTGGAAGAATCTATCTCTGTTTATCAATGCATGCTTTACTTTCTACCTAAAAGTGTGTTTACTAGAGTGTGTGTTAGCGAGAACTGCTCTTTTCTCATGGATTAGCTGTACATGTAAAAGGCTCTGCTGGAATTCAGCCAAGCACTAGCAAAGTACCTCCATTAAAAGAAAAATACTTATCTGTATTTTTGGAAACTCACATGGAGGTAGCATTGTGTAAAGTTGCAGGGCAGCTATAATTGATCTATCATGCTGATGCAGACAGAAAATGGTAGCAAGATTATATTTTCAACTATAATTTGCCCCATGAATGTTTTTGCTGAGGTAACTACAAACCTCCGTTAAATTTTACTATTCAGGATAACCCCTTTTGAGGTGGAGAATGAGACTCCACTACTTGTTCAAATGAATACACTAAGCTACTTAGTGCCCACATGATTCTGATTTCAGGAGCATAGTGATTTCACTAAAATAATCTCTGGTGTTTCAGATTAAAGGGTAAAAAGCAGCCTCCTTAGTGGAGCTTCTTCTGAATGTCATTTTTATTTCTTTATGTATTATGCTGAGCTGGCATTATCATTCAGGTGAGAAAGTAATATTTTACTGAAGATGACTGGATAAAGTAATGCTCCATATTACCTATGAAAGTGGGATTTTATTGCAAGGAGTCAACTGTTTTCAACAGATAACAAAAATACTGTTTCTTGCAACATGCTACTGTTTTTAGGTTTTTTTAAAAATTCTTAACATGTTAGAGGCTTATAGCATTCATAAGTCATGAAGTATTATTCTAGTACTACTTCAAGCACACCAAGTGCTTTTAGTTTAGAATGACTAGCAACTTAACCAAAAATCCAGAAGATTCTGTACATGTGCAAACTCCCTCATCATGTATTGGCCAGGAAATGCTTTAACAGGTTAGGGCCAAAACAGATGGCCCAAAAGCAGCGTGGTGGCAGTGATACTAGGGTTAGGGAGCACATACCAACTGCACGCTCCCTAACCCTAGCCACCATGATTGTGTGGCCCTGCCCACACGTCTCACACATTGGTCACATTGCACTGCGCCCAAATGGTGTGGCACACCTGCGATGTCACCACGCTATCCTGTGGCACTTGTGGTGTTGCAATTGCGATGCAAATTTTTGCTGGACAGCGGTACCATACTGTTTGGTTGCTGCACAAACGCTATGCAGCAAAGAGAAGCAGCTCCAGCCTGCCTTTTCCACGTGGTTTGCATTGGCCCTTAGACATATTTACTTATGTATTACAGGGGAGGGAGGTCGGGTATTGGGTAATAAGATCTGTTTTAAATTGTGCTTTGTTTTTAATTTGTTGTACCCTGCTCTGAGTGTTATACAGAGAAGCGGGTTATAAATTATTATTATTATTATTATTATTATTATTTCTTTAAGTAAGCACCTTTCTCTCATAGCCTTTTGTGTCATTCATGTAAACATGGAGCATTCAGAAACAGTGGCATCATAAAGGGAATGTAGAGAGTTCAGATCAAACCAGGTGATACCCCAGAGGAAAGGTGACACCCAGTTGACCCCTCCTCCCTGTTCTGTGCAGTAGTTGTGAGCATGTGCCCTTCCCAGGTGACACCCTTCGCACTGGATGAAACCCCAGCTAGTGATGCTGCTTCCTCTGTCACCAATAGGTGAATGGCTGCTGTTGCTGCTGCCTGTGGATGTTTCTTATGCCACTTTAGCAATTTTGACATCACATGGGAGGGTCCAGTATTGTAGTTAATTCTTATGTCTGCATTGTTTGCTTTTGGAGCATAAGAAATAAGTATGTAAATAGGAAATTTGGAAGGGGACTGATGTATGAAAGCTCCTTCATTTTAATGTCTCTGGACTCTTTCATACAAGGCTAAATTGGAAGAATAATTTAAGGTCAATTCGAATGCAATCATGGGTTTTACGTTCTTGCGAATTAACTCTTCGCATGCAAATTCGGGCAAGAGGGAAGCCAATTCGAATGCAATCATGGGTTTTATGTTATTGCGAATTAAAGCTTCGCATGCAAATTCAGGCAGGAGGGGGTTATTTTCGGGTAATGGGAAGTAATTCCAAACGGAGCAGGGGTTCATGTAAATTCGCTAAACAAGCGAATTTACATGAATCCGCATTGGCTCCATTTGGAGTTGGGAGAAATTCCTCCCCGTTTGAAAGAGTCCTTAGAGAGACAGCTATTCTGATGAGATAAACAAGTGCCCATGTCATTAGATGCATGAATTGCCTCTGCTCCACCAAAATTAGGTGAACAAAATTAGATGCATGAATTAGATATCCATGAATTGAATATGCACCACCAACAATGGGACATAGATTAGCATAAGATACATATGCTAATTTATATTGATAATTACAGTATTATGAATGAAACAAGAATGAAAGCCACCTCACCAATGAGATACAATGCTACAGATCCCTTGCCAGGAATAATTAGACTTTCTTTCTGCTTAGTCTCCTGTCTAAGCACTAACAATTAATGGTCAGCTTCACACCCCTATCCTTTCTTCTGGTGATTCATTATCTTTCAACTGGACCTTTGCAACTGGCAACCCTATAGAGCAAGGACAGTGTCTGTAAATAAAAATAAATAATTTTTTATAAAATTTATATTGCCCTTTTGCTGGAGCAATCAAAGAGGCTTACAATCTTTAAAAACCATACAACAATATATATAAAGTGACCCCCCTGAAAAAAGAATTAAACAAATACTATTAAAATTGCATAAAATGCTTAAAGGATAAAAATAACAACAATTTCAAAACAATAACAGTGGCAGAGCCATCATACCTATGTGGGGGGATATTTGGTCAAGTGATTTATTCTGGGAAGACCTGCCGAAAGAGATCCATCTTGATGGCTTTCTTAAAGCCATCTAGGTTGGTAATTTGATGGATCTCGTCCGGCAGGTCATTCCATAAAGTGGAAGCGACTGCAGAAAACGTCCTCTGGGAGGTCGCAACCAATTTGGTCTTCACTTGTTGCAATAGGTTCCTCCCAGAGGATCTGAGTGTACAGGGCAGATTATATGCAAGCAGTCAATTCCTTAAATAAATTGGGCCCAAGCTAAGTAAGGCTTTAAAGGTAATAACCAACACCTTGTACTGCGCCCGGAAACTAGTAGGCAGCCAGTGGAGTGACTTCAGTATCGGTGTAATATGGTCACTCCTTGGTTCCCGTAATTAGCCTGGCTGCCATGTTGTGTACCAACTGAAGTTTCTGGACTAGGCACAAGGGTTTCTCCATGTAGAGTGCATTGCAAAAATCGAATCTTGAGGTTACCAGTGCATGTACTACAGTTTTGAGGTCCCCTGGTTCTAGGAAAGGGCACAGCTGGCATATCAGCTGAAGCTAATAACAGGCACTCTTGAATGTCACATTCACCTGATCTCTCATGTGAAGCGATGAGTCAAGCAGTGCCCCCAGACTGTGAACACAGTCATTTGAGGAGAGCATGGACCCCTCTAGGACTGGAGGTTGCAGCCCAATACCTGGTTTAGGGGCCTCTACTGTAATTACCTCCATTTTGTAAAGTAAGACAGATGGCCACCCTAATTGTGGTTGTGGCTGTGCAGTCTGGTGGTAATAAGGACGTTTAGTAGATAGTCCTGACATTTTAGGGGAGAAGGGGAGACTAGCTATCCTGCTAAACATTATACAGCATTGTATTTGTACCTACTCATTGATTTTTTTAAAATGTGGGATCAGTTCTGAATGTGTAAATTACAACAGCTGTAAATTGTCTTATGGACCAAAGATTATTAGCTATATAGGGGGCCAATCTTGCATTTTCAAAATGATTAACTAAACGAAAAGATTGGACAACACTGTCAAACTTTAAAAGGTTTTAATTTTCATTAATTGGAAAAGAAAAGGCATGCGTTTAACTACCTCTTGAAATAATTAGACTTAAAAAAATCAACCTTTTTTTGGATTGTAGCTTAAATGAAAGTGTAACCAATAATATTCAGGGAGCATCTCTGCAGTTCTAGTGCTCTTTGGCATAGCTTATTTGTTTCTCTGTGTGTTTGTATATTTTTAAAGTAGCTCTGATTTTCATCTTGCTCAGAATGAAAATGATACAGTCCTTGTGCTCTAGTGAGTTAGAATTCTAATCCATTATGTTGTAATATTATATTACTGTGCTTTATCTATAGAATTTAAAAAGATATACCATATATACTCAACTATAAATCGAGCCTGCGTATAAGTGGAGGGCAGCTTTTGGGGCCAAAATCAGGGAATTTGATATGACCATGGATTAAGCGTAATACGTATAAGATGAAAGGGGATTAATAAAAGAGACTCGCCAGATGAAGTTTGACCAGGCAGAGTCCTCCCCTGAAAGCCCTCCAATTACAGTACTGGGAGACAGGATCTGGTTTAAAGGAGCCCCTTCTTCCTTTTCTCCTTGGCAGTCCTCCTCCCCACCTTGGATGCCTCTTAGGATACATCCAAGGTGGGGAGGAGGCTCAGGGAGCCAGAGCTAACCCTCCACTCTCCCCTCCACCTGGCTCCACCCTGGCTCCCTGAGCACTTTTTCATAAGGGGTTGAAGACCTTCCTCTTTGATTCACTGGATTAAGCTGCTGAGATATACCAGAGGTTCACTCTTTGGTGAAAAGGGTTTTTAGAAAGAAACATTATTAACTGACAGCATGCAAACAAACAAAATCTGTAGGTCTATGTCCCATATCACTAAAATTTAGTTACAGTTGTTTCTTATATAACATATTTAATAATATCCTACCCAAAGTAGCCTTGAAGTTTTTTACACACACACACATGTTCAAGATTTCACAAGGAAAAGTCTTAGAAAGGTCTGTCAGGTAGTTGTGGAGCAGCAAAAACTTGGCTTTTCTTGCCCCGTCATGGCTTTATGGTGCTCCTGTGGCATGCAGTGTGTAAATGGCATGCCACCAGAGTGCCCTGAAGCTGGCTGGGCAATGTGAACCTGGCTTCCAGCTGGCTTGGGGGTATGCATCATGCATATACCATGTCCCCAAGCTGGCTGGAAGCTGGCTTTTCACAGTAGTCTGTACCAGCTCTTACTCCGGAGTTTGTAAATTCTACCAGAAAAGACAGAAGCATGTCCTCTCATTGTCTTATGATGCTTTAAACAAGTGCATTCTTTCTGTTCTGTGAAGCAAGGCAAGGTGATCCAGTAACTCAGTATGTTGCTTAAAATTGCTTGGCAACTGCTTCCAGCGGGCTTCAGCAAATGCTCTGGACAACAGATAAAAGGAAATATAATTATATAAACATCTGTCCTCAGTTATTCTCATAGCGATAGAGACTGAAGACAGGGCTGAACCCCTGAGACCTGATAAAGGGATCCTTTTTCCTGTTTGTATGGGGACCCTGTTTGGATTGTGTCCCTAAGAGTTATAATGGCTTGGAAGTAGCTGCAACTGAAGTACCTAGAAGGTGATAGCTCTGAGAGCATGTAGTTGGAAAACACTGCATTGAAGATTCTAAATTATGCAAGAATGCAGATTGTTTTGTGCATGTTTGTGCACCAAGTGGTTATCTATATAAATGGTGTTTTATTGCCCTTGTTCATTGGTATGGGAATTTTGGGAAGTGTTTAGTTCATTTTTTAAATTAGTTTTCCTTTCAACAAGAGTCTGGAAGTTTTTCAGAGTCTTTCGACAGATTGCTAGCAGGATTTGACATTGACTTATAGTTGAATCCTCAAGTTAGGTTAGGGAGATTAACCCTCCCCCATTATCCACCATTCTTTCATTTTGCCAGTATTGCACTCCACTCATGCACTGGAATTACTTAGGCATGTTATGTGCATTCAAGTCGTTTCCTACCAATGGCAACCCTAAGGGAACCCTATTACAGGGTTGTTCTTTTTTTGGGAGGGGGGCAAGATTGTTTAGATTGGGTTTGTCTTTGCCTTCCATTGAAGGTGAGAGAGTATGACTTGCCCAAGGTCAGCCAGTGGGTTTCTTTGGCTAAGTGGTCAAAGCCTGGTCTCCAGAGTAATAATCCAGTATTCAAACCTGTAGACCATGTTGGATTTTAGGTACCACTAAAGTATAGTTCCAAATGTTCCAAAATGTTACAGCAAACCTTGAATGGAGAATTTTCATAAACCTATGCTTTTTAAAATGGGCTTGCTGCAGACAATATTTTACAAATCAAGGGTTGTTTTTTAACAAATGATTTGAGCATGAATGAGACCAAAGTATTGATGAAATGGGTGTGAAAGCTTCATAAGGCTTTGGCTCACAGTTCCTTGGCAATAAATACAAATTTGTTTCTCACATGTCACCCAAGACCATACTTCTGTCAAAGCCGTGCTTTAGTTGAGGATGCAACTTTTGAACTAAGCAAACAAAATAGTTTTTTAAAGTTCAGTTTTGAAGGGATCAGTTGTCTGAAACAACAACTGAATTTATAGAAACATCCTTATTTTCCCAATCCATAAATTTTGGGAAGATGACATTGGTTGCTTTAGCAATGGTTGTTAGAATTGCCAGTGCTAGCTGAGGATATATATATATATATATATATGGTTATAAATTTTATTACCATTTTAATCAAACATATACATCCACATATGACATAATATTTACATTTCATTAAAAAAACCCCACACAACATAAATATTTGACTTCATTCTACCCAGGATATCTTTTTTCCATCTCTTTCTTCTTGTTTTGTTGTTTTAGCTTAACATCTTTTAGTTGTGCAAACTATACATTAACTTATTTTCTATTGCTTATATCATTATTAATTATGATTATCCACTTAACCTTCTTTAACTTAATATTTGAGTAAATTATTTCTTTCGTTAATTTAATGTATATCATAACTCAAAATACACATTATTTCTATTTTTCATATATATATATATATATATATATATATATATCTTATCTGTCTTATACATATTGTCCTGCATCATTCTGCCTGTCTCAAATATAAATCAGTGGTTAACAAAAGTTTTCAAAATGGCAGAGATGGATAAAATGACAAGTTGGATGAGAGGGAAAAACGAGGAATATATTTTAAAAGATTGGATTATAGTTTATGATTATTTGAAAAAGAGGTGGAAGGATGTTATAGTCTGGAGATACTGTGAATCTGGACTTGTAAAAGGCTGTATAATGACAGGATATATAAATTTTTTAAAGCAAAATGAGATGAAAATTCTACATGTTGCATTACTTCCCTAAATTCACTGTTCCAATTTCACCTCTGTTTAAATCCAGATGTAGAAACAAGACCTTTAGAGCGCAACCCCCTTTATAGATTTTGTTCAGTTTATATCTGTTTTTTGGAATACCCTGAAAAGTAGAAGCCTCTTCAAGGCTCTTTATTGGTCCCCTCCCCAGTTTTACTCTTCCACTCCCTCCCTGGAATCACCTATTTTTTGTTCTCCTAAGCTGAGGGGGGAGCCAGCCCAGGTAGAAGGATCATCATTGTCACCTGGTCTCTGATAGCTGGCGCATGAGTATGTCAACTAACAGAACAATGGCATTGATGAAGCTACATCTTCTGAAATGCACTTGCCTCCCCTCCCTCTTTTGATATCATGTGATGTGGGGAACTCAGGATAGTATCTCAGTAGAGGATACTTGCTGCCGCAGGTTCTCGTTCTCCTCCTACTCAAGATGTTTTGGAAAATATGTGGTGAGAACATGTGATAGAGCCTTCCTAGTGGTTCCTCCCAAGTTGTGGAACTCCCTTGTCCCTTCACCAGGAGGACTTGTTGGCTGCCTCGCTGCTATCTTTCTCCCAGAAGATAAATACTTCCCCCCCCTTTAATTTAAGGAGCTGTTTGGGGTTTTGTATGTTGCTGGGATATTGTTCTTTTGTTTTATGTCCTAAGTGTTTTTTAATGCTGTTCATAGCTGCTTTTAAACTTGTGCTTTTAAAATAGAATTTTAAAAATAATATTTAATTGTGTTTTAACTTGTGTACTATGAGGTTTCTTTTTAATGGTATTGTGCTTTAAAATGTTGTATGCTACCTTGGATGCCACAGTGGGAGAAGAGTGGAGTATAAATTAATTAAATAAGAATAATAAATGGATTTCTAAGAAGTCTGGCAGTGGGGAGAAAACTGATTAAGTTATTCAGTCTCTTTATGAAAATGAATAATTTAACTTAGCACATATCTACTTTTTCATACAGTTTGATTTAGTTTTGTAAAAGAAGAAGAATAAGAATAAGAAGAAAATCCTTTAAGATTGTTTATATAGTTATGAACAAGTAAGTCTTGTGGAGTTTCCAAAGACAACCCTCACTTGGAGTCCATTTCTGTCAAACTCTCAAGTTCATTCTGTCCTCTGTCTCTGCAGCTATGGGGCCAACGTAACACTTTCATACTAAAATACTCAAAATGTAATGAATTTTGTTTACCTCAAAACAGTGCTATTTAAATGTTTTATCTCCCACTTGATGGAGGATATGAAGTTTTTTAATGTAGTGTGCATATTTTCATTCACACATTCATGTATATTTTTATAATTGTAACAATTTAGTTGTTTGAGTATTGGGCTCCAACTCTGGAGACCATGGTTCGATTCCCAGCTTGGCCATGAAACCCACTGTGTGACTTTGGGCAAGTCATATGCTCTCAGCCTTAGAGAAAGGCTATGGAAAACCTCCTCTGAACAAATCTTGCCAAGAAAACCCTATGATACATTCACCTTAGGGTGGCCATAAGTTGGAAATGACTTGAAGGCACTGGAATTACCTTTTCTTTCTGTTTCTGCACAAGAACTATTCTTGCCATGGATGTCATATATAGTAGCTGTCACCATTTCTTACTTATATTTATGTTGGCATGTTTGTACACCATATTTAATAAGTATATTTTCAGAAGCATTTGAAATTTAGTTCCCAAGGTTGTACTTGTTGCTTTGTGTATGCCTTTCCAGTAATTTCTTACATGGGGCATTCCCACCATATATGAAACCATAATCCTATATCTTTCCTGCACTTTCAACAATTTTTTGTCCAGTTTTGTATATTGTGTTAATTTTTACAGGAGTTCAGTACCAGCGTGCTTCCATTTTAATGAAATTTTCTTTTTTTTTTTAAATATATTTTATTTTATTAAAACCACAAACAACTACAAAAAATTACATACAAACATCAATAAACAAACAATCAATCAAACAAACAAAAATATTATTGAACTTTCCTTGTTCTCTTTTATGAATCTTCCTAAATCAGCTAATGTCACCTTATTTGCATGTATTTTATCTAAATGAAATCTTCTTTTACACTTTTTTATTATTTATTTATTTTTTTAAAAAATAATGAAAATATCACAGATGAATGTGGAAATAGGGCAGAAGCCATTTACAAAATGGCAGAAAACATTTCCTCCAGTTTTTTTTAGTTTTTTTTTTTAATGAAGCCAGGATGTGGTCAGGAGAAAACACAATTACAACACGTTTCTTTTTTGTCCTTGTTTTTTGTGCAATGTACCACCTCCATCATGCCGAAACTGTAACAAGACTATCTGTGGTGTAATATGAGTTAGCTATCACTGCTGTGATTTTCAGTATACCAGTCTCCCTGTGCTTTACAAAGAAGTGGCATCCTGCCTATCAAGTCCTATGATTCCCATTTCCTTGCTCCCATTCTCATGGCTTTGGTAAAATGTTAAAAAAAAAAATCAACTTTCTGTACTACTGATTTTTGGCTCTTAGTAGTACAATCCATTTAATCTTTCTCTGAGACATGAGACTTTTCAGAAGCCTAGCTAAATTGAAGGTAGGTAGCACCTAACAAGAATCAAATGGCAGCCCCGCCTGAGCTTCTGGAGGCAGTTATAAAACCTGGCATAACACCTGAAAGATCCTAGAGTGCTCCAGGACCTGCAAGTAGAGCTTCCCATGTAGAATTTGTATTTCGTAGGCAGAGTAAACCAGAAGGTGGTGTAAAACTAGATTATGTCTTGTTTCATAGTGCTTTTACTTATGGCCAAAATACATGTGAAGTTAAATGTGTCTTTGAACCTAGTGTACATTTTGTAAAATTCAAAGAATAGCTAGCAGTGATAATTATGAGGATTAAACCAAGTGGTTTAGGGGAATTAACTCCTTCTTCTCCTGCTGTGATCCTGATAAAAATAATTCCTTTGAAGTGTTGCCTTGAGTGGAATATTGCCAAATCTCACATTTAACATCAGTCTAATTAGGCCAGGGATGACAATTATGTGGCCCTCTAGGTGTTGCTGAACCATAATCTCCAGTATTTATTACCATTAGATTTGAGAGGGCATTGATTCCTGGGAGATGCAGTTAAGCAGCATTTGGAAGGCTCTTAAAAGGCCCTTACACTACCATTTAAACTCTAGCATCTTACAACTTTTGTATTAAATTTAGAGGCATATCTGGGTAAAATCTAAGGAATCTAGGGTAAAATCTCACGTTAGGGTAAAATTTTGTGTCCTGTTTGAATGGAATGGCTACCATCTCATGGCCTTGCAGATGGATTTTCAAGCCTTTTTTAAAAAAAGCTGGATTGTGAACTGAATAAAAATACATGGGACTAACAGGCTGTACAAACTGGCCATACAATGCTCACCCTGACTCAACCCTCAGGTCAGCATGATGGCGCGCACCACCCCACTCCTCTGGCACTGCATCTAGATGATGCCGCGCCAAAGGAGTGCCAGAAAGTCATGGTGCCAGTGGGTATGGCACTCTTTCTGCAGTGCAGAAAGGGAAGATTGGGGCTGCAGCATGCAGTTGACACAGCCCCATTCTGGTGCTAAAATGGGCAGCCTGTACAGCCACTAAGTCAACAATTGAAGATCATGTAGTTTAAATAGCTTGTGAGTGGGGGCTCTCTCTGGAGGCCTGTGAAGAATATGTTTGGCTTTTCCTTTTGTCAATATACACTATGCTTCCATATCCATGGTTCTTCATCCACACATTTCACCCTCCACTGCTTGAAAAATATTAAAAATATAATTTCCAAAAAAGCAAAGTTTATTTTTTTATATAAAGGACACCATTTTACTACCCCACAGTATATAATGAGACTTGAGCACCCATGGACTTTGGTATCCATGAGGTGGTGCTGAAACCAAACCCTAGTGGATACCGATAACCCACTGTATGTTAATGAAATCATATCCTGCATTTGCCAATGTATGCAGTCATTGGTCATGTGATGCCAGTATACTTAGACAATTCTTAGCTAATATGCTGCACATCCAACTATAGATCTAAGCTGAAAATGGAGTACTGTCATAAACATAAAGCAAGTTATTTCATTTAGGAGCTAAGCAAAGATTGAAGCTATTGCTACAAAGATGTGGTGGTGGGGATTTCACTTGGAAACTCTGGATCAAGCTTAGATATATGAATGTGTGATCCAGCACTCTTTTTGAAATAGTGGACATCTGAATGCTTCTAGAAGCATATAAGCAAAGAATAAAAGCAATAGGATTCTGCTTGCCCACAGTGAATAATATTAGTTTGCTTGCATTACCTTCTTTCAATGTTTGATATCACTTTCATCATATAGAAAGAACATTTAAATCACTATTCTAGACTATCATTTAGAAATCAGTAAGTGTTCTGAGAAGTTTTCCCCTGTTTAATTCCTTGATAATATAATGCATGTGGATGTGCAGATTGATTGCAACATATGACTCTGATACTCATATCAAATTTACTATGCATGCAAATTATTTCAGCTTTTGATTGCACACGTTGTGTAATCTCTGGGTGGTTTGCAAAGGCATTACTGATATGTATGGTACGTCTTGCTTTGAAGAACTGAGGTTCATGCAATAACTGTAGAGAACAGAGCACTTGCTCTGTTCTTTTGTTTTCTGATCCATAGGTCTGGGGAGAGGGACAGAAACCTGTGGAACAGTAGCACATTCACCTTTTTGGTACATCAGAGGTTGTGGTCTGTGCTAAGGAAAGGGCTGTGCTCATCTTGGAATCTAGTATTTGCTGAAATACGAGTATTTATGTGATGGGATTTCCCTATCTCAACGCCAGCCTGCAGCTTCTAATTCTACTGTCATTCTTCAATTTATTCCTGAGCTCCCCAATATTCTGTGCAGCTTTTAAGGATACATAGGTCAGAATGGAAATAAGGGGGTTGCACACGGAAGAAAGGGTATCTGATCTTGATTCTATTTACCAAATCTGTTCCATCAGGGAAGGAATTAATTAGATGCCAGCCTTGAAATTCTGTTCTTAAAAACCTTCACAAAAAGAGAGTGAACAGTAGTGGTTTTTTAAAAAATACTAGTAATGGAATACAGGGAGAGAAACTGACACAAATTCCCAAACTATTTGACAGACCTGGTATTTTGAAAAGTAGCAGAACAGAAATGTAGGTTGAAAGGTGGGTGATTCATTCTCTTTAATGTAGTTGTCATCTGTTGCTTTCATTCTTTTTTTCTTATCCTCTGTGGCAATTGCAGTCTAAGCTAACAAGACCTACAGGAAACATGACTTGGTGGAGATGGTGCCTCTTCCTACTTCAACGGGGAGTGGTATGCATCTCTAAAAACAGGTTGTGGTCTAATAAATATTTCATGGAAGCCGTGAGTTGCTTGTTTGAACCAAGAGGTCCCAGAATTGATGCTTATTCCCATCACGCACTGTGTGGCAGTATATTAAAATAAATAGATCTGAGAGACAAAAGTACGTAGATAGAGGATGTGGCAATAATGCATCTCTGCCTGCACATGAAATAAAGACAGAGGACATATTCTCTAGACACATTAAGGAAGAATAATAATGGAGACAGTGGTAAAACTGAAATTTGAGCTTACCAAGTGATTCAGGAGCAGTTAGATCTTTTGAATTTGGGAGCCTATTATCTTGTTTCAGCTCACCTCATGAATCAGCAATGTAATCTGCTCACAGCTTGAATGCCTCAGCATCCCCTGTCAGAAATGCTGTCAGAAAATCAGTGAATGCCTGATTGTGAACTTGTCAATGTGACAAATAGGGCACACAGATAAAGCTGATTTGTGTGTGTGTGTGTGTGTTCACTTTGCGTGAGTGAAGCAGTAGCACATGGTGGGCAGTGAATAAAATATTTGCAAAAAACAAAAATGAGAAGTATTTTCTTAAACAAGCATTTTTACAGTGTGCTTCTTCCCCTCTTCTTCTTCCTCCCTATTACTTTTTAAAAAGCTATAGACAGAGAAATTCATGCTGCGCCCCACACAAGTGAGAAGCTAATCCAGCTGTTTAGGAATAAAAGTGAGTTTACATTTCTGGCCACACTACAGCAGCGGGCATCAACTTCTGGTGTCATTCTCTCCATCCGAGAATTGGAGCAAAGGTAAGAGGAAACTGGTTACTTCTATAAATCATTACTGGTGCAAATTATGTAATCATATACTGCATGCATAATGCTTTGTATCATAGGATTGAATTAAAGTTGTGAACCTATGCTCTGAAGAAACAGATGCCTGAACCCTATTGGTTAGTCCAATCTTGAATAGACCTATCAGATGAATTGCTGCATAGTGAGTAAAGACATTGGTTCAATGAGTCTGTGCTAGCTGAAAACAGGATTCTGTCTCTGATTCAATAGATTTCAGGTTTTTTGGTCTGGTTTGGTTTGGTTTTTATGTTGAGCTAAGAGGCATGCATGCTATGCTTCAGAACTGACTCCACATAAGCTCTTGTGCAACTCAGAAAAGGCAGTGGCTGAACACATTTTTAAATAGGTAGCATATATGACAAGAGTAATCTCAGGGGGTTGTAAAAGTTCTTATCAGCAAAGATGGTACAAAGGTACAAATTGGTTATGCTAACATTAAACATAATCATGCAACTGTGTTAATGGTCATTTTTATTTCAGATATATGAGGAAGATCTATTCATAGTCCCTAAAAAGACTTCGATTAGTTCTGATGATCTTAGCCAGGAGTCACATTTCTTGTGCATGACTAACAGCATTATCATCATGATTTGTGCCTTGTGCCTTAATTTACAAAAGTGGAAGTGTCCTCTACTTCCTGCTTCAATCTCATTTCAGAATAGAATCATAGAATCATAGAGATGGAAGAGGCCACAAGGGCCATCCAATTCAACCTACTGTCATACAGGAAACCCTCTGACATGCAGGAATAGGTTTTCATCCCACAGTGGCTTTGCCACAATCCCACAATCAATTTGACCAGGAGACCTATCCGTAGAACTGTCTACATCGAGTGTATTTACCTGACCCTGAAGATCAAAAACAGTTTGGGGATTCTGTTAGTTTATCGTCCACATCGTAATCTAACAGACTCCCTAACTGAGCTGACACAGCTGGTCTCGGAGCTGGTGCTGGAGTCCCCCAGGCTTCTTGTCCTGGGAGACCTCAACATCCTCTTCGAGGCCAGTTCATCAGATCTGACAGGTGCAGCTCGGGAGTTCATGGATACCATGACAACCATAGGCCTGTCCCAATTGATCTCGGGGCTGACACATTGTGCAGGTAACACACTCGATGTGGCCTTTTGTATAGAACAGGACAGTCCGTGGACAGAAGTCATTGGGACTACTGCCCTGTCATGGACAGACCACTTCCTGGTCAAGTTAGGATTAAAGGATTAAACCTATATACTCCCCAGGAGTGGAGGACCTATTAAGATGGTCCGCCCTCGAAGGCTGATGGAACCCAAAAGGTTCCAAGAAGCCTTAGAGGGATATTTGGTTGGGAATGACGGCGATTCTGTTGATGCCCTGGTTAATACCTGGAACACTGACCTCACTGGGGCTATAAACAGTATCGCTCCTGAGCGTCCTCTCCAACTCGCTTCAAATAAACAACCATGGTACACACAAGATCTTCGGAGGATGAAGTGAGAGACGAGATGACTAGAGTGCCATTGGCTTCAACATAGACGCTTATCTGACAAGGCACTGCTAGAGAACCTATTAAGGTCCTATGGAGCGGCAGTTGATGCAGCAAAGAACTCATTTTATGTTGCACGTATTGCATCGGCAGATTCTTGTCCAGTAGAGCTATTCAGGGTGGTCAAAGATCTAATTCGGCCCCTCCCACCCTGAATCCTTTATTAGAACCGACAGTCGCCTGCTGTGACACTTTTAATGACTTTTTTGCCAATAAGATCTCTCAGATAAGGGCCGATCTGGACACTGGCATTAATGCAGAATACATAACAAAGGCATCCAGAGACTCCGTGGACTCGATTAGACTGGATCATCTTGAGTTTGTGAGTATTGATGTGGACAAGCTCCTTGGAAGTGTTAGGAAGATGACCTGCTCACTCGATTCCTGCCCATCTTGGTTTACCTTTCAAGGAGGGGACAAGGTGACAACATTACTCCAATTTGTTGTCAATGCGTCCCTCAGGGAGGGCAAATTTCCACAGGCACTGAAACAGGCCGTGGTTAAACCACTCCTAAAAAAACTCTCCCTGGATCCCTTGATAAGAAATAATTATAGGTCGGTCTCATTGTTACCATTTTTGGGCAAAGTGATCCAAGCTGCCTGACAGGGCTTCCTCTCTCTCATCTCCATCCTTTAATCTCTGTCCAGAACTCAGCTGCATGTATTATCACATCTGCTCACTGCTTTGACCATGTTTCTTCTCTTTTATCCTCCCTTCGCTGCCTCCCCTTCCCCTTCCACATCCAGTACAAGCTTTTGTTGTTGACTTTCAAAGCCCTCCACGGACTGGCCCCTCCTTACTTGTCTGAACTTCTTTCTCCTCACACTCCTTCTCCTACCCTCTGTTCTGGTAGTCAAGGTCTCCTGTCCCAGCTGAGGATTTCCACTGCCCCGTTCCGGATTCGTCCCTTCTCACTTGCTGCCCCTCACTCCTGGAACCTTCTTCCCCCACATGCACGCCTCATCACTTCCCTAACCAGGTTCAAAACTGAGTTAAAGACTATATTATTTAGGGAAGTATTCCCAGGACTGTGCCATCCGCCCTAGGATGCCTCCTTTTAACTTTGTATTAAGAAGCCGTGCCCTCCCTCCAGTCCATCTCCCTTGGTCCTCGCCCCAGAGAGAGAGAAGAACCACCGGACCTCACCCCCTTTCCCATCACCTTCCCCTCTTCCTTTTGTGTTGTCTCTTTTAGACTCTAAGCCTGAGGGCAGGGATCCGTCTAATTTAAGATTGTATGTACAGCACTGTGTAAATTTACAGCGCTATATAAATAAAAGGTTAATAATAATAATAAATAATAATAATAATAATAAATGAAGCTGATTATCTAGACCCATTTCAAACCAGGCTTCAGGACGGGATATGGAGTCGAGACAGCCATGGTCTCCTTGGTCAATGATCTCCCTCTGGCCACTGACAGGGCTGTTGGTGCTCTTGGAAATCTCAGTGGCATTCGATACCATAGACCACGGTATCCTTCTGGAATGCCTGAAGAGGATGGGAATTGGAGGCACTGTTCTGCAGGGGTTCCGTTCCTACCTCTCAGGCAGGTTCCAGATGGTCAAGCTGGGAGACAGCTGCTCTTGTAAAAGGGAGCTGACATCTGGCATTCCTCAGGGTGCCATTCTGTGTCCCATGCTATTTAACATTTACATGAAGCCACTGGGAGAGATCATCCGGAGACATGGGGCGCTGTGTCATCAATATGCTGATGACACTCAAATATATCTCTCCATGTCTCCGACTGCTGCAGTGACCAAGGATGGCATCTCTTCTCTAAATGCCTGCCTGGAGTCGGTAATGGGCTGGATGAGAGAAAACAAACTTAAGTTGAATCCAGAGAAAACGGAGATACTTGTGATAGGCTCTCCCAGCCCAGGGATAGAGATCCTCCAACCTGTCCTGAATGGGGTCACACTTCCCCTAAAGGACAAAGTACGTAGTTTGGGTGTAATACTGGACTCGTCGCTCCAGCTGACACCTCAGGTGGAGGCGACAGCCAGGAGCGTGTGGTATCACCTAAGGGTGATACGCCAACTGCATCTCTACCTGGGCAGAGAGGACCTTGAAGCGTTGATACATGCACTGGTAACCTCTCGTCTGGATCTCTGCAATGCGCTTTATATGGGGCTATCTTTGTACCAAGTCCGGAAGCTTCAACTAGTCCAAAATGCTGCTGCCAGATTGCTGACTGGGGCATTAAGAATAGATCACATCACCCCGATATTAAAATCTTTACACTGGCTACATTTCAGCTTCCGGGCACAATATAAAGTGTTGGTCGTTACCTTTAAAGCCCTATATGGATCAGGCCCAAGTTACTTGAAGGATCGCCTCTCCCTACATAATCCACTCCGCACCCTCAGAACATCAGGGAAAAATTGACTGGAAGCCACCAATACAAGATTGGTGGCAACCAATAAGAGAGCATTCTCTGCCGTGGCTCCGAAACTCTGGAACGACTTGCCGGAAGAGATCCATCTTATTACTACTCTAGATGCTTTTTAAAAAAAGCACTAAAGACGGATCTCTTCCAGCGGGCCTATCCCCCTGACCTGATATGACAGTTTGAATGGTTCAAGGAGCGATAGTAGCTAATTAGGTAGAAAGTGATAACAGTATGGATAATTATTAAAGTTATGCGGTCCTAAGATTTTAAGTGTATGTAATAATGTATGTACATTTTTATGATGATTTTGTAATGTTTTTAATCTGTTGGAATCCCGCCTTGATCCATGGGGAGAGGTGAGAAATATAAATAATAATAATAATTATCGTTATTATTTGCTGTAGCACTGGCAGTCAACCAGTTTTCATGGAACATCTTCCCTATGTTCCAGAAATTTGTGCCATAGCCATAATTGGCCTGAGAATCACTGTAGCTGAATCTGTTGCTAAATGCTTGAGGAAATTTACATAAAAGGAATTTAGTGAATGGTGATCTGTCCTTGTGATGACTGTGCAACCTTGCAAGTGTGAAATCAGTTTGTGGTGTCAACAGTGCAGATGTTTAGGAGCAGTAAAGCATTTGAAATGGATTTATATGGATACAGTTCAAGGTGAAAGGGAAAAAAGTGAACCACAATTTTTATAGAGTGCAGTGCATGAAGAAGATAGGTCACATGCCATAGATTGCACTTGTGGTAGTTTCTTCATCACACATGGCTTTGCAACTCGTTTCTGTATCTGATTTTAGAAAGTGTTACCAACTGCTTTTGGCAAGGGGGTGACCACCTACCATTGCAATCTGAGGACAAACTAAGTCAGATGTAGCCAAATAATTCTGTAGCAGAGTCAAAGAGTTGTAAAAAAAATAATATTCAGCTATCAGTATTGGCAGTGCTCTGACCCACTTTTCATAAACAGAATAAGACTCATAGATGTAGTGCTTCTTCCAAGAGACCTGGAAGCTTTATCTTTAGTCACTTTGTATACAAAAAGCAGGTATATACAGATAACACACTCCAGCTTTTCTCTCTATACTATCAGCTATGCCACACCTACTACACAACCATTACTCTACAATTAACCCACATGTTAACATTATCTCAGTTCTCCTTTATAGATAGTTGGCTCATAGTCATCAACCAGCATCACACAGCACAATACAAACACACTACACCTTTGCCTCATGCCGTGTGCTCATGACTCAGCTATTCTGTGGATATCCCACAAAATGCCTATCATTACATATTGCCTGTTGATCAATATATTTTTTATTTGCTAGGTTAACAGCAAACTCACTCCAGCACTGATGGCTAGGCTCTTGAACTCCTGCTCCCAATTACATAATGCATCCTTTTCTTTTTCTTCTCACATGATGCCTTCGCCTCAAAATCCTGAAGCCCAGGATTTGATTAGCATGTGGCTGCTCTTCCATTTGGAAGAGGTTATTTTAATAATTTGAATACCATGAACCACAGTAAAGAAATCTGTTGGATTTATGACAAGATCATATAATAAGCGTCTGGTTCTCTTTTGTTTATGCCTCCTCCCTCATTTTCTCCCCTTAGCTCTGCTGTTTCTCTCTTTTCTGATATTGATTTGTGTAATATCTTTTATGCATTTGCATTGACTGCATAGTACAAAAGGTCAAATTAATTGTTGAGGGTCACTTGGTTAATTGTTTTTGGTGAATTAGGATTTTAGTTTCTAAAAATTAATGATGATAATATCTTTAGGCTATTTTATTAAACTACAGTGGCTGAAAGTTACAACTGAAATGCAGTAAATTCAGTAACTGTGGTTTTGATAAATACACAGCTCCCCTGAGAACAGGCAAATCTAATTTTTGCCTTTCTTGAGCAACCATGTCTGCCCTATTTAGTAGTGAGTGCAGGGGTTTAGGAACATGTACATTTTCAATATACTAAATGTTGACTTCAGTGGGATTTACCTTCCTAGTAAGTGACATTATGACTACAGACTTAATAAGTACTCACTTCACTCCAGAGCCGAGTAATTGTTCAGTGGCATAATAGCTTTTCTTGAGCAACAACAACCTCTTTTAAATGTTTAAAGTTGCATGCTTGGTTGTACAGTCTTTGCAACTCACATGTACAGAAATAAAGAATCAGAAACAAATGTCTGAGATAATTAGGAGGAAACTAGAAATTTTTCAGAAAACAAATAACATTGGGAAAAGGACCAAAGAAAAGAATATTAAATTACCCCCCTCCACACACACACACTGTTGAAATTTTGCAAAAGAAGGTAAAACGTATACACGTTACATGATTTAGTCAGATATGTTGGACATATAATTGATTAGAATTTAGTGCTGGAGATCATTACCTCCTCCTTCACAGAGCCAGAGTTCCCTGGACTCATAGAACAACAGTTAAGACAATTTAAGCCATAGGAGTTTATCACATTAGGGGCCAATTGCCATTAAAATGTTAAAATGACATTGAAGCGATGTTAAAGCAAACTTGAGCCTTCACAAATTTAAAGCAAATTTAAATCTATTTTAAAGTGGAAATAACGTTATTTCGTAATTAACGTTCATGTGTGATTTTGCAATTAAAGCAATTTCAAATTTACACTTTCTGTACAGATCTGAACTTGAAAAGATGTGGATTAATGCTCCTTTAAATCTAGTTTAACTGCAGGTTTTTTGCGACATCATGGGAAATAGCGTTGCTTAATTCTCCTTTAAATCTAGTTTAACTGTGGGTTTTTTTGCGACGTTGTGTGAAATGGTGTCGTGTAATTTCACGATTTTTCCAGGATATCTTTGGATTAACCTCTTGATCTCCCTTGTGTGATAAAGCTCATAGTATTGTACAATTCTACATAGTATTGCACAATTTGTCAGTGGTTTTTGATATATTTTTGCAGAACTATTTATGACTTCAACAAGGATGGAAGAATTTTACTTTCCTCATTGTTCTTTGTCTCCAGCATCTGAACAGACAAAAGTAACGTTCATAGCTACCTACAACAAGGTTGTCTTATTTTTATGGGTTAAACTTCAGATAATAGAAACCACTGTTTTCTGGGCATAGCATGTTTCTTCTTCATGGAGCAGTGAGAAAACAGATTCTTATAATACTTGATTCTCTTAACAAGAATTAACTTGATTCTCTTAAAAAAAATATAGGCTACCCAAAATCAAAATTACACAAATAACTGATTTGTATTTATCAGTTAAATAACTGATATAAGATGTTGTAGAGGAAATAGGCTATGGAGGGGAAAAAAGACTAAAAGATACCAAAATGCTCCATTAAGTGTAAGAATAAGGATGTTGTGAAGTCGAAGGCTTTCATGGACAGCATCCATAGTCTTTTGTATGTTTTTTTGGGCTATGAGGCCATGTTCTAGTTTAATCCTTATGTTTCACCAGCAGCTGTGGCTGGCATCTGGAAGTTGTGTTTCCTCACCAGTTTCCCTATTCTGTCTGTGACTCCTTTGATGTATGATAAAAAATACCTTCCCTTTAGATGGTTGTATGTCTTCACAGACAGAATAGGGAAACTGGTGAGGAAACACAACTCCAAACAATCTACAAACCGACCAAGAAAATCCAGCAAATGCTGTGCTCAGCGAAGGAGAGGAGACACCCTCTCAAGAGTTTACCACATACCATGCAGCTGAGGACAAGTCTACATAGGGTCCACAAAATGCAGTGTTCAAGCACAAATTAAGGAGCACAAAAGACAATGCAGACTAGGTCAGCCAGAAAAGTCAGCTGTATCAGAACTAATAATAATAATAATAATAATAATAAATGTTATTTCTAGCCCGCCCCTCTGAACAAGCAATCCCTTCCCTCACCACTCCCCTTAAGAAGAAAATTAAATCACAGTAGAGTTAAAAATATGGAAACCATGGAAAACATTATAAACCATCCTGGGCATAAAATGCTATTTTCAAACACTGAAATTCTGAACCATGCCAACAACTATCAGGTCAGAATGCACAGGAAAGCCACTGAAATCTATAAACACCTGGACAATTTCAAAAGGAAAGAAGAAACTCTGAAAATAAACAGAGTTTGGCTACCAATCCTGAAAAACACCAAAATCAAAACCCAGCCTTGGGTGAGGCGGATTTCCCAGCAGACAATGGATCTTTAAGTAAATGGACACCCTGAGGCCTTGCCATTGAACAACAGAACCATAAAGATTAAAATTTATTATATTAATTGATTGATTAAAATTAATTAATTTTTTTTAAACAATTTTCTTTCAAAAATCACACCTCACCAAATTTTCACCAAATTTTCACTAAAACTCTCCTGTTTGATTTCACCTTGGTTATAGAAAAAAGGGCTGGTGGCTCCTCCAGACTTGGTCCTGGTTACTGATCCTCTCAATCCTCTTCCTGGAGAATAGTCTCAATTCTCTTTCTGGGGAGACTGTCATGCTTGGAGTTGGGACTCCAATAGAAGTCTTTTGGTCTAATGCAGAAACTCTTACAGCTTCTTCTGAGCTTTTATCTTTCCCTGGAGTTTATCGCACACATATTCCAGCCCGATCTGTGCACTGTATGGGATTGGACTGGAATGGGGGAAAATGGGTTTTGCTGCACACAAAATTGCTGCTGCGTTGCCATCTGACCATGAACCATCCCCAAGCATTGCTCTGGTGGCCCATTTTGGTAAGATGGAAAGCTTCCATAGTGGCTTCCAGAGCACTGTTTGGGGATGGATCATATTCAGATGGCAGTGCAGCAGCAATTTGTGTACAGTAAAACCTATTTCCATCCATTCCAGCCTGATCCCGTCCAGCACACGGATCGGCATGGAAAATGTGTGCGATAAACTCCCTTGTTATCTTTTCCTGAGCCCCTGAGGTGTTTCCAGACAGTTAGCTGTTTGGCATTCCTTCTGTGGATGTCTTTCTATCTGAAGAGGCTGGAGCACCTGTAGTGATCTGTACAGTGGTCCCCCGGTTTACGAATCCCCCGGGGAACGAAATCCCCGGGACCCGAAACCGGCGGGACCAAAAAACATCCCCCGGGATCGGAAGGATCCCCCGGGATGCGAAGGAGAAAAACCGTGAGGCCCCTTTAAATTGGCCGTGCGGTCCATCTCCTAATGCGGTCCCCCGGGAAACGAAGACTTCCGGGTTACGAAAGGTAATCTGGAACGGATTACCTTCGTAACCCGGGGGACCACTGTAATACCCTGTTACAGTTGAGTTGTGTTCCCCTCCATCCATGTTTGCTGTATTTCAATACATTTTACATACTTTTACAGCTGTTAAAATATGAGAGCCTTTCTCTACTTTTAACTAGTTCTGACCCAAGTCTACACTGATCAGAATATTCCAGGTTGCTCCTGGAGTATTCTGGCTCCAGACTTGCCCCAAATTCCCTCCACACTCTGGAGTAATACCAGACGGCTGTTTAATATGTCCTACTGTGCCACCCAGCACCACTGCTGGTGTGGGTGTCTCTCTCTGAAATCAAAACAGAAACTCAGCATTGTTCATAAGACTGGGAACCTCATTGTGACTTCAGAGAGAGTGACTTGCACCATTGACAACACTGGAGCACAATGGGTGATATGTGTAAGCAGCTGCCCTGCATCACTCTGGAGTGATTCAGATTTTCCTTGAAAATTCAGAGTAAAAAGTAAATCTTTTAAATCTGGTTTAAGGGAGGACTGACCTTGATTTGATGCAGAACTGTCTTCTTGTTGCAAAGACAGACCCCAGTGGAAGGACTGTTGCAGGCATTTGTCCCTGCATCATGAAGACAGAGCGGTATGAGGTTGGTGGACCACTTTATTCGGGCCATGTAGACATGCCCTTGGGCATCCCTAGCATCTCTACTTGCTCATGTATTCATTCTTTATTTAAAGCCCACCTTTTTCTCAGCATGCGACTCATAGGATTGCATTGTAAAGACTGCACTTAAATCCTTACAAGTTTATTCATTATTCATGATCATGATAAATATTCCTCACCATTTCAACCGTTTTCATTGCTGCTGTGCAATTTTTTCACAAATCCATGACACAGATAACTGTGCTTCTCTTGAAATGTACTGTTTGCAAATAGATACTTTCTTCATGCTCTGAATCTTGAATAGTAGGTGAACTTTATTATTCTTTTTGTACATTTTGGATGGAGGTACAGGAAATGCTTGCAGTGGAGCATAAAAAGGCCATTCAGATCATACTGCTAGCCTATAGCAGGTAAACTAATCTGATACATGGTTATTGAGCTAAATATTAGACTGATATTCCAAGGTTTGTTGGCTTAAAGTGCCACTTTTTTCTGAACTTAAATCATTATTATTGCGGTTCTGTTTTGGTTGCCTATAGATTTTTGTAGCATATTTGAGTTGCTCCTCTTTCTTTCCTTTCTTCCTGTATTCCTTGACTAAAAAAAGTCAAAATAAAAAGTACACTGCTTTGGAGGAAAGTGTATAAAATGACCTTGTTAATCTTGATTTCTTCAGTAGCTGGATGTCAACTTAGGGGAGGAGAATTTAATTGACTTTCAACCAGACTTGTGTCACTATTTTTTCCCTTAAACTGAGTGAAAAAGCATCTTGATATCTGTCACTTCTGGGTTTTCCTTTCCTTTTTTAAAAAGCATTGGCCATTACAGCAGAAAGCTAATGGATTTGTTGTATCATGTCAGCTAGATGGCATAGGTTGATGAAATTTGGGTCATCTTTGCCTAATAGGAATTAACTAGCAGCTGTCTAGTAATCATCTTCCCTCTTTTATGCAGTTTTCTGCAACATTTAAAACATTGTTCTGTATGTTTTCCTACCCCTCTGAAGTAGGCATTGATGGTACACTGAGGGGTGAAGTGGAATGGTGGTGCTTGTGTGCAGAATTACCTCTCTCCTACTTCTGCTCATAGATGGTTCTGTCAGTAGAAGAATCTCATTGAACCCTTGACTTAGCTGGATACTGTTCACCATTGCTAGGAAAAGAAAAAACTGGCTCCCATATTGAGGTGATTTTTGCATGTAGCTGTGTATTCCTCCCTCTTCACTTTCAACAATTCTCATCCATAGTTGGACAATGTCACCACACAGCAGCAGTAACAAGGAAACAGCAGCTGCTATATCATTATGCTATCTCTAGGCTTACATGAGAGCCAGCATGGTGTAGTGGTTTGAGTATTAAACTACCACTCTGGAGACCAGGGTTCAAATTCCTGCTTGACCATGGAAACCTACTGGGTGACACTCTCTCAGCTTCAGAGAAGGACAAAGGCATCCTTCTCCTCCCCCTTGAACAAATCTTGCCAAGCAAACCCCATGATACATTTTCCTTAGGGTCATCATAAGTTGGAAATGACTCGAATGCACACAACAAAAACAACAAAGTTTATGTAGCTGGCTTTTTCCAGCTTGGAAGGGAATGAGTACTTACTTGATGAAGGCTGCTAAAAACAATTTGAATCATCGTTAGATTGAATGTGTCATGTTCCCTATCACTTTAAAAATATTTGCAGGAACATAGGCCCAATGCTTACTATAAATGCATTATCAGAAAATACATTTTGTAGTATCATGTGTGACTGACTGACTGACTGACCATTCTTTTTGTTAGATATATTATCCAACAATTTAGCGACTTGTAATGTCTCTGATTTTTGAGTGAATTATTTTTCAGAGCAGTAGATGGTCTGACCACCCAGCTAACAGTAGGCTCAAGAGAGAAAGAAAGCCCAGCTATACATTATATTAAGTGGTTCTTTTGCCACTGCATTATTCTTTTTAGAAAGTTTAAATAGTTGCCAAGGGGTGGACTTGAGCAGGATTGCAACTTTAATGGAGATATTTTTTCTTAACAAATAAACAAACAGTTTTATTTATATACCACTTCATACCACCTAAGCAGTGTCTAAGCAGTTTGCAACTGTAAGCTACTTGCCCCCAACAATCTGGGTACTCATTTTAGCGACCTCGGAAGTATGCAAGCCTGAGTCGAGCTTGAGCCCTTTTGGTGATCTTGAACTCACAACCTTATGGTTTTGCGTGAGTGGCTGCAGTACAGGCATTTAACCACTGCTCCACCAGCCTCCATATTATTTCTGTTTTTATTAGGGTACCATGTTTTCCCGAAAGTAAGAAAGTGCCTTATATTAATTTTTGCTCCCAAAGGTGCTCTAGGTCTTATTTTCAGAGGATGTCTTATTTTTCCATGAAGAAGAATTCACATTTATTGTTGAACAAAAAAATATGAACATTTATTATATATTGCATATAAACTTGGCTAGGTCTTACTTTCGTGGGAGGCCTTATATTTAGCAATTCAGCAAAACCTCTACTTGGGCTTATTTTCAGGGGATGTCTTATTTTCGGGGAAACAGGGCATGATAGCAATTTCTCTATCAGTGGAAATGACAGCTTCAGTGGTGGTTATGGGGAGTTTTACCACCATGTGTAGTTTGTTGTACAGCAGAATCAAATAGCAATGCCCACACAGAACAATGGAGTTGTAAAGGCCCTTGAAGGTTATTTAGTGCTGGCTTATTGAGGAATTCACGTTGTATAGTTGGGACAATGAGATCTAAGCCCGATATTTCTTGTTGGTAATTTCCATTTTTGAAATTATTTTATTGGAAATGTTCATCGAAACCTAGTTTGAATATTGTTTGGAAGTTTAATACACATTTTATTTTGCCAGGAGTAAGTGGCAGTGGCAATTGTATTTTGTTTGCTATTATATTTTCATAAATGCTATTTTTTCCAAATCTTTGTGCATATTGTTCATTATAAATTTATATAATTGTGCCCTTAGCTAAATTCAGATATATATTACTGAGCAAGCAATATGTTTTGACAAATTTGCATGATACATTGCCCATAGTATATTTTGTATAATTCCATTCCCACTTTATTTGTGTATGTGTGCATATGTAATTTTTTTAAAAATGTGGAAAAGCTCTTGTTGACCCTAGAGTAATAAATTCTTCAGTGCCCCTCATCTCAGGATACTTGTGATTGAATACTGCATGGTACATCAGTGGATTGGATATCTGTGACATAAGGCTACTGCCATTATCTGAATAGTCTTAAAACAATTAATAAATCCAATGAAGCGGACATTGGGCATGTGTAGGCTTTTTGTATGGCATGTGTAGGCTTTTCTTTGCTACAAGGTCAAGGTAAAGCTAGTCTGTATTTGAAACTGCAGTGTCTGATTTTCTGCTCCTAGAACCTTCCCTGGGTTGCATAGATCACAGCTTCAAAACAAAACAAAACAAAACAATATATATTAAAAAACACCCTCTAAATGAGCAAAACTAAAGTGGTCAGAAGAGGGTAAAAAAATAAGTGTTTTTTTAAATGTTAAACAGGGCAGGCAGGAATTACTGCAATCTACTGTATTCAGTAGGTGAATTGATGGTTCTGGGGAATTCTGGGGAAAGTGATTCATCTTGTTCCTTGTTTGGGTAACACAAAAGGTAATCTGCATAGTTTGGAGAGGTTGAAAGCATAATGTGACTCCCAGTCTGCAGTTTGCCAGACCCTGGTTTAAGCAGTAAGCACTAGTTGCTTATCATCATCTAGAAGCTGAACATAAAAGTGGTTCTGTGTAGAGTGTGTTACAGTAATCCAAATGGAATGTAACCAAGGCATGTGTCACAGTCTGCATCTACACTGCAGAATTAATGCAGTTTGACACTGCTTTTATTGCTATGTCTCAATGCTATGGAATTCAGAGATTTGACGTTTTTTGAAATATTTAGCCTTCTCTATCAGAGACCTCTGTTGTCACAACAGACTACAAATCCCAGGATTCCTTAGGATGGAGCCATGAAAGTTAAAGCGATGTCAAACTGGATTAATTTTGCAGTGTGGTAGTAGCCACTTTTGTCAGATTAAATATTCCAAGGATTGGATGCATCTGGTCCGCTAGTTTTAACTGTACTTAGTCCATTGCTGAAACCAGGGTAACTTTTACAGTTTGCATCATGGAATACTTACTTTGTTTTCCATCAAAACTGTATGCAGATTCTGGCTGCAATTATCAATTCATGTAAAATCTCAACCATGACACGTACTTGGACTAACATGATTGAGATAGATTACTGTATTTTTTATCTGTGAGCATTGATTTATTTTCTGCCCTGCATAGCTCCAGTAATGTCTGGTAGAAGAAGTATGTGAGATGATGTATATCCAGCACTTCCCACCCCCTACAAGTGGCAGCAAATGAGTAGTAGCAACAGTGGATGCAACACTGCATGTAATTACTCTGTATTGGATTTTTAATGTGATTTTATAAGACATATGGAAGACATAGCTATGGCAGAACAGTTTGTCCTATCCCTCTGCAGAACAAGAGTCTGCCTTTCTGAAGCACTGTCATATGGTTGGCTTGGTCATGTGGCCAAGACCAAATGAAAGCATCATGCACATATAGTTCCTTGTAAGAACTAGCAGCAGGGCCTCCAGCAACACATCTGCCCTAGGTCTTATAAGGCCCATAAAACTGGGTCACTTTCATAGTAGGTTTGAAGATCTGCAATTCTCTATATCTTTAAGTTTGTGTCAACAATATAAAATAACCAGGACACTAGCATTTGAAGGACCAAGTCACATACAGTGGGCCCTTGGTATCTACTGGACTTTGTTTCCAGCACACACACACCCAACCCCCCTCCTCCCCCCCCCCCAAATTCATGGATGCTCAAGTCCCATTATATAAAATGTCAGTAAAATTATGCCCCTTATGTAAAATGGCAAAATCAAACATTGCTTTTTGAATTAATTTTTTTTCCAGGCTGTGGATTGTTGAACCATGGATGCAGGTTCCATGGATAAGGAGGGCCAGCTGTATTACACATGAGATTTAAGACCCCCGGTATGTTAATTTTAACTTGAGACCAGCTCCTTCACTCCCAGATAAACTAGAATAATTGTTTATGGGAAAAGAACGGTCAACCACTATCCAGTCCCATTTCCTGAAGATTTTTTTTTTGTTCTGCTGTGAAAAAGTAAGATCTAGACTGTGAAAATGATAACCTTCCTTGACTTCAATGCCTCTGACCTGATTCAGTTTGGATCCCTATTGGCTATTCAAATGTTAGAATTAAAACATTCAGGGACCACACCAAAAACCTGCATAATAGGTACATTGGCTCCAAGTATTGTGGCTGTCTCATAGATGACGATGATGATGATGATGACAACAATGATGATTATATTTATTTGTATCCTGATTTGCCCTCAAAATTGGGAGTCAAAAGCATCTTACAGTCCAAAAACACAGTTAATTAAAAACAGATGATAGAATGGATTTTAAATAAAATAGATAATGATATTGTGAAATAGGTTTCTTTCTCTTGAAGTAAGTTGGAAGAGTTCTAACAGTTGAATATGGATGTGCATCTTCCACTGCCAAATTTAGAAGTGGCTGTTTGGTTCCCCCAGGATGTGATTGTGCATGTGTGCCATACGACATTGCTTTCCCCCTCTGTTTCTACAGAGGAATAAATGACAAAACATACTGAATCAGAGGCAGTGTGGATTAGCGTGCCAGATTCTACATGTTACAAGGTAATGTAATAAAAATGGAAACCTAATTAAGGAAGAAAAAAATGTATCTTCACAAATTGCTTGTGACCCTAATGGGAAAGCTGAAGGATTGCAGGGACTAAGTAGAGTCCTTTGACGACTTTCAAAAATGTGTACATATGCAGATCAGATTTCAGATTGTACAGTATTCAAGAAATGGGAAAACAGAAAATGTACCCATTAACCTTTATGTTGCAGGCCAGAAGTCACAAGCTTCATTAATATTTATACGCTGAATTGCTTAAGCTATATCGTGTACACAGTAGCCTGAGGGCAGGAGGGAATCAAAACACTGCATTGAGAGCCTCTGAATCAGGTAGCATACAATAGGAATAAGGTTACATACCTGCCTGCAGGAACAAAGCATAATGTTGTTTGTACCAGCATTTCTGGCTGCAGTTGTTTAATTTCATTTCACTTTCCCTAACCCCAGAGTGAATTTCAGATTCACCCACCAAGGCTTCCTCCTTTTTAGTGTGTGAATGGGTGTGTTCCTAAAAGTGCTCAATCATTTAAATAATAATAACAGTGGTCTAGTAATTATTAAAAATAAAGGAAATTTCTCCAATGGTTCACAGTATTTACACAATATTTGTACCAAATCTGTACCAAAATAAAATTAGCACTGTTGTGTTTGCACATGCATATAGCTCGACCCCCTCTAGAACTTATATGACAGTGGCAAACAAATTTGTACACAATCAATTTTTTTTAGTTTATCTGGTAGTGAGTTAGGATATCCTTAGGTCATCTTATCCTAACTCACTACCAGATAAACTAAAAAAAATTGATTGTGTACAAATTTGTTTGCCACTGTCATATAAGTTCTAGAGGGGGTCGAGCTATATGCATGTGCAAACACAACAGTGCTAATTTTATTTTGGTACAGATTTGGTACAAATCAAGGAATGAACATAGACAGGCATATATCCTCCAGATGATTTGACACATCTGGAGTTTTTAAAAATAGAGGTACTCTTATTATGGAGAATGTCCCTCTGTGGTAAAAAGAGTACCTCTATTTTTAAAAACTCCAGATGTGTCAAATCATCTGGAGGATATATGCCTGTCTATGTTCATTCCTTGACCTTTAGGGATTCCTTTAGGAGTTCTCTCTCTCTCTCACTCTGTTGTGGCTCAAAAGGGGTCCAATGAAGCAACATACAAATTAAATCAATATAAATAAGCTGCAATTCTTATATATAAAAATATAAGAATAAACAATTACCATGATAAATCTGATCAAAAACAGGGGAAAATATCTCTAAAAACAGAGAGCAGAATTACAGTTAAAGCCATTCAAGGATCCAGAAGAAGGAAAAGATAGCGAATTAAAGAAATGAATGCCACAATTGGGGCACTACCAGAAAAAAAGTGCCTCAATCTATGTTTAAATCATTCTGACCTCTCTCTTGGTAAGACATGTAGCAATCCTTCTGGAACTGATGTCAAACTATATGAACAGATTTATACAGGACAAGATAGTCCTTCAAATACATTAGTTCCAAATTGTTGGGGTTTTTTTTACTTCATAAGTCAAAGCCAGCATTTCAAATTGTGCCTAGGAACAAATAGGGAGCCAATGCAGTTATTTATATCTGTATTTATATTTTGCTTTATTTTACATCCCAGCATTCTCACTGCATGGGATTCCAGGTGGTTCACAACCATTTAAAGCAAAGTTCATTTTTTAAAAAAGTGAGCATAGAATTAGTTTAATATATCAATATTGCAAAGCAATCTCCTGGTCACTGTTTTTGGTTTGTTTATTTATTTCTTTAACCAGAAACAGTTTTCAAACACATCTCAAAGGCAATTTAAGTAGGAGACTATTAATTCCCCCAAACTGCAGAGATTCTCATCAGTCCAGGATTCCTCTTGTCAGGGTTTCTCAACACTTGAAAAACACTTTTTTCCTGCCATTTTCCAAGTATTTTTTGAATATTCTTTCCATCCCTATTATATGATGTGCATCAACACAGTTTCTTTCATTTTTGGACTTTCCTTGAGAATGTGACAATAAGGACTGTTAAAATGAGTATCTGCTCTCTGGTAGATACCACTATATTTGACATGCCAGACAATTCCCTTATGATTTTACTAAAGTTTTATAGAAATATCAATTTAATATGAAGTTGTCGGCTTTCATGGCTGGCTTCCATAATTTTTTTGTGGGCTTTTTGGGATATGTGGTCAAGGAATAAATTCTTCTAGAACATGGCCACATAGTCTGAAAAACCCACAAAAACCTAAAAATATCAATTTAGTCCATTTAGTTCAACATAATTTCTTTCTCTAAACAGGTTCCCTCAATGGCAGAATTTTTTAAAAGGGAACAGGAAACACATCTCAGGTATTAAAAAGATGGCCCGTTATTTGCCTAAAAATCCTTACCTCCTCCTTTTTCACCATCACAATAATGCTACTAAGTAATCATCACCATCTGTTTTTCGGAGTGGGAGATGATTATGATGACTAAGGAGTTTATCAGACGGGAGGAATTTCTCTTTATTTCGAATGGAGCCAATTCAAATTCATGTGAATTCACTAGTTTAGCAAATTTATGTGAATTCCAATTGCGTTTGGAATACGTTCAGAATGACTTCTCATTGCCCGAAAATGACTGCCCATTGCCTGATATTGCATGAGATGCTTTAATGCGAAATAATGTAGAACCCATGATCGCGTTTGGAATGAGTTCCCTTTTGCCTGAAATTGCATGAGATACTTTAATACGCAATTACGTGAAACCCCATGATTGCGTTTGGATTGCCATTAGATTATACTTCCAGTGTCCATTGTCTGATAAAATCCATTGATATCTTAAACTCTTCCAATTCTAATTCTATAAAGGAAACCAATAGATCACCCAGTCCTCAGAAACCAACAGGCTAATCTTACCTATCTATGTCTACCCAGAAGCAAGTGGTGTTGAATTTAAAGCAACACAAATGTAAAATGTTAATATTCCAAGATGTCGTGATTTCAAATGTCTTTGGGGGGAGAGGAGAAGGAGTTGGGAGACAGAGGAGGAGGAGACAATGTGTTGACACTTGGTACAACAAGAAAGCAATTGAGAAAAAGGAGGGAGAAGACAAGAGAAGGAGGGTGGGGGTTTGGATAGATCAAGGAAGAGGGTGTTTATAAAACAGCTACCACAGTTATCCCAGTCAGAGAATTTGAGGACAAAGGGGAGAGAGCTCAAAGCTATGATTCTGAAAGTGGTGAGAGTTCTTTGTGGTCCCATAAGCTGTGCTGCCTCTGTGTGCTGTTGGTTTTGAGACTGATGCAAACAAGGAGGAGATGGTTACTTGCTGTTCTTGTATCTCAGCCTAGGGTCAGTAGGGAGGGAAAGCAGGGGAGGAACAGATTATGGGTCCTGCAGCAGTAATTGTTGCTCAAACCAAAGGTTTTTTTTTTTTTTTGAACGGTGTATGTTCAGTTTTTGAAAATAGTTTCACTTTGAAAAACTTGGGGAGAGGGAGAGAGAAAAAGCAACATCTGCAACTTGGTTCCCAAGACCTCTTCTACCTCCCAAGCAGTGCCCCTTCCCCATCCACTTAAATGAAGAGGAAATATTCCCTTTCACTTTCTCTCTCTCTCTGCCCCCCACCCCTCCCCCCATCATTGATTGTTTCTTCTCCTTCTCCAGAGTATGCTTAGACTGCAGGGATGTAGCCAGGATATTGGGAAGGGGGGGGGAGGGTCCAGACTAAGTGCCACCATTTGGGGGGGGGGGGTTAAACATGTTGCAAATACATAAGGATATTAAAGCAATAAACACATTTTTGTGAGTATTTTTACATTTAAATCCCGTTGCGGCTTCTATGGCCATCTGACAGGGATGCTTTGATTGGGAGTTCCTGCATGGCAGGGTGTTGGACTGGATGGCCCTTGTGGTCTCTTCCAACTTTATGATTCTATGCTTCTATGTACAACAACAATAACAACAATATTTATTTATATCATGCCTCTCCCTATATTGGATTGAGGCAGGTAACAACAGCTAAAAAGCAATAAAATCAGATAGATTGACAAATTAAAACATAGCAAAATATAACAATTGAGATTCCCCATCTCCCTTCCACCCCTACAACAGCACAAAAATAACAATGCCCAGTAAAAATTCCCTATACAATCCATCATGAGCTAGACAATAGGAGGGCAATATAAACTACATTTAATGTACATTCTCTACATTTAGTGTAGAGAAATCAGATAGAGACAGCTACCATCTGGTATGGACAGTCCTTGGCCAATTTAATTGACTGTTTGAACCATACAAGTCTCCTATTTAAAGGCAGAAGAGCAGATAGGGGGAAATTCAAGATTGTTAATTATTGTATGGTTGGTTAATCAACTGACCTTTGCAGGTAATAGTTAATTTTTGTAATCAATCGAGAGTTCCTGCATGGCAGGGGGTTGGACTTGGATGGCCCCCCATCCTATAGAATTCTGGGATTCTTTGACCAAAAAAAAAGCTTTTTAAAAACCTTGTAAACCTACAAATCACAGCACTCCATAGAATGGAGCTACAACACTCAAAGTATTGTCAAAGTGTATTATTTCAATATTATAGATTCCCCCCCCCCCCCCAATCGAATTCTAGGATTTGCAGTTTGGTGAGGGGCATTTGAAAATCTCAGCCAGAGAGAGAGACTCTCTGAACTACAACATCCATAATCCCACAGCACTTTGCCATGGCAATATCGCTCAAGTTGCTGGCAGCTATTGGTCAGAAGAAGAAAGCTTGCTAGGCTTGATACCATCTTTTGGTTCAGGAACCCATTGGCATGTATGTAGATTGATCAGCCATCAATCAGGGCAGTCCTTTCCAAAGGGAAAGGAGATGACAGAAGACAGTCACCTCTGAAGGCTGTGGGTCTAGGTGATTTATCCATTTTACAACTCTTTGCTATGATCTGTTTGCCCTGTTGTAAAAGAAGTTTATTTACATGATGAAACCCAGGCTTCCCCTTTGCCACGCTGCTGGGAAGCCACTATACCCAGATTCCATCACTGAAAGGGGGGGGGGGTCTGGACCCTATTAACCCCCCCTTCCCTACGATGCAGTGCTTAGAGAATGAAAAGTGGCCACATAGCTCTTGCCGCAATCCACATGCTCTTATCTGCTTCTACTACACATCTTGGACAGGTATGCAATCTCACCACCTCCCTCCTCCCTCCCTCCGACAGAGCTGTAAAACCAGAGTCAGCTGGGATGTTGGGAGAGGAGGGGGACACTTGGGCAATCTGCTGCAAACCAGGCTTTGACGTTGCCTGCACTTTTTATGTCCAGCACACAGGAAGTTCAACCTTGTAAATCCTGTTGTCAGTCTCACATGTGAGACTTCACTCATTGACTGAACACAAAGTCAGGGGTGGCTTGCTCATGGAAAAACAGTTGGTCAGAAGAGTGACTCCCCAATTTATACCGTAACTCCAGTTCTACAATTGATAGATTTTTTTTTAAAATTGAAATCTTGGAATAAGGCCAGACAGTGGCCTAAATGGATACTGGGTAGAATGCATACAGGAGTATGGCAGCACTGCATCAGGTTCAATGGCAACTGTAAAAAAGTAAAATATGTTCAGCTCCTCTGATGTGCCATTGCTTCAGCAGAAAATCATCTGACAAAACTCTTTAGAATCTACAAGTACCCTGCTCTGGAGAGCTAGGTCATCTGATTCTTCACTGCAGCGCCACCAAAGTGGTGGTGGAGGCCATCTTGTAAATCTGTCATGGTTGTCTCACATCACCTAATGTGAAAGGAGACCTGTGCTGTGGACACCGGGGGGGGGGGGGGGGGGGGAAGCAAACTTCCTGCATTTCTTCTACATTTCTTACATATTTCTTGAACTCACAGAGGTTTCTGCATAAGTGGCACGTACAAATTAAATATTATCTTATATGAAGTGGCCTTGGGGGAAAAAAACACAACATAATTTCTAATCACTAATGCCAGGTTTTGTGCACTGAGAGATCAATTGAAAAACCCATTAGAAATAACACGAGGCTACCTGTTGATTTCAGCAGACTTTAATCACTCCCTGTTCTCTACTCTGGAGTAATGAGAAGTATGTTGATAAAAACATTTCCATTTTACATAGCAACTATTGATTTAAGTATTGTGAAAGAAGATCTACTGCCAAAGCAGAATCTTGAGGCTTCCCACTGAGAGCAGATGTTTTATGTACAATCATTTGACAATTGTCTGCTTAAAGCATTAATGTGATGGCAGTAACCAGCTGTTGAAACTCAATGGCTGGACAGTATGAGCAAAAGGAACAGAACAGATGACAGCTTAGGTACTTAAATGGAAGTCGGATGGCATAGGTATGTCAGGATTATCTAGGAGTTGAGTGTATAAATTTCTTTTTCATGCTGTGCTCTTTCTATGGGCATAAATACCTCTGCACTGTTTTTTGTACTTTATACTGAAAATTACCTTTTTCAAATAAGTTATCTTGTATTCATTTTCTGGTGGCTGCAGTAGCCAAAGGAGAGAAAGAGAGGTCTCTGCCTAGAAGCGAGCAGTTTTTAAGAGGTAAAACTCTTTGGTAGATATAGTTCAGCTATTCCTTGTTAGAACTGCCAGTGAGATTTATGAAGTTGAAATTCTTGTTGTTGTTTGGAGGTGCTTTTTCTGTCTCTTCAAGGACTTTCATATAGTTCATAGTGCTGAAAGGATAGGGCTTTAGCTTCCACTTTTGTTTGTGCTTAGAAGATCAAGAGGTTAATCAGAAGCTGAAGCAAGCTGAAAGTGAAGGAAAGAATCCCTGGATAACTAGGGTCTATTGATTTCTTTTTGTTGTGTCATATAAAACAACATACCTTACTTGTTGTTTCCAATATGAAGAGCTGAATGCTGTTGTGATTTTACAGCATGGATATTGTGGCCTGCAAGACTGAATAAGTTGGTATGGCATCAAGCATTTTAAGCCTCTCTCAGTCAGTATTTTCAAATCTCCTTCTTTGTGTCTACAAACAGCTAGCAATAAAATGAGGAGTTCTTGTCATTTTTAGCACAAAAATACTGTATAACCAAAGGTACTTGCGATAGGTACCCTAGGCCTGGGGAAGGAGATTAGCCAACCAGTCCTGGACTGGGTCACACTTCCCCTAAAGGATGAAGTTTTCCATTTGAGAGTACTCCTGGACTCGTCTCTATGGTTGTCATCTCAAATAGATGAGATGGTATTAACTCCAGTTGATATGCCAATTGCGTCCCTACCTGGACCAAAAGGACCTTGAAGCAGTGGTACATGCACTTGTAATCTATCATTTAGATTTCTGTAATGCACTGTACATGGGGCTACCTTTATACCAAGTTTGGAAGCTTCAGTTAGTACAAAATGCAGCAGCCAGGTTGGTCACCAGTACATCTAGGTCTGACCACATAACACCTGTGTTAAAATCTCTTCACTGGCTGCCAATTAGCTTCCAGGCACAGTATAAGGTGTTGGTTATCACCTTTAAAGCCCTATATGGCTTAGGCCCGAGTTACTTGCAGCAATCATAGAATCATAGAATCATAGAATCATAGAAATTTAGAGTTGGAAGAGACCACAAGGGCCATCCAGTCCAACCCCCTGCCGTGCAGGAACTCCCAATCAAAGCATACCCGACAGATGGCCATCCAGCCTCTGCTTAAAAACCTCCAAGGAAGGAGACTCCACCACCCTCCGAGGGAGTGTGTTCCACTGTCGAACAGCTCTTACTGTCAGGAAGTTCCTCCTAATGTTGAGGTGGAATCTTTTTTCCTCCAGTTTGCATCCATTGTTCTGAGTCCTGTTCTCTGGAGCAGCAGAAAACAAGCTTGCTCCCTCCTCAATGTGACATCCCTTCAAGTATTTAAACAGGGCGATCATATCACCTCTTAACCTTCTCTTCTCCAGGCTAAACATCCTCAGCTCCCTAAGGCGTTCTTCATAGGGCATGGTTTCCAGACCCTTCACCATTTTAGTCACCCTCCTTTGGACCCGCTCCAGTTTCTCCACATCCTTTTTGAATTGTGGTGCCCAGAACTGGACATAGTATTCCAGGTGGGGCCTGACCAATGCAGAATAGAGTGGCACTATTACTTCCCTTGATCTAGACACTATACTTCTATTGATGCAACCTGAAATTGCATTGGCCTTTTTAGCTGCTGCATCACACTGTTGACTCATGTTCAACTTGTGGTCTACTTGGACTCCTAGATCCCTTTCACATGTTCAAACCTTGCCCTATGAAGAACGCCTTAGGGAGCTGGGGATGTTTAGCCTGGAGAAGAGAAGGTTAAGAGGTGATATGATCGCCTCTCCCTACATAATCCGCCCTACACTCTTAGAATATCTGGGAAAAATTTGTTAGAAGTACAAACAACTAGATTAGTCTCTATTTGCCAGAGAACTTTTATTGCTGCTGCCCCATTGTGGAACAGTGTCCCGGAGGAGATCTGTCTTATTACCTCCTTGGATGCTTGCAGGAGGGCAGTTAAGACGGATCTCATCCAGCAAGCTTAACCACCTGACCTTGTATAGGATATATTATCCCTTCCATTGGCTAAGATCTGTATATCCTAGCTCACCATCATTTTAGATATAATTTGTTTTAATGGGATTACTGCTAAATTTTATTGTATTTTATTATTGTGATTTGTATATTTATTATGTTGTAATCATGCCTCGATCCACCTGGGAGAGGTGGGAAAATATAAATAAAAATTATTATTATTATTAGAAGCAGGGGTGAGAGTTGTGTGGCCCTTCAGATATTACTGAATTGCAATCCCCATCATTCTTCACCATTGACCATGCCAGCTAGAACTAAAATCCTATGACATCTGAAGGGTTCTGCAGTTCCCCACCTATATAGCATTTTTACTGCATTTCTTTCGCACAGCGTATCTAAACACTGCACCAAAGAAACACCAAGGAACTGCCCACCATCCGGTTGGCCTGGCGGCTGCTCAGTAAGGGGTGGAGTCAGGGTGTGTGGCATATGGTTGCCACGCCCCCACTCCAACCCGATTCTGGCCTTTCTGTCCAGTCTGTTTAGCCTTAGTGAAGAATTACATTGCCATCATCATCATCATCATCTGACTTGGTCCATCCTGAAGCACAAACTACTTTCCATTTAATGTTCAGTGCTGTCTCATTTGAAAAAAAAAAGTTAAGCCACAAAGTTACATAAAGCAGAACTGAACAAACTTAAAGGCAGGGAAGATTATCTTTGTCAACAGCCATCTTTGTTTGGTCCAAAAGAGGAGAAGTGCCTAGTACAGCAAGGATTATTACTTTTAACACTTGGCAGAGTAATATTTAATAAAGCTATGTGAATAACTATAAATTTAACTATGGATGCTGATGTGAGGCAGAATGTCTTTGTGTATTGATTTGTAGGTTGTGTTTAGATTGGTAGGCTCAGTTGAATAGTTAATGCAGAGATAAATGTATAGTACTGTTTCCTCACAAATGTTGGCAACACACAATTGCTGTGTTTCTCAAAATGATGCTTACTGTGATTGCTAGGTAGAAATACCTTGTACATCCATACTGACAGAGTGAGTGACACTGGGAGGAATGGAGTAATCTGAGAGGGTTCTGTTGGACACAGATGTTATTGCTGTTCTATTATCCTATTGTCTGTAGTTGATTGTTGTCATCCAATGCAAAGGCACCTGTTTTTCAAGAGAAAATAGATTGAATGTTCTGGGGTCTGTCTGCCACATATAGTGAAAACACATTGTTACCTTGCATGCTAGATCTTGCATTTTTGTACTTGCTGCAGTCTGTTATATAATCATTAAAGAACCACAAAAACATCAACTTTATTCAGGCAGTGCTTCTCTTTTGAGTGTTATTAAGTCATGCCCTGCAACATCTCATTCCGTGTCTCAAGCAGAAAAGCTGCTGCATCAAAGGTGTATATTTAGCACAGTACACTATAGAGGGGTGTGTGTGTGTGTGTATGTATATATATAGAGAGAGATAATATAAAAATTTAAATACTTTTGACCAGAAATAATGTATATGTGGTTAAATAACATCTTCAAAATGATTAAAGAAAAATAGGGATTTTTGTTTGTGTGTTTATACTGTTTCATTCTTATTGTATATCACCTCAGAAATATTACAAACTTATCATATCTCTTTCCCCCTTATTTTTCAGTTATTAAGTATTCTTTTGAGCAACAGAACAGGGTGGAATCATCTTATTTGATGAACGGTTACAAGTCCTATTAAGACACAGAACAATTTCAAAAATATTAAGCAAATAGTATTCAAGATGTTAACATTTTGTTTTTAAGCAAGATTGGGGCATACAGTTTGTGATTACTGCACTGAAACTCACATCAGCCCTGATCTAGATCCCTAGAGTGCATCTTAAGTGCTGCAGACATGAGTGAAGGAACACAGTAAAAGAGATAGCCCATGCTACAGATAGATTGACTCAATCATAGAAGTTGTGGCCTTGAATTGGCAAGTCCTGAGCAGGGCTATTAAGGGAGTTTATCACACGAAGCAATGGCAATCTGAATGCAATCATGGGGTTTCGCGTGATTGTGTGAAAGCTGATCACACACATTTTCGGGCAAAGAGAAGTCTTTCCAAACGCAATTGTGGGGTTTCGCGTGATTGCGTGAGAAACTATCACACGCAATTTTGGGCACTGGGAGGCAATTTAGGGCAGTTCTGAACGCAATGCAGTGTCAATACGCAATCACATAAATTCGCTGAACTAGCAAATTTACTCAATTCTGAACTGGCCTCACTTCCATTTCTTTCGAAATTGAGAGAAATTCCTCCCGTGTGATAAACTCTGATGACTGGGGCTCTTGGAAGTCTGTCATTCATGGAGTCATCATAAACTAAAGGCAACTTGCTAACAGAAACCACTACCAGCAACACTAATGTCACTGGACATGTGGTTGTGCAAACCTGTGGTTGTCCAAACCCCACTTGCAGTTTTAGAAAACAGTACTACTGATAAGAGAAAGGAAGGCACCACCAATCTGTATTAATATTCCCTTTCACACTAAAGCCCTGTAAAAACCAGCTGATTTTTGGATTTTATTGTGTATGATCACACACTGAAGGAATCAAGGTTTGGCCTGCTTTCTGTCAACATTCAAAAATAATGGCTTTAGTTTCTAGTTGTGATTACTTTAAGAAATTTGTCTGTCATTTACAAGTTATGACTACAAGGCATTATGCTCCAGTTAATGTAAATTGGGATTGAGAAAAGCAAACATATTCCTGTTTTGTAGATTTATTGTGTGACCTTGAACAAGCAAGAATCTCTCATTCTTTGTTACTCAGCCTAATAAGTAAAAGCACAAGGGAATAAAGCTGTTCATAAATACACAAGAAAAGCCATGCTGGATCAGACCCTAGGTTCATTTAGCCTAGCATTGTGTTCACCCAGTATCCATCCTCTGCAGTGAAGAGACCCATAAACAGGACGTGAGTACAATGATACCTGCATTTAGAAACTCATGTGCCCACATATGCTCTGGTTCTGGTGGTAGTAAATAGTCATCACAACTAGTGCCCATTAATGAATGCAGCCCCTAGTGGGCTTGGGGGATGCCAAAGGAGCCTACTAGGGGTTCCATTCAATCCTCCTCTGCCAAGTCTTGCTGTTTCCATTAAAATTAATGCAACAGTGGTTACAACAAATAAGTTTGTGGTTTTCCTTTAAAACAGGATATATGCTTATAAGTGGATTGTTTACCTGTAGAACTGTGGTTTGGGAAAGATTCCAGGAGTGTTATTCTACTTACAAATACTGGTCTAAATCAAATTGTTACTTCAACTAGAGTAGACCAAATGAATTGATGAAATCAGTAGTTATATAAATCCCATTGATTTAATGAGTCTACTCTAGTTGAGACTAGCAGCTGGATTTAGGTCATAGAACATGGGGAATATACACATTGTTTTAAAGGAAAAATAACTTTATTGCTGCTACCTATTGTGATGGCAAATTCAGAAATAGAGATCTGGAAAAGGCACTACAACAGTTGGAATCTCTAGGCTATGTTTTCCCTGCCTCACCAATTAAAAAGATTTCCCCCTGTTGCTTTTGATCTTATTAGTAATATACTCTTCAAAATCCCCCTTTTGCCTTTCTTACCTGTGTTCCCTTTGTTCTTTTTTTGTTCTCTTTTAAACAAAATTTTAAGTTGTTGATTTAAACCTCCTGACACTTTGTTAGCCATACCGGTGAGCTCTTGAACTTTATATTGTCTTTCCAAATAATGCAGGTGATTTAGCTAAACCTGTACTATTATAGCTCCCAAACATTTTGGATAGCTTCAATTCTCTTGACCTTCTTTCAACTTCCTTTTTACCAGTTTCATTATTTTAGAAGTATTTCTTCTTTTGAAATCAGATAGGATTATGTTGAAATTCATTGTTATTTTTTTACCCCACACTTGAAGAATTTGGCCATTATTTGCATCTGCTAATAATAATAATAATAATAATAATAATAATAATTTATTTGTATCCTGCCTTTTCCTAAGGATCGAGGTGGGTAAAAACAAAATTCAAACACAGTTATACAAAACATTCCCTCAATCCCCCAACCCTCCATCCCTCACCCCTGCACATATAAAATAACATAAAATAAGGCCATACAATTCACAATAAAATTAATTAAGATAGTTAAAATGGCGGTAACAGTGGTGGTAGGGAGGGCTTGTTTGGGCGGGCAGGTAGTCCTAAACCAGTTAAATCAGTCCTAAATCAGTCTGGGAAGGCCTGCCGGAAGATATCTGTTTTAATTTCTTTTTAAAGGCATCTAAAGATGTAATATGGCAGATCTCCAAATTTTGCAGGTCATTCCAAATTTTTGGAGCAGCAATTGAAAAGGTCCTCTGGGAAGTTGCTACCAGTCTAGTGTTCTTCCTAAAGGACCTGAGTGTGCAGGAAGGATTATATGGGAGGAGGCACTCCCTCAAGTAAGCTGTACCCAAGCCATGTAGGGCTTTATAGGTAATAACCGATACCTTGTACTTTGCCCAGAAGCTAATGGGCAGCCGATGCAGAGATTTCAGAATAGGTGTTATTTGGTTGAATCTAGATTTTCCTGCAACTAACTGAAGCTTCCAAACGTGGCACAAGAGTAGCCCCATGTAGAGTGCATTGCAGAATCGAGATGAGAGGTTACCAGCACATGTACAATCATTTCTAGGTCCCCCGGCCCCAGGAAGGGTTGTAGCTGGCATATCAGATGATAACTGAAGTGACAAATGCAGGAGAACCCCCAAGCTACAAACACAGTCCTTTAGGGGAGGTGTGACCCTGTCCAGGACTGGTGGATATATCTCCATACCCAGATTAGGGTTACCTATAGCAAGTACCTCTGTTTTATTTGGGTTCAGCTTAAGTGTATTTTTCCTCATCCAGACCATTACTCATCTAAGACAGTCATTCAGAGGGGAGATGCCTTCCTTACTCACTGCAGCAGCCCGAGACATGGAGAAACAAATTTGGGTGTCAGCTGTGTACTGATAACACCCTGCACCATGGCTCCAGATGATCGCACCCAGTGGCTTCATGTAAATGTAAGGTAGCATAGGAGACAGAATGACACCCTGAGGGATGCCAGATGTTAGCTTTTAGAAGAGCAACTGTCTCCCAGCATCATCATTGGAAATCTACCCAAGAGGTAGGACTGGAACCACTGCAAAGCAGAGTCTCCAATTCCCAACTCTCTCAAGCGTTTCAGAAGGATACAGTTGACAATGGTATTGAGGGCCGCTGAGAGGTCCAAGAGCACCAACAGGGCCACACTTCCCCTGTTGATACCCAGATGGAGGTCACTGACTAAGGTGACCATGGCAGTCTCCATATCTTGACCTGAAGCCAATTTGAAATGCGTCTAGATAATCAGTTTCATCCAAGACTGCTTGGAGCTGGTTTGCAACTGCTCTCTCAACTGCCTTGTCCAGAAATGGAAGAAGGGATACTGGCCTGCAATTGTTTTTATCAAGGGGGTCAAGGGAAGGCTTCTTTAGTAAAGATTTAAGTATAGCTTGTTTTAACCTGGCTGGAAAACAGCTCTCCCTAAAGGAAGCATTGATTATAATTCTTAAGAAATTCATTGTTGCCTCACCTCCCTGGATGGCCAGCCAAGAAGAGCAGGGATTGAGAGGGAAGATGGTCTTTTTTACTTTTCCAAGCAGCTTGTCCATGTCATCGGTACTCATAGATTGAAATTGATCCAAAATAACCTTATTAGCCATGCCACTGGACACCACTCTTATCGTTTCTGTACTAATTCTGGCATCGAAGTTGGCTCTTATATGAGAGATTTTATCTGTGAAGTAATTGTTAAAAGCATCACAACATGCTCTTGGTGGTTGTAATAGAGGATTCAGGGTGGGAGGAGTTTGAGTTAACTCTTTTACCACCGTGAAGAGCTCTGCTGGACGAGACTTCACAGAGGCAATAGATGCAGAATAGAAAAATTTCTTTGTTGCATTTATTGCCACTTGATAGGCTTTAAGAAAAGTCATATGACGTGTCTTGTCAGATAAACATTGAGCTTTTCTCCAGTAGCACTGTAGCCATTGTGCAGCCTGCAACATCTCATGCAAAGTCTTGGGCAACCCCATTTAATTTCAAGTCCAGGGTTGCTTCCCTTCTGGTTAGTCACGTGACTAGTTCTTAGGCACACCTATTTAGGATATGTACAAATTTAATATCTTTGTCATGACCAGTATAATTATGCTACATAATTATACTACTGTGAAACTACTTTAACTGTAGTGTCTTCTCCTATGGAGTCCTGGATATGTAGTTTTATGTAGTATTTAGAAATTCTCCGCTAATGAAGTTTAAAGGCTTCACCACACTAAATTCCAAGTTTCTGTAGGATGCAGCCATGGCAGTTAAAGCAATATCAAATGGTTACAATTATGCAGCATGGAAGGGGATCAGAACATCTGTGTAAATTTACAGCACTATATAAATAAAGGTTAATAATAATATATAATAATTGTTTATCCAGTCAATATAAGGCAAGTTGAGCTTGCCTTTGGATGTTGCCTTGATTCTATTCTCTGTTTTGATATCACCCTGAGTATTTTGATCTGGGGAGGGTAGCATAGCACAAGTATTAAATTTCCTATGGTACCTGGTATTGTTGCCCAAGTTGATTCTGTAAAGGAAGTAGCTCCTTTCAAGGTTTGATGCCCTATTTAATGTATAGAGTAATACCACCTCCAATTCACCTTTCTGTGTCTTCATTATCTGGAGATAACTATATCTCAATTGTTCTCTGATTGCTGCCAGATTTCTGACATTCCCGTTATATCCATGTTTTCTCTTAAAACTAAACACTCTTCCATGTGGGCTCACAGTCTTCTAAAGTTGGCTTAGAATACAAGGTGTCACTTTCCAGGTATTTCTGGAATATTTTTGCACTGTGATCCTTAAATCTCATTGACTGGATATTATGTTTTACCATATGGCTTCATCTGGTTATTGGAGAGATAATCACCTCATCCCAAGGGAAGATCAAGACTGAACCAGATGCTTTTTAGCTTCTCTCATGTTTGCATCTCACCTTTCTGATATTTCAAACTTGTGAGATGTTTGCTGATTTTTATAGCATTTTAGCATTATGTAATATAGTAAAGATTTTTTTTAAAAAAAACCTCCAATACATCCAGTATAGAAAGCACTTTCTGATTTTGAAAACACAACAGCCCTCTCTTGTAGTGCATGACAAGAGCTTTCAACATTTTACAAGGGCCTTGTCTGCATGGGCCAAAAGGCCAAGCCCCCTCCCCCCCATTGTTCTGGTGTCATCCAAACAGCCCCAAGCGTGGATTCTGTCTGGCACATACAGCACCAGAACTGATGTATAACAATGTTATCATAGAGTTAAAAAAATTACTTGTTGTTCTGGATCTTCCTAGAAGATATGAAGCTATCCATTTCTGTGCCATGGCAGCTATTTTCATGGGCATCACATATGTGACTGTCACTAGGTGCCTCATTCTGAGGTCAGACGTGAGTGACCCACAATCATGGCAGATAAGTTGAGCGGCCCAATGGGATGCCTGTGCAGACAGCTGCAGTGGCACAGAAATGGAGGATGAAGTAACAAGGACAGGTTAGGGCAACTATGGGGCTGCCTCTGGAGTATCCAGGCTAGTGAAAACAAGGCTAAGGTTTCAAAAACCATTTGTAATTTGACAGTAGATTAGGTATGTAAAGATTTTATACATTTTACAGTGTTTATTTACATCTAAACTATTTGTCATGAGAGTTTGGTGTGCTTTATAAGGCATGGTGTTTTCCTCTCCTGATTTTTGGAAACAACTGAATTTCTTTCTGATGCCTGTGTTTATGGCAAGACCTGATTCTACTATTTATGATCCTGGACTGTTCCTTGACTTTGGTTTCTGTGAACTGTGCATAGGATTTACAGCTGATCAACTTGGATTCTGTTTTTGCTTGTCCTTTGATTTCTCTTTTGGCTTTTGAATTCCTGGCACCCTGGCTGCTAGTACAGGACACTATTGCTAAATTGTGCTCTTCTTTTTTTGATTCATTGTTGCCTCTTTAAGTAACTATCTCTATGTAGTTGTATATTGTTGAGCAGCCAAACTGGATTATCTTGACAGAAATGAATGAGATACATTAATGCCTGATTTTGTATAAATATACTTTGAATGGGCTACTACTTTAATAACAAATTGCAGTAGGCAATTGTTATTTTCATGCTACAATATATGTGATGTATAGGAGAGTTCTGCATAGCACTGAAGAAGCTGAAATTGATAGCAGGATGATAATTACATCTATCTAGATAGCATATAGTTTTAGATTTTGATTTATTCCATCATTCCAGGCTGAATTTAACACCTTTTCTTTTGCCTTTGTTCAGTTTAGCACATTAACAGTTGAGTAGGAAACTGATCTAAACTGAATACATGTTTAGTAGGTTAATTACATAGAAGTAAACGATATATTGAGGAATTATCAGTCTTTCTTTGCCTCCTATTGCTAGAACTACATTATATGCTAACATGGCCAATAATGTTACTTAGGAGCATTATTATGTTGGTGTAATGTATTGTTACAGTAATTATAATAATGATTACTGCCTACTTCTAGCAGCTGGGTTCACATCTTCTGGTTGTTACTCTGAGCTGTAGTTGTTTCTTCCACTAGTCATTAGTCAATCTTAATATGGATGGACTTCATAATATTTCTTTTCCCTCTTTTCTTGATTAGGTTTTTGGAAAGGTGTCAAACAGAACTGTAGCAACATTTGGCAATGCTTTGAAATCATCTGAGTTAAGTTTCAACACCTTCAAGGTGTTTTCAAAGCCTTCAAGGTTTGCTGAAAAGGAATTTCCCATTCCTGAACAGTTTCTGTAAGACTAAACAGAAACTCTCCATCACAGCCATGCTTTCTACCACTACAAGAGAGTTTCTGTTTAGTCTTACTGAAACTGTTCAGGAATGGGAAATTCCTTTTTAGCAAACCTTGAAGGCTGCAAGTCCTAAGTTGTTTTCCTTTTTGTTTTTGGTCCCTGTAGAAAACCTCAAAACCTTGTTTCTTCTTTTGCCTAAAATAGCTATAAGAACTTCAAAGAAGAAATGAAGGTTAGAGATAAAAGTTTTGCTTCCCTTTGTGCTTTATCAGTTTGGTGACTTCTGCGCCCCTTGCCTCATGCGTGGTTGACAACTGAGACATAACAGGGCAAGGAATGATACAAGTCAAACCAGATAGGTGTGTTTCTAATGAACAAACCCCCAATGATGTTAGTTTAAAAACACACTGCTTTGTCAAGTGTTTGAAATATTTGAAACACTTTTACAAGTGGTCAAATAAGGCAAGAGGAGTTAGACATAATGATGTGTTAGCCCATTCCTATCCAGAACTGCAACAACCAAAAGAAAGTAGGAGTCTTATAGCAGTTTGGGTACAGACAATCACCTCCATCCCTTCCCCAACTAAATTGCCCCTGCAACACACTGGACATGGAATATCACCCCATGCAGTTGCTAAGGACAGAAAGCTTGGTTTCCAGGATGGAGGGTGGACTAAATGCATACCCTCCAACTGTCCTGATTTGTCAGGAACAGCCTGATCAATATCCCACTTTTTCAGCTGCTTTCAAAATATCCTGGTTTCCCACTCTTCCTCCTACTTTTTCACTTTATCCTCAGCTTGCTTCCAATGTCTCAAATTGAGTGCAAAGAGCATTAGTAGTTTGCATTCAATTAACTTAGCAGGAGAAGAGGACAAGAATAGTAGAATTTTGTCCTTCCCAGTAGGCTCAGAAAAAGCAAACTGCTATATTCTCTCCTAGTTTGTGCCTTCTTCCTCATTAATAACTTTTGCAATCTTGACCATGTTCTAATGTTGTTTGTCTACACATGTTTCACTTTTCATCCATGAAATGTTGTAGGGTACATACATTATTGGAATAGCTCTATCCCCTTCTCTAGGTACATAATATGAAGCAGATGCATGAGTCTTCATCCCTGCAGGGTAATGAGCCTTTACCTTGCAGCTGTTTTGGACTACACCTCCATCAGTATTTTACTATTGGCTAGGCTGGCTTGTCTTTCTGGGAGTACACTCTTATACATAGTTATTTATAAGGAAGTCCGACAGTGTTCAGTGTGTCTTAGCTGTTGGTAAAAGAACTTTGGGCTGCAGCTAAAGAGTATAATCTGTAATGAAAGAATACAAAGGGCAGTAGCATCACTGGAGGGTGGGAGTGGGATGTGGCAATGCAGGCCAAACCGTGTGACACCCCAGGAGGGGATGTGTGACACCCCAGTCAGCTTCCCCACCATCTCCCATGCTCTGTCTCCTGCATACAGCGTTACATTCCCCCCCTACCACTGCTTCATCTCCCTGTGCGCACTTCACCCCCTCACACTCCGTCTTGCATGCACTGTCCCATTCTTTTCTAGGGGGAAGAGCAGCATGTGTTCCCTCTACCCAAGCCGCTGCCTGTGAGTGCTGCTGCATGGCCCCTGCATGCACCACACACCCCTGTTCACTCTGTCTCCTGTGCACAGACTGGTGCTGACATGGGTGGTGGTGGAGTGGTGTGTGCTTCCCAGAAGCCCTGCCCATCAGAAGCCCCTGGGAGTCTCGCCCCAGATGTCTCGCTCCCACTAGCCCTGCCCTCCACCCCAGAAGACATCCAGTTTAGGAACGCCACTGACAAAGGGTACAATCTGCAGCCCATAGAAATAAGTGCAGGGGGTTGGACTGGATGGCCCTTGTGGTCTCTTCCAATTCTATGATTCTATGATTTTTGCAGCTCTTTGAGTGTCTTAAGACTGAAAGCACAATATATTATGCAGGTGTAGAAGTCACCAGTATCTCTATACACCTGTCTAAGGCAGAAGTATGTTTTTAAAAAATGGAGTACCAAGTGTGGAAAGTTGGGAGCTTTCCGACTTGGAAAAACAGCCTCTGAAGTGCACCTGGGACCTGGGATGCAGCCCAGTTGCAATTGCCCAGAGGAATCAGTGGCAAATTACATGCAATAATTCCCAGTAGCAACCCACAACCTGACTGTATCCTATTGGGGAGGAGTTGGGTTTTTTGTTGGTGTAATAAGGTCCTAAGAGGCCATCTTTAAATATCTGAAGGAATGTCATGTAGAAGATAGAGCAAGCTTGTTTTCTGCTGTTCCACAGACTAAAACATGAACCAATGGATTTAAATTACAAGAAAAGAATACTTCTAAACATTAGGGCAAACCTCTTTAATGTAACATTATTTGACAGTGTAATAGGTTGATCTTTCAGGAGTGCTGGACTTCTGTATTCCTGCGTGGCAGGGGATTGGCCTAGATGGCTCTTGCAGCCCCTTCCAGCTATAAGATTCTGACTCTCACTTTTCTGCTTACGTTAGAAATTACAAATGGCTCTTCCACACATCACAGTACATATTTCTGCTTTTGTTTTACTTTTCACACATGGTATTCTAGCAGGAGTTGTAATACAGTAATTCTGTCTGGAAAAAACACTCCTCCTTTTTGTAGAAAGATGCTTAGATCTAATCAATATTATGGGCTTCCTATCGATCAGGGGAATAGTAGGTTTGCAATTGTGCAAGAACTTGTTAGGTACAATCATTTATCACTATCACCATCTATATTGGAGATCCTATAGTCTTCTTTTTATTTCCAGCAAATATATGGGATCTGTAATTGCTAATTTTTCAAAGTGTGGTTTATATTTGTTTTTACTAACCACTTTGTAGGCCAAGTATGGAAAATGTGTGACCTTCAAGATGTTGTTGAGCAACAGGAGTAGCATAGCCACTTATGAGAGGTACTGCGGGACTTCAGTTCAACAACATATTGAGGGCTACACAATTCCCACCTTTGGAATGAACTTTTATTTTTTCCTTTTATTAAAAAACACTGTTTTGCTGTTAAATACTTTCAATCAAATCATGTGCATCTTTCTTGACAAGTGCCATCATGGTCAGAAGAACCTAATTGGAACTAAGTAGCCATGGGATTATAGTTTAATCTTCAAGGAAATGATCCTCTTTAGCACTTTTGAATCTCATTGGTAGTATAAAATGCAGAGTATAAATAAAATCAATAAAAGAACAAATAGTATCTTTGCATATGTCTGGGAAAAGGACCAAACTGAAATCTTTAATGTGGTATAAATATGGCTTCTGTTTCAAGATATCCCATTTTGTATATTTTGTATAGAGCATTATCTTCCTATGTGGTATGTTAGAAAAACCCAGTTTATTATCTCTGCTTGTTCAGGAAATTTTATTGTTGTATGTCCGTCAATTCATTTTTGACTTATGACAGAGTTTTAATACTAGCTCAGAGGGCTTTGCCTTCCTCTGAGGTTGAGAGAGTATAACTTGCTCAAGGTCACCCAGCGGGTTTTCATGAACACTGGCCTCCAAAGTCATGGTCCAGTGCTTACACCACCAGACCATGCTGGCTCTGTTCAGAAAATATATTAATTTTAAAATGTGAAACTTGATTTTTCTCTCTCTCTCAGTGATTTAAATTGCCTTTGTTTAAATCTTAGATGACTTATGTCCACCCCATTTTGTACAGAGTTTCTTGTAGACTGTACCATATTCCTCAAAGCAAAGATGATACCAGTTTATTTGCTTGTACTACCATTAACAGTACTTACAAACTAGAAGTGAAGTACTAACAGGGCATACCCTTTATGAGTGAAACTTCATTAAGTAGCCTTTAGTGATCTTTTATTTGTAGCTTTTACTATTTTGTTATTTGCTTTTGAGTCAACTCTGATGTATTCCCACCCCACATAAGTTTTCTTAGATTATTCAGAAGAGATTTGTCATTGCCTTCCCTCGATGCTGGGAGGGTTTGGCTTGTCCAAGGTCATGTTGTAGGTTTCCATAGCTGAGCAGGGATTTGAACCCTGGTCTTCTGGTATCCTAGTCCAGCACTAAAACCACAATATCATTGTGGGTCTCAAACTTTACAATAGATTATAGTATGCATTTGCCTTGGGTTTTTTTTGCCACACTGTTCATTGTTACTGTACTTTGTATATTGTATCCAGATAGTTAATTAGTTAGTTAGATAGATAGATTAATGTATTATGAATATTCATATGTACTCATAAGCAGTATACAGTTCTCCCTTCTAATTAGCGGGGAATCCATTCCAGACTGGGAGCGGGGCCATCACCAATATTGGGGTCCCATTGATTTCATTGGCCATGCGCATGGACCATTTTGTTCCCTCCCCGCTTGCCATAGGCAAATAATCAAGACTATGGATGCCAAGTCCACAAATGGGGAGACGAGACAACTGTATGTGAATATGTGGGTGGGTGGAGTGTGTAGATATGTACAAAAATACAGTTGCCCATCTGTTTGTACATGACCCTTGCTTACTCGTGAGGAGCAAACAGAGCAAACACAAGCATGCGCCACCATTCAAGCTTATGGGACTTGAATATGTGCAAAAATGGAGGGCTAACTGTATACTTATTGCAGTTATTTTAGAAGGTAGAGTTAAAGTCCTTATGATGCTGCAGAGTAATGTTAAGCCCCATGGACTGCATTTCTGTTCCTCAGACTCTCCTTTCAGAGAGTCAGAGAAAAATGAGGAATCATCTCTCCAGATAGTATAATTCTTAGTATAGTTGCTGTTTGACTCTGTTGCTGACTTAATTTAGATCACTTTTAGGTTTGAAAAAAACGCAGAGGTGTGGGTCTACTCCTAAACACTCAGTAGCTGCCCACATCTGCTTTGGAAGGTGATTCCAACCTCCCAGTGTTAACCTTGGTACAACTGCAAGATGCAGGAAAGGGACCACTTCATTGGTGACCCTCTCAAATTGTACCCTATCCTGAATGAGAGTCAGAAGGGATCAAAAAGCCACCTAAGCCTCATTCTGTCACCCTTCCCCCCCTCAAAAAAAGAGAGTAGACACACTACAGATTTTTTGCTTTGTTGCTTGCAGAGAAATGTATTCTGTTTCTTGTACAGGGAGCATCTGGCATCTACCTTTCTACTGTACAGCTTTTGATGCTGCACTATTACATCATGGGTCCGGGAAGGATGGGGAAATAACTGCATCATCTCAGGCAGTATTATTTTAGATCCATTACAATAATGGTAAAGGTCTGTATCTCTTCATTAGAAGTATGCAACATATGCAGGGTCTGAAGCCAGTTTTCAGACTGGGCAAATGCTCAAGGGCTGCATGCCCAAGGGCTAGAGGTTAGCAGACTTCTTTGCATAGGAAAAAATAGATAAGAGGGGAAAAATGGACTTTTTTCCTCAACACACACAAAAGTATTTTATACATTTTTGTATGTGAGAAGAATGTTAATGTTTGACTATTTAGTTCTCACAATTAAGGATGAGTAATATTCACAGTTTTCTTCCTGCTGTGGAGAAAACAAACATTTTTGCCCAGTTTTTATGCACCCACAATTGTGTCTTTTCTGAAATGATTCACTGCAAAAATATGTGTGGGTTTTCTTTTTTGCATAGGAATTGTGAAGTTTTAGACAAAACAACAACAACAACAACAACAACCACCACTGTTTGCCGACAGCCATGTGTGCAAGATTTTTTTCTATGCATAACCCCTTCAACTTGCATAATAAAAATCTTGCACATATAGCAGCAACTTATCCCCCAAAACCTTCATGTATCCTTTTGTGCAAAATTTCAGTTGTGTAAGATTGCTGTATATAGTTTAATATACAATGAAGTTCAAATGAGTTTAATTTTATAATATTTACTATTGAGTATCATGTTTATTATCATATTATCCATTCCATCAACTATAGCCAATGCCAATCACCATTGACTATGAGATAATGCATTTAGAAGTATAGTTAGAACTAAAGTTAGAATCATCCATTATATTGGGCTAGACAAGGTAACCATTACATGGATTTGTAACTGGTTGACTGACCGAACTCAAAGGGTGCTCAACAATGGCTCCCTTTCATCCTGGAAAGAAGTGACCAGTGGGGTCCCACAGGGTTCTGTCCTGGGCCCAGTGCTATTCAATATCTTTATTAATGACTTGGATGACAGAATTGGGGGCATACTTATCAAATTTGCAGATGACACCAAATTAGGAGGAGTAGCCAATACTCCAGAAGACAGGATTGAAATTCAGAATGACCTGAATAGACTAGAAAGCTGGGCCAACGCTAACAAAATGAAATTCAATGCGGAGAAATGTAAGGTTCTGCACTTAGGGCGGAAAAATGAAATGCACAGATATAGGATGGGGGACATCTGGCTGAATGAAACTATGTGTGAAAGGGATCTAGGAGTCCAAGTAGACCATAAGTTGAACATGAGTCAGCAGTGTGATGCAGCAGCTAAAAAGGCCAATGCTATTTTAGGTTGCATCAATAGAAGTATAGTGTCTAGATCAAAGGAAGTAATAGTGCCACTCTATTCTGCTTTGGTGAGGCCCCACCTGGAATACTGTGTCCAGTTCTGGGCACCACAATTCAAAAAGGATGTGGAGAAACTGGAGCGGGTCCAAAGGAGGGCAACTAAGATGGTGAAGGGTCTGGAAACCATGCCCTATGAGGAACGACTTAGAGAGCTGGGGATGTTTAGCCTGGAGAAGAGAAGGTTAAGAGGTGATATGATAGCCCTGTTCAAATATTTGAAGGGATGTCATATTGAGGAGGGAGCAGGCTTGTTTTCTGCTGCTCCAGAGACCAGAACGCGGAGCAATGGATGCAAGCTGCAGGAAAAGAGATTCCACCTCAACATTAGGAGGAACTTCCTGACAGTAAGGGCTGTTCGACGGTGGAACACACTCCCTCGGAGTGTGGTAGAGTCTCCATCCTTGGAGGTCTTTAAGCAGAGGCTGGATAGCCATCTGTCGGGGATGCTTTGACTGGGAGTTCCTGCATGGCAGGGGGTTGGACTGGATGGCCCTTGTGGTCTCTTCCAACTCTATGATTCTATGATTCTATGATTCTATGATATTCCCCATCACTATGTATGGATGTGAGAGATGGACAATGAAAAAACTGAATAAAAAGAAAATAAACACATTTGAGATGTGGTGCTGGAGAATAGTGCTGAGGATACTATGGACAGCCAAAAAGACAAACAAAAGGGGTCCTTGAACAGTTCAAGTCTGAAATAGAAGCCAAGATGATCAAATTGAGGCTTTCATATTTTGGCCACATCATGAGAAGGCATGAGTCATTAGAAAAGACAATAATGCTTGGAAAAGCTGAGGGTAGTAGAAAGAGAGGAAGATTGCAGGTCAGATGGCTAGACTCAATTAGGGAGGTAACAGGCTGACTCTATAAGAAATAAGCAGAGCATTAGAAGACAAGGGTGCTTGGAGTTGTCTTATCCACAGGGTCGCCATGAGTCAAGGTTGATTCCAGGGCAGTTAACAAGAATAATAATGGATAAAGTGCTTTTGGTGATTTGCCACTAAATTTTGGCCCTAGATTATATGGTCTTGTTCTTTAAAATCCGTGGGTCACTGGGGAAGGGTTTAGGCCCACATGCAACACCCCCACTGCACTTCACCCACCCTTGTTCTACAAGCTTGAGTTCTGATCTATTGCAGCTATAGCATACAAACAGGGTGTGACTCTCTGATGCTAGCACGTTGAGTAGCATCTTTTCAGGTATATGAGGCTACAAAGAAAAAGAAACAATATGTGGAACTTCAGCTTTACTAAAACTAGGAATGTTTTTCTCTGTGCCATCCAGTTCGGCTTATTTCATTTTTTTTCTCTCTCCACAAAATCATATTTTCTATACAATTTATCTGAAGAAGGAGGAGAAAGAACCTAACAAGTGATTTCTTTTTGTGCCTTGACAAGGGAAGGCAATTATAAAACATTTAAGTTTCTAAATGGAGCTTCATTGACAGTACTTTTCTCACTGCTTTCTTTGATGAAGTATGCTAGGATCAGCTTGTAGCTTCTTAAGACTGACAGGGCTTCTCACTGAGCTGACAGCAAAAGTGAAATAAATGGCAATCATAAAATCATTCTTAGGTGCACATGTAGAACTCCCTTTAGCAAAGTGTTTTCCCCTTTTATTGGAAGCCCGGTTTCTTTTTACCTGTCGGTTAAAAAAGAAAGAAAAGCTACATTCTGTATGCAGGTCAGTTTATTGATATATGCATTTCAAATCCCTTCTTTCTCTCTCTCTCTCTCTCTCTCTCTCTCTCTCTCTGTGTTTAAATATGTTTCAGGGTTATGCTCACCTATTCCCTAAAGACTAAAATATTTTGTTTAATTTTAAATGGGTGGGTTTTTTTTATTTTGGTGCTTTGATAGTGTTAGTAGCTATTTAAATTAAATAGAAGTGTGGCACATTCAATGATCCAAACTCATTTTGAATCATGCATTTGTGCAAAAATTAATAGCTTTTTATTGCATGAGCAAACCTGTCAGAATTTTCTATTTCACAATGCAGGCAATATTCTCTCTCTCTCTCTCTCTTTCTCCTGTTGTTAACTGCTGTCAAGGTGACCTCAGATTATGGCAACCCTGTGAATGAGAGACATCCAAGTCACCCTGTCATCAACACTCTCCTCAGGTCTTGCAGACTTAGGGCCATGATTTCACCAATTGAGTCTATCCATGTGTAATGTTGTATTCTTCTTTTCCTACTACCTCCTACCTTACTTAGTATTATTGTCTTTTCTAGTGAATACTAATACTAATAATAATAATATTTATTTCTAGTCCGCTCCTTTGAACAAGCAATCGGGGCGGATTACAACAAGGGTTAAAACAATATCAAGTAAAATATCCCGTCCTTTCCCTTACCACCACCCCCCCCCCTTAAAAAGAGATTAAATCACAATTAAGTTAAAACAGTAACTTGCTAAAATAGTAGTAAAAACAGGTTAGGGAAAAGAATGGACCCAAGCCAAGGTTGCGCAGAAGTGAAAACAGAGAGGGGAGGCTGGGAGAAAAGCCACTCTAAACCTAGGTTTGGAGCTGGGGAGTGTTTACATTCTCTGGGAAGGCCTGCCGGAAGAGATGCGTCTTTAGGGCTTTTTTAAAGCCTTCTAAAGATGAAATAAGACGCATCTCATCCGGCAGGTCATTCCACAATTTGGGGGCAACAGCCGAAAAAGCCCTCTGGGAGGTCTGCACCAGCCTGATCTTCATGGGTTGCAGCCGGTTCCTCCCAGAGGACCGAAGTGTGCGGGGGGTTCGTATGGGAAGAGGCGGTCCTTTAGATAGGATGGACCCAAGCCATGTAGGGCTTTAAAGGTTAAAACCAACACCTTGTACTGTGCCCGGAAACTGGTCGGCAGCCAGTGGAGAGTTTTAAGCTCACAATATATCCAAAATATGACAGTCTCAGTTTAGTCATCTTGGCTTCAAGGGAGAATTCAGGCTTGATTTGTTCTAGGACCCATTTATTGGTCTTTTTTAGAGGTACATGGACTTTTACAACCATACATAAAAATGGAAAACATGATGGCATGGACAGTCCTAACTTTAGGGGGCATTCACGCTTACTTTTTTGTACCGAGTAGATCTCTGTGGTGATATGTTAACGAATCGATGTTCGCACTATGTTTACCACAGTCAAACTCTCCAAGACATTTTAACCTGGTCTGGCATTCACACTGGCACCACTTTGCATCAGCATGGTGGTGCCTCATGACCAGGAATTATCCCAGTGATCTGGATCAATTTGGTAGTTCATTCTCACTACTGAAGATCCAGATTGCTCCAGCCCTTAAACAAAAGAAAAAAATGTGGTTAGGTACTTGTTGCAAAATGAACTGGGTTAAGTGGACTTTTACACACACACCCTAATCACACCAGGTGCATTCGGGGTGAGTGTGAACATTGTGGAAATAACCCGGTTTCACACCTGGTTATTTCTGTAGTGTGAATGGGCCCTTAGTATTCAGTGATATATATTTACACTTCATGATCCTGTCTAGTTCCATCACAGCTGACCTTCCAAGTGTTAGTCTTCTGATTTCTTAACTGACATTTCCATTCTGATTAACAACTGGGTCAGACTATGGAAAATCTTTAACAAGGTCAATGTGCTTATTGTATACTTTAAAGTTAAGCAAATTAATTGTGGTTATTGTTTTTGTTTTCTTAATGTTCAACTGTAAACCTTCCTTTGCACTTTCTTCTTTGACCTTCTTCAGTACTAGTTCCAGTCTTTGCTATTTTCTGCTTGTAGTATGGTGTAATATGCGTATCTTAAATTGTTGATGTTCCTTCTTCCAATTTTCATGCCTCCTTCCTCCAAGCCTATCTTATATACTCGTGTACAAGTCAACCTCATGTATAAGTCAAGGGAAAGTTTCAGGGTCAAAATCATGGATTTTGATATGACCTGTGAATGTCAAGGGCAAAACTTAGTGGTCTATAATGAAGGATGGAAAGGGGGAAATACCATTTCCATCCCTCCTTCTCTTTCTCTGGTCTTCTGTCAACCACCTAATACCAATTCCCAGGTGCTGAAGGAGAGGTTTTAGCACTGAATTGAGAAGGGAAGCAAGTGGTGTTAAATGAGGTGGTGTTTCCATGGGAAAAGGAGGCTTGCAAATTGGACTGGGAACTTGTTTCACACACACACACACACACACACACACCAACATCCACACCCACACATAAAAACATAACAACAACAACAACAACAACAATAAATTTTTATTTCTAGCCCGCCCCTCTGAACGAGCAATCAGGGTGGCGTACAGAAGAGAGTTAAAACATCAACAGTAAAAATGTCCAGTCCCATCCCAACCTCCCCCCCTTAAAAAAAAGATTAAACCAACAACTAGTTAAAATATAGTGCAAATAGACAAACAATCAACAATATCAAACTAACATTCCTTGAGCTGTATAAGAGGATGAAGACTAGAAAGACCAAAATTTGGAGCCTGGAGATGTTAAGTGTTTTCCGGGAAGGCCTGCCAGAAGAGATCCAATTTTAGGGCTTTCTTGAAGCCATCAATGGATGGAATAAGATGCATCTCATCCGGCAGGTCATTCCACAGCTTGGGAGTGACCGCTGAAAAGGCTGTCTGGGAGGTCTGCACTAGCCTGATCTTCATGGGCTGTAACAGATTCCTCCCAGAGGACTGGGGTGTGTGTGTGGGGTTCATACGGGAAGAGGCGGTCCCTTAGATAGGATGGACTCAAGCCCTGTAGGGCTTTATAGGTTAAGACCAATACCTTGAACTGTGCCCGGAAACTGATCAGCAGCCAGTGGAGAGATTTAAGCACAGGTGTCATATGTTCTCTCTTAGATGTACCTGTAATCAGTCTGGCTGATATGTTCTGAACCAGTTGTAGTTTCCGGGATAAGCACAAGGGTAGCCCCATGTAGAGTGCATTACAGTAGTCCAATCGTGAAGTTACCAGTGCATGTATCACAGTTTCCAGATCCCTCACATCCTGGAAAGGGCGCAGCTGGCGGATCAGCCGAAGCTGATAACAGGCACTCCTGACTGTCGCATTCACCTGACTAGTCATGTGAAGCGACGGCTCTAGGAGCACCCCCAGACTGCGAACAGAGTCCTTCAAGGAGAGTGTGACTCCATTGAGGACTGGGGATTGTATTCCCAAACCCAGTTTCGGGCCTGTAACAGTGAGTACCTCCATTTTGTCTGGATTGAGTTTCAATTTGTTTTCCCTCATCCAATCCATTAATGCCGCAAGGCAGCGGTTGAGAGGAGAGGTGCCATCTGAGGTCTGAGCAGACGATCTTATCATGGAGAAGTATATCTGAGTGTCATCAGCATACTGAAGACACTGAGCTCCATGCCTCCGAATGATCTCACCCAGCGGCTTCATATAAATATTAAACATCATCAGGGACAGAATGGCGCCCTGAGGGCACCACAATTAAGCTCGATCTTTGAAGAGCAACTGTCCCCAAGCCTTACCCTTTGGGATCTGCTGGAGAGAAAGGACCGGAACCACCGAAGCGCGGTGCCACCAATCCCCAGCTCTCTCAGCCAAACCAAAAGGATGGAATGGTCTATGGTGTCAAAAGCCGCTGATAGATCCAAGAGCATGTGCAGGGTCACACTAACCCTGTCGATGCTCAAGCGGAGGTCATCTGTCAGAGCAACCGTGGCAGTCTCAACTCCATACCCTGCCCTGAAGCTGGTTTGAAATGGATCGAGATAATCGGTTTCATCCAAGACCTCTTGGAGTTGGGAGGCAACAGCTCTCAATCACCTTGCTAAGAAAAGGTAGCATGGACACTGGTCTATAGTTGATCCTGTCCAGGGGATCAAGGGAAGGTTTCTTCAGGAGGGGCTTTACAGCCACCTCCTGTAGACATGATGGAACAGTGCCTTCCCTGAGGGACGCATTGATCACCTCCCGAAGGAATGTTCTCATTGTGTCCCCTCCCTGGACGACCAGCCAAGATGGACCTGGATCGAGAGGGCATGTCGTCTTCCTAGTACTACCAAGGAGCTTGTCCATGTTATCAGTACTCATGCCTCAAGGCACCAAGAGCGGAGCAGTACCAGTTATAAGTCAACCCAGGATTGTAGGGTCAATTTTGGGGCATAAATTTATCGACTTATAGTCAAGTATATACGGTAATTCCTTACTGTTTGAAAAGTTTCATCTGTCATCCACTGAGGCTCCTTTTGGCTGTAGATAGTGTCTTTTTGCAGTCTTCCCTGAAATGCCCTGGCTTCAGTCCAGAGCATTTTTAGTTCCCAGTCAATTACACCCAATAATACATTTTTTAAAATATATATTATCTATAAATTCTATAGGGATGTTCTTGAGGTTGTATTTTGCATAATGACTGGTTTAGTGTTCTTCTTTACCTTTATTCTGCTTTTTGATAATAGGAGTTCATGGTCTGTGCATGATCTGCTTTTGGTCCTGTTTTTTCAGAGAGAATGGTGCTTCTCCATTTTTTGCTTCCAGTTATGTAGCCTAATTTCTGTATTGGCCATCATGTGATTTCAATGTATAGAGCCTCCTCTTTAGTTGTTTGAAGACGTGTTTGCAATGAACAAACTGTTGGGCTTGCAAAATTCAGTCTGTCGATCTCCTGCTTAATTTCTTGATCCTAGGCCAAATTTCCCTACAAGCTTTGATTCTGCTCTGTTTCCTACTTTTGCGTATGTATTGCCAAGCATTCCATATATTGCTTTTCACTGTCAAATATTTACTAACTTATATAAAGCAGGTGAGGATCATAAAGATGTTGTGGAAACACAAATCTAATTCTCTTGAGAATTGCCAGTCTCACACTCCCCAATTTGATCCAATTTTTCTTATTATTTTCACAAAATCACAAGATTATGGCTGACAATAATAGCATCAGGTTTAACTCACTGCTGTTTTAGAATGAATCATATGTCAGTAGTTGCCAGGACAATTATCAGTGCCAAGCAACCTGAGATTCCTGTCAGTGCCTATAAATGACAACTGCCCTCGTCTCCCCCCGCCCCCCGAAATATTTTTTAATTGGATGAACACTCCTAAAATGCTTAGGTTGCAGTGGAAGCTGATGCACTGATGTCAGTGGGATCCAATAATGAATCCAATCCAGATTTTAGTCCAAAGTTTAAAAGAAGCATCCAAGGTGTGGATAGCTCCTTTAAAGTTCTAACTGATATCTGGAATGGAGTCTCAGTAACGTTGGAGCCACCAGCCTTCGTTGTTAGGTAGTATGGTGTACTTTGGTTCCCATGGTGATATCACCATGATGTTGTTTTGTTGTATTGTGGGAAATTTAAAAAACTAGCTACACACAGACATCCAGTGCAGCCTAAAGCACAGCTGTCAGGCCCTCCCTTAAAAATTAACTCAGGGAAAGAAAGAGACCACTGGAGGGTACGTAATTCAACATTCTCTTAGATCTAGTGTTGAAAAGTTACTTTTTGGAATACAGCTTTCCAGAATTAGCCAGCAAACATGGTCATTGGACTTAGTAGCTGGCATTCTGGAGCTTGTATCAAAGAAGTAACTTCAAGCTTTGCTTAAACCTGCCAGTTGGATTTGATTGTTTATTTATATATGTCTTTATTGTATATGTAGAGAAATATGAATTACTAACTCCTAGCCACAACTATAAAGGAAGTTTTAAGTACTCAGGGCAGTGTTGGGAGGCTCTTTGGAAGCAGCATTTTACATTCTTGGTTAGTTTCTTCATGTAGATAATTTTGGAAATTATTTTGTTATTTCAGTGTATGCAATTTTCATTCAGTCTTGGAACGCATGATTTCATAATGTCCAGTTCACAAAGTGTAACTGATTTTCTTTGTTTTAAATGCAGTTATTTTGAACTGGAAAGCAGTGGCTTGAGAGATGAAATAAGATACCACTACAGATTTAATGGAAAGTCAAGATCAGAAGTATTTCCATATCGGCTAGCAGATGGACAGTGGCACAAGATTGCATTGTCGCTTAGTGCATCCCATCTCCTGCTTCATGTTGACTGCAATAGGTAGGTATTTTGCTTATTTGTATAGGTTTTTGTAGGGAATAGCAGACTAACATCATTCTGAAGCAAAGTTTTACATGCTGCAAAGTCTGTACAGGGAAAGTGAGTGAAAAAGAAAACAACATTAGAACAAAATGCTAAGCCTGTGATTATGAACAAAAGACTGATTGCTGATTTGGGGGATGATGGAAATGTATTAAATATATCTCCAGGTCCTGTAGGTATGAGATGAAGTTGTGTTTTCCTTGATTACATTTAAGTGCTATGCATTGTGCTGTTTTGTTCTGGGAAATGCTTCTCTCAGCATGCTTGTCTCAAAAACCCAGAGGTGTAATTGTAGCTTCTAATTTTTTAAATCAGTACATTAAAAAAAACTTGAAAATCTTTTTTGAAAAAGAAACTAGCAGAATATGTGCTTTAATTGCTTAGGATTTACACAACTGGTACTCTGAATTAGACTGCTCTGTACATCTGTAAGAAGTTATGAGCAACTACCACAAGTCCACATTTTGGAAAAAGAAATAGTTGAGTACTTATGTGGATTTTTAAACATTTATTTATAAATGCATGGGATAAATCTATGTAATGAAGATATATAAGCAATCCTAAAAACAATATTGCCAATCATACAAAAGCAGTTGTACAAGCAGTACCACAGACCTGTTTGAAATCCACAGTGATATGTACTAGAATGATAGAATCATAGAGTTGGAAGAGACAACAAGGACCATCCAGTCCAACCCCCCTGCCATGCAGGAACTCTCAATCAAAACATACTGGACAGACAGCCATCCAGCCTCTGTTTAAAGACTTCCAAGGACTGAGTCTCCACCACTTGCCAAGGGAGTGTGTTCCATTGTTGAACAGTCCTTACTGGCAGGAAATTCCTCCCAATGTTGAGGTGGAATCTCTTTTCCTGTAGCTTGCACCCATTGTTCCAGGTCCTATTCTCTGGAACAGCAGAAAACAAGCTTGCTCCCTCCTCAATATGGCATCCCTTCAAGTATTTGAACAGGGCTCTTAACCTCTTAACCTTCTCTTCTCGAGGCTAAATATTCCCAGCTCCCTGAGGCATTCCCCATAGGGCATGGTTTCAAGATCCTTCATCATTTTAGTCACCCTCCTTTGGACACACTCCAGTTTCTCAGTTTCCCAAAATCATTTCTAGAAACCTTCTTAGTTTGCAAAACTGTCTAATAGAATGTTTCATAATGGTCCAAAACACACTGCAGAAATAATCCAATTTGAAACCACTTTAACTGCTCTGGCTCAATGTTAGGGAATCCTGGTAATCGGAGTTTATTGTGGCACCACAGCTCTCTGACAGAGAGACACAAATGTCTCACAAAACTTCAGTTCCCAGAATTCCCTACCTTTGAGCTGGGAGAGTTAAAGAGGTCTTAAACTGGATTATATCTGCAGTGTATTTTGGACCACTGTTAGGTATTACACCTACCTCCTCCCAGACTTTTCAGATTAGACACTTTTTAACTCACCTGAAGCCATTTTGATCTATCAAAAAAGAACATAAGTTTGAAGAAATTAGCTACTGTTTTTGTTTTTGAAATATAAATTAGCATCTCCACTTACTCTGGTCTCCCAGAAAGTTATCTGAACTGACAAAAATTGAATATAGTGAAAAATGATCTCCAGTGTAAAAAAAAAATGCAGTGATGTTTGGCAACTGTTATCCTTTGAAAACTGGCATTTTTCTGATAACTGGCTGTCCAAAAGAACTACTTTAAGATGACCATACAGGACATTTATCATCCTTGACGCAAAGATATTGTATGGTGTTGGCTGTACGTGTCCCAAAATTGATGTTATCCATATGCAGTAGTTATATCTCTGAGCTGAATCTTTTTGGAGAATGATGGAAATAATGGTTACCAGAAATGTCAGATGTTCATATTCTTATATTTGCATATGTTTGTTAATTCTGCCTGTTTGTTCATTGAAGTATGTAAAAATAGATCCCTTGATGTATATATGAATTGGCACTGGCTGCATCCAAGATAGTTATTGCAAAACAATGGAGAAGAGTTTCTCTACCAAGGATAATGTAGTGGTTTATTATAAGGAAATTACAGAATTTGTTTATTTGACTCACATATGAGCAGCTTATCAGTGATCACCAATACAGAAAAACATAAGTAATATTTGGAGTTCAACTACTCATTGCATAGCAAGAGAACTGCAGCGTGTAAACAATAGCAAGCATACCATATTTCAATGCAGCATGATTATTTTTCTCTTTATAAAATTGGTGTATTCATCTGTAAGTTTATATTGATTTTTTCCCTCATAGAATAATTAACAAAATAGTAAGCATGCACATGGAATGTCCTGCAGCTTTCTTCCTTAGCAAAATTACTCTATAGGCAAATATGTTTTAGCCATTAACCCCAGAGAAGGCTATGACACAAGTTATACTTTAAAACAGAAGAGCAATAATAAAGTTCAGCAAATCAATTTTCACATTAACATTTCAGACTAGAGTCCACTTAGGGCTAAACTTGACATCTTTGTCACATAGTGCCAATCTACTTGCTTTTAAAAAAATGTATAAATAGCTAATGTGTGGTAGTGGAGCCAAGTGTCTTGGTTGGGATTCTAATAGGAGAGAAGAATACTTGAAGTCCTTGGCTCTGCTAAAATCCTGATCAGAATGCCCACCACCACCAATGGAAGCTTTCCTTCTATCTAGAACAACCGATGCATGGGAAGGCAATTCTGAATGGCAATTTCAACCATGGAAATTGTTAATATATGTGAGGAAAGTCACAATTAGAACAGTGTCCTTTTGAATGAGAGCATGACTGAACTTGAACAGACCTTGCGTATATTTGCAAAATTATTTCATCTCATTCTTGTCACGTCACCTAGAAAGCAAAAAAATTGTTGTGCAATCCTTTCATGGCCTTATTTAGAAGAAAATCCCATTGAGCTCAATGGTTAATGTATTATAGCTGCAATTTATTTATGTATATGTCAAATCAGTGTTCTTGAATACTGGGAAATTTTAAGTTTATGAAATGTTGTAATAATTTTAGATAAATTCAAGTTTTAGATAATCTCCAGTTACACACCTTCCCTTTTGATTGATCATTAGACTGTATAAAGAGAGTATACACTTCATTCTGCTTTTTAAACTGTATGGTATTGCTGCATCATTGTGATTGTGCGATTTTCATTTTTTAATTATTAATTTAATGGTATGTTTTAATTTTTTAAATATTGAGAATAGTTTATTCTGTTTTAATGTATTTTATATGTTTTAACTATATTGTACTTGTTTTAATTTGTAAGCCATCTTGAGCCTCAGTTTTGGGGAAAAGGCATCATGTAAATAGTAGCACTACAATACCACCACCACCACCACTACTACTATTATTTTATTTCAGGGATTGCTGTGCTTCCTCATAGATATTTTAAAGCATAAATTTATTGACATTTATCAATTCACCCTAATTTCTAACCCTGAGTATAGTATCCAAAAAATCTACATTTCTGGAATGCAAAATTGTATATAGATGAACAAGTTCTGGGAGTCCAGGGGACATTCAGAATCAGAACATTCTAGGAGACTCAGGGGTTGTACAGACCAGCTTGAAGTGCCAGCGTGGGAGTGTGGCATTTGGACAACACATGTCCTGACACTGCCTTCACACCGGCCTCACACCACCCACATGAGCACATGGTGGGTGGTGTCATGGCACTCTTTTAGCATGGCGTTTATATGACACATGCCAAAAGGAATGCTGTAAAGTGCTTCTGTGGTGGCAAGGGCCCTTTTTGACACCAAAGGAAATAGGGATTCAGCTTGTGTTAGATAGGGTTATACTCCTCCTGAAAACTCAAGTTTGTAGTTTGGGGGGTACTTCTGGATTCATATCTGAGCCTGGAGGCCCAGGTATCAGCAGTGACCAGGAGCTCTTTTGCACAGTTAAAGCTAGTGTTCCAACTGTTCCTATTCCTGGAGAAGTCAGATCTAGCCATGGTGGTACATACTGTTGTTACATCCTGTTAGGATTATTGTAATGTGCTCTACATGCCTTTGAAAAGTGATCAGAAACTTCAGCTGGCGTGAAGAGCTGTAGCTAGGTTGTTAAAAGTAGCTGGTTACAGGGAGCACACAGTTCCCTTGTGACAGCTCCATTGGTTGCCAGCCCGTTTCTGGGCACAATTCAGAGTGCTGGTTTTGACCTATAAAACCCTATACGGCCTGAGTCCAGGTTATTTGAAGGACTGTATCTCCCTTTATGAGCCCACTAGAGTGTTGAGATCTTCCAGAGAGGCCTTTCCCTCTATCTCACCAGGGACAGGCTCATTTGTCTCCCTCCCTGGAATGGCCAGGATGGCCCCAAACCTCTTACCCTTTATGTGGCAGAAAGACATTCTTGTGCTATCAGACCTTTTCAAATTGTCAAGCACTCGGATTTAATTTTTTTGTGATCTAAATTTTAAGGTTTGTATTGAGTTTTTAACATGTTACATTCTAATTCATAACTGTTTTAACTTTGTTTAATTTTTAATATATATATATATATATATATATATATACATTTTAATGGTTTTTGTACTGTTTTTAAATTGTATTGTTTTAAACTTGCTGTTCACTGCCTTGAGTCCCTATATTGGGACAAATAAATTAATAAAAAAATAATAGAATCCCCAATCCAGCTCTGGGACAAATAAATTAATAATAAAATAAAATAAAATCGAATCCCCAATCCATCCTGTCACTTTAAGAATAGCTGCAATGCTGTGCCTGGATCAAAGGATGGATCCAGCAGTTTAATGCTCTTATAACAGCCAAAGTCATCCCATCCATCTGGATTCAACATAAGGAAGGGGGTAAAGGGAGTGCGCATGTCACTAAGAAGAGGAATAGCCATCTCATCCAGAGTTTGTAGATAAGACTTACCTTCTTGAGGTAGCAAGGCTGTATGTGTTAAGCACTCAAGAGTGTGCTCATTTAAGGGAACTGGATTGTGAAACATCAGTTTGACATTGGCAGAGTGCATGAAACCACTGGACTGAAAGAGAAGGATCTTTTGTATTTGCTTGTTTTCGAGTCATGCATTTAACTTTCTGCCTTTGCCAAGTTATTTGAGAAGTTACTTGAGAAGTGCCTTCTTCTTCCTCAGTTTCTGCCGTATGGCTGAGGTTGCTGAATTGAAATGGGGCTTGGCCTGGCTTTATTTTGCCCTTAATCCTATCCTAGTGTCCTAGAAGTTTTCTTTCAAGATAAGAAAAATCTTTCTTGTTAACATGTAGGAGAGGCTGACAAAAGCATGCTCCATCTGATGCTTTATCACATTCTTTTCATGACCAAAACATGAACTGCTTGGCATTTTGTCAGGTGTTCTTAGATGACATTGGATCCTCCAAGGATGGAAAGAAGAATGCTTATCTTCTGTGCATCTCCACATTATTGTCTCAGGTTTTGAATAAGGGGTACTTCTACACTCCTGATTTAATTTCCCTCTTTTCTTTGTTTTTTTCCCCCCTGAATGCAGCTGTGGAAGCCTTCAAGGCAAATTCACACAAATCCTGACATCTTGTAAACACTGCTTGAAAGGTTGTATGGGAAGCAGTGGAAAAAAAGATAATTAACTTGATCCCAGTCTCCTTAGAGTCTTGACTATAATTAACTGAACTGTTCCTTTCCTAATGCTGATTGATAGCTCAGTTGTATTGGCCTCTTTGACATGCTGATGTCCAGTAGTGTCTTTTAGTGTCTTTGCTCTGTATGACAGAAAAGCTTTCTGCAGTTTTCTCACTGATGGCATTTTTAAAATTCAAAACTTGTACATCCCAATAAGAAGGACCAATAAAACAAGTTTAAATAACTCTTTTCTATGTTGTGTTGAATTTCCACCATATTATGTGCCCAGCTACAGGACTTCCAAATTACTGTGATTTGCTAAGAGGCTGCAGAACTTCAGATTTCCTACCAGATTAATAGTATAGAATACGCACAGCATACACAGGTATAATAGAAAATAAATAGGAGTCCTTAGAATAGATTTATATTTTGGGCTCCTTTCCCTTCTTCTGCAGAAATATTTTAGAAGGTAATTCAGATTTTCCCCCCATGTAAATTGTTGAGTGGCACTCTGGCTTCAGCTAGCAAATAATCAGTAAATAAAACAACCTACATTGGTGATACAATGGGAGGGGTGAGAGAGTAGGCGAAACAATAGACAATCTTCAGTCATTTCCTAGAATACTTGCATAACTACATGTTAGATAACACACTTTATGTTAGTTGATAGCTAACAGGGAAGAGCGGCTGCCTTCTGATAAAATACTGTATTTTCTTGTATTGAGAAAACCTGTTGTCCCAGGAGCAACATTAATTTTCAGAAGAGATACTAGGTTTATATCTCATGTAACATAATTGTCATAGGTATGCATAGGTGTGTCTGAAAAGCTAATTGTTGGCAAGGCCGAAATAATATTCAAATATAAGCAGGAGAAAGTAGTGCTTGGTGGCACAGTGGTTAAATGCCTGTACTACAGCCACTAACCCATAAAACCACAAGGCTGTGAGTTCAATACCAGCCAGGGACTTATGGTTGATTCAGCCTGGCATCCTTCTGAGGTCGCTAAAATGAGTACTCAGCTTGTTGGGACAATTAGCTTACATATTGTACACCGCTTAGGGAGTGCTTAAGTGCACTGATAAGTGGTATAGAAATGTACCTGCAATTGCTATTTTTGCACAGAAGAGAGTGGAACAGTAGCTATAAGAGAGGTGTTACGTATGTATATGAACAATCCATTCCCTAACAAACATCCCCTTTCCTTTACTATGTATAGTGTGTCTCTTGTAATTGGTTTTGTAATTGGATTTGTAATTGGTTGACTGGCTGAACCCAGAGTGTGCTCAACAATGGTTCCTTTTCATCCTGGAAAGAAGTGACAAGTGGGGTGCCACAGGGTTCTGTCCTGGGCCCAGAGTTATTCAACATCTTTATTAATGACTTGGATGACAGAATTGGGGCCCTACTTATCAAATTTGTAGACAACACCAAATTAAGAGGAGTAGCTAATACCCCAGAGGACAGGATAAAAATTCAAAATGACCTGAACAGACTAGAAGGCCAAAGCTAACAAAATGAAATTCAACACAGAGAAATGCAAGGTACTGCATTTAGGGCAGAAAAATGAAATGCATAGATATAGGATGGGGGACACCTGGCTGAATGAGGCCACATGTGAAAGGGATCTAGGAGTGTAGAATCATAGACTCAAAGATTTGGAAGAGACCACAAGGGCCAATCAGTCCAACCCCCTGCCATGCAGGAACTCCCAGTCAAAGCATCCCCGACAGATGGCCATCCAGCTTCTGCTTAAAGACCTCCATGGACAGAGACTCCACTACACTCCGAGGGAGTGTGTTCCACCATCGAACAGCCCTTCGTATCAGGAAGTTCCTCCTAATGTTGAGGTGGAATCTTTTTTCCTGCAGCTTGCATCCATTGTTCCGTGTTCTAGTCTCTGCAGCAGTAGGAAACAAGCTTGCTCCCTCCTCAATATGACATCCCTTCAAATATTTGAACAGGGCTTTCATATCACCTCTTAACCTTCTCTTCTCCAGGCTAAACATCCCCCCCCCCAGCTCTCTAAGTCATTCCTCATAGGGCATGGTTTCCAGACCCTTCACCATCTTAGTTGCCCTCCTTTGCACCCGCTCCAGTTTCTCCACATCCTTTTTGAATTGTGGTGCCCAGAACTGGACACAGTATTCCAGGTGGGGCCTGACCAAAGCAGAATAGAGCGGCACTATTACTTCCTTTGATCTACACACTATACTTCTATTGATGCAGCATAAAATAGCATTGCCCTTTTTAGCTGCCGCATCGCACTGTTGACTCATGTTCAATTTATGGTCTATTTGGACTCCTAGATCCCTTTCACACATAGTTTCATTCAGTCAGATGTCCCCCATCCTATAACTGTGCATTTCATTTTTTCGTCCTAAGTGCAGTACCTTACATTTCTCCGCATTGAATTTCATTTTGTTAGCGTTGGCCCAGCTTTCTAATCTATTCAGGTCATTCTGAATTTCAATCCTATCTTCTGGAGTATTGGTTACTCCTCCTAATTTGGTGTCATCTGCAAATTTGATAAGTATACCCCCAATTCTGTCATCCAAGTCATTAATAAAGATATTGAATAGCACTGGGCCCAGGACAGAACCCTGTGGGACCCCACTGGTCACTTTTTTCCAGGATGAAAAGGAGCCGTTGTTGAGCACCCTTTGAGTTCGGCCAGTCAACCAGTTACAAGTCCATGTAACAGTTAACTTGTCTAGCCCACATTTTACAAGCTTGTTTGCAAATATGTCATGGGGAACCTTGCCAAATCCTTACTGAAATCGAGGTATACTATATCCACAGCATTCCCTTCATCTACCAAGCTGGTAATTTTATCAAAAAAAAAAAAAAAAAAAAAAAGATCAGGTTTGTTTGGCAAGACTTGTTTCTCTGAAACCCATGTTGGCTTTTTGTGATTATGGCATTCCCTTCTAAATGTTCACGGACTCTCTGCTTAATGATCTGCTCTAGAATCTTTCCTGGAATTGATGTCAGACTAACTGGATGATAATTGTTGGGATCCTCTTTTTTTCCCTTTTTGAAGATGGGGACAACGTTTGCCCTCCTCCAGTCTGCTGGGACTTCTCCTGTTCTCCAGGAGTTCTCAAAGATTATTGCCAATGGCTACGATATAACATTTGCCAGTTCTTTTAATACCCTTGGATGTAGTTCATCTGGTCCTGGAGACTTATATTCATTTAGGTTAACCAAGTATTCCTGTACTATCTCTTTACTTATTCTGTGCTGAAATTCCCCTATTCTGTCTTCTTCCCCATTATCCTTAGGTTGAGCACCCTTTGCTTTTTCTGAGAAGACTGAAGCAAAGAAGGTGTTGAGTAATTCTGCCTTTTCTGTCCCCTGTGAGCATTTTGCCATCTTCTGCACGCAGTGGTCCTACTGTTTCCTTCTTCTTCCTTTTGCTTCGGACATACCCAAAAAAGCCCTTTTTATTGTTCTTAACTTTTCTAGCCAGCCTGAGTTCATTCTGCACTTTAGTTTTTCTGACTTTACCCCTACATGTGCTGTCTGTTTGTTTGAATTCCTCTTTAGTGATTTCCCAATTTTTCCATTTCTTATACATGTTCTGTTTAAAACTTAGCTCAGTTGAAAGTTCCTTAGTCATCCATCCTGGCTTCTTGAGATATCTTCCATTTTTCTTCCTCATTGGAACTGTATGAAATTGCTCCTTCAGTATCTCCTTTTCGAGAAACTCCCATTCGTCTTGAACTCCCTTCTCTTTTAGTTTTCCTGACCATGGGATCACTCCCAGTATTTCTCTAAGTTTATTGAAATCAGTTCTCCTAAAGTCTAGAGTGTGTGTCTGACTATGCCTGGCTTCCCCTTTCCGCTGTATAACAAACTCCAGGAGAACATGGTCACTTCCACCTAAGGATCCAACCACTTGCACTCCATTGACTAGGTCATCCCTGTTGGTTAAGATCAGATCTAAAATAGCTGATCCCCTTGTTGTCTCTTCCACCTTTTGGACAATGAAATTGTCTTCCAGGCAAGTGAGGAATTTGCTAGACCTTGAGGATTTGGGTGAGTTTGACTTCCAGCAAATATCCGGATAGTTGAAGTCCCCCATCACTACTACATCTCTCCTTTCTGAGTGTGTGGTCATCTGTTCTAGAAAGGCATCATCCAATTCCTCCGTCTGACTTGGGGGTCTGTAGTAGACTCCCACAGTAACATCCCTGTTGTTTCACTCTCCTTTAATTTTTTATCAAGATGCTCTCCACCTGGCTTCCAGTACTGATGTCCTGGATCTCTTCACTGGTGTAAATATCTCTGACATATAATGCTATTCCTCCTCCTTTCCTGTTCGGTCCGTTTCTCTTAAAAAGGTTATATTCCTCTATTTCTACATTCCAATCATGAAACTCATCCCACCAGGTTTCAGTGATGCCTATTATATCATATTTGCTTTGTTGTGCTAGTAGACACATTACTAAGTAGACCATAAGTTGAACATGAGTCAACAGTGTAGTGTGGCAGCTAACGGTCAATGCAATTTTGGGCTGCATCAATAGAAGTATAGTGACTAGATCAAGGGAAGTAATAGTGCCACTCTATTCTCTTTTGGTCAGGCCCCACCTGGAATACTTTGTCCAGTTCTGGGCACCACAATTCAAAAAGGATGTATAGAAACTGGAGCGTGTCCTAAGGAGGGCAACTAAGATGATGAAGGGTCTGGAAACCATGCCCTATGAAGAAACACGTTTAGAAAGTGGTTGTAGAACTGCTAAGATACATCCAATCTGGATGTACCTTAGATCTACCCTAACAATCAATCTGGATGTACCTTGGACATACCATAAAGATCAAGGCCCTCCCTCCATGCCATCTACAATTGTTCAGCCTCAGAGGGAGTGTAAAGGCAGGCCCAGTACCATCAGGCCTAGCCAGAGCAAGAAGAAGGGCCCTCCCTCCAGTCCTTCTGCCATGGTCCAGCCCTCAGTGGGAGAGAAGATCCACTGGACTTGATCCCTTTCCCCACCACCTTTCCCTTCTCCTTCTATGTGTCTTTTTAGATTGTAAGCCTGAGGGTAGGGACTGTATGTACAGGGCTGTGTAAATTTACTGTGCTATATAAATAGAGGAGGAGGAGGAGGAGGAGGAGGAGGAGGAGGAGGAGGAGGAGGAATCATCATCACAGGTCAAAATCTGATGAGTTTGGCAGTTTTGACTCAGTATCTGAATTTAGAGGTACAGAATAAAATTGACTTATCTTTATCACACTAGGGGGCAAACAGGATTTAAAAAGAGTTAAACAAGAGTTAATCAGGAAATGCCCTATGTTTATCATAGGACATTTCCCGTTTAACTCTCGTTTAACTCTCATTTAAATAGCATGTGATAGCATGAAGCTTGCTCAGTAAATAATCCAGGAAAGCCTGAAGAAGTGGAGTTGGCTCACTAGATCAATCCAATTATGACTTTAGAAACACCATGGCATTTGACCCCCCCCCCCCCCCCCAGTATACAGCTTTCACTATAACAACCTATTATTGACACATTTCTGTAGAGAGGACAAATGAGAATCTTCTTGATTTTCTTTATTCATCTTTTGATGATACTTCGATGAATTTCTTGACAAAGAGTGTCACAACCAACAGTACTGTGAAGAGCTGACGAAGTATCTGCACCTTTCTAATTGTTGGTGGGTAGGAAATTGCATTTAGATCATTTTATTATTGGGCATATAAATTCCATAAGAGGATAGACCTTTCTCTGTCCTTCTGCAATAAGATAGACCCTGTTGTTATTTAGAATTACATGCAGCCTCTAAGGCAGCAGACTAAAATCTGACAACTTTGAATTCTGTTAGTGGAGTCTTAAAAGTATTTCTGATTGTGCTGGAGAAAATGGAAACTAGAATTAGGGCTATTATATACCTTTCATGTGCAAAGTGCCATGTAATTCTAGTACAGACAGTACATGCATTCCCTGAGCTTTCTATGTGCACTGCTGATTGAACTCACAAGAAAATGGAGCCATGGATATATTAGATCAGTTGTCTGTTGCTCTTTGGAAATATATATGAAAGCAGCCAGTAGGAAGGAGGATGTTTGCAGAGCTAAAATCAGCTTAAATATGTAGATTCCAGAGCAGCAACAGAACCGGTGAGAGGGACAACTTGTCATACAGTCCTCTGGAGTCTTCCCACCCCAGTTCAGTTTGAACAGCATAGCTCCCTGATGTGTACCCAGCTTTTGCATGCTGCTGCTGCTGTTCACTGCCTGTCTGCCTTACCTTTGTTCCCTTCAGACCATTTCTTTGACTCACAGGGCATGCAGTCTTGTTATTGCTCTGGATTACCCTTTAGTCATCACCCTTCTGTTTTCCATTGTTTTCTTGTAGGTCTTATCTACTGATTGTATGTACAGTGCTGTATAAATTTACAGCGTCGTCGTGATCGTCATCATCTTGCTTCATACAGCCAGTGCTTTAGTTAACCACTAAGCCCCCCCCCCCAAGTTGTTTTTTATTTATCTGTTAATCACAGAAGTAGTGGTCTGATTAGGCCTGTACTCAAAACTAGTACTGCTGATATAGGCTGATGATGTTGGTCAGGAGCAGATGGAAGAACAGTGTAAAGATTTTAATTGCTCTTTAACAATAACTTTAAAAACGTAACCTATGTCTCTGTAAGTACATGCTGCTTTGAGTCCCTGCATTGAGGAAAAAACAGCATCTAAATGAATTAATAAAATAATAACAATGATAGTATTGATATTATAACAGTAACTAAGGGGCTGTACATACGGGTAGTGAAATGGCACCCCTCTTTGCTGCATATAGTTCCCGGAGCAACCAAATCATGTGGAAACGATACGTAGCCAGGAAGAAGCTGCCTAGATCAGCTTCTTCCTTGTGGCATCATAAGGGCTGCATAATGACACTGCTTCCTGTGTGTGACGTGCAGATGCTGCACATCACATACATCATCATGGCCCCCATGTGGACAGGAGGTCAGCATGAATGCGGCAGTGGCACGTTCTAGGGTTCCAGAGTGTGTGGTTGCTGCGCACTTTGGAACCCTAGAATCAGCGCCACCACGCTGCCCGTGTGTATTGGGCCTAAGTCTTGAGAAGATCAGTTATTCACATCTTTTATTTTCTGGAGGGGAGACACAAGTTATACCTGAGTTATAGTTTTAATTTTAATTCCTCTCTCTATCTTGAAATTGTTTATCAAACTTGGCAAAGACATTTCTACCCATTCTGCTTTTTTAAGATTGAGCTTTTTCAACCAAGTTAAGAAAGGGGCATTCATTTGATTGTTTGGGCTTGAAGCGCAATATCGCTAAGGAGGTCCTTAGGTAGCTCGATGCAACATTATAAAATGTTCAGTCTTCTCCTGTGGCACTTGGTATTTTAAAAGTATAGGAAACAGTGTTATTGATGGAATATTGCAAAAAACATTAGTGATTTTTTGCAAAGGAGCTTGTAATTTGTATATTACCAGTTCTCAGAAGGATAGGTTAATTTTAGATTTACATTGTTTGCTGTTCAAGGGAGGTTTTATTTGCTTGTTTGTTTGCAGAAACAATTTTTTAGCAAAAGGTCCTGAAATGTGAAAAATAAATTGGTGTAGGTGATTATTTTCTCAGTCAAGTGTTTCAATATATTGATACATCATTTCTTGTTTAAGATGAGAACTTTTGTTAATATTATTTACATTGCTATTGTCAGATTAAGTTTTTGAAAGGGCATCAGTGATGCAGGTGGGCAGTCTTGACGGCATGTTATGTAAGATGTAATCCAGACTTGAGCGTCAGGTGGCTTTCATTTTGTTTTACAATGGTTTATCATTCCATGACTGGAAGAATTCATATCTCAGTTCTTCCAGTTTCAAGTAATGGAATTGTGTCTGATTCAATCCTTGCTTTTCTCTATTCTCGTCTAACACTATAGCCTTATATATGAATTCTAAAAATAAGCAGTAGACATGCAAGGAACTGTGAGCACTAAACCCATGCCTTACATCTGTCCTTAAATGGGGTGGAAAACTTTCTGAATCAGAGAAGCTCCTTGATTTCTGGAAGCTCCCCATGCGATTTTGTAGAATTAGTATTAAAATAACATGAGGACCTTCTATGAATGCAGAAAGCTCTGCTACATGTAGGGGGTGATGAAAGCAGAGATGGAGAGGTTGGTGGCTAGCATGCTTCCCTTTCACATGGATTTATTTAGCTAAATTTAACTACATTTAAGACTAGCTGAATATTTATTTAAAAATTTATATATATATATATATATGTATGTATATATATATATATATATATATATCCCTATGTCTAGAGATCTCAGGGTGAAATATACCCTTAAAAACAAATAGAAGACAGAAATTCAGAACTCATCTGAGCTATGTTATTGCTGCTAGACTTCCAATGCGTTGGTAAAGATCCATGTTTAAACTTGGTATAAGTCCAACATAGGTGCCAATCAAGCCTCCAAAAGACGTCACTCTAGAACCACAGCATGTCAGCAGAGAAGGCCTTTTCCTATACCACCAAATATCATATTGCTCCCAATGGGGAGACACTGAAGAGGGTGTGTGTGTGTGTATATATATAATAATAACAATAATAATAATAATAATAATAATAATATGATTTATTTCTATACCGACCTTCCATAGATCATATATATATGGAAAGTTACTATATATCACAAAACAGGATATTTGCCACCAGTAATTATGCTCTGTGAAGAAGAGTGTGTGCATTCTAAATGTATAGGAGCCTTACTGTGGTGTTCTGCACCTCTTGAAATTCTGTTCTGCCCCATCCCCCAGTGCTATTCTGCAGTCCTGCAGCTCTCTGCCATTTGCAAACAGTGAAGAAAGCTAAGTCATACATAGTGAGTCAGTGTTGCATAGTGGTTTGAGCATTGGACTTTGACTCTGGAGATCAGAGTTCGATTCCCAGCTTTACCATGAAACACGTTGGGAGACTTTGGCCAAGTTACATGCTCTTAGCTTCAGGGAAAAGCAATGCCAAACCTCCTTTGAACAAATCTGGCCAAGAAAACCCCATGATAGGTCTGCCTTGGGATCACCATAAGTCAAAAACAACTTGAAAACACACAACAACAACATTTAGTCATATAGATCCTGAAAATTCTTTGCCCAAGGCAGCAAAAAGCCTTGTATGAGCTCTGCTTCACTGAGCTGTAGGGTTGTTGAGTGAACAGTGCATGGAATTTAGCTTATGAAAGATATTACTTGAATGTTTATATGGCTGATTGCTGGTTCAGTCCCAGACATTCTATGAGGAATAAGAAAGTTGTGTATTGCAGTCAACTGATTTATGCGTATTATAAGGATTGCTTGTTTTGTTGTGATGAAATTTTGTGTAAAGGAATAATTTGTTCTAAGCTGCTAACATGATAGGTTTTTTTTTAATGAGCAAGTATAATGAATTTGATCCACTGTAGCAGACTGCCATTTTATTAATGTACAGTTTAAGGTTTCTCTTTGCTAATTTTGTTGTCGATCTAGAGTTTATCCTTAGTTGCAATGGTATCCCTCTTTGCCATTTGACATGTGGTACATGCAGTGGTCCAAATCTGGTAATGTATCTCTGTATCCAATACAGGTTGAATATCCCTCATCTGGAATTCCAAAATCCAAAATTGTCCACATGGGGACTGAGATAGTGAGACCTTTGCTTCCTGATGATTCAACATACACAATTTTTGTTTTGTGCAAAAGATTGTTGAAAATATTGTGAATAAAATTACTTTCAGGCTACGTGTATAAGGTGTATAAAGAAATTTCATGTTTACACTTGGGTCTTGTTTCCAAGATATCTCATTATGTATATGCAAATATTCCAAAATTCAAAACGCTTCTGATCACAAGCATTTCAGATAAGGGATTCTCAATCAGTAGTGTATTTTTGGTACCCAGTACCAGCAGAAGCAGCACTCTTCCCCCCCCCCCCCCTTCCTATTGCAGCCTCATATGATGCCAACAATTTGCTCTAGGGGTTTCTCTGTCCTCCATAGTAGGCTTTTATGCTGAATGAGGGGATACTGAAAGGAGGTAGTAGGTACCAATTCTGGCAGATGCAGCAGGACCAAGCAGAAATATGCATCTGGATCCTAGCCTAAAATGGTAATGGTCTAATAATGGATATTTTGCACAATATGCAGGTGAGAAGATAATATTTTGGTACCTAAAGGATTCCCTGCATGTAGCAAACTAGCACATCAGGGAAAAGGCTTTCCCTTTCTAGGCTAGTTTACATAGAATATACTTTTACATGGGAGAAAGCAACTTTCCCTGAATTTTAGTACACTAATCTCAGTAATAAGCAAAAGAATGGTCATGGTGCTGCTGAGGGCTTAGGTCTGTAGTGTGATAGTTCCCTGCTGTCTTTCCTCCCTCTCCCCATCTCCGTAGAAACACCTTCTTCAGTCAACTTCATGGCTGTGATTCTGGACTGAAATGGACTCTAGCTGCATCTCGATAGCAGAAATAATTCAGGTTGACATCACTCTAGCTGCCCTCACTCAATTTTTGTGTTTTTTTAAAAAAGACATTTATCCTTCTCTGTCAGAAAGTTCTGACACCATATAAACTACAATTCCCAAAATTCCATAGCATTAAGCCATGGCAGTTAAAGTGGTTTCAAACTGGATTATTTCTGAAGTATTGATGTAGGCTCTGTCTCCAGACTGAACCTATCATGTACCTAACACAGCATTCTGACCAACTTTCTTTCAGTGTTCTGAAACTTGTTATTCTCTTACATGATGCTTATCAGGCCATGGTCACAGTGAAGGACCATAGCACAGTGATGAAGCAAGTTTAATGTAGTTCCTCATCTCTTCAGATGGGTTGTGAAAGACCTCTTTCTGTATTCCTGGGGAACTGCTGACAGTCAGAGTAGACACCATGGTGTTAGAGGAATCATTTTTCTGATTTGGCCAACAATGGCGACAAGTTATGAGAGCTGACTGTTACCAATAGGAGTTAGAGGTAATATGTCTGTCCTCAAAAGTAATAAGCTTCAGATGTTGCTGGACAAGACTGAACGTTGTTTGAGGGAAAATCTATACAAGTTGGTGGGAAGTAATCTTGCACTCATGTCTTGCTTGTGGGCATCTCACATGAAACTGGATGTCCACTCTGGGAACAGGGCTGACCTAGACAGGCATTCCATCTAATCAAGCATGGCTTTTTAAAAATCTTCTTTACTCGTGATATTTTTCATTCATCTTATTTGTATGCTAAGGGAGAGAGGGCACGTAATGATAGAAGGAATAATTTTAAATCAAAACTTGCAAAGCTAAAATGACTAATTCAGTCATTAACTAAAGCAAGGAAGTGGATTTATTAACCCAGACTCAAATATTACATATTTGGATTTTACACAGTTACAGTATACATTTAGATGTTAAAACAAAGGGATGATAAATTATTAAAATGCAGAAGACCCTTTAATGTGTGATGTTCAAATTTTTGGTAGACTGACAATGAAACATAAAAAAAAAAATCCTTTTCTGCAGAGAATCTCCTGTTACGTTTCTTCTTATATTTCTGTGTTGTCTCAGATACAGAGAAGCAACCGACACAACTGGAAAAGGATGTAAATGTGCTTTAGGATGGTTTTTACAGTCTGATAGTGCAATTCTATACATGCTGATTCAAAAATCCCAATATACATGCTGATTCAAATATCCCATTGAATTCAGAGGGGTGAATTGGAGACGAGGTGACAGGGAGAGAGATTTTAAATGACCAGGAGGCAGTATAATTTGATGAAGCACTAGAGCTCTCTGTTTGAGACTTCTAAATACCCCTTCCTAACCTGTAAATCCCAGGATATAACAGGATGTTGCCAATGCAGTTAAAGTGAAACCATAACACTATATTTGAATGTGTAAGAACCCCAAGTCCTATAGTTAAGGGGACAGATAGGTAGCTTAGTTTTATTATTACTGATAACAGGGCTAGAGTGATCAAGAAGGCAGTTGCCTTCCAACTCCAGATGGTCTTGGATGAAACACATTTCCTCAACCTATTTCAAACAGGCTTCAGAACAGGATACAGAGTTGAGACTGCAGTGGTTGCCTTAGTGGATGATCCTTGCTGGAGCATTGACAGGGGGAGGATATACCTGTTGGTGCTTCTGGACCACTCTGTGGCATTCAGTAGCATCAACTGTGGTATCCTTCTGGAACACATGAGGGAGTTGGGAATTGGAGACACTACCTACCTCTCAGGCAGGTTCCAGATGATGGTGCTTGGGGATAGCTGCTTATCAAAAGAGGAGCTTTTATATGGTGCCTCACAAGGTGCCATTCTGTCCCTAATTCTATAGAATATCTATGTAAAACTACTGGGAGAGATCATCCAGAGGCATGGAATGGGATTCTATCAGTATGCTGATGACACCAAAATATAATTCTCCATGCCTTCAGAAACAGCCTCAGCTAAGGATAGTGTGTCTCTTCTGAATGAATACTTGGAAGAGGTAATAGATTGGATGAAGCCCTCCATATTTGTAGAGGTTAGAGGCAGAAGACCACCAAAAATGTAGAAAAAATGCAAATAACCCACCCCCAACCAGAAGCCAGTTAAAGGCATGGATAGGGGGAGAAGAATAGGCATGTACCTGCTGTTTCTCTTCCCCCACCCTTCTGGGAAGCCAGGGGACAGGAACCCTTTAAAGGGACAGGACAGCAGGGGAAGAGGCACAGTGCATGCTTGCTCCTCTTCTTCACTCCCCTTCCATCCCTTTAACCAACACCGGGAAGCCAGCTAAAGAGACAGGAGGGCAGGGGGAAGAAGCATGAGCATGCACCTGCTTCTCCTCTTCCCCCATGGCACGAGAGGGTGGAGGAAGAAGAAGAGGGCATGTGTTCACTCTTCCTGACTGCTCCTTTTCTCCTGGGATTTTTTTTTCACTGTAGGAAAAACCCCATGTGGGCTTAACATTTCCAAATAATCAATACTACGAATGTTAAGTCTGTGAATGTGGAGGGCTGACTGAACAAATTGAAACTGAATTCAGATAAGACAGAGGTGCTTATTATCAAGGGTCCTAATCTGGAGCTAGGAGTGTATTAACCAGTTTTGAATGGGGTCACACTCCCCTGAAAGGGGAGTGCTGCTGGATCCATCCCACCAAATGTCAGCTCAGATAGATGTGATTGTCAGGAGTGCCTTTTATCAGCTTCAGTTAATATGCCAACTGCACCCCTTCCCTAAATCAGAGGTGGTAGTGCATTTGGTAATCTCAAGGCTGGACTTCTGCAAGGCATTATATATGGGGCTATCTTTTCACCAAGTTCTGAAGCTCCAATTGGTTCAGAATATGGCAGCCAGACTAATTACAGGTACATCCAGGAGTGAACAGATCACACCAATCTTAAAATCAGTCCACTGACTGCCAATTAGTTTCCAGACAAAGTACAAAGTGTTGGTTATTACCTATAAATCCCTACATAGTTTGGGTCCAGCTTACCTATAGGATCCCTTTCTCCTGTACAATCTGCCCTTTACACTCAGGTCCTCTAGGAAATGCTTGCTCCAACTAGGTGGCAACAGTTCCCAGAAGATTTTTTTTGTTTGCTGCCCCAGATTGTGAAACGCTGGAGGAGATACAGCAGCTGAAAATGCTGAATGCACTGAAACAACATTAATGACACATCTCTTCCTGCAGGCCTACCTAGCCAATTTTAAAGCATGACTTTTTAATTGTATATGTACTCTATGAGTGTATGTTAATGATTTTATAGTGTTGTATTTTAACTGTGGATATATGTGTTTTAAATTGTGTTTTGCATTTTAATATGTTGTACCCCGCCTCAAGCCTTGAGGAGAAGCAAGGAAGAAATAAAACATTGTTATTGTTATTTTTATTATTTATTTGATATTCTGACATTTCTAGTGCAATTACATTTATATTTAAAGAGGGATCTTTTTGACAATTAAGTAAATTTTGAATTGGGGTTTAAATTTATGTTACATTTCTGCACTAAAAGCTTGAGTGAAGATAAAAAATTTCATCTGTGATTTTGATCTTTGAACAGGAGGAAACAATTGTACTGTAAGAGTTTTTTTTAAAAAATCAGATTCTCACCCATGCAATCCCTGTTCTTCCTTCCTGTTTCTCATTTGTAATCTCATCTCCTTTCCTGTCCCCCTTTCTTTAGCTTCCTGATTCTCACATTATTCTTAGCAAAAGTCCCATAGTTAATAACATCAACATTAAGTTTCCTAGCACAAATGAGGACACAGATTTACACAGAATGCAATACATTTCTAGTTACAGTAGGTAACAATTCATCTATATTAGAATCGTGTTTAAAATGTTGTATGGGATAAACAAATATTTAATTGGAGAAGAGTATTTACCTATATATTATTTTCATTCATGTTCTACCTTTCCTCTATTGAGCTTAATGTCACTTGCATGACTCTTCTCTTGCCATTTTATCTTCCCAACATCTCTGTGAAGTGGATCAAACTGCAAGTTTTTCTATTGATGGTCACTCAGTGAGTTTGATGACTCTGTAGGAACTTGAACTTGGGCCTCCCAATTGCATTCCAACATTGTAACTACATTTTTACTGTAGTCTTTTATTGTTTATGTACTCTACATTAAAGAAGCACATTTCAAAATAAAGTTTAAAACCATCTGTATTACGGTTTGCAGTGATTCCTCAGAATTTTGCAGGGCAACTACAGTTAACATACCTGAATATGTTTATATCACAGATGCAAAATCTCTTCATATGCTGTAGATTCTTTTGTGTAAGTCCATGAATGTTAGTCAAAAAACCAGCCCAAATGACCTGGGTCATCTTATGCGCAGGTCAATGTAAATACTGTACCTTTAATCAAAAAAAGAACAGATGGGCCAAAATAAAGCTGCTTCAGGTCACTTTGGAGGTATGCTGTTTAAATGACACACACATCTTAAGAGGCCAGAAGCTGCACTAAAGCTGTGCTCCAGTCCTTAGGACTGGAGTGTGGCTTTGGTGTGGCTTCCAACCTCTTAGGACACATGTGTCATTTAAATAGCATACCTCCAAAGTGACCTGAAGCAGCTTTATTCTGGCCCATCTGTGTGCAAGGTACACTCTCTCAGCCTCAGAGAAAAGCAAATGCAGATCAGTGGCATCCCCACCTAGGGTATCACCTGGTGTGAGGGTGGGACTTCCAGGGCATGAGGCTTTCAGAGGGTGGGCCCAAAGGGCAGCCCCCCTTTGTGCCTTTGTGTCTGCACTGTACAAGGAAGGCAGCGGGGGGGGGGGGGAGGAAGAAGCAGTGGCACGCTGGCCCTTCTCCTCTGTCCCAGGGCCAGCGCCCCCCCCCCCCCAGTTGCCTTCCTTGTCCAGAGCAGATTCGGGACAGAGGAAGCCTGTAACAGAGCAACCTAAAATGGCACACCTGAGCCCTTCCTGCCCCTCCTTTGGGTGTCACCCAGTGTGGTCTGTTCCTCCTGCTTCCCTTGTGATGCCAGTGATGCCAAAGGGTTTTATTGGTATGATCTGTTTGGAGGATGCAGATACCCTCTGAACAGATCTTACCAAGAAAACCTCTTGATAGGTTCACCTTAGGCTCACTGTAAATCAGAAATGTCTTGAAGACACACAACAATAGCATTCACATGAAAGGGCAATGAAAAACAAATACTGTAGAACTTTACATATGCTTTACATATGAATAAAAATTATGTGACCTTAGCCAATTGCTAACTTTTTGAGATACAAGAGATATAAGCACATGCTAAAGTGGACTAATGTCTCTAGTTTTCAAAGAAGTAGTCGTGTTAGTCTCTTGCAGCATGCAAAGGAGGAAGAAAGACAGGAAAGAAGGAAGAGAAAAATGTGTCAGCACCTTTAAGACTAACTGGTTTTTATTTTTGCATAAGTCTACATGGATACAAATACACTTCTTTAGATGCAGTGCAGAGTGGTATTAAGGTTTCAGGTATAAAGCATCTTTATATAGTTGTAGGAGTGAGATAGAATGTAATAGGATGCAGAAAGATGCAAATCATTTCTTTTGCTCTAAATTTTGAAAGGCTACATAAAATAGTGATACAGATCTTTCAGATCTTTATAGTAGTCAGTGTTGATGTGTGAAACCAATAAATCCAGTTAGCAAAAGTAAGTTTCCCTGGGTTCATAATTCTTTCTGAGAAGAATCCTTTTGTGATATGTCTTGTATTAATACATGTACTATTTCATGAAGCCATTTTCTTTGTTCAAACGTCTACTAATGGGCTGGAATTTGTGAATATAAATCAATCCAGCAGTTTCTTTTCCTGGTTTTCCATTGTAATTTCCTTGTTCAAGGATTTTAACATCCTTTACTGTGTGTCCAGGAAGGTCAAAATGTTTTTCAACTGGTTTTGGGTATTACCATTTCTAATGTCAGATTTGTGTCCCTTTTAGAGTTGCCATATTCCCCTTTTTAAAATCCAGGCACATAATTGACATATTATTAAAATATTCTAATTATGCAAACCACTCTAATTTACATTTGACTTATGCAAATTCAGCACAGTAATGGTTGCATTTTTTCCTTCCAATATGTTTAACATTCGTACTATTTTAAAAGTTAGAACTGATCTAACAGAAACCATAAAGACCAATGTTTAAAATGGTGGACCTGCAAAAGACAGATCCAAACCCTGAAGGTGAATCTATCATAAGGTTTTTTGACAAGTATCTTCAGAGGGAGATTGCCATTACTATTTTCTGCTAGTCCTAGGAAATGAATTTTGCTTCTGAATATTTATTTATTTGCTCATTCTGTATTTATTCATTTGCTCATTCTGGAGGGAGGGGCGGAGGCAGTGTAAAAAGGCATATGGCAGACAAGATCCTGCAGCATCTTCCCCTTCTTGTCTCTGTCCTTCTAACTGTTATGCTTACCGTATATACACAACTATAAGTCGACCTCATGTATAAGTAAGTTGAGGGCAAGTTTTGGGACCAAAATTATGGATTTTGATATGATTCATGGATAAGTCGAGGGTAAAACTTAGGGGCAGCTAACAAAGGATGTAAAGGATGAAGCAAAGGAAAACAATGCCAAAGAACATGCAAATCTTATCACATTTCCCTGTCACCAGGGAGTATGCAGCCCATTTGCGGTCTGGGTTTCTGCTGCATCTTTTTAAGAAAGGGAAAATGGTGTTCTTGAAAAGATGCAGGAGGAGCCCAGAGAAGCCGGGATTTCAAGTGGGCTGCTTCCTCCCCAGAGACAGAGAAATGCAATAAGATCCACTTTCTTAAAGTTACATCCCACATGCATTGTGGGAGCAAAGCCAATGCAAAAATCTCCTAAGACTGAAAGCATCCTTGAAAACTGGTCCAAACAGACTGTTTTTTTTGGGGGGGGGGGGAGGGGGACCAGAAGCCTTCTGATTCTTTTTATGAAAAGTGGTATTGTTGACTATCGTTTTCATGCCTAACCAAGAGGGTACTTTTTCATAGACCATTTTGTGAAGATGCTCATATTGCTATCAAAATTATTATGTACCTTTCCTATGATGTTCTCACAATCCAATCAGGTCACATATCTTCTTATTGTTTTGCTGAACTTCTGTATTTTTTGTTTATGCAACCTAAATGGCTTGTAGGGGTTTTCCATTTCCAAATATTTTCAAGGAGTTTCTCTGTTTTTTCTTTATCATAGATTTCTAAGGCTATGTTTAATGGTACATATATCAATGCTTGCATCTGTGTATGTGTATACTGAAACATGCTTTGAACCAATGATTTCTGTTACCATATGAAAAATATTTTGTTCTTTCAGATGTGATTAATTAGGATGTCTCTTTGAAAAACTTTAAGTGAACATTTTAAAGCTTTTAAAGTATCTGAGCCAAACAATAACTTTTTGATTAAATATTTGATAGGCATTGTTATGCTCTGCAAATTCAATAAGCAAAGATTACTGTCAAGATCTGAAATGTTCATCGAAAGTGCCTTTCTTGTTATGTGATTAGGAACTCCTGCAGTATGGCAAGCATGGGGCATATGAAGGGTTTTTGTTTTTTTTTACTAGTTAGATGATTCTTAGTTAGAGACAGAAGCTGAAAACCACATGAATAATTCAAGTAGAATAAAACTATTTTTTTTAAAAAAAAATACTGTCTGTAAACACTATTTTGTACAAATCAGTCATGTTGTTATTAAAATGCTTTTGTATGGGAAGAAAAATGGAATGATTGAAAGAAGCAGAACACTGACCGCAATCTTAGCACATTGATTGTTGGAATTGGTAGTCAGCTCTGTTTCATTTTATTTATTTAAAAAAAGAGTTGAACTTTTCTTTTGTATGAAATTGAAGAGGTCTGACCATACATATTGTACAGTGAGCCCTTGTTATCTGCTAAGATTTGGTTGCAGGACACCCCCCACCTCCTTGGATACCAAAATCCATGGATGCACAAGTTCCATAATATACAGTGGCTTTGTAAAGTGGTGTCCCTTAAACACAATTGCAAAATCAAGGTTTCATTTTTTAATTTTATTTTTTTAAAAAATATTTTCATATTGTGAAAGGGATGAATCTCTGGTTGCAAAATATTTTATCCTGTCCAATGTAATGCTCCAGATATCCCTTTAATGCATTTATTAATTCAGATATTTTTTGATAAGACATTAAAAGTATACAATGACCCACATAGTACCAGACATAGGAGTTGCGAACTGCACATAGCCGCAGCCATACAGAACCCGTGGGGGGGGGGGAGGGGAAGCTTACAAGAAAAGCACACACACATACACACAACTCTCCAGTTTTGACAGGAAACTGACAACCAAAGGTTGAGTTCAGCCAGATCAAAGAAAACCTAAATCCGCTTTTATCTTTTATGATTTCCCCAACACCCTACACCTGTCCTCTTAGTTTTGGGAACCCAAATCTTGTCTAAGTGTTGTAAAATCCATGAAGCATCATCGGTTTTAATCAAATCTTCTCATTCTCCCAAACATTAAGACAATCTCTTCAATTTAGAAACCTTCTCAGGTTCTGTCAGAGGTAATCAACCTTTTGGGTTTCCCATGGAATTCTTATGGGTTAAGGGTATAAAATATCACCTCAAAACCAAAATTGTTTTGCTATTGTTGTGTGCATAATTTTGTAACACTTTCTGCAACAGGGAAAGCAGTATTTTATGCAGATTTATTAATTTTCCACTGTTATATAGTTCTTGTTTTTAGACCTGGGGAATGAAATGGAGTAAGTACCAAATGTAGCTCCATTAATCTTATGACAGATATCCCATTCGTTGACTTCAACTCTTGTTCCTTCTTTGGTTTTTGAAATTAGTTGACTAAGCATTGCTCATATTCAGTGCATGCCCATACACCTGTTTTTATACTATATAGGACAGAAATAAAGCCCAAAGGTTCCCAATAAGCTGAACTTATTCAGTTTTGTGTAATCAAAGGGGTACATGTCAAGAGTACAGTATATAACTTGTCCATTTGTAGCAATAAGATATTGAAGATAAAATCTAGTATTTCTATAAAAATGGACTTGTGTCCTTCTCTTTCTTAATACCTTTTCACACTTATGAGCAGCTTGTGGTACATTTAAGGCTGCCATTATTGTTGGCAAATTGATATTTGTCCTCTTTGTTTTTCTTTTCCCTATTTTTCATATTCTTGTGATTCTCTCTTACTTTGTTACATATCTTCCAGGCACTATCTGTCACCCTCTACTCTTCCTTCCATAAAGTCTGCTGAAATGGTTGGCAGTACAATTAAAGACCCATTCTTAGAACTGAATGGGAGAGAATTACAGCTCTAGAAATTTCTCTGAGCCTCCCTTTCAGGATGTCTTCAGAGTCAGGCAGCATGGCCTTTTGAAGACATTTTGAATTCCTTCTGACCTCAACAGCTTTTCATTAGGATTAGCACTGTATTCAGAGCAAAGTCCCTGTAATACAGAGAAGTAGGTTTTCCCAGAACTATGAATTGTGGAATATGCTTGGAAAGAAGCCTTCTGTGTGCCTCTAGCTCTGCTTTAATGCTGTGTGCACTTGTTTCCATATGTCACAGAATGAAATATCATGCAAATATCTCCTATATTAATTTTTTAGGGGGAAAATGATCATTTTTTCCCCTGAAGTCTCCCAAATGAGTCATCTTCAACTTCCTTTCTACCTAAAAACTTGTTAGAACCTCTTGAAAACTGGATGAAAACTGGCCAGAAATGAAATCACAAATGCCATAATTCAACTTGAAGTTATGTCACATGTTGTTGCAGTTTTGAGCCATGGGAAGGGGTCAAAAATTGCTTGGAATTTTTAATTTTTAAAAGAGTTAGCAACCTTTTTGAGTGCTGGTGCAGCCAGTTGCTGGAGTGGATGGGTGGAAATTAGCCCCCACCTGTTCTACAGTTGCTCATTCCTATATTATACCATCTCTCTGGCTTTTCTTCACTAATGAAGATTCAGGGAGAACTCATCCCATGCTTTCTACAAGTGTGTTGATGACTAAGAAGGCCAATCCAAGATAGACAAGAGCGGTTGCAGAAAGCAAAGCAGAAAGTCTCCTTGGGTGATGTTTCTAAGTTGTGGTTTTTTCTGCAGTGTCATTTCTCTTTGAGACTCGTTCGATGTGAGTTCTCAAAAAGGCTGCAGTATTGTGGGTAGTGTGTTTCCATGCCTCCCGATGTGAGGCCAGGACAGACTGTTGTTGGTGATCAATTTGGCTGAGCCTGAGATGTTGTTTAAAGGAGATCTCATATCTCTTCTTTGGGACGCCCCTTTTATGCTGACCTGTGGCGAGTTCACTGTAAAGCACTATTTTTTTGGGGGGGGGGGTGGTCCTCCATCCTAGAAATGTGCCCCACCAGCGCAGCTGCATTTTCAATACATGGCCTCAATGTTGGTGATCCGTGCTAGCTCCAGGACAGCTACATTCGTCACATAGTCATTCCAGTGTACATTTAGGATTGTGCGTAGACAGCGCTAATGAAAGCGTTCGAGGAGTCGTAGGTATTGGCAATAGGTAACCCATGTTTCAGACCCATAGAGGAGAAAAGACAGTACAATGGCTCTGTACACACTGATTTTTGTGCTTCACCTCAGGTGTTTGTTACTCCAGACTCTTTTGTGAAGCCTTCCAAATGCACTATATGCCTTTGCTAATCTGTGATTGATCTCTTTCTCAATCTTGGCATCTGAGGAGATGATGTTTCCCAGGTAGGTGAACTGCTGAATGGACTTAAGCACCAATTTGCCTATGGTGACATGGGGATTATAGTGCTCTTAGAATCATAGAATCATAGAGTTGGAAGAGACCACAAGGGCCATCCAGTCCAACCCCTGCCATGCAGGAACTCCAAATCAAAGCATCCCCAACAGATGGCCATCCAGCCTCTGCTTAAAGACCTCTAAGGAAGGAGACTCCACCACACTCCGAGGGAGTGTGTTCCACTGTCGAACAGCCCTTACTGTCAGGAAGTTCCTCCTAATGTTGAGGTGGAATCTCTTTTCCTGCAGTTTGTATCCATTGTTCCGCGTCCTAGTCTCTGGAGTAGCAAAAAACAAGCTTGCTCCCTCCTCAATATGACATCCCTTCAAATATTTAAACAGGGCTAATAATCTTTAATAATAATCTTTATTTCTAGCCCGCTCCTCTGTGAGTACAATCGGAGCGGGGTACAACAAGATTAAAACATACAAATTAAAACACTTCATTGACCCATTCCCAGCCACCCACCCCTTAAAAATAAATTAAATTAGCAATAATTTAAAATCAACAACATTAAAAACATGATTCATCCTCCATAGTTCTTACATTGAGGAAAAAAATAGCACCAGACAAGGGGTCAAATTCAATTTATAGATCCCATTTGGAGCTGGGATCTAAGAGGTGTCAGGGAAGGCCTGCCGGAAGAGATGCGTCTTCAGAGCTTTTTTAAAGCAATCAAGAGATGTTATAAGGCGCATCTCATCCGGCAGACCATTCCAAAGTTTGGGAGCAGTCGCGGAAAAAGTCCTCTGGGAGGTCTGCGACAGCCTAGTTTTCACAGGCTGTAGCAGGTTCCTCCCAGAGGATCGGAGTGTGCGGGGGGGGGGGTTCATACGGGGAGAGGCGGTCCCTGAGATAAGGTGGACCCAAGCCATGTAGGGCTTTAAAGGTTAAAACCAGCACCTTGTACTGCGCCCGGAAACTAATTGGCAGCCAGTGGAGAGCCTTGAGCACCGGTGTTATGTGCTCTCTCCTTGATGTTCCAGTTACAAGCCTGGCTGCCATATTTTGGACCAGTTGAAGTTTCTGGGTTAAGCACAAGGGTAGCCCCATGTAGAGCGCATTACAGAAATCCAGGCGTGAGGTTACCAGAGCATGTACCACAGTTTCCAGGTCCCTCATGTCCAGGAAAGGGCGCAGCTGGTGTATCAGCCGAAGCTGATAACAGGCACTCCTGACCGTCGCATTCACCTGACAAGTCATGTGGAGCGACGAATCTAGGAGTACCCCCAGACTGCGAACACAGTCCTTAGAGGAGAGTGTGACTCCATCCAGGACTGGAGACTGTATTCCCAAGCCTGGTTTTGGACCTGTGACTGTTAGTACCTCCGTTTTGTCTGGATTCAGTTTCAATTTGTTTTCCCTCATCCAATCCATTACCTCCGCAAGACAGTCATTAAGAGGAGAGACGCCATCTGAAGTCTGTGCTGATGATCTGGACATGGAGAGGTATATCTGAGTGTCATCAGCGTACTGAAGACACTGAGCTCCATGCCTCCGAATGACCTCACCCAGCGGCTTCATATAAATGTTAAATAGCATCGGGGACAGGATGGCACCCTGAGGGACGCCACAATTAAGCTCAATTTTGGAAGAGCAACTGTCCCCGAGCCTCACCCTTTGGGATCTGCCAGAGAGGAAGGACCGGAACCACTGAAGAGCGGTGCCCCCGATCCCTACCTCCCTCAGCCGATCCAAAAGGATGGAGTGATCTATAGTGTCAAAAGCCGCGGAGAGATCCAAGAGCACCAACAGGGTCACACTACCCCTGTCAATGCTCAAGCGGAGGTCGTCAGCCAGTGCAACCATGGCGGTCTCAACTCCATGTCCTGCCCTGAAGCCGGTTTGAAATGGATTGAGATAATCGGTTTCATCCAAGACAGCTTGGAGTTGGGAGGCGACTGCTCTCTCGATCACCTTGCTCAGAAATGGGAGCAAGGACACTGGTCTGTAGTTGTTCCTGTCCAGGGGATCAAGGGAAGGTTTCTTCAGGAGAGGCTTGACAGCCGCCTCCTTCAGACACGATGGGACCGTGCCCTCCCTGAGGGATGCATTGATCACATCCCGAAGGAATGTTCTCAATGAATCCCCTCCCTGGACGACCAGCCAAGATGGACATGGATCGAGGGAGCATGTCGTCTTCCGAGTACTGCCAAGGAGCTTGTCCACGTCATCGGTACTCACCGATTGAAACTCATCCAGTAAACTGACAGCAACGGAGTTGCTGGACACCTCGCCAATGGATTCTGACAAAACATTGGCGTCCAAGTCGTCTCTTATCCGAGAGATTTTATCTGCAAAGTAGGTGTTAAACGCATCACAGCAGGCTGTCGTCGGGTCAAGTAGGGGGTTCGGCGCAGGAGGAACCTGCGTCAGTTCCCCCACCACCCTGAACAGCTCTGCTGAACGGGACTCTGCAGACGCAATGCGTGCAGAGTAGAAGAGTCTCCGCGCTGCACGCAAAGCCTCCCGATAGGCGCGAAGATGCTGCCTATGGCGAGTTCTGTCGGACATGAGGCGAGTTTTCCGCCACTTGCGCTCTAGTCGTCGTCCAACCCGCTTCATCTCTCTGAGTTCGTCTGTGAACCAGGGTTTACGATTGGGAGCGGGTTGGAGAGGACGCTCAGGGGCGATCGCGTCGATAGCCTTGGGAAGATCGGTGTTCCAAGTATTCACCAAGGTTTCGACTGGATCACCGGCGTTACCAACCATTAATCCCTCTAAGGCCTTCTGGAAACCAATTGGATCCATTAGCCTTCGAGGGAGGACCATTCTAATGGGTCCACCACCCCCGGGGGGACGGAAAGTGGCTTTCAGTTCCATCTTGATCAGGAAGTGATCCGTCCATGACAGTGCGGAGGTTTTGGTTATCTCCGCCCTCGGATGCTCCTGTTCCGTACTAAAAATCCCATCGAGTGTGTGACCTGCACAGTGGGTGGGCCCGTTGACCAATTGGGATAGGTTCATGGCTGTCATGGATTCCATGAACTCCCGAGCTGCTCCAGATAGATCAGAAGGGCTGGTCTCCAGAGGGATGTTGAAGTCACCCAAGACCAGAAGTCTGGGGGACTCCAACAGCAACTCAGAGACCAGCTGAGTCAGCTCAGTCAGGGAGTCTGTTAGGCAACGGGGTGGCCGGTAAACCAACAGAATCCCCAAGCTGTCCCTGGTCTTCAGGCTAAGGTACATACACTCGATGTGGACTGTTTTCCGGACAGGTTTCCTGATCAGAGTTAGGTTGGTCTTATGGACTATGGCCACACCGCCCCCCCGCCCACTTTCCCTTATCTGCTCACTGACCGTGTAACCCGCTGGGAGAGCCTGTGCCCATGTAGCAGCACTGGCATCTCCCAGCCAGGTCTCGGTAAAGCATGCCAGGTCGGCCTGCTCATCCACAAGAAGATCATGGATGGGTCTTACCTTTGGCCGACCTGACATTGCAAAGGAGCAGATTAAGGGATTGTGGAACGGTTGGCTATCATTTCACCTCTTAACCTTCTCTTCTCCAGGCTAAACATTCCCAATTCCCTAAGTCGTTCCTCATAGGGCATGGTTTCCAGTCCCTTCACCATCTTAGTTGCCCTCCTTTGGACCTGCTCCAGTTTCTCAACATCCTTTTTGAATTGTGGGGCCCAGAACGGGACGAAGTATTCCAGGTGGGGGCTGACCAAAGTAGAATAGAGTGGCAGTATTACTTCCCTTGATCTAGACACTATACTTCTATTGATGCAGCCTAAAATTGCATTGGCCTTTTTAGCTGCCGCATCGCACTGTTGACTCATGTTCAGCTTATGGTCTACTTGGACTCCTAGATCCCTTTCACACATAGTTTCATTCATCCAGGTGTCCCCCATTTTATATCTGTGCATTTTATTTTTCCTCCCTAAGTGCAGAACCTTACCTTTCTCTGTGTTGAATTTCATTTTGTTAGCATTGACCCAGCTTTCTAGTCTATTCAGGTCATTTTGATTTTTGATCCTGTCCTCTGGGGTATTAGCTACTCTTCCTAGTTTAGTGTCATCTGCAAATTTGATAAGTATGCCCCAATTCTGTCATCCAAATCATTAATAAAGATATTGAATAGCACTGGGCCCAGTATAGAACCCTGTGTGACCCCACTGGTCACTTCTCACCAGGATGAAAAGGAACCATTGTTGAGCATTCTTTGAGTTCAGCCAGTCAACCAATTACAAATCAATGTAACAGTTAACTTGTCTAGCTCACATTTTACAAGCTTGTTTGCAAATATGTCATGGGGAACCTTGTCAAATCCTTACTGAAATCGAGGTATAATATATCCACAGCATTCCCTTCATCTACCAAGCTGGTAGTTTTATTAAAAAAAAAAAAAAGATCAGGTTTGTTTGACATGACTTGTTTCTCTGAAACTCATGTTGACTTTTTGTGATTATGGCATTGGCCTCTAAATGTTCACAGACTCTCTGCTTAATGATCTGCTCTAGAATCTTTCCTGGAATTGATGTCAGACAAACTGGATGATAATTGTTGGGATCCTCTTTTTTCCCTTTTTGAAGATGGGGACAATGTTTGCCCTCCTCCAGTCTGCTGGGACTTCTCCTGTTCTCCAGGAGTTCTCAAAGATTATTGCCAGTGGTTCCGATATTACAATTGCCAGTTCCTTTAATACCCTTGGATGTAGTTCATCTGGTTCTGGAGACTTACATTCATTTAGGTTAACCAGGTATTCCTGTACTATCTCTTTACTTATTCTGTGCTGAAATTCCCCTATTCTGTCTTCTACTCCATTATCCTTAGGTTGAGCACCCTTTGCCTTTTCTGAGAAGACTGAAGCAAAGAAGGTGTTGAGTAATTCTGCCTTTTCTCTGTCCCCTGTGAGCATTTTGCCATCTTCTGCACGCAGTGGCCCTACTGTTTCCTTCTTTTTCCTTTTGCTTCGGACATACCCCAAAAAACCCTTTTTATTGTTCTTAACCTCTCTAGCCAGCCTGAGTTCATTCTCCACTTTAGCTTTTCTGACTTTATCGCTACACGTGCTTGTTATTTGTTTGAATTCCTCTTTGGTGATTTTCCCATTTTTCCATTTCTTATATATGTTCCGTTTAAAACTTAGCTCAGTTGAAGTTCCTTAGTCTTCCTGTGGTGCAGGTCGGTAGAGAACTTCCGTTTTCCTCAGGCTGACTTCCATCCCAAACAGCTCTGCAGCCATTGCAAAGCAGGATATTAGGCACTGCAGAGCTGCTTTTGTATGGGCAACAAAGGTAGCATCATCAGCAAAAAGCAGCTCACGGACTAGATAGTTGAGAGTCTTTGTGTGAGCCCTCACATGGCTTAAGTTAAACAAGCTACCATCAGTACGGTAACATATATAGGTGCTGTCTTCTTCTTTGAGATCTTCCGTAGCCCTTTGGAGCATCAGCAGCCCTTGTGGCGCAGTGGTTAAATGCCTGTACTGCAACCACTCACTCAGAACCATAAGGTTGTGAGTTCAAGACCAGCAAAAGGGCTCAAGCTCAACTCAGGCTTGCATCCTTCCTTGGTCACTAAAATGAGCACCCAGATAGTTGGGGGCAAGTAGCTTACAGTTGTAAACCACTTAGACATTCCTTAGACGGTATGAAGCTACATATAAATGAAGCTGTTTGTTTGTTTTTGTTTATCATGCTGAAGAAGATTGTAAATAGAGTTGGAGCAAGAACATAACTTTGTTTCACTCCATTAGTTATTAGAAAGGGCTCCAAGAGAGCATCGCCTTATCTGACTTGTCCGTGCTGGCCTTCATGTAGCAAGATAATCATTTTGAGGAATTTGGGGGGACATCCTAGTCATTCCAGGATCTGCCACAGACCTTTTCTACTAACAGTGTTGAAGGCTTTGGTAAGATCGACAAATTTTACATGGAGTCTTTGTTCTGCTCTCTATTCTCTTGCAGTTGTCTAAGGACAAATACCATATCTGTAGTGCTCGTATTAGCTCTGAAGCTGCATTGGCTTTCAGGGAGAAGTTATTCTGCAACAGTAGGGACTAATCTATTCAGGAGTATCCTTGCAAGGATTTTTCCAGCAATGGAGAGCATTGTTATACCTCGATAGTTTGATACCTCGTATACCATACAGAATTACTATACAACCTATCCTAAAAACTCATTTACATTAATAATACCATTGTTACATGTGAAAAAAAATGGACCAGAAGGGTATTTTTGTATGATAGAACAGACTTTCTATCAAAGTAAGCATTGCATTTTTTCACAATTTTTATCAATGACTTGGATGATTGAATAGAGGCCAATCTTATTACCGTATATACTCGAGTATATGTCAAGAAATTTATGCCCCAAAATGGACTCCAGAATCATGAGCAGACTTATAGACAGGGCAATAAGTTAATGCTGCTTCTAAATTTCCTCAAAGAAGTTCCCACCTTCCTATGTAGCCAGGGATCTTGGCTCCCTGTTTGAGTCCTGCTCCCTGGCGCTCTCTCATCTCTCCCTCTCACTCTCTGCATGTGTGTGTGACCTCAGCTTTCCCTCACAGCCAGAGCTAAGAATCACCAGATGCTGCTCAGGCAAGACACACAGAGAGAGTATGCCCCAGGCTTGTGTCCCATTTTGCAAGCTAAGCCTTGGGGTGAATTTATTATTATTATTATTATTATTATTACTATTATTATTATTTCTAATCTGCCCCTCTGAAGAGAGAGAGAGAGAGAAAGGTTTGTCCCCTTTTGCAAGCCATGAGTTTTAGGAATGTTTTTGGTAAAGGGATGTGTAAGTGTGTGTGTGTGTGTGTGTGTGTGTGTCAATGTTTGTTTCCTCTTTCCCATGCTAAGACTATGATCCTTGGGAGAGGACCAGAGAGAAAGATGTAGGGAGGGAAGTGGTGCTTTGTTTCCCCTTTAGATCTTTTGTAACATGTCCCAGTGTTTGACCCTCGATTTATCCATGGGTCATATCAAAATCCATGATATTGGCTCCAAAAACTGCCCTCGACTTATACATGAGGTCGATGTATGCACAAGTATATATGGTAAATTTGCAGATGACACTAAATTAGGAAGGGTTGATCCAGAGGAGAGGATCAAAATTCAAAATGACCTTAGATTAGAACATGATTAGATTAGAACATGAACATGAATCAGCAGTGTGAATGCAGCAGCTAGGAAAGCTAATGCCATTATTTGCTGCATCAATAGAAGTATAGTGTCTCAATCTAGGGAAGCAATGGTACCACTGTATTCTGCTTTGGTCAGCTATTACCTGGAATATTGTGCCCAGTTCTGGGCACCACAATTAAAGAAGGATGTGACGAAGCTGGAACATGTCCAGTGGAGGATGACAAAAATAATGAAAGGTTTGGAAAAGAGTGGCTTAGGGAGTTGGTATGTTTAGCTTGGAGAAGAAAAAGTTAAGGGGTAGCTTGATAGCCCTGTTTAAATATTTGAAGGGATGTCATATTAAGGATGGAACAAGCTTGTTGTCTACTGCTCCAGAAAATAGGACCCAGAATAAGGGACTCAAGCTACAGAGATTCTACCTTAACATTAGGAATAACCTCCTGACTGTAAGAAATGTTTGACAGTGGAACAGACTCCCTCAGAGAATGGTGGAGTCTCCTTCTTTGGAGGTATTTTAACAGAGGCTGGATGGCCATCTGTTGCAGATGTTTTGATTCTGTATTTGTACATGGCAGAGAGTTGGTCAGGATGGTCCTTGTGGTCTCTTCCAAATCTATGATTGCATTACTCAATTAAATACTAACTCAGAAATCTGGAAGGAATCTAACAGTTATTTCAGAGCTACAGTTTCAAGTTTTGAGAAAATACTATTTCCATTAAAAATCAAGATAATAAGAAGTAAGCACAGGACAGGGGCTGCTTGGCTGTCAAGGGAAGTTACTTTTATGTTGCTAAATGACGAAGAAGTTTTATTAATTGTCTTTTATTACCTGTCTTTGTCCCTGGTTGCCACTTGGTCATGAAGGGGTGCGACCTCTGTTTGCTTTGATATCCCTCTGGACCATTTTAACTGACAAAAGAAATAATATCTGAGACAAAATGTAGTCCTGTGACTCTAATGTTGTCATTGTTCTTGTCCTATATGATTTTTTAACATCTTTGCATGATGAAGAAGCCAGTGAAGCTTTGAAAACTTTTATGATGTATTTTCTGCATTTTGGTTGGCCAATAAACGTGCCACTTTTGTGGATTTTAGGTTTTGTTGTATATCATCCTTAACTATACAGCACTCGGAGTACCAGTTCCTTTTGTTTAATACAATTGTCCCTATTAAATTCTGTTTTTATTGGATTAGGGAATTATCCAGGGGGAAACATTTGGCAAAATTATGTTATCTTTAAATTTCGCTGCTGGGTCTTGTATCCTGCTTATAGCTTGTATCTGGTTCTTTCTTTCTTTCTTTCTTTCTTTCTTTCTTCTTTCTTTCCATTTCACTGCAACTTATGCTAGCTTCTATTTTTTTAATGTTTATTTATTTTCAATCTTTCAAATTCATTGACAACAGTCAAAGCAGAAAATCAAATACATGGGATAAATTAAAAGTGGAAAACTAGAGGCTTGTATTTTAGGTAATACACACTGCTATTTATGTTAGTTTCTTATGTCAGCTTCCTTTTAGCTTAGGAAAATGTTTAGAGCTAGTTTATATAATGTAATATTTTGCACACATGGCCAGTCCTATATCTCTGAATAATCCATTTGTGTGCCCAAATACATGCAAAGCTATTTTGTAATGACAGAGCTGACAGGGCTACACTGGCCTCTCTCTAGCCTCAGGAAGAGGTCTTCCTCAGGCTTGTTGTCACCTCAAACTATTATGCTAGACATCCCAGTAACTGAATTTTAGATCTATTGAATGGACACAACATACTGTCTTTAACCTAACTTTAGCTGCCCTCTACAAAGTATAGTGGATGAACTGGGTAATCACAGATTGTCATCAGTGATCACAGCATTTGGAAGGGTATGCTTCATTCACATGAGGGATAATCACTTTTCTATATCATTTGATGCATATAAATGCATAAATTTTATATAGAGTAGGGTGTCATCATCCACAGATTTGCTATCCATGGATCTGAGCATCTGGAGATAGCAATCCCCATTGATCTTAATGGAAGTGTGTCATGTGTCCACACTAGTGGGTGCATGCACATCATACTGTCATTGGGGACAGTGGGATTGGAAGTTCCACATTTTTTTCCTTATCCTTGAAGATGCAGAGGGATGACAGTTATTTTTACATGCATCATTTACTAGATCGTACAGTCATCAAAATATTGTCTATAAGAACCACTAACTGGTTAATTTTGATTGCCAGTGTTCAGCTTTCCTCTGTTGGTCTTAAAGGGTTAACAACAAGATGATTAAGTAAAAAATGCCACATCCATCACCTATGATATCTTAAATGTCACTTATGTGGGGAAAGGAACAAAAAAGATCTTTTAAAAAATTCATATGAATCGTTCATTGCAGGAAAAATTGGATAGATAATTGAAAGGTAATTAGTTCAGAATATCACTCAGAAAAAAAAATTAAAAGTCCTTTGCTGCTTTCCACCTAACTGGGATTTTTCTGAAAGGATGCCAGGGAGATGGTGTAGTACTCATTCTCCTTAAAGGTAAAAGTCTTTTGTTAGATTCCTAACAAAGGCTGAGAAAAACCATTTGGGGCTGTGCCCCATTTGTCTTCCTTATATTGTACTATTGAGCTGCAGCATAATACATGTCGATTTGTGTGCTTTTATATTGAAAAATTCATCCTTCTTATGTCATTGGAGTCAGATATTGTGCGGTTTCTTTAGAGCCTCACTTGGCCAAATAAATAAAAATCCAATACTCACTTGCAAGTAGTGTTGTGGATAGCAGTATGTTCCTTTGTTTTAGCTTTGGGGCTTTTAGCTTTTAACAGAAGATGGAATTCCTCATGGAATATTGGCCAATAGCTTGAAAACGTTGAACACCTTCTAGAAAGAATACTCACGCTATTAATAAAAATATATGTGCCATCTAGCTAAAAAAGAATTGTCTAATCTGAGTGTGTTATTCAGTGACTTGCTTTTTCCATGAGTGTGTCAAAGGTCTTATTCAGACTCTTAAAGTAGTACTTTATTTGAATAATGTTTAATCATGCTTTTGTTGCTGAAGAAATGAGGTGTTAACACTTGAAAATGTTGATGGAGATAATAAATACTTTTGCCATTTCTTTGATCTCCAAAATATAGGGTCAGAGAATGGAAATATGTTTTATTGCTCGAAAAAGTGAATTAGTTCAAGGGGAAATACTGCAGGTTATTATGGAGCAAGGGGGAAAATATCACAGCAACATTAATGATTGCAATTTTGTGTTTTTGTGTTGCAGTATTCTGAGAAATTACAGTTGATTGTAATTGCAATGTAGGTAATCAGTTACTCTACATAATTAAATGAACTGCTCTTTGGATCTCAGTTGATGTGTCTAAACTATAGGCTTCAAATACAAACTATTCCATTAAATTTTCTCATTTCCCTGTCCTTTTTAAAATAAAATAAGCCATATTACTATTTCTATTTCCCTCTCTAGTCAAAATCACTTTGGGAGCATATATTGTTTTATACTTGGCTTTTTGTTACTTGTTACAGCTAAGCAATAATTTTCTTTTTTTAAAAAAAATCCTTATGAATCAGATGAAATTTCAATGTCTTAAATAATTCTGTGGCTAGCTAGTTTGCTACTGCTATTTATTTGGAAGAATATGTAATTATTATAAATATAATTAGTGTCCAGAGACAATACGTTCTGTTGTTATGCTGCAAAATTAATGCAATTTGAAATGCCTTAAACTGACATGGCCCCATCTATGGAATCTTGGGATCTTTAGTTTGTTGTAACATCAGATCTCTCTGGCAGAGTAGGCTAAATATCTCACAAAACTACAAATCCAGAATTCCCTAGCACTGAGCCATGGCAGTTAAAGCAATGTCAAACTGTATTAATTGTGCAATGTAGATGCACCATCAGTAAAGAAATAAGAACAAATCAATTGGTCAAGGTATTCATAGGAACATAAGAAAAGATATGCTGGATAAGAACAAAATCCATTTAGTTCAGCATTCTCTTTAAACAGGATCAGCAGTGCAAGTGAACGTCAGTCTAGTGTTTCCCAGCAACTAGTAAACAAAGTCATACTGCCACTCTTACTAGAGGTAGTATGCTGCTATCCTGCTTTTGGATATGAAGAAATCTTACTACTAGTTCTCAAACACACAGGTTGTCTCAACATATTGAGACAGTTTTTCAAGAGTTCACTAACACATGCTATTAATTATGTTCAGTGCAAGGAAAGACATTAAGCAGTTTTGTTTAAAGTTTCTAAATCTCTGTTAGGGGGTCATTCAGATGTCAGGGTTTTTTAGCGCAATACTATGAATAATCTCACTCATGCATTCTGGGTTTGTTATTCACTCTATGAACTGCATTGATGTGCCTCTCTGTAAATTTTGTTGCTCACACATGCAAGCATTTGAATAAAGATTGAGTCAATGATGTGAATGGATTCAGAACACTTTCAGGTATTCACATTACCGAAGATGTGAATCTTTTTAAAAATTTGGGGAAAAACCAATTTAGATTATCCCAGATTAAGTGGGTCTTTTGGCAGTCCCCCCAATTTAATCGGATGTAATTGGGATGTATGTGAACAATGGAGATTCAACCTGAATTCATCCTGGATTATTTTCACAGTGTGACTAACCCCTTAGAAAAGTAATGCCTTTTTCCTTTTTGAAGTGAGTAAAAGCAGAAGACCTTGCTGACTGATAAAAATTAGTTCTGACTGGCTGATTGACAAAACATCTTGTTCTTCTGCTTTTAAAAAACACACAGCAAGGCTACAGATTTTGGTAATTCATGCACTTTTTGGGGAAAAACATCTCGGAAATGTTAAAACACTTGACATAAATAGGAAACATTTCTTTGTGTCATAAGTGAGGAGTTTTTTAAAAAACAAAACAAAACAAAACAGTATTTCATCCTTTCACATGAGAACAAGATGAGTAAAGAATTCTATTCCTTTCTCATGAGCCATTGATGGCCCTATCCCCCATGTATTTGTTTAAAATCCTTTTAAAGCCATCCAGGTTGACAGTCATCACTACCTACTGCAGTAATGAATTCCTCAGTTTTACTATATCCTATGTGAAGACATCTGATCTCTCTTGAATCACTTACCATTGAGCGTCAGTTGATGATTCTTGTTTCTAGCTACTTCCTATTCACTTTGTTCTGCTGTGGAAGGGGGCTTCTTGAGTTGTCACATCCCATCAACAATTGGTTAGGTCTATGTAAAATAGATTGTAACTTTTACCTTGGAAAACTAATAATCCACCACCACCACATTCTGGTTCCAGCTAAAAGAGAATGCTGTGGCCTTTTCTGTTCTCCCTACAGACAGAAAGTGTGCGTGTGTGTGTGTGAGAGAGAGAGAGAGAGAGGGAGGGTGGGAGGGAGGGAGAGAGAGAGAGAGAGAGATTTTGTGTGGGGGGGGGGAAAGAGAGGGAGAAGAAAAAAATCAGTCTTTGTATGGTTCCTGAGAGTTGGGGAACCATTCACCTCCCCCCCGCCCCCCAATCCCTGGTGACTGATGCCCATACCTTCACCCAGATTTTTGCAACTGGATTAATAAATTAGGGACCATGTGTTGGTTATGGATGATGAGTATCCTTTTCAGACTTCTAGGGATAGGTAGGAGGCCATTATAGTTCTTTCCCTTCCCATTTCTTCTCTCATGTGGGACCAGTTTGTTGCTGCATAAGAGCATGAAAAAGATGTGCCTTTTCTCTTTGGATGGAAGAAAAAGTCTCCCCTTCAGTGGGTAGATCTGGAGGCAGTCTTGTTTTCACCATTAAAATGCATGTTCTTCCCGTGATTTCTCTGTCTCTTCTTGCAATATATACAAATCTGATTGTTCATCTTCATTGGCAATTTGAATAGATTTCCATCACCTGCCTCCAAAGCATTTTATGGTTTTCTCACATTACCATGCCCCACAAACAGAAGGTAATAAAACAAGTTATATATCATCTATGAGAAATAAAAGCCATATCTGGTCTGGGATATGCAGGCCCCTTCAGTTTGCTATTATAGGTTTTCTCTAGTGGCCCAAATGAATGGAAATTTTTTAGCTATCCTAGACCTCAAACAAGTGAATTGATTTGTGAGAAGGAAAACATTTCAAATGAAGACACTGAAATCTATTTTTGAAGCTATTCAAGTGGGTGATTTCACGATATCTCTGGATTTGACAAGAGGCCTAATTTCACATCCTCATTCACCCATTTCACAGAGTTCTCGTCCCCCCCCCACCAGATATGCTTACCAAGAAGTTTGTTATCAATGCAGATTACTTCTGTTTCATTTCTAATCATTACCAAGAGTGTTCACAAAGATGCTTTTAACCTAATTGCCCATTTGCAGATGCTCAAAGTGTACCTTAGGTCCAAAACACACTGCAGAAATAATCCAGTTTGAAACCCCTTTAACTGCCCTGACTCAGTGCTAGGAAACCTGGGAACTGTAGTTTATTGTTGAACCAGATTTCTCTCACAGGAAATGCTAATATTTCACAAAACTATAGTTACCAGAATTCACTAGCATTGAGGCAGGGCAGTTAAAACAGTCTCAAACTGGATTATTTCTGCAGTGTGTTTTGGACCTTATTTGGACAATCTGTTGGTCCATTCTAGGATGCTGCCTCAGGCTGTTATGGATGTACAAAAGCCTCTGAACTATTTCACATTTCATAATTTGTGAACAAAGACAAGTCAACTCTCCCCAGACCAATGTCTCCATCATGTAGTTGCCTGTATAAATACAAGACAGGGAATCTTGTTCCTTTCAGCAGACAAACTTCTCAAGTTGTAGTGCATGAGTGCATGGATCAGACAGTCCTGTTGACTCATAAGTTGGACTTTATGTTTCTCACAAAGCTGTTGGGATCAATGGTGACCTGTACATTACTCTTATTCTTATTTTTAGTTATTAAATATTTAATATTCCTATCCTATTAATATTCCTATCCTATTGGGATTAATATCCCTATCCAATTTTTCTCCTAGTTCTGGAACCGGAATGGCTTGCAAGTTAAGAAACACATTACTTAAAATTCACAAAATAGAAAATTTAAAATAAGATTAAAAAATTAAAAAATAAATAAAAATAAAACCAGATTAAAGTTACACACACAGACACCAGTGCAACACTTAGCATGGTCCAGTTGTTTAGGTTGACTTCTGATGTTCTGTCTTTAAAGAAGATATCTATGTAATATTCCCAGGTCAGGAAGCCATCATTTTGAAGCTGGAAAACAGAATATTGGTACTTATCATGAAAGTTCCCTTTCTGCTGTTGTTGGTGGGCTTCCTGCCCAATGGAGGATAATATTAAAGGGCTTGCCTGCACCAGCGATAATAATTTGACTGCAATTCAGAGTAGTCTTCACCTGAACAGCCCCCAATCCACCACATTAGCACCACACCTATTTGTAATATACAACACTAAAATGTAAATGATGTCTGCACATTTCCCCATACCAAATGTGAATCAGCATAGCTTTTTCCCCTCCTCCCTATGGCTGCCAACACTGGTGAGCCCCACTGGTGAGGCAACTTTCTTTGAAGTCAGAATGAGGCACTCAGCCATGTTATCAATGGTGAAGTGGTAGCCTGATTGTCCCTCCTTCATTGTTGATCTCATGGTGAGGTTCCTCATTCTGATCCCAGAGGATTTTGAAGATTTTCATACCAGTGCTTACTGTGGGGCAAGCACTGGTAAAACACCAGCAAAACATCAGGGAAGTGCACATGTATGAAAACCTAACACATTTCCTAAACATCAGGGAATTGTTCCCTCACCTCCAGTGTCCCTGAATCATTCACAAAGCAGCAATTTCCCAATTTCCCTTTCAAACATGCACACTTCCCTGATGTAAAACAAGGAAGGTAAACTTTTTATTCTTACTTTTCCATGTGGCTGGGCTTAGCTGAGGAGTGGGTGACAGCCCCAATTGTCAGCAAGCAGTGCTGAACTTTTTTTAAAAAAATGGTAATGTTTGCCACATACCAGATTATCTCATTGCCACTCCAATACAGATTGACACACATAAAAAAGTGTAGGATTTTCCTGGAAATTGTGGATAAGAATTAAGTTTTTAAAGGTCACATTAAGGCCTAAAAGAAGCACTCTCAAAGCTAAAATGGCTGTACATTTTGTGATCCTATAGAATTAGAATGGAGGTGGGTATCGATTTTTTCTCCTGGTGTAGACAAGACCTTATATCAATGGTCCCCAATTTTTTTTGAGCAACCGCACCATTTCCTCTGGGGTCACAACCCTATCACTCCCCTCCATGCATATTTCTTGATTTTAGGCCTACTATTCTACTGAAAATTAAAAAAAAAACAATCTTGGTTGCTGCTCCCTTTTACAGTTGACCCTCCTGGAAACAGCAAATGAAGCAGCTGGCACTGGTCTTGTGTCAAAGGCCAGTGTGGGAAGAGGCCCACAGTCACTGCTCAGCCAGCTGCTTGGTTGCTGCTCCCAAGGTGACCAGCTGCAATGGGAGAAACTTCACCTTTGTATTTTTTTTTTCAGAGAGAGAGTGAGCAAGATGGAGGGAGGCAGGGAAAGCGAAGTTGAGACCCTGTTGTCTCATATTTGGTTCTGGAGCTTGCTACCCAAAAACTGGGCAAAGTTATCCTTTCATGCAAGGCAGAGGTTGCAATTCAATTATATAACCCTCGCCAACTGGTTATGGGAGGAGAAAAACCAGGATGTACTAAATTGATAGCATAAAAGGAACCTTCACAGTAAGTACCATTCTCCCCATCATGGATATTTTTGTACACTTCATAATTTCCTCTACTCACTTTTTCCATCTGAGCTGAACAAGCCCCAGTATTGAAATTTAAATGCATAAAAGAGTTGCTCCACCTCCTTGATTATTTGGATTTACTTTTTTACTGGCTTTTTCAGTAGTGCAATATTCTTTTTTAGGTCCAGTCACTTTTACACATACATTTAGAGAGTATTCCAAATGTATTTGCATATAGATTTCTATATGAGCAGTATGATATTGGTAGTCGTAGTTTGATTCCATTTCTACTGATGCTGAACATTACAATTCTTTTTACAGCAACTGCACTCTAATTTAAGACACTTGCTGGCAGCTGTGACTGTGATTATGGGACACTTTGCCCCATCGTATTTACACTTATTTATATTAAGGCTGCATCCGCAGTGCAGAAATAATCCAGGTTGACCCCACTTTAGCTGACATGGCTCAATGCTCTGAAATTCTGAGAACTGTAGTTTTGTGAGACATTTAGCCTTCTCTATCAGAGTTCTGGTGACACAACAAGTTATAATTTCCAGAATTCCATAGCATTGAGCCGTGGCAGTTAAAGTGGTGTTAACCTGGATTATTTCTGCACTGCAGATGCAGCAGTCTCACTTGCCATTTTAACATTCATTTTGTACGTTTTGAGGGATCCTTTTGGATCTCTTTGCAATGTCTTTGTTTTAACCATTCTAAATAGTTCAAAGTTGGCAGGAAACAAAGCCACCAAGTATGCAACCTTAACACCTGTACAAATCACCAGAGAGCCAACTACTCACTGTCTTTCACACAGGACTTTGAACTTTATCACACAGGGAAAACTGTGAGTTTAAAAACTGTCATCATCCCAGGAAAGTCACATGATTGCTGTGAAGATTTTCACATGATGTTGTGATTAAAGAGGATTTATTCTAGGAATAACTAGCAACGAGGTATTCATGGGGAACTCGTGTGAATGACTTGTTGCTGCTTATTCCCTGGTTATACCTAGGATAAGTCCTCCTTAATTGTGATGTGTGTGAAAATCTTCACCGCGATTGTGCAAATTTCCTAAGAAAATGAAAGTTTAAACCCCCGATTTTCCCCCGTGTGATAACCTCCTTTGTAAAAAGTCTATTTTAAAATCTAAGTAAGCAAAGTCTACTGGATAAAGTTTATTCATGTGATTTGCACTTTCAATGAAATCTAGAAGGTTAGTGATTCAGAATGTACCTTTGCAAAATCCATCTATTTCAGTAGGGCTTGTCTTTCTGTATGCTTGACAATGTTTTTAAATGCTTTCCACCAATTTTCTTACAACAGATGTTAAGATACTGTAACAGGCTTCTAATTTCCCAGATATGCCATCAAACCCCTTAAAAATATGGCCACTCTCCAGCTTTCTGATACAGAGGCTGATCTTAGAGACATGTTATAATATCAGTAATTCCTCTTTTGAATTGCTTCAGATGGAGGTAATTAGGACAAAAACAAACAAAAACCAAACAGCTTCATTTATATACCACTTCATACCACCTAAGGAGTGTCTATGCGGTTTACAACTGTAAGATACTTGCCTCCAACAATCTGGGTACCCATTTTAGCAACCTTGGAAAGATGCAAGCCTGAGTTGAGCTTGAGCCCTTTTGCTGGTCTTGAACTTGCAGCCTTATGGTTTTGAGTGAGTGGCTGCAGTACAGGCATTTAACCACCGTGCCACCAGGGACTTAATCGCATGCACTTTTTAAACCGTTTTGGGGATGGGGACGGGACTCTCAGGGGCATGCGGGAACGGATTTTACCACACACACAAGCGTCCACAAAGAGGCCCCGTTCTGGCACCCGTCCCTGTCCCGTGCTGTGAAGCATTAAATGTGCTGCTTGGAAGACTTCCGTCCAGCCAATATTGTGCCTGCCGGCACTGAACACAGATGGCTTGAAGACAGGAGCCGGAATGTGGCCCCTTTGTGGACGCTTGTGTGTGCGGTAAAATCCTTTCCTGCGCGCCCCCACAAGTCCCATCTCCGTCCCCAAAATGGTTCAAAAAGCGCATGCGATAAAGTTCCAGGACTCAGTGACATCTTTCTTTCTTTGTCAAAGAGGTTCAGAATTTGCTCTGTTTTTACCATTCTTTGCTAAAGCACCTCAGACACTTTTGGAAACATCATTTCAGGCATGGGTATCTGCTGGATATTTTCAGATGTGAAAACAGATGAAAAATACTCATTTAGCTTCTCTGTAATCCCCTAATCATCTTCTAGTGTTACGTTAATTCTGATATCATCCAACACCCAAGTGCTTCCCTAGCTTGTTGATGTTGGTGCTGTGTGCTTGCAAGTCATTTCAGATTTACAGCAAACCTAAGACCTATCATGGGTTTTTCTTGGCAAGATTTGTTCAGAGGAGGTTTTTCATTCCCTTCCTTCCCCTAAGACTGAGAGCATGACTTGCCCAAGGTCACCCAGTGGGTTTCATGGGTGAATGGAGATTCAGATCCCGGTGACCAAAGTTGTAGTGACCAAACATTCAAACTACTATGTCACACAGGCTCACTAGGTATTAATTATTTCTATTGTGATTCATCATGGTATTAGTGTTGTAATAATCAAAATCCTATTTTATAACCTTAAGTGCCACAGGGGTGATGGCTTGGATCCAGAATCTGACTCTTCTAGTTGAAAGGGTCTTTTCCATCCATGGAAGGCTTCTGAGCTAGAAGAGGAATACTGTTGGTTGAATGAATGTATGTTAGTAACAGTACTGTCCACTTTGCTCCATCCCATCTGCTGAAAGGTTAAGAGTGCTTTAGAATAGTGATGATGGTGGTATGATGGGAGTGTGATGCAGAAGGAGAAAGGAATTTGCAGATTCCTCCTCCTACAGAAGAGTGTGGCTTCTATTCTGCTCAGTGTTAAAGAAATTGGATCATATGCTATTATTGCAGTCATTATTTCTTATCCAAGAGCTACTTTTTGAAGAACAGCTTTTTTCAATCACCATGAATGTGTTGTTATTGCTCTTACAATCTAAATTTTTCTTAGGTTAACTGATATGTAATGAAATGTCTCTTTCTATAAGTGATCTGCAGTTGTCCTTGGTTTTTATTTAATCATTTATTGGATTTATATTCTGCTTTTCAAAATGGGGTTGAAGGCAGAAATGGGATTCAATGTGGTTGTCTGTGTAGTACTCTATTTTATCTGTATATGAAAGTTTGATTTTTCTTGCTCTTGTTTTTCAGTTGCAAAATTAGCTGGAAAATGTATAAGTGTTTGTATTTAGCCTTAAGATGAAGCTTGTATCTCTGTTTTTAATAAATGAATTTTTTTATTTAAAATTTACAGAGATTGTAAGGTGAAATAAAACGACAGGATTTTTTTTTGTTAATGTGCACTTTATTCCACAGGATTTATGAACGTATTATAGACCCCCCAGAAACTAATTTGACTCCAGCAAGCAATTTATGGCTAGGACAACGTAACCGGAAACATGGCTTCTTTAAGGTAAGTATGCAAGATTGAAACAAATGAATGAAGACCAATGTGGCGATGCATTCTTCTCCAAATACCAATTCAATTGTGTTATGAAACAATGGTATTTCATAGTTAAAATTTTGTTTGAATCACATTTATGTATGAGGTTTAATCAACAAGCAGCTTAGTTTGCACTGATTCTGTGCAGTGTTTCTACATAACACAATGAAGCTCATTTATGAGTAGAATGATAAACATATATATTTAGGTCAGAACATGAAACCAATTGTCTATAGCATTTTATGCTATCCTGGCCCAACATGGCACCTTTCAGATGCATTACAATCCTCATGGTTTATGGCTGGGGATGATAAGAATTGTAGCTTATCACTTATGTAGGATGCCAGGGGGAAGAATATTGTTTAATCTACTCAATAGATAATGGTTTCTTACGGATACACTAAAGCACATAGGCTATGAATCATTTAAAATTTACCATCTCTCAACTCTCAAGTCAGACTTATTTTATTCAGTAATTCATTTCTATGAGATCTTGCAAGGACTGCTGACTGAAAGATGCTGGAAGTTTTTGGTCTGTCTTACACATATAAAATCCTGCTCCCATCCTGATATGCACACAAAGCAACCCCATGCCTGCAGCTGCATCAACATAAGCAAACATGACCACACTGTTTCATGGCAGTGATCCATGTGAGAGTTTTTAAAATCTGCTACACTTCTGTGAATCACATTCATCCATGTATCCCCTACCCCTGAATGTGTCTCTAGCCACAGAGTTGCTCTTTATGGGGATTTTAGCAGTATGAACTAGTTTGATCTCTGTAATCCAACCTAAGAATCAAGTTGCCTGTGATGCTGCACTCCTGAAAGGAAGACATTCTGCTATTTTTAAAATTCATTTCAACTCTGGTAAAAAGTCTGGTTCTTTTAAAATCTTACCTAGAAACAATTTTAGAAGTTTCCACATAGTTAATTTCCATAATTTCTATGATTGTGAGATCCATCTAGAATGATGGAACTTCCCCTTTATTGTGGATGTTAAGGGAGGAGATTGCATTGAAGATAAAACCTTAGGAGTGCATGGCTTAGTTTTTCATGCTGCAGTCAGTAAGAGGGCAGAGGTTCTCATGTAAGTACTACTAGTCTCTTGATCTTCCTGTGGGCTTGTCTGCACAAGGAAAACCCCCTCCCCACAAGTTGGCACAGTCAGGATACACGATGCAGAGTATTTTCCTTTAATCTGGTGCAATCAGGACACATAACATATAACCATGTCAGCTGCAAAACCAGAGTACAATGTCTTAAAATGAATTTTAAAAACTCACAGTTTGCTCCAGAGATTGCTGAAAACTTCAGTATTTCCTGTAGTCTGAGCAATGGATTCATGATGGATTGGGAAGAGGGGGAGAGTCAGACTGCTTCCTGGCAGGCACCACCATTTTCCTACATCAGCTCCCAATGTAGCTGACTTTCTTCCAAAGCGATGGCTGGCAGGTGCCACCATTTACCAATGTCTGGTTCAGTTCCCCACTCAGAATGACATTTACAAAGATTTCCCCCACTTGTGAAGCTGGTGGCCTACTCTGAGATCTGAATGAGGCATTGGTACCTCAAAAGCAGGAAAAACCCTGGTGGCGCAGTGGTTAAATGCCTGTACTGCAGCCACTCACTCAAAACCATAAGGTGGCGAGTTCAAGACCGGCAAAGGGCTGAAGCTCGACTCAGGCTTGCATCCTTCCAAGGTCGCTATAATGAGTACCCAGATTGTTGGGGGGCAAATAGCTTACAATTGTAAACTGCTTAGACACTCATTAAGGGTATGAAGCAGTATATAAATGAAGCTGTTTGTTTGTTTGTTTGTAAATGAAAGAACATTATCTGCAAGGCACATAAGGAACTGATCAGCCCTACCTGTTCAACCTGTATGCAGCCCTACCTGTTCAACCTGTATGTAGAAAATATCATACAAAGAGCAGGTTTAGACTTTGCAGCCTTCAGCTGCAAAACAATTCTAGCCTAAATTCCTGTTTTTCCTTTTGTGCACATCTGTACATTTCATACTCAGGCCTCAAAGCCTAACAGAAGACCATGGTCCCAGAATCCAGATCTCTCCCATTGACACCACTTGCCTAGCCAGCCATTTACCTGCAGTATCTTCCTGTCCCTGTGTGGTCCTCTATCATTCACTGCTAGAACTGCTGAAAGTACTGTATGTACCTCTCAACTCTTCATTTTCCTGCCCTTGGCTTCATAGTCCAAGGTAATCTGCTCAAAGATGTTCTTTGAGTGTTGTTGATGCCCATATGAATCAGAAGAAAGGGGCATTGCTCTGTGTTGTTGATGAGCTTCGGCAACTTGTCAGTGACTTCTTGGATATAAATGCCAGGAAGACAGCACACTTCTTGATTCATCTTATCTGACTAGCACACAGTTCCTTCAATAATCCTTAGCAATGAATCCCCTAGTACTAACAGCCTTCTTTTCTTCTTGCTGGAGTTGGTGGTTAGGTTGGCTCCTTCCATGGCACATAGTATCTCTTGCTGCTGGTCTCCTGGTTGTGCCTCTTCACCACTGTTATTCTCGGGAAGATATAGGTAGTGATTGCTTTGTGCATGGTCTGATAGTGACTGTCCGTTAGGGTTTTACAGCCCTCTTTGTTTTCATTGGCAGTTTGTTCCTGTTGGCTCTGTAGGATCAATTGTCCCCCACTAGTTTAAACAATGTAGAATAAAAACCTTCTTACCTGCTCTTTATTTCTTTATTTAACAGCTGAGCTGTCACTGAGAAGTGAAATTGATGGCATTATTTTATTCTACAGCTGTTGGGTTTTGAACCTCAGCTGCTTCTCGTAATGCTGCAGATGGTAAACATATGTTTATGGGCCCATAGCACAAACATAGCAGTAGTAGTAGCTACACTGGTTTTGCCCATCTTTAAGTCTTACTTGATGAAGACAGCTAGAATCTAAGAACTGAGGGATATTATACATTCATAAATTAATATTTCTGCACATTAACACTTTGGAAACAGCAGGGTAACTAATGATATGATAATAAGCTGCCAGTTTTGGTTGATCATAATGAAAGTTGACAAGTGCCTTTCTTTGTTGTATGAATGTCTGAAAATTTTACTTGTCTGCAGGGCAGACACATATAATTGGTTGCATGTTTGAGCCTCTTTGTAAGTTTCACAATCACAACTCTTACTTTTTGTTGTTAACCAGAGCAAAAGCTGGCTATAAGCTTGCATCCTTCCATTTCAGTCCTCAGCAGGATCTCATTTTTTTCCATTTAGTGAAAACCCTATTTTCCTCAATGTAAACATAGATTACAGGGGAAATAGAAGTGTTTAAAAGAAAGAATTGGTATTTGTCTTTTGTGACCACAGAAAAGTCATGCTGGAAATTGTATCTTTAAAAGCTTTGAATATTATTATAAATATTATATTAATAATAGTTATTTCAAATCTATTAGGAGTGTAAATGGCATAATTCAGTAGATGGTTCCCTTGTGCATCTTATTATTTAGGTCTGAACTGGAAGTAATAAAAAGAGGAGTCAATATGTACACTTGGTGATATGATCTACTTTTGCCCTTTTGCTATTAGTGGGAAAATTCCCATTGCTTCTCTTTTAATAGGTTGGTTAGCTCTTCCTTGGAACTTAAAGTGATTTTTGCTGTAAGGAGAAAAATCTAACTTTATAAAGGAAAATTAGTGGAAGTTTAAGGTGTTCAACACCTTTCAGACTATTTCCTCCAGGGGCTCATTCATTCTGCACACATATAGTACTATGATCCTACTTTAACTGTCATGGCAACATCCTGTGGAATCCTGGGATGTGTAGTTTGGTAAGGTACTAAAGACACTCCATGGCTGAAAATTCTACATTCCTCCCATGTGATAAACTCCATAGATATGGAAGCAGAAGGAAGGGAGGAGAAGACTTCTATATCCCATATCACAGATTCTTGTAACTGCTTTGAATAAAACACAAACATATCCCCTCCTCCATGGAAAACATTATTATGGTAGTTGGTTGCTCTTTAGTTGATCTACCTTGTCTAACATAGTGGCAATAGGGAAGGCAGTAGAAAGAAACATGTTTATATTTGTAGTTTGCCATTTCATTGCTTCTATGGGTAGCTTTGTGGTGTTGTGTGCCTTTGAGTTATTTCCAACATATGGGGATCCCTAAGGTGATCCCCTCACAAGGTTTTCTTGGCAAGATTTGTTCAGAGACAATTTTCTCTGAGGCTGAGAGAATGTGATTTGCCCAAAGTCACCCAGTGGGTTTCCATGGCCAAGAATTCTACTGTACTCGTCTAAACTACAGTTCATAGATACTTTGACATTCAGATACCTTGAGAAGAGGGCTGTTATTTTGTTGTTGTGTGCCTTCAAGTCATTTCCGACCTACGGCAACCCTAAGGTGAACCTATCCTTGGGTTTCCTTGAGACTGAGAGTGTGTGACTCACTCAGGATCACCCAGTGGGTTTTCATGGCTGTTGTAGTCCAGAGTTGTAGTCCAACAATAAATCATTACAGCATGCTGGCTCTCCCCTATAGGCAAGCTATGATTCCCATATGATAGTGGCAAATTATGCTTTTGTAATAAAGCACACAGGTGAGGAAACCAGACATTACTTCCTATGAGGAGGGCCAGACATTCCCCCCCCCCACCACCATCCATCAATGGCTTCACCGATATATTTATTCTCCCAGACTAAGTAGGGTTCCTATATCTTGGGGCCTATTCCTGAGCCTCAGGACATGTACCTTCTTCCCCAGTGCTCAGGGAGATAAGGAGGAATCTCAAAGCAAAAACCATACTTTTAAAAACATGTGTATATTCTCCTTTGTAAGATGGTGATTTTTTTTAAAAAAAAATTAACAAGGTATGATGCTTCATATGTGATGCTTAATGACAAGGGCCATGTCATACCCTCAACATTTGAGGACCTGGGATGTTAATAACTTGTCAGCTCTAATATGAACAGTAGTATGGTTGTATCTATACAACTCTGTGCTAGGCTCTGAAAATGCAAGCATTTTATTGTGAAGAATTTCCATAAAGAATGATTCAGTGGTGGTTGTGGTGGTGGTGATGATGGTGGTGGTGATGATGATGATGATGATGATGTGCTTGTGTAATATAACAAATCAGTTTGAACATAACCCATAATGTGTGGCATGAGATCCTCAGCACAGGACCCCGATGTAGCTTGATTTGTTTCACAAAATGCTTGCTCATAGTGTCAGTCAATGTATAGCTGGAGTTACTGCTGTAGCTGCCTCCGCCATGATCTATTGAAGTCAGAGCACAGACTGCAGCTTGACTTTCTTTGTCACAAAAGGCTCATGCTGTGTTTTTTTTTATTAGCCCTTCCTGAAGAGCTCCTTTTTATAGTTGCACGCCCACCATCTAAAACCTGGCATCTAAAGCCTGCATCTAAAACCTGGCAGGGAATGAAAATGAACTGTCTATTAAATAACTAATTAACCTGCATAACAAGAAAAGCACACAGTTAAAGTTATATAGTTCAAGGCACAGAAGCAGTGAACAGTTAAATGACCTGCTGATGGCACACAGAGCTGGGCTAAATGCTGCCATCACTCTTTTCCAGCTCAGAATACTAAACATATTCAAAAGTAATGCTGAATAGGGGAATAACCAAAATTTTGAAGGAGTAGGGATTTTTTTGTACCAGTCACTGTTTGCTATACATTTAAAGCTGAAATATAGAATATGTATAGAATATATAGTAGACTATCTAAACATTTCTGTTTTCAGCCTGTAAGTCAGCACAGCCAACGAACAAGAGTTTAATCCTAAACATAGGCTGTAGAAATTTTATGAAAGTGACATGATTTGATTGCAGTGAGCATGCTCAGGGTCTTTTTTTAAAAACTAATCATTATTGTAGCTGGGAGTCCTTGATCCTGTTTTAGTCACAGGTAGCAATGGGTGTCTCATGTGCTGATGTGGATCCCTCTGAATATAACCAGTTGAGTGTAGCCTTAATGACCATTGCAGTGTTGTGTGTGATGCACATCATCATGGATATCTGCATTAGTTATGTGCACAAATATGCTTTGCTAGACTCCTTGGTTTTATTTATGCTTACTTAAATTATTTAAATGCTTTTCTCAGGCAGCTCTGTGTGTGTGTGTGTGTGTGTGTGTGTGGTTTTAACATGTTGATTGATTGTTCACCAGGCATCCTTTTCAAAATCATGTTAATGATTGCCCCTTACCCAATGACAGTGTAATCTCTCATTATTCAGATGGCTTCCTTATTCTCACAGATGTAAAGGTTAATAGATGTTCTGTGAGATGCATAGTGATTTGGTTATTGATATTAATATTTTCAATTAATATTTGATCTTGAAATAATTAATAACTAGCAGGAAGTGGCACTTGCTGATTACCTTATGCTGCCTGAGAAAACAAATGCATATGTTTAAACCTTGCTGCATTTGCAAAGCTTGAAGCACTAAGCCCTATATTTTATTGATGGCACGAGTTCAGTATTTTGAGTAAGATATGATATCCCCCATCTGCTCTGTAGCAATTCTGTTGCACTCTAGCCGCAACTAGTTGCTGTAATCTCTGATCAAGCCATTTTTTATTGTCAAAGAATAATCTTGATAATACACTTCACCTTTCAATCAGAGCTTGCCCATCCTATAAAAATACATAAAATGTGTGTGTGTGTGTGTGTTCTGTGGGGCACTTTCTGAACATGGCTGTTCTAAGTGCAATAAAATAAAACAGAATTCAGCTAGACTCTATGCAAGCATTTTCTATTTATTTGGAAGCCAAAACACTTATCTAGTTGTCTTTTCCTGCTGACAAATGATGACATTTAACCAGAACTGTTTCTTCAGGAGAAGCCACCAGCCACCTCATGCAGTTTTATATTTCCTTGCACAGAGGACAATAGATTAGTCAAATCTTTCTGGAGAGTCATGGTGTTCTAATGGAGTCATTTGACAGAATTAGCTTCAGACCAGAAAGGTTGCAGAAAATGTGAGATTTGCTTTGTAGAAGGCTTGCAATTATTTTCCTCCCAAATTACCTGTAGTTTTTTTTTTAATAGCATGAACACAATCTACTACATAGTTCAGATACATCAATTACATTGAAAATAGTACCATTTAAGCATTACTGGCCATGCTGTGTACTGGAGCTTTGAAGATAGGGCATGTTTTTGAAGAGCAGGGTAGAAATATTTAAAGCTTTCCATTAAAAGGGGGGAAAATATATATAAAAAAAAGCCTGTGTAAGAATAGGTTTTGTGTGTTCCCCCTCCCCATGGCAGTCCAGTTATTATCTGAATGTATCCCCTGAAAGAACCACATTGATATCATTTGTGCTTGTAAGATTTAACACTATTTTGTCAGTTTTGTTAAATTAGCAAAAGTATACAGTGTCATTTTATGTGATCATTTTAAAAAGGGAGTTGATAAATGATGAGTGGAAACCTAATGAGATGGCATTGCTCAGTGTTTCATAACAGTCATTCATTGTTACACATGAGCACCAAATAATACATATTTTTAATATACGGAGGCACTGGGAAACTTTTAGATGATAATCCTAAAGAAGGAGCCAAGAGGCAGGAACTCTTTGAGGTTTTTAGCTACAACAAAGGTAAAACTTTTTTTTTAAATTGGGACAGAATTTGGCAAGTTATACCTAAAGAGCATGTAGCAGTTTTCCAAATGCAACAACACAGAGACCTCTTGAGAAATCAGTGTTTTCTGCTAAAGGAGGCAGGTAGCCTCACAGAAGACAATCTGCATCTCAAGGACACTTCTTTTTGTGTTGCCAGTGGAGTTTAATTTTTATTCCCTGGATTTTATGTATCTGTCTCCAGAGCCCACATGGCCAAAAAGAAGGAATGACCTCTGCCTACATGGATGTCCCTCAATACCATTTTTTTAAAGTTTATTGTTAAATCCCCAGATAGATATTTACAAACACAGAAAGTATAAAAAGGGAAAAATGAACATCCACTACTAATACCTACAAACATTAATAAACATACACTAACATACACACAATAAACATACTAATAGTAATGCTTCTGCCTGACCTTGAAGGCTGGGGAGGAGTCTTTGCTGGCCTCTCACTGGAAAGGCCAGCATTTTAAATAAAAACAGCATGCTCTGCTGGCCATTGGGAGAGGAAGGGCAAGGCTTAGTCTGCTTGAGGCTTGCCTGCCCAACCCCCTCTCATTTGGCTTCAAACGCTGGCCCACCCTCCCGCCTCGACATCAGTGAGAGAATTATTTCTGGTCGCCTCAGGGCCAGGTAGGAATTTTCTCCCCTTTCCAAGGGTTGTTCGCCTACTGTTGGTTGAGGACTTTGACAATTGGCATGGGGGTCATAAATAGGTTCCACACATAGGCGGGGGAAGATAGATATTTTGGTGAATACCTTGGCAACCTCCTAAAGGGTGAAGGTAGGTCTCTGGAACTCATGTTTAGGTCTGGCAACTAAACACGAAGGGAAAGGACTTGCCTTGGGGCTGGCTTGAGATTTAAACCCTCACTTAAGTCTTGTGAGTTAAGGGGGGGAGTCTTGGGTTGTTCTTCCAGATGCAGGCAGGCCAGGGGGCAATCCATAATTGGGTGTAGGTGTTTTTGTCCTTTGGAAGCTGGGGAATTGGTCTTGGAGTAGACCATCCACCTTTTCCTACACAAGGTTCTCCCCCCTGGTTTTTGCAGTTCTCGAAGAAAGAAGTTTAAATAAGTTGAGTTAAATGAAGTTGCCCATTTTATAACCCAGTTCTCTGTGTCTGGTCTCGTTATTCAATGAGTTGGTCAGCAAATACAATAAAAGATTCCTAAATTTCTTGTGCCACAGTTGTTCACTTAACTTTCCACATTGCCTCTTATTATATAAAGTAAGCAATTAGATAAAATCTGCCTTAACTTTTCTAATACACAAACTGTGATCTTATTTTACAACACACAATTCTTATGCATGTACATGATTGTTATCTTACGCTTATGTACATGATTATACATAACCATAGATGTCACATAACGCTACAAGCAGTAAAAGAAGGAAGAGAAACAAAACAAAAAGGAGACAGGAACAAACTCAGAATCATGAATGCTACAGTTCAATGAATGGTGCAAATAGATAAAGATAATTACTACAACGATCAATGCAGACAGATAGAGGACAACAGCATAGAGATAGAGGACAAGAACAAGAGACCTATTCCAAAAGATCCAGGAAATCAAAGGAAAATTTAAACCAAGGACCGGTACACTCTATGACAATAAAAACAACGTAATTCAAGATCAGGAAGGGATAAAAAGATGATGGACGCAGTACACAGAAGAGCTATATAAAAGGGATAGCAAAATGAAGGACATATGGATTGAAGAGCTATATGAAGATGAACCCCAAATTCTAAAAACAGAGGTGGAAACTGCAATCAGAGAAATTTGAAAAAAATAAATCACCAGGAACAAATGATATTCCAATCAAATTGCTTCAGTCCACACTAACAGCATTAACACCAGTGCTAAGCAACATATGTCAAGAGATATGGAAAACCAAGCAATGGCCAACAGATTGCAAACGATCAATATACATCCCCATCCACAAAAAAGGTTTTTGCTGATTGTATGCACAGCGCTGTGTAAATTTACAAGCTTTATAAATAAAGCTTAATAATAAGAAGAATAAGAATATATGCCCGTTTTAACATCAATAACTAAAATCTATTGCAATTGCATTCCTTTCCCTCTTTATAATATTCTATATTCATTCTTTCAAGAAACCATTTATAGATTTCCCTCTAAGCAGATGCATCAGTTTCTCCGCCTCCATAATTGCAGTCATTTTGTTCCATCCTTCATAATTTTTTGGAATTTTGGGACTCTTTTAGTATTTTGCATAGCTGCCAATACCATATACGAGAAATCTTTCCATGTTGTTTTTCCATTTTCGAATTTACATCAAAAGTTCCTAACAAAAAGAGTTTCAGATTCTTTGACAATTTTAATTTCAATATTTTCTACATTTGTGATTTAATGCAACTTCATTTTTTTGTCTGTCTGTCTGTCTGTTGCTTTTTTTACAGTTCCACCCTGTGTGGAAAAATGACTGCAGCTCTTTATGACATTTCTAACACTTGTTATTGGCTCCTTTATATATTTTGGCCAATTTATTTGGAGATGGATGCTACTGGTACATCATTTTCAAAATATGTTTCTTTAAACATAACAAGTGGTGTATTAAAGGCCCCTTTGCCACATGTTTTCACATTGTGCCATATGTATACCATCTTAACTGAGAACATCTTGACAAAATGTAGGCCTATGACTCCATTATCATCAGATATTCTTTCCAGTATATGATTTTTAACACCTTTGCCTGATGAAGAAGCCAGAGGAGCTTCAAAAGCTTGCATCATGTATTTTGTGCATTTTGGTTGGCTGAATAAAGTTGTAGCTGCTTTGTGGATTTTGGATGTTGTTATACTTTGCTGTCTGGCCAACACGGCTACCCATGGATAGTAGTCTTTGTTAGAACATTCCATGTATATCAGCCTGTGATCTTTTTATGTGCATGGAACACTTTAGGTGCATGGAACATTGGAGCAGCCCAGGATTTATCAGGCATAAAATCAGGCAAATATTTAATGAGCAGTTGGGGAATACATTCTAAAAGGCAATGATATCTGGTTTTTAAAAGCCAGATAGTACATCAGTAGCTGGATAGGTGTCACTATCACCATTATAGCAAGCACCACAGCATAAATGTCAAAAGCAGGTTTTAGTACGCTTAAGGAATGTGTTCCCTGGCATGCACAATAAATAGTAAGTAATAGTGAATGTCTTCTTATGGTGACATACTTCTGAAAAATGTGAAACATGGAGGTTTATATTTAGATTTAGGTGTGTGAAAATGTGTTGGTGAACTATTAGGGCTTCAAAAGCAGACCTCCTTTTTATACACTTTTAATTTGTTACTCTTTTGTTTATGTTTAACTTGAAGTGGCTAAGAGGTTACAATATTTCTATGTGTAGCAGACATTTTCTTCAGCATGGCTGTACTTCAGGCCCAAAACACACTGCAGAAATAATCCAGTTTGAGAGATCTTTAACTGCCTTGGCTCATGACTAGGGAAAACTGAAAATTGTAGTTTATTGTGGCACCAGAGCTCTCTGACAGAGAAGGCAAAATGTCTCACAAAACTACAGTTCCCAGAATTCCCTAGCTTTAGGGCAGTCAAAGCGATCTCAAACTGGAACATTTCTGTTGTGTGTTTTGGACCCTAGTGAGCCTTATGGTCACTTTCTGACCTATCTTCTTCAGAGGCCTGAAGAGGTGGACTTCTTTTCCATGTTATTTCTGCCTGTCCCACGTTTTCTTGCATCACTTTCCCCAGGAGCTTAGAGTGCTCTGTAATAAATGCCCAGCTTTGGTAGGTTGACTGGTGGCCCCAACATTATTATTTTCTGGGCTCTTACACTAGTATTCTCATTTATTTGTGCACCCTGAAGATAGGGAGCTTTTTTTTTTTTTAAAGATGTGCTTTAATGGCAAAAAAAAAAAAAGATCTTGCATTTTTGTACCTGTTAGCTGCTAAATTGTGGATGTTAACATTTTGTACAATTTTAATTATATGACTATATATTACCAGCTTTCTTTTCTATTACAAAGGGTATCCTTCAAGATGTGAAAATCATCTTTATGCCTAATGGATATATAACTCAATGTCCCAATCTGAATCGCAGTAAGTAGTAAATTTTATGAATCTATGTTTTTATTTATTTAATTATGTATGTATTGCCTTAAAAGTTCTTTGCAGTTCCTGTTCATCACTGTTGCATAAGTGTGCAATGTTTGCCTTTATTTGTCAAATTTTGGGGGTCAAGAACTATGATTTTCAGCTCTTACCTTTAAATGCAAGCCCAGAGGTTTTTAGATGCCTTAGGAGTAGTTCTTACAAGCCTGTTTTACTTCACTGTCAGGTACTAAAAGTGTTATTGCTATTAATTTTATTTATCCTGCCTTTCCCCATGAAAAGGGGGTTCGATTCATGTTCATGTTTATGTTCAGTTTGAGCTGATCTTATAAGTATATGACTGTTTTCTCTCTGTACCCACCCCACCCTATTATTCTGAGCATAAAGAAGCAATTCAGATTCACCTGTTAAGAATTCTGCCAACAAACCAGAGAAAAGGTGGATGAACTGTGCTCTCCGCCCCCACTCCATCCTAACATACCCACACATGAATGAGACACCAAACCTTTCCTTCATCTGCTGTTTTTCCCCCTTATAGCTGGAGTCTGTTTAGGCTTATGTCAAATAAAATTTGCTAATCTTTAATTATTATTTTTTGTTCTTGCCATAACAGACTAGGTACAGCTATGGTTCATCAGAAGTTTTTTGGGAAAGGGAAAAGTGGGTGTTAAATGTTGCCTCTGCACTGCAGAAATAATGCAGTTTCACACCATTTTAACTGCATGGCTCCATGCTATGAAATCCTGGAATTTGTAGTTTGTTGTTGCACAGGAGCTCTGTTACAAAGAAGGCTAAGAATCTGAAAATGCTACAATCTATAGCACTGGCAGTTAAAGTGGTGTCATACTGCATTATTTCTGCAGTGTAGTTCCCACCAAAGAGCATACTGAGTGTATAAATCGATAGAATAATCCGTCTGACAGATTAAAGGCAAGGATCACTGTCAATGGTCTCCTTGTTAACTCTGTTGTGTTCCAGTAATCACACTGTCCTGTAGCAAACATTTATTTAACAGAATATGCAGTAGTATCTACTCAGCTATAAGTTGACCTATAAGTCCAGGTCAGGATTTGGGGCTAAAATTATGGATTTTGATATGACCCATAGATAAATCAAGGGTAAAATGTAGGTGCATATAACAAAGGGTCTAAAAGGATGAAGCTAAGGGAAATAATGGCAAAAAACTTAGAAATCTCAGCAGGCATAACTGTTTATGCTCACCTTAAAGGATGGATGGATAAGAGAGTAGGAGGGAAGAGTTAGTGCTTTTAGGACAGATTGCAGTCTTGCTTTTTACCAGTTGATGGCTCCTTTTTTATATAACAGTTAAAGTATAATACTTGCTTTGGCCCATAGATAAGTTTAGTCAATATTTTTGACTAAAATTTCCAAACGTCTAAATATATATGAGTATATACAGTATGTAAAAAGAACTAGGGACTAATCACAAATACAGGTGAATTGATGTATATAAAAATACCTAATTCAGCTATGTATATCTGTTTATGTACTATCTAGGGATTGTCATATAATCAATTGGATTCATAATGTAATAAGACAAGTCTTTAGCTGGGCTTCTGTAGTTAGAAGTCAAGTTTAACTCTAAGAGAAAACCTGTCCTGTGTAAACTGTATTTTATAGAGGACAGATTTGTCTTAGAGTATCCATGGGTGCTTCACAGGCCCTCACATATGTATTCAAATGATGTGATTCGTTCTTCTTTTTCTGGTCTGGTTCTTTAGTCAGAATTTTTAACATGCAAAACCGGAATATCCTTGCATGGTGACTGTTTCATGAACTGGCTGTTACTTCACCTATAGTGGAATGGGTCACAGTCCTGGAAGGAAGGGAATGACATACCATATTTTAGATCCCCAGGGCAGAGTCAGGTAGGGGTCATGATAGAACTGCTGTATCAGTGGGTATGAAATGTGTTTCAGAATGTCAGCAAAGGGCAGGATAGAGTGGAAGGAAATTATGTGCTGACAGTTTTTCCCAGGTCTCTTGAGAAAAGGCTGACCATTTTAAAAAGTGAGAAGCATTTCTGGTAAGCCAGTGGCTGTGGATCAATACTAATTGCAAAATTTTATTTTAACAGTGATCTACTTCTAATGCTGCCTCACTCTTAAATTCAGCCTAGTTCATTTTATTGTTTCCCCACCCCACCCCAAATCCAGAACATCACCACAGAACAAATTAATCTAATTCATGGTTAAATAAAATAACATAACATTAGCAATGATTATTTTATTTTATTAATTTAATCTTTTTTCTTAAAATACTGATATCCTACTTTATACTTGAAAACCTCAGGGCAGCTTATAATAAAATGCATATAAAACAATATATAATAACAATAATTTTAAAGGACTAAACAATATGTTAAATCATTTATCAGTTAAAACCAGTCATTTTTTTAAAAAATAATGCCAACCATAGTGCATGTGCAAATTAGATAACATTAATTTGGTCCCAAAGGCCTTAATTTTTTAAAAAGTGTTTTGACTTGCTGTGAGAAATGACACCAGTGTTGATACCAGTCAGACCTGCAGGGGGTATTCCATAATGGGGTACCACCATTGAGAAGGTCCTGTCCCATGTTTTACAATGTATTGCCTCTATCTGTGGGACATAGACTTCAAGTCTTGGCAAGGCACATATAGGGGCTACAGTGACAAAATAAAACATAAATACATCTTTGGAGCCATGAAAATCAAATTATATTACTTAAAGAAATTGTTTAACAATTTAAACATTAAAAAGTGACACTTTGTTTTATTATGTTCTCTTCACTTTCTATAAATGTTTTTCAACCTTTGTATCAAAAGTCTTCTGATTTGCATTGAGCATTTGAATGCCTTAACAGATTTGTTAGTTTTTGCATGATCAAATAACTCCAGACATACTCCATGGATAACTAAAATGCAGTGATTTGGTCCATAATATTTGAAATTATCTTGGTTAGGAACAGTCTATCTATTTAAATATTTCCTACTTAATATATAGCCTTGTTCTGAAATATTTGAATTTATGAATAAGTACATTCCAAAAGATATTAAGTGCTGAGTAAGTGCTAGGACCTATCAATTCCTGATCTGATGTGGTGGAAAAGCAGCCATGTCTGGCTGCCTCCTTCCTGTGCATGTGAGAGAATTCAGACTGTGCTTTCTTGGGGTTTCTTGCTTATACTGTGATTCCAGCAAGGTCCCCTGCAAAACCTTTACTGCAAATGTAAAGTTAGGTGTTATAAAAGGTCACTCTTTCTTTAAAAATAAATATTATATTTTATATGTATATAAGTATATATGTATCTTTAAAATAAAACTCTCTCAAACAAAATAATGCAATCAAATAAATAAAACAATCAATAAAGGCTGGCCTGGGGGTGTAGTTGGAGCCTCTCGTCCACATGATACACGCCCCAGCTCTGCCCCCCTGGGCTCCCGGACACAGTGCACTGCTACACACAACATGTGGCACCATGGCGCTCCTCCAGCGCTGCTTTCATACAATGAAGTGCCGAATAGCTGTGGCAACATGTCTATGGCACACTTTGCAGGGTGCAAAAAGGAGACGCCTTTTCATTCTTCAAGCATACACACAACCCTTTCTTTCTCACTGTTTACTAGATATATGGGGAACTATGGGGCTTTACAGACTGCCCAAAAAGGGCAACCAAACAGAACGGCGAAGGTGCAGAGGAAAAAAAGAGTCCCCCAAAATGGATCCTTTTTTCGTCGCACCTGCAACACTACAAGCAATGTCAGGTGCATTCATGACATCGTAGGTGCGCAGCGGTGTTTGTTGTGCACCTGCAACATCATCAGTCTGCGTGCTGTCTGTACAGCACTGTGGAGCGATGACATCCTGGCCACATGCTAGGGTTGCAGAGTGACTATTCACTCTGCTCCCGGGCGACCCTAGCATGTTGCCAGGGTGCCCAAAAGTGCCCGTCTGTATCGGCCCTGTTTGTCTTTTCTATGATGTGTGAGGTTAGGGCCTTGGTGCCCATTTAGTGATGCTTGTAACTATGCTGGTGTAGATCATAAAATCATAGAATCATGGAGCTGGAAAAGACCTCAAGGACCATCAAATCCAATCCCCTGCCATGCAAGAACTCACAATCAAAGCACCCCTGATAGATGGCCATTCAGCCTTTGTTTAAAAACCTCCAAAGGAGACTCTCCCACACTTGGAGAGAGTGTGATCCTTTGCTGAACAGCTCTTACTGTCAGCAAGAGTTGTTGTTGCTGTGTGCTTTCAAGTCATTTCTGATTTGTGGTAACACTAAGGCTAACCTGTCATGGGGTTTTCTGGGGCTGAGAGGGTGACTCAGCTAAGATCACCCAGGCCAACCAGGGCACTGAACACTGACTTCCAGAGTCGTAGTCCAGTGCTCAAAACACTACACCACACCACCTCTGTTATATATACACAATTTATTGTTTATATTGTTTATAATTTATATTGTGTTTATTTACATTACACTAAAATGTGTAGAATCTTGACGTATAAGTTAGGCATGTGGTATTTTGTTTGCTATGATATGGTATTTATTTATCCATTATTTCCCTTTCTTCCTTTATTGAGCCTGTCCAACCTGCAGTGACTTCTTAAGCCTGGTGCAAGGAATTATGGATTTGCAAGAACTTCTGGCTAAAATGACAGCAAAAGTAAGTACCTAAGCACTATTCTCAGTGTTCAGCCCAAGTATTAGGATTAATGCTGAGTTGAAACCTTTCTGTTATCATCTTAATAATATTAACTCATTAAAAATGATGAATTCCAGTAATTTCTTGGGGGATTTCTTAGTAATATTTTTTTTTAGGGAAAGTGGATTGCTGTTTCCCTTAAGCATACAAGGTGGCCAAGGGTTTTTTGGAATATTTCTTTTTCACTTTAAAACAAGGTCACTTCCAAGCAACTCCATCATGAGCATCATTAGAGGCATGCAGAGGACATGGGTCACACCAGTTGACACTGTAAGGGGTTTGACACCATTGCTCCCCAAATATTTGTCTTCTGGCAGAAACAGGCTATGGCATTCGCCGTGTGTGCTGCCTCTCAGCAGAAGAGATGATGTGAGGCTTAGTGGGAGGAGAAAGGACAGTCTTCAGGGTTGTTTTTTTAATTAAAATGTAAAATTATTTTAAACTTTTTTCTTTTAAAATTTTATTAAGTTTAAGGGGAAATTGAGTGTATTCCCTCAGCGATAATTTACTTTAAATACAATCTGATAATCTCCAAGATCACAACTGTTGCCATTACATTCAATGATATATGGGAATTACATTGTAACATTAGTATGAAAAACATTATTAAGGTGTCTGTATGATATGGTATGGGAGGAGGTCAATGTGGGGAGTGAGACCATGAGTTACTGTAATGGGTGACGCCAACCCTAGTGATGCCACTGCACTCCAGTAAATGTCCTTGGTGGCTTCTTGATGGTAACATTTCCTAGAGTAACCTGTGATGATACAGCATTGTGCTTTACCACTCTGCTAGGAAAGTATTCATCAAAGTAAATCTGCTAGAACTGTATCCTTGCCATTGTTAATGGAAATAAATTACAGTTGTTCAGTACAAAGATGGGCAACTATTAATGGTTGGAAGAGCTGCGTAGAACTGCACACTCTACGACACCTGAACTCCTTTCTCCACTTACAAAATCATTTTGCATCCCATACCTCGGCATTATCAGGGACGTGGGGCAGTATTACCTTATTCTCCCCTTCAAATGTTTTAAGCCCCTTTCCTTTTTGCACAACAGAAGACCAGCTGGAAGTCACTTGGGGGTGGGTAACCCTAGGGTTGCAGTTAGCCTATGTTTGCTCACCTCATTTTGATAATCCTTTCATCTCCCAAAAATATAAGGAACATTCACACTCCAACTTTTGTAGATGAGTACATAAGGGACAGGAGAGGCTGCAGCAGTTTCCTTTTACCTGAGCCTACTTTGAAGGACAAGACTCCATCCGCTCCTCTCCCCCTGTTGAGTTAGAGTGCAACTACTTCTGCATTTTGAACTAACTTTGCAGCAGTTGAAATAAGCCAGGACAAAGAAGGAAGGTGGGAAGAGGAGACAGAAACTGAGAAATGCTAAAAGCAGTTGAAAAAGTGGAATGAAAAAGGATTAATTGGGATGGTCATTGATGAATTGGGAAGGTTGGAGGGTATGTACACATACAAATTAAGTATATTTGTATTCTTAACCCACTTATGGGCTATCTGAAACTACCCTGTATCTAAACTTTCAATTTTCACATGATTCTTCTCTGGCATGAAATAGTGGTGATGGTAGCAGTTGTGAATCTGATACCACTTCAACTGTCATGGCTCCTTCCTATCTAACCCTGGGATCTGTAGTTTGTTGTAGCTCCAGAGCTCTCTGACAGAGAAGACTAAATATCCCACACAAATACAAATCCCAGAATTCCATAGTATTGAGCCATGGCAGTTTAAGTGGTGTCAAACTGCATTAATTCTACAGTTTATATGCAGCCTGTGAGTGGAAGGTATGAAGACTGTCCTTGAGATTAGGGAGTTTATCGCATATAATTTTCACACTGAGCCAGGCACGGGATGAGTCCTGTGCCTGGGTTGGTGTGAGAATTACATGTGATAAACTCCTAAAACAACAGATTAATGGACTCACAGCCGTGGGGAGGAGTGGAGAGTTGTAAAGAGGGCACTGCTGTGCTCCTGCCTTGCTCTGCTATTTGCCATCACTTGTATTATTTAATCCCACAGTCCATGTGCTTTAGCACTTAATTATAATATACAAGCATCTTTTTAAAATGCCAGTTATTAAGTAAAACATTCTGTGAGAAAATAACAAATGCTGGATTGGAGATGTTTAAAGCCTGAATGTATAAAGCCCAAAATACATTATCATTATCAGATGTTCAGTATATCATTACTGCCCTGATGTTCTGTAGACCAAATATACCTTTTCAGCCACTTTCTGTTTTAATTATTTGTAATTAATTATTTTATTATTTTGCTATTATCTTTTGATACAATACCTTCACAAACCTGGGGCTTATAAACCTGGGAGCATGATATAGTTTTTTAGAACCTTTATTCAATATATATATATATATATATATCATACAATATCTCACAATCATAAAACAAATGTATAAAAATGGTATAAAAATTTCATAACATTGAAAAACATTCCGTATTAAAGTTTTATACAATTCAGTTTATTTAAAATAAATCTGACCAGAAAAATAATGGCTAGATGGAGGAGAGAGTAATATAAAATTTGTATTAATATAGTCTATAAGAGGAGACCATTTTTCCTGGAAAGATCTTTGATTTTGTTGTTTTGGGTAATATTTTATATTATCTGTTAATTTCTCCATGATATAGTTAAAGTTAAGCACTCTTAAGTCCTTTTGATTTTAGTGGTACAACTATTTGAAAAAAAAAATACCTAAGAATAGTGGTGGTGGTGGTAGGTGATGGCTTCCATGTCAGTACACTGGTGAATCTTCTCTGAACTTTAAAGACTCTCCAGGCTCCTCAACCCTCTTCTCAAAGTAGCTTTGCACCTTGGATATCTCCTTTAAAGTTCAGATTAAAACCCAGAATGGATTCACCACCTGACTGTCATCGGAGGCAGGAACTGCTACTGCTTGAGAATAAGCACTGTTGAGCACAGTGGGACTTGATACTGAGTAAAAATGCTGTGGTTGATCCTTTCAGTTGAAAGCAATAAACCTTTTTTATTGTTTTATTTTTTAGTGTTTTACTGAAAACAATAAAACATTAAAGGTACTCTTGCCCCTCTCTCTTTTTTTGGAGGGTGGTAGTTTTTGGTTTTAAAGAAAAACTGTACTAGGGCTGCATCTGCAGTGCAAGAAGTAGTCCAGTTTGACACAGCTTTGAAATGCTGGGATTTATAGTTTTATGAAATATTTAGCCTTCTCTATCAGAAAGCTCTGGTGCCACAAGAAAGTACAAACCCCAGGATTCCATAGCATTTAGCCATGGCAATCAAGGAGGTGTAAAATTGCATTATTTCTTCAATGAAGATGCAGCCTAGGTGGCAGTTTCTACATTTATTTATACAGGATCTTTCCTTGTTTAATGTTCACACACTCTTTTATATTTTCCTTTATACTGGTGTCCCATCTTCATTTATATTGATATTTTCTACATGATACTCTCTTGTTCAGCATGTTTTGGACAAGATCACTTTGCAGAAGAAAAATGTTACATTTCAGCTCATTCTACTGCAGGAAAGTGAGATAATTATTCTGAGACATGCTGGTGGTCTTAGTAGGTGCCAATTAAGTACTGTATTGAGTGACTTGTCCTTGCCGCAGTTAATTATATTTTTCTTGTTTTTTAAAATGTCTGGATAATACATGATTAACATTCTGAAGGTTACATGCATCTTTCAAAGTGGAGTACTCTTTACCTTCTTGTTCCTAATTCTCAGTGATGTTGTTTTGTTGTCCTTTACAATGCATAAATTGAGTGTTTTGTTGCATTAATGGCCAAGTGAGAGAACATGGTCACAGTGGATAGTTTAATTGTTAGAGAAAAGCAAATGGAATGTAAAATTACTCATACTATTTAGTGATTAAATAAATCCAGGAGGTAACCTCTAAAATGTAAGCCTTTGCAAAACCCAGATACATTGAAATAGAAGCCTTCTTCTTTATTCTCAATTGTGTGAGTGAAATGAACTCATCCCATTCTTAGAGGATTGTTCTTTAATTAGTAGTAGAAATGTTGCAAGCATGAGACCTCACACCAAAAAGTGATTTTAGAGTTGAGTCATGGCACAAACAAATATTGCATAATTATCTTATTAGGTGGGGTATTTAATCCTTGAGAGCCAGAGTGGCATAGTGGTTTGAGCATCAGGCTACAAATCTGAAGACTAGGGTTTAATTCCCAGTTTGGCCATAAAACCCACTGAGTGATCTTGGGCAAGTCACACTCTCTCAGCCTCAGAGGAAGGCAATGGCAAACTTCCTCTTAACAACTCTCGCCATGAAAACTCAATGATGGGTTTGGCATAGATTCACCATAAGTTGGAAAGAACTTGAAGGCACACAGCACACACACACACACACACACACACATTTAATTCTTATTTAATGCAATGATAAAAAAGGAGAAGTAAAACCAGTTAGCTTGCACCAAGCTGTACACTTTTTGTTACTAAAATGTAGAATGTAGCTGTAAAATGAGTTAAAATCTATAGCTGTGGGATGCGGAGTATAAAGTGAACTTTTTCAGAACACTTTCTCTGATTTTGATAATTCAGCAACTAAGGGATGAAACAGACTGCCCTGAAGGAGTGGCATCCTGCCACGCCTTTGAGTGCTGGATTGGGGCTGAAGCAACCACATGCTGCAGTCCTGATCTGGCTATTTGCCATCTTAAAAAGAAGCAGAAGAAATCTGCTCCTTTTTGAGCCGGAAAAAAGCTGGCTTTTCTGCCACTGTGGTTTTTCCTCATTTCTGCGGCACGGCATTTGTAAACATCATGCTTCAGAAACATCATGACGCCACTTGACTTGTGGTCAGTGGGGCAGCATGACACTGGCTTGGGGGTGGTGTCCAGACATGGGGCGTGTGTAGGCCACATCCCGGCACCATCTTGAAAGCTGGTGTATTGTATTGGTCTTTTCTGTCCCTAAGTTACTCAGGTGGAGTGCTTCTGACTTTTCTAGTGTAGTAGATTTTGGGCCTTTGACAGGTGTATTGGAGACAGCAAGTGTCATCTGCCCCATGGATCCATCTACTTGATGGCTATGCCTCCATCTGGTATATATCAGTGATATGCCATGGAGTTTGAACAGGTGTAGGAGCCTGTCTAGAACAAAAAGGTTGATAACTCAACTCACTCCCTCACCCCGAAAGAACATCAGAAATACTAATGTCATAAACAGCCAATGCAATCCACATGGAGGTGTCCATGTGGAAGTTCCTGTCCTACCTGGATGTATTATAAAGATTTGTGATGAGGTGACTAGAGATGTTCTTCTTTTCTTAGTCTCCATCTCTAGGGGACTTTTCACTCAGTTGCAAGGGTGGCAACCTCTCTGCTGCCATCGGTGTTAGACTCTGTCATCCCTGACCATTGCGGTGCCTAGACCTGATCAGGGGTGTTGCAGTCCAACAAAATCCAAAGAGCCAGATAGCTGTGTGACCTGCCTCAGATTCTGAAAGGAAAAAGCATTTAGGAACATAACATTCACTAAGAGAAATTACCTGTATTTAAGTATGTGTGCTTAACATGGTAGCTCCTGTATAAGATAGCATACCTGATAGCTATTGACAAAGCAAGGATTGTTCCAGTTTGGAAGAAATTTTCAAATAATGAAGAATGAGTGGAAGTAGCAGTGTATGGTAAATGCAAGAGACAATTACAGCGGGTATACTTTGTAGCATATATCTTACCCCCTTATTTAGTAATGTGATCTAACAGCACAGTCTAGTCAGAAAAACATCCCACTGCATTTGTACAGGTTTCTCCTGACTATCTGTTTAAAGGATTGTAGCAGTAACAACATATTTTATATAATTTTCCCCTGTAAGATGATGATGATGATGATGATGATGATGATGATGATGATGATTAGCTTTATTTATACATCACCATAAATGTACATGACGCTGTACAAAAACCAATAAAATCAAGAATATATAAAAAGCCTGCCTATGGCGTACAATCTAGAGGTTAAAATAGCAAGTTAACATTGGATATCTATATTAAGCAGGACTAGTGTAGCATGGAGACAGTGTGGTATAGTGGTTTGAGTGTTGGACTATGATTCTGGAGACCAGGTTTCAAATCCCAGCTTGGCCATGTAACCTCAATGTAACCTTGGGCCTCTCTCAGCTTCAGAGGAAGGCAATGACAACCCCCCTCTTTGAGCAAGCTTTGCCAAGAAAACCCCACGATAGGTTCGCCTTAGGGTTGCCAGAAATGACTTGAAGGCACACAGTAACAACAAAAGTGGAGTATGAGTTGAGGTAGACCCAGAGTAATATTGAGCATGCTCTTGTTAGATAAAAAGAAAACCTATATTTATTGTATCAGGAAAAAATATCTTGGGATAGGAAAGGAGACAGACAAAAGAAGTTGACCTGTACTTGGTTACAAGAGACCCTAAAAGCTGACTCTCATGTGTAAGCTAACAACCATTATGGGGGTTGGAGCCCAGCATATACTCTATTCCCAGACAAAAGTTGAGAAGCAAGCAAAGAGCCTGAGTACATAGGCCTAAGGAAAATACAGAAATGTGAAACAAAGGACAGGTTTTATCTAGACTCCTTTCTCTCACTAATTATTTTATAGGAGTGTTAATGTATCTTTGCTTCCAACACCCAAACTTAAAAATAAAACAAAATATTTTCTTAAAAATAAAAAAGAAAATAATATATTTTAGAGTTCATAAAAATGAATTTGATTTTAAATTAAAATATTAATGTAAAGTAAAAGTGCTGAAGTAACTGAAAATGCAATTACAGTTAAATGAAAGTTATATATTATTTTAGTATTGTGATTATAGGAGCTTTGTGAGAGGTGTCACTGCTAAAAATGGGAAGAATTATTAGTTCACCAAGCAAGGACAGCTTTTTGACTTTTAAAGTGTGAAAAACATTTTTGAAATTGAGTGGGACTTCAAGAGTAATGGATGCCCATTCTGCTGATAATATTGGACCATGCATTGCTTTAATGAAATCAATTTTTTCAACCCTGGAGGAGAAAAGAATACTTAAAAAACACCCACACAGAACTTAATAAGAACATCTTGCCATTTGTCTTTCTGAATCTGGAAGTATTTGGCTAGATCTGAGAGAAAATATAATAGTTTACGGATTTCTATTGGAAAAAAAAACACTCATGGGTATTTTGTGAGAAGTATCAGAACAACTGTAAAATGCAAGTAGATACTAGTTCAATAAAGGATTGCACTTTTTATGTCATCTGGTAAGTACTGAAAATTACTGCTGTAAATTTTGTATTTTCCCTGTAAGGCATACATGATTTGGGAGCATGTGCTCTAACTTTTACTCATACTGGAATACTACTTAGCTTCAAAATAGTCCCTTTGGGTTCAAATACATAAATGACAATCAGAGTATGATTCTTTGAAAAATGCTTTACTCTCTTGAGCACTATAGATTTTTTGGAAGAAATCTAAGGTGAACTGTGACTCACTCTCAAAAATTAGGTAGATCTTTCAGTGAAGTATGAGGTGGTGGTCTTCTTATCAAATGTGCCATTATTTCAATGACAATATAATTTAAATGGGACACATTCACCACTTTGTAGGCCTACCATGTACAGTTTGTAAAATATAAACTAAAGACATTTCTCTTTTACAGTCCATGATGGTTACAGAAGTGATCGTGCCAATTTTTTTTTTCTGACTCCATCTTTTACATTCACACATTTTACAGCTAAATTATTCTGCACATGTACTAACAAATACAAATTTCAAAGAGTTACAGGTACCTTCTATTTAATAGTTCAGAATCATATAGGATGGCCCATTATATTATGGACAAAGATGTGTAATCTGTGGCCATTCAGGTGTTATTGAATTGGAACTCTTGCCATTCCTAACTATTGACCATGCTTAGTAGGGTTGATGGTTTATGCAGTCCAGAAGCATCTGAAGAGCTAAAACTTCCCACTGCTGGTACATGGAATAAAGGCTGATAATTCTTGGCTACCTGAAGACGAGTTCATAGCTTCCAGAGTGATGAACTAAGAACTTGCAGTTTGGTGGCATTTGTTTGAACCGCTGTGCTTCATCACCTCAAATGTAATTTCCACATGACTAAATATATTAACATGCATCTGGAAGCTTGATTTCTGACAACTGAACTGCCCAATATATACCTTACTGTATGTATAGGTACAGCTGAAATAATAAATAGGCATATATACTTCCATACACATGCATTTATGTGCCTTAAATCTCATTCACTGGTATTTTCAGAGCTCAGAAAACTACTTTGCAAATAATAGTTATGGTTATAGTCTCAAGACTAAAAGGCAGGGGCAAAAAAGACTGTCCCTTCCAAAGACAGATTGGGGCTACGGAAACTGCATGCCATGGCCCCAATTCACCTTTTTGGTGGCTGACAAAGGAGTGACAAATCATAGAATTATAGAATCATAGAGTTGGAAGAGACCACAAGGGCCATCCAGTCCAACCCCCTGCCATGCAGGAACTCCCAATCAATGCATCCCCGAAGAATAGCCACTCCTTTTTTGGCCAGCAAAAAGCCAGCTTTTATCCAATGGTGTGCAGTGTGTAATCAGCCAGATGGCTTGAAGCCAGCTTCCTGGTGTCTTGGGGGTGTGCGTCATATGTTCTGTCCCTTAGTTAATTTTATAATCACACCTTAGAAAGTGAAGATTTCACTTTTCTCAAAAGTAACTAACAGTTACTATTGAAGTGATTTGGCTTAGTATAGGGGAACAAATCGAGGCATTATGTGGATTTGACCACTCTCCCACCATTTCAAAGGAAAAATATGGATGACAAGATGTAGGAGCCCTTATGGTTATCAGCCTCCACACAGATTCCTTCTGCCACCAGGGAGTGAAGCAGGATTAAGAGCTCCCAAGCTAAGTACTGTATGCTCTTGAAGGCCTTTACTTACAAGGTTCCTTAAAGGAATCTCTAAAGTGGGCTTGCATACTTTGCTTATCCAAAGAACTATATCTGGCTCAGTTCTCAAACTGCCTATTGTCAAGTTGTGATGAACATAGCTAAAATAATAATCAATTATTTTATTTATTCATTTAATTTATTTTATTTATTTATATCCCATTTTATCTATATCCTATTTTTTCCTGATTTAGGGACTCAAGGCTGCATTAAAAGCATTAAAAGTGTAAACATAAAGTTTAAAAAACAAATTTAAAAGTTTGAAACATAAGACATGAAAATATTAAAATGTATAGATCAGATCAAGCCTGAACTCTCACTGGAAGCAAAGATGACAACACTGAGGTTGTCGTCATCTGGCCACATCATAAAAAGGTACAACACACTAGAAAAGATTATAATACTAGGGAAGGTAGAAGGCAGTAGAAAGAGAGGAAGACCATGTATCAGATGGATAGACTCAATCTGGGAGGTCAGGGGCCTGAACTCGCAGGACCTAAGCAGACCAGAGGAGGACAGGGGTCTGAATTTGCAGGATCTAAAGAAAGGAAAATGGAACTTAAGTTTCATAAAAGGGTATACATAAGAAGTTTCAAGCTTGGTCTTTGAGTTTTCAGAGCGTTATCACATGCCATGCTGGAAACAACCAAACTTTTACAACCTTTTCCCTTAGGAAAAACAAAAGTGCTACAACAGCTTGCAGAGAGGCATGGTGAAAGCGACTTCTCTTTCCCTGAATTGCATCTTTCTTTTGTCATGAGATAAAGCTCTTAGTTTTAAGAGGTTCTCAAGAAGCAAACATGCCAAGGGGTGCATCTACATTGTAGAAATAATACCGTTTGACACCTTTCGAAATGTTGTGGTTCCTGTGGAATCCTGTGATTTGTAGCTTTGTGAGATACCAGTATGCTTTGGTAGAGAATGCTAAACTACAAATTCCAGTAAAAACTACAAATTCCAGGAAAAACTACAAATTCCAGGAAAAACTTACAAATTCCAGGATTCCATAGGATGGAGCTGCAGCATGTCAAAAGTTGGCAAAAGACATTATTTCTACAGTGTAGATGCACCCTAAGACTTTAAATAGCTAGTGGTCTTCAATATGATAAATGGGCCAGTGGTTTGATTCAATTTAAGGTAGATGCATGTGTTTATATATTCAGAGAACTGAACTATAACTCTGATTGGAGATGGTGCCTCTCCGCAAGCTGCAAGAAATCAGATAGAAATCGGTGAAAGACTTGATTTATTCTACATGTCACAGGTTCATGGTTTGGGATTGACTGTTGGATTTAGAATAGGAAATGTGGCTTTTGCTCTTTTCTAGATCAGTCATTTCCTTAAAGTTCTTATGTTTTACTTCTAAATAAATATGCAAACATGTTTAAAACAGTTAAGATATAATTATATTTTCCAGAAAATATGTATTAATTGTTTGCAAGTTTATTGATCATTATTGATTGTCATGAGGTTTGTCTCTCCGTCCCCACCATGGAATAGTTTATGATTTCAGCCAGACTTATTCAACTTGAAGACCCAATGACGTGCATATGGAGTAGTGTGTATGTGTGGTGTAAATTGATTGTGCTTCATTGCTGTTGGTTCATCTGGGCTGATAATAACATGAGCTTAAAATTCTCTTGTTTTAATGTGACTTCTGCTGATATGATAAAATACAAATGTGCTGAAAATCAGTTTGCTACTTCTTTGTTTTGGTTTATATAAAGGTTTATATAAAGCTATATGCATGAATTCCAGAAATTAAATCAAGAAACTTTCATTTATAGCTAAACTATGCAGAAATGAGGCTTAGTCAGTTGGAAAACTGTCACTGTGAGAAGACTTGTCAAGTAAATGGAGTGATCTATCGAGACAAAGACTCATGGGTAGAAGATGATTACTGCAGGAATTGCACGTGCAAAGTAAGACACTTCTAACTTATATCCGGAAGTAGAGCATCTCATTACATTTTTTCCACATAGGTTCTTGAATATATAAAACTGGCTTTGAGAGCTACCTTATTGGCTCTTGGTTATTATTATTAATTTTATTTAAATAGCGCTGTAAGTTTACACAGTGCTGTACATACAAACTTTTAGTTAGACGGATCCCTGCCCACAGGCTTACAGTCTAAAAGGTTGTATGTTTAGAGAACGAACACAATGCACTATGCATTCAAAAAATTTTTTTTTCATGTATCTCAGATGGGCTTTTGTAAAGGTGTTTCCTGTGTACAGTATATAATGGTATCGTCATAGTATGGGGGAAAAGAAGACATTATCTTAATTTTATGTATAAGTTACACCTTCTATGACAACAATATGTATATCCGATTTATGGCATTTATCATTAGGAACAGTGTAGGAACAAAATCTGAATTAGTTTGCAAATATTTTTGGGCCAAAATTATTTGGTACCTATCAGAAGAGAGGTTTTTTTTTTCCCCCGAGGAAAATAGATGTTCTTTTTTGTTGTTGTTGATGTCAAAATGTAAAACCAGGTAGACTTCCCCCCTCCCTTGCCTAAGAATATAGCCACAATACAGAAATGAAGCATAGAATCATATAATCATAGAGTTGGAAGAAACCACAAGGGCCATCCAGTCCAACCTCCCTGCCATATAGGAACTCTCAATCAAAGCATTCCCAATAAATGGCAATCCAGCTTCCATTTAAAGACCTCCAAGGAAAGAGACTCCACTACACTCCGAGGGATACACTATCGAGTGCGATCCACTGTCGAACAGCCCTTACTGTCAGGAGGTTCCTCCTGATGTTGAGCTGGAATCTCTTTTCCTGTAGCTTGCATCCATTGTTCCAGGTCCTCTTCTCTGGAGCAGCAAAAGACAAGCTTGCCCCCTCCTCAATATGATATCCCTTCAAGTATTTACACAGGGCTATCATATCACCTCTTAACCTTCTGTTCTCCAGACTAAACATCCCCAGCTCCCAAAGGTGTTCCTCATAGGGCATGGTTTCCAGACCCTTCACCATTTTAGTTGGCCTCCTTTGGACATGCTCCAGTGTCTCCACATCCTTTTTGAACTGTGGTGCCCAGAATTGGACACACAGTATTCCAGATGGGGCTTGACCAAAGCAGAATAGAGTTCCTCATAGGGCATGAAATTGTCCTCCAGGTAAGTGCTAGACTTTGAGGATTTGGCTGTGTTTGAAGTAGTTTGACACTACTTTGTCATGACATTGTCCTGTAGAATTCTGGGATTTGTGGTTTGATGACCTCATTCAGCCTCTGTCAAAGAACTTTGGTGCCTTACCAAACTACAAATCCTAGGAATACATTATTATTATTGTTGTTGTTATTGTTGTTATCCTGTCCTTCTTCCATGGCTGGGATTCAGGGTGGCTTACAACATTAAACAACACCATACAGTTAAAAACATACAAAAATAGTAAATTAAAATAGAATTAAATTACTACAGTAGTTAAACAAATTCAATTGCTAAAAATTTAGCCCTGTGGGAGACTGCTGCAAAGTTATGTCAGTTAAAGTGGTTTCAACTTGCTTTGTTTCTGTAATATAGGCCCAAAACCTATGGGCCAAAAGTGCCATGTTCAGGCCAATCCTGGAGCATGACATTCAGATGATGCACACATCTGGATCGGGTCAGTGGCCTCCCAAGGCGGCCCAATCCCGGCTGCAAAAAGAATGCAGAAAAAGCACTCCTTGCTGACTGTCTGTTGCAGACCGCACTAGTGGCTCGCCTTGGGACTACCATGTTTGCTTGCCACAGTTCTGTGCCACTCAGGGTGCCCTTGCAGTTGGAGTTGCCAGAGGCTGCTTCATGTTGCCCATCCTGAAAATAATTTCCTGTTGTTCATCTGACAAAGGCTGCTAAGTTGTGTAAGAGGAAATCCACCTTGTAGTATTTAAGGACAGCAAGCTTGACCTTCTTTCTCTTATGCTTTTTCTTCTTACACAACTTAGCAGCCTTTGTCAGATGAACAACAGGAAATTATTTTTATCTCAAATGCAATAGTTTCATTGTGTATTTATTATTTAGTTTGCAGATGTGGGCAGCAATCATGTTGGTTAGTCCCAATTAGAGAAGGCCCATTCAATGAATTATTGAATGGTAAGTCAACACATAAATAAATCTCCTTGATTCAAATGATCTGCTTTAGGTAGGACTAGAAACAGAATTTAGGTTGTGATACATCTCTGCCCATTAAACAAATGGCCATATCATGGCTTGCAGTGTTGCTATGATTTATCAAGTGATTTCTCACATGTTAGACTATGCTTTCTTCCAAACATTATTTTGAACATACATACATTTGAATTTCATTTTTCTGTTGTTGCATAGAATGGAGTAGTGGAATGCCGGCGAATGGCCTGTCCACCATTGAACTGTTCTCCTGATGGCCTTCCAGTCCATATAGCAGGACAGTGCTGCAAAGTATGCAAGTGTAAGTATTGACATTGTGCCTCTTTTTCACCTCTCATCCTGCATATTTCTGTTATGGAGTCATAAAACTGGAAACAGATGGTTTTCCTTTACATATTTACAGATCTTTTACATAACACTGAAAATATTTGAGAAAAGTATGATTTTATGAAAGTTTTATTCTAAAAACGAAAGAAAAAAAAAGCTATTTCAGAAAATGCTCACTGAAAAACACTGTTTTAAATTAGTGCTGTATTAAATAGGATAGTTTATTTAATTCTTTTAAAAATATTCTGAACTATAATCTGTTTTTGTTTTTTTTAAAAAAAACCCAACTGTACTTTTTTTTAATCTGTATAGTGACCTGCATTGGCTTCCATGTTGGTGGAAAGTAGGATATTAAACACCTTCCAACATTTCACAGGGGTTTTTTAGATTGGCAGGAAAGTGTGACATGAAGTTGCACTTTCCTTAATGCTTAGCAGCTAGACTGCAAGCTCCAGGTGTGCACTTAAAAGGTACAGGGCTGATAGACTGAGGGGTTTGGGAATGACTTATCTGAGGTCTTTTCTGTAGCTCAGCAGCTACATGGGAAGCTGTCAGGACGGAGCAGCTACATGGGCGGCACAGCTACATGGGCGGCAATGAACGCGGCTTTTAGCCGCGCTTTAAATTTTTTTTCCTTGCCGGCTGCGAATTGCGCAATTGTGCAGGTACACAGCACAGCACATTATCATTGCCTGCTGGGAACTGCACAATTGCACAATTGCGCAATTCGCAGCCGGCAAGGAAAAAATTTTTAAAAGTTCAGCAGTTTATCACTGCGGTTCCTCTCCCTTTTTAAACTGTGCCGTTGCACTGGTGCAGCATGAATGAACCCCCTTATTTTGTGAAGGAATTGACATGTTATCCACAGTAGAATAATAGCAACGGCATCCCAGAGTCCCTACTGCGCATGTCTAGGGTTCCGATTAGGGGTGGAGCTAGGGTTTGGGAGCTTTAAAAAACTGCGCAGTTAAACCCCAGCTTTTACACTTGCAGGGCATTGAGCGTTTTAATTAGAAGTGAACTCCACACCACGCATGCTCCCAACCCACGATCCATTATGCTCCGCAACTGGAGCGCTGCCTTTAAATGGGCGCCTTAAAGAGACAGAGCCCCATTTAACTGCGCAACTACACCTTAGCCTTTAGATGCACTTGCTCTATAGCACACTTTTTAAAAAAAGAGTAGGGAAATCCAGCACCTTTTTAAAGGCACTTCTTCTCCCTTAAAGCGCCAAAATGGCGTTTTCATGGCACACGTTCCTTTTTTCTCATGTAAAGGCTAGGCTTTCATGCAGCCTTCATCACACCTCTTTTTGCCAATGTAAAATGGGCCAACGATGAAAACTAGGACAAATGGGGCCAAGCAATATCAGAGTGTGGTTAAGATAGCAAAGGTTATCAATGAAGAAAAGTGTGCTAGCTAGGAGAAACTGCAGCAGTTTGCTTTTTTCTGAAACTGCTGCAAAGAGCAAGATTTTGTCTCCCCCCCCCATGCTGAGTTAACTCAAAAGTGCTATGTACAAACTAACAGGTTAAACATCCGCTAACCAACCAAAGATAGTGTCTGGAAACAGGAGAGAGTGAAATTCCTTCTTTTCAAGAAGAAGATAATCTTCCCCACAGTTCATGCATGCTTCCTAGATTTGATCAGTCTCCTTGCCCTGAGATGGGCCTGAATTTTCTTTAGTGATGGAGCAACAGTAGCAAGGATTATCTTTCTGTCACCCTTTTCTTTGCTGATAGGGGGAGTGGTGGGTTCTTTAGATTGCTCAGTCATTCCTGACAGAACAGTACTGAATATGGGGACCATTAATGCTCTATAGGACTTTCTAGATTGGCAGGAAAGTGTGACATGCAGTTGCCTTTTCCTTAATGCTTAGCAGCTGCACCGCAGCCTTTAGATGGAGCTGCGCTGTTCCACAGTTTTTAAAAAAGAAGCAGGAAAACCAGCACCTTTTAAAAGGCGCTTCTTCTCCCCTAAAATGCAAAAAAAGCGTTTTTATGGCACACTTTCCCTTTTTCTCATCTAAAGGCTAGGGTTTCATGCAGCCACGAACACACTTCTTTTTGCCAATCTAGAAAGCCCCTATATGAGTGGGAGCAAAATGTTCTAAAACTTAATACAGCAGGTGAAATACCATTCCATCGGTGTGAATCACGGTTGAGGAAGCAAGGTGATGCAGTTGGATTCACTCTCCCTGCCAAATTAAGGTGCACAAAGGGTACCTTCATGGTCAAAGAAGACCATGGAGGTTAGGGTTATCCATACCTGACATTGCTGCATTGCAGGAACCCAATTGTCTTCAGAACCTAAAGTTTTTTCCAAAGCTCCATAGGGATTGTTTATCCACTCCACCATCCTGACATGAATGGATTCTTGAAAGTGAGCAAAAAGTTGGCCAAAGAAGAGGAAGAATTCAAGCACTGGACATCCCCATCTTCTCTGATAACCCTTTCCCTGATGATCACAGTAGCTCAGATGTCCTTTCCGTGTTAACAACCAATCCTACTTCACCGCAGGCAGTGCCCATGATAGACTCATTGTGAGAATGTGTTTGAAGGCTGAAAGGGAGGAGGCTTTCTCTCATTCCTCCAGAATGACTCTTACTCCATAGGAAATATCATCTTCTTGTTATTTGTGGAAATGTAATGGTAACTATAACTTGAGCTGATAAGGTGGGAAATTTGGTAATGGAAAATGGAAGAAAAATAATATGTAAGCCTGCAGGGTACTTGTAGTTTTCTTAACCATGGTTAAGAGACCAGAAAATTTTAAATCTGCAGACAGCCACTGAAGCTAATTTTCAGACACCATTTCTTCATTGAGAGCTTTTGTTTTGTTTCATGTCATCTGATTAAAATCTGAATGATCAGACTTTTCCCTAGTGCTTTGATTGGCACAAATTGTGAATTGTTGCTACAGTATGGACTTGGAATGTCTTGAACTTGGAATGTCTTTTAAGAGAAATAGGCCAATTGCAGTTGATTGAAATTGATTGCATATGCCAGTGCCTTGACAAAATGACATACTTTGGACAATGTTCATTTTGGGAATACAGTACCAATCACTGTAACTGCCCAGACAGATAATACTGTAGTGATGGTTTCTCTACACTTTGTACATTTAGTCATGGATAATATCATCCACCGCAGTTCTCTTTCTTTAGGGCTTATTGAACAGCATCATTATATTCTTCTTCTTTTTTTGTCCAGAGGTTAAAGTAACAAGCATTTTACACTTTAAAAATGTATGGAGATGTTTCTGCCCCTCCTTTTCTCCCTCCTCCTCCTGTTTAGTTAATCCCTGAAATATAGAATGTGCTCTTGAGCTCAGACTATCTTTAAGGCAAAGTCTGACTACGAGGGGGTATCCAAAAGTTTTAATGATCACCTTTTTGAAAAATTGACAGAAAGTTTGTTTTGATTTGTAGTTGTTAACTTATCTATATGTAGTCACTATCTAGATTTATACATTTTCCCCAGCAAATCTTGACCTTCCAAATACCTGATATTGTAGAAGTCTGCAGATTGCGCTTTCTGAGGGGTTATAGTAAAGTAATAATTATCACCTGGAAGTTATTATGGCATATTGATGAAATTTTGTCAGTGTCATCATTGGCCCCTAAGTGCACATTGCTGAGAAAATCATCTCATTGCATCCTTTATTTTTGTGACTGGCTGTGCCAGAAGTGACTAAAGTGTAAAATCCTTGTCAGGCACAATCTGTAGGCTTCTACAATATCAGGTATTTGGAGAGTCAAGATATGCTGGTAAAAATGAATAAATCTAGATAGATAGTGACCACATAGAGATAAGTTAACAACTACAAATCAAAACAAACTTTCTGTCAATTTTTTTAAAGGTGATAATTAAAACCTTTGGATACCCCCTCGTATTCACAAGGTTTTTCATTCTTTTCTACATTCAACCTTGGAATGCAATCAGTCTTATTTGGAGGTAGAATTTACACCACCACCACCACCCTTCCTTGTCCTTCTTTAGGCCAGGCAGGCTCCAAGGGCAAGCTTCCTTAAACACCATCTTGAAAGAAAGGTGGGACAGAAAGTCAATCAATCAATCAATCAATCAATCTAGTCAGCAAGTGAATCTTGCAAGCCAAACTGGAGGCAGGATCTAATTATCAGTGGCTAGATCTGCGCCACAAAAATAATCCAATTTGACACTGCTTTAAATGCTGCAACTCAATGCTATGGAATTCTGGGGATTATAGTTTGTTGTGGCATTGAAGCTCCAGTCAGTGTTTCACCATGCACAAGGGGGTCTTGGGAGAGGCAGTTTGGAGGCAGAATCCAAAGCAGTTCACCAGCCACAGGGAGACTTGGTAAGGCAGAAGCTCAGTGGTTCCATTTGCAACTTTACTGGTGAGTACTGACCTAAAAGAGATTATCAGACTCAGATAGGATAGGGACAGGATCACGTTCCCATCCTTATCCCATCTGGGACGGGGGGGGGGAGGTTGCACGAAAGCCTTTCATATCATATTGCTGATCCTGTCATTATCCAGTCATTAAAGAAGCATTGCATTAATGCAAACTCTCATTAATGCAAAATGCTGGGGCAATGATACTTAAATGATGGGACAATGACAGGATCAGCACAACATTATTTGAAAGGCTTACCCATGATCACTATCACTCACACTTTCTGGATGGGACAATGTCCAGATAACGGCAATAACATATGGGAGTCCTTCCTACAATTGCATAGGAAGGACAAGACACGAGCAGGGACAGGACAACGACATCCTGTCTTCTGTGTGATAATCTCCATTGTTTCTAGCACCCTCCTCAAAAGTGAAATATATAAAGCAAGGTACTTCATTAAAAGTTGCCCACAGGAAATTAGGTCTGAAGTGTCCTTTACTGCAGATTGTATGAGCTATGCTTTTACCTCCCAACTCTTTAAGAGGGAAGAGATCCTGCCTCTGCCTCTGAGGCCCAGCTCTCATCTTCACAGGAGCACATCACCTTCTGGTCTTATTCTCTTAGTCTCATGGGAGTAGTGGATTTTTTCTATATCCACTGGTCCAGGATAACCCCTGGTCCAAGGTCATGGAATTGTCTTCATTAGAGGACTTTTCACCTTATAGTATAACTTCATACAGTACTGAAATGGAACATTTTCACTACTGAGGAAAGTTTATGTTTTGTGGGGGGTGATGATTTCTAAACCACAGCTGCAAAAGTGCAGAATTGAAATTGATGACTCAATTCAGTCATATCCTTGTTGACAGGGGTTCTGAAATACATCTAATAGTATCCATTGGTACTTCTATGTTTTCTCCCCATTCACTTTTATGGTGAGCTATACCCTAGCATCTGCACACTCTTAAAATAAGATTAATTTTTTTAAAAATAATAATCAATATAATAATAATACATTTTTATTTATAACCTGCCCCTCTGAACGAGCAATCAGGGCCAGTACAACAAGTAAAAGGCAAATACAATTAAAAGTAATGACCCAATCCCTACCTCCCACCCCTTAAAATGAAATTAAACTAGCTCAGAGTTAAAAAAAAAATCAATACGACGATACAGTATATTAAAATCATCATTCTTGGGCAGTCTGAGGATGACATCTGATATATGACCGGGAAAGCTAGGTAAGTATCATTGGAGACCGGGAGGATTAAAGGCCTGCCGGAAGAGGTGTGTCTTTGCAGCTTTTTAAAAGCTGTCCAAAGTCGTAATAAGACGCATCTCATCCAGCAGGTCATTCCACAGCCTGGGAGCAATAACTGAAAAGGCCCTCTGAGAGGTCTGCGATAGCAGGGTCTTCATGGGCTGTAGCAGGTTGCTCCCAGAGAAGCGGAGCGTGCGAGGGGGCTCATATGGGGAGAGGCGGTCCCTAAGGATGGAACCAAGCCATGTAGGGCTTTTTATCAAATGACACAGGTACAATTTACTGTCATATGACAGACTTCTTTTGGTGTTAATCAAGACAGCCTGTTCATTTTATATAGTACAAATTTGTCACTGACTTGGCTACAATGAAGCCAAGAATGTTTCAAACTTGGCATTATATTTCCTCTTATGCGGTTGCTCCATTTGAGCAATCTGTCTAACCCACTCAGTCACTAAAACTGAACTATCTAAAAATGTGTGTCTGTTTATGGTAACCCCATGAATTTCACAGGGTTTTTTTTAAGGCAAGGAATACTGAGAGGTGGTTTCCCATTTCTTTCCTCTGAATTACAGTTTATAGAACATGGTATTAATTGGCATTCATCCATTCATTCATTCACACACCCACATACTAACCAGTGCTAATCCTGTTTAGTTTCCAAGAACAGGTCCTGTCTGATCTTGGAAGCTAAGGAAGGTTAGCTCTGGTTAGTACTTGGATGGGAGAGCTCCAACAAATATTAAGTGCTGTATTCCAGAGGAAGGAACTAGAATACCACCTGTGAATTTTAGGCAGTTTTTTACACCCAGAAGTTACACAACCAGTCTATAAACTGGCTTTTAGTATTATTCAAAGATTAAATCGCAAGAGCTACAGTTAGGTTGTGAAAAATTGTGCTGCAGTGATGGATTTCAAAGTAGATCTTTATAAGGGTTGGGATGGTAAGCGGGTGAGATATAAACTTCAGAACTTCCTAGGCAGTACGTGCAACTTTTTTTTAATAGAAGTTAAGAAATTGTTTGCTCCTCTACTCTCTCAACACCTTGCAAAACAGAGCTGACTGTTAGCCCAAACAGGAAGTGCAAGTTATGTGACATCTCTTCCAGGTCAGTGCTGGTGCATGAATACCTGGTGCAAAAATACTGCAGCTTGCTGGGCATGCACCAGGGCTAAACTTTCCAGCTGTCATTCATGTAGTTGCCCACCACTGCTTTATAGTCTCAAGATGTTTTTATGGTGATTTCACAGTGCTGTGGTCTTGTGGAAATTGGGTATCTTTCTCTTGGAAATAAGCAGTATTAATACAGTGTGATATTGTGGTTAAAGTGTGTGACTTGAAGGGGATCCTGAACTGGGTGTCACCCAGTGCAGGGAGCGGGACTACTGGGAGGCAGGACTTCCAGGGTCAGGGAAATAGCTGCATGGGTGGGACAAATAGCTGTGTGGGCTGGGGAAATGCTGTGCGGGGTGCACAAACAGCTGCCTGCCCAGGCTGGGGACCCCCCCCCAAAGGCTTGGAGACCCCCCCTCCAGATCCCACGGTGGACTTGTGTGGGCACAAGGAATGCCTGCAGGACGTGGGGTGCTGACCAGATGTCAACCCCCTCTTCTAGGGTGTCACCCCATGCAGTCTGCCCCCCCCCCCCCAATCACACCAGTGATGCCACTGACTTGAATTTGAGCAGATTCAAATCTCTAGTGAGCCATGCAGCTTACCAGGTGATCATGGACTGGCCACTTGTTTGTCAGCTTGGTCTACCTCAGAGGGGAAGAACTATATATACTTTTTTAAAAACTCTCTGAAGGGCAGTGCTATTACTGGGAGGTATGGGGGAGGGAATATGGACTGCACCGGGTGACACCCTAAAGGGGATGACACCACTGCTCCTCAAACATCTGCTTTTTGGCAGAAATTGGCTGTGTCCCTTTAAAATGCTGAAGAGATGGTGTGACTGGCATGAGACTCAATGGGAGGAGAAAGGAGGAGCCCCATTTTTTTAAAAAAAATCTTTCAAATTTCAAATTTTTAATTTTTTTAAAAATTAACAATTTTTAAAATAAAATGTAAAATCTTTTAAAATTTTATTTAAAAACATAGTCTTTAAAATATTCACTTCAACCACATGGAACTATGTATATGTAAACACATTGAGCATATGATACTCAAATTTAAAGATATATTAATTTTGCTAGTTGTTTATGTCACAACTATTACTATGATATTTAGTAATATGCAGAAGTTATGATTAATGAGTAACATTAGGACACACACACACACACACACAAACAAAAACATTACCTAAGATTCTGTATGGTGTGGTGTGGGAGGAGGCCAATGGGTGTGTGTGTGATACCATGAGTTACCACACCAGGCAATGCCACTACTGGAGGAAAGGTGGGATACAAATTGAAGTAATATTTTTTTTTTTTTTTAAAAAAGATGGATTTGATGCAGTATGGAGAAAGGTGGCATATAAATCAAGTGATCAATGGGTGGATGAAATTTCTTATATTTTTTGTGGGGCAAGGCAAAGCTAAAAAGTAGAAACTACAATCAGCTTTATTGCTCTGCAGTTGTCCTAAAGGCAGTGTTTATGCAGAAGATGCTAGCAGTGTATGATGAAATACCAATGACATTGGTTTCTCCCCTGTGGCAGTGTGTCTCTCAAGCTATCCATTCATTCTTCCAAATGCTAGCACAATTTGTAATTCTAATAGGTTGAAATAGAATCTATATAAAAGAGTGAAAAGCTAAATCTAAAATCTAAAAGAAAACCAATATGTGCATTAGAAGAGTATACAAGACGTCTAGAAGCCAAATATTAAGATGATTGTGTGGCAAACCCAATATACTTCGCCATGGTACATTAATGTAGAAATGATTGCATATATTTTAAGGGGAACACCCCCCCCCCCGAAAATACAGTGTAACAGTATTTAAAAGGCTAATGATTTCTGCAGAGCTTGAGACTGCAGTAGAGGAAATGTGCTAAAATAGTTTGAAATATCATACTATGTAGCTCTTTTCTTATTGTTCTTAAAAGAATACACAGCTGTCAACAATACGGGTGTGTGAGGAGGCCAGAAATGAGGTTTGTTTCACATAGTGTTATTGGGAACAACATTTGGTTATGAAAAGCTTACAATTTATCTATACAAATGACACATCCTGGGGGAATTATTTTTTCTGGCTTTAATAATAAGTCAAATCACAAAGCATCTTGTTAGGATTGCATCTAGTGAAAGAAGAAAATTCATGGCAATTTTGCCCCTTGTTCAAGCCAAGCTTGTAAGTAAGGAATTGTAAGCATGTAACATTCAAGCTCATGTCACTTCTGGCAATGGAGTGGATATCTCAGGAACCAGTAACCTCAAGGATATTGAGAGTCTTTTTAAGAACTGAGGGTCAGTCATTCTGAGCATAGATTTGTGCTGTGCTCACATTGCATTTATATATTTTTGCTCCAGGACCAATGCTGTCCCATCAAAACAGAGATCAGGCAGAAAAACCTCTTCCTCTTCTTGTTTGGAATGAACTATAAATATGCTGACAAGAGCAGTGTCACCACAGGCACAACATGATGAAGGAATATCTGTGGGTCAATAACTCTGTATAATGACTTTGGAAATAAATGCAGTCTTTTTGAAAGCCCTTTGGTGAAAGAAAGAATCAAGACACATGAAATCAGTAGCAATGTGGCCTGGATGGTATAGGGAACTCAGAACTCTTGATGACAGTTAAATAACGGAGTTCATAGAAATATGTCTAGAATGTTTCATGGAATTATGCCCTTCTTGGATGGCTTTACAACAGTTAATTTATTTGATTTCTATCCTGCCTTTCTCCCCAAAGGGACCCAAGGTGGCTCACAAATAAAATCTAAAAACATAATACAATAAAACAATTAAAATATAATCTAAAAACAGTATAAAATTGCAGACATTAAAACCACACTAAAACCGTGGTATCCACCCTATATAACAAACACCTAAACTGAGGCCTCCAGAAATATCTCAGTGAACTGGGAAATCAATATTCTTTTAACTACACTTTTAAAACATGTATTTCTGTGTTTGTGGAGATACCTGGCACAGTGCAAGTTGCCATTGTTTGGGCAAAAATACAGAAGGGTTTTGTAAAGCCAGGTAAGGAGAGATATAAAAATTAATAGCAAAATTAATGGAAATTAAGGAGTAAAATATGTAAGGTTTAGGTTATTCATTTCATTTATTTAATTGCCAAAAGGCAACAGTCAGAAGAAATAGATCCATAAGCGTCTGTAACAAATCCATAATTCAGGCTACAATTCACTTACCTAGGAATAAGCATGACAGATATCAAGTCCCTGGGGAGTATGCAGCAGTGACTCCTAAGCAGCCTGTAGACCAAGCTATTCTGACAATTCTCCCCTCTCCCTGAAGAGGCCCCAGTCTTTGAGACGTAGGGACAAGCCTGAGATGGGCATCCTAGGTGGGATTCCTGATGCTGCTAAATGGCAGCTCCTGGCAGTGTTCATTATTGGTTCTGCTGGTTAGGGCTGTTGGAGATCACATGACTTCTGCTTCTGATCTACTTCTTCAGTACTTCTTGTAAGCTTTACAGACACACCTTAATACAAATGAGCTGTTTCTGATCTACAGAATGTCACTGCCATGAATAATTCTGTTAATGAATCGAGTTCAATACCCTTGCTTCTGCTATTATTTCAGATCACTAAGTAGGCTAATTTGTCAGTGTGAGTAGTGAAAGGCTTCAAGATAATAGTTTTTGTAATGAATTTACTATTATGGTCAGAATAAATGAGAGCAATTAACACTGACTGCTACTAAAAGCAAAATGACTACATCATATTTACAACAATATCTATATTTACTTAAGTGGTGTTGGTTTTTACTGAACAGTATAATTTATATGTACTTACAAGTGAATACATCTGTCTATATTCGTTTTCAAAAATTCTAGCCAAATGCATCTATGGAGGAAAAGTGTTGGCAGAAGGTCAGAAGATTGTAACAAAGAACTGTAGAGAATGTCGGGTAAGTTTAAAAACACTATAAAAAAACTTCTATGGGTGCAATCTGTACATAATTACTTGGGTTTAAGCCCTATTAAAATCAGTGGAACTTTTTCCCAAGTTGACATGCATATAATTATGTTGCAAACATCTTAACTCTGTCGTTACTGAAGGCATATAAAATTTTCATATGTAACAGTAAGTGGAATCTACCTTTAGTGGGAGCAATATGTATTGCCTAACTAGTACCACAATAGACTGTCTTTTAATTTGTTAAGTCACCTCACCTTCTCTCCATCAGATGAGACATTGGAAATACTTTTAACAAATGAGGTATTTTTAAGAGTAGCATCATACATTTTAATATATTTTCAATCACTCATTCACAGGGTGACATTATGCAGGAAATCTACAAAAATGCTAGAGCTAAGGTGGGGTGTGGGAGGACATGTAAGTAAATACTGTCCTCAACAGATGTGCACACCTGTAAGCCTTTTAGATGTTTGCATGCTCATTGTTTAGTTTGAAAACATATCTGGCTAAATGCAGTTTCAGTTTCTATGTTTAGAGGTCTGGACAGGACAGGATAGGATAAGATAGGATGCTTAAAGTCATTGCACAGGCCCTTTAGAATGGGCCCAGCATGGAACGAAGGGGTCAGGAAAAGAGCAGAATGGACAGAGTCCAATTTTCAGGAACTATTCGGAAGCATTCTTCAAAATCAACTTTTGGGGGATGGATCTGGAATGGAACGAGCACTTCTGGCAGTGGCAGCAGCAGCGTTTCAGCGTGTAGTAATATGCGTCCTTTGCCCATTCTGCTCCATTCCCACCCCCTTTGGTTCCATGCCTGGCCCGTTCTAAAGGATCCATGTGATGACCTTAGCTGTTTCAACTTTCCAGGCCATGTTAAGTTCATAATTTACACAGGTTAAAAAAAAGAAGAAGATCAATCTGTGTTTTCAGATAGGCTGGCAGTCTTTGGTCCTCCACATGATTTGGACTTCAATTCCAATAATTCCTGACTGTTCACCAAATTATCTGGGGCTTCTGTGGGTGGAGTCCGAAACAAATGGGGGACCAGTTATTGAGAATCACTGAGATAGGTCAATTTGCCACTATAAACTAAGTAAAAATAATTACAAAAGCATGCTGTGTGGTATGTGAGGAGGTTAATGGGAGGGTGACACCATGAGTAACCATACCAGGCCAAATCTAGTGATGCCACTATTACTAGTGCTAGTATGAAACATTGTTCCAGCAAAACATGGAGGCAATGAGCTTTTAAACTGTGCACAGATACTTATTATTCTGTGCCATGTGGTTGGCATAAGATGCAATGTTAAATGTGCTTAGACAGCATATCATTTGAGGATCAGGCTGACCATCAAAACACATAGAACTTTATCGCATTCGTTTTTTCCCCCGTTATGGGGACGAGAACGGGACTTTCGGGAGCGTGCGTGAACACACTTTATCGCACACCCAAACCTCCACAAAAAGGTCCCATTCCGGCACCCATCCCCATTCAGTGCTGAGAAGCACCATTTTTGAAAAATGGAGAACTTCTGTCAGACAAAAATGATGCTTCTCAGCACTGAACGGGGATGGGTGCTGGAATGGGACCTTTTTGTGGACGCTTCGGTGTGTGATAAAATGCGTTCACGCATGCTCCCGAGAGTCCCGTTCCTGTCCCCATAACAGGGGGAAAAATGAATGCCATAAAGTACATTGATTGTACTGCATTAAATCTTATGTTTATTGCACTGCATTACATCTAAGCACCTTATGCACTCTTTGTAGCCCAGGAGTACTCTATACTTCTTAAAATGTCTTATTCCCATGGACCCTGGAATGAGGGTGGCTTAGTCCCCTAAGACTAGATTTAGGGGTAAGATTGAGAATCTATGAGTTGATCTGGAAAAACTGGACTACGAAGATGTCTCTATAGTTGAACTTTCTCAGGAAGTATCAAGCAGAAGTTTACTAAGTGACCAAGCATTTAGAAATATTAAGATTATAATTGTAATTGAGCCTTCTCAGAAAATAACCAAGACTTCTTGAAACCTACCATGTGTTCTTTTATTTGGGAGTAAGCTACACTGAATACATAGAGGGCATGTCTAAGTACACATTCTGCTTGTAAGAAACTTGATATTTAATGACTGAATTATAATGGGTGGGAAAAGTAATATGCACTTTCTCTGTAACCATCCTTAGTATGCTATGTTGATATGTCTCTTGTCCCAGGAAAATCATTGCCCACTGTCCCTCTGCTTGTTTCCTCTCTCTTCCTCTAATACTCATTTCTGATAAAGATGCAATCCAAGTTGTCATGTTATGATTTCACAACACATATGAGAACATGGTATCCAAAGCTTTGATAGTGGCGGTCATAAAGGAAAGCAGTATATGAAAATGAGTGTCTCTGGAATAGAAATTTTGTTATCAGCAGAGTAGGTAGAAATAGCAACTGAGATGACTTCAGATGACCTGCTTTTCCTTTCATATGCCTTAAGATATTTTTTTTGAAAAAAAAAATCCTGACATGATTTGACTACATCTGTATTTCAAAACCAAAAGAAACCTAGTCTTAAATTAGCAGGTTTTAAGCATATGTGACATTCATTTGCCCTGTAGAACACTGTGGGCATTCCTATAGCCTGTTGTTTTTCGGTATGCCTATTTTTACCTCTATAGGTTAAATCCCCCTTGTCCAGAATACCACAATACTCCAAAATCCCTAATTTGGGTGGCTTTGCTCTCTGATGGCTCAGCATACATAAACTTTATTTCATGTGCAAGATTATTTAAAATATTATAAATAAAAATTTCTTCAGTCTATGTGCTTATGGTATATACAAAATACAGAGTAATTTCAAATATAGAGTTGGATCCTATTTCTAAGATATATCATTATGTATTTGCAAATATTCCAATATTGGAAACAATATGATTCCCCTGTCATTTTCATTTTCAACAGTGACATACTATAAAACATTATTTATTTCCAGAATGGGATATTAGTAAAAGTAACAGAGACTTGCCCTCCATTGAACTGCTCTGAAAAAGATTACATCCTCCCAGAGAATCAGTGTTGCAGTGTTTGTAAAGGTAAGTAGGACAGCAGTACTTTTTCTCAAACATGAATGTGGCTAGATTTGTATCTATAAGATGTTGGTTTGGATTTTATATCTTAACTGGAATTTGTTACCTAGGTCATATTATCACTTGTAATATGAGTCAAAATCAGAACCACTTTACAGAGTTATCATTTGATTTAGGATAAGGAATGATATGTAATATCTTGCAGTTTATTTTATTTATTGAAAGAGGTATGAATTTTCTTTAAAAAACCCTGGAAATATGGATCCCCCCACATGAACTCCAGATGGTTTACTGACAGCAGCTTTATATAACATGATATAACCATAGTGTAAATCTGGCATAAAACACAAACTATAAAGAAATCATTTTTAAAGGAAAATGACCAGCTTCTAGAGCAGTGATGGCGAAGCTTTTAGAGACCAAGTGCTCAAACTTAGTGGAGTTCCTGCACTGGGTAACACCTGGTGCTGGGGGCAGAACATCCACCATTTGGGGGCAGGACTTCCAGGGGTTTCACTTCTATGGGAAAACCCAAGGCACACTCTCTCAGTCTCAGGCTAGCAATAGCAACCTCCCCCCCCCCGATGAAACTTGCCAAGAAAGCTTCATGATAGTTTCACCTTAGGGTCTCCATAAGTTGGAAATGACTTGAAGGCCACCACACACTCAAGTCAGGCTCTCTCAGCCTCAGAGGAAGGCAAAGGCACCCCCCCCCAAGGAAACATGGTAATAAAACCCCATGGGTCAACATAAGTCATAATGAGTTGGGCTCTGGACTAGGACACTGGAGGATCAGGGTTCGAATCACAACTGGGCCATGGAAACCCCCTGGATGACCTGGAAGTCACACCTTCTCAACCTCAGAGGTTGGCCATGGCAAACCCTGTCTCATGAAAAATGCCAAGAAAACCCCATGAAAGGTTCACCTTAGGGTCAACATAAGGTGGAAATGATTTGAAGGCACACAACAACAATAACAACAACCTAACAGGGCAGTACTGAGACCCTCTCAAACCCCTGGGCCATCACCACCACTGCTTTTATGCAGGAGAGATACATGTAAGAGGGAGGTGATGCCCAGCCCCACTCAGCCTGTCCCCTCCTCCAATCTGCATCATGACTGGGCAGTTTGAATCCAGCCATGGCGGTTGAGCTTCTAGGAGATGGAGAGTGATGGTGGTGGCTACAAAGGCCTCCTCAGTCAGTGCCTCAAGCACCCCTAGAGGAAACGTCCTTCTCTTCCTCCACCTTTCCCACAGATTGCCCTGCTTGTGAACCCCCTAGCCCTCGTCCATCACTAGATTATGGCAATGCCTTGCACTCTCCTCCTGGTCTGGCTTCTCTCCCCTCAGCCAGTCACAAGGGAGGGAGCACTCTGTCTGTTCTTCCTCCTCTTCCTTGGCAGAGGAAAGTGAGGAAAGAGAAGAAAACTCTCCTCCCGCTTCCCCAACAGCCTAATCCACATCACTGTCCTGTCTGGAAATCTGCCCCATGGGGATGCTTGTACACATCCACTACAAGGGCTGAGCTTGGGAGGGGAAGAGAAGTGATTCTGGGTGAGGGAAGGTCTGTGCAGTTGTGGCAGCAGTGAATGAATTCTCCAGGAAGGAGAGGGAGGAAGATGGACTCAGCTGACTCCAGCTCTCTGACCCAGGCCTCCATTGCCATGTGCCCTCCGAGACAGCTTAGCATGCCAAAGAGGGCATGCATGCCACAGGTACGGCATCATGGCTCTAGATGAACCATATTTTAACCAAATGCTGAAAGGAACAAATAGTTGTAAAGGGAACAAAACGTTTGGAAGGAAAGCTATAGACAGTACATGGAGCATAAATGTATGGAAAAAGCTGGCCTTTAAATCATCCTAGTACCAAAAAAATGGTCTTAAGAGGGCAAAAATATCAACATGAGTTGAGTTCAGAGACCAAATGGTGGCCAATTGTAAATTAAGGAAAAATAAATGTAAATAGGTACTCAACACGTCATCCTTGTCAAGAAACTGGTGATAACGTTTTTATACCATTTTATTTTAGATCTGAAAAGCATATTTTAATAATAATAATAATAATAATAATAATAAAAATCTTTATTTATATACCACCCTTCCAATGATCAGGGCGGTGTACACATACAAAAATTAAAACATATACAAAAATTAAAAACAATCATTCAGAAAACAATCCAACAACCTCGCTCCAAGGGGTAGCGGTATTCCGATCCAAGTCATATGGGGGAAGAATAGCAGCGGGGGAGAATCAGGGGTAGGCCTGCTCAAATAGATACGTTTTTAACCCCTTCTTAAACTGGATAAGAGAGGCGGCCAGGCGGAGGTCCATGGGCAATGAGTTCCAGAGGCTCAGGGCAGCGATAGAAAACGCCCTCTTCCTAGTGATTGACAATCTGGCCTCTGGAACTTTAAGTAATAGTTGCCCAGTAGATCTAAGTGTGCGGGGCGGATTGTGTGAGGAGAGACGGTCCTTCAGGTACTCTGGGCCCAAGCCATTTAGGGCTTTATAGGTAATAACCAGCACTTTGTACTGAGCCCGGAAGCGAATAGGCAGCCAATGGAGATCTTTTAATACCGGTGTTATATGGCAGGCCCTGGGAACCCCAGTGACCGGCTGTGCTGCCATATTCTGCACTAGTTGTAGCTTCCGAGTGTGGTACAGAGGCTGCCTCATGTAGAGCACATTGCAGAAATCCAATCGAGAGGTTACCAGAGCATGTATTACAGTTTCAAGGTCCTTCCGGTCCAGGTAGGGGCGCAGCTGGCGTATTAACCGAAGCTGAAAACAGGTGCTCCTGACCGTCGCATCCACCTGAGCAGTAAGATGGAGCGACGAATCAAGGAGCACCCCCAAGCTGCGTACGGTGTCCTTTACGGGAAGCGTGAGCCCGCTCAGAACAGGTGGAATCACCTCCATACCTGGGCCGGGAGAGCCTATCACGAGTACTTCCGTTTTCTCTGGATTCAGGCTGAGTCTGTTTTCCCTCATCCAGTCCATTACCGATTCCAGACAGGCCACGAGAGGAGCGACACCTTCCCTGGTCACTGTATCAGTCGGAGACATAGAGAAGACTATTTGGGTGTCATCAGCGTACTGATAACCCCGCGCCCACGCCTCCGGATGATCTCTCCCAGCGGTTTCATGTAAATGTTGAAAAGCATGGGGGACAGAATAGCTCCTTGAGGGACCCCAGATTTTAGGGCCCTCTTGTCAGAGCAAACGTCCCCCAGCTACACCATGTGGAACCTCCCAGAGAGGTAGGACCGGAACCACTGGAGCGCAGTGCCTCCGATTCCCACCTCTGCCAGGCGTTCCAGAAGGATACCATGGTCGATGGTATCGAAAGCCGCTGAGATGTCCAAGAGCACCAGCAAGGACACGCTACCCCTGTCGATTCCCAGACGGAGATAATCGACCAGGGCGACCATGGCAGTCTCAACCCCGTAGCCCGCCGGAAAACCGGTTTGAAATGGATCTAGAAAATCAGTTTCATCCAAGATCGATTGAAGCTGGATCACAACCGCCCTCTCGATCACCTTCCCCAAAAATGGCAGCAGCGAAACTGGCCGATAGTTGTTATGAACCAGGGGGTCGAGGGAGGGCTTTTTTAGTATTGGTTTTACGATGGCCAATTTAAGATGTTCTGGAAACCGCCCCTCCCTCAAGGATGTATTGATAATCCGGCGTAACAATGATGTTACAACCGGTCCCCCCTGTGCCACTAGCCACGAGGGGCAGGGATCGAGGGAGCAAGTTGTTTTCCTAACACTTCTAAGGATCTTGTCCACATCCTCGGTACTGACAGACTCAAACTGATCCAGTACAATCGAGTCCACAGAAGCTCTGGACACCTCTGTTCTGGATTCTGCCTTAACACTGGCATCCAGATTTTCGTTTACCCGAGAGATTTTATCCGCGAAGAAGTTGTTAAACTGGTCACAGCAGGCCTTAGTAGGTTCAAGGATCTGGTTCAGAGCAGGAGGGAGCTGAGTTAGCTCCCTCACTACCCTGAACAACTCTGCTGGACGCGACTCCGCGGACGCGACACGGGCAGCATAGAACAAATTCTTAGCTGCTCGTATCACCTCTCCATAGTCCTCCAAAAGGTGGTCTAGGAGAGCCTTGTCGGATAAACGCTGATGTTTCCGCCAGGCGTGCTCTAGCCGTCGCAGAACCCGCTTCTTGGCCTGAACACCACTGTTGGCAGTATATAAATATATTTAAATGTTATTTATTTTCATTTATTAATAGTGAGTGGAATTCATGATTGCAGTTAGGAATGTAACCTAGATTTATACATTTGTAACACATACGCACGCACATACTGTATATATGTCGTACTTTATTAAATTTCAACTATTGCACAGTTGTGACTGATTCTTACTCATGATCTGTACATATTCTATAGTGTAGGGAAGATATAGGGATAATAAAAGCCCCACCCCCCCACCCCCAGTATCCTGATTTATCTGGCATAGGCTGCTACAAGTGAGGAACTATATTCTCCTGTTGATTGGGATGCAGCAGACTGGTGTTTCCACCTCCATTCCTCGATTGATCTTCAGTGTGAGGAGGAACTGCTACAGGGATCTTGGTTCTAACTGTTGCACCAGACACTGCTTATGGGAAGGAGGTGTAAATGTCAGTCTGCTGTGCTCTGATCAACAGGAGAAGAGACTCCCATTGCTTACAGAGGCTGCTGCTCAGAAAGTCAGAATTGAAGGAGGTATCAGGCCAGGAAGTGCTACTTAATTAAGTATTCTTAACTAAGTATCTGATATAGAATCCAGAGTTTCTTGGAATGTGGTTAACTGAGTTCTAATCATATCACGAATATTTAAAAGGTTCAAAATGTTCAGAATTATAAGATCTCAGAAAGTGCATGGTCTAGAATTTCAGTGTTGTCAAACAGCATTTTATGCCCAGGATAGTTTATAACAACAACTATGAGGTCAGAATACACAGAGAAGCCATTGAAATCCCTAAACACCTGGACAATTTCAACACAAAAGAAGGAACCCTTAAAGTAAACAAAGTTTGGCTACCAGTCTTGAAAAACACCAAAACCAAGACCCAGAAAAAGCAAATGAAAACTGCCCAGAGTGAGGGGGGTTCCCCAGCAGACAATGGATCTTTAATTAAATAGGCACTCTGAGTCCTTCCCATTCAACAATAGAACAATACACAGATTAACATGTAAATCATGTCCTCTCAACCTACAGTATATATACCCCACTCTTTTCCATGCCTGCATTCTCTGAAGATACCAGCCATAGTGAAACATCACGAAAAACCCACATAGCCTGAAAAACCCACAAAAAAACTATGGATGCAAGCCGTACACTTTCTTTTCAAAGCGTGTTTCTACCTCCACCCAGCAGCTTTCTATTCCCAAGTACCCTTTAAAAGCAGAGATGCTCTGTCCATCTTTACAGTTATGTAGGCACATAAACAATGGTGTATAATGATCATGAGCAAGCAAATTCACAGGTAATGATGGCTTCAGTTAAATAATTCTTTTAGTTTAAAATGTAATCATCAAAACACTACTGAGTAGCGGAACAATTTCTTGATTGCAGCTTAATCATATTTTTTTTGTGATTTGTCATCCATGGTTAAATTTATTGCCATATTATGAATGATGATTATGTTAGTGGGAGAGACAGATGTGATTGTTCATTTTCTTTTGCTGGATGTCCAAATGTTCATAAAACCATTTTATGGGGCTTCTATTAAGTTCTGCTGGCATGCAGAATTTGGTGAATAAGCTTTTTACATGAGAAAGAATGAGTAACTGTATTTGGTCAAGCATTCCTGAATAATACAATTTTTACTCACTGTATACTGAATTAAATTGTCCGATTATAGGTTGACCTAAATGGGGCAGGCATTGGAATTCCCCTATTAAGGTGAAATTCCTGTGTGCATTCTTATACAAATCTTAGTTAGAGGTATACTACATTCATTTCAGTAACACTCTCAGTTAAGTGGATGTATAATTATAACCTCAGGCTACAATCCTATACTTACTAACCTGGAATTCACTCCATTTAATTTCATGGAACTTTTACATAGGCATTCAAATCATTGTGTATGAATCTTTGTGGGAAGGGAGGAGCAGTATAGTAGTGTCACATTAAAAATACAGTTCTGCTAACTATTACATTTACTACTTATATAAAAGAGATTTCTGATTTATTTTACTGACATCTTCAGGAGGCACTTCGATTAGCATATTTCTCATTTCTTCTTATGTAGCCCCAAGATGGACTTCAAACTTTTCTGAAGGAAATGTAAGGAGTTCTGTTTATTCAGATGTAAAATCAAACATTTTTCATGCATTGCTGTGGGACTTTGAATTATTTCTAGAATTTATTTTTATTAAGTCCCACCTAGATGGTGAGAAGTATGAAAGTAATAGGTCTGGTGCATGCAAAATACTAATGTTACTGACAGAGGCTCTCCAGGATTTCAGACAGCAACTGCTCCAAAAATCTGGAATGACCTGCTGAAAGAGACTCACCAAATAACCTCCCTTGAGGCTTTTAAAAAGGCGATAAAAACAATTCTCTTCTGGTGGGCCTTCCCATACTGACCTTTGTCCAGACTAGAACAATTCTGATCTTTTGAGTAAATCCCACCACTGTGGCCATTTGTTAACAGATTTTAACTTGTCATTTGTTATTTGTGTTTATAAATGGTTTTATTGCTGTAATTTTATTCCAGGTGGAAGGGTAAGGGTTGAGGGTAGTTGTGGGCTTGTCTTGCTTTGGTTATTTTGTATTCTATTAACCTGTGCTGTCACCTGCCTCGATCCTCAAAAAGGAAGAGGTGGGATACAAATAAATATTTTATTATTATTATTTACCAGAGCTAGAACTGGGACAGTCTGCATTTAAAGCATGTACTTTAGATATCTTCATCCAAATGACATGCCTGCTCCAGAGAGGGATTTGTGTTCAGTGGTGACTAAAGTACAGTCCTCCAGTGGCAGGGGTGTCATTTGAATGAAGAAATTTTTACCAATTTATTATGAGAGTTTTAATTAATTTGATTATATAGTTTTAATAAGCATAAAACAATAGTTTTGAAAACTTTAGAAAATTAAGCAAGCATTTTAAAATTTGTTTTCACATGGTTCACATAAGGATACCTCTACATCAGTGCCCTCTTTCCTCTTGGATGACAACCCTAGGGCCCCCCAACACCCATTTCCTCTTATTTGGTCTACTGTTTGTGCAACAGCCAGCCAGCCAGCTAGCCAGGAGTGTTTAATTCAGCTGTTCCCAGCTCACTACTTCCTTTTGTCTTCCTTCGCCTCAGCCTCTCATGTGTGTATGGATATTCAACGAGGACAGAAGCCTACTCCTCCTTCCCACTCATAGGAAGGCCATCTGGCTGGCTGCTCAGTTGCTGCTCCTAGGGTGACCAGATATAAAGAGGCAGCTAGTCACCTTGATGTTGTCCGCATTGGTCAAATAGCCTGGCTTCTCCCTGGCCTCATGCCATATAGTTTATATGACACAGACCAAAATCCCCACGACACTATAGGGCCTGATCTCCCCCGTGCAGACACAGATGGAGGATCTGGTCTGACCATGGGGTAAAGAGGCTTTACCCAGGGGTAAAAAGTCCTGGCTTTCTAAGAAACTCTATGGCAAAACAGGGCTGTTAAGACCATCTGATCTCTCATACTCTGTACCATTCTGGTGAGTGATCCATCCAAGGAGCCTGGCATTCAAGCCATTTAACATAGAAATGGGATGTCTGGTCACATACATGCAGCCAGGTCCCCCTTTTCCCCATCAGAGGGAGTGACTGGGAGGCTTCTCAGATGGATCATCCATTGGAAAGGTAAGGAGTGGCCCCAGCCCCAACTTGGTGAACATCTGCCCATTCCTGCTCTGACTGAGGGACTAATGCAGGTGAGCACTGAGGGAAAGATAGCACAGACTCAGGTATCCTGTGCTATCCTGCTCTGTCTACTCAGGTCCCTTGGGAGCATCAACAAAACAGCTGGCTGTGCAGCAACTGAGATGTACCTTGTCCATGCTGGCCTTGTGGCAAAGGCTGACATGGGTGAGAGGCTTCTCAGTCTCTGCTTGACTGACTACTTATCTGTTGCTCCCAAGCTGACTGGGTGCAAAGGGAGAAGATTCTCCCAGTGAGGAAGGACTCTCAATCTGACAGTGGTGAGAGAGGCAAAGGGCTCTTTTGAAGAATCAGCCCCACATACACTTTCTCCTCCTTCCCTGGAGATGTCCCCACAATTTCAAGTGAGCTTCCCCAAACATATTTTTCTTCTGCTACCTCTTCTCTCAGCCTGTCTGACAAAAACAAACAAACAAAAACAAAACAAACAAACAAACAAACAAAAAAGTAGCAGCAATATTCCCATCATGGTCCTAAAGGCCACTGGTTGCCCTTGTCTACCCTGCATGCCAGTGCTTTGACTGAAGGCCCTCTGCTGCCCCTTTTCACTCATTGGCCTCTGCCCCCCCCTTTCCCCTCACTACTACCAGGTCACCTCCTTTTCCCTCACTGCCCCCCTAGATCTTTCCACCCCCCACCCCACCCCACCCCCACCCCACCCTGAGGCAATAGAAATGAATGCCTTTTCTAAGATGTCCTGATTTCTGTAATCATTTGTATTTGTTTTAAGAAAGAAAACTGTTGCAGCTTTTAAAGTTAGCTTAAATCTTTTGCACAATACATCTACTTGGAAATAATTTCTTTTGTATTTGATGACATTTCTTCCCAGATAAGCAGGTATAGGATTGCATCCCAAATCTGCTGCTGTACTGAGTCCATGTCTATAATGGGAATATTTTATTGTTGCTTTTCTTTTGGTTTGAGAGTTTTGTTACCTTAATAGTTGAATCAGCATAATAGTTGAGTCAGCATAACTCAAAACAGTTTTGAACTTCACTCAAGTGTGAAAATTTAACACTTTCTGAGCCCTTTTGTAGTAATTTTTGCACAGCAGTACTTCTCATCCTGTCTGATCTGTCTGACTGACAATTATACCCCCCCCCCCCCCAGTGTATCAGGGGCCAACACTATATTTGTGCCAATTGGGTATAATTGTTTCTTTCTGTCCTGGAAACTTGCCAGGGACCAGCACTAGTCCATAGACCCTCACTGATTTGTTTCCTTCTGTCTGCAGCAGGGTTAGGCAATTTGTGGTGTTCCTGATAGGGCTGGACTAGTAATCTCATTGCCCATCATCCTTGCCCACCCCAGGTCTCGTCTCAGGGTTATTTCACACAAAGAAGCTACCTACTGAAATTATTCCAATAAAAAATTCCTGTTTGTTGCCAGGAATTGAATCATAATGAATGTTACATGCCAACCAGAAGTGTACCTAATATAACATACTGTGATCATGATGCCAGTGTTTGAAGTTGCAGTCATCAAGCAAATTACTGTGTCATGGTTTATGGAGGATGGGCTCTCCAATGACAGCGGATGATATACCTATTCTGAGATTTATTCTGAACTTTAAAGGAGACATTGACAGTATGTAACACATTTTTGGGATAGGATTTAGCAATTTGGATAGTCCTTTTAAAGTGAAGACTAAAATATGATCTCCAGACATCACAACCACCAGCTTCCACTGATGATGATTCACCACTGTCAGGTCATACACACATTTTGTCTCTTATCTGAATATGTCAAATGTTAATTTAATAATAATAATAATAATAATAATAATAATTTTTATTTCTAGCCCGCCCCTCTGAACGGGCAATCGGGGTGGGGTACAAGAGAAGTTAAAAAAACATCACAATTAAAATATCCAATCCCATTCCCAACTCCACCCCTTAAAAAAGGATTAAACCAAAGGCAAGTTAAAACAATTACAAATAAATAAAATCCCCAATGTCACCCAAAAGACTTCCTGAGCTGTTTAACCAGATGGAAACTAAGAACTAACAAGAGATAGAGCTGGGAAATATTAGACATTTAGTCACATGTTAATAGATTAAAACTGTTTACATGTGAGAGTTATGTGCATTCTGGGCATATCTATACTTGTTTGGAATTTAAATGTATGTAGGGTAGCATCTGAAGAAACTGAACAGTAGATATAAGGATGCTAATGGTGATTTATGATGACTCAATTTTGACTTAGGGTGACTCTGTGGAGTTTATTGCACAGCTGAAAAATGCAATTTACCACTGCCAATTTCAATTCAAATTCAAGATGCATCCAGATTTTATTACATGCATTTTGCCCCCAATGCTGCTGGCTGGGCGCAGACTGGGTAGCTTCTGGCTAGAATCCGAGCTCAGTCAGCCAATTTGCAAAGCTGGGAGCTTCCCAGTTTTGAAAAGAGGCATGGATATATCCTTGCCATCAACAGCTCTGCTCAGACTGTGGTTTCCTTGACTGAATCTATCCATCTTGAATGTGGTCTTCCTCTTTTCCTACTGTCTTGTACCTTACCAAGTACTATTATTGTTTCTAGTAAGCCATGTCTTCTCATGATATGGCCAAAGTATGGCAATCTCAGTCTCAAGGAGAACTTTAATCTATATCTATTTGGAGGAACACATTTGGAAAGACATAGATGTAGCCAATTGCACTATTCTTCACCAAAGTGAAATGATCTTGTCTACCTATTCCCTGAAGTGTGGGATTTGATTACTGTTATAATTAGCTTAAAGTGATAAATGGGCCATTGTACAGTCAAATAACTTAAAGCAAAACTTAATCTAGTGGAAGCAGTTGTAATAAAGGCATAAGGATGCCCCAATCAAAGGAACTCCAATTGTAGAAAAATTACACTACCAACCTTGATGAAACTGTCAGAGTATTCAGCTGTGATGTTAGAGATTACCCTGTCTGTCAAGAGATTTAGCATACATCCCACCCTCATGGAAAACTGTAATTGTATTTCAGATGTTTTACTGTGTTGTTAAGTTATGCCACACATTTATGACCCTCTGTCTGGAGGGGAAATTGTTCTGGACATCTGTGCTGAATTGTTTGTTATTGTAGTTCATGATCATTAGCTTTGTCATCAGTGTTGGCCTGACATTAGAAGTAGTTGTATAAAGATTTTAATCTATTCTTCAGAAATCTTGCATTATTAGATTTTTTGGGTTTTCCAGGCTATATGGCCATGTTCTAAAAAAGATTCTTCCTGACATTTCACCAGCATCTGTGAATGGCATCTTCAGAGAATGCTGACCTGGAAAGTGGATATAGTATGCTGTGTGATCCTGGGTAGGGAGGAGTGATTAGCATGTTAATCTGTGTATTGTTCTGTTGCTAATGGCAGGTCTCAGGGTGGCAGCATATGCAAATAGGATTAATATCTGCTTAATTAATGAACATTGTCTGCTGGGAATCCCCTTCAATGGCTTCCCTGTGCATTCTGATCTGATAGATGTTGGATATGGTCCAGAATTTCAGTGTTTACATACAGCATTTTATGCCCAGCAGGGTTTATAACATGTTCTGCTACTGCTGATTTTTTCTGGCTGACCCAATCTGCAGTTTCTCTTGTATTCCTTGATTTGTATTTGCAAACTACATTTGGTAGTCCCTATGGAGATTTGTCCACAGCTGCATGGAATGCGGTAAACTCCTGCAGCTGTGAGATGGTCTCTCTTGTCCTTGGCTGAGTGAAGCATTTGCTAGATTTTCTTGGTTGGTTTGTAGACTGTTTGGAAGTTGTGTTTCCTCACCAGTATTCTGTCTGTGACTCATTTGATGTATGGTTAAAAATACCTTCCCTTTGGATGGTTGTTTGTCTTCCCTCCTCTGGGTTTTTCTGGGTCTGGCAGCCCTTCTGATGTCTGAGCTGGAGTAACCATTTGCCTGTAGAGCCCGGTCTACGTGCTTCAGTTCATATTCCAAGAAGTGGGGTTCACAGATCTATTTTGCCCAATCTACCAGTGTTTTTATTGTGCTTTTTTTTTTTGTCCTGGGTGATGAATTCCTGTGTAGGTATCTGTATGTGTAGGTTTGCTGTATACTATGTGGCCCAAACATTGGTTCGGTTTGCAAATGACTAGGACATCCAAGAATGGTAGCATCCCTTCACTTTCTTTTTCCATTGTGAATCGGATGTTAGGGTAGATGTTGTTCAGATGTTTCAGAGACACAGCCAGATCTTCTTCTCCATAGCTCCAAATGGTGAAAGTGTCACCCACATATCGAAACCATGTTGTGGGCTTTTTTGGTGCCATTTCCAAGGCTTGCTTTTCAAAGTGTTCCATATAAAAGTTTGCTATCACAGGGCTCAGAGGGCTTCTCATTGCTACCACATCTCTCTGCTTATAGAATCCATTGTTCCACTGGAAGTAGCTTGTGATGAGGCAATGTGATGTCTTCCAGAAAAATTTGTCAGATGAGTGTGGACATAATAATGGACACCATGACACTCATCCGACAATTTTTTCTGGAAGACATTACTGCTCTGTTTGAACATTGCCTCACCACAAGCTACTTCCAGTTCAGCATTCTCTGAAAATGCCAGCCACAGATGCTGGTGAAACGTCAGGAAGAAACTTTTCTAGAACATGGCCATATAGCCCAGAAAACCCACAATAATCTATGGATTCCGGCCATGAAAGCCTTCAACTTCGCTCTTGCATTATTATTTGCCTATGTCTACTTAAAATTGAACACATTAAATTTTTCAGACAAGCTATGATGTAATATAGCCAAACTAACAAAAATGTAGATGAGAGGAATCTGGCAGCCATTTAAAAATGACCCCCCATTGCCTGAAATTGTGTACGAAGCTATAATTCGCAATAACGTGAAATCCATGATTGCATTTGGAATGACTTCCCTTTTGCCCAAAATTGTGTGCGAAGATTTAATTTGCAATAACGTGAAACCCCATGATTGCATTTAGATTGCCCTTGGATTATACTTCCAATTTTCCACGTCTGAAAGAGTTGAGTATTCCATATGGTAGAGTCAATCTAGGAAGTTACAACTCTGAGCCTGTTAGATCTGAGCAGAGCTGTTGATGAATGAGTGACTTGTGGGAATCTCTCATTCATAGAGATGCCATAAATTGAAGTTGATTTGACACAGTTAACAACATATGCCTAACAGTCTACCATCATACTTGTCTCAGGAAATTAAAGGAGGTGGTGGGGAAACAGTTTCTGACTTTACATAAAAGAGGAGGATGCAAGATATCCTTTCCATAAAGGAAAAGGATGAAAGATTTCCAATCTCTCCCCCCCCCCCCCAATGATTTTAAAACTGTTTGTAATATCTATCACAAATGGGTTTAAAATGATTTGGGATGTTATTTTTAAAATGGCTTGTAGGTAACTAAAAGTGGAACACATGGCCCTGAATAACTTTTATTTCTTAGTGCATTTTGTTTTGATGCTGAGTCTCTTTCTTCACCCTGTTATCTAAATAAGACTTCGATAAGCTTTTGCCATTAATATGTTATTTGAGAAACCATGCATCTATCAGTATTTCCTTTTGAGGTTTACTTAGAAGAAATGTGAAGCAGATATGAGAGCAAAAATGGGTTTGTTGGCGTATGATTGTAAGGTAAGTTAGTAACTGTAGGCTAAGTTCAGGCAAACAATTACTTCAGTTTACCAAACATTTGTAGATTCTTTACTGCTCACATTTTAAAAAGGTATGAAGAAAGGAATGGGAGCATGGGCTTCCATTTTTGGAAGAGGAAAAGTCTGAGTCCTGTACTGTTTGAAGGAATTTTATAAAGTAAATGTAGTCTCAGATATCTTTCTGCCTGAGCTAGAACATTACATAAGGAAAAGTAAATGCACTCTCAGGCTGTATCCACGCTGCAGAACTAATCCAGTTTGATACCACTAACTGCCATGGCTCAGTGCTATGGAATTCCAGGAATTGTAGTTTTGTGAGACATTCAGCCTCTTTCAGGAAGCTCTGATATCACAACAAACAACAGTGCTCAGAATTTCATAGCATTGAGCCATGGTAGTTAAGGTGAAGTCAAACGGGATTATTTATGCAGTTTGGATGCAGCCAGATATTTTTCTGCCCAACATAGAGCATTACATAAGGAAAAGTAAATGTAGTTGAAGATATTTTCTGCCTGTGTTAGAATAATAAATTACCACCCCACCCCCATTCTGTCATTCATACTCAAAATCAATAATTGTGATATATAAAGCATAAAATCCCACAGCACCTTCCCAGCCTGGGAGTTAAAATGCAGTAATAATAAAGTGAACAACCATTTGCTACACTTTGAAAACCCACAAGAATCACTGCCTGAGACTTTACTCTGCCTAATAGTAAGGGAAATGGCTTTGTCTGCCACAGACAGTATGGATGCCGGAAGCAGAAGATGGAAGTTGAAGAGTAGAAGATAGAAGCTGTTTTATTGCTCTGAATATATATCACCAGATGTGGCTCAAAAATTGCCACTGGGACAGAAACCAACAGTTTGATTGTTGTTGGGGGACAATTTTTGAGAGACCTACATTGCTTACCTGTTCATTTCAAATTAAGGCCAAACACCTTTGAGAAGATGTTATTGAACTACATGAGACTGACTTTTCAGTAGATGTAGCATTACATTATAAAGGTTCTTATTCAGGCTTTTCTTTTAAAGCTCTGAATGTTTTCGGGTTTGCTTACCTGAGGGAATGCCTCCTGTAAGCTTTTGATCCTCTTAGATCTTTGAGGGAAGCCTATGTCAATCAATTTCTTTGGCTAGCAAGTACAAAGTAAAGAGTACTCTTCTATGTAGCACCACAACAGTGACCTTCCTTCCATGCAAGGCATGGTGTATTTTGCCTTTGGACACATTTAGGAAGAAAGTGAAATTTTACCTCCTTCAGCAAGTGGCTGGAGTGGCATAAATTTAGTTTTGAAACTACTGTCTCAATTTATGTCATATCTAGACTGTATTCCAGTTTTTGAAATACAGTGGGGTCTTGGTATCCACTGAGGTTTGGTTCCAGGACTCCTGATGGATACCAAAATCTGTGGATGCTCAAGTCTCATTATGTACAGTGGGGCAGTAAGTGTCCCTTATACAATGTAGACACAGATTAGGACACAGATCCCAAATCTGTATATTCTCAAGTCACATTATGTACAATGGAGTAGTAAGTATCCCTTATATAAAATGGCAAAAGTGAAGGAGTGGGTTTTGTTTTTGGGGTGTGTGTATGTGTGTGTGTGTGTGAGAGAGAGAGAGAGAGAGAGAGAGAGAATATAAGAGAGAGGGAGAAAAATACTTTCAAGCCATGGATGGTTGAATCTGTGGATGCACAATCCATAGATATGGAGAGTTGACTATATATTTATTGGAGTTGTTATATGTAATAATAATAATAATAATAATAATAATAATAATAATATTTATTTCTTACCCGCCCCTCTGTAAAACAATCGAGGCGGGGTACAACAAGGTTAAAAAACAGATTACAGATTAAAATAATTCAAGAATTCCAACCCAATGTTGGGTTAATTCTGGTGAATGGAAACCTCAGAACTAATCAATAATAACTGTATGCTGGAAAGAATAAATATAATAATCTAAGGTGCTGTGGTATGTTATGATCCTGTTCTTTCAAAAGGTATAATTACTTCTTGAGCAAGCAGTAGAACTGAGAAAATTAGTGTTAGTGGAAACATAGATATGGGACCACAAGTAAAAGAGCAGGTGGGTTTTTAGTCTGTTTTTAACTTGTGCATATTTTATGTGATTTTATATTATATTTTATATTGTGTATATTTTATGTGATTTTAATATAGATGTTTTAATTTTTTGAATTTTATAATAATTTTAAAGGTTTTATCTGTGAACCACCTTGAGTCCCTCTGGGGAGAAAGGCAGGATATAAATAAAATGATAAATAAATAAATAAATAGTTAAACTATATTGTTTTAATGAGGTGGGTGAATAGCTCTTTCAGGAAAAAATGTAGATATATAAAATGATATAAAAAAAGAAAGTCTAGTTTCTTATTGATTTGATTCCAATGTAATGTACTTTACATTTCAGGTCACAATTTTTGTGCACAAGGACACACATGTGGTGAAAATTCAGAGTGCAGAAACTGGAATACACGAGCAACTTGTGAATGCAAAAGTGGTTATGTCTCTGTCCAAGGGGATTCTGCCTATTGTGAAGGTAAATAATGTTTTCCACAATGTGACTGGACCATAATCTAGTGAGAAATGTTCTATTAAAGCAAAGGCAGAGCAGAGTATATTGTTATGACGTTCAACCTTCATGTTTAGCATAAATGATAATATCTTCATTTGATTTTAGTTGTATAAAGTTCAGATGACCCAGACAGATGGAAATTTCATTTGTGCAATCCCCAAATGACTGTCTTATTTCTTGGCATGATAAAATAAAATGGCTTCTAGGCTTTGATTGTGCATGCAATATAGATTTCAGTAATGCTGGTGCCTAGGCTGACAACAAGCATGACATGCTGGTATTTAATGATCTCTGTGAACAGACACTAAATTGACAATTGTTGACAATTGTATCATTGATATTTATGACTGCAACTGACATCTCCGGAAATGTGAGGGTCTCAAACTTGTGCTTTCTCAATAGCAACTTGGTGGAAAGCCTGTCTTAGGGATTTGTCTGAATCCTCACTGAAAAGCATTTCTATGTTTATAATCCAACCCTGTTGGGTTTCATATTGATGAATTTAATTGTTGACTTTAGCCTGATTGTCCCAGCTCTTTTTTTACTGGTTTTCTTTGAAAAGCTGGATATCTGTCATTCAAAAAGTGTGTGTGTGTGTGTGTGTGTGTGTGTGTGGTTGTGTTAAGGGATGCATAGGTTTATTATGAATCATGTCCCTTAGCTCTGAGGCATAAAACCTAGTTTTATGCTCAGTTTAACAATTTTATTTATTTTTAGCTTCACTGTAATACTGTTGAGTACTTTAAATGGCTCTTTGGATTGTGTTGTTGGTAAGAGGATGGAAAGTCCTCATATTCTTCCTGGTGAAGCTTTTATCATGTAATTGCCCTTTTACATTTACAGAATTTTATCAAATGTATGTGCTCCATTTGTATCTCTACCATGTTTTCCAGCTGCTTTTTCTATCTTTTTTTAAAATCAGAAAATGTGTGTTGAGGAAAAGATGGAAATGCCTGTTAATTGTTTGTAGTAAGAGCATTCCTGAGTTACAGTATATTATGTTTACACAAGTTGAATGCAGTTAGAATGACTTCATGGTGTTGTCTGTGACTTTGGTTTGGCTGAAGCAAATGCCCAGGAAAGCAAAAATTTCCTTTCCAGAGGGAATTTTTTCTTTCCATGTGACTGGTAAAACAGAGAATTTCTGAATATCTTATCTTGCAAATTAAAAGCAACAATTGAGTTTCCCCAATAGCTCTAAATGCTTTAGAGCTGTGACAATCAAAAGATTGCATTAATCACATATCTGTTTATTGCTTTCCATTTTGGAGAAAAAGAAGGATGAATAAAGTAATGAGGAGACCTCATATAAAAGTACTTTTAAACCTTAACATACAGTGCACTGTTGTGGTCTGAGAACTACATTCTTTCTTACTATTGATTGCTCCAGGCATTCTCTCGAAGTGCTTGGGAAAGAGACATGAATGAATGTTGTTTTCATGGCCTCTTGGGAATTAGATGGATACAAGCCATATTAGTGCTGGAGTTTTTCAGGAGGTAAGGATTTGTTCTCAAGTCCTCACATGGCCATGGTGTCTTGGGGGACAATACTGTTTGAGCTAGATTCCCCATAAAGAACTGGCCCTCTTTACATGATATGCAGAAAAACTGCCCATTTCCAGACAAGGCAGTGCACAAGATATTAATGTAATTTGGTTCTGGACCAGAGGGCTGGTACTTGCAGACACAGGATGTCAAGTACCAGCCCTCTGGTCTTGCAGGGTGGCAAAATGAGCCCAAGAGAAAGGTCTGTCCCCAAATGGATATAAAGCTGTTGATTTTTATACCTGGTAAAGCAACTCATCTACTTGGAGGTATCCAGGATTCTTCAGCCTGATCTGTCTGACAGATTGAGTATAGCTGACTCTTTCATGCTGGGATAGGGCATGTGCTTGCTCTGATCTTCTTGTTTACATCTTGACAGCCTTTTGCATCCTCACCCACCAGTCTATGTCTTCCCAACGTGTACATGGTAGGGAAATATGTGGTCTACTTTTTGTTCTGTTGCACTTGAAGAAAAGTTTTAAATGGTCCCAATTAAATACCTTATATGTGTTCTTTGGCACTTTCTCTATAAACCATGGTGCCTTCTAATGGTACACACGTTTGCCTTATACACACATCAAGGTGATAAACTCACATAAAAGGAATTCATTTTGTCTTGTATAATTTTCTTTATTTATGACTCTAGTGGCTATTAGCTCAGCAGCAAGGGTATTTTGCTTTTTAAAAAAATGCTGTCTCCACAGTTAATCTTGAGCTCCCATTCCTCTATCAGCATCTGAGGTGGAGAAGAAGCAACATACTTAACAAACTGTTAAAGTATACTGCAGGGAGAGAAGACTAGAGTACAATTAGCAGAGAGACATTTGTGCTCTGCTTGGTTACTCTGAAAATATAGTTTCTCCATACATATATAAACTGAGTGGGTAATATTGTGCTAATTGTGATGATCAGATTACTAGAATCACAGAAGTTACAGTATTGCTGGCCTATTGCTTTCATCGACCGTTATGGAAGGAATATTAGTCCCTCATATAATAGGATCCTATATAATAGGATCATATAATAGAGGAGAATATATTAAGAAAGCTCTTTGTACTGCAGAGATCGCAATCTTTTTGGCAACAAAAGTTCAGAATATCATAATCTGTACTATGTATTTCTTCTTTTCCCATCTACTCCCACTTTTTAATTAAATGCATGCATTTTCCCTTGAGCATGCAAAGTAAGGCTAAACCAACATTTTGAAAACCTCCCTGGATTTTGTTTAACCTGATGGCAACTTGTTTAATGTGTTTTCTCCACAGCAGTGTTTTAAAGGCTTTGGTTCAAAGTCAAATTGGCTGGAAAATATCAGCTTGGATGGAAAGAGTGTTATAATTTTAACTATACATGTTAGCTGAAATTGCAACTAAATACTAAACCACTGGTGGATGTGGGAAGAAGACACTTTCACACATATTATTTTCTTCAGAAATTATTTAGTTGTTTGTGTGTGGGGGATTGGAAATGGACATTTCTACAGCCCTGGGATTTTAGTAGGATTCTGGGAGAGGTAAGCACCACTGCATGCGTATTAGATCTCTGCCTTTTCTAGGATATTAAAAAAGCCAGAAGAGTAGGTAGAGGGAGTGGTCAACGTCTTGCTAAGCATATGGAAAGGAAGCAGTTATAAGAACATTGTTGAAAAAGCCTTCCCTGGATGCCACCACATTGGACAGCTATCAGAGATTATGAAGTCGAAGGATTTTATGGTTGGAATGTATACTTTTTTTTGTGGGGCTTTTGGGCTATGAGGCTATGTTCTGGAAGAGTTTGTTCCTGATGTTTCACCAGCATCTGTGGTAGACCATGCAGAAAGGATCTGTGAATGCTACTTCTTGGAAGATGAATTGAAGCACCTGGACTGGGCTCTACAGGTTAATGATTACCCCAGCTCAGACACCAGAAGGGCTGCCAGACCCTGAAAAAACCCATATGAATAAAGACAGACAACCACCCAAAGGGAAGGTATTTTTACCATACATCAAGGAGTCACAGATAGAATAGGAAAACTGGTGAGGAAGCACAACCTCCAGACGATCTACAAACTGGCCAAGAAAATCCAGCAAATACTGCCGATACAGCAAATGCTACACTCAGTGAAGAACAGGAAAGACCTTCTCATGGCCGCAGGAATTTACCGCATACCGTGCAGCTGCAGACAAGTCTACGTAGGGACCACCAAACACAGTGTCCAAACACGATTCAGGGAACATGAAAGGCACTGCAGACTGTTCAGCCAGAAAAATCAGCAATGGCAGAACACATTATAAACCATCCGAGGCATAAAATGCTATTTGAAAACACTGAAATTCTGGACCATGCCAACAATTATCAGGTCAGAATGCACAGGAAAGCCATTGAAATCCATAAACATCTGGATGACTTCAATAGGAAAGATGAAATGCTTAAAGTAAGCAAAGTTTGGCTACCAGTCCTGAAAAATACTAAAGTCAAATGAAACTTTTCATGCAAATGAATACCAACCATGGTGAGGGGGATTTCTGAGCAGACAATGGATCATTACTTAAATGGACAACCTGAGGCCTTGCGGTTCTACAACAGACCAACAGAGATTAACATGTAAATCACTTCCTCTCAACCAAGGGTTATACAGTGTGTATGTGTGTGCGCATGTGCACACACACCCATGCCAGCATTCTCTGAAGATGCCAGCCACAGATGCTGGCAAAACATCAGGAATAAACTCTTCCAGAACACTGCCACATAGACCAAAAACCCCACAAAAAACTATCAGACAGTTTCCAGCATTAAAGTTTTGGGCAAGGTAATAAAGTATGTGGTAGCTTTCCAGCTCTGGGGATGGGGGATGGATGGAGGAGGTGGATTGCCTAGAGCCTAGACCCTTTTCAGCCTGATTTTCAGACCTGACCATGGGAAAGAAATAACTTTGGCCACTTTGGTGGATGACTTAAGCTGTTAACTGGGTGTACGAGAGTGTCCCTGTTGGTTTTTCTGGACCTCTCTGTTTTCTGCTACTCTGGTGAATAGGACTAAAAGCGATGGATTCAAAATGCAGTTAAAGAAATTCCATCTCAACATTAGGAAGAACTTTCTGGAAGTAAGAGCTGTTTGACAACAGTGGAACATGCTCCCTTGGTGTACTGTGATGGAGTCTCCTTCTTTGAAGCTTTTTAAATAGAGCCTGGATGACCACCTGTCAGGAGTGCTTTGATTGTGAGTTCCTGCATGGCAGGAGGTTGAACTGGCCTTTGTCATCTTTTACAACTCTGCATTTCTATGGTTCTGTGATTCTCTGTAGCTTTCAATACCATTGACCAAGTTATCCTTCAGAACCACTTTGCTACATATAACCTGTTGTTTTGTAAAAGAAATGTAAGCAGGAGGCACAATCTGAATCATATTGCTATGTTCTCAGGCCAAAGCTTAGAAAATTCCCTTTTTAAATTAAATAAATTTTATTTAAATTAAATAGTAATGGTTATAGTTCTTGCTTGTCCCTATAGATAACAATTTTATAAGTAATTATTATAACTAGAATAGTTTTATTAAGTTATATTTTTATAAGGACATTTTAATGATATAAAACATCTTAATGTGCAAGGCCATGCCCTTTTAAATGTACAAGTAACTAAATCTATTACAGTTATGGTAAAAAGGTGACATAATCTCTTGTTATTTTAATTATTCACACACACACACACACACACACCTGACAAGTATATTTGTAGCTAGTTTCTTCCATGTTCTGCCTCTGGTGACTCCTTTTGCTATTTCACCACTATTTCCCAGTAAATGGATGTGAATCATTATGTGTCATCCTCTCATATGCATGATTTTAGTGCATTCAGGAAGACTGATCAGTTTCACAGCAGATGGATGCAGGGAGGGAGGGAGAGAGCAGACTGAGACATATGGGGCATCAGGCATAAATTGCCTTTTATGTCTCCTGCCATGCTGCTGTTAAAAGTAGGACCAGATGCCCATTTCACCAGGTGCTATAGGTCCTCATCTAAATATACTTAGATATTTCTTTTCCACATGGAATCAAAAACGTAGGAAGCTGCTATGTGGGTACTCCATGGGATTCATTATAGGACAATGTTATCTTGCTGTATGTTGGTTCATCACAGAATTTCACACAGGCATAATCAATATGTTTGTAAACAAAACAAAACAAAAAAAACATCTCTATAAGTGTTACAGAGGCAACTAAAGCCAGGATATAAATCAAGGTGTGACAATTTCCATTTTGTTCCACTTCCTTTAAAAGGGTTGAAAAAGAAATTATATTTCCTATAGATTGTTTTTGAAATATGTATTTTAATGGCTTTTACAACCTATCTGAGAGCAATGGCATCATGGTGCAGTAATAACCTACTATGTTCATTAAGTCTAAACTTTCACATTATGAATCTCATTTCCCATATAATTTTAACAAAGGATATCTCTAAAAAGAGTATTTTCTTGGCCTCCTGGTTTCAAGCTATTGTTGGTACTGAATCTGAGGGCTTGTCTACACCGGTGAAAAATGTCTCACTGACCCTGAAGCCAATGCTGGCAGTCGTTACAAAGTATGACTGCTTTCAGGAAGGATCTGTGTATTTTTGCCCTTATCCTGGCTTTGTGCCTAAGAAAAGTCAGTTTCTCTGAAAACGCCCGAATGATCTTGGGTTCATTGTGCATGTTAGATTTGGCGCAGGCCAGCCCCCCCACATGCTCCAAACCACACCATTACCCTTCCTCTGCTCGGGGAAAGGGAATGCCCTGTTTTTGGAGCCACCACTACTACTTCCTTTGGAACAGGGGCTCCATGTAAAGCCTGCCTGGCATGCTGTTGCTTCTGCTAAATTCAGAAGGGGTGCTCATAACATTAATGGGAGGGAGGTAGACTACTTGTTGGTCCCATGGTGGGATGAACCAGTCAGACCTCAGCAGATACAGCGGCAATGGCCAGACTCTCACAGGGAGCTGTTTGCCTGGTTACACTTCAGTGGCAGTGACAGTGGCACTATGGGGGCAGGCCAGCGGGGCCAATGTGGTGTTGACCCAGCTGTCCATGTGCACAGTAATGTGGAGTCACACTAGATTTGGCTGGGTCCTCACCCTGAATGCACATTCAATGGAGTGTGGCTTTTAACTTTCCACTCAACTCCTAACAGGCTCTATACAGCAGCTATATAAGAAAGCACTGAGGAAGAGCAGAACAAAGCAAATAACTACAATGTGTATCACCAAGGCCACTGTTTTCCAGGTATAATCACAGTTTTAAAGCCATGTGTAGCAATGTCCTATCTCTGTTGATGTAAAAGGGACAAATTATATGTTATATGGAGATGGATTTCCTTCTGTGTTTTGTATAAGCTTCCTTTAACTGAAATCAGCCAGGGAGATTGTGCTAGAGAACACTTTTTACCATGTTCCCAGGTGCTATTTGTCCCACAGATAAAAAAATAATAATATATGTATTATACTTCCTAGGCCAAATGTTGGCAATGGGTGGAAGGAAGGGAAGGGACTTTGCACCTGTCAAAGTATGGGAAATGGTTAGGCAGGAGAAATGGTTAGGCAATTGGAAGAAGACTATTTACATCAGGGGAAATTATGGGGGAAACGTTAGAGATCCCTTCCACAGTATCTTCATTTCAAGTAAAATGGCATTCCTGTATAGCTGCATTACACTTTGCACTGTTGATTTTCAAAGTTACAAGATACAGTCATAGATCTGCTTATCATGTAGTTTAATATTGCAAGCTTCTGAGTTCTACAACTTTATGCATACAAACAAAGCTGACAAATTTTATATCCCTTGAGTTCGCCAGTACAAGCTTCCTGAAATATGGCTTTTGATAGTTGCCTGTTCTCAGAACATTTAAATCTTTTCATTCCCTCTTTCCATTCTTCCTAGTAACTGATTTATATTATTGGTATTAGTATTAGTATTATTTGCAAGAGAAGGGGTGTGTGGCAACCCGTTGTGTTCTCAGACTTACTTTCCTGAGCTGTGAGTCTTTGGGGATTTAGCATTATTGTAAACTGACCACAGAAAAGCACTTCGGTAGATTTCCCTTCTCAGGCTACAGAAAATGCATGCTATAATCTTTCCAGACACTGCTGTTTCTGTTTCATGAACAGTGGGCATCTGCTCTCCTTGACACAAGTTACTGCTGCTGTGTTTTACAGATCTGTGTACAAATGGTGTGGTTGCCTCTGATACACACCCCTTCCTTCAAGGATCAAAGAGTTTCAGACTGCACCACAGGTGCCTTTGAAAGTACCAGCAGTTTGGGTGGATTTTGTTCTGTCCATTCCCTCTAATTACGTATTTCCCCTTTGCAATAGCTGCTGGATGTGGCAGCCATGTCTTCTGAATCAATTGATTTGAAACTACTGTCTACATAGTTTGTTTGTCTTAATACTCTCTTTTCACTTCTAAGGGACTCATTCCCTGTTTCTTTTCAGCTGTCTGTTTCCATCTCAGTATGCACAATGAAACACCAGTGGTATTCAGACATGCTGATCATAAAGTAAACATGAACAAAGCTCCTCTTACATATGTAATTCTTCAGAATTGTGCAGAATTTTCCCACCAAAGGTGCAGAAATCAATACTGGGAGACGGCAGGGAGAAGAAGAGAGAAGTGGCTTAAAATACACTACACTCTCTTAGTTTTTTATTCAGGTTACTATGACTTTTCTTCCTGAGAATGTAAATCTGGGAAATGTTTATGTATGTGATACTCTATCTCCAGATTACCATCACATATGTATCATAGGAACAACACGCTACTAAGCAGCCTGTGAGAGTAATTTCTTCCTTTTAAAAAATGATCTTTCCTTTTGTTCATTTGGAAAAGTTTTTAAAAATAATTTGCTAAAGAAAGCCAAGGAAAAGTATGAAAGCCTGCTCCCTCCCCTTCTAATGGTTTAGAGCAGCAGTTCCCAACCTGTGCTTTGAGGAGCCCTTAGGGCTCTGCATGAACTTCCCAGGTGGTCCTCAGCTGCTCCAGGAAAATGAAAGAAGTAAAAAATAAATGAAATTAAAGAATAAGAAAAAAATAGCACTACTCCTAAACACTACTAACTTGTAAGATATAGGGTAGACCTCTTATGGCCCTGCCATAGAAATTTATTCTAAAAAGGGTTCCTCAAGTCAAAAAGGTTGGAAACTTGTGGGTTAGAGACTTTGGGCTAAAACTAATTGCTATAGCCCCTCCTAGAGTACACCCACTAAAACCAATTGGGTTAGTTGTAATTCAAGACTAGCCACCTTGAATGTCATTTTTGGAGAAAGGTGGAACATAAATCTAATAAATAAGTTCCATTTATTTCAATATGTATACTCAAAGGAGGGCTATTGTTGTATTTAGCCCTTCATGCACACTCCTTCCCAGTATCTAATTTCCTAAAGTCAATGGATCCAATCAGTAGGTTTTTATAGTTTTTATAGTTATTGATGGAGTTCTGGGTACCTAGCATAATGTCCATGAATGTTACTGTGTGCCTTCAAGAATGTTGTCCATAATGTCCATGAATGTTTGTTGTATGCCTTCAAGTTGTTTCCAACTTATGGACCTCTAAGGGGCTTTCTGGGCAAGATTTGCTCAGAGGAGGTTTGCTATTGCCTTTCCCTGACTTGCCCAAGGTAACCCAGTGGATTTCATGGCCAAGCTGGGAATCAAACCCTGCTCTCCAAAGTCAAAGTTCAACATTCAAACCACTATGGCATGCTGTTCCCATGAATGTTAGCTCTGTAGTATTCATATTTTCATTCCCATTTCAGCTTTTCTCTGTCTTAATATAAAAGAAAGACAGGAAGTAAATAAAAGTACTGTAGATGTCAAAGAAACTTTTTTGTGTGCTTGACCTTTAGTTCGTAATAAGGAAGTTACCTTCTGGTTCTAATCTGAAGAGAGTGCTACTTGGCTGAAATGGCTTTTTGCTTCTTTTATCCACATTTGATAGAGAAGAAGACACAGGACTTAAATTGGTGGATTAATTTGAAACCACTTAGGTGTACTTGGTTTCTGGATGACTGGATCAGAGTCTTTGTCTTGAAAGGTCAATTAGTCATCCAGTATTCTCTGTTGTTGTGGAAAAACAACATTTACTGCTTATTTATTCCTTTTACTTTTCTTTAAATAAAGTGCTGGATTATGGCTATAACAATGTATTTAATAGCTCATCAGTTGATAAGATCTTGGACAGAAATGTCTAATTATCATTTAGAAAAAATACTTTAGCATTAAGTAATGCAAAATTAATGGTGTTCTGTACTATTTGTATTCTAAATAGTAATGTTCCATTCTGCTTAGTTGCACGTTTAATTGATAATATGTTTAATGATATTCTTGGCTAGGAACTGATTGAACAAAAAAAGCATGGCATTAACTGTGAACTCTTCACCTTTCGATTAATCTTTTCAACTGAAAAATATTTTCCTCTGGTTGTAGGACAAAATGAGCATGTTAAAAGATCCTTAAGCTTTTAGCCAGGTTTACAGCTCACAGTCAAACATTACTTGTCTCTTTCTGTTGGCACTTGGTACAAATTGACAGGCAACATTGAAAGACCTGTGGAAGTCTTGGGTGAGACATCACACTCCTTTTCACAGCAATGACACTGTCTAATCCTATCAGTTTTGAAATGGTCTTTAATATAAAATGGCATAATATTATTTTCTTTACTCTCCATTTTCTTTTTCTTCTTCTTCTTTGTTCCAGGAACTGCTAGCCTTAAACTGTGTGAAATGATTTACTCATCCAGCCAAGTATTATCTATTTTAACTAAAACATTATCCAGATTCTTAAAGAGAGAATTTACAAACCTGTTGTGTGAGATCCTTTGATCCTTTTAACTGATGATACAAAGCAACTGATGTACTACTAAGCTACAAGTCTTCTTGTAGATGCTGCAGTCTAGAAGCATTAGCCACAATATAAGCTCTGTTGTTGACCAGACTGCATGTGGTTTCCCCCATACTCACAAATTCTAGCCACCATGGTTGGTTAGAAAGCACTAGCAATGCAATATCCCTAGGGAATACTTGGCTTAGCAGTAGCACTTGTGAAAAAAAAGATTTTGGGTTCACTGTTGATCATAACTTGAACATGATACAGCTATGTTATTCTTCAGCAAAGAAGGCAAGTGCTATTTTAACCTGCAATAATAGAAACATAGTCCAAGTCAAGGGAAGTAATGATTTTATTTTCTTTATTTCATGATTTTCAGTGATTTTCATCTCCCACTGCAGGGTGGAAAGATACATCTCTTCTTTATTTTATATCTTTTTTCATTTTAAGAAAGATATAGAGAAGTTGGAGTGGGTTCAGAAAAGGGCAACAAGGATGATAAGAGATACGGAGAACAAAACATATGTTTAGATTGAGTGAACTGGGCCTGGTGAAAAGAAAACTGAGGAACAGAAATTGTATGCTTTAAATGGCTGAAGATGTGCCAGAAAGAGGGGAATACAGATTTGTTCTGTATTGCCTCCCAGGGTAGGACCCAGTCTAATGGTTTTGTGTGGAATTGTACTGTATTTTGGTTGAACATTGGAAGGAAATTCTTGATGGCAAGGGCAATTTAGCAATGGACTCGTTTACCTAGAGAAGTGGTGGGGTCTCCTTCTCTGGATGTCTTGAAAAAGAGACTGACAGATACCTGTTGAGGGTACTTTAGTTGGAGGTCCTTCACTGAGCAGGGTGTTGGACTTGATGACCCATGAGGCCCTTCCAACTCTATGATGCTCAGGCAATCAATCTTTATTGCCTTTAGCCAATGGCCATTGCAAAACCAAAACAAAACAATACATATAAAATACATATGAAGTGATACATATAAAATTTCAATAAAACCAATATGCAGTGTAACAAGTAAAAGATTTTACATTCAGAATTTTAAAACATTATGTAACAAGTATGCTAGAGTTCATAATTGGATCATTTTAAACCAAGTTATCTCCATTGCAAGGAACAGCTATCTCTGCCAGTTATTTTATCCTAATCTTGACAGCAAGAGCAAACAAAGCTACACACCAGGTTACATATTTATCTGTGTCCATAAGAAGATAAAGTGCTTTTTCTTGGATGTTCAGAAAGACTTTGTCATTAATCAGGGGAAAAATAAAACGCTCTCTGGGGCTATCATACAAGGGACAACAGATTAAATAATGTATTAAATTTTGAGGATGAGGGCACCCCAAAATGCATCTTCTTTCATTTTTCAGAATTTTTTTGAGCCTCCCGAACTCTATGATGCTATTCTGAGTTGTGTTGGGACGATTTTATCTAATCTATGAAGTTGTTATTTTAATGTTGTTTTAGTTAATTGTCTGGGATTTTACTATGTCCTTTGTACGATTTTATCTAATCTATGAAGTTGTTTTTAATGTTGTTTTTTGTTTTAATGGTCTGGAATTTCATTGTGTTCATTGTACAATATTTGGATGTTAATGACTTGATGGAGCATTTTATAATATGGAAATTTTGTTACTGGTTTTAAATATTCATCATGTGAATGGCCTTTGGCTTAAGCATTAATAAAATTGATTGATGAGTTGTGTTGTGAAAATGGGAGGTGTTTTGCAGAACAGATTTTCCTTTTCCTCTTCATGGAATTCACCTTGTGCACCCTAGAAAGCCTCTCTAGAGCAACGTAGAATTTACCTTTCCACCCTGCAATGTGAGAGGAGAATCAATGAAAATCAGTAAAAGGGAGTTTTTATAGTTTGTCTAAGGGGTTGTTTGCACAGACCAAAAGACTCATGTTCCCCCAGCCTCATGTTGTCCTGTTTAGATGACACAGGCCAAAATCCTGGGGCCAGGACTGGGCCTGATCCTGGTAGCCTGGACACAGATATGGTGGATCCAGCCCAATCTTAGAGTAATGCCACCAGGCTTTCGCATGACATGGATGCTGTTTTGTTTTTGTTTTAAAGAGTTTTAAACTTTAAATTTTAATAATGTAATTATTTGAATTACTTAATTGTTTCTTAAACATGTATTTTTCATGTTTTATAATGTTTTAACTTGTACTGTTTTAGATTTGTTATCTGTCTTCAGTCCCTGTACTTGGAGAAAGGCAGGAAATTCATAAACATAAACATAACAACAACAACAACAACAACAACAACCAGCCTTTATTCTGGGTCAATTAGACCCCTGGTTTCCTAGAAACTCTGTAGCAAACCCTGTCTTTTTTAAACAGCTACCTGCACTCCTTACCTTACAGTGCTGTCACTCCTCCTAGAAGCCATGTTTGATTTGGAAACAAGATGCCTGACCATGTGGGTGTGATCCATGAGGATCGACACAGCAATGGAAGGCTTAACAGTAGGAATGATGGTGTGGCAAGGTAAGGAATGCACATTGCTAGTGGGTCCCAGGGTGGTGTGGGGACAGGTGTGTAAACACCCACCTGTTCCCATGCTGACCCAGGGGCTTACCCCATACTATTCTGGCCTGTCTGCTCAACCCCTTTGTTTCTTGACTTTGCTAAATCTCTCATGTGCTGTAGCTTCATAATATAATATTATGTAGGTCCCCAATTCTTTGGAGAGCCTTTAGGTACTACAGTAGGGCAGAAGGGGAAACCTATTCCAAAATCTTATCTTCTGCTTTTGTACATTTAGGCTTCACTTATACACTATAATGACTGCTTGTGGCTACTTGACATGGCTCCTTCACTGACAGTGAGTCTAACGTAAAACTAATAATTCTATGACTTACTTTTTTAGATCCTTTCAGATCAAATTTTAGTAGGTGCTTCTTTTCTAAAAAACATCTAGCTTGAACAATACTCAAACCATTTGGGAAATTATGAGTTAGAAAATTAGGAATGCTGTTTTAATTGCTGCATTTATGCATCTCTTTTTTATTTCCCATAATCAGTTAGATAGTGAAAAAAGAATTACAGAAGTTAGGAACGTGAACCTAAAATGTATGTTACAAATTGGAAGATACTAAATATTAACAATATATTAATTCTGTTTTTGAGATATATGTAAAACTACCAAAAATATGATCCAACCAATAAAATAGTTAATGTATGTGAGTTAATAAAATAAACATGAATTATAATATTTGTTAGGAAATTTGTCAGTATGGTTATAACAAAATTATAAACCAATTTGTAGTGGTTACAGGAGGTATTACAAAATCTATCCTATAAAAATAGAAGCAAAATATCACGTAGTTCTATCTTAAAAAAATAAGACAACTGATAGGAATGTAAAATTAAATAGGTACTAACAAAATGAGAAAGGAAGTCAGAATCAGACATGGCTGATTACTGAGACATTCATATCATATTAAATGAGTTATTGCAATTTAATATCTAGATTATATATGAACCTCATAAAATCTATATAATGAAGTCATTCATTGCAAAAAAATAAAAATAAAAAAGCTTTCTCCCTCCATGCCACTCAATGTACTTTGAACAATTCTTCTATGTGCCATAATTTGTTCAGGAGCATTGCCCTTCTCCCAATACTTTGAGCAAGGATTTTTGCTATAGATAATAAATTACAAAGTTTATATTGGTAGTGGGTAAACTGCAGTCCATGGGCTTTATGTGACCCCTGGTGGCTTTGTTCCAGCCCATCAGTCAATGAAGGATAGCCTAATTGCTGTTCCTATGACCAATTCCAATCACTAAAGTATGATTTTGGTTGAGTAACTTACAGCTGTTAGCTTTTAGAATCGACTAACCATTGAGATGTTTATTTTCACTAAAACTAAATGCAAATTCTTCCTAATGTTCAAGCCTCCTTGGATCCCATCCTGGAAGGAAGGTGGGGCATAAATTCAGTTCATCCAACCATCTATATATGCATGAGATATAAATTCTAGGGATACATTATGAACTTGTCAATTGATACCTTTTCCAAATATCTTTTAAAAATATAAATTGGGCTTACCTTTTCAGTCCATGGATATTTTCTAGAAAATTATAGTTGCGTACAGACTTGTATAGGATGCAAAGGAAACAGCATCATTTTTAATCTACCTATTGTTATCCTGGGAGTGTTTAGGCTTGCAAACATCTTCTATCTGGGAGTATATACACTTAACAAAAATTTAAATTAAATCAGAGTTGCAAAAGCAAAAAAGTACTCTATTATATAATTATATAATTATAATTCAGTTTGCTGGATATAATCTGAACATTTTTGCAAGTCCCATCTAGTTTAAACTCATTGAATCAGTTGCATTTACATAAATATTGGCTCACCATTTAACAATTGACTCAATGTGTTTGCTTTGCTTGGAACTTGCAATTGATTTAGGCTAATGTGTGATTAATAATAATAATAATAATAATAATAATAATAATTTTATCCCACCTCTCCAAAAGGACAGAGGCCATTTACAACAATAAAATCAATACACAATAAAACAATCTCACTACTCCATTCCCCATATAAAACCACATTTTACAATACATCAACATAGTTAAAATCTAAAACATTTACCGGTACACAATAAAACAATGATAATAAAGCGGATGTCATAAGCAATATTGGGACAGTTCAAGTCAATCTAAATCAATCAATAGGGAGCTGGGTCAGTCAATCAGGGAAGAATGGTGGAAGAGATCCATCTTGACAACTTTTTAAACTGTCAAGATTGGTTAATATATCAGATCCTCTCTGGGAGGCCATTCCATAATTTCGAAGCAGCAGATGAAAAGACCCTCTGGGAAGTCATACTCAGCCTGGTCTTTATTGGCTGTAATACGTTTTTCGCAGAGGACCTAAGTATGTGGGGCAGATTATATGGAAGAAGCAGATTCCACATGTAGGCTGGGCCCAAGCCATGTAGGGCTTTAAAAGTCATTACCAACACATTGTACTGTTCCTGGAAACTAATAGGGAGCCAGTGAAGAAATTTCAAGATTCATGTTATATGGTCACCTCTAGATTTTCTGGTGACCAATCTGGCAGCCATATGTTGGACTAATTGTAGTTTCTGAACTAGGCACAAGGGTAGCCACATCTAGAGCACATTACAGCAGTCAAATTGTGAGATTACCAACACTGCACTATAGTTTTCAGGTCCCCTGGCTCCAGGAAGTATTGCAGTTGGTGTATCAATCTAAGCTGATAACAAGCACTCCTGCCTGTCGCATCTATCTCAGTTGACATCTGAACAGACAAATCCAGGAAGTTTACTGCACTATGCTGCCTGGATCAATCCCAGAATGGTCCCAGAACGAGTGTGGAATTAGTGGGGGACACGTTTCACTGCACACAGAAGTCCCTCGCTCATTTAGTTCCATTCCAGATCCGTCCCACATCCGTTCCAGAGGAGGGGAATTTGGAGAACAGTCCAGAACAGTTCTGAGATGGAGTGGGAATGGAACAAAGGAGGAACAGAATTAGTGAAGGACTTCCTGTGTGTAATGAAATGAATCCCCCATTCGTTCCGTTCCCCTGTTGTACCATTCTGGGAATGTGCCTGAGCCCTGTGCAATAAGCTCCCAGGATCCAGCCATCCTGATTGTGGGTTTACTAAATGGATATATTGTTCTAGTGAAATATCTACACTGTCCTTGAGACCATCACTATCATCTAATTGACACTGCAGAAACAATTCACTTTGACACCTCTTTAACTGTCATGGTTACATCCTAAAGAATCCAGAAATTTGTAGTTTGTTATGGCACCAGAGCTTTCTGACAGAGAGACTGACTGCAAATATTCACACCAATATTTGTGACAGCAGTTTGTGATTGTGGCAAACAAACATAAACTAAGTACAATTTTGGAATGCACCATTAAAGGCACATTATATTCAAAGCATGGCCCAAAACAGACGGGCAAAAAGTGCCAGCTTCAGGCTGATCTGCCAATGCCAAACCTGGCTGCAAAAGGAACAGAAAAAAGTGCTTCTTACCAGCGGTCCATTCTGGACCATAGCAGCGGCTGGCCTTGGGACAGCGTCATCTGGTTGCTGCTGTCCTATGCCGCTCAGGGCTTGATCAGGGCTGGGCTAGAGGTCACTCCAAGCTGCCAGTCTGTTTGACCACAGAGTTAATAATCAGGTAAATGTGCCCTACGTAGCACTGCTTAAATGTCAACTGATATTCTGTCTTCTGTAAGGAGGGTATAAGTGAGTATAAAATGGCCATATCATAGTAAAATGGCAAAAAGTATTTGAAAGGTAATATATTTGAAGAAGAAATGAAAAACATTTCATTTCCTTAACAAACAAAAAAAAGAAATAAAATAAAGATTAAAATAAAGATTATGGGAGGGGTGAGCTCATGGTAATACCATAGTCAGCTAAAACACACTGCAAAAAATAATCCAGTTTGAGACTGCTTTAGAGGCCCTGGCTCAATGCTAGAGAATCCTGGGATTTGTAGTTTGTTGTGGCACCAGAGCTCTCTGACAGAGAAGGCTAAATGTCTCACAAAAGTAGTTTCCAGAATTCCCTAGAATTGAGCCAGGGCAGTTAAAGCAATTTCAAAATGGATTATTTCTGCAGTGTGTTTTTGCCCAGTAGTCAATTAAATGACATTGGCCTGTGATTTCATTTTTACAATTTTGTAGCTGTTTTAAATGTATTTTGGGAGGCTGAGTTTTTTAAAAAAATACAATTAAAAAATCATACCAGGTCTTTCACAAATTCTATATTTTTTATCAATTCCGTTGTTACTCAGCTTGTACTAATGGCAGATACTGATATTCCAGGGTAATTTCTTTTAGTTCTTTTTGTGTTTTACATCAGCAAATTAAATTATTTTGAAAGTCTCTTATAAGTCTTTTAACCTTTTCTCACTCTTTGAAGAATAATTCTTTGCAGGATGACTTCATTCAGTCATATATTGCAACATTAGAACATCAAAGCTAATTGTAAAAATAAAACTGTACACAATGGAGAAAATCTGAGGTCATTTTTGTATTTAACAGACCAGATTCCTATTAAACCAGCACACATTTTTAAAATGCTTTCATAACCCTCAATTTTTCAGGCTTCTGTCATCAGCAAGTTGTGGAAAATGCTTTTAATAGTCATGTAAGAAAGAAAAATCAGGCTGTACACAAATTTAAATTTAAAATTAGAGAATTTTTTATGCTAGTGAGAATGTATCGATAGGAGTTTAATCCTTTAGATTTAAATTACATTTTCTACCCTGAAATGAGATAGTTGCTTCAAATTTTCTTTTGGAAAATCTGAAATAATATTGGTTTAAGGACGGACTTTTAAAATTATAAGTCTTTTTCTCTTTCAGAATACATAGCCAGTATGCTTAGAGCCTAAAACATACTGTGTCAACTAGGAAGGAAGAAAATTGGTACAGAAGAGATACTGTATGTTCTAATTACTGAGGCAATAATACAATCAATGGGGAACTAAATCAAACACAGCTTAGAAAACTATTAAAATGTCTACTTACATTTCTGTTTAAAAAGTGGTTCAGTAATTACATTTCAATGGAATGTTGAAACAGACACCAGTGCAAAAATTGTTTCTGTTACCAAGCAGTTCAAAAATGAGAGCAAAATACCCTGCTTTTAAAATTAAATTATGAGAGAATTATGAGTATTCTCTTATAATTTAGGGAGAGCAATGCCACAGACTCTGGGATAGAAGCTCAGAAATCCATGCCCTAACCTTAAATAGGTACACTTCCATTTGGACAGAGATAGCAAGCCTATACAAAAATCAATTCTCTTGCTTGCCTAATATTCTTTCTCTTTCCTTTTTTGATACAATGGTGTCATTGTTACCCAGGCAGTATTATAGTTCAGCTTTAAAAATGAAAGTTGCGTGGCATCACTTAAAGCTTTCTCTGCAGCAGTGATGTATGACTGTACTTTGGTTGCTCTCCCTTGTGGTGTCTTTTGAATCAATTTTTAATGATCATCCTTCTGTTTGTCTGCTCTTTCTTTCTTTCTTTCTTTTTTAAAGTACTTAACAAGGGAAATTGATATATCGGGCACCTAATTTACAATTTATTACATAGTAACCCACTCCAAGAGGTCTCACCTCTAACAATATATGTTTTATGAAACTAGCATGGTGTAATGGTTGGAGCATTGGACTCCAACTCTGGAGATCAGATTAGATTCTTCACTCAGCCATGGAAACCCACTGGGTGACCTTGGGTGAGTCACATACTCTCAACCCCCCAAAAAACCCAGTGATAGGTTTACCTTAGTGTTGACATAAGTTAGAAATGATTTGAAGGCACACAAAAACAACAATAATGACATCATTTGACATATGGTGTCAGTGTCTCCTCCCCCCTCCCTCCCATCATCTTCTCTATTTCCAATCACTCTGATTACCTTTATTTTTTCCCTTTTCTTTTATTTTCAAAACTTAAATCGCATTAAGCATAACTCTATAATTGTGATATATATATATATATATATATGTGTGTGTGTGTGTGTGTGTGTGTGTGTGTGATGTCCCTTCCTAAAGGCATGCTGAGTGATGCATAAGGCATGGAGCTGGGGCTTAGGGAGAGCGTGGAAGAGAGCATGATGGCAGAAGCATCTCCAGTTGTGATGTGTGATAATGACTGCTTTTAAACCAATATGTATCCATTTTTATTAACTAGCATGATTGCAACAAAACAGCGCTTGTGTTGTAATGTCCAGAGTCAATTTGAACAACAACAACAATGGGTGTTCAAAGTAATTTTACACAGATAAAAATAATTAAAACATCAGGTTCAAACATAAAAGCATTCAAAAATACACTGACATGGTTTCTTAAAATAGTTTAAAAATCACAGAAGGTTAAAACAGCTGGAGCAGCTCCCCACAATTTTAAGGTCCAGAGGCCATACAAAAAAATAGCAGGAGCAACAAGTTTTTATTGCTTGTTGCTTCTGCCTTGCAGAGTAGTCAAATTGTCTGGCCCTCCACATCTTGTTGGATTGCAACTTCCAGTAGCCCTAGACAGTTTAGATCGTGGTTAGGAATGCTGGATGATGTAATTCAAAAAGGCCACACTTTGCTTGCTTCTGAACTAAAGTTTTTCAAATTAATGTGAAGTTGAAGGTTTTCACAGCCAGCATCTATATTTTTGTGAGTTTTTCAGGCTGTGTGTCCATGTTCTGGAAGAGTTTATTCCTGACATTTTATCAGCATGTGTGATTGACATCTTCATAGAATGCTGGCATGGAAGTGAGTGGGGTATATATACTGTGTCATCCTTGGTTGAGAGGAAGAGATTTTCATGTTAATCTGTCAGTTGGTCTGTTGGACCATGGACCATGCCAACAACTATCATATCAGAATGCGCAGGGACGCCATTGAAATCCACAAACCCTAGACAACTTAATAGAAAAGAAGAAAGCTTGAAAGCAAACAAAGTTTGGCCACCAGTCCTGAAAAACACCAAAATCAAGACTGAGCACATGCAAATGAAAACCACCCTGGTCAGGGGTTTCCTCAGCATACTAATTAAATAGACACAAATCCTCCACACATATCCTCCCATCTTGAGGCCTTGCCATTCAACAACAGACCAACACAGAGATTAACATGTAAATCACTTTCTCTCAACCAAGGGTCACACAGTATATATATACCCCATTTACTTACATGCCAACATTCTCTGAAGATGCCAGCCACACATGCTGGTGAAATATCAGGAATAAACTCTTCCAGAACATGGACACATAATCTGAAAAACCCACAATTTTTTCTTCAAATTATATTTAACAAACAGTTTAAACAAATAACAAACACCATTTAGCAATGAATTAATAAAACACTGGTTTCAGACACCAAAGTCCATGTAACAGTCTTTTAGATGCTCCCTAGCTCAAAAATAAATTGAGTTTAACTTCCTTTGGCAGAGTGTTCTACAATGAAGGTACTATTACCACTATTCTGTTACAAGTGCACACCATTCTGACCTCTTGAAGTGCCAGGACATGCGAGAGGGCCTCAGCTGGAGATCTCAAATTTTGAGTAGGCTCATATGGGCACTTGCCCAACAATCTGTATGTGAAAGGAATAACAAATTGTTCTGATAAGATCAAGGAGATCTCATTGAAGTAAACATTTTATAGCAGTGATCAGTTTCCATGTGTGTAGGGTGGGGGGTGGGGGAGGGCATAGCACAGATATTTCTCCCAAAGAAAGTAAAGTGTTTGACCTAATAGCTCGATAAATTCTTAATAGAAAAATAATCCCTTCATCATACAATTAATTTTGTTAGACAAATCTAAATAGATTTACACTTGGCCCTCAACATTTGCAGCTTTGATGTTTGCAGATTTGATTATTTGCGGTTTTCATTAATATGTTCTCTCTAGGAATATCTAAGTCCTCCAGCACAATTCTGCTGGAAATTTATTGCTGTGCAGATCCGGCCCAATGAAACATAACACAAAGATGGAGGAAAAAGGCCACAACTTTATTAACAGCTCAAACAAGCAGCATAATCATAGGGTTGGCCCAAAGCGTAAGGTCTGGATCTGGACATCAGCAACACCCCGGTTGGTTGATGTATTAGGTATAGTTGCTTGCAGCCGCAAGCATCAGGATGACATAGGTGCCAAGCTCCACCCTGTTGCGCAGTTAGGCAACTGCGCTGCTTCAACTCCAATTGCAAGGCATCCTAATCACCGGGTGTTAAAAGACTGTGGCCCCCACAATGGCCACAGCAAACCGCTCCATACCCGGGTCCGAGGACTCCCGACCCAGTGCCAGCAGGCCCTCGAAACCCCTACCCCAGATCCAGGCCTATGCTGCCGCCAACAAGAAGTTGTGACAATCAACTCCCAGGCAGGGAGGGAGGGCGGGGAGCAAACTGTGAATGGCACCGAGGAGCGCCTCACAAGGGCCTAAATAGGCCAATCAACCAATGAGGGCCCCAGAAAGAGGAGGCCCCACCTCTCCCGGAGCCCTCAGCCAATCAGGTGGACTGGCAGGCCCAAGAGGGCCAATCAGGCCACTCGGAGTTCCCGCTCTCCCGGTAGCCAATCAGAGGCAAGCCTGCTCTTGCCTCTGTTGCCGGGAGGAAAACTGGCCATGTGGGGAGGCCGAGCCTCCTCGCACAGCAACAGCGCCATCCTGGTGAGTCGGGCGGCGCCATCTATTGAGTTCTGCTGGAGAACCTAGAAGTTCCATAGAGTTACACTGGAGGACATGGAGATTTCTAGAAAGATGTTCTTCTAGGTAAAAAGAATAGTGGGTTGTTTTTGTGGTTTCCCCACATTCCTGGGGGTCCTTCACCCCTAACCCCAGAGAATGTGGAGGGACCAGTGTACAGATTTAAATAAATAGATGTAAATATGTATAAATAAATTTATCTAGGAAAAAGTTAGTTAACTGTGGTCAACTGAACTTTGATGAGATTGCAACCATTGTGCAATCTGATTTTCTGAAGAAGACTATCACAGTGTTTGGTGGCATCCTAGCAGATTTTATAGTTCACATATTTTATTACAAGGAGACTCTATCCTCCACATTATTAAGCATATCACTTATAGTTAAGAAATCAAAATGATTTCCCTACAAGATGCATTTAAATAACTGAAATTGGACCTGAAAACATATCTTTGAGACAGCATGTGTGTGCATACACACATACACACATACACATTTTTTGAAAAACAAATGTCTGACATATTAATGGCACTTCAAATCTGATAAGCAAATTACACAGTTTCCAAAGCTTATATGAAAATAGCATTTATGTCTGTACTTGCCTATAGATAGCATTGTGTCACCAAAACCTGCCTATATATTTACAAGAAATTATTTTACTTTGCATATTGCAACTGCCAAATCCTGAAACAGTTGAACTGGAAATATTTGTTCTCCCCAGGAGTTACTTCAGTTATGTTGGTGTAATATCATGCTGAGATTTATATGAAAATGGATGTTTACTTCTAATAAGGTGGCCATGTGTTTAGGAGTTATGCTGTAGTTTAGGAGTTACACTGTAATAAAGTGTCACAAATAATTATTGTTCCAAACAAATTCAACCTTGCAGTCAGCTCTTATGTTTAAATTGTGAAGTAAATTGTAACCATCCCTGTAAGACCTGTATTTTTAAAATATTTAAAATTGCAATTAAAGGAGAGTTGAACTGTGCAGTCATTGTCATTCATTCAGTAAATGTAACCGAGCTTTTGGATTTATGTGCCGCCATGGGTATTTGCATGTCCTGAAGATCTACTATTACGTTGTATGTGTTAATAATTAGTGTCTGGGAATTTATCCCTTGTTTGGCTCTAGGTGAATGAATATATTAATCTACTCACCATTAAATTCAAGTGAACCCTTGATGCTGACATTAATTTTTATCACCCAATTCTAATGCTACCTGTACCAAGGAATAAATGTTGAGGGGAGATTGTAATTCTTGTGCCAGCACTTCCAAAGTCATACATTATGGTAAGCTTTGCACTTCACACTATTGTAGTGGCTGGAAGGGTAGACAGGATTGTTTGATTAATAATTGAGCCCTGTCCCATCTGTAACACATCTGTATGGAATGAGTGCTTTCTCCCCAAAGTTTTAGTTGATGTGTAAAATTAATGAAGGTAAAATTTATTGTTTGAAGCAAATACAGCTCAGTTCTGTGGCATTTGAAAATGTAGTATAAGATTATATATGTGTATATATATTTGTTGTTGTTGTGTTCATTAAAGACATTTCTGACATGGTGACTCTAAGGCCCAGAGTTTTCTTGGCAAGATTTGTTCAGAGGGGATTTGCCTTTGCTTTTCTCTGAGGCTGAGAGTGTGTGACTTGCCCATGGTCACCCAGTGGGTTTCCATGGCCAAGCGGGAATTTAAAACCTGGTCTCCAGAGTTTCCACTACTCAGACCACTATACTTTTGCCTCTTCTGCCTATACAGTATGTTAGAGAAGGATGTTGTCATTGTTATTTGATGTCAAGTCAAGTTCAACTAATAAGAGATCTCCAAGAGTCCCAATCAGCAATTGCCCTACATAGAGATTGAATATCAAGGACTGTGACATTCTTGATTGATCCTACTACCTTCTACTTTACTAAGCATTATCATTTTTTCTATGAGTCACATCATATCATGACACGTGCAAAGTAAGACAGTCTTACTTTTTGACATCTTGGCTTCTAGTGAGAATTCAGGCCCGTTTATTCTAGAATCCATCCATTTGTGTTTATAGCTGTCCATGGTATCTGTAGAACTCTCCTCTAGAACCACATTTCTAATGAATTGATTTTCTTTCTGTCAACTTTCTTCACTGTCCAGATTTCAGAACCACAGAAGGTTGTGCAGAGTGGAATTATAGTACCATGTTGCTAAAAACCCTTTGTTGTCTTTATTGCGAGGAAAAAAATCCAGATTATTTTCTCTTTGTATAGCATATTTAGACTTATTCCTCTACAGGAAACTTTAATCCTTTGACTACTGCATCAGAGAGCTGCTGTGAACCTCATCTTGGAAGAAAAATGGGATATTGAATGAATGAATGAATGAATATATATTTCTAGCAAAGAATTGTAACTGCATCATCAACCAAACTAAAAATCCCAGGATTCCATGGGAGTGAAGCCATGACAGTTAATATGGTATCAGAGTGCTATAGGAATGTAGTGTTGGTATCAGAGTGCTACAGTAATGTTGTAAAGTTTCAGGGACAGAGCGTTCACTGCTTTGCTGCCTAATACGTTTTTGCTGAAAATTGCCAGATCTGAACCAGGATGTTTTAGCTCCAAATCATGTGTTCAGTCCTGATGTCTAGCCATTTTCCCTGCAGTTCCATTTGTTCCATTCATTAATTCTTATAATTTCAGTGTTTGCAGATGTGCCTGGAAATATGTGTGTGTGTGCGTGCTTTTTTCAGGCATGGGACCAACACATGCTTATATGCCATTCAGCCATTCATTTTTAAACTACACAAAAGACAATGTGGATGCTATCTTTCATACATACCCTTTTATATTTATAGGTGTAAATTCATATTTAAAGATTTTTCCATTTTATGTCTAGATTAATTTTTCAGTTGATGTGCTGCATTTTTGTGCTGCTATTATTTTCATCCTGTGGGAATTAAACAAATTTGATACAATTTATTATTCTTCACCTATCATGAAATTATGAATTGGCATGCAGGCTTGCCCGTGTTATTTCCAAACTCTTTCTGTGCATCACTAATGACCCACATTAAGCTGAGAGCTTCAGGCAGGTTTAAACTAGGTTAGCCCTCACTTGACTAATTTTGGAGGCATTTGCAGTTTTACTAACAGATAACTAGAACATTTGGCTTTTTTCATTATCCTTTCATGCTGGGACTATATGGGCAAATTGTTATGGCTTATAAATGAGACAGGGGGAGAGAGGGAGGAAGAGCAATGTGTTCTTCAAGAGGCTGATTCACTAAGAGTTGATGCAGTGAGTGATGGCTTTTCTTCTGAGTTCGCTGGTCTGAAGTTCTTGTTTTGTTCTTTATTGTTAACTGGATTTTTATCTTATATAGGTGCTCTATCACCACCACCATCACCTCCTCCTCCTCCTCTACATCATCTATTTATATTACAGAATTCATCAGTGGTGTCACAGGGGTTTCTGCACCATGTGACACCCCAGAAGAAGGGTCACACCTGGTTCAATCCTCCTCCCCTTTTGGTGTAGGAGGGACAAACACTTGTCCTTCCCAGCTCCTCTGTTGCTGGAGTTCCTCACTAGGGAGGAAGCCTGGTGTTGGAGCAGGAGGAGGGGCAAACTCACATCCTTCCCAGGTGACACCCTCCGCACTGGGTGACACCCTAGCTAGTGATGTCACTGCCACTGATGCACATGGTACTTTACAAGTGAAAACGATGGCTCCTGCCAAAGGTATACAATCAAAAATATACATTTACACACACAGAGAAAAGGAGTGAATAATAAAACTATAAAACTATACAAGGAACATATAAAACAAATTACTCAGATACAGTACAAAAATAAAATATAATATAAAGCAAACTGACAAATATATATAATCAAAATAAACAAGATTACAAATCAATATTCCTTTAAATTCCAAAAGCAATTTTAATCCTCTCTCTGTGTACATAGAAGCAATCTTGCTTTCTTCCTGTTTAAAAAAAGAAGTTTAGATGCATATTTGGGAAACAAAGATAAACAAACAAAGATAGTATTTAAATCTGCATTCAGTAGAATTGAACTTCACTTGTGACAATGTGAAGGAAACAGTTTTTTGAAATCCCATTTTGCAGCCATGTGAAACCTGGTTAACATCTGTTGGATGAGAAACAATGAGGAGATATTTACATTTCTTTGAATAAAATTTTGAGACTTGGCATTTTTTTTCATTGATGTATTTAGATGGCATACTTTTGTCTAGCTTGTGCTGACATTGGTTAAATGTTATTCATTTTCATGTACTATATGAGCAATATGCAGTTATTTATGCAAAATCGGTCTAATTTAAAACCAGTGTTGTTCCCTTGATTCCTGTCTGTGTCTCCCACTCCTCATTCAGTTTTCTTTCTCAGATAGTAGCAAGGGTTGACAGCAAGCTCTGCATGATTTTCAGACTTGCATTTAAGCATTTTCCAATTTTGCTGACATAACTTATCAATAAAGTTGGCCAGTGGAACAAAATCAGTAGCATTTTTTCACACACACATATAAAATAACAACTCATTCATAGAGGGGAAAAAGGTATATTTCCTTCACAGATGTAATAAAGGAGGCTGTAGTGTCTAGACCTAGCAAATGTCTGACAGGTTAAAGTCTTATTCCTCTGGTGGCATGGAAGTACTGCTGTTAAAGCTCAAAGTGGCTTGGGATCATGTAACAAGCAGGTATTTATGGGATTTATTCCATAATGTCTATACATACATTTTAAACTATCCTAACCTTTCCCAATTATTGTAGCTTGTCAAATTGTTTAGCATGTTTTTTAATATATTTATTTTTATCTTAAGGTATTTAAACTGCTTAAATCAATTTTAATGGTACAATTTAATGAGATCTCATGATATGGGGTGGTATCGATATATTTGAATAAATCCTGTTCCTATGCTGGATCAAAACAATGACTGTGCTGCAATACATTGTGTTTAGTAACTGAATTTTCCCCCCACTGTCCAAACAAGTGGTCGCAGAGAGCATACATTTCTTCTTAGCACTTGAATTTCCATTTGTGGAAATTCTCTGTATGTTGTCAGAGGCTGAGAAGTATAGCCCCTGATAATATATAGAGAATTTCCACAAATGGAAGATGGTTCTCATTGCTGCCACTTTGGCAAAAGTGAGCTTCTTGGAGAAGAGATTTGAAAGGTTGTCAGTACACCAAATGTTTTAGTATCCTAGGAGTGTATTCAGAGCTTTATCGTGTGAGAAGCAGCTTTTACTACTCTCCAGGTTATTCTTCTCCAAGCCAAATGTTTCCTGGGGTTGTAGATGTCATAGGAAAATTACCCAAATTCTTAGTAATTTTTGGTAATTATCAAACTCTTCTCCTTAGCCCAGTACCATCACTTTTCCTGATCCTTGGTGAGTGGAATGACATTGTTTGCACACCACCTCAGTTAATGGAGAGAGAAAAAGTGAGATACAAGGTAGAAGGCAGTAGGCAAAAAGAAGACAAAAAAGTATTCAAAATTCTCATCTTGCTCCGAGGTGGCCTCCCTGAGAATCAAACTATGTGAACTATGTGAACACTATTTTCACACAAATGTGAAAATAATCTGGGATAAACCCAGGTTAAGTCTTTGTTGTTCACATACATCCTAAATTCACTTGATTAAGTTTTTTTGGGGGGGAGGGGCCTGCCAAAACCCCCCACTTATCCCAGAATAATCAGTACCACCACCAACACCACCCCGTTTTTTAAAAAAGATTTAAACCATCGGCAGTGTGAATAACAATCTGAATAAACTTGGTATTTAACTCTGCATGCCCAACTATGTCTTTCCCCTCCAAGGAAGGGAGAAGAGGATTCTCCCTCTTTAATTTCCCCCCTTTGCCCACCATCTCTTGGCAGCCAGATGCTCCAGGGAGCAGTAGGAGACATTCTACAATACAGCACTGCACTCTTACAACATTGCTATTCCACTAAATGCTTTGGCTGCCTCCTTTTGAATTCTGGGATCTTCATTTTAAGAAGGGGGCATTTAGAATTCTCAGCCAGAAAACCTTAGGCCTCACTGGACTACAAGCAACAGGAGGCAGCCAGAGCAGTAAAAGTGGAATAGTAGCACTAGCAGAGAGTAGTGCAGTAATGTGGACAGGGGGACAGTTTCTCCCAGAGGCCACTGGCACACTTGGGGGGAGGCACAAGGTTGGCAGACATAGATGCAAAGAGATGAAATTCACACTATGTGAACTATGTGAACACTATTTTCACACAAATGTGAAAATAATCCAGGATAAATCTGGGTTAATTCTTTGTTGTTCCCATGCACCCTAAATCCACTCAATTCAGGGGTTTTTTTTGGCGGGGGGGGGGGGGGGGGGGCTGCCAGAAAAACCACTTATCCCAGGATAATCAGTACTATAGGAGTGTAGTGCAGTAATGTTGTATGAAGATAGCAAGGACAGATGGTGAGGTGAGTGAGATAACATAACAAACAGAAACACTATTGCTCAATTTCCTGGGGAAATTCTATAAAATTACACTAAATAATGTCTACCCCTCAAGTACTTTATATTTGTTTTAAAACTTAAAAAAAAACTTAATGGAAATAAATAGTATCAACATATTAGTTCCAATCTCTGAGTATGTTTGGCTTAGCAATGGGTTATATATCTTACCAACACATTGATTGCAATCTCTGAATATGTCTGACTCACCTAGACAAAGCTATAGTGTGTGCACAAGCATAATGCATGCGGACTCTCCTTGCATTTAAAGATGTAGGTTGTGATGAATCATTGCTAGAAGAAAGTCTAACAATTTGTCCTAAGTTAAGCTTACCCATGAAAGGCAAAGAAGGAATATAGCTTTTACTCTTCTGCAGTGTGACACCGCTAACATTGAAAAAGAAAGGGAAATGATAACTTTATTGTGGTTCAAATTAGCAAAAATCTTTTATCATTTTTTTCAAGAGAACTCTGCATAATTAAATAATATTTTTGCCATGTGTGTCTGTGCAATTATGCAGATCCCTCATGAAAATGTTGATACATTGTTGCTAATTTGAACCACAACAATGGATTTTTACCACTTGTTATTTGATTTTGTACCTGAGATACAGTTGGCTTTCGGTATCCATGGATTGTCATCTATGGAGCCAAGCATCCATCGATGGGAAGCCCACATTGTCTCCCATAGCAGCATGTGCATGCCACCGCACTACCATTAGCGACAGCCCCCATTGTCCTGTGGAGGTGCATGCATTTGGCCATGCCACCATTAAGTTCCATTGTTCCCAGTAGAGGTGCACAAAGGGGGCTGTCTCTAAAGGTGGCGCAGCCACATGCATATGCCACCATTAGGGGCAATGCAGGTTTGAACATCCATGGATTTTGGTATCCTCGGGGGGGGGGGGGCAGAACAGATCCCCATGGATATCAAGGGCCTACTGTATTTGATCAAAAATAATAAATAAAATCATATTCTAATCCTGTTTTGTCACTGAATTCTTCCTAGAGAGGACTGTGCATACTTTTGCATTAGTCCTTTTCAGAGGCGGACCTCAAACTTTATGTTCAGTAAGGTTAAAACTACTGAAAAAGTAGTGTGTTATAAACAATATAAAATGAAGATTTCAATACTAAGCACTGTCTTACTAAGATGTAAACTGCAATGAATACCCAGCAGATTAATTCTGATACCTTTCTTGAAGGATTGTGCTGTAAATATATATAGCTCCTCCAAGAGTAATACATTTAAAACATATGTATCCTGTTCATATGTTTTCATTTCATTTAGATGGAAAGCCCATTTGATGTTGTGTTTGGTCTGGTAGAGATGGCAAGAAATCCAAATAAAATATCAAAATGATTATGGTAGAAGACCAGGATTGGAGGATAAACAAGTCATATTTGTAACAGTGGAAACTGAAAGAGACTGATTATGTTTTCCCACATGAAACATAAAGCACTTCCTGATGTAATGGATTTATGACATCAATGTAAAATTGATACTATCCAGAATGCTCATTTCCATTACAAATCCCTCTTCTAAATTAACAATCATTTAAACATTCACATAGATAATGAACAGAAGACTAAAAGCTAATTTATGCTTCATGTTCAAATGATTTAGAGGGATAATTCCTAAGCATCATAAACCCTCAGCAGATATTCATGTGCAGATGGGTAAATCTTAATCCCTAGGTGGAGGCATCTGTATTAATTACTCCTTGGTGTAATTAGTTATCTGTCTTGAAAGGAACTCTCCATATGTATGTGTGTGCATTTGTTCAAGTACCTATGGAGTCCCAACAGTTTACATCACTAGATGCATATGACCTTCAGACTCATGCTAATCATGCGCCATTATCTACAGGAAAGGGGTGAGCCCACTCATGCATTAGAAACCCATTCCTATGCTCACCCAAATGCCTGAAAATGTCTAGCCTTATTGGAATAACAATTTTAAAAAGCCAGTGGCTCACTGCATTGGGGCTGATAGCCTGAAACAGACATCATGAGAGTGACAAGAACTTCTGATGGAATGAAGTGAGCAAAGTCTAGGTTCAGGTGGGGAAAAAAGATGATCTATTAGAGTCCATATGTCAAAAAGTCTGAAGATTAAGTGACAAAGCAATACAGGAGATCCATTTTTAAGACAAATCTTTTAGACAAAATGAAAATTTTCTTTCATTTTCTACTTTATTCTTACTCTAGTTGCAAAGTTTAGAGCTTTGTGGTTATATTCAGCAGTATGATGAAGTGAAAGCCACAGTCATCTTACTACTACTTCCCTTCCCTTTTATCTTAAATGAAATAATAATAATAATAATAATAATAATAATAATAATAATAATTTTAAAGTTGAGTTTAAAGTTAAAGTTGAGAGCCACTGCCCATTAGCTACCAAGATTGTACTTCCTTGGTGGTCATTATGTCAAAACTTTAGAAGTGCAGATCCAATGGTAAAGCAAAATCCTCATAGTGTTAATTGGTGCTGAGGACAACAAATAGATATTTTGAAATTCCTTTTTAAAGATTGGAAAATGGATGTGTCAATCACCACAATGCAATATTTCCTCAAGTTGTCCTTTCTTTCTTTATGGTATCAAAGTTTCAGCTGTTAGTCTACCACCTGTTTGCAAAGGACATCATTACTCCAGAGTGCAATGCTAATTGCATTTCACTGCTTGAAAGGTCATTCCTTATGAAAAGCTAGGGTTCTGTGGCTGTTTAAATTGACAAGGTGATATACAGCATAAGGGAACAAGCAAGCACAAACTGTGAGCTACTGTTCATTCTTCTCTTCCTGGAGGCCCGTGGCTTGTGAAGGTTACTTGTGGCAGGCTTTTTAAAGAACAAAGGCCTGGTAAGTGAGGAAGAACATGAAGTCTGAGAATATATCCAAATAAAGAGCAGTAATTTCAGGCTAGGAAAACACAGGCATCCTTGTTTATCTGAAGATGATATTCCTCTGGCTTATATGCCATTACATATACATCCATTTACAAGTGACTGGTGAGGAACCATTTAATTTTTTTGTGTGTGTGCTTTCGAGTGGTTTCCAATTTCCAAGCCAGACCTATTATGGAATTTACTTGGAATTTGCTGAGCCGTAGTCCAGTAGTCAAATCACTACAAGCTGCCTTTCAACATCTGATTACAGTAAATGAATTTATACAGTAACTTCTTCAAGTATACATACAGAGAGAGAGGGAGGTAGAGATTTTGTTGCAATCTGGATCTGAAGTGGATTTAATTAGCATTTGCACTTGGTGTACGCAAGATACTCAACTCTGTGAAGATGAAAAATATTTTTATTGTGACACAGAAGTTAAGTAAATGAAATATTCTGGCACTTGCTGGTTGTTCAAGTATTCATTTTGTGTAGAATCCTAGTGGTTCCTTGTGCTGATGGAAGAAGCTTATCAGAAGATATCAGTGAAGTGAGTCCCACCTCCAGTTGCTGGATCAAGAGAAGTATAGTGTCTAGACCAGGGGTGCCCAACCTGTGGCCCTCCAGATGTTTTGGACTTATCTCCCAGAAGCCTCAGCCAATCACCACCTACATGCAAATTTCCTTTCTACCTCAGGATTCTACAGTCAATCTGAATAGACTTCTAGAGCCCCACAAGGGTCCCTCCCTCCTCTTTGCCTCTCAGCCAATCACCGTCCACATGCAAATTTCCTTCCTACCTCATAATACCCTGTCAGCTTGGCCAATGTTCTGGGATTCTGGGAGCTGAAGTCAAAACATCTGGAGGGCTACTGGTTGGGCACCCCTGGTCTAATTCAAGGAACGTAAGTAATAGTGCCACTCTATTCTGCTTTGGTCAGGCCCCACCTGGAATACTGTGTCCAGTTCTGGGCACCACAATTCAAAAAAGATGTGGAGAAACTGGAGCAGGTCCAAAGGAGGGTGACTAAAATGGTGAAGGGTCTGGAAACCATGCCCTATGAGGAACACCTTAGGGAGCTGGGGGTGTTTAGCCTGGGGAAGAGAAGGTTAAGAGGTGATATGATAGCCCTGTTCAAATATTTGAGGGGATATCATGTTGAGGAGGGAGCAAGCTTGTTTTCTGCTGCTCCAGAGACTAGGACCCAGAACAATGGATGCAAGCTCCAGGAAAAGAGATTCCACCTCAACGTTAGGAGGAACTGCCTGACAGTAAGGGTTTTTTCGACAATAGAACACACTCCTTCAGAGTGTTGTGGAGTCTCCTTCCTTGGAGGTCTTTAAACAGAGGCTGGATGGCCATCTGTCAGGGATGCTTTGATGGAGAATTCCTGCATGGCAGGGGGTTAGACTGAATGGCCCTTGTGCTCTCTTTCAAACCTACAGTTCTTTGATTCTATGACACTTCTCCTAGTCATCCTCCTCCCCAACAGTCCTATGTGCCACTCAAAACTCTACTCTAGTTGGTTTCCTAGTCCTCCAGAACAGATAGGATGGAACAACATCCTTGTTCCAACATTGTCAGAGCCATTGTCAGAGTTCCTGATCTCTTTGTCATACCTCAGGCTTTTGGTATTTGTAAAGATGTTAGTTTAGCCTTCTCCAGAGGCTGATGATAATTCCAGGCACATCTATATTGAAGGGAGACCATTATACATCTACCTAGGTTTTTTGTTTATCATTGTTTATAGACCATAGTCATGATAGACGATGTGGACGATGGGAATCAAATTTGGATGTGGTATAGTAATTGAATCCTTGCTGATTCACTGTGTGCCTGAGTTAAGAATGGGTTACCCAGGTTGCCATCACTTTCCTCTTCTATGTGAAACTGAAGAATCAAGGAGGAAGAATGCTTGCAACGAAGCTGTTCAAGAGCTCTACTCAGTGAGGAGACACACTCAAAGGAGTGAGAAACATCATTTTATGTATTCTGTTAGAGTGACTTCATCATATTTAAGTTTGCTAGGTTTATAATTGGTGCTCTTAATTACTGCTCCTGCATTTTTTGTGTCATTTTTAAGTCCCTCACTGAGATGATGATTGATGGAGTGTTTTTAGTGAGTAATTCTGTTTCTTACATTTTTGTATCTTGACATCTTATTGTTTTATGCCACCTTGAGGGCCCTTGAGGCATATCAAATTTAAATAATATTTTGCTTTGGTTCTTTCCCTTACAAATATCTAATTTTCACTTCATTTACAACTAGATATAGTTTTTCTGTACTTTTGTTACCCTAAGGTTAAAACGCTTTTTGATGTCTCATTAACTACCAGTGATGTTTCCATTTTTAACACACTGCACTTCTGATTCAATTAGCACAGTTCCAATGTATTTTCTTTGCAAGTGCATCATTTAATTAACAGTGATAGATACTTCCTATGACACATGTCCTGAAAGTACCAAAGATGGAATTTCCATACTTTAAAATAAATATTAATTTAATTAAATGCTATTAAATATTCAGTTTATATTATATATACTATATGCTATGAGTCAAGATCTTTCTGTAGCATGGCTGAATTTGGAACTGCAAAGGATGTAAAGATCATAAGATATGACTATATCCATGCAGATAGAAAATGAGGGAACCACCCTCATTAATGAGCAGGAAGAAATGAGGGAAGAGGGAGACTGACTGAGAGTATTGTTACAAGGGAAGCATCACACTAGTGATGAAAAACTGAAAGATCTGTGCAGGAGTCATTATTTCTTTTCCAATTTTTTTTCAAATCTGACTTTAAGAAAAATTCAAAAACTAGAACAACATGTTCATTAAGACCATATTATAGGTTAAGTTTCATTAAATCAAGAACTATGTGAATAGTTATTTTTAAATTATGAAATTAAATTATGAATTTTTGACAAAACTTTTTATTCTTTAATGATTCTTGGATACACTTCCTTTGGACCTCTGATTTGTTAATTTAATCTGTCTGTTTGATATAGTTCTTAAAATGTTTCCATTCAAAAAAATGTTGGGCTGTGTGTGTGTGTGTGTGTGTGTGTATGTGTGTGTAGTTTTATATCTTCGCTGTTCAATGTCATCCTTGGTTTGTTTCCAGCTTTTGATGTCAATAAATCTCCTCCTCCTCCTCCTCCTCCTCCTCCTCCTCCTCCTCCTCCTCCTCCTCTTCCTCCTGCTCCTATCTCTCTTTGACACAAACAGACTGAGAATTATTGTCTTGTCTTGTAAATAGCTAATGTTAGCTTTCATATTTTGGTTTTCTTCATTTGGATATGAATTTTCATGTTTAAAATGAAGCCTGTTGCCCTTTATGGATTCCTTAACTCTGCAAGACAACCTTGCTGGCATCCTGTGAGACTTATAATCAGCCATAAACAACCTTTCCAAGAATTCTGGGAACTGTAGTTTTGTGAGACACTTAGCCTTCTCTGACAGAGAGCCCTGGTACTACAATATACTACACTTCCCAAATTTTCCTAGCACTGAGCTGGGGCAGTTAAAGCACTCTCAAATTGGATAATTTTTGCAGTGTGTTTTGGACCCAAGTTGACCTTCCTGAATTTCAGGTTTCTTTCTCTCCCTCATTTATTAAAAGGTTTTTGTTTTGAAATAAAATTGATTATGTTGGATTTTGGGCAACTTTCTCCTTATACATATATTGCTTTTTACTCCATTATAGTAATGATTTCTAGGTAGTTCCAACTGTACTAAGACTAGATCCCGAGTACTCAGCTTGATTAAAACACGGATTGCCTAGATAATGAGCTTTATGTCTGGCTTTTCTAATATCTTGTCATTAAAGATTATCTCTGGTATGATCGGAACCTATGTTTATGCAGTTAGTAAGGGAAAATTAAAAATAATCCTTGCTACATTTCCCCTCTTTAGCTATGTTTCCAATTTTTCTCTCACTCATGTTCACTGTCTAAATTGTATGTATGTATATTCACTCACAAATTACTCAGATCAAAAATAAGCATAAAGCTAAAGAAAAAAACAAAACCAGTCATCATTCCAAAATACAATCTAAACAATATCTCCACTGAATTCGTAGACAATGTAAGAAACCGATTTGCACTAGTAAGCATAATAGACTGAGAACCAGAAGAGAATTGGTCTGAAGCCAAGGACATAATAAAAGAGGAATGCAAACAGACACTTTAAGTAAGCAAAAAGAAAGAGAAGAAACCATGAATGACAGATAAAACATTATGAGCAATAAAGGAAAGAAGAGAAACAAAACAAAAAGGAGATAGGAACAAGCTAAGAACCATGAATGCAACAGTACAATGGCTAGTGCATAAAGATAAAGAAATTTACTACAATTACCAGTGCAGAGAAATTGAAGACAACAACAAAAAGGGAAGAATTAGAGACCTATTCCACAAAATCAGGAAAACCAAAAGAAAGTTCAAATCAAGAACTGAGATGCTCTATGAAAATAAAATAACACAATTCAAGACCAAGAAGGAATAAAAAGACATTGGATGCAATACACAAAACAGCTATATAAAAGAGATGACAAAATTAAGGACACATGGAATGTAGAAACATATGAAGATGGAATCCCCATATGGAAGCTGCAAGAAAAGAAATGTCGAAAAACAAGTCACCAGGAACATATAGTATTCCAATGAGCTGTTGTAATCCACACTGACAGAGTCAACTATAGTGCTAACTAACATATGTCAACAGATATGGAAAACAAAATGATGGCCAACAGACTGGAAACGATCAATATACATCCCCATCCACAAAAAAGACACACAAAAGACTGCAGCAACTGTAGGACCATAGCACTAATATCCCATGAAAGCAAAATTATTCTCAGAATTCTACAACATAGACTCCAACCATACATGGAAAAAGAAATATCAAAGGTCCAAGCAGAGTGCAGGAAAGGAAGAGGCATAAGGGACCACATTGCAATCATATGATGGCTAATGGAGTACATCAGGGAATTTCAAAGGAAAATCAGCATATACTTTATAGACTACCCCAAAGCCTTTGACCGCATAGATCATGAAAGGCTATAGAACGCTCTTAAAGACATATGAGTGCCAACACATCTGATAGTCTTGATGAGGAATATGTACTCAGGACAAGAGGCTACTGTAAGAACAGAACATGGAGAAACAGAATAGTTCCCAACTGGCAAAGGGGTCAGACAAGGCTGTATCTTATCGCCCTATTTGTTCAATTTATATGCAGAACATATTGTAAGAAAAGCAGGCTTGAACACAGAAGGAGTAGTGAAAATAGTAATTTGGATACATCATGAGAAGGCATGAATCACTGAAAAAAACAATAATGCTAGGAAATGAATGTAGAGTGAAGTAGAAAGAGGGGAAGACCACATGCTAGCTGGATGGACTCTATTAAAGTAAGTAAGATTTTGCAGGAGTTGGGCAGAGTAGTGGAGAACGAGGGGTCTTGGAGATATCAGCAGGGTCACTTAACAACAACAACAATTACTTTTAGAGCCCAATGTACCCACCCATGTTTATTTTGTTGCAAAATATTTATTTTGTTATTCTTTATGATCTGACACATTGGCAACATCTACAATGTTTCCTTGTCATTTAGCTATTCTGAGATAAACATATCCCACTTATTGTTTCCTTATCCCACCAAGTTTCTTGTATGTCTAGGTTCTCTCTTAATACCAAGCTCTGCATTTCACCAGTTTTGACTTGAAGAATTTTTGTATTAGCATATTAACTCCTATCAATTGTAAGATAGCTCTCTCATTCGTAGGGTCATCAAAAATCAGTAACAACAAACCTATCAGTTTTAAAGATCTCCAGATCCTCTTTGGTGTACATTTTTCCCTAGCTTTCTTAACTTTCATTAAATGACTATCAAACATTTTGTTTTTAGTGCCTAGAGCAACAATCGTCCAAATTTCCTAAGGATCAGGAATGTTATACCCTCCCTGAGTTCTAGTTGTATCACAGTAGTTGCTTTAAGTCCTTGTTTTGGGAGCAAAGCAGGAAATAAATCAGTCAATAATGTCTAAATTTGATCCTCCACACCTAGAATCATAGAATCATAGAATCATAGAGTTGGAAGAGACCACAAGGGCCATCCAGTCCAACCCCCTGCCATGCAGGAACTCCAAATCAAAGCATCCCCAACAGGTGGCCATCCAGCCTCTACTTAAAGACCTCTAAGGAAGGAGAACTCCACCACCCTCTGAGTGAGTGTGTTCTACTGTCGAACAGCCCTTACTGTCAGGAAGTTCCTCCTAATGCTGTGGTGGAATCTCTTTTCCTGCAATTTGTATCCATTGTTCCGCATCCTAGTCTCTGGAGCAGCAGATAACAAGCTTTCTCCCTCCTCAATATGACATCCCTTCAAATATTTAAACAGGGCTATCATATCACATCTTAACCTTCTCTTCTCCAGGCTAAACATTCCCAGCTCCCTAAGTCGTTCCTCATAGGGCATGGTTTCCAGACCCTTCACCATCTTAGTTGCCCTCCTTTGGACATGCTCCAGTTTCTCCACATCTTTTTTGAATTGTGGTGCCCAGAACTGGACACAGTATTCCAGGTGGGGCCTGACCAAAGCAGAATAGAGTGGCACTATTACTTCCCTTGATCTAGACACTATACTTCTATTGATGCAGCCTAAAATTGCATTGGCCTTTTTAGCTGCCGCATCGCACTGTAGACTCATGTTCAGCTTATGGTCTACTTGGACTCCTAGATCCCTTTCACATGTGGTCTCATTCAGCCAGGTGTCCCCCATTTCATTTTTCCTCACTAAGTGCAGAACTTTACATTTCTCTGCATTGAATTTCATCTTGTTAGCATTGGCTCAGCTATCTAGTCTATTCAGGTCATTTTGAATTTTGATCCTGTCCTCTGGGGTATTAGCTACTCCTCCTAGTTTAGTGTCATCTGCAAATTTGATAAGTATGCCCCCAATTCTGTCATCCAAATCATTAATAAAGATGTTGAATAGCACTGAGCCTAGGACAGAACCCTGTGTGACCCCACTGGTCACTTCTCTCCAGGATGAAAAGGAGCCATTGTTGAGCACCCTTTGAGTTCGGCCAGTCAACCAATTACAAATCTATGTAACAGTTAACAGTCTATCCCACATTTTGCAAGCTTGTTTGCAAGAATTCATGGGGAACCTTGTCAAAGGCCTTACTGAAATTGAGGTATACTATATCCACAGCATTCCCTTCATCTACCAAGCTGGTAATTTTATCAAAAAAAGAGATCAGGTTCGTTTGGCATTACTTGTTTCTTTGAAACCCATGTTGACTTTTTGTGATTATGGCATTGGCCTCTAAATGTTCACAGACTCTCTGCTTAATGATCTGCTCTAGAATCTTTCCTGGAATTGATGTCAGACTAACTGGACGATAATTGTTGGGATCCTCTTTTTTCCCCTTTTTGAAGATTGGGACAATGTTTGCCCTCCTCCAGTCTGCTGGGACTTCTACTGTTCTCCAGGAGTTCTCAAAGATTATTGCCAGTGGTTCTGAAAACAGAAAATCTGTTTTCATTTTCAGTACAATCTGCTTATTTTACAGTTGAGTACAAGACTATATTTTTAATGGGACAATTTGTCCCCAGAACATCTTCCCTGCATTGCAACACTACAGAGCTACCTTTCTAATTTCTACCTTTCCATTCCATCTGCCATAGCCAAGGCCTCAGAGGGAGAGAAGAACCACTAGACTTGACCCCCTTCCCTGCTGCCACTCCCTTTCTCCTTTTGTGTCATTTTTTTTTCATTTGTAAACGTGAGAGCAGGGAACTGTCTAATTAACTATTTGAATGCTGCTCAGAGAGCATACGGAGCTAGTTGGGTATAAAATAAATAAAGATTCTGGGTGCCCCCTCTTATCTGCAAATCTAGATGGACTTCCAAGAAATGGCGCCTCCAGCCCTCGATGGGCAGGTGCAGTTGCTGCAAGATCTTCAGCCCCAAGATAGCCGTTGGGTCCTTTTCCTGCCGGCGGGAAGCCTGAGCGTTCGTGGGCTTCCCACCGGTGTGAAGAGCCATTGGCACGTGCTCCTCTGCACATGCTCGCCCAGCTCCCGGGCTTCCGGGAGGTTTGGGCAGGCGCCGCGGGGATTGGGCGCCTTTTCCAGCCTTCTCCCCTCATTGGCTGGATAGCCAGGAGAGGAGGGGCTCGCTATAGGCCTTCATGTTCGGAGGCCTATTTAAAGGGCGGCACGGCGGTCCTCCACGCCTTTTTCCTTGTTGCTCAGCTCCCCACCTTCCCTCCCTGGGACTGGTGTTGCTTATCAAAACTTTTTTTTTTGGAGCGGCAGCACAGGTTTTGGATCTGGTGGGCTTTTTTCCAGGGCTTGGTAGCACTGGATCGGGAGTCCTTTGGACCTGGGAAACATCAGGTGTGATGTGGCCAACTGTTGGTCACATGGAGTGTATACCGGTGATGAGAGGCCTTCCTCTGGTAGCTGTGCAATTGCGTAAGGGTGTGGTGTTGCCTCAAATCATCCCGATGCTTGGCATACATGCATCCTCACATTAGGCCAACCTCAGTGTTGGTGATGTGCAGATCCAGACCTCATGCTTATGGGCCAACCCTACCTTGTTTTGCTGTTAATAAAGTTGTGGCCTTTTTCATTGCCAATATGCTTACTGTCTTTCTTGGGGTAGAAACACCTCCACTGCACCTTACAACTATATTTATCAGTGTTACCACTGCTGATGAAACTTTGCAGGTAAGGTGGACGTCAAAATGAGAGCATTGCCCCACCAAATTTTTTTTTTCTCAATGAAATTTTCCTTCAGTCTTCAAATATCTGGCATTGCAGAGAGAGAGAGAGAAAGAGATGAAAAATCATGCGGACCTTAAAACCATCTTATTTCCTTTGCTGGCATTTGTTTGGTAACTTTACCTGCGTCTTTTCTTTGTATGCCTAAAAATATTTCTAAAGGATCAACTGAAGTTTAAAGTTACTAAAATGCAACAGATTTACAAAAAAATTTTTTGTGGGGGGTGGTGGTGGTGGTGGTGGTAAGAATTCATAGTGGCTAGGGGCAATTACTTCATTCCCTTCCCCAGCTGCACTCCTGAATACTGTATACACTATGATCACAAATCTTCCTCAGCACAAGGAAGAGCACTTGATTAATTGCCATCAAATAATTTAGCAAATAAGTTGGACAGGGGACAATTTAATTAAAGTTAGGTTTATAGAGAAGTCATGAACATAAGTTAGAATTTCAGCATTAACTTGAATTAACTTATTAGTTAAATTATTTATTAATTAAATGAGAGATGGTGCTAAATTAGTGTAATTAATGTAAATAAATGTAAACAAAACTTACATTTCCTAGCTGGTTCTTCATGCAAACCTTAGTTGTCTTGGATTTTTGTACAATGCTTTCTTGCTATTTGCTGGTCTTTTGGGCTGAGGAATTAAAGTGGATTGGGGAATTAAAGTAAGTCACAAAAGAAAAACCACCGATTTGGGTAGTTTTCCCCTGCTTTGCACTGGATGCTGTGTAAAGGCTCTTCATATTATATGGTAAACTGACTTTGAAGTGTAACCCATATCCATGTGGGGACAAGTACATTAAGGAAAAGCACTGGGAAGGAGGTGAGACTTAAAAAGAGGGAGAAAGAGAAAAGAGCTGAAGGGTTTTGGTTGGGAGGATAAAAAACTGGGTTTTAAAAAATTCATGCAACTGTAACCTTTTCCTCTATACTGAAAATAAGAATAGGTGTGGGTGATAAGACTATGGGTGGGATTTTGTATCATCATTCAGGTAAGGCAGATATTTGACGAATGTAAATGTCAGTTTAGATTATTCAGTTTATAAATACACAATACTATTAGTCTATTTAAAGTTCACACACAGTCCAAACTCTTAACACCAGGCAGGGAAATGATCAGCACAAATAAGACGGACTGTGTCTGTACTGCAGAAATAATCCAGTTTGACCCCACTTTAACTGCTATGGCTCCATGCTATGGGATACTCCATAAAGGAGTAGTTTGTTATAGCACCAGAACTCTCTGACAGGGAAGGCTAAAACTGTGATTCCCAGAATTCCATAGCATTGAGCCATGGCAGTTAGAGGTGTGGGACTGGATTATTTCTGCAGTGGGGAATGCAGCCCCAGTTAAATCTTTCTGTTTCATTAATTATTGCACTAGTTATCTTCTACTAACAAGACTGCATGTTCAAGGGTAGCCTACCTCTGAAAGTGAGGTATTCCTGTGCTGCTTCTTGGAGTATAGTACTTGGAGTATAGTACAATCTGATTTTCTGTCTTGCAGCATTTTTCTTATTGTGGTTGAAATGTTTGGTATACGTCTTGAATGTTTCAAGGAGATTTGTTTTATTTCAATGAGCATCATTCAAGTACTTCTGAAAATGAAGAATCCATGACTCTCTCTTGTTATTTATATTTTTGATGCATGGCATTGAAGGTATGTCATCATGTTTGAATATGGCAAATGATGGACAGTTTGTTTCTCTCTTCCTTGTGGTTACAGTTTATTAAAATAAAATTTAAAAAGCAATTCAAATGGAGAATTCAGAAGCATTTAAGATTTTGCCATTTGTCATTTTTAATGACATATTCGCACACAAGCATTAATAACATGTGACACATTGGTAGTGTTTTGAATAATCCAGACTTTTGTATATGTAACAGGCAGATCAGATTGCAGAATAAAACAACTGGAATGAAGTTGTTTCTAATCCTGGGCTACGTTGTATGGCAATTCATTCCTCATGTTTTGGGGTTTTAAAAATAGGGATATTTTACGGTGTGCCACCTTGGGAACAAAGCCTGGAACAACCCTGTGCTAACTGAACGAGTCATAAAAAATAGCTGAGTATCCTTTATCCAGAATTCCAAAATCCAAAATATCCCCAAATCCAAAATTAAGTGGCTGAGATAGTTACACTTTTGCTTTCTGATGGTTCAGTGTATAGAAAATTTTGTTTCATGCATAAAATTATTTAAAATGTTGTATATATAATTACTTGCAGTCTTTATATAAGGGTAATACAAAGCATAAATGAATTTAATATTTGGATTTGGATTTCATCTCCAAGATACCTCATTATGTATATGCATATATTCAAAACTCTGAAATTGGAAACACTTCTGGTCCCAAGCATAAGGGAGACTCAGCCTGTGTTGTAGATTTAGTTTCCTTAGAGAGACCCAGGAGTCATGATTGAAAAGGAAAAATAGTTTATTCAGCTGCAGCATTGTTCCCAGTAGGAAATTCATCCAGATTATTGGAACCCTGAATTCAAAATGAACCCAGTGTTTATAGCATTTTGAACAAAGAAAACTACAAATCATATTTCATTGGTTAAGTTGAATTAAACATTTATACCCCTGTATATTCATTGGATGTTCAAATATTACACCTAACATATGTCTCTATCCCTTGTGGTTCTCATCAATCAAACCATTAGCTTTATGTTTTGTTTCACTGTCCTCAAACTGTTTATGCAATACTTCCTTTTAATTGGGTTAGAATTTTAAGTTAGGAGCCATTTCCAAATTATTTACATTCCAAAACAGATATTTTGTCATGACCTGAATAACAACCTTTGCTCTCAATATTGTAGTACTATAATTTCCCAACTCCTGAGCATAGTAAAATTCCAATTTAAATCTGCCCACCACACGTGTGTGTGTGTATTTATTGTGTGTGTGTGTGTGTGTGTTACTGCACATAAAGAAATTTGTTAATGAAGTTGGTTTCATCTTTTAAGTTGTCCCAAGCAAATGGAGTCTCAGGATAAAATTTGATATACTAAAAATAAAGAATTCATGAAAGTATACAGCCTGTTTAAGTACCTTTCATTCTTGTAATCCTTCAGATATTTTGGTTGGCTATGCTTTCAGTTGCCATGAAGCTGAGCCCTGGCAGTTCTGTAAGAATCACATGCATGTTTACATGAATGGGCAGAAATAAGCATAGCTTGGGGCATTTTTTTGGCCGGGGGGAGCAGGGAGACTACCATTTTTGGAATCCTCTACTTGGTGGCCATGTGGGGATGAGTGATTTTGAGATTTGCCCAGAAACATTGATGCATTCTGTAAAATATTTGAATGTACCTTTATTTTATTTTATTTTTATCCCCCACTCCTCATATTTCTGTTGCTGAACCCACTTCAAATGTTAACTGCCTGAAGTAGTGTTAGCTGTGGCACCACCTTAGATTTTAAGTGGCATCCTCTAATGTTTTTGTCCATCAGAGCAGAGGTCTCAAATGATAACCTTCTCACTGTGATAGCAGAGTGTTGCTCTGAGTAAGGTATTCATATGGAAATATTTTAAACAAAAGGTGAAAAAGAAGATCCTGTGAGAGACTGCAGCAAGCTGAGGAGTGTAATATTTCGATTTCTTCTAAGAGAGGAAGTTCCTATGTTCCCATTATCCCTAAATGAGTGTAGGATCAAATGATGAAGTACATGTGCAAAAAATCCATAAAGGAGCAAACATTACAGCCAATGTTTCTATATCACTGATGACACCTTATAGCAGTGCTGCCCAGTCAGGATTATCCCAGTCTCATAGATGGCCTCTGGTAATGTTATAGGAGCCAGCCCCATGTGAGGTAATTAAGCAGTACACCTCAAGCACATCACCCCCTCTCATTCAGAGCATGTTATTCAAACTACAAACTAACCTCTCATAACAAATCTGACATATGAGAAAATATTTGTCTGGTTGGAAATTAATGATTCCAAGGTCAGCACTGAGCAGAGAGAACCTGAACTTTCCAGCTTATCTTTGGAAGCGCTACATTTTGACAACATATAGGAAGTGTAGTTCAAAAGGTTTTCTAATAGCTACTTTGAACATAAAAAATATCTCAGGTCAGTTTTTAAAACCCAGATTTTCCAAATTCTGTTTTAAAGTCTTTTCAAACACTGCTTTTAACAATACATGGGAGCTATAAAATCCTTTGAGCAGAAAACCCCTAATTTTTCTCAACTCTGTTTTTAACAATTTTTGTAACCATTGATTTTAAGACATGAGAGCAACAGTCCTATGAATGCAGTTCTTCCACACCAAAGCAACTTTTTTCAGATTCTATTTTTAATGGCTTTACTCCCCTTTGACCAGTGCCTCTCATTGGTTACATTTTCACTTTTTAAAAAATATGTTGTGGAATCCTGACTTATTCTAAAAATGATAATCATCATGAACATAATAATGCTACTAATAACCAAAAAGTATTTGGTGTAGGAAAGTTGGAGGTGTTGGGTGTTGGACCAGTAGGTAGTAGGATGCCAACAAGGATAATCCTGTCTAAATGTCTGTATTCAGAAGTAAGTCCTATTGAATTTATTGGGACTTATAACTCCATAATGCCTAAAATCTAATATATCCAACCATGGTTTTGGTTAAGATTAGAAAGAGTTGCAGAGATGTAGAGTGAAAGAATGTAGAGAAGGGAAATAATAACTGTGAAAAGTGGACATAGAAGATATGGCTGAGGGAGTCTGGAAGGGATTCTGGATGTTATAGTGCAAACAAGTAACATTTACAAACTCTGGCCAAAAAAAAAAAAAAAAAAGATAAAAATTAACAGAAATAGATGTAAGGACTAAAATACAGAATAACTGGATGCACACCCACAGTTATGAATCTTGGGCTGCAGGATCATTTCTGTTAGTTCCAGAGGGCAATACTGATAGCTGGAAATGAATATGCAGGGCAACAGATTTAGCTATACATATGATTAATTTCTAAATGTAAAAAAAGTGAGGTTTCTTTTGCTGGATGTATTCAAGCAGAGGCTAGGCACCTATGTGTCAGGGATACAGCATTTGCCTCTTGCACCGAGCAATAGGTTGGTGTAGAGGTGGTGTAGAGATTTGAGCATTGGATATAAAGATTACCACACCAATGCTTACCATCTGTCAAGTGGCTCTAAACGATTAAGGAATCACGCATGTGTGTAAGCCTGGCACACTTCCTCATCGTCAGTGAATTGTTGGTTCCATCTAGTGTTACTGAATTGTTCAGAGAGAGTGAATTTCCTGTGAATGGAAACTTTGTGTTCAGAGGAAATTCCCTCTCCCTGAATGATTCAGTAACACTAGAGGAAGCCAACGATTCACTGACGACGAGGAAGCACGCCAGGCTTACACACACACATGTTCACTAACCTTTTAGAGCTGCTTGACAGATGATAAGTGCTGCTGTGATAATCTTTTTAGATTCTGCAGACCAGGGTTTGGATTTCTGCTCAGCCATGGAAATCCCCTAGGTGACCTTGAGGTTGTAGCTAGATCATGTAGCACCTTTGCAACTAAGTGAAAGAAAGAAGTTAGTAGCATGAGCTTTTGTAGACTTAAGTCTACTGCCTCAGATGCATTTCATAGACTTAAGTCTATAAAAGCTCATGGTGCCAACTCCTTTCTTAGTCTTAAATGTGCTGTGCAATGTCTCTGTATATTGATTCTAAAGACTAAGGGGTGAAACAGACCGCCCCAAAGGTGTAGCTTAAAGCCGCCCCTTGCAAAGCTGGATTGGGGCTTCAGCAACTGCATGCTGCAGCCCCAATCCAACTTTGAGCTGGCCAAAAAAAGGAGCAGCAAAGACCCACTCCTTTTCGGCTGGCAACAAGCTAGCTTTTCCACCCCCACTGTGGCTTCCGGATACTATGGCGGCATGCAGCATCTAAATGTTGTGCCGCTGGAGCACTGAGAAGCCACCTCACATGTTGGCATCTGGGTGGCTTCTGGGTGGCTTGGGGGCGTGTGTCATCTGCACACCACATCCCCAAGGCAGCTGGAAGTTGTCCTTTTAGGACGGTCTGTTTCCAGCCTAACACTGCTGTATTTTTGAATTCTACCACTACAGGTGACCTTGATCAAGTCATGGTCTCTCACCCTCAGAGGAAGCCAAAGACAAAACTCGTCTGAACAAATTTGGCCAAGAAAACTCTGAAACAGGTTCACCTTTGGGTCACTATGTCAGAAACAATTTGAAGACACACAAAAACAACAACAAAATCAACAAAAGTGTCTTCCAACTCTGTAAGATTAGTAGGAGTACATTAGCAATTTTCAAATATTTGAAAGGCCACTAGAAAAGGAAAATTACTTATTCTGACTACAGAAAGTAAAAGAAGAATGAAAGAAGATATAGAAAAAGATAGTTGCTATACAAGTTCATCTGTGGGTAAACTAGGCAGCCTAGAAAACTTTAGGCCTAACTGTGGGTAATGACAGAAATAGTTTGCAGGGCAATACTTTGCTAAGGCATGATGTTAGACTAGATCACTCACTCTTTTTCTTTTGTAATTCTAGAAACTACACACAGTAGATTTGTTAATTTATCAGTGTATTCTATAATTTATATTCCAACTGTCCCAGTTTGGCACGGACAGTCTTGATTCATCCTGTCATCCTGGTTTTTCAGCCATTTTTAAAATGTTGCCGTTTCTATCTCGCCTTCCTACTTTCTCCCTTTGTTCTCAACTTACTTCAATTGAAACAAACTGAGTTCAAATTTCAAAGGTAATTGACACTCATTTGAGGGGAAGGAAAAGTAGGCTTCCCTGTAGACTCAGGCAAAAACAAACTCCTTCAGCCATTCCTTGTTTGTTCATTATTAACTGCCACCTTGCCCACACTCTGATACTGCTTGGCCACATATGTTCCAGTTTTCCACCTGTGAGACATTGCTGGGTATGTTGTAAAAATGTACAAACATTAAGGAAACAGAATGGCTCTGTCAAGATACCGCAACAGCTTCACTTTATAACCATGCTTCTCATATGAATAACTTTTATATTTTTTAAAACGAAGTGGAGATTTTTCTAAATTTCAACTCAGAGGCCCTTATAGGGGCTCAATAGACAGCCCCTAAGGGGTGGCTCCATGCTGCACCTTTTCTTGCTGGATCAGGACTGCGGCAACAGCTCGCCGTGGCCTCAATCTGGCCTTTCCGTGGGAGCAAAACGTTCCCTTTTCCACTGCAGAATGGGTACCCTAGCTGTGGTGGTGATGACTTTTTGCCACTTCTTTGGCATAACATCTGGTCAGATGTGTTGGTGGGGATGGAGTCTGGGTGGCCGTTGTGCGTACACCACACCCCCACACCAGCATATAATGCCAGTTTGTACATCCTCTTAGTCTCATATCATATCTGTTTGGTTTTGGTTTTTGCCTAGCTGCCTTGGTTTCTTTCCATTTATGTAACCCTGACAAAATGATGATATAAATTCTTAAATTCCTAGCCACATTCATATATATAGAATTATATCTTGCCAGATTGAAAATCCATTGAAGGGTCAGCAAACAGGGGTACAATCTTCCTTTTCTTATCTAATAATTCTTGTGGGCCTACTGTGGATGTTATCTAATTATGTTTTGGCATTTGCAAGGCCACTTCCTGTCAGTGATTGTGAGAAAATGTGTATTTTTGTAAATGTTGTAATTAGGTTCACCAAAAAGAGATACACAGACAGGAAGTGTCTATGGTGCCATTATTTGAATGCTTATTCTAGTTTATATGATGCCTTGAAATAGTGGTATTTTCCTTTCTTTTTGAAGACATCCGAATCCTTTTATGAAAAACATCCCCAAATGTCCTTACATTTGCCAATTTTTCTTCATATATTCATTTTGATTACTCTGTCTGTCGCATTCATCTGTGTCAGTTTTGTTCCCTTAGGGTTTTGCAATTTGATGCCTTCATTGTATTTATTGCTGAAACAGGAGGTATAAGGCATGAATATACATTAGAATCTGCAGGTATAAACATAAGGAGAACATTTGTCAGGGTGGTCTCTTAATTCATTCGCAGAAAAATGCTTGCCCCTTAGAACTGATGCTACTCCTCTTGTGCAGTTAGCTCAATGGGAGAGGAAATGAAAAGTATTGGCTGGCTTTTCATGACTCTGGAAAGAGGACCCAATAGCAAATTGCAATGTTTCAGGTGGTTAATGGTACAGAACACCTCAGCCTTCCCTCAGCTCTTCCATGCACCAATCTTTCCACTCCTTCATAAGATTCAGCATGCACTTTGGGGCAGAACAGACAGGCGTGAAGACATTTTGGGACTGCAGCAAACACACACCATAGCTCCAATCCACTGGGAATTTGGCCCAAATAGGAGCAGAAAAGTCCCACACCTATTTGGGCTGGCTTTATGGCACCCCACCAAAGCTGAGGGTGGCTTCTGGGTGTGTGGCATCTAAATGCCACAGCCTCAAGGTGTCTTGAAGCCCCACTCTCTGATTGACTGGGCAGCTTAAAGACATCTTGTGGTGTGTGGCATCTAAACACCAGGCCCCCAAGCTGCTGGAAAGCCAAGCCAGTCTCTGCCAGCCCTTTATCAGTCACCATATTTCGGGACTGGATAAGAAATTTTGAGAGGGCTGGGTGACCTTAGACAAGTCACACTCTCTCAGCCTCAGGAAATGGCAATAAATCTTGCTTAGAAAACTCCATGATAGGGGCACCTTAGGGCCTCTATACATTGGAAATAATTTGAAGGCACACAGCTAGAACAAATTAGGATTTACTTGAAGTTTCATCTTTTCTTCACTTACTTCATATTTGAGGGAGAGTACATTTGACATCTAGAATCATTACTTGGACTATTTAGACTATTTAAACTGTTGTTTAATTGGCATTGTACCTCTTACAGTATTTATAGACTCTCGCTAATTGGCTAATTATCTCATCTGTAGTATGTACCCCGGGAAGAGTACAAATGCAGACTCCTCAGTGACAATCCTTGAGGCATCATCATCATCATCATCATCATCATCATCATGATGATGTTGTTTTATTTATACCCCGCTCTTCAGCCAAGACTATCAGAGCGGCTTACAATTTGTTAAACAAACAGCTTCATTTATAATTGTAAGCTATTTGCCCCCCAACAATCTGGGTACTCATTTTAGCGACCTCAGAAGGATGCAAGCCTGAGTCGAGCTTCAGCCCTTTGCTGGTCTTGAACTCGCCACCTTATGGTTTTGAGTGAGTGGCTGCAGTACAGGCATTTAACCACTGCACCACCAGGGCTGATCTGATCATGTTAGGTGGCTACTCAGCAGTGTCTTCATTGCTGTAGAGCAAGAAGGCTTCTTGAGGGGACACACATCCTTGGAGCCTATCAACCTTGCTGTGGATTACCTGATACCCCTCCCATGTTCCCATCTGAGAAATGTATGAGTTAAGATTGAGCTGTCACATTTGCACCTTGAAGATGAACTGTTTTTGCCACTAATTCTATGCACTAATTGGATGACCACTATTTGTGGTTAACATTGTTGGTTTATAACTTAAAGAAAGTTAATCCTGTTTTGATATCCAGCTTTGGTGTCTTATCTTTCTTCACTACTTTTTTTTTTTTGGAAAGGGGGTGGCAGGAAGTGGTGAGATTCTAATGATGCAATAATGCAAAGATTACAAATAATAATAATAAATAAAACTTTTATTTCTATCCCGCTTTTTGTAAAAACAATCAAAGCGGCTTACAGCAATTAAAAGAATACAAAATAATACAAGATTGACTTCAATACAAAGACACCCTGTATGTTAAGTGTAGGTTGAGTTAATTTGTTGTAATTTTTACATAATTTAGTATATCTGGAGACAGATAGAAAGTAGAAGAACACAACTTGCCATATGGTGGATAAAATGAGTTTAGCATAGCAGTTTACATTCCAGCTATCAATTTTGATCATGATTCATTCCACATATTTTCTTTTTAATGATTCCACAATGCAGTATCCGTCAATGGTGAAACAATTGTACATTGCAGTTGTGATTAACCATCATATTAACCATCAGTACTTGGCACTAAGGTAATGATCCAGATGAATTTTCACTGATGCTGCTATGGAATCAGTTGTGAGGTAGTATTGTCACACAGTAGTGGAACTAGACTGTATAATGAATCCAAATATTTCTACGTATCCCTGGGGCAAGAAAGACCATCCTAAAACAGCTGGCCGGAAGCACCTGTTTTACCTCCGGAGAGATGCCACAGCAGCCAAACCATGCGGTGTCCCTCTGGAGTAAAAGGAACCCAGAAAAACTGGGTCTTTATACAGCACCCAGCGTACATCATGAGCGTGCCATTGGTGCACTGGTGACATAAGGGACACACAATGATGTCTGTACACTGTGCATCCTTTACATCATCATGGCAGAGCCCATGTGGATGGGGCACCACCATGATGATGTTGCTGTGACGTGCTAGGGTTAGAGAGCGTGTGGCTGTTGTACGCTCCCTAACCCTAGTATCAGTGCTTTTGGCCTGCCTGTGTCAGGCCTCTGTTGTTTTTTTGCCCATTCTACTAGCTGACATTCTTTTGCTGAAAAACACAAAGGGAGATAGGGTTATCTTATGTTTGGTATTTTTAAGGATGAGCTTTGTTTTTAAGAATGAGCTTTGCTTTGCTACAGCAGTGTTTTCAAAGCCAGCAGACTGCCAGTTTGTTGTGGAGCTTTCAGGCTATGTGGCCATGTTCTGGAAGAGTTCCTTTCTGACGTTTCGCCTGCATCTGTGGCTGGCATCTTCAGAGAATGAGAGCCTGGAAAAGGATGGAGATATATATCCTGTGTGACCCTGGGAAGGAAGGAGTAATTTGCAAATGTCTTGTTCTGTTGCTAATGGCAGTCCTCAGGGTGGGAGGATATGCAAACAAGGATTAATGTCTGCTAACTGGTGCTCATTGTCTGCTGGGAATCCCCTGGCCTGAGGCTGTTTCTCATTTGCATAGGTTGAGTCTTGGCCTTGACTGCCAGTTCTTTCTCCAATATCCTAGGAATGAGTGCCATTGCGATGCTGTATCATTGTCATATTCACATAGTTTCCTGAAAACTAACTGCAGACTAGCAGCAGTGGCCCACAAATTACATTACAAAATAACAATAGATCTAATTACTATAAAGGAGCAGTATGTCAAACCAGCCATTGCAGTTCAGCCAGTACAATGTGCCAAAAGTAAAAAATTAGTGCAGTGTAGTACTGTATTTCCCTGAAAATAAGACAGTGTCTTATATTAATTTTTGCTCCCAAAGATGTGCTAGGTCTTATTTTAGGGGATATCTTATTTTTCCATGAAGAAGAATTCACATTTATTGTTGAACAAAAAAAATTGAACATTTATTATATACTGTGTATATATATATATATATATATATATATATTAATATACAAAAAACTTTGTTAGCTCTTACTTTCAGGGGACGCCTTATATTTAGCAATTCAACAAAACCTCTACTAGGTCTTATTTTGTGGGGATGTCTTATTTTTGAGAAAACAGGGTAGTTTTGTAGATTAGTATTGAATTACTTATGTGATTGTGAATCTGCAGTGTATCTGCCTGCATTGTTCCAAACTTCTTTAGTTACAGAGTTTTTTCCTAAGATGCTTTCAACATAGGTGATTTTGGAAATAAATTTAAAATTTAGTTATTCAGTTACCGTGTTTCCCAGAAAGTAAGACAGTGTCTTATATTAATTTTTGCTCCCAAAGATGCACTAGATCTTATTTTTGGGGATGTCTTATTTTTCCATGAAGAAGAATTCACATTTATTGTTGAACCAAAAAAATAATAATGAACATTTATTATATACTGTATATATATTTATATACAAAAACTTTGCTAGGTCTTACCTTCAGGTGAGGCCTTATATTTAACAATTCAGCAAAACCTCTACTAGGTCTTATTTTATGCGGATGTCTTATTTTGGAGGAAACAGGGCATTAAAGGGTGTGAGTTTCTTTTGACCAAGGTTTTGAATGTTTGCCAGTTCAGGAGATCTAGACCAGTTACAGAAATTTGAGATCTGAAACTTTGTTATTGAGCCTCATTCTTGTTTTGATAGACCCATTCTGTTTTCTTAATGCCTCCTTTGATGCACTGCATTATCTTTTCTCTGTTTTTGTAATTATGAAGTTGAGAAACTTTCCCTTAGAATAGCATCTGGAAATCTTACAGTATTTGGAGACTCTTGATTTAAGAAGGTAACTTCAATTTATTGTAGCATGGATATTTCAGTATAAGTTTTCTGAAGGGCGGTAACTGTCCATTAGTTTTGTATTTCACAGATTTTCAGAGCAGAGTTTTTATTATCAGTTGTTGTTGTTTTATACCCCAAAACTAAAGAATATGAAGTAAAAGAGAACCTTCTTAAATGTAACATGACACAAGATACAAATACATGCTTCAGCTGACAAGTGTAAACCATGTCCAGTATTCAGGGATATGTAGTGTCCTGGCATACCCAAAAACCTTGGAAATATGCAACCAAAGAAGGAAAAAAAATGAGTGAGAAATATGGAGTTAGCCTATTAGTTCCTAATGTTATCTGCTAACAAGCAAAATGGAAGAAAAACATTGTAGTGTTTTTTCAGACCTTGTTTCTCTTTTAAAGCATTCTAAGGACTGCATTCGAAACAAATTACACTTCTTTCTAACTTTCCTTTCATAGAAAACCTTTAGAAATAATTTGGACTAATCCACTGAAGTTACTGTGGCAATGCATCCCCTTCCCTATTTGGTTTGTGGTGGTGGTAGGAGACTTCATGATACATCAGCTTTTGAAGGTCAGCTATGCTATACTGTTGTGCAGCTTACTTTTACCTGTTACCCTTTAGGTAACTTTATTTGCTTCTTGGCTAAAGCACTGCTACTGTGAAAAGGTCAGGCAGCATTATGAAGAACCTTCTATTTCTAATGGAATGTAAAGCACATTTTGCAAGCTTTATTTCACACAAGAATCAATTGAAAGCCCTTTGCTGACACTGAAGTGGTAGTTTTGCTATTAATATTATATTTGTATAAACCATGACACATTTCCCCCCAGTAAGGAAATTCTTGAGACCGTCAAGAAGAGAGTCTGGATTTACCATTCAGAGCAAACAGAATGTTGCTGCATATTACTGTATATACAACATCTGTGAATGAAGGGTTTTTTTTTAAAAAAAAAACCAAGAAAATAAAAGAAAGGGCTTCTCTGAAAAAAATGTGTAGCTTTAGAGAGGCACAATTTTGGAGGGGTTGGCTGGAGATTATTTTTCTGCTCTATTGAACTTGGAGTGGTAAAGCACTAGCATATTTTTTATCACTGTGAGATGATGAGAGATTTTGTCAGATGGCTTATAGTTGCTATTAGCAATTACTGGGCATCCGTTAATTATCATGGGATAATGACTGTGAAGGAGGAAACATCCTCTCATATTATCGATTCAAGTACACAGGAATTTCAGGTAAGGCAATTGGAATGGCTTTTACATTTAACACAATAAATCTATCAATCTAGTATGTATGTGTTGGCATGTGTGCATGTGCAGAATACTTATGAGCCAGTATGATGTAGTGGTTTGAATGTTGGTACAATTCTGGAGGCCAGAGTTTGATTGCCAGCTCAGATCTGGGTCACTTTGGACAAATCACATGCTCTCAACCGCAGGGGAAGGCAATGGCAAACCTCCTCTGAACAAATCTTGCAGGGAAAAAAAAATAAACATGATAGGTTTGCCTTAAGGTCACCATAAGTTGGAAACAACTTGAAGGGGCAACAACATATTCCTTGCCAGTGTATTTTCTTTTTCTACCCATGAATAGGATATCACTCATATGAGTGAGTGTGTTTAGTTGATTCCTTCCCCGCCACTAGATTTTACATATAGTTTTAGTTGCTATTTTTGATTTCATAGTTAGTAGTGGTAAATTATACCATGATGAATCCATAATAATGTCAGAAATCATCACAGACTTGGAAAAGGTACTGAGGAAGGACAAAGATGAAAGTGCAAAGGCAGAATTAACACTGAACATAAAGAAAACAAAAATAATGACTACAGAGGAAATACAGAAATTCAACCTAGACAATGAGGAAATTGAAACAGTTAAAGAATTCCCATACCTAGGATCAAAAATAAATGGGAGTGGTAACTTCAGTCAGGAAATAAGAAGAATGAGAATGGAAAGGGCAGCTTTGACAGAACTAGAAAAAACTACTTAAGAGTAAATATATACAATGAGGACAAAGGGATCCCTATGTAGGGATGTGACAACTGGACTGTAAAGGAAGCAAACAGAAGGAAAATCAACTCTTTTGAGACATGGTGCTGGAGGAGAATGTCTAAGATACCATGGACAGCCAAAAAGACAAACAGATGGTCTTAGAACATATCAAGATGGATCTCTGGATCTCATTAGAAGCCAAGATGATAAAATTGAGACTGATGTGCTTGGGCCATATAATGAGAAGGCATGGATCACTGGAAAAAAAAACAATAATGCTTGGAAAAGTAGAGGGCAGAAAAAGCAGAGGAAAACGACATGGCAAATGAATTGACTCAATTGGGAGGATACGAGTATGGGATTGCAGGAAATTAGCAGTGGAGTGGCAGGTAGGGGTTCTTGAAGGTGTCTCTTCCACAGGGTCACCATGAGTTGAGGCTGACTGGGGGGCAGTTAACAACAATAACAAAGTGATAAATTATGAGGAAAGTGTTTGTTTGTTTGTTTGTTTGTTTTCCTTCTCTTAGCAATGAACACCCACAGGGGAGAATAGTTTAATCCTGATCATCTTTGGGAAAGGAAGCTATATTGAAATCACATTTTACATTAGGATAGAAACTGGCAACTTTCTGGAGTCTGGAATCATTACCCACCCCAAGGCAATGAACAAGGGATTCATGGGGGGGGGGGGGAGGAAATACTCTCCCTTGGTGAACCATGTCACACATTGTATGGGAAGAAGTATTGGCTAGCACCGTGCCTACGCTATCACACTCAGAAGAACAGGAAAAAAAATACTGCCCAGAAAAATAATTTCATAGTTCATGCATTATGTATAATATACTTTGTCTATTTGATGGAGTGTGCTATGCACATGAAGATTTATGTCATAATAAACTGTTTAGTCTCTAAGATGCTGCAAACACTTTTTAGTTTTTTTGTAATAAAATTAATAATTTTGTGATGAAGCTCCACATTACACATTACATGAGCACAGGTGTAACCAATCCAGACTTTGGCAATTAAAAAAGAAAACAGTGAGGGAGAGGTTGAGAGAAGTGTACCTGTTAGAAGACATAGATTTGAGCAGAGATGCATTGGAGAAGATCTCTTAACCCTCTCTTACTGACATTTTGCCACTCTATGTCCCTCCCACCAGTGGTGCAGTTTAATTTTAGATTGAATGGTTGGGAGGGGGGCTGTTTTCAATAGTAATGTACAGACAACCTCTCTGTATACACGGATTCTTTATTCAGGGATTCAGTTATCCACCCCTTGAAAATATTCCAAACAAATATGTATTGTGAAGCTGAAGGCTTTCATGGTCAGCATCCATAGTTTTTTGTGGGTCTTTCTGGTTATGTGGCCATGTTCTAGAAAAGTTTATTCCTGATGTTTCACCAGCATCTGTGGCTGGCATATTCAAAGAATTCATTTTCTGAAGATGCCAGCCACAGATGCCAGTGAAATGTCAGGAATAAACTCTTCTGGAACATGGCCACATAGCCCAAACACCCCACAAAAACTATTAAAAATGTATTTTTTAAAAGTATTTTAAACACTTTTATACATTTCACAATATTTTATTCTTTTATATGCAATCTATTTTACTATTGTAATGATTTAATTCTGTTTTAATGTAACACCTTTTTATGTTTTTATTTCTACTATTTTTAATCTTCTAAGCTGTTTTGAGTCTCAGTTTTAGGGAAAAGGTGGGATATATGCAATCTATTTTAATATTGTAATAATTTAATTCTGTTTTAAAGATTATTATTATTATTATTATTATTCCCAAAAGCAAACCTTGGTTTTGCCATTTTATATGAGGAATACCATTTTATTACATCACTGTATATAATTAGATTTTAGTATCCATGGAGGGGAGGTCCTGGAACCAAACCCCAGCAAATCCTGGGGGCCTACTGTATATTACCTCACTAATTTCAATATTGTGTTAAGTTAAGCCTCCCTTCTCCTTTCTTCTTGCTTATTTGGCTTCACAGGGCCCATGGTTTTTGACTTAATTTCCTGCCCACTATCCACCATTGTCTCCCACAGTTCTGCCAAAATGTACTTGCAAATTTCCCGCAGGGAAGTGCTAACAGGAAGGGAAGTTTAGAACAGAAAATAGCAGGTAGGGGAAGAATTAAGCCACCACTTTGCTGTTTCTGTTCATCTCCCTAAATTGCCCCCAATCAATAGAAACATACACCATACAACATTTATCCCTTCAAACCCCCTGTCTATGAGCGTCTTCAACGGTGACGTATAGGTTTGTGAAGCACAGGAAAAGTAAAAGCTGTTTTATGGTAGAATTATACAAGTTGTTCACATTAGAAACTGTCTAGCTCAGTGTTGCCCAAAAGAATTATTCCTTTTGGTGCCAATCTCTGAAACAATAGCTGCCAGTCTCTGGCAAGTTGCCAGGAAAGAAGGAAACAATTGTACCCAGCGGACACAAATTTTGTGCCTGTCACTGGCACTGGAAAACAATAATTACTGGTTGTTGTTGTTGTTGTTGTTGTTGTGTGCCTTTGAATCATTCCCAGTTTATGGTGATCCTAAAGTCAACTTATCATGGTTGTTGGTTTTTTTGTTTTGTTTTTTTGCAATATTGCTGGTTCCCCTCATCCTATAGGCTGAGAAGCACTAGTCTAGCCAACATGAAACATTATGAAATCCCATTTGGAAAGTAAAAATTCGTTCATAAAGAGGAACTCTTTCAGTTTAGCTGAACTGTACAAAATGTTTAATGGGTATCACAGAACTTTGTAACCACTAGCATTACCACATCATGTTTAGTTATAAATATATCATACACTATATTTCATCTGCAGGTTAAAAATGTAGTTGCACTTTTATGAGACAATAGTGTTTTCCTTCACCCTACACTCCTGTTTGTACCAGCAAATATGTCAGGTGTTGTGAGTTCCCCAGATTGGTGGTGCGCCTTTGATTTTCCCAATTAAGTATTATTTCTTTGCACTTTTCTATTTCTGTACTGAATCAAGCTTATAAACATGCATATAACCACCAGTGTGAGAGTTGGTGCTACCTCTGCTAAAAAGAAAAAAAATACATAATAGTTGTATGGCCTGAAGACAAGCACAGCTATCATTTGTTAAGCCATTTGGTTCTTCAAGGAGCAAATTGTGTTAGCATTATGAGAATCACAGCGGAGTGAGTCAGGTGCACGCATTTGATATTTCTGAAATGGGATACATTTTAAACCTGGAGTGACTGCTTTACTGTGTGTCAGATATTTTATCCCAGGCTATTATTCTGGATTGCATGGTTTATTTTTAATATGATTTCACTGAATATCAGATAATATTCAGCCAAACAGAATTGTAATTAAACAATTATACCTAGCTTCCTTCCAAGCATAAATTAGAATTGCCATTTTCTAAACCACAGCTCTAGGTTTTTTTTTTTAAAAAAATGCATTAACACATTTTCTGCTATATATTAGTATTTCTTTTTTAAATATTTCTTTTAGCAAACCTCTGATCTTCTCACTGTAATTGAATGTGTTCCTGAAGACCATTAGGATAAATAAATGCATACTTGTACAACAAGCACACATTATTTTACTTATGTTTATACCGTCATGAATACACATATTCAGGAAGTTAATAGAAGTGTATACTGATTCCTTAAAATATTTCATTCTGGAATCATTGTTCCCTAAGAAATTCCACTTTAATTTAATGGTATCAGTTATGTGCTCATATTCTACAAAATATATTTATAAGAATTAATATATGAATGTTGTTTGGAAAGATCCTTCTGTCTACCCCACTACTTTTTCAGGCTCTTTTGGTAGGAACAAGAGAGAGGGCATTCTTGGTGTCTGCTTCAGACTTTGGAAACCCTTCCATAAGGAGGCTCTTCTTCCATTGGCAGGTCTTCCATTGGCATTTTTGTGCTGTCAGGCTTACTAGGATTGGGCCTTTAATGTTATGTGGTGTGGCTTTTAAGGGTTCTTTTGGGGGGTTATATATAGATTTTTAAATGCATTTTAATATTTTAATATTTAATGGCTTAACTGTAAATTGGGAGAAAGGTGTGATATAAATCAACAACAACAATACAAAGGAACATGAAAAAGTCTTTTCTGTGGCTACCTGTACACTTTGGACCTTTTTTCTTAAGGAGGCTAGAATCACCCCTCCTTGCTCTTCTGTCAGCAAGTGAATACTCCCCCCCCCCCCCCATTCATACAGGCTTTTGGACCTGAAGACTTTTAAGAAAAGGGTTGTAAAAGGGTGCTATTTAGTTTTAAATTGTATAGTTATAACATTTCAAAAAAAAAAAACCTTTTAAAAGTGTATGTTTATAATTGTTTAAATAGGTTTAGTAGTTTAATTCTGTTTTCATGTTTACTTTTAGAATGTTTTAGTTACTTATATTTAATTTGTAGGCACCTTATAAATGGAATAGTGTATCCAGCATGGTATAGTGGTTTGAGTGTTGGACTATGACTGTGGAGACCAAGGTTCAATTCCCAACTCACCCTTGAAACCCACTGGGTGACCTTGGGCAAGTCACATGCTCTCAACCTCAGGGGAATGCAATGGCAAACCCCCTCTGAATATTTCATGCCAAGAAAACCCCATGATCGGTTCAACTTAGAGTTGTCATAAGTCAGGCTGTATCCACATTGCTCTCTTGCCACAGCAAATTACAATTCCCAGAATTCCATAGCATTGAGACATGGAAGTTAAAAGTTGTGTTAAACTAGACTATTTATTCAGTGCAGATGGAGTCTCAGAAACAATTCAGTAACAACAACAACAACAACAACAACAACGGTGGGCTATAAATAAAGTTGATCATCATCATCACCCCCACCACCCCACCACCAGTAGCCAACCATATCCATTTGCAATACAATTACAAGGCTTTTGTGTAGCATAACCTCTGCTTCTTGATTCTCAAGTGCTTCCTATTTGTACTTCTTCTGCAGCATGCAAAGAAACTAGTCTGGTTCAGAATCCATATCATTTTTGTTTTGATGGCATCTTCCCTTTCCACCTTACTACATCCACTAATACATAGTAGATTTATTAGAGAAGGACAATTTATAGTTTCACTTGTAATAAAAATATTACAAAGAAATTTCCCTTCTGGGGAAATTCAATGTGTACATTTGTAATTATTTCTGAATAAACTATGCTCATAAATTTAGTGGTTCAAATATGATAATTTTATGAACATTCAAGTAATACATGATAATTTTAAGTTGCTACTGTAACAGACCTCCTTGATATGTGTACAGATTACTAAAAATAAATATTTCACACCACATTTTTCAACAACAGGAAGAGACATACAGAGCAAGGGCTAAGCCCTTCATATGACTTCAAATTATTTTACAAAATTTTCACATTTCTACATAAGAGGTAAATCCTTCATAGTTGCCCTGTTTAATCAAAAAAATCTTTCAGTCTGTATCCTTGATTTAACTGGCTAACGGAAGCAAAATAATTCTACGCAAGACCTTCACACTTTGTTCCCACCAGCCATGTAGCTGATCACATGTTTAATAAACTCTTCAAATGTTAATAAAAACAGCAGGATTATTAAATGTGGAATATAACCAAAACAAGAATAAAGGATTTTGTTTGAATTGGTATCTCACAAGTTGTGTCAGTAAAAGTTAAGACATTCTCAATTTCTCAGCATCTTCATTACCATGTTAGTCATTTGGTTAGCCTAATAGATAGTATTTTGGCTTTCTGTTGTTTTAGACCAGTGACACCAGGCTGGTATTTATTGAGAGTATCATTATGGTCTGCTTCCCCAAATTTTTGTCAGATCCTGTTCTACTATATTTCTGTAAAATACAGTGTGACCACCAGTATCCCCACTAGAATTCACAAGTGAAGTTCATGGTTGCAATAAAAAATGAATAAATGAACAAAGTTATTAGACTAGTGTGATGATCAAAAGCAAATGATTAATATATATGAAAGATTTTTCTATTTGCAAATGGATGATCTATTAAACCTTATCTGTGAAAGCAAGACATGTAGTGACTCTCTCTGAAAACATTCTTGGTTTTCTGTTTACTTAATTTAGATTTATAGGTTACCAACTTTAATCAGATTTGTAGCCCATGGCAGTCGACATCACTCGGTGTATAAAAGCTGAGCTCTTATTTGAAAAGTCTCACATTCAGCATAAATCTGGGAGTTCCCCCTCTTCCTCATTCAGAAATACAAAAAAGGAGAAACTATTCAAGAATTGAAAATTTTATTCTATTTTTATTTATAGCTTCCCTGTTCCCCAGCAAAGAACTCAGCTGAGTTTCCTCTGAACCAGACTATTCATATGAAATACGGTTCCCCTACATCTTCTGTATAAACAAACAGGTTGGAGGGATTGGCCCTCGTATTGTCAAATGTATCTGCTTGGAATGTTACAGTTATCTAACTTAGGACAGTCATGGTAAATTCTATATTACTAGGGTGGCTTTTTTTAAAATCTGTTACCGTATCTGTATTGGTTGAGTGATCTCTTAACCAAGCTGTTTTTGTGTTTCTCTCTCTGTTTTTTTTTTTTTTTTGTCATTTTGGAAAATAGATATACATACTTTGGTAAGGCATACAAAAGAAACCAGTCATTTGCTCAGTTCCTGTATTCTTATCCATACTTTTCCCCTACCAGAATCTTTACTTATTTTGCCTTCACTGTAGAACTGAACAGATGGAACCTGGTGGTTTAAGATAATAATAAGGTAATTCCGGGTTTGATAATCTGTTCACTTCTTATGTTCCTATACATTCTACTTTTTTTCCCTCATCTTATTAAAACATCTGTTTGACCTTTATGGCACTGCGGGAGCTCATGGGAATAAAGACAATTTCACTATTACCTTAATGGTTAGCAGAATATTGTGGGAAAGGTACTAGGAATCATTCAGTGTCACATAAGCAGCCTGGCATGTAGCTTCTTAGTCTTCCTCCATCACTCATCTGGATTTGTGCCTTGTAAACATTGAGTCTCCCTTATCTCGAATTCTGAAATACTCTAAATTCCAAAGTTGTCCATATGGGTTGGGATAGTGACACATTTATTTTATGATGATTCAGTGTACACCAACTTTGTTTCATACACAAAATCATTGAAACTGTTGTGTATCAGGCTATGTGTAGAAGGTGTACACAAAACATAAATGAATTTCATGTTTAGACTTGGGTCTCATCTCCAAGTTTTCTCATTATATATATGCAAATACAGTTGGCCCTCTGTATCCATAGATTTTTTTTATCCACGTATTTGAGCATACACGGCTTGAAAATATTTCCCAAATGTATACATTTCAAATAGCAAATCTTGATTTTCCATTTTATGTATGGGACACCATTCTGTTGTGCCATTATATTTAATGGGACTTGATCATACGTGGATTTTGTTATACACGGAGGGTCCTGCAACCAAACCCCAGCAGATAACAAGGGCCCACTGTATTCCAAATTCCAAACAACAACAACAACAAACCCAACCTTCTGAAATCCAAAACACTTCTGAGCACAAGCATTTCAGAAAAGGGAGATTCAGCCTGTATTTTACTGAAAATACTCCTTGCAGTCTTATTAGTTAGTTTACTCTACAAAGCACCAGAAGATACTGGTTTCTAACACCAATCCCCTTCTCGTTGGCTATGTTAGTTAGAACCACTCAGAGAGCAGTCCACAACCATATGACACTGAGTTGCTCCTGTCACATTTACCCCCAAAGACACCAATCACCTTGTTTCCATAGAGGGGAAGGACACCTGCCTTTCAGATCTTAGCTGTCTGACAGTTTGAAAGGTTGCTTGATGCTCTTGTTGTCCTGATTAGCAAACAAATCATGTTCCTCACCTAACACCCATTCCAGGACAGCATTGGAGAGCACTTTGGACCTGCTTGGTTCACCACAAGGTGTCACTGTTGTTGTTATCTGCCATTGAGTCATACTCAATTCATTGTGACCCCATGGATGAGACATCTCCAAGACTTCACTGCTTAGGTCCTGCAGGCTCAGGCATGTGGCCTCTCTAATTGAATCCAACCATCTGGTATGTAGTTTTCTTCTTCTTCTGTCTGCTATCTCCCCTAGCATTATTGTTTTTTCCCAGTGATTCATGTGGCCAAAGTATGGTAACTTCAATTTAGTCATCCTGGCTTCGAGGGAGAGCTTTGGCTTAACCTGTTCTTGAATTCATTTGTTTATCTTCTTGGCTGTCCATGATATTCTCAGCACTCTTCTCCAACACCACAACTCAAATGAGTTGATTTTCTTTCTCACAGCTTTCTTCAGTGCAAGCTGTCACATCCATACATGATGATGGAGACTACAATGACTTGAATAATTCTCACTGTGGTGTTCAGAGTTATATCTTTAACCTTTCGGATCCTGTCCAGTTCCTTCATAGCTGCCCTTCCCATTTCTATTTTGCTTCTATTTTCTCAGCTGCACTCTCCATTTTGACCAGTATTTTATCCAAGATAAAATAATTACTTGATTATTTTAATTCCCTTATTATCTAGGATTAATTTTTGTAAATTATCAATGGCCATTATTTTTGTTTTCTTAAAGTTCAGCATTAATTCTACCTTGGCAATATATTCCTTGACCTTTTTCAGTAATTGTTCCAGATCTTTACTGGTTTATGCTAGTAGTAATGTATCATCTGCATAGCTTAGGTTGTTAATGTTCCTTGCTCTGATTTTCACTCCTCCTGCCTCTTAGTCTAAGCCTCCTCTGTGTACAATATTTTCTGCATACAAGTTGAATAGATAGGATTATTGTATACAGCCTATATCTCTTCATTCCTTCCATTCTCTTCTTCCTTCCTTTTTATATGTAAAAGTGAGTAATACTGGTTGCACTGGGTGAGAGTATCATCATCAGCGTTTATTTATTGCAGAATATAAACACACAATCCATAGCAATATGTACACCGTTACATATTTGCAATTAAGCATAATGTTGGATCTGAGATACATGAATTATACCTTCAGGCTGTTGTTTTGCTTGTTGTAATTTTGTTGCAATGATTAAATGATCAGTGAAACAAAACAGAATTATCAAAACCCAACACATTTTAGCCTAATGCATTTTATGGTACATGGTTTATTTATGAGTATGTGAGGAGAAACGCAAATTAAAAGTTGAATAACTATCTGCTTCCAAAAAGTAATGCATAAAGGTCTCAATCCAGTTTAAGAAGGTTGTGTTGACAATGGTTGGGGGTGGTCCATATTAATAATCACTACAACTACATGTGAAAGAAACTGGATGTTGTACATCTTCCAGTGAAGGGAGCTATGTGATATGGCCAGGGGATATGAAAAAAATATATTCCAGATTTCACCAACCTGCATCAATATTAAGCCAGTTTACTGGTTGAACAGTCTTAAACGCAAGGCAGGTGGCATAACATTAGACCAATCTTTGACATTCACTGTGATCAAACTGGATTTAGACTTTATGCTTTGGCAGTTTTATTTCTAGGTGGGTGCTGTGAATGAGTTAGAATTTGCCTTGGACAAATGTTAATCTCCCCAGTGAGGTCAAAGGCACTTCCATGCCCTCCATATGGTAGATTATACATTATATAATTAGTTTTATATACAAACACACAGAACTTTTTAAAAACACCCAACAACAGACAAAATAGCTGTTTCGGAATAGGGATGTATGCTTCCCTAAACTAAATGAATTATTTCCCCCTCTGTTTGTTGCTTGCCTTGTGTCTGAGATTACAGGTCTGCCATAGGAGACATTTATTTAAATGGTCTGGGATTGAATCCAATTGTATCATTACTAAAGATGTGAAGAATACACACTTTTCTTTAATAAGAAAATATGCCTCAACTAAATGAAGTACCCTATAAAAATTGTAAATTAATATGAAATTATTTTGTGAATACTGAGGCTTTTTTGCAAGATCATTTACACAAAAAGACTTTGCTATATTATTTATTTATTAAAAAAAGTTTCTCCTTGCTGAGTGAGTGTATGAGAGATTCTGAGCATTTTAAAATGATATTTGAACTCTGGGGCATTAAAAATAATTGGTTTGCCCAGAATTTCCCTCCTTTCTGCTTCTTCCAGTAAGTGAAAACTTTTCAATTTCAACAAACTTCTACAGTTTGTCTTCAGTGGGCTTTTAATGCTGTGCTGTCTCTTTGATGTTTATCTTCAATTTTTAATGGGCTTTGAAATGGCTTTAATTCTATAAATTATTTAATTGCATTTTAATATAAATGTTATATCTTTTAATGATGTTTTTGCAAATAATATAGAAGACACTATTTTAATCAATATTCATTCTAATACTTTGTCCCAGTATTAGGAAAGCTAGGTGGATGTAAATGTAGAACAAGAACAACATATCATCCAATACTTCACAGATGAAAATGTGGACATACATGGCCAAGCAACATCAATGTTTTCAAGATGGAAAAAATAAATGAGGACGAATTTTGCCCCCCCCCCCCAGTAGTCTCAGGCCAAAGTAAACTGCTACAGGCAAAAGTAAACTGCTTCCTGAGGGCAAAGGGAGAAAGGAGGAGGATGAGAGAGAAACTGAGACACTTGAAAATCAACTGAAAACAAAAAACAGCAGAGAATTATTCAGGTCTGTCCCTGCCAAAGTGGGACAGTTAGATGGTGTTTTATGGAATTATGAATATACATTAATGGTGATACATATAACAGTAGTAGCAGATGCTGTACATCTAATAGTATTCAACATGCTTTATTGTCTAGCAGATCTTAATTGTTGCATCTAAGGGTTAGACAGAACGAGAGTTTAAAGCTTCCCCTTTAAAAAAAACTGAAATGATTTTATCTGAAAAATAAAAACATCACATGTTATACTTAAGTTGCTGTAGTCTTGGTAAACAGAATTAGAAGGTAAGATTGTCCTATGATTCTTTAATTCTGTATTTCCTTTTGTGTATATCTGTAGGGATGGGAATGTGGAATGTTTTATGAAGATGCTGTATGAAGGCCTTCCATTCAATGTCAGAGGTGTGACCAAAGTTCCATTATTTTATCAAAAGCTTTTCTTCATTTGATGTATGTAGTTAAATTTCCTCACACGGAAATATAAACAACTACATGTATAAAACTAATATAACTAAAGGTACAAAGCGCTGAAAATTTTAGTATTTTATGGGTATTGGATGGAATGAGGCAGCACTAAATATAGGCTTAAGAAGTGCTTTTCAAATGCATACTGTTCAAAATATTTAGATGGAAACATTTTACATCGATCCTATGCATTGTCCAAAAAGCAGCTAAGTATTAGAAATATCTTGTTGAACTCAGTGGGATTATTCACATGTTTAACCACTGTTATCAGCTAAAGTAAAAAGTAAAAAGATTCCCTGTTGACAAGGTTGCCATGTCATGTCCGATCATAGGCTCATCTCCGTTACTAAGACAAAGAGTCAGCGTTGTCAGGCATTATTCTGTGATCATGTTGCCAACATGATTGCACAGAATGTTGTTTACCTCCCTACCAGAATGGTACCTATTTATCTACTTGCATTTGCATGCTTTCGAATTGCTAGTTTGTCCGAAGCTAGGACTAGTGATGGGAGGTCACCCCATCATGCGGCACCCAGGCCTTGAACTGCCAACTTGCTAATCCTGCCATCAACAGACTCAGCGTCTTAACCACTTAAGCCACCACATCCCTATACCTCCTTCTATGTGTCCTGAGATTCCACAGGATGCAGCTATGGCAGTTAAATGGGAATGATAGTGTTATGATTGTACAGTGTGAATGGGTCCATAGTGTCAAATTGGATATAGACCTTTATACTCAAAATTAGAAAATTTCATTTAAACAGATAATCTCTAGTACAGTAGAGACAAGTAAATGGCTACAAAGCAGACTTGTGGGCTGCTCAAAGATGTTGATTTTAGAGATAAGTGATTATTAGTTAATTAATTTGTTTAAAGTATTTCTGTATTGCAATATTTCAATTACATTAGAGTTATATTTTTCATTTATTATAGCAATATATTTTGTTTTGGAAGTGGTATTGCATTTTCTCCAGCAATCAATACTAAAATGCTCTTCAAAGCATGCAAGTAAGCATCTTCTTCCTCCCCTCTCCATTTAAGTCATACAATTCTACTCAAAAGTCCATGTTTCTTATCCATCTTCAGATCAAGTCCCTAGCCAGAGAAGGATTTGATAGACATTGATATATATCAGAGTCCTATGAGCCGCATGGATGAATTTAATTTAAATGGCTTGTTCTGTACTTATCTTTGGCCTACCATTATCACACTAATACACTAAATGCATCTGCTTCCTTTCTTTCTTATTAACAAAAAATATTCTACAAATCATATAGCACTAAATAGCACAGTGTATGTTTCCATTCTTAACAGCAAAGACTTGAAGATTACATATGCGGAAATTAAATCTGTTTTCATCTGTTTGACCCCAGATGAAGACCTGCTAAAAGACTAAAATATGCAATGTTTCTATTTTTAGATTGTTTCATATTACATATGAAATGTATTTGGTAGAGAGAATGACCATATTTGCCATTCCTGTAGCATGTTGTTGTTGGGTGCCTTTGTTTCTGACTTAGGTGATCTTAAGGTGATCTCACCCTTCTGAGGTTTTCTGAGGCTGGGAGTGTATGACTTGTCCAAGTTGACCCAGATGATTTCCATGGCTGAGTGAGGATTCGATTGATTATGCTGAATAGAAGAATTGACTATTTTCAGTACTGCAAAATCTGCTGCAAGCATGAGAAAGTCTCACAAAAGAATATATTTAAAATCTAATTGGCCACTAAAGAATATATTTTCCCACACAAAGCATTAAATGCAAACTGTGGGCTTGAATTGAACTGGGAAGATGTTAAATTCAAGATGTAACACTGAGTCACTATGGCATAACTTGCTTTAACAAAGTTATCTAAGATGTATTATGATGATTTCAGTGAAAAAAACCCTAAGAAAGGTGGTAGTCAAGATCATTGAATATTAGCTTGTGGATTGAACTTCAAAATTGCTTTAGATTTTTCATTTAGGGTCAGGAGACATAGTGCTTTGGAGTAGTATGAGTAGGAAAGCATCAAAAATCAAATTGTGGCTGTCCTTTTATGTCAGCAGGAAGCTGTCACTGGAATCTCTCAAGTAATTCCTTAGTTTGCTAGCCCCATAGTATTATGAAATGCTGTGTGTGTGTGTGCGCACACACACACACTGGTTGTTTACACTCTATGATGTGTTTTGCTATCAAGTTGAATCTACAGTAGGTTAAATCATTCAGTTTAAAATTGAAATATGGAACATTTATTCAATTATCTGTTTGTCCAATGTGTGCTAGCAGCATTTCACTGAATGAGGTTTGGGTCAACTGAAGCACAGAAATGAAATGTGGCTGAACTTTGCTTCCCTGAAATATCTTTTAATATTATTTTTCTTCAGCTTTCACTTTTTTGAAATAGTAAATAAATATGGAATTTTAAAATTCCGAGGGATTTTTTTTCAATTTGTCAGTCTAGTGTAATAGAAAGAACATCAATTAAAACTAGAATATGCCCTTGTCAGATATGGGAGCTTTACCTCTACCTGGAATGGACTGCAAGCAAGCAAAGATTCCTGGTGGAGAAACTGGAAGATTTTTCTGCCTTTCTATAGTCTGGCATGAAACCCAGCCCATGCTAGCAGGTATCCCAGTCCATAGAGCAAAGGTGGAAATCAGAAGGGCAAAAATAACTAAACATTGCATTTTACAATTCCTCCAGTTTGAGTGTCTTGCCAGTGAGATTTCTAGATTTGGCCATTAAGGTGTCAAACACAAATCAAAGTTCATTTGCACCCTAATCTCTCTTTTTCAAAACTATACAGGTACAGGTCTAAATCCAATTACTAGTTTCAACTAAAGTAGCATTACATCAATGGTATTTACACAAAACTTGACCATTATTCAGTAACAACAACAACAACAACAACAACAACAACCACCACCTCTGGGTGAGCAATCGGGGCGGAGTGCAACATTTAAAAAATACATACAGTTAAAATAACACTTCAGTCTCCCCTCCCACCCCTTAAAAATAAATTAAACTAAGAATAAGATTTAAAACAGTGAAACATTAAAAGATAAACATTAGACAATAATAGCTCTAAAAACTGGGTAAGTGGGTGGCCTCAAGAGTCTTGGTAAATGGGGCTGGGAGGGACAGTAGATGACAGAAAGTTAATCGTTTTCTGGGAATTTAATCAATGGGTTTGTTCTAGTTGGATCTAGCATTTGGATTTGGGGGTATATTTAAATGATTAATAGCAATCTACTATATTCAGAATCTGCCATTTAATGTCACCATCATATTTTAAAAATACTAGTCCCATCTTGTTATAAATACAGAAGTAGGATGTGGGTTCCATATAAAGAGAAGAGCTATTTGGAAGCAATATGTGGAAGCAATTAATTTGAATAACCCTTACTTCACTGCAGAACTTTTATTTTGGACTGGGATGTTGTAGTTTTAGCATCTGTTGATCTGCTGTAGCTACTGTCCATGAGAGCTCCTTCACACTTTATATGGCAATCATGTCCGGTGCAGCTTCACCGACATCCCAGCTCTATTATGCACAGCAAACAGGTAAACAGTGAAGGACAGACACAGGTGACTGAACAATGGAAACATGACAACTTTATCAGCCCCAACCCCCTGTGGACATCCACTGATTGTGTAAGCATCATGTGTTTGCCCCTCACATCATGAGCAGGAATGCAGACGACATGGGCAGAATGTTATACTCCAACCATACAGCAAGCTTGTTTTCTGCTGCTCCAAAGATAGGACATGGAACAATGGATTCAAGCTACAGGAGAAGAGATTCCACCTAAACATTAGGAAAAACTTCCTGGTGGTAATAGCTGTTGGACATGCTGGGACATTCTGCTTTGAATACTGGCTAAGTCTCCTTATTTGGAGGTTTTTAAAACAGAGGCTAGATGGCCATCTGTCCTTTGATTGTGTATTCCTGTATAGCAGTTGATAGGACTGGATGGCCCTTGTGGTCCCTTCCAACTATATGATTCTGTGACATATCTATTAATAACTCTAGATTACATAAGGGTATGTAGCAGGATTCTGTCCTGCATATTAGCCATGGGAACACCAGAATAATTGTTGCAAGTGTGATTGCTCTTTAATATTTGAAGTGGCTCTTATTCTAAGCATTGTGTCTGATTATCTGAATGCAAAACTATAGACTAAGGTGAGGGCTTCCTTTTTCATGTATTTTTAGGCAGTACTCTCAGATTTCCATTGAAAGTTAAATAATAGATTTACTTTAACCTGAATTTACCTTACTAATCAGAACAATAGTTTGTTGGACTCCTAAGCAGGGAGAAAATGCTACAACTTCAACCTTTTAAAAAAAATATTTCTAACACAAAGAAAAATAACTCTATTTTAAAAATTGTTCCCCTCTCCTTTCTTCATTTGTTCTTTAAATATGCACTAATAGCTCAGTTATTTGAATGTGATGTGTGAGTGAAGAGTTGTGCATGAACAGTATTAAAACTATACAGAATGGACTTCTTAAAAATACATCCTGCTTAAATATTATTTTCCATGCTGGCATCTTGAGTTATTATAAACAAGTGCCTAATGGTAAACAAACCATTTTTCCTTCTTAAAATGCTTGCTATCTTGGAAACCAAGTCACCAGAGAAATAGGATTACAGTCTGCAAAAGAGGTGATTTAGTGATAGATTATACTGTTAGGTACGATGCTGAGCAAGTGGCAGAATGCTAGAAGCAGAATCCAAGAAGGTGCCCTTGGTGTAAAGTAATTCTTTCCTCCTTCCCTCTCTCTGTCTTTAGCTATCTTTTCTGGAGTGGTTAAAATTCCTGGATTACTGGCATTAGCTAGAAACGTTGCTTCTAATCTGATTAATGGATCCTTGCCAATGTCCAAGTTGTATCAATATAGGTAGAATTAAGTAGGAAGGCTAAGGCAGCAGGCAAAAGGAGAAATTACACTACGGAATTAATGCAGTTTGACATCACTTTAACTACCATGGCTCAATGCAAAATATTTAACCTTCTCTGTCAGAGAGCTTTTGTTCCACAACAAACTACAAATCCCAGGAATCCATACATTTAAGCCATTACACTTAAAGCGTTGTCAAATGGCACTACTTCTGCAATGTGACAGAAACCCTAGTGATAGAGAAGGAAGACATAGGATAAGGAGCATCTACTAGGAAGTGACTCAGGTCCTTTAACAACAGTTAGAGCTGGAAAAAACATATTTGACAATACTAATTGCATGCCGCCACCTCTGACCTGTGGCTGCAACATCCTTGAAGCACAGTTACGGTGTTGTTTTTTACTGACATGAAACCCATCCATGAGCTCTCAGTTGTGCTAGTCCCCAGGTGCAAAATGTCATTGCCAGGACAGTTGCAATATTAGCATTCAAGCAGTGTCAGTTTTCCCTCCTCTCCCCCTCCCGCTTGCTATTCCAAGCAGGCTGGGTGCTTTTATTGTTATTATTTTCTGTTTCTCTTCCCCCATCCTCCTCCTCCTCCTTCAAAACATAAATTGCAATATGAGAATTCTGGAATTGTATAAAAACGTGATTAAAAAAACAAACCCAACAGGCATGCAGGGAAGGTGGGTTAGATGGGGTCGGGAAGAGAACCCAGTAGCAGAAGCAGCTCCATTTGCATGATTGACAAGACCTGCAATAATGGTTGCTCACAAACAGGTATAATTTTGCTTTCTTTAATAAGTGCAATTAGAGCAAGAACAGGGGTCATATGGTAATATCCTCAGCACATATACCAGTAGAGGGACTGAGCTGGAGAGAAAGAGACTGTTAGGAGTTGACCATAGACATGTTTAAATAAAGTTCACGGTTTTTGATATGTAACCGTTGCTTGAGTCTTACTGATAACTAAGACTGTATGAAACACAAGTATCCCCTGCAGCTTAGTATTGGAGGTCAGGCATGGACAGACCATTGATGCTAGAATACCTATGTCTGTGCTTTCTCTTGACGAGCTTAGAATGACTCGGCAATCTCTGAAAGCTTGCTGAAAATATGTGTGTAACAGCAGTAGCTGTAGAGGGGTTGTTGGAAAGTGGAAGGGGACATCTTTTCTTCGGTTGAGTATTTCATTTCCTTGGGATGTGTGCTGGTGGTGGGTGGGGCTGAGGCTAGCAATTCATGAGTGGGTAAGCTTACACATTGCATCATAGTACGGTAGTCAGTTTCTCTCTCCTACCTGTACATGCAGGTCATCCAAGCTTGTTTGAAAGTTGTATTTAGAATCCTTGAGCATTTGTACTCTAAAGTAAGGTAACAAAGTTCACTACCATTAAATTCTTTTGTTCGTTCCCCCCTCTTGGGGGGCATTTTCTTCATTCTCTCTTCTACACACATAGGCAAAAGTACTGGTCTGGTTTTAGGTCCTGTAGCATTAGTGGGTAGATGATGTAGCTGTTTCAGCATGGGACTACAACTCTGGAGACCAGGGTTCAAATTCTTAGTCAGCCATGGAAACCCAGTGGGCGACCTTGGGCAAGTCACACTTTCTAATCATCAGAGGAAGGCAAAGGCAAACTCTCTCTGAACAATTCTTATAAGAAAACAAACCCCAAAACCCAAAGAAAAAACATGATAGATTCACCTTTGGGTCTCCACAAGTTGATGACATGCAACAACAACATGCTATGTAAATTTAGATGTCTGTACATACATATGTGCATGCATAGTCTCTGGGACTGGGGTTTGAAGAGGAATAATAGTACTGATGTAAGTAATTTCCTTTCCTTCAAGGGAAGAAGTTCATTTCATAGAAGAAAAATACCTTTGGATTTTTTAAAAGATTCTTGTTTTGCTTTGGTCATTACTGTCTATAAAGGATACTACTGTTATAGTGCTTGAGTGTATTCTGTCTTTTGCCTCTTGTTCTTATTCTGAATTTATTTTTAAAGTGATAAGAAAGAAATTACTGATTTTAACCATTGGTCACATATTTTTCAGTTCTTTGATTTCTCTGTGTACATAAAAAAAACACACCTCTGTATCTGATCACAAGTATGGAATTTAAATTGCAAGCTGTCCTTGATATATTTTAAAATAGTGTTAGCCTTAGACACAGATGTTCATGCTTACGCATAGCTTGCCAGATGAAAAACAGGATGCAAATCTTTGACTGTTAGAATTTCTGTAGTTTTCCCCTCCTATGGGAGAAAATATCTATTTCGGTGAACTTTTTTACAGTGTTTCAGAAAATAAACTTGTGCATTATTTGCTCATTATTTATATATTTAATTATATATTTAATTTATATTATACCATTCTTCTGCCATGAGACCCAAGGTGCTTAAAAAACAAGACCGGAAAAAAACCTGGTAGTAAAAAAATTCAGGGCATATTGTGGCTTGTATATTTGGTGTTTGTCACATTTTAGAAAGCTGATAATGTTAAGACTATATGTTATATGTTTTTTACTTCTTTCTGTCCAAGAATAAGATAGTTGTTTTATAATTTGTTTTAATAATGTTAATCTACAGTTAAACAAACCATCCCCTTAAAATAGGTTAAATTTCAAAAAGTATAAAATCATTCAAAAACATAATGCTACATTTAAAAATACAGCACACAAAACCCATAAAAAGGCTCCCTGTGACCAATTTATTATTAAATGCCTGTTTGACTAAAAAGGTCTTTACTGGATGGCAGAAAGAGAATGAGAGAGGGCCAGCCTAGATTCCCACCGAAGGGAATTTTGTAGGTTGGGAGCAACCACTCAGAAGACTTTCTCTAATGTACTCACCAGATGGGCCTGTGATGTGGGCAGAAACAAGCTATGAAAGAACTAGAAAAGCAAAGAGCAAAGATATACAACAGAGCACTAAAGTCAGAATTGTCCAGACAATTGTAGTCCCCATTGCCATGTACAGATATGAGAGCTGGACAGTGAAGGAAGCAGACAGAAAGATGATCAACACATTCGGGATGTGGTGCTGGGGAAGAGGGCTTACCATGGATAGCCAAAAAGTTAAACAAATGGGTACTTGAACAGATCAAACCAGAACTCTCCTTGGAAGCCAAGATGATCAGATTGAGGCTTTCATATTTTGGCCACATAATGAGAAGCATGGATCACTAGAAGAAAAATTATAGGAAGGGTATTGGGGAGAAGAAGGAGGGGAAGACAGCAAGCAAGATAGATGGACTCATTCAGGGTAGTCACAGACATGGGTTTGCAGGGACTGAGCAGAGCAGTGGAAGAGAGAGTCGTGGAGATGTCTCATCCACAGGGCCTCCATGAACTTGGCTGACACCAGAGCAGTTAATAACAAAACAACAACAAAAGTTTCACACACACCTTCCATCTCTACCTTCTCTGCATACATTTTGAATGGAAAAGTTATAAATCTCATTGACTGTGGTTTTTAAAACTACTGTGGTGTGTATGTTTGTATTCTTGAAGTATGTCAATGCAAATTGTTTATCAGAGGAGGCCCCCATTTATTAGATTTAAGTGAAATGCAGTGGAAGAGCAGAATCCATTCTTAAAGCAGTTCCTTAATAATGCCAGTTTACTGTTACATGGCTTTCATTTTGTGAATTGGATGTTAAGCAAGTGTTGCTTTTGAGATTGAAACATTTCTATTAAAATTCTAAGAATACAATGTCTATTGATACCTGTTTACAGCTAGCTACACTTCTTTGAATGCCATTCATCAGATTTTTATTGTCTCAGTATGCATATTTGCTTTGAAATAATTTTCAGTAATAGAATAATAGATTTTTAATCTGGGCATGTGGGAGATAAATGAGAACATATTTTCATCTGAGTGGTTTTCAATGGCTTTTTATTATCATTGTCTTCATGTTAAACTGCAGTTCATAAACTAATTCCAAACAGAAAGACTGTGGCAACTAGGGTTGTTAGGTGTCCTTTATTATAAGGTATATCCTGTATTTGAGGGCTGGAAAGCTTGTCCCTTATGTGATTGGCAGGTTTCCCTTACTATAAGTGACATACCCTATCAAAGGGTTGGAAAGCTTTTCCTTTTACATAGACTGAACAAGATGTTTTAAAAAAATCATATTTCATGTCGTATTTTGGGCTGTGGGCCCTTCATAAAGCAGAAATATGTTCATCATGTAGGTTATGATTCTGGGCAATATATTAATTTTACAGAGAAACATATGGCTGAGTTAATTGAAGTCAGTACTTGGATTTTGGTGTTCAGGAGAGCACAAACTTGTTAATCACTGTTTCCTGATTATCAGCCCTGCATCTCAAGAATTTTGTCTGTCTCTTATTGCTATTTTACAAATCCCAAAATTAGCACCAGGCACTATGCCATTGTGTCTTAATCCTAGTGGTTGATGAGGAGACCTCCCTTCACACCCACTGTCACTGCTGCATCCATTGAGGGAGACACCAGCAGCCATCCCCAATGCCTGTTAAAACATCTGCTATGGCACTGAGAGCTACACAGAGAGGGGGTGAAAACTGTCTCCTCTTTTTCTTCCTGGCTACCTTGTTGGTTTTCTATTGGCAACTGATTGGCCACTGTGGGAAGTGGACTAAATAGGTGTTTAGTTTTATCAAGTACAGGTCTTATTTTGAGCAGTGACCTTCAATGGATTTAGTTACTTCTGTGAATGAAAGGAAAAGGAAACCGTATCCTACAACATTTCAAAAGATGAAAACAGGGACAAGTGTGGCCAAGCAGCATCAAATTATGATTAAGATGGCAAACATTATTAGTGTGGAAGGACCCAGAAGCTAGGAGAGGTTGCAGCAATTTGACTTATCCTGAGTTCAAAGGGCAAGAGTTTGTCCCCTTCTCTCCTCTCCATCCTGCTAAGTTAACTGAGCACAAAATACTCTTGAACTCAGTTTGCAGCAACTGAAGTAGGCTGAGGATAAAGTAGGAAGGTGGGAAGAGGAGAAAGCAGCTGAATAAGTGGGATGATGGAACAACTGAATAAGTGTGATGACAGAGAATAAACAGGACTGTCCCTGACAAATTGGAATAGTTGGGGGTATGAGAAATACAGCATCCAAGTCACTATTTTGCCTTCTCCTTTTTGAATATGTTGAAAATCAGAGGCAGAATCCTAGCTCTTATCCTAGCAGGTAAAAGGGACAGTAAGTGAAAAAAGAGAAATAGTAGAATGTCTTGGATTCTGTAAAGAGAAAGGTGAGATATAAATTAGGCAGATATATTGATAGGTATCTCACATGTGCCACAGAATTTAGCTGTATTTTCTGCAAATATATTTCAACTTCATTAATTTCATACAGACACCCTAGATTTGGCATATGCACAGGATTTTTTAAAAATCATATTTTAAAGCATGAGAAATGTAGATTGTTTTGTGTTTTTGAGCAACATTGACATCATCAGTTTGGTTTATAATTAAAAATGACCTGTATTTATTGGTTAAGATTACAGAAAATATTAATAATGCTGGAATAAAAACAGCAATAAAAAGGATAATTGCTATGGCTGGAGAAAAAAAAAATTGCATTTTGGGATTGAGTGGCCATGGGAAGAAAGTAGCAATTTTAAAACTGTGAAAATATATTGGAAGCAACTGAATTGTACTTATTCTTGAAGATGTAATCAGACTGATGTGTTTTCCTTCTTTATTTCCTATGTAAGTATTTGTACTTTTCATCTAGAAATACTTGGTGCATCGTTTCCCCCTGACTACTTATTTATTTCTATGGAATCAGACATGTGCTATTTTATTATGATTTGTAGGACTTTTTCTATTTTTATGTCACTGTTGGGCCTTTTCACACAAGTCTTCGTGTATTTATAATTGCATAATCATTCATTTCCATGAATATTGCCTGCTAGATAGTATATTTGCATCTGATTTTTTTCCTAGCTACTTTTTGGATTTCATTTGTTTAGTTGTGCAACACAGTGATCATTCATGATATTAACTGTTGATAAAAATAAAATTAATAACACAAATTAATCAAAATACAGGCATTCACAGACATTATGATTCTTAGAAATGGGTCTTCACCAAAGCCACCAGTCATATGAGTATTCTTGAATCTGGAGTAAATCCTTTTCTCTCCATTTCTGTAACTGAGAGGAAGTCTGTCCTCACTATATCTTTATATCTGATCCAATTGTCCTTTTTTCATTTACATTATTTCCCATGAAAGCTTTCCCATGAAAGCTTCTTCAGGGGAAATCCAGAGTGGGATTTTTCTATATATATATTTGTTTATATTTTGTCCATGTTACCAGTAGAGATGTCCTAATTATGAAGTCTATGAATTCTTTATTAGCCTTTACTTTTTCATACCAAATATATGTGTGCCACCCAATTTTTTTTATTGAAGCCTTCAAGATTTAGTAGTTCTTCTTTATTTAGTTTTATCCATCCTGATATCCAGTTTAGACTACATGCTTCATAGTACAGTTGTAAATCTGGTAGTCCCAATCCACCTTTCAGTTTTCAGTCCACTAATGCTACATGTCTTATTCTCATCTTCTTTCCACACCATATAAATTTTGAAATATCTTGTTACCAAATTTAAAATATTTTTGGTTGTACTATTATGGGAATATATCATTTTAGGCAAGATGCTCATGGATATAGCAGATATTCTCCCTGTGAGAGACAAATGATGTGTAGATCATTTCTGCAAATATTTTTGATCTATTTCCAAGTTGGCTAATAGTTATTTTCATATAAGTGCATATTTCTTTTTTTCAGCCTAATTTCTAAGCATTTTAAGAATCATTGTTGTTTTGGGTGTTTAAAAAGCTGCAACAACATTGGGAGAGAAGCTTTGTGTGATAATGTCCATATTTTGTACTCAATTTCCAGAGGATGTTGAACACAGAAGTTGTGCTGGAGGACCTAGAAATTTCTAGAGAAGTGTTTTCTCTGGTAAATATATATATATATATATATGATTTTTTGCAATTTGTGGTTTTTCCACTTTCGGGGGATCCTGCACTCCTCACTCCAGCAGATGTGGAGGATCTACTGTACTGCTATTGAAAGTCTAAGACAAAATTTTTGTCAGTGGTACTTGCAACTTGATGTTTTCTTATCACTCAGATAACTTGTATTTCCTCTTTTTGTCACACCTTTGTAACATTTGGGGTAAAAGTGCATGGAGTTAAGTCTACTGAAGAGTTTATCGCACAGGGAAAATGGGAGTTTAAACAATGATTAACCTGTGAAAATCATGCAATTGACTTTAAAATGTGCTTAAAATGACATTAATGCAAGTACCATTATCCCATGAAGAACCAGGGAATAACCAGGCAAGAAACAGCAAAAAGTCATTCATGGGAAAATTCCTGGTTTTTTTGTTTTGTTTTGGCTGGTTATTCACAGGATAATGACAGTTTAATTATTGTGCAATTATGGCTAATCACAGGTTATTCACAGAATAATAGTGCTTTGCTCATGACTTCATGTGAAAACCATTTGCGTAATCACGGGTTAATCACTATTTATACTTCCAGTTTCCCCCTGTATGATAAACTCCCAAGAGTCCTTGACTTATGTTATTTTCCTTAGTAGAATGCTCTGAGTACTTACCCCTGTTGGTCCTGCATTCTAGTGCATTTTCTTTTATAGTAAACATACCAACACTGTTTTGTATCCATGGATTATTAGCTGGAATAGTGAGACTGAGTGGAGATAGATGGCTGCATCTTCTCTGTTTTACACTTTCTGAGCCTAGCCTTCCTAAACAATGCCAAGAGCAGAAAATAGGAGGATTGTAATGGGATGCCAAATGGTATCTCTAATACTCAGTTAGAGCCTTACTTATTACCAGGTAAGTGAGCACACATCATGTTCAGCACTTTACATAAATTAATTCAAAGTGCTGAACCTGTTCCTAAGTTCACACTGTATTTTATGCATTTGAACTCATTTTGACACCCACTATATCTCAGGTCCAGTTTCTTTTCTACAAAAACTGTTTATGTTCTATAAAACATTTTCAGTTTCTTTTCTATAAAATATAATTGTTGGCTAACACAACCCACAATATGAATATTTGGTGGTGGTGGTGGTGGTGGTGATGATGATGATGATGATGATGATGATGATTTTAGGATCACTGACTATACATGTTACATCTTACATGCACTGAAGTCTTAGAAGAATCACTAGACAATTTTTGTTCCTTTTGCAGGCGACATTTTCTACAAACTCTAAAATCACCACATATCAGGCCATAGTTCCATTTGTTTTTTCACAGGTGTCTTCTTCAAATGCCATTTGTCCCACCTGGCAGCACTGCAGTGTGTTGACATGACATGTTATTTTGTTTCCCTCGGCCACTTTAGCTGGTGCTAGTGCTTAGAAAAGCCACTGCTATTGGAAGTGGCAGTCCCTCAGTTACGATAGGAATGTAATTACAACATGGAATTAGTTGATGGGGTGCAAAGAGATGTATTTAAGATTTTTACCTTGCAGGCTTCATACATTTGTTATTCATTGTACTAGTTATCATTAGCACTTTTCGCAATCAAAGAAATGGATTTGTTGACCTGAGATGCACTGTTTAAATTGTAGTATTTTGATCAGGTGGTACAATACGATTATATGATTTAATGATGATTAATTTTTTTTTAACAAAATCTATTACCAGATGTTCTGCTTCAAATCTTCTTCAATTACGTTGGCTGGTACGAACACACAAATCTGAAATCTCAGCATTGCATAATAGGATCTATATTTGTTGAAAGACTGATGGGATTCACATATAAATCTAGGTGCCTTTTTAGCACTAATGTGGTAACACCAAAGCTTAACTGTCAAGGGCGCTTTATTGTTAAGGGATAACAATCTGCTATATTGAACACATTCCTTCATATGAAACATTGACTTTCAACAATCTATTGTGAAACATCTTTTATGCCTGAAGGTGTTTGATGCTCTCAATATGAAATGGAATGCATGAGCAATTCATATGGACACATTTTAAAAAAATTATAGGTTAAAGTTATGTTGTTAAGTTACAGACATGCACCAGTATACACACACAACTGCTGAGTAGATTTATACTGAAAATAAAAATCTCTTTTCCCATCAGAATACAAAAACAAAAGGGCACAGTATAGTGGAATGGGTGGATGGATGCCTTCAGGAGTCTGAAAACAGAAGGGAAAATAGTTGTTTCAAGCTGGATGAGGTGACTGTGCTTAAGGGAAATTGAGCACACAATAACACTTCTTGTTTGAATTGCCAAAAAAGCAAAAATATTCTTCTGCAAATAATTTTGGAACAAAACATTGTTTATTTCATGAGCCGTAAGGGATTTTGTGTCTGAATGTTTTTCATGGAAGTCAACTCAGAATCAAGAACACTTACATCTAAATATTAATTCAGTAATGTTAATCATTAGAAACTGTAAAATTAATTCACTACTATAAACACTAATAATTGAAAATGTTTCATTAGTTGGGATATCATAAGTTAATTGGTTATTTAAACTGTTATTTGGAAACACAGTGTGAAATGTATAAAGAATGGCATGGAAATTGTTATTGTTAATCCTAAGGAGATATTTCCATTTTGGCACCTTTAAAAGGTGATTTTGATCTTTTTGAGGTTCTCTTTTTTTAAACTTAGATTTCATTCACAAAGTCCACAATATATTAGTGTTGCCTGGGAATGATGGAAGTCCAACCTGTCTCATAACTGTCAGGGTGGGAAAGACTTTCCTAAAGTATGGGATCCCATCTTAAAATGTCTTTGATAGTTGCCACCCTGCAAAACTGAAGCAGTTTAACACCATTTCAACTGCCATGACTCACTGCTACGGAACTCTGGGATCTGTAGTTTTGTGAGATATTTAGCCTCTGCCACAGAGCTCTGGTGCCCCAGTAAACTACAAATCCTAGAATTCCATAGCATTGTGTCATGGAGGTTAAAGTGCTGTCAAACTTTTTTATTCCTGCAGTGTGGCAGCAGCCCTCCATTCAGTTTGTCATTGATCTGTATCTCTTGCTTCCTTCTACTCCCACTGAAATGTATGTTTACTTCACTCACACTTCAAATACCTTGTTTTTAAGTGGTAATAAAGAATTAAATAGAACATTTTTCTCCGCAACTGAATAATTTCATACTTTCTGTTTTCCACTTCCAATTGAGAAGTGTGGTTTACAGCAGTCATTGGTAGAGCATATGTTTTCCATTCAGGAGCCAAGGGATTCAAATTGAGTCTGTTGCATCTTCAGTTTAAATGATGTGGTATATAAGAAGCCTATTATTCTTTGCATCCATATTACCTTAAGTGTGCAATTAAAAAAGAGTGGAAAAGGGAGAGGAGGAAGAGGCAGCTGTATATAAAAGGAGAGAGAGAATGAATGAATGAACCCAAGACTAAGAGAAAGGGGAATGATATGGAGGCAAAGGAAGGATTCCCCCCGCCCTTGGTATTCAATTATTTAGCATAGTGTGAACAACACGAGTACAAAGGGATTTATTGTTGTTCATTTCATTGCTTTCATTTGGATGCTTGAGCGTGGGTGGGCCGCAATGGGTGACAGCACAAAAAAGGGGTGACACCCTGTTGGGCTCTTCTCCCACTGCAGCATGAGGAGGGACAAGTTCATCCCTCAAAGTTTTGCTGTTGTAACAGCAGCCTCCTCTACACCCCTCTCAACCCCACTGCCTGGCAGTGAAGGAGAGGGCTATGCCCAGCCTTCCTGATCCTGCTGCCATGACATTGTAGTGCTCCTGAGGAGAATGACAGCCCTGCAGTGAAGGAAAGAGCTGAAGATAATGATGCCACAGCAGCAACAGAGTAGGGGTGAGTGTGCCCGTTTGGCCAACACTCCTCTTAGCCCTGCCCCTTGCACTGGGTGACACCAGGGGCAGGGGCAGCCTCAATTTAGTAATCTGTTCTTCTAAGAAAAGTTCAGATCCCATGTGCTCTTACAACCATTTGTGTGTGTGTGTGTGTTTTTTAGGCAGATATCTTCAGAACTATCCTCCAGCACCCCATCTCAAATGAGTTGATTTTCTTTCTTTTCACTATCCTGCCCTCACACCCATATATAGTGATGGGAAATACAGTGTCATGCACAAACCTCACTTTTGTGTTCTGTTGTAAGTTTTTGCAGTTTGGGATCTTGTTTAGCTCTTTCATAGCTGTGCTTCCTAGTCCCCATCTCATCCTGATTTCTTTACTTATCTGAGACAACCATATTCTGATCATATCCTTTGAGCAGAAAAAGTTGAGAGGTGGTGATGGTGCATACCCAGGAAAAGTCCCGTCATGAGCCCAGTAAATATGCATATTTCACAAATGCTCCACAAACATTGCATTTGGGATCCACTTGAACCAGCAGAATATTGGGGGTATGAGCATCTGTGACATTCCATTTTGAAATGAATTTTAGTTCAGCACTGATGCTTAGTAGTAGATGCTGTGTGTAAAATGTGCATCCTGTGTGCAGCATGCAAACCCAAGACTGTTTTTGTGGCTTTAAAGCCACCCCACCCTCACTCTCAAAAATTTCAACTGCTTCCCCTAACCTCTAAGTGGGTGGGAATAATTTTTAACCAGGATTTTTTCCCCCAAACTGGAAATGACTTCTAGTCACATCCTGCTCTTGAAAGAAGGTTTCTTCTGGACCAGTAACAGCCCAGAGAGTCTAAACGTAAGGGAAAATTCCTCCATGCCCCCATACAGCAGAGCAGAGTGGACATTTTGAGTATTTCTTATGAAAAAAATAAAATTAATTTGGGATTTGAGGTCTGCCTTCTTCTGCTGGGAAGTATATTACATAAACATGTGCAGGTTTACTATCTGAACTTTGTCTGGTCTCTGACAAAAACACAGTAGTTTGTCTTTTTAAAATTTATTTATTCATTTGAAAATCTATGTCTCTAAAGTTGCTGCTAATATTGACTTTAAGGTAATTTTCTCTAATTAGCTTATTATGGAATATTTTTAACCTCATTCTATACAGGCAAAAGATTTCTTATGACCTCAAATCAGCAGGTGGTAGGAAATTACACATTATATAATTTTAATTATGAGAAATTCAAATCAGCTTTCCTTTGATTAAGAGATTACATGCCATCATGTGAACTTCAGAGTGCTCCCAACAATCTGATTTTATTATCTATGCTTATGGGATTAAAATAAAAAAAAGGGGGGGGGGAGAAAAAGAAAACAAATTACATAAATTAGAAGTGATATAGGTCTTTAGAATTATGTTAGATTTTGTTGTGTTTATGTTTGCAGTGTGTTACTTTTAAAGGGATAGATTTGGGGTGACTTTCATCAGGTGTCATTTTCCTAAATTACTTTTTAGTGCAAAGTTGGGTGTAAATAACAGAAAAAGAGAAATGAAAATCAGAAAACTGAAACATCATATAATGAAAGATATGCTGAGGAAGATTATCAAATTATTAAGCAAATGGAATGCTGATTTAGAAAGGATTTAAGATAAAGATAAATATACGTAATATTTCAATTTATTTGAAAGCTATAAGCCTCCAGAACAACCTTTGGCTAATAAACCAAAACAGGTAGGAATATGCTATGTGACATGGGTGAGACCTCAGCTACATATGTAGAGTATGTAGGTCTGGGCTGTTTCTCTTCACTCCTTGCATGGTTATTATTAGATGCCTACTAAAGATACTATATGACATAAGAAATAGTTGAAGATTTTTCCTCTTTAGAGATCTTCTGTTTACTGTACTAACCTATTATGTCAAATTTTTAATGGCTGTTGCATTATTGCTGGCTATTTTACTGTTTTATATTTGTCCCTTATTGTATGCTGCTTAGCCATGTTGTGAGCCACATTGAACATGAAGATGAAACCTTTTTGTTTCTTTAAAGGACAGATTTATTTATTTATTTATTTAATATCTTGCTTTTCTCCAAGGCAGCTTACAGCATGAATTAAAAGCTAATAATAAAAAACTGAGCCAGTGTGGTTTAGTAGTTTGAATGTTGGACTGAGAGTCTGTGAGACCTGGGCTTAAATATCCACTCAACAAAGAAAATCCACTGGGTGGCCTTAGAATCATAGAATCATAGAGTTGGAAGAGACCACAAGGGCCAGCTTTATTCACCACCCCCCACCCCCCAGTGACTCACAGAAGTCATCAGCCTTACAAGGGGGTATCGTAAAGTAATAATTATCACCCAGAAGTTATTAAGGCATATTGATGAAATTGTCATCATTGGTCCCTAAGTGCACGCTGTTGAGAAAATCAACTCACTGTGTCATTTATTTTTGTGACTGGCTGTGCCAGAAGTGACTAAAGTGTAAAATCCTTGGCTCAATCTTCAGACTTCTACAATATCAGTTATTCGGAGGGTCAAGATACACTGGGGAAAATGTGTAAATCTACATAGTGACTACATAGAGATAAGTTAACAACTACAAATCAAAACAAACTTTCTGTCAATTTTTTTAAAGGTGATCATTAAAACGTTTGGATACCCCCTAGTTTGTTAGGAGAAAGTCCCAGGTATATATGCCACATAGTTCCAGCATATTTGAGCATTGAACAGTCTGGAGACTGAAGCCCAGGGTTTGAATCTCCATTCAGCCATGGAAACCCACTGAGTGATTTTGGGCAAGTCACACTCTGTCTTCCTCAAAGAAAGGCAAAGACAGACCCCCTATAAACAGATCTTGTAAATAAAAAATTGTCTTTGGTGTAATTTGAAAACAACTTGAAGGCACACAAAAATATGTATGGAAATGTCCACAAACCCATGGTAGTAGAACTTTTTTTCCTGCTTTCATATGAATTCTTCCCTAGAAGTGAACATACCAGTCTTCTGTCAATAAATGCATTAATTACAATTTTCCTTTTAGATAAATCTTGCTAGAGAAACTGAAAAGAAACTGCACTGAAAACTAAAGTGTGTGTTAGAAGTTAAGGATTATTCTGAACAAAACATACTGTCTTTTCTATTTCACATAGGCTTGGCAGCTTGTGTAAATATTCTAATTGTTACCTCATACTGTATAATAAGTATACATTATTTATGTGGAGTGATAAATATGTTTCCATTATCCAGAACTGTTTGAAGTCAAAGCCTCAAGACATGAGGTTTTAGTTCTGCTACATTTCTTCTTACAATTTAGTGCCACATTATACAGGTAATTCTGTTGATCCTCATGGAATACATTTCATGGCGTGAAACACTTGCATCATTATAGTTGTTTATTTTACTTCATTTCTGTCAGTCAAACCATTTTAGGTAGGAAAGTAGTACAAGAGTCAATGAGAAATTTACTCATCTTCCCAAAGTTTTAATGAATTCAGGTGAGACTGTGACTCTGCACATAATATCTGATACAGCCGTGTTGGTAAAAGGCATCTTTTTTTTCTTTTTTTCCCTTTTTTGGATGTTGCTTATCAGAAGTTTTTGTCAAGGCAGTGGCATTACTAATCATGTGTGTGTGGTGTGTGTGTATGCGGATAGCACTGGGTGGTACTCCCGGCGTGGCTGCTAGGTGAGTAAGGACATCACATCCTTTTCTCACTTGCCCAGCAAGTGAGGAAGTCCTTTCTATTTGGGAGAGGGCTAGATTGACCAGCCTTCAGAAGGCATCCCAGAACTGTAGCATCATGCCTGTCATGAGGGAAAAAGCCAAAGCTTGTGTGCCCGCTTGCCTCTCTTGAGTAGTAGCAGTTAGCACAGAAAAGCATCTGATGTTAATTCAAATGGTTGAGTAAGTATGCATTGGTGGTGAAGTTGTGGCCTCAAGGTTTCTGAGTCAAAGACCACAGAAAGCTTTTAAAGACAAAGGCAGAATGCTAAACCAAGGAAATCAATTAATGAGGATAACATAGAATTAGAATAATGTACTCTCCTTGCTTCACTCCAGTCCATTCTCTGGTAGTTACATAATACACCAACCATTTTTTATTTTTATTTTTTTGCTGTTTCCCAAAGTTGCTGTTATTTCAAAAGTCCTATTTCTGTAGTCCAGTCTGGTTGCTACTGATGCATGTGTAGCCTTAATCAGTTCTGTTTCTCTTGAAAAGGCAGTGGGTAAAAGCAGCTTACCTGTTAAACATATGAGTCATGTGAACCTAAGTAAGAAGTAAGGTAGTAGAGTTAGCTCCCAGGAAGGTGTTTAAGTATTGGGTTAATGACATTTCCTAGTTCTGTATTTTACTGTAAGAGAAAATGAAGCAGTGTTCTTGGGAACAACACTAGGATTGCATCACAGTCAGAACGGTTGTCATTATCAACGGGTTACTAAGTTGGGATATGCATGACTGCATATCAAAACCGTGTCTCTGTTGGCACCTTCCATTTGCCACAGAATATGTTGCTAATTAATATTACCATGTGCCATACAAGGTCTTAATAGTAAGCATTTTGGCAGTCATGGCAGAGAGTTTGTTGGTGAGGAGAAAAAGGTGACTGCCTTTTCTAGGCTAATTTTTCATGCTTTTACATGTGCACTGCAGCATTCGACTGATAGTTTATCATTGACTGAAGAATCAAGCACTGCTAGACAAAATTAACTTAAAATGTGTAACAATACCTTCCCAAGCTAATATAAGGAAAAGTCCCTGTATTTCTGTTGCAGATTGAATATGTCATTCTAACACTGTTCTAACAACATTCTATCCTTTGTTGGAGGGGTAAACACGTCATATGAATAGTGACTGGTTAGTGATGTTGATGTAAGACTTACGAGAGGCTTATTCCCTTTAGAATTAGGTAGCCATTTAAAACCCTGGAAACAATTGAACACAAGGGGCTGTTTGCTCCTTTGAGTTGGAACAGCTCTAAAAGTAGACTACTTCTTCTAGTGTAGCAAACAAAATTATATTTCAGTGGCTGGAGAGGAGAATGAATTAGAGATTGTGCAGTATCATATTTAACAGCATTATTGAAGAGAAAAGTGGCTGTGGTTCAGTTTCATAGCCAAAAGCAAAGCAATTAAAATAAAAATTTCTTGCTGAGTGCTGAGAATGAGCAAGTGTGGAGAAAGAGAAAAAGACTTTTTATGCTCATTGGTTGGATGGCTGCATGTTTGCTTTTCCTCTTGAGTTGTATAATTCTTCCAGTTTAGCTCATTTCAAGTTAGGCCTAAGGACTACATTATGATCTAAAAAGTAAAATGTCTCTTTTAGTATCTGTTATTGTAAATCATTGTTGATTAGGCATGGGATAGAATGTAGCTTCCTTTTTAAAGTCTGAGTAGTCAAGTACATTAATTTTGCATGACGAGTTGCTGTCATTTGTCATACCTCTTGTTTATGTTCAGAACTATAGACATTAAAAATTGCCATGGTGATTCTTTGAGGACAGTAATACGTAAAATGTAGCATACAATACTTGGGCTTCATCTTCATAGAATTTTTAGAGAGGGGGAGGCAGTCCTTCAAAATGCTACATAACATTTTGTTGAGGGCACAGGGATCCTGGAGCAATTAAATGAGTAGCTAGCTACAATTTATCATTTGGAGATTGTATCACTGTTGATCTGAAAGAGCTAGTTAATGTCGTAGGGCATGGATAGGACAATGACAGGATCCAAATATTTCACATAAAAACCAAGAGTGCGAAATTTCTTAAATGCTGATAAAAACAAGTATTTTAACCTAATTGTTTTGAGCACTGAAATAGCAGGAACAAATAATTCATTTTGAATAAAATAACCCAATTGCTCATTCTGATCCATTAATAAAGAACAGAGATGTTGAAGTGGCAGAGATACTGGAATTGTCATAATTATTTTCATACATATTACTGACAGAGTTAAGAAAAAAGTTGAAGAAAAGAAGATGAAATGATGATCAGAGACAGTAGTCTTTGGAATCCCACAGGCAGTTTTCACTTAGATTTGTTTCTATTTCTGGTTCTCACCTCTAGCATTTGTTTTGAATCATAGTTGGTGGGGGAACCACTTCAACAGAGTAAAATGCCCCAGATATTATGCAATAAATGATTAAAGCTTAGTTACATTACATAATTATGTTCGTTTCACTATCTCCAAAAAGAAAGCTATATAACTCTGCAGGAAAGTATACAAGATTGGACTTCAATAAATGTTTATGTTGTAGAATCTACATAAAGGGAATTTTACTTTAATAAATATATAGAGGGATTTCCCCCAAGAATATCTATGCATGTTCTTGCTGTTCATACATGTACGCATTCTTTGAGCATGTGTGTTTTGCATCCTTTATGTTTGCTCATGTGTGGTATAGTAAAAGAGAGAGGAGAATTTTAAGCTACTGCAAAGTTTCTAGACAGAAGTAGAATGGAATGGTGTTAAAGATAGCTGTTAAACAACTGGTAACAGAAGATACTCCTAAATAATAATAATAATAATAATAATAATAATAATATTTGAGGAGAGGATCAAGGCATTCTCTATGAGCAATCTTCAGCAGCCTCAAAACTAATTCCAGTGAGTAGTTAGTTTACTGCATTAAAAACAACAAAGAATGTTTGAATCGTATGGACGTATTTGTTTTTCTTTCAAAATATAAAATTACTGTTTCTCCAAATAGTCCCTTATGTATGTAATAAAGATCTATACTTACAGAGATCCAAAGATGTGTAATTAGTTAATTTAAATGTGTCCTGGGGCAAGACTTTTACAAAGCAATTATTTATTCTTCATTGGACACCTCCCACAAACCAAATGAACACTAACAGTGCTGTTCTCCTTGTATCAGTAGCAGTTTTTCCAGAGGAGTCAGCAACTGTTAACTTAAGAATCTCCCTTAGTTTATTAATTAGCAAGCTCATGCACCAATGTAAATCCCAAGTCAGTGACACTTTCACTGGTGCAAGTACCATTCTTGTTGGCTTATCAAATTTGTGCTGCCAAAATTGGTACTTCTCCAAAATACGCTTCTCCTGTTTTCACCTGGATGCCTGATACACATAGCTCAGTTGTCAGTTTTGAATTATTACATTTTACTCTATTTTACATTTTACATTGGCTTGGGAGGCAGTTTGTGGCAGTAATATCAATAGAATATGGGTGAATTCTCAAGACCTTATTAAAGGAAATAGTGCAGTCTGTAGCAAAGGTGAAAAGAAGAGGTTGTGGTAAAAATGAGAAAGGTATTTTAACAATAATGGTAGGGTGGTCTGTTTTGAAAGTCATTTGAATGCTTAATAAGCCTAATGTATCTATTTCCCCTCCAGTTTTCCAGCTTCGCTTTATCAGTTTTTCAACTGTGTGTTGTTGTTTTTTGCAACTGCACATTTTCTGTCTACCGGTAACCACACATTTTAAAATACCTGATTTTAGGCTGCAATTTATTATGCTTGTAAACTCACCTTTCTTTAAGAATTTTAAGATGGTGTACATAGGTTTGTGCCATTAATTCTCACAGCAATTCTGTAAGGTAAATTAGGCTGAAAGATTATGACTTATTGAAAATTTTTCTACAAGCCACCTGGCTCATATGGAGTTTGAATCTAAATAGTTTTGATCCATATCTGACACTCTATTGATTGCCCTTCACAAGAAATGCTTAGACTCTTGGTTTATCTCAAGGAGTAAATAGATTATGCAAAGCAAGATATTAAGTAAAGCCAGGAGATCCAATGAAGATTTAAACCTGATTACAAACCTCAGATTCCTGTTATATTCCATTCAAAAGTAAATAGAGCTTTGAAAATCAGTATGCGAAGGGATTTTGTAGCACCTTAGACACAAACTGAAAGAAAGAAGCCGGTAGCATGAGCTTTCATAGACTTGAGCCTATTTCCTCAGATGCATAGGGTGAGGTGGAGAGTCCAGAGACAGACCTATATAAGAAATTGTGTGTGAGAATGTCAATTGAAACTCAAAACCTTGTGGTTATGGAGATGAGGTGACAGGTTAAGTTTTAAAGATGCTTCTTGGGAGATAAAGACAAGAGGAAGGATGTTGCCTAAAGCCAAGGTGGATGAATGACTATTCGAATGTAGTGTGGAAATGAGAGAGGAGATGTGGTTAACTGGTCAAGGGTACCCTCATGAGGATCAGAGGCTAGATAGTGTTGGAAAGGGTGTAGTGTGCTAGGAAATCATTATCTCCATTGAACCCACTGCTGATGGATGGTAGTCTTTGGATACTTCCCAATTCTGCTATTTCTCTTGCCAATCTTTCCTTGTAGTTCTTTTGTTCAAGGACCAATGCTCTGAGGTCTGAGATGGAATGCCCAGGAAGACTGAAGTGTTTTGCAACAGTTTTTCTGTATTTCCATTCCTAGTCTGATATATGTCCATATATCCTCTGGCACAGGGACCAGCCTGTTTGACCAATGTAAAGTACTGAAAGGAATTGCTGACATAGTATAACATACATCACCTGCTACCAGCTTCTTTCTTTCAGTTAGTCTCAAAGATGCTACAAGATCCCCTTGCATGCTGATTTTCCAGATTAACACAGCTGTGTCTTTAAAGAACATTGAAAAAAATGAGTGCTGATTCATATCACACAGTAGAATTTGGCCATATGGTGTCCAAACCAGCTTTGTCTGATGACAATTATACTTGATCAGTTGTACTATCTGTTAGAATACATGATCATTGACAGTATCATTGTAATGAATGACATCCATACTTGGATATACATTCTGTTGTTTATTGCAGTCTTTTTGAGTTTTCCCTTGCACAAGTGTGTACATTGAGCTGCGAATGTATATACTCCCCAAAAGTAATCTCCATAGAATGGTACAAAAGGGAAAAAAGGATAATTGTCTGTGGATTATTCACATTACTAATCTGACCTAATAGATTGCCTCACCCTCTCTAGTTGATGTGGTATGTTTGAGCCAATGAATGAGATGATGCCTTTAGGCAAAACTTGCTCTCACAACATATTTGTATTCAGACAGTTTTCATATTGTTTATGTTCTCTGATCTCGAAAAAGCTTTATCATATGTGAATTCTAAATGTTGTTTTTAAAAATAATTTAACTGTCAACTGCCTTTTGAATATGTTATCAAGAATTCCCGTGTAAGCTAACATGGCAAATATTTAGAAATATTTATGAGGCTATAATTTTTTTCCCATTAATGCATTTATCAGACTTCTGCAGATATTCACTTAGAATTAAGGGGGAAATCTCCTCTCTTGGAAAAAAAAGTACATTTTAACTGGATACGGCATCACTCGAACAAATTTTAATTATTTGATTGTGTCTATATACATCTAATGCTAAGAGCACTTTTTATATAAAAGGCATTTATACATAAACATTGAATAAGCAAAGACCTGCAGCTAAAGATTTATTTCCAAAATAGAAGATATGAAATTCAGTTTCCTATTCCCATGTTTCCTGAAAAGACTACAGTTGTTTCCTTTCAAAGTTTCCTAATCTTTCTGCCAATGGTATAAAGCCTGTCCTTCTCAAAAGACCACTGAGAGTTTATCTCTCCAATCTGCTTTACTCATCCCACCCTACATTGTCCTTCACTTCGGGACATTTTTGTGGCCTTTCCTTTAATCACTCTGCCACTGGGCATCTCTTCTAAAGCAACCTCGTTTCTTGGGGCTTTCCCAGTTCTGCTTTCAATACCCTCTTCCTTCCTACCAATAACATAATGGCTTGGATCCAGAATTGTAAAGAACATAAATTGTTCTCCATGAAGAGAAGGGCACACTGCAGAACAATGTGAGAAGATAAAAGCCATCAAAGATCTCTCTTTTCTGTACCACATATATCTCATGGTTTTGAGTCACTTCTGTCCAGAAAAGAATAGCAAGTCTGGATCCAACCCAATGTTTCTGAGCTTTGTGTAAGGGTTTTCCATTTAACCTTTAGGGGATTATTAAGCAAGAGATGATAACTTTCTGCAAGTGAGGTCTGCATGGAAAGAAATTTTCTCTGTTAGAACTGTAGAAAACCCACTCTTCCTCCTTAATTTCAGCTGCAGGTTGTTTTTTTATTGGAACCTGAATGTCCAATGTAATTTTCTAGATGGAATTTCAGTTATTTGCCTTAGTGGGACACATAAAATGCCTGTATACATATCTCCTTTCCCTCACTAATGACCTTGTATACATTGTACAGGCAGATCCCATGAGTCTTCAAAGGGTAATAGGTAAGGTTTTCAAGATGCTGTAAACTGTGGGACCTCTTATTTTCCAGCTAGCTCTAGGGCTGCACATTTTTCTTAACTGCTTTGCATCCTTCTGTAGGACACATGATGTCTTAAAGTGCATAGTTTAAGAATGAACTGTTTCTCCCCTGGTGAATTTATTGGTAGGCCTGCCTGAAGTAGCTGTCTCCTAAGTTTAAATTTACTCCTTGTCCCCATTCTGCTTGTCAATCCAAGTGACATGTATTTAGGTGCTAGCATAACCAGGAGGTGCCCCCTAGTCAAAAATTCTGAAAAATGTAGCTTTCATAGAAAGAAATTTATTTTTAGCCTTCAGATAAAAGCTTGATGAAAATATGCTTTGAAAGCCTTTGTAAAATGATAGTAGTCCTTTCTGTAAAGAGGATTAAAGTTATGACAATGCAAGGGGCAGCCAGGAAGTTGCAAACTTCAAGCAAAACTGAGGTCATCATCAGGCCATCTGTAAAAAGAAGGAGAAAATAACTAAGGCTAGAGTCAGGGACTAGGGAATCCATAGATAAGGCACATATGTATCATATATATACTATAAATTGACCTCATGTATAAGTTGAGGGCAGGTTTTTGGGCTGAAATTATGGATTTTCATATGATCTATGGATAAGTCGAGGTAAAACTTAGGGGTATGCAAGAAAGGATCTAAATAATAAATAATAATGAAGCAAAGGAAAATGATGCCAAAGAACCTACACAATTTCAGCAATTCTAAATGTTTGGGGTCACACTAAAGACTGGATGGATGAGAGAGTAAATGGTGAATCACTGCTTCCAGGACAGAGTATATTCTTGCCTTTCACCAGAGGATGGTCCCTTTTTTGATAATACATTACTTACATTGGCCCATAGGTAAGTTGGCTCAAGTTTTTTGGGTCAATTTTGTGATTGAAAATGCTAGACTTACATGTGAGTATATAGAGTACTTTGTTTTCTCAAGAAAGGACAAATTGCAGCCCTGGGAATTCATAAACCTCCAGGCTGTTTTTGTGAACTTTAACCCTTCAAGATTCCCCAAACTGCCCTTTTCCTTGCTAAAAAAGATAATTATTTCCTGGAAGCTCCAGGAGTGGCAATTCACCTTTTAATAGAGAAATACCTATTTTTCAAGACTTCAGTTTTGCCTCCCCAACCCCCTGTTTTTAAAATTCTGGCAGTCTGTGAGGTCCCAGAGTGATTGAAGGGTATAATATTCCTCACCGCTATGCAGCCTAGTGTGTCCTAGGGCACAATATTTGTTCCTCTTTGTAGTAAGGCCTAGAGAATGGACTGTTTCTTTGGAAACTCCTGTCTTAGATGGACATTGAATTTCACATGCCTGGAAGGGTTAGGGATGGTGCCCACTCCAAAAGTTGGCAAGAAAGAAGACCTCAGTTGTAAAAGGCTGCCAGACCAGGTGATTCAAGTCGGTAAATTGCTGCCACATAAAGGTAACAGTGTGAGAAGCTCACACATTGGCCAAGATCCTCTTTTGCTTCAGGATAACATAATTGAGAGAGCCAGTGTGGTGTAGTACATTTGAAAGCCAGTGTGGTGTAATACTTTGAACATAGTACTAGGTCTCTGGAGATTGGGCTCAATTCTCCACTCAGCCAAGAAAACCCACTGCTTGATCTTTGGTGAGTCACACCCTCTCAGCCCCCCTAACCATGTTAAGATTATATTAGGGTCACCATAAGTCAGAAATGACTTGAGGGCACACAACAACAACAATAACAACATAAATATACACCAGTAAGGTTGTTTTACATCTGCATTGTTCAATGCACATCTCTGCAATACTTTTTGTATTTTATTGCAAAGTGTTTCCACATCTGGAACTCTACTTGTGCCACCATCAGCTGGATGCATCCATTTCACACTGCCCACAAAATTTGCTTTTTATGCATTGTATGACTTATGCCTATATACTGTATGCCATTTATAGTATGCACGTGTTGATTGTAGTAGCCATTTTAATTCAGCAATACTGGACAAGTTGAAAGAGGAAGTATTATTGATAGTATTAGCATGCTTCTTGTCATTTTGTGATGCTGATACTAATGCAATAGCATTGACTTTTCCTTCTTCTTTTCTAAACATTGTTTTCTTTTTATACGAAGGTCAGGTTTGTGTGAGTGATAGCTATCAAGTGATAAGGTTATCATTTGATAAGCATGCTTTTACTGATGTACTGATAAGGTTCTCAGTGACAGCAAAGCCATGATAGCTGTTTCATTTAGCAAGATATCCAACGATAAACATGTTGCTGTTTTAATTGACCCTATCATAGTTTAAATAACCTTATTTGGACTGTTGGTCTGCAGTTATTGTTGCAGTTAAGAACAAAATGTCAAGAGATTGAAAGTTGCCAACATGCATATTAATGAAGTGCCTTTAAGCTCATCAAAAGAATGCATATGTGCATCATGTCAGACTAAACTATGCACTGTGATGCAGTGATTGTCACTGAATAGCTTTAGCCCTAGTGACTTCTTGTCATTATAGCAAGCTAGTTTATGCAGATGGAAGTTAGTGATATGTGAAGGATCATTATGCTGTGTCAAGTTTCATTTTAAAGACCATAAGTATACCTTTTTATAAGAAAAGCAAACTACTTGAGAGTCCTAGGGAAAAACATAAATCATGCATTTTTATCACCTCAATAGACCACCAGAAGACAAGCTCTAATATTTCAAGTACGACAAGCAATCTACACACATGAATCTCAATTTGAGTCCCATTATGGCCAAACTGATGTGTACCACTCGTGGTTTATGGAGAGCACAGTAGCAGTGTTAAATAGATTTTTTTGCCATGGGCATCTAATCTTGCACATTTTTACAAAGAAATGACATCAGAATCAGTAGTTCTTCTCCACTGACCTAAAAGTTATGTTAGAAAAATTATTTACATAAAAGAAAGCCTCATATCATTGCATTTAGAAAATGGCATGACACTGCTGAAGAAGAGAAATCTGTGAAGAACAGACATTGAAATTTCAGACACGGGGAGGTTGATTCATATGATTGTATTTCATATAGCACAATTCTAGGCAAAGTTGCAATCAATTTAAATAGGAATTACTTCATAGAACATATATGTGGGATTCTGTAAATCACAAATTGAATCAAAATGTAAGCTTCTAGCCCCTTTCATACCATTTTCAGAAGTAAAACTCTGCAGATCATAGGAAGAATTGCTTCTGTGGGGTGGAAATGTTATTAGTTCAAAAAGAGAAACCCAGGATGTTAATGAACGTTTATTACAAGCCCAACGTTTTTGGATTCAAAAAAGAGACAAATGTGTACGTTTGTTCACACACTCATATATGTGTGCATGTTGTTGTGTGCCTTCAAGTCATTTCTTATGGTGACTTTAAGGTGACATTATTATAGGGGTTTCTTGGTTGAATTTGCTTAGAGTTTGCCCTTGTCTTTCCCCTGAGGCTGAGACAGTGTGATTTGCCCAAGGTTAACCAGTGGGTTTCCATGATAAACAGGGATTTGAATCCTGGTCTCCCAGTGTCCTAGTCCAACACTCAAACTGCTATACCTTGCTGGCCATCTCTCTCTCTCTCTCTCTCTCTCGTGTGTGTGTGTAACACAGATCATGGAACATAACACACAGCAGATTCTCTCTCTCTCTCCTCTCCATCTATCTCTCAAAATATTTTTTTCAAAGCAGAGAGCCAATGTAGCATAGTTGTTTGAATGCTGGACTACAACTCTGGAGACCAGGATTCAATTCCCGCTGTGCCATGAAACCCACTGGGTGACCTTGGGCCAGTCACATGTTCTCAGCCTCGAGGGAAGGCAATGGCAAAGCACCTCTGAATAAATCTTGCCAAGAAAACCCTATGATAGGTTCACCATAAGTTGGAAACAGCTTGAAGGCATCCAATATACAGACCCAGACACACAGACACAGACACATGCTTTAGGGACCAAATACTTTAGCCTTGCAATAAAACTGTATTCAGTAGCTTGGGATAGCTTGGGATATGGTCTTTATTTTTGTAGTGTGATATATTCTTTCTAATTTGTAATGTTTGGAACTTTATCAGTAGTTAGTGTCTTACCTGGGTTACCTGGGTTTCACTTCATTCTACCTTCATGCAGTAGAGGGGAGGATGAAATTTATACTATGTCGACTACAACCAAGATCCCAAAAAGTCTACTTACCTTTTGGGTTATCTGGGTTTTTAAATTCTTTTTTAATTTTTGGGTTTTTAATTCTATCCAGCCTCTGATACTACCTACAGCTCTATTTGCCTCCTTTCTATGGAGGAAAAGGCCTATAACCTAGCGTTTTCACAAACTGCTAGCAGATGGAAGTGCTAATTAATTTCACTGGTATCATAGAGCTGGAAGGGACCCACGGGTCCAATCCCCCTGCTAGTGCAGGAATCCACTAGTATCTACTAGTAAAGTATCCCTGATAGACTTTCAATCTCTTTTTTTTTTAAAAAAAAATGCTAGTGAAGGAGACTAGGAGAGTCCACTACCTTCTGCAGGTGTCTGTTCCACTGTCAAACAGTTCTTCCCACCAGGAAGTTCTTAGCATTTAGCTGGAATTCCCTTTCTTGTAATCTGAACCCATTGTGTTGGGTCTTATGCCCTTTAGTATCTCACTCTGTCTAGCCTTTCAGATATTGAAAGATCTTTAATCTTTAATAATTCCTTCTAATGTCCCAAGAACTCTGCTAGCATAGTTACCTGGATTTAACCATTGTGAAAGTGAGAGCTTCAATGATATAGATTATCCCTTGTGCAATGGGTTGTGCAGTACAAAATACTGCAGGCTCACTCTCTTGTGCTAACTGTGGAAATTTACTTCTGAACAGGCCTACTGTTACTTCACAGACAGCATCAGATTCAGGATTTTATGTTTGCATTTAAACTGTTGGGTAGCTTTTGTTGAAAAACCAGAGTATGTTTAAGTAATACACTACTTCCATCATATAGAAACTTTTTAGAGCAACATATTTTTTTTACTCCTAATGCTACCAGAAACTAGCAATTGCTTTTATTTTTATTTTTATTACAGTAGAAGGAATTAAATCCTTCACTTTCAAGGTTTTTCAGTGTGTTCAACCTTTTTCTTGGTATGGTTTGTGTCTTTCAAATTTGTTATGAGAGCATCAGAGGGGCATTTTTAGACAAATGTTTCACTTGTTTTGACATCTTTTATTTCTGCCCCATTCCTTTCATACTTTAGAATTATTCTACAAAATTGAACACAGCCATTTCAAAGCAAGAAATGAAAGCTTGTATTTTTTTTAAATGAGGAAATGGAGTAGTGTAAGTGCAGATGCACTCAAAGGCATTCTGTGTGGCCCTAAAGCTCAACAGTGTGATAGAAAAGCATTTCCTTGCAATTTGTCTTTCAAAACTATGATATATTTTGAACTCTTTTTTAAAAAGGGCCCATCACTCAAAAACCACCAAGATAAGGAGATTTGATAGCTCATGGTATCTGTAATTTGATATTATATTTCACCTCCAAGCTATTATTTCATATTCAGCCGAAGCTGCTCACTGATCAAAACTCCCTATCAGCTGACAGTAGCTTGGTTAGTAAAAAGTGATTTTGTTAGTAGCCTTTGCTTCTTCCTTACTGGATTGATGTTCCCAAAGTGGAAGTGTTCATGACAGCCAATATACTTTCCACTCTGAAATAAGTCCAGGATTGCCTCAGTATTGAGGCAAAACCTCTCCCTCCCCTGCTGGCTCATAGAAGGAGAATTATTGCTGAACTCAGTTCTGCTAAGTTATTTTACTTGTTTAATCTGATGTGCATCAAGATTCTTCAAACAACCATGTTCAGTTCAACTAAACAAGTAGTGAGAATGAATCTCAAAAATCCACTCATGGCTAATGAGGAAACATAAGATAGAGATAAGCAAAGATGAACGATGTGTACACAGTTTATGTACAAGGGGAGTTAACCACAGCTGGACAATAAACTCATTTCTAAAGCAAAAGCCATCTGTACTACTAAAGATTGCCTTCAGGTAAATTCTGAAGTAGATGTTCTTAAACTTCATCACCACCTGTCTAAATCTGCCCCAAGTGTAACTAAATTAAAACAGAGACAGATGGTTCACCTGGCAAAGATTTTTTGTTGTTGTTGCTGACCTGGCGAGGGGTGAAGAGATCAAAAGAAAATTGAGGGAAGTGGTCCACTTAAAATATGTTTTAAGACACCTGTGGGAAAGAAACACAAAGAAGAAGTATAAATTTAATGAAACCAATGGCCTGCAGTCTTGCTAGAGGTTGCAAAACTATTGATCATATGAAGACTTCAACCTACTTCAAATTTTTAGTTTATTCACACTTTCTTGGCAAATTTGAAAGAGTTCACATTTGTGTGTTCACTCTGTAACTCAAGTGGTGATATGCACATGATGACAAGGCAATTCACACATTCAAAGATGGTGATGTGATAAGTCAGTTTTGAGGGGAACATCAATCAGCCTCTTTGCCAATGATATTTTTCAGGAATTATGTGTTTCATATGCTCAGAGATAGTATCATCATCATCATCATCATCATCAATAATCATCATCAATAATCATCACCATCATAACTATTTTAGTCATTCTACCCTTTTCCCAGTTCAGCACTCAAGAGGATTTTCATTATTTAAAAAGTAGCTTAATAATCACAACTTACAAAAAATAATGATGAAGAAGATGATGATGTTGATTGTGATGTAAATGTTGAGTCCAAGGAATTGGTTACTTAAAAATACAGGCACTGAATGTTGCCAGTACACAATTACCAATTAATTATGGTGATGTTGCTGAATATCTGATGTTTCTGTATAGTTGTCTTTCCAAAACCTCATTTCATAAATGAATCTGTACCTATGGGACTTGTTGTGTTGGAAGTATGGCTGAGTTGTAATAGTGTGATAAATCAAAAGCTCACTTTTCTAAAATGAAGATTTCAATGGCAAGTTGATTACCTTCAGTTACTGTATCTTAGATTTAAGATGAATGTGATATACTTTTTAGAATTCTGCTGCTTCTTTATTATTATTAGAGTGGCATTTTAAAACTGTGACATTTTATTCAGTGTGTTAGTAGGCAAATTAGTTTACTTTGCATTTTAAAATGTATATTTTATTGTGTTTTGAATGGAACCTTTTTAATTTTATTGGATACTTTTCAGTGGAATACAAATCAAATAAGTAAATAGGAAAAATAGGAATAGGATGCTGAAGGTAAATAATCTCCTCCTCCTCCTCCATCATCGTAATTTACTATCCATGTGTTCTTTTAGTCTGACACTTGAAACCAGTCATATGGTATCTTTCTATTTCTTATCTTGCTAAGATATTTGGAATGAAACACCAAGGCTGGACTTATAAAAAGTCTTTGCACTTAGCTCAAAACTATTTCATGTTTTATCTGAAGAAGAACCTCCATATTGGTCTCGTATTTTGCTCTAGGTGAAATTTCTTTGGCAACTCAAAATGAAAATATTATAAGTATGCTGTTTTTTGGTGCAAAATGAATCCTCACAGGTTTTTGTACAATCTAATGACTAACCATAAACAATAGATATTTGCTTAATGGGAACAGAATGGAATGAAAAGAGGGAGATATTTTGTAGACATTGTGAACTTGTATTGCCTTAAAATTGCTTCAGTGCCCCAATTATCCTTGTTCAACCAGCACTTACAACCAGCTGCTGCCTAAGAACCCCAGCTGTTCATGTTTTGCATTTTTTTACTTAAATATCTCCAAATTTGATAAGTGATCAAGGAAAATAGGACATAATGCACATGGCATTTCCTAATGAAGCCTTTTTCAAATGGTTAAAAAAAAAATCTCCATACCCTCTGTATCAGGGTATGGGACTTTTAACCCTCCAGATATTTTAGAATTGAGCTTCCAGAATTTTATAGCCATGATAATTGGTAATGTGCATATTTGTATGTAGAATTGCTCATATTACAATATTGTGTTTGTGAAATAATGTGCAGCTAACTGCAGTCTCATGGGGTGTTTTTCGCTCTTCAGATATTGATGAATGTGCTGCTAAGATGCATTATTGCCATGCCAACACAGTTTGTGTTAACCTGCCTGGATCATATCGCTGTGACTGTGTCCCAGGATATATTCGTGTTGATGATTTCTCGTGTACAGGTAAGCTCTTAATATAAAAGCAATCACACCATGATTTTTTTAAATCAGTCAATGGTAACCAGTTGGAAGAAACTTCATACTGTATGCCAGGTAAAAATTCTTGCTTGAAGAAAAATAAATAATCATTGAAAGTGGAAGAAAATGTTTATTTCATATTCATTTTTTGGATTCCTAAATCTATTGTGCAATCCATTCATGGTGGATACATGTTAGAGAAGTGTATCATGAATAATCCATGGGGTGAAAGTACTGTAAACCTCATAGGTTAATTATACATTGCCAATAATACTAATTTCATGCACACAATAAGTATTTATACTAACATATTTCGACTCCCTTCTTGTGGCTGTCTCACCCTCTGGAACTCCCTTACATGGGGGGCTGAACTAGCCCCGACCCTGCTCTACTTTAATTGTAAGCAAAAACCTTTCTCTTCATGCAGGCTTATAATATGCAACTGCACCCAAGGCAGCTTCTTATTGGTTTGTGTTTACTTTTGTATATTTTAATGCTTTTTTATTTTTAACTTAGTATGTGTTTAATGATGTATTTTTAATGTTATATTAATGTCAGGTTTTTAATTGTGTTTTAAAATTGCACTGTTTTAAAGCAATTTTTGTGAGCTCTCTTGGGTCCAATAATTGTTAATAGTTATACATGTCTTACAGAAAATAAAAAAATCTATAAATATTTCAAAAAGTATTAGTAAATATTATTTTTAATCTTCCATTAATTGACTATTATTAGTCCTTCACTAACCTAAGCTAATGTAGCTGCCTTGAGTCCCTATATCAGGAGGAAGGTGGGATAATAATAATAATAATAATAATAATAATAATAATAATGCAAAACTGCAACACTTTGCTTCTTAGCTATACCTACCATGTTCAAGCTGAACCATTTATCTTATTCATTGTCCTGTTTAATAATTATTCATCCTGTCAACAATTATATCTCTCTTTTTTGCAATACCAACAAAAGTTAGCTTGTAATTTTCTATCCCTCCCACTTCAATATTCATGTTCCAATAGCTATAAATCATCATTTTACTTATATTCCTCACCCCACATATAACTGTGAATCATTTGACAAGAATTTATTTTAACAACTAATTCTTCTGGACCAACACAGCATCCCTCTCATAAAGCCCATATTAATACTGTAAACAAAAATAATCAATTCTTATTTTCTGAGGCAGCCAAGACTTCAGATACACACTTTGTTGGGCATCATTCAAAACCGCACACATAATCAGAGGGGCAGAAATATTTCTCTCTCCCTCCCTCCCTCCCTTCCTCCCTTCCCCCCTCTCTCTGTGTATGTGTGTGTGTGTAAAACATCAAGCTTTTACACTTTTTATCTTTGTCCATCCCCTTTACTAGAGTTTTTAATTCCCACTCCCCAAAGTCACCCAATCCATCATTATTTTAATATTTGATGTTCTTTTTCTCCTCTGAATCACTAACAATGCCTCCAACACTCCCCCTGGCAGAATCCTCCAAAAGTTCTAGGTCTCCTATGTGTCTAGCTATGGGGTCCCTCCTAGTGTACCTTCATCCCCTTTCTAAAACCTAATAGGCTCTGCAGCACTTCTCATTCCATTGTCTTTCCTGTCTTCACTGTTGTCATCTCTCAGGTCAGGATCACCGTAGTGTTCTCCCTTTACCAAGGAGAAGGGTACAGACCAGAATTTATCTCCAAGCTTGTGCCTAATCACCACTGCTAGAAGTCTCTCCATAGAGCTTCTGTGGAGGTGTCAGCCAGCCATTTTCCCCACTGATTTCCAGAAAAAAAAAATCTGTTTCCTGAATAGAAAATACTGTTTTCTATGCAAAACAACCACATGCCCTTTTTCTTTTTTTTGGCAGAATACGGGGCTGTGTACATGCAGCTCCTAAGGTGTTGCAAGACACCACCCTTTTCCTAGCCAGATTGGGGCTGAAGCAACCTCATGCCGCAGTCCTGATCCAGCCTTGCAAGGGTGCAAAAAGGAGCTGCAAAAAGTGGCTATATGGCACTCCTTCAGCACTGTGTCATATGGACATAGTATCAGAGGCGCACCATGCCGCAAGCCATGTGGGTGTTCTGATAGGGCAGAGTTGGTTGTTCATCATGAGGATACTATGCCCCAACTCTGCCCCCATGCTGGCCTTTCCTGCAGGTCTGCACAGCCCCTCAGTCTCAAACTGTGAATCAGCATTGGAAACCACATAGTTTTTGGAGACTTTCTTACAGCAGTAAGAAAATTGCTAAAATTAATAATTGCTTATTTCAAGAAGAAAATTAGAAAAGAATTGCATCATGGATGTGGAGGCACCTCACTAGCTTATTTCTTCTGTTTGATACTAATTCAGAAGTAACTCCACAGCTGTTCCTGTGCTTTAAAAAGACCTTTCTTTATCTCTTGTTACATTCAGCCTCGGTCATCTGAAAGGTAGACTGGAATGAGGCTAGAGGTTGGACTGAATTTATTACATATAGTGGGTGATGTTCTTCCCAGATCTGTAGCTAAAAAATCTGTTGTGCAATATCAGTTCACCATGTGGAACTGAACTGGGCTTCTGTGGATATGGAAAATGCCTTTGGGCACTACGTGGCTTATGGACTGTGTTTCTCTACCAAACAAACAAACAATGCCCCCCGAGAAAACTCCAAAATAATAATCCACCTATATGCCACACCTTTGTCCACATATAAAATAAAAGTACTTTAAGAACTTTGTACATTAAAAACAAACAAACAAACAGCTTCATTTATATACCGCTTCATACCCTTAAGGAGTGTCTAAGCGGTTTACAACTCTAAGCTATTTGCCCCCCAACAATCTGGGTACTCATTTTAGCGACCTTGGAAGGATGCAAGCCTGAGTCAAGCTTCAGCCCTTTGCTGGTCTTGAACTCGCCACCTTATGGTTTTGAGTAAGTGGCTGCAGTACAGGCATTTAACCACTGTGCCACCAGGGCTGTACATTGAGTACTTTGTTTGAACCAACATCAAACTTTGTTGTTCTTTTTAACCGCTAAGAGTTAAAATTCCTTTACATCTTAATAAAGAATATAATAATATGGAACAAACACAATTGCTTTAGACATCAAAGTCAGTAAAACTTAAATAACTGTCAGCAGCTATCAGTAATTAGTAGTCTTGGGGGAAAATGAATGGTTTCAGGTAAGATCTGCAGGTGGCTTGTTTGAAGATTAGGGAGGGAAAAATAATATATTTTTGTTTCTACTAGAATTCAAGAGAAGTTCCATCTCATCACTAGCTGTAGCACCTGTTTTAGGGAGACATTCTTCAAAATTTATTGGCAGAGAAACAGTGTTAGGCAGTGGGATTTTTTGATGCTGATTTCCTCCAATACTGAATTTAAAATGCAGCCTGGAAAGAATAAATATTCCAGGTTTTTGTTTTGTTTTTTAAGGAGAGATTGGTACAGGGCTAAAACAACAAAAGTCCTGTTTGTGTTTGTGTAAATGAGTGACATGTGTGCATAAATGAGTGTAATGGCCATAGAGAAAAATTAAGATTCACAAGAAGGTTAAAAGTCCTGTTGTGTGATCAATTCAATATTAAGCTGCAAAAGTATACTATATTTTATGCTATATAGTAACCAGAGATATACTGTATATACTCGACTATAAGTCGCAAAATTTGTGCCCCCAAATGCCCTCCAAAATCCTGGGATAGACGTATACACAGGGCAATGTGGTATAAGTCTACCCCAGGTTGGAAAGGCAGAGTGTTCTCCCTGGCCGGGCTCCCTCCTTTGGAGGAGGAAACCCGGCCAGCGAGAAGGCACCGGCCAACTGCCCTCACAAATGTCTCTCTTGAGTCTTCTCTTCTTTCCTCCTGTCCTGTCCTTGGCCCGGCCTGAGTCCCTCCCTTTCCCAACCACCCAGACTCAGAAGGACTGGGCCCGTTGAGGGGGAGACACCAGGCAGCAGGGGAAAAGGGAGCCGAGAGTGGCGTGACTCATGTGAGAGCTCTGCTTCAGCTCACTGCAGAAATAACCAGGTTTGGCCCTGCTTTAACCCTTTCTGACTCAAGGCTACAGAATTCTGGGAGTTGGAGTCTGTTATGGAGCCCAGAGAACAAGGCTTGACTCTTTTCTGGCTGAAGGCAATGGAATTCTGGGAGTTGGAGTCTGTTGTGGGCTCGCCTTGGGAGGAGCAGAAGAGAAAAAGGGGTGGGGGGCAGCCGAGCATCAGCCTCTGGGCAGAAAATGGGAGGCAGTGCCTCTGTCCCTGGCTCCCTCCGAAGCCCCCCCCCAAGCCCCCTTCCAATCCATCCATCCTTCCCTCCCTATCTATCCTTCTTTTTTTTCTATTCCCCCTCTCTCCATCCATCCATCCATCCATCCATTCATTTAGCTATTTTTCTCTCTCTTTCTCTCTATCCTTCCTTCCCTAGCTATCCCTCCCTCCATCTATCCCACTCTCTCTCTCTCTATCCATCCATCCATCCCTACCTACCATCTATCTATTTAGATATCCCTCCCTCTATCCCTCTGTCTGTCTGTCTGTCTATCTATCTATCTATCTATTCCCAGCATCTCTGTCCCTCCAGCCTGTCTCCCTCCTCCAGGGGAAAAAGCCCAACTAGAGAAAGAGAGATGCTGGGAAGGGTGTGTTTGCCTTGCAGCCTCCTCACCATCCAGGATCCCTCCTCTGGAGTAGAAAGCCTGGCTGGAGAGGAGATGCATGCCCTTCCCAGCATCTCTCTAGCTGGGCTTTCTCTTCAGAAGGGAGCCCAGATGGAAAGATGCTGATCGACCCAGAGCCTCTCCCCAGATGGGCTGCCCCCTTAAGCCCATCCTCGACTTATCCACGGGTCATATAAAAATCCCCATTTTTGGCCCCAAAAGTTGACCTCGACTTATACATGAGGTTGACTTATACACGAGTATATATGGTACGTGCCCTTGAGGAAAAATTGTATAGTGTTAACAAGGTCTTATTTTCAGCCTTCTTAGATTTAGCCTACACTCATAATCACAATATGCCATGGTAATGAGAAAGATATAGTCTATAAGAGCTAGGGAAAAGTTCTCCCATATAAGCTATATGTTCCTCTGGGCACAACAGAGGAAAGAGGGCAAGGTGCTCTTAACACCCAGTGCCCAACAACCTTGAAGCACCTTCCCTATCAGCGTGGAGGTGAAGCGGGCTGAGGTGCTTATTTAAACCATGCCCCAGCAGCTCCATCACCGGTAAACTGGAGGAAAGAGGACAAGGTGCCCTTAACACCCAGCACCCAACTCCCTTGAAACATCTTCCCCATCAGTGTGGGGTGAGGCAGACCGAGGCACTTATTTAAACCACGCCCCAGCAGCTCCTTCACTGGAACACCAGAGGAGAGAGGGCCAAGCACCCTTGTGGTGAACTCTCAGTCTCTGAGTCCACCCACAACCTATTCACAACTGTGGCAGCCCTATAGGACTTTTAATCCCACTGCTGCCCACCAAAATATTATATGGTGATCCCCTTATCTTTCATCACTAAGTTTCTCTAGGATGACACAGAACCCCTGTGTCTCTTAGATTCAGTATCATGGTTTGATTCACATGGAGGCAAAGTTGTATTTCAAACTCTAATAAAATTTTATTTATAGAACATAAAAAATAAACTATAAAGTAGACTTAAAGTTGTTAATTGTCTTTCTGCTTACAAAAGGTTCTTATAAAGTATTAATATCAATACAGCCACTCAGGCAATCTTATCTCCAGTACCAAGACCAAAATCTTATTTTAAACCACTGGCTTGTTATGAGCCTCTTCCTACTGGACTGCCCAAGCCTATCCAGTCCCTCTCTGGACTCTTAAGACCCCTCTGTGGTCTCCAAATACCATCAAAATGTTCCCTCAGTAACTCTAAAAGCACACCCTCCCTTCGATGTGACTCTTTCCCTCAAAAAACCAAAACTAAAAAAGCCCTTTTCACTCTCTGCAAGGCCCTTTTATAGCCCTGCCCAGCCAGCTTCTCATTGTCTGGTCTCATGTTGCTCTGTGATTGCTGATAGATCAGCCTGTTCACTACACACCAGGCACCCTTAACACCCAGTGCCCAATTCCCTTGAAATACTTTCCTCATCAGCTTGGTAGCGAGGTGGACCAAGGCGCTTATTTAAACCACACCCCAGCAGCTCCTTCGCTGGCATGCGGAAGAGGGTGAGGCATTGGACAGAGATGTCCCCCCCCCCCGCCACACCAAATCCTAAGACTCCATAGCTCTTTATAAGCCTCCAACATGAGAGTGGTTACAGATATTTCCCCCCTTATTTTTTACATTGTACCCAATGCAGGTGTTTATGGGGACTCGGGGTGAAAATTAATATAATATACTGTTCTCAACAGCAGAACTGTGAACTGTAATCTAGCAGCTCTGCCGTCATTACCTCTCAGTGTTGGGGGTGATTTATGAAGAGAGATGGGAAAGGGGGGGGGGCAACATACAACCTTATGGGTAATTTTAAGGAGGCAGCCAGTGACAACCGTGGAGCGGCTATAAGAGTAGTGCAGGGAAATGGGAGGTATGGCATTAATAAGGCAAGGATTTGTCATACAGGAAGATGGGATTGATGTTTAAAATCCATTTTGCCTTCCATTCACCCTGTTAACCCAAAAGTACTGGAGAACGTGCCAACCCAGCCACAGAACCTTTCCCTGCTCCTGTGTGATGCCAGATCGATCAAAAATAAAGCCCATATATTATATGATCTACTATCAGATGAACATGTAGACCTGGCATGTATCACAGAAACCTGGCTGGGGGAAGATAACAATGTAACTTGGATTGAAGCTCTGTCGGCCGCTTATGCCATTAATGAGCAGCTAAGGGGAAGTGGGCAAGGGGGGTAGTGGCTATAGTCCACAAGAACAATCTTATTGTGACCAGGATACCTGTCCATCAATTAGACCACATCGAGTGTATTTATCTCCACCTGAATGCTAAGGATAGTCTGGGGATTCTGTTGGTATGCTGACCACCCCATTGCCTAACAGACTCCCTACCCAAGCTGACACGACTGGTCTTGGAGCTAGTGTTGAAAACCCCTAGGCTCATAGTTCTGGGGGACTTCAACATCCCTCTTGAGACCAGCCCTTCCAATCTAACAGGTGCAGCTCAGGAGTTCATGGTTTTCATGACAAACATGGGCCTATCCCAGTCTCCAGGCCTACAAACTGTGCAGGTCATAGCCTCAATGCAGTCTTTTGCACAGAACAGCAACATCCGTGGGCAGAAGTGATTCACACTTTCACATTGTCATGGACAGATCATTTCCTGGTCAAGGTTGGACTGAAGGCCACTATCAAGAACCCCCTCAGTGTGGTGGGCCTATTAGAATGACTGATGGAACCCAAAAGATTCCAGGAAGACCTAGAGGGGTTAATGAGTGGCAACGACAGTGATTCTGTCAAAGCCTTAGTTACTACCTGGAACAAGGATCTTACCAAAGCCATAGACACGATCACTTCCAAGAGTCCTTTCCAGCCTGCTTCAAACCAGAGTCCCTCATATACTTAGAAGGATGAAGTGGGCTGCACAATGACTAGAGCGCTACTGGTGAAAAACTCAACATTTATCTGGCAAGATATGTCATAGAACTTTCCCTAAAGCCTATCGTGTGGCAGTAGATGCAGCAAAGAATTCTTTGTATTCTGCAACTATTGCATATGTGAAATCTTGTCCAGCAGAGCTCTTCAAGGTGGTAAGAGTTAACTCAAACACCTCCCATCCTGAATCCTCTATTACAACCAACGAGAGCCTGCTGTGATGTTTCTGATAATTACTTCACAGATAAAATCTCTCAGATAAAGGCCAACTTAGACTCTGGAGTCAGTACAGAAACGATAAGAGGGGCATCCAGCAACTCCACTAAAGAGGTTATTTTGGATCAGTTTCAGTCTATGAGTATTGATGATGTGGACAAGTAAAAAAGACCACCTGCCCTCTCAATCCCTTCCTGTCTTTGATGGAGGTGAAGCAACAATGATTTTTTAAGAACTATAATCAATGCCTCCTTTAGGAAGTGCTGTTTTCCAGCCAGCTTAAAAAAAAAGCTGTGGTCAAACTATTACTAAAGAAGCCTTCACTTGACCCTCTGGATAAAAACAATTGCAGGCCAGTATCCCTTCTTCCATTTCTGGGCAAGGTGATTGAGAGAGCAGTTGCAAACCAGCTCCAAGCAGTCTTGGCTGAAACCAATTATGTAGACCCATTTCAAACTGGCTTCAGGTCAGGATACGAAGTGTAGACTGCCATGCTCACCTTAGTCAGTGTCCTCCGTCTGGGCATCAATAGGGGAAGTGTGGCTCTGGTCGTACTCTTGGACCTCTCAGCAGCCTTCGATACCATTGACCATGGTATCCTTCTGGAACGCAGTAGTTCCATTCCTACCTCTTGGATAGATTCCAGATGGTGATGCTGGGAGACAGTTGTTCTTCTAAAAGAGAACTAACATCTGGTGCCATTGTGTTTCTTATGTTGTTTAACATTTACATGAAGCCACTGGATGAGACCATCCAGAGACATGGGGCAGGGTGTTATCAGTATGCTGATTACACCCAAACTTGTTTCTCCATGTCTCGGGCTGCTGCAGTGAGTAAGGATGGCATCTCCCCTCTGAATGACTGTCTGAAGTCAGTAATGGTCTGAATGAGGAAAAATAAGACTAAAGCTGAATCCAAATAAAACAGAGGTATTCACTATAGGTAACCGTAATCTGGGTATGGAGCTATACCCACCTGTCCTGGATGGGGTCACACTTCCCTTAGAGGACTATGTTCATAGCTTGGGGGTTCTCCTGGATTTGTTGCTTCAGTTGTCATCTCAGATAGATGTGACGGACAGGAGTGCCTGATATCAGCTTTGGCTGATATGCCAGCAATGACCCTACCTGGAGCTGGGGGACCTAGAAATGATTGTACATGCACTGGTAACCTCTCATCTCGATTTCTACAATGCACTCTACATGGGGCTATCCTTGTGCCACGTTTGGAAGCTTCAGTTAGTCCAAAATATGGCAGCCAGACTGGTCGAAGGAAAATCCAGATTTGACTGACTAACACCTATTTTGAAATCCTTGCATTGGCTGTCTATCAGCTTCCGGGCACAGTACAAGGTGTTGGTTATTACCTATAAAGCCCAACATGACTTGGGTCCAGCTTACTTACGGGAGAGACTGCTTCCATATAATCCTTCCTGCACACTCAGGTCTTCTGGGAAGAACCTACTACAGTCATAGAAAACTAGACTGGTGGCGGCTTCCCAGAGGACCTTTTCAATTGCTGCTCCAAAAATTTTGAATGACCTGCCGGAGGAGATCTGCTGTATTACATTTCTAGATGCCTTTATGAAGGTGGTTAAAATGGATCTCTTCCGGCAGGCCTTCCCAGACTGACCTCCAATTAGTTTAGGACTACCCAACCGCCGAAATTACCCCCACCCCCACCACCACTACTACAATCACAATTTTAACCATCTTAAATAATGTTATGGATTGTATGGTTTATTTTATCTTATTTTATATATGCAGGGGGGAGGAATGGATGGTTGGGGAATTGAGGGACTGTTTTGTATAATTTGTATTTGAATCCTGCTTTTACCCACATCGATCCTCAGGGAGAGGCAGGCTACATATAAATATTTTATTATTTATTATTTATTATTATTGCTCTGTAATATGGTATATTGCCTATACAGTGCTTCACATTCTATTTGATATAGCACACTGAATTTCCCCTGCAATGTGCCAGGAACTGGCACTATATTTGTGCCATATTATTATAGTAGTCACACAGTTTCCTTGAAACTCATCCCAGACCAGCAGCTGATACCTCATGGACTAGCACTGACCAACAAACCATTACTTCAGTAGCACTGCCCTACAGCTGTCCAGGATTTCAGATAGGATTTTTTTTCTCATTCTTTTTGGAGTTACCAGGGTCTGGAATATTCTGCGTGCAAATTGAGAACACTAGATACAGTAGAGTCTTGATTATCTGACATAAATGGGACCTGCTGATAGTCAGATAACCAAAAATGTCAGATAATCCAAACTCCATTTGTCCCTAATGACGGCGCACGCACACCTGCACCCATGCCGCTATTGGGGACAAATGCCCCTCTCCTCTCCTCCCCTTCCCTCCTCCCTTCCTCCTTCCCTCCTTTTTCTTTCTCTCCCTCACTCCCTCATTCCCTCCCCATCTCCTTCCCTCCTTCCCTGCTTACCTCCTGTGTCTCCGAGGCCTAGGCCTCCTCTTCCTCCTCCTCTGCTGCCGCTGCCGGGGCCTCCGAGGCCTGGGCCTCCTCCTTCTCCTCCTCCACCGCCGCTGGGGCCTCCAAGGCCTGGGCCTCCTCCACTGCAGAGGAGGCCCTAGTCTTGGAGGCCCCAACCACAGTGGTGGAGGCCCAGGACCTAGCAGCAACAGCAGGGGGGGATGAGGAGTGGGAGGAGGAAGAGTCCTAGGCCCCAACTGCAGAGCCCCAGGCTCTGGCGGTGGTGGCAGCGGATGTGGAGGAGGAGGCTCTGGGTCTTCACTGGCTGGCCTGTGGGGCCTAGCGTGGCTTGAAGCAGCTGGAGGAGGCCTGGCTGAGCCAAGGCCTCCTCTTCTGGACTTTCGCTGGCAGCTTGAAACCACCGGAGGAGGCCTGGTGAGGCCTTCTTCTCCAGGGCTCTTCTAGCAGTGGAGGCCCCGCCTCCCTTTCCATCCATCGGATAATCCGGAATGTTGGATGCCCGAAGGACGGAATAATTGGGACTCTACTGTATATGCCAATTTACGTTCTGTCTTCTTAATTTTCACTGAAGTTCATGTGGTTGTGTAAACATGGATGCTAGAATATTTTCATATGTTATTTTTCATCTGAAACTGCTAATAATGCATACAGGTTGTATTTGTTTTTTTTTGGGGGGGGGGGACAGGAAGCTGTTTTGTTCTACTAATTTTCTACTGCTTCTGTTCTTCCAACAAGACAATGGGGAGGTTCAAAGTTAATGGTAAACATGGTTAGCAATGAAAGAAAGAGCATTGTGCTCATGTACTCCTGTTTTCCTTTGTATATACTACTTTGTTTAATTACATTAATTACATTTGCTTAATTACATTATCTTTCTTACTAATTGTATTTTGTCAGTATTTGAATGGATGAGCTTTGGTTTGTGCTTATCCTCCCATTTTGGCTTGAAATCCTTTGTTGGAAATCAAATATCAATAATTGTTTCCTGATTGGATAAAATGACAAACACTGTTTGTTATGAAAGATAAAATAGCTCAGGAGCATGTGAGGGAGAATCTGAGCACAACACTCATTAACATAATAGTTATCACAGGTCCATTCATAAAGATATTAGATAAAAAAAGGCACAGTACAGACCCCAGGAACATTTAACTTCTATCCCTTCTTAAACCTTAGTTCCATCCCTTGTTAAAACATCCCAAATATTTATGTTCTCTCCTTCCTAAAAAAATTTCCCTATAAGATGGCATGTCACTTGACTCTTTTTTCACAGCAGGCTTTGATCGGGGCATCCTTAAATATTATAGTGTATATTATTTTATTTTTTTCATTCCACTATATTTGAATTTTATTTTCCCTCTATAAACGTGTCTTCAGTCCAAAATTCTTTTTTAGCTTCTGGGTTTTTGTTTTGTTTTGTTTTTTTAGATTCATGAATAACGACATTTGTCTTTAGAGATTAATTTCATAGCTCATCATTCATATGTATTTCAAGGTGTGCTAAAGTGAAGTTCTTCTAACATTCATTTATCCATTGCATCTGTTACCTGTATTGGCTAGATAGTCTTTGGTAGACAATAAAGAAGTCTCCAGACTCCCATATCTATAAAACAACAGGATTCATATGGAGAAGAGAACAAGTGTGGACTGACCTGGCACAATTTTAACAAATGGTCTGTGAAAAAATACACAACAGTTTGCTGAAGGTCTCAGTGGGGCACCAAAGAACTATCAAAGCTTCATGTAACTGCAGTTTTCAGAACAGATGCAACAGTGGGCATTAAAAGCCTTTCATGCTTTTGTGAACTGGCTTTTTATAGGTCAAAAATGGGTTAGTGTTCAAGATATGTTCTCATCTTATCTGAAATTCATGCTATCATCACATAATAAGGGATTGTTGTTGTTTTTAAGGTTAAAGTATGTAAAGCTTTTCATCTGGAACTGCAAAGTAACCTAGGATGAAAGCAGATAGACTTATTATAAAGATTTGTAGTCACCCGCGAGATTCTTATATATTTTGCTTTTTTCTAGGAAAAGTGACCTCTGCAGTCCACTCATATGACAATTTCAAGCAATCCCCATTCATTTCTTTCCAGTTTGCTGTGCATAGTCGTAATTGTCTGGTACTGTACCACTAAACCACTCCAAACCCCACATTCTTTCACTACCTCCCACTACCTGGGGCATGCTGATTTGCTGTCTATTATATGATTATATAACAATCTTAGAATCTTAGAGTTGGAAAAGATTTCAAGGACCATATAGTCCAATCTCCCTGCCATGAGGGAACCCATAACTAAATCACTCTTGAAAGAAGCCCATCGAAAACTTCCAAAGGACAAAACTCCACCTGCCACCCCAAGACAGTCTAATCTGTGTTCTTACATGTAGACAGATCTTGTAGCACCTTTGACACTAACTGAAAGAAAGAAGTTGTCAGAATGAGCATTCTGAAAACTTTTTTTTCTTTCAGTTAGTCTCAAAGGTGCTACAAGATCTCTCTTCATACTGATTCTACACACTAGCATGGCTATAACTTTGAATTCTACCAATATTCTTACAGCATTTAAGTGGAATCTCTTTTGTTTTAATTTATATACTGTTATATAGCTTTATATACTAGTGTCTAGAGTTGCAGAAAATATGATAGCCACATGGCATCCCTTTAGATATTTAAATACAGCTGTCGCTCTGCATTGCAGGAAAAAAATTTATACTTTTTTAACTGCCATGCCTCAATGCTGTGGAAGCATGGGATTCATAGCTTGCTGTGACACAAGATTTCTTTGAGAAAGCTAAATATTTCATAAAACTCCAAATCCTAGAATTCCAAAGCTTTGAGCCATAGCAGTTAAAGTGGTGTCAAACTGCATTATTTCTGTAGTTCAGATGCAGCCCTTGTCTTTTGCCTGGAACAGTTTTTCCACTAAACACAATATTTTTGCTTTTTTGGTGTGTGGGAGGTTATTTGACATCACACCAGCTTTGAATCATGGCCACTTCATAAAGGAAAGACCTCCAAGATCTGTGGTCTTCTACTACCCTGATATGTTTTGGAAACCCAGGGCTATAGCTTCTTTAATTCAATCATTCCACATTCTTCTTTTCCTATTGCCTTCCACTTCATTGAACATTATCATTATTTTCTAGTGAGGAGAGGATAATCAAATAAACACTGCTTTTGCATTGTAAAGGTAAAGGTAGGGGGCAGTGGTCATCTCCATTACTAAGATGAAGAGCCAGTGTTCTCTGAGGACTACTCTGGTCGTCATATGGCATGACTGCACTGAATGCTTTTATCGTCCCACCAAAGTGGAACCTATCTATCTACTTGCATTTGCATATTTTAGAACTGCTAGGTTGGCAGAAGCTGGGACTAGTGATAGGAGCTCACCCCATCATGCAGCACCCAGGCCTCTAATTGCCAACCTTCCAATCTTACATTATTATTTATTGTCAATTTGTATATTTTGTATCCTGCTTTTTGTATTTTATTTGTAGATTGTATGCCTTCCACAAGTTTTGTTTCTATTTTATTGATTTGATTATTTGTATGTAAAGCGCTCAGTACATGTACAGCACTATAGAAATAAACTAATAATAATAATAACAAACAACAACAACAACAGCAACAAGTATGCTGGTAAATTTTATATGATGTCAGCAGTTCAGTACCATCTCAGCCATGGCCTCAGTGCAAGTGGATTGTGACATTGTCTGGACCCTCCATAAAATTCTATTAAAAAAGGAAAGGCATTATATAATAACAACTTTCCTTGGAAGCAGAAAGAAGTGTGTGTGTGTGTGTGTGTGTGTGTGTGTGTAAACCATGAATGTTTATATATTTTTAGTTATATTTCACACTACATACTCAGGGTTTTTTTTTCTTTTGTTCAATGAAAAATTCTATAGAGATGCTTAGTTATTTCATCAATATTACACTGCTCATAATAAAGCAAACAGGTATGGCTCTAAATACATGGACTCATGAACGTTTCTGCTTTTTTTTCTTGTTCATAATAGAGGCAATGTAATCCATGATCATTGCACACAGTTGAGAATTGTGTGCATGGTTGTAAAAAAAAAGTAGAATAGTTCCAAACATAGTTCCAAATTATTACTTATTCTGTCATATTACTTATTATTTATGAAAGTTATTCTTTCAGTGCACAAATTTTATATTGTATCTAGAAAAAAAATTCTTAGGCATTGTCTGTGTCAGATTATTTTTCTAAAGTACCATAACAGGCATTTTGTTTTGTTCTGCAAAACTGTAGATTCATCAAAGAACACCCTTTGCAATTCAAATAAGATTTTAAAACAGTCTGCATGTTGTTACTAGGACCAATAGTTTGTGCAGCCAATCGAGCCTAACAGTTTTGTGTTTGCTAATCTTTTTGATCTGACATTCACCCTGTTGGTGTCTTCAGAAAGATAACTATATACTTAGTATTCCATGTCACTACTTATATATAGGAAAAGAAAAAGAAGACAGTAGGAAAATAGCATGTGGAAATTGTGATCTAAATGAAGATGCATTCCATGATCCAGTCAGATGCTATGTACTTATACTGTGTAGGCTTATAGAAAACTTACACGTGTATAATATTACCTGGATTGTAAATTAAGTATCTTTTATATCCTGATGAAGTACCATCAGATTAGTGTCATTTGGGACCTATCAAATTTTTGTTGAGGCAGTGAACAAGGAAAGGTAGTAGACAGGTTATATTTATTACCACTTCCTCCTTGAACCACCAATCCTGTTGCCTGTTTACCTGGTCTTTGTTTTGGATCAGCTGTCACAAGTGGTCCACATGTGACTGCCTTGGGGAGCATATGTTTTGTTAATTACTTCATTAGAGAATGTTTACCTTCTGGAGATGCTATAATCTCTGATAGTGGTTGTTTTTTGTTTTTGTTTTTTTAATTGCAGTAGTGATTTTAGTCATATTGGGAATTGCAAATTAGATGGTTTCCAAGCTCTCTGGTACAGCTGTCCCCTCCCCGAATCTCAATCCTTGACCTAATCTTCTCTTGACTAAATTTTTATCTGTTAGGCAGCAAAATTACTATTCAAAACATTAAAGTAACCATGTACATATTAACACTATTGCGGTCACCTCCTGTTATAGAAACCCACTGGGTTACATTGACCAAGCCACACTCTGGGTGCATCTACACTATAGAAATACACTATAGAAATAATGCAATTTGATACCGCTTTAATGTGGTAGCTCCATCCTATGGATGGGTCATCATAAGTCAGAAATGACTTGAAGGCACACAAATCACTCATTATCTTTAAGCAGCATAAACTATTAGCTTCCCCTACCAATCTGCAATTGAAGAAAAGGACTTTCTGGTCAAGTTGCCCAGGTCTGGTTAAGATCTGAGGTCTATTCACATGACACAGTTATAGCACTATTATTTCATTTTACCTGCCTTAGTTCTACCCTATGGAACCATGGTATTTACAGTTTAGGGAGGAGTATTTAGAATTCTCAGCCAGAGTGCTCTAGTGGCTGAAGAGATGATAAAACCCCAGAATTCCATAGGATGGACCCATGGTAGTTAAAATGGGGAGTACTTGTGCTCTTACTGTATGGTGTGCATAGGCTCCAGGTGATACCCTGTGTTTGCCTTTGCATCTTTCTTTACAAAATGAATGGGAAAGACTCAATAATTTTGTCATACTTTGGCATATTGACATGTTGCATTGTGGATCTCGGTTATTTTATTACCTGACAATTAGCTGTTAAGATGTTGTCTGTGAACCAGGAAAGGATTACCACTTTAGGTTCATGACATAGTGATATCATTTTCTAGAACAATCATGGCAGCATAGTTTTACCAAGGAGTGATATGTGTCACTGGTCCTACAGTGATGGCTGCATCATGCAACAGAATATTGCCTAAAATTTTGCTCAGGACCATAATAATAATAATAATAATAATAATAATAATAATACCAAAGCAGAGTATTCAAAAAGTTTGGCAACATCACTAGGTAAGACTATATTGTACGTTAAGTCAGAAAATAGACATTTAGGCATAACTACCATTAATGATCTATCACTGTGTCTGGCTGGAGATGTGTGAAAGTCCCCTGAGGAATTTCTTGTCTTGTCACAGCTTTGTTGACTTCACTCAAAATTATTTGAAAGCTCTGTTCAGGAAAAAAAACCTCAACAATAATCTATAATTTTGTATTAACTGAAATTCACTGGTGGCTGCAATCAGATCTCTCATATCTTAATAACCAGAGATATGAGCAACACATTTTTCCATTTGTGCAGCCCTTTCTTTTCTGTGTGAACAATTATATCAAGAAGCATCAAAATAAACAATATTTTCCTTTTTTGAATTGGAGCAGAATACACCCAGATGTTTATTTAGTGCTTTTTAAAATGTATTTTACTTTTAAAAAAGGTTTTAACTATGTTGTGTTTCTTACTTATGTTTTAATATTATTACTATTTTAATTATTTTTCAACTTTTGTAATTAATGGTTTAGAGTTTTATCCTTTTAAAATCAATGTAAGTCACCTTGAATCTCATTTTGGGAGAAAGGTCATATATAAATCCAATAAGTTAATAAATAAAATTTTCTTCTTTGAGTTGGAGCAGAATAAGGCAAGATGTTAAACCCTATGTTGAAGTCAGTTTAATATTCTGACTTGCCCCAAAACTAGTAACCTTGCTTGAAGTAGCTGGCATTATGTAACTTGACAAGAATCAGCAGAGGGGTAAACTCTTTGGCATGATCATTTGGTACTAGAACTGGCCAAAGGCAGGTGACTATAGGTGAGAGCAGATGGACAGGAAAAATTGTTCAATCCTGGGTTATCTGAAAGCAGATCAAAACCCAGCTGTCTGCATGGCCTGCTCCCAAGGCGGGCTGAACATCCATGGGCTGTCTGCACCATAAGTTGTCAAGCTGTGCCATGTGGTTAGGTTTTTTTTGTTGCCTCCCCACCACATGCATGTACACAATCATACAAATGTACTGTCAGTGACCCCCCCCCCCATTAACTCATTTTCCCACCCAGGTGCCATTCCATTTGATGCTCACCCATATGACTAGCCAGACAGTTGCACATGGGATGCATCACCTGTTCAGTGCATCATGCATTGATCTGCCCAGTGATACATTGGCAAAGCACAATAATGGAGGCCTTCCGTATATGCCCCGTTCACCACCACCCTCTTCACCCTATGTCCCCCTGATGGACTATGTGGTTTGTACATGTTGCAGTTATGCCCATTGCATTATTGGCAATTGTGTTTTTACTTTTCTGCAGCCCCATACCAACACCAGGCAGTTTATATGCAGGTGCAATGATGCACATTTTCTGCCTTAAGTCACAGTATCCCAGTTTTCCCCCCCCTCTCTGGTTTTTAGCTCTAGAGCATAATCTAAACAACCCACTTTCAAAAATGTTAGAAGCCACTTTATTTGGCCAGTGTGGACTACCCCTAGGTCTTCTTTTCCTCTAGTGTCTTATTTTGTAGCAATTATATAGTAACTGAAAATTTAGCAGTAACTCTACTGAGAAGTTTGGGAAAAGTGTAGTTAGTATCTCTTGGTTCTACATTATATTCATTGGTGATTGGTGATAGAGTTGCTACACTTTATAATTTGTTCTCCCCTGTATGTTTTTAAATCATGAAAAATGTAGCTAGAAGGCATAAGATAATTAAGATGTACAGCTCCTCCACAGTGCAGGAATAAAGCAGTTTGATACCGCTTTAACTGTCATGGCTCCATCCTGTGGACTCCCATAGTTTGATGAGGTATTCAGCTTGGTCTGTTGCAGAATTTTGGGCTCTCACCAGATGACAAATCCCAGGATTTTGTAGGATAGATCATGGGAGTTAAAGTGGTGTCAAACGGCTTCATTTCTGTAGTGAGCATACAGCCATACTTAAGTATAACAAAAAATAGGGAAATGAAGATATTGAATATGGGATATTTCTTGTAAAAATGGGGAAAATTTTGAAATATTTGATGGTCAATTAAGTTACATGGGGTGGAAGAAATACTTGAGCATAACATTTCAGCTTTTAGAAACAATCTACAGTTTCATAGAAAATGATATGTAGAAACATGTTTTAAAAAGCCAAGAGACTGAACTAATAAAGAAAATTTGGGAATAGTTAGAGCTGGTAAAATTTACTATAAAATAAAAAGCCTATAACAATATAAACCAAAATATGCAGAAGTAGGATTTGGTGATTATATATATATATATATAGAGAGAGAGAGAGAGAGAGAGCAAGGAAACTAGAAATCATTGCAAATCATTGCAAACGAACTTATCACTGTCTGATAAGAAGTAGTTGAAGACACAAATTTTTACATTTAATTTTCTGACATGGAAATAGTTTCTATTGTAATAATATACCATAATGTAAAGCTTTCAGGAAAGTGGGGACAGCACATGTGGAAAGGGGGAAACCATGTTGCCCAAATCTTTGACTAAATGCTGTTGCTACAATCTGGAGGTCGTGTTGTTTGTCTTATGCTTGTAGAGACCCTGTCTATGGAAAATCAAAGTACTAGCTATTCACTTTCCCACACATCTATACACATACACAGAGTGCAAAAGAAAGACAGCATCACCTTAAGTGAGAGTATTAAACTTGTAAACATTCTGAATCCTGTTGCTGTTTGCCATTTACTTGTAAGTCAAAGCTAAAATAAATTAGAGAAGTTGCTGATTATAAAAGGTTGATATTTGAAGTCTGAATTAAGACTTAAATTAAACAGACTAGCATAAAATGTCATAGGTGAATATAAGTATTATTCATTTAAATGCAATCTTTTTTTCCAATCAGTAAAGGAAAATTCGGTTTGTTGTAGCTTGTTCTTGCATTTAATATGAGACTTACTGGATTTAGCCAATACATTTTCTAGCTCAGTTTTTTGGGGGAGTTGGAACACTTCTAAGAAGATGTCATGTATGGTGTATATATCGTATTAAGGTTTGCAGGCTTTAGACCATTCTATTTTAGTGAAAGAGCCTTTTAAAGGGTTTTTAAAATGGAAGTGTGTTTCTACAATTAATTTTGACTTCTTTGGAGCATGTAAATGTTACTTTTTGTACTTCAGCACACAGAATCCCATAGTCAATGCCATTCTTTCTGGGGGATTCTAACCAAAGTTTTCCAAGCTCTGAATTTTGCTATGTGGAGCTGAAAATTTCATGGAAGATATATTGACTGAGCAGTGTTAATATTTTTTTAATCTTCATAGACTCTTGAGTATTGATTACTGTACAATTTAAATTACAGTACAGTACACTTTAAATCAATTACTTCATCAATTAAAACGTGTTTCAGAATCTCATATCGCACGTCAAAGGAAATGCATATTTCCTTTCATTACAATACTTTCCTTTCACACCAGTAATTCCATCAAAACTCTGTGTGAGAGCAATCAGATTTGCAAATAAAGCCCACACCTACCTCTACTTCTGATAATATATGAAATGTATTTTGTAGCATAAATTTCTTTGGATTGTTGTGTTACTACTACTACTACTACTACTATTACTACTACTACTACTAATAATAATATCACAATTACAGCATGAACACGCATGAGTTGTCATTGAGATATTGTAGTGTTTGATGTACAATTTCCTATAGACATATTGGCCACAAGGGCCAACAGAATTGAAATCCCCTTGGTGTCCCCAAAATGTTCTGGCATAGCAATGGCACTAGAGACACTTTCGCTTCTTGCATTTGCAACATGAAGAGTTCCTAAATGAAGCACTTCCTCCAGGTACAATTTTTCAAGGTAATCCAGAAAACCTCTTGAAAGTTTCACTCTAGGGTTATCATAAGTAGGAAACAACTTGAGGGCACACAGCAGCAACAGCAAATGTGTACTAGAAAACAATTTGGGTGAGGTTGATGAAATCACAGTCCTAAAGATCAGCATGTGCATTTCTCACCATCAGAAAGTAGGCCATCTCCCAGATATTCTGGACTAGTAGAGATGGTATTTTAAAGACATAGCTAGCAACAAAGGCATTGTGGCATGTACTGTGAGCTGGTTTTAATGAGATATTACTCACAGTGTTGAATTCTAATGCTGCTCTTTGGTGATGCTTTTGTTTTATGCTGTGGTCTTGTACTGGGCTTGAAGTCTGTGCACAGACCCAATAGGATTTATTCCATTCCACTGAAAGGTTGACCTAAAAATCTTTTAAGTAAATAAATAAAATGTATGGCACACTGCATTAACCTGAGGGTCAGATCTTTTTCTCAAGAAAAGGTCAGAGATATCCAGTGTGTAGGCTTGTAAAAATGCGAAGAAAAAATCTATAGTAATTTCAGTCATCTCTAGCAGCATACTATAAATTAAAGAAATTGCAAACCTTTTTGAACTTGCCATGCCAAAAAAAAAAAAAAAATGACCCAAGAAATGCTGTCCTAGTAAAGTTCAACATCATACATCCTGAAGAGAGCATGTAAGAGTTATTTCAAGAAATTACCCAGACTTGGACACAACATCCAAAAGATGGTGGATTATGGAAATGGCAAAGGACCAGCTTTAGTTATATGAGGAAAAGTTAGTGACGATGTGTCTTGATGCATCTCCTTCAGCACTTTCCACTTTGCACCTTCATTTCTAAACCTGCAAATAATAAATTCCATTTTTTGGTTGTAGTATTTGTACAATGTTATGCAACTCTTTTGTAGGCAAAGGGCACAATTTGCAATTTGGAATCAAATCAACCAGCAGGATGAAGATGGCACCCTTGCATAGACTAGAGTTTATTTAAGGGAAGTGGGCTTTGATGTTGTTTACAGCTCTAGGACCTATCCAAAACAGCCTACAAACAAACAAGCAACCTTAAAGTCAACACTGTTTTTGAAAAATAGTTTTTTGAAAATAATGTGGAAGAGTCATCTGCACACCCACCCTGCCACCTTGTTTTTCACTCTGGGTGCATCACAGGCTGCAAAAACCTCACAGTTATATTTTGCTTGCCCCTAGTCCAAAAAAAAAATGCATTAGGTTTTTATTTACTTCAATATATACTTATAAAGTTACTTGAACTTGGGGCAACCTACTATTTTACCAAATGATTGGCTTTTGCTCATCATCAGCCATTTTCCCTTACAAGGTGCCGTAGGCCAGGCAAAGCTATGACAACATGTTGTTCAAGATGGACTGGATGTGTATTGATTCTGTTCAAGGTTTAGAAAACAATAGTCTCCTATGCTGTTATGCCAGCACCTCTAACACATTTCTGTCTATGCCAGATTTGTCTGTATTTCTTGCCTTATTATTGGTGAGGATTGATTGGTTTGTAGTTTAAGTACATTTATTGTTCTAACTAAAGACAGCTAGTAAAGTAAAATATTTTTAAAACAAACTCATCTGTGCTCTCTTTAAATCCAGAAATGATTTAACTAACAGGTGTTCTTGTTTGGGGCCCAACCAAGTAAACTGCTTTAGGCAAGAAATGTGGAAGGAAAGGATGTTGCTATGTTATAGATATAATTTCCGTAGTTTGGGGATGTCTTATTTTTAGCCTTTTATCATTACTTGAGGAACTAGACTAACCATGAAGTACACAATGCTAGGAAGGAATTTTCTCAATAAGCATTATTATTGTTCTAGATAATTGTACTTGCAAATGTTTTCCCTAGTTTAATCCACATCTACAAACTACTTCTCAGAACAGCCACATGGGTGCTGCCCTCTCTGTCCTAGAAAATGTTCCACTGACCATTTTCCGAGGTGCAAGCACTTAATTACTCTTTCTTTGCTTTAAGTTGAAGAATAATGGTTACTGCTTTTGAACTACTCCAAAACAGAACAACTCTCTTTCTCTCTATCTTTCTGTCTGTATGAATATATAAAGAAAGAGATCTGAAATGCCACAAACTCATCTGCCTACATACAATTTTGCCCCCATACCGCCCAAAATCTTGCTCTTCAAGATGTGAGGTCTTCAGGAGCCTTTGATAAGAAAAACTGGCTGCTACCAGAGCAAAGCATTGTCCACCATGGGTGTACAGATGTGATCTGAGAGTGGTGATGGATTTGGTGGATTCTAGACAAATTTTCTATTATTTATGTTAATTCCTATAATAATAATAATAATAATTTATTTCTAGCCTGCCCTATCATAAAAAATCCAGGCAGGTTACAACAATAAAATACATCAAGTTACAGTAAAATCCAAGGGACATCTGTCCCTATACCCACCCACCCCCATTCCCAATACTAAAACAAGATTAAACAATCAAAGTATAACAAATAAAAACAGTAAAAGCATTTGAGTAAAATTTGGAGCAAGATAGGCAGTGAGGAGGCATGTTCATAATCAAGGTATTATCCATATCAGGTTCGTATCCAGATCTCTATATCCATATCTCTGTATCTGGGGAGGGGTCACTGGGTTAGAAAGGCCTACCAGAAGGGATCCATCTCGAATGCTTTTTAAAAAAGCAATCAGGGTGGAAATGTGACAAATCTCCTCCGGCAGGTTGTTCCATAGCTTTGGAACAGCAGTAGAAAAGCCCTTCTGGGAAACTGATATTAGCCTAGTTTTTATTGGCTGTAATAACTTCTTCCCAGAGGACCTTAATATGCAGTACGGACAATAAGGAAGGTGTTCCTTCAAGTATTCTGGACCCAAGCCATGTAGGACTTTAAAGGTAATCACCAACATGTTGAACCTTGCCCAGAAACTGATTGGAAGCCAGTGGAGGGACTTCAAAACTGGTGTTATATGATCATTTCTAGAAGTACCCGTAATCAATCTGGCTGCCATATTTTGTACCAATTGAAGTTTCTGAAGTTGGTTCAAGGGTAGCCCCATGTAGAGCTCATTACAGAAGTCTAGTTGAGAGGTTACTAGTGTGTGTACTATTGTTTGAGGTCCCTCAGCTTCAGGAAGGGACACAGTTGCCATATCAGCCGAAGCTGATAACAGGTGCTCTTGACTGTCGCATCCACTTGAGCTGTCAGCTGAAGCAACGAGTCAAGGAACACCCCCAAACTGCAGACAAAATCCTTCAGGGGGAAAGTGTGACCCCATCCAGAACTAGCTGACACATCTCTATTCCCTGGTTCGGAGTTCCTATAGCAAGTACCTCCTTCTTACCTGGATTCAGCTTGAGTTGGTTTTCCCTCATCCAGCCCATTACCGCCCCAAGGCAGGCATTCAGAGGAGAGATGCCATCTTTAGTCACTGCATCAGTCCGAGACATAGAGAAATATATTTGGGTGTCATCAGCGTATGTCCCCGGATGATCTCACCCATCGGCTTCATGTAAATGTTAAATAGCATTGGGGACAAAATCACATCTTGAGGGATGCCCAATTTGAGCTCCCTCTTGGCTGAATAACTGTCCCCAAGCGACACCATCTGGGACCTACCTGAGAACCACTGCAATGCAATGCAACCGATACCCAACTCTCTCAGGTATTCTACAAGGATACCATGCTCAATGGTATCAAAGGCCGCTGAGAGGTCCAAGAGCACCAACAGGGTCACACTTCCCCTGTTGATGCCCAGACAGAGATCATAAACTAAGGCAACCATGGCTGTCTCCACTCCATATTCTGCCCTGAATCCGGTTTCAAATGGATCCAGAAAATTAGTTTGTTCCAAGACAGCTTGTAGTTGATTAGTGACTGCCCTCTCAATCACCTTGCTCAAAAAAGCAATAACGATACTGGCCTACAACTATTTCTGTCCAGGGTGTGCAGGGAGGGCTTTTTTAGGAGTGGTCTAACCACTGTCTCCTTAACACAAGGGGTCAGGGTGCCCTCCCTGAGAGATGCATTAATTATGTCTGTTAGCATCAGCTTGATTGTATCACCACCACCACCCCCCCGGACTGCCAGCCAAGTTGGGCAAGGGTCAAGAGGGCAAGTCGTTGTTTTCACATCTTCAAGGAGCTTGTCCACACCATCAGTACTTACCAACTCAAAATGATCCAGTCTAATAGTAATGGTGAAGGTGCTGGATACCCCTCTAGTCACTTCTGTCCTAAAATTGGCATCCAGATCAGTTCTTATGTGAGAGATTTTATCTGTGAAATAATCATTAAAAGTGTCACAGCAAGCTACCGTTGGATTTATTAGAGAGTTCTGGGTGAGAGGCGGTTGTGTTAAATTCTTTACCACCCTGAACAGCTCAGCTGGATGAGATTTCACAGATACAATAGATGCAGAATAGAAAGATTTCTTAGCTGCATCTATCGCCACTTGATAGGACCTAAGAAAGGTCAAATGAAGTGTCTTATCAGATATGAACTGAGATTTCAGCCATTGAGTTGAGATAAAAGCTTCAGATAATATTTGATACTGCATTGTGAATTTTTGCTGCAGCCTCTTGTGCCTGTTGTGTGACAGTATTATTTTGCTTCCTCCACTACATCATCTAGTTGCTGATTAGAACTGTTGTGTGTGTTTTGTGGTTTATTAACATATGACATGTGGTTAGGGAAACAAAAGATTTGTTTTTAAAAAATACTAAACCCACCAAAGATTTGATATTCCAAGTCAAGTGTGCTGAACACTTTGAAGGATTTTTTTTTTAATCTCTGTGCTGACAGGTACTAGTGGGTGTTGACTGTGCAGTATCTACTATTTTGGAGGGGAATTTGTTTCACTTATTCCTGCCCAAAGACATGAATCAAAAATCTGTAGTTGTGAGGCCAACTACTTCTCTTCCCAAGCCAAACTGATCATAGCTAATTAAATCTTGTTGGGTCACATGTTGGTTCTTGTCTGGTCATGTGAGTCCTGGGAATGGTCGAATACATTTTTGTAACAGCTAATGCTGCTAACTTCTCTTCTGTGCAACTGTGTAATTATTGCTGATTTCTGGGAGAACAAGTACTAGATCTCTTACTATACCTCTTTTAGATGAAAGCGGGTGGGAGGCAGGTCCAGGTAGGGGAGTGCCCCCTTGTTACTCTTGTTAATCTACTAGCATTTGATACTGTTGGCCACAGTATCTTACCAGTCTGGATGCATGAAATGGAAGTAGGGGCAGTGATTTATGGTGGTTCTGCAGAATTACAGAATTGCAGGATCAGTTTAAGCAATATGTGATTATTTTTAGTCTTGTGGCATTTGGATCATGACATGCCCCAATGTTCTGTACACCCTTCAATCTGGTTCCAGGTTGCTGTGCAGATGGGGAAAAATACAGATGGTCATGTCCTATATTATTCAATGTGTGGTGACAGGCATGCATCTATGTCTGTTTTCTGGGTTTAGAAATGAAGCAATTTGCCTCTTCAAATAGGACTGCAACTCCCTCCAAAGAAACAAGCACATAGCCTATGGGCACTCATAGAATAATCTCTGTAACTGGAGGTCTAAATGGCTACCATTATGAGAGCTCCTTGCAGAAACTATAGATGGTACACTACCTCTGACTATTCTTGGACATGGAAAAATTATCCACAGTGATGCATAGGTTGTAAACCTCATGTGCCCTTTCACTCTAGACACTGTAATTCCACTATAATTTCATTCTACCAGCCATAGTTGCATTCTGCGTATCTTGATATCTGCAGCATATGGAGGAATATTTAGAAACCTCAGCCAGAAAACCTGAAGATTTCACCATGCTCAAAAATCATGATTCCACGAGACACACCTATGGCAATTAAAATGTGAAAAGGGCTCTGGTTTCAATTACTCTAATATGTTCAAGATGGGCTTGCCCTTATATGTGATTGAGAAGTTGCAGCTAGTGCAAAATCAATGGTCAAGTTATTGTGTGAGGCAACCAGCTGCTTCTGGCTTTAGTAAAAGAATAATGGCTGCCAGATTGCTCCTGAGCCAAATTTAAAGTTTTAATATTAATTTATAAGTCCCTAAATAACTTGAAGTCACAATACTGAGATAATTCCTTCTCTTATATAGGTCTGCTTGGCTGCTATAATAATCTTTACTGTCATTGTTATCACCCTGGCTGGGGTCATCATCATTACTATCATCAATGTCGTCATCATCATCATCATCATCATCATTCCTACATCTTGTAGACAGTTACATTTCCGGTGGTGAGGAAGAGGATTCTTTCTGTTATGGCACCCACTCCTTGGAATATCCTCTCCCACAAGAATTAAGTATGTGTCAACTTTGCTATGCTGAATGTGTATGTTGCTATGTGTATATTGAACATCTTTTTTATTTCATGTCAGCATTTGATAATCCGTGTCACCTATCATTTGATTTTTTACTTTGTGGTCTCTGGTTATGTTTGTTGTTATTTTGATTTTAACTGTGATTTATATTATGGGTTTTACTGTTGTACATCACCTAGATATGTTGTACAGGACAAGTGGTGCAGAAATACTTACAAATAAATGTCCAGGTTGTTCAAAAAGGAAAATTGCAGTGCAAAGTTTGATAGAAAGCCACATTCATTCCCCAACAGCACTATGCAGAAAAGTTGACAGGACAGACTTCAGCCTGAATTGCTGATGCCACTTAGAATGGATAATACTGAGGTTGACAGTCAGTCAAGCCTGATCTGGTGAAGGGAAGATTCATATGCTAAAGGAATACTCCATAAAAATATGGTCAAAAGTAACAAGGGAATAGGAACAAAGCTAAATTGTGAGAAGGTTCCCATTGCTTAGCAGGAACTGTTGACTCAGTGATGGCATATGCAAGTGGCTCATATTTTTAGAATGTCCTCTTTTTGCTTAAAATATGATATGGGGCTTCAGTTATTGTGACATAAAGCAGAATTGGGAACCATGTGGCCCTCCAGATGTGATTGGACTGCATTTCCCATCTAGGCTGGGCATTGCTGCTGGACTTGCATTCATAGAATCACAGAATCAAAGAGCCAGAAGAGTCCACGAGGGCTATCCAGGCCAACCCCTGTCATAAAGGAACTCACAGTTAACAATATTTGCAGGTCTGCATGATTTATATTCCAAATAAAAGAGTTTTAATGTTGTTCTATAAAGAATTAATTAGGATTAGCCTACTAGAATAATGAGTACATTGATGTACAGTTGGCTCTCTGTATCCATGGATTCAACCTTCCACAACTTGAAAATAGTTTAAAAACACACACACACACACGTGCTCACACACACACACCCTAGTTTTGCCATTTTATATAAGGAACACCTTAACTATGGCATTGTCTATAATGGGATTTGAGCATCCAAGGATTTTGGTATCCCTTGGAGGTCCTGAAACTAAACCATAGCAGATACAAAGGACACAATGTACTTGTTGCCAAGCAGATGGGTGCTTTTAATAATCTTTTTGAAATCTTACTGTATTTAGAAAATTCTTTCATTACAAGGTTATCAGAACTTTGTGGACTGGATTAAAGCTCAATGTCAGGGCACAATGATACACAGTCATTCCCTGGCATTTCTAGTTAAAATATCATGCAGCATATTGTGGAAAAATTCCTGCCTGAGAAAAGGATGCTAGAGTTCTAGTATGCAGGTTAGTGGTTCCCAAATTTTTCTGTGCTCCATAACTCTAGGACATGTTTGATTAATTTCCGCATCCCCTGCAAAAGTAATATCACATTTTAAGATGAAGTCTAATTTTAATTTTTTTAAATACAAATTGAACCAAAAATACTGCAGATGAACAAATTGAACTTTAAAAATAAATGATAAGAGACAAGTCTAAATTGAACAAATAGATTCTAATTTATTCAGAAAATATGTAAACAGAAAAATCAATCCCAATTGTGAACATAAAATTCAGTGACTTCTTTGCTCTTGCTTCTCACACCCCATGGGGGTATAGGCACCCCAGGCTGGGAACCCCTGATTTAGATGCTAGATTTGATAGTTAGAATGGTGTGAACTGGTGTAACCCATCTCTCTATGAATAAAGATAAAGCAGTACTTTGTTTGTTGTTGTTTTTGTTGTTGTAAAATTCCCAAAATGACCTACAACTCCCAAATTGAGGAATGCTCATTGTCCCAAAGAAGTATCATATTTAAGCTCTGAAAAGAATTTGAATACTGACCCTGGGCATAGAGAATCTATCAGGATGGTTGCTTGGTATTCTTGGTTCCTGTCTTTGTATAAGTGGGGTGCCATCAGTGAATTTGTGCCTAGGATTTTTTCCCCTTCATTTATATAAGTAGATATCAACAAGCCTGACTGGGATCAGAATAAAAAATTACCTCCCTTCTTAGTGAATAATGCTCTGAACCTGTTCCTACTTCTTCTTTAGTGATCTGTTGAATTGCTTAAGAAAAGAAGAGTAGACAAGGCCCGAATTTTAATGTACAAATCAAGCAGTGCCAAAAATAACCTTTACAAAAATCCTTTAAGTCATGAAAGAGCTTAACAGAGTGTGCTACTTTCCTTTAGGCCCTCTGTAGCACATTACATTTGAATTGGTATATTTCATCATAGATATTTCTCTTTTGCTTCCTCTGTTCAGAACTAAATTATCATTTTGATGGTCCACTTCTGATTGCAAACCCATCTTTCTTAAAAAAAATTGGAAGATGCAAAACATAATAGAAGGAGATAGAGTGGAATACACTTTAAAGCCATAAATCTTTTATTGCCTAACCTACAAATATATTTATTTAAACTCTCTCTTGCACATACACATGCATACAGATGTACATTCAGTGAATAATGCCTAATCCGACTTCTTAAAGAAATAACTTTATTTTGTTAAATAACCAAATGCAAAAGGCAAAGAGGATTTTAAGTATATTCACAGTGGTATAGCTATTTATTAGAAATCTCATCATAATATAAAATTTTATTATTTGTTACACACAGAAAATTTGTTGAATACCAAAATAACAACTGGCTTTTTTATTAGTTGTTCAAGGCCTGGGTGCTTTTATATGCTTTAAGAATCCTAATGGTTCAACAGTTGGCTTCCAGAAAAAATTGCCACATGCAGGTAGTTGTTTTGATAATTTTTAATTTGTTTGTTCATTTGTTTGCCAATAACCTGAGGCCCTTAGCCCATAAAAACCTATTAAAAAGTCAGATCATATTAAAACAATAAATAAGAATTCCTCGGCACTGTAATATAATGACAAATAGCACACCATTAAAGAGGGAAAATATTCATTTTTTTTTTAAAAAAAGTGCACTTGAATCAGACTGCTTTCATTTGTCATTTCACTTCCTCAGCAACCACAGCCTAGGGGAACCTGGCCCACCTGCACCCCCAAAAGCTACTTCTTGTAACTGCTTTTACCAGAGGTTAGAAAGGAGTGGTACAGTGGCACCTTGGTATCCACTAGAGTTTGGTTCCAGGAACTCCCATGGAGGTCAAAATCCAAGGAAGCTCAAGTCCCATTATATAAAATGGCACACTAAAATGGTATCCCTTATATAATAAGGCAAAATCAAGGTTTGTTTTTGGGAATGTATATATTTTTGGACTATTTCAAAGCTATAGATAGTTGAATCTGTGAATAAAAAATCCATGAATATGGAGGGCTGACTGTGTTAATTACATTAATAGCATTTTAAAAACAAACAGAACTCCAATCAGAATTTATTGTCATTTTAAGGCATTTTCCCCTAAATAATACATTTTTTTTCCTATGTTGATTTTGACTTTGATACTTCTTCTGCTGTTTTTACAAGACTGTGGCTGACATAAAGCCTAACAGACCACAACTACAAAAGGAGGGGAACAAGGCAGTAAGGGGAACAGGCAGGCATAGCTTCATTATGCTTATGCCCAGCAGTTGAGGAAAGGCCCTCCATCCATCCTAAGTGCTACTGTCAGGCTCTGGGGGAGTGAAGAGCATCCAGTGTCTGATGGACTTCACAGCCTCCCCTTTGCCATCACCTTTTCCTTCTATGCATTGTCTTTTTAGATTTAGATTGTAAACCTGAGGGCAGTGAACTGTGAAATTAACAATTGCAAACTGCTTGTGCAAAGCATTGTGTACACTGATGATGCTAAATAAAAATAAATAAATAAATAAATAAATGATCATTTTTGGCTCTACATCCTGTAAATATTATTGCTAGTGAACAGCTGTTTCATTCTGACTTCCAATCAGTTGTACAGTATCAGTTTTTCCTTTTCTTCAGCTGTTCTTCGCTTGATCACTAGCAATTTCTGAACATTTTTTATCTGGTCTTTGCTTTTGATCTGTGCTCCACCCTATTCTTCACTAGCTCTTTCATTTTGCCAGTGCTTGTTAGCTAATTCCCTTTCCTTCTTTCTTTTCAACTTTTCTCCACACTGATCTTATACTACATCCTCACTTGCATTTTCAGGGACTTTTTCCTCCCTTTTCTGAGGATAATAGTGGTTGAGGCTTGCACTTCTTCCTGTGCAGGGTAGCATTTTCTGTGAGGAGCAGTTTGAGGTAGATGTTACCCTCATACTCTGCTTCAGAGTTTCTGATCTGCAGTTGGTTGTATGTGGTAATAAACAGGATATTGGAAATTATAGGCTTTTTAAGGGTTGCTCTTATATTCTTATATTGAAATAATAATATTTTGTGTGAGCTGATGTTTATGCATTCCACATTCCAAGTTTAGATGAAAGTTTATACATTCTAAACTTGTAGCTCTGGTTTAGCATCTTTCTCTCTCCCCCGCTTTCTCTCTCTGTCCTCAATTATTTAGAATTTGAATCATTATTATTTTCCAAAAGAGTTGCCCATATTCTTAGTTATATTCTTTATATTTTAGAAAGTTACTACAATTTGTATATGTGTGTATTTACTTCCCTCTGTTATTAGCTATTGCATAAGAAAATAATTGCAAGAACCATAGACTATGCAGCTGAACACATGGGCAGAATAAGATGGGCCAGCCCATTCCCACACCCAGCATTTACTTGCTCCTGCATGATGATGGTCAATGTTCAGATACCAACCTGCAGCTGCGCCATATAGTTCCTGCCATTGCCCCCTCACCCATCATGGCCAATGCCATTCTTCGTGAAAGCCCCCACCAGGGCAGAAATGGGGTGCCTGGCCACACCCACTGTCTGCATGACTCTGCTGTCACAGCAGAGTTTCCGCATTAAGTGGAATCTAAGTAACTGAACTATATACATGCATATATCTACCTTTAGTTTGTTTTTTTTCAGAAGATTCAGAAAGTTTGCAGAAATGTTTCTATTTTTCATTATTGTTGTAGTTGTTCATTGTTCTTGAGTCCACCTTGACCCATGTGGATGAGACATCCCCAGTACCCCCAAAATACAAAACAGCAATCTTTACTGTCCAGCTCTCACAGGGTGATGGGGAAATATGATGGCTTGCGTGATCCTCACTTTAGTGTTTAGAATTACATCTTTTACCTTTAGGATCTTGCCCGTTTCTTTCAAAGGGGCAAAACAGTTTGTCCCACTGGAGTGCCTCTAGTCCCAATTGCATTGGGACTGCGGCAGCTGCACAGCTTGTTTGCAAAGTGGGCTGGCACCACAGGTCCCAAACCACAGGTCCAGATTATGTCTGCTCCTTTTTTGGCCTGACTTTGAGCCCCTTGGCATGGCCTTAGCACAACTTTCCACTGCTTTGGGGGCATACGTCACCTAAATGCCATGCCTCCAAAGTGGCTGGAAGCTGCTTTATTTGGCCTGTGTGTTTTGGGCGAAAGTTGTCCTTCCCGGTCCTAGCCTTCTTCTAATTTCTTGACTGTATTCTCCATTGTGATTAATGTTTGATCCAAGGTATGAGAACTCTTTGACTGTTTTGATTTCCTCATTGTCTAGGATGAATTCTTATAGATTTTACAGGGTCATTATTTTTGTTAATGTTCAACATCAAACCTACTTACACACTTTATTCCTTGACCCCCTTCAGTAATTGCTCCAGATCTTGGCTGGTTTCTGCTAGTAGTATTGTGTCATTTGCATATCATAGGTTGTTAATCCTGCCTCCAATCTTCACTCTCCCACCTTTGTCTAGCCACATGACTGCACTACACTCTTATAGTGCCTTTATTCCATTTTTACTGCTCTGGCTGCCTCCTGTTGCATTCTGGGGTTTGTAGGTCAGTGAAGCCTAAGAGCACTCTGGCTAAGAATTTTAAATACCCCTCCTTGCAAATGCAAAAGAGGCAGCCAGAGCAGTAAAATGGAATAGCAGCACTATAAGAGCGTAGTGCAGTAATCTAGTAGAGATCTGCTCTGTGTATGATATTTTCTGCATAAGGGTTGAATAAATAGGTATTATTTATAAGCTTATTTATAGCCAATGTGGTGTAGTGGTTTGGGTGTTGAACTCTGGGCTACGTTTCAATCTCCTCTTGGTCATGGAAACCATTGGGTGACAGGTCACACACTCTCAGCCTCAGAGGGAAGGCAAAGGCAAAGCCCTTATGACCAAATCTTGCCAGGAATAAGTTTGCCTTCAAGTCCCCATAAGACAAAAACAACTGGAAGGCACACACCCCCAACAACATTTAGCATATTTTTTCATAATTTATTTGACAGAGTCTTTGGCCTTCCAGGTTCAAAGCCTTAACTTTTGAACCAAAAGGTAGCATTTGCACTGAAGATATAGCATTTCAGTTTACTTGAGAGATATGTTAAATTTGATGTAGGCTAAACAAGCACAGCAATGCATAGAAACTAATGTTTCATGAAGGTTAAGTACTTATTTCATGACTTTGACATATCATTTTGCTTAGATAGCACTTGAAGGACTCTTGTAAAACAATTTTGAAAGCTCTACTATAAGGCTTTGTAATTTTGCAAGGTGTTTTAAAAAGCTTGAAAGGAACTCGTATATTGCCTCAGAATATGTGTTCCTTAGTAGATATTGTGTAGTATATATTTGTATTCATGTGTGTGTATGTGCCTCCAGGTTGTCTGTCAACTTATTGCAACCCCATGCATCGTAGGGTATTCTTAGGCAAGGAATACTCAGAGGTGTTTTGCCAGTTCATCTGAAATCTAGCCTACAGCACTGATATTTATTGGTGGTCTCCCCTCCAATTAATAACCAGGACTGATCCTGCTTGGCTTTCAAGATCAGACAGGATCTGGTGTCTTTAGGGTATTTTGACAATTTATATGCATACATGTTATAAATTAAAATGTATATCAGATGTGATAATATGGTTGCCATATAGAGATAAAGGTGGTATCTAAATAAATAAATAGGACAGTGTTAGAATAAGAACTTATAGTGTGAAGAATAAGAAGAACAACTTCAGTGTGACAATACTTTGAACTCAAACCCAGCACCTAAAATAAAAATACTGTTTATAATAACCTGATGAAGTGATTGAACAGTAAGCATTATTTCAGCATGCATTTCCTCTTCATTGTCCTCTTTGCTTAAAATGTCCTGTGGCTTCAGTGATTTAGACTTCAGTGAATGAGCTCTTTTGTGAATGGTTTGCTGCCAAGTCTCTGCTCTCAATTTTGCTCCTTTAATTTACACATAAATCTTTCCCAACTAGGACATTGGATGATGTAATATAAACTATTTATGTTGCATGTATTAGTTAATTGGAAACCAAGGTGTCAGTTAAAACTTACTTTTAAATTAAACTTACTGAAACCATTTTTTTTTTTAAAAAAAATCTATCTTGGCAAGTGGATGCTTGATGCTCTCTAATTTTAATTATATAACCATTTGATGCTGTCATTATACCCTTTACAAAATGTCATGTGGAATTTTGTGTATAAATTTCATGCTTTATGCTGTAAGGGGCAGCATCTTTTTTACAGTGGTAAATAGAATCAGTTTTATGGCTGGGTGAGAATCTGATGCAATGAGAAGGAGGAATGCAACAGAAGCAAATGGCAGGGAAGAGTAGAGAAGAGTTCCTGCCAGCATAAGAATGCCCTATTCAGGAGTGTAACACATATTAAAATATGAGGCTTCTCTTTATGGGAAAAAGAGAGACATTAAGGCCTAAATTGACTTGCTGGGGCCAACTATAGTAGATACTTTTGCTCAGTCACAGAGTAAGTCAACACCTATGCAAATCCTATTTATTCAGTGGATTCGTCTAATCAGGACTAGCAATAAGACTTTAGGCCTAAATGATTAATGTATGTATCTAGTATTTTTCATTTCCTGACAAGCCATAGAGATGGTGGATGACCAAGGAGTGGTTTATGAGAAGTGGTTTTAAATAATTATATTAGAGGTTTTGAAATACATTAAGAATTACCAAAGAAGAAGGAAGGAAAAGAAAGAGTGAATGGTTTTAATATTTTCCCCTGGCATATCAAAGTTAAGATTTGACCCTCATTTTTTTAAGGGACAATATGGTAAAACATCTGATGTATTATACAAGGTGTTTAGCAAAATCACAAGGACTAGTTTGTATCATTAAAAATGCCAAACAAGCATCCTATCTTGACAGGTATTAATCACAGAATCAATAGAAGTGATGTGGCAGATGGAGGGGGAAAGAGGACTTCTGAATTTATTTATTTTTTTAACATTTGGATTGATTTGCAACATTATCTGTTTGTTAGTCATTCCCTTGCCCGGTGGTCACTCCCAGGAAAATGTGTTCTTGTTTTTAGGGAAAAATTCTTCAACTAGAATCAAATGTCCATGTCTGATAATATTTCCTACTGTCTGTAATACAACTGTTGAGCACAATTGTAACAGTTTGAACATAGACTTCTAATGTCATTTACTGTATTCATTTGAACATTAAAAGGGACTATCATAATCGGTGGCCACCACTTAGGATAACAAAGCACTTTGATCAGGCATTACTTTGTGCCTTTAATAGTGTAATTCTGATATTATTCAAAAAGAGGGCAAATGCTGCTAGATTCTTTTATTTAAAGTACCTTGGTCACATATCTTATTCATCTATTTTTTAAAACCTAAACAATCATAATCTTTTGAAATCTTTTTACCCATTTGTTCAAAGGAAACAAATGAGACCATCAGAAGCAGGCTGTTAAGCAGATACATGAATATTGCAGTGATGTTGGAGCCATAATCATTTTTGTGATTTTTGTTCTGCTCAGCTGAGAAAATAGATAATTGCTGCTATCTGTATAAATCCTTCCCATTGTGTGTGTTGATGTAATTTCAATACAACACAATGCCACATTTCAAACATCCTTGGTTTTAATCACTTTACATGAAAATGTGATCACTTTACAGATCTTTTTTTAAAAAGAAACTCCATCTGAATTATAGTCAGAACACTAGAAAGATTTAATTAGCTGAAAGGTGATAGGTTTGATTATTAACTGGGATTTTTGAACAAACAATGTGAGAGTTTAAAGCCAACAGAAAGAGGCTGCATCTACACTGCAGAATTAATGCAGTTTCACAACACGTTACCTGTCAAGGCTCGATGCTATGGAATTCTGAGATTTGTAGTTTTGTGAAATATTTAGCCTTCCCTGACAGAGAGCCCTGGTGCCACAACAAACTACAATTCCCAGGATTCCACAGGATGGAGCCATGACAGTTATAGTGGTGTCAAACTCCATTAATGTTGCAATTGTGGCAGCAGCCAGAGAAAGGGAGATTGATTATGGTGATGATAAATTAGGGTGGGGAAAATCCAAGGATTTGGACATCTAGTACTCATATTCAAATATAATTGAACAGTAGCATTTCTGGATTTTCTTCTAATTGCCCAAAATGAAAAAGAAGAAGAAAAATGATTAGCAAGATCTTCAGAGTAAGGCATTTACGCAATGGGCCTGTTCTGGCACAATGATACATTATTGTACTAGAGTCCAGCACCACCTCTGATGGACAATTAGTTCCTTAGCCTTTCAGTCTGAGATGGGTAGTTTCACTAAGCTAGGCTCCAATTTTTACTGCCTCATGTCAATTCCATTTTGGAGAGGTACTGTATATACTCGACTATAAGTTGACCTCATGTATAAGTTGAGGGCAGGTTTTGAGGTCAAAATTGTGGATTTTGATATGACCTGTGGATAAGTTGAGGGTAAAACTTAGGGGCATGCAACAAAGGATCCAAAGAATGAACCTCCTTTTAACTATGTATTAAGAAGCCATGCCCTCCCTCCAGTCCATCTGCCTTGGTCCAGGCCCCAGAGGTAGAGAAGAACCACTGGACCTCATCCCCTTCCCATCCCCTTCCCCTTCTCCTTTTGTGTTGTCTCTTTTAGATTGTAAGCCTGAGGGCAGGGATTTGTCTAATTATAAGATTGTATGTACAGCACTGTGTAAATTTACAGCACTATATAAGTAAAATAAATAATTATTAATAATAATAACTAAAACAAGAATTGAACCTTAAATCTTTGCATCCGAACCTGTTTCTCTTTGTGTACAACAGCATTCCTGACAGTACAGTTATTTAATAACATTTCCTCATACTTCTTAGAATCATAGAGTTGGAAGATACCACAGGGCCATCCAGTACAACCCCCTGCCATGCAGGAGCTCCCAATCAAAGCACTCCCAACAGATGACCATCCAGCCTATGTTTAAAGACCTCCAAGGAAGGAGACTCCACCACACTCCGAGGGAGTGTGTTCTACTGTTGAACAGCCCTTACTGTCAGGAAGTTCCTCCTAATGTTGAGGTGGAATCTCTTTTCCTATAGCTTGCACCCATTGTTCCGGGTCCTGTTCTCTGGATACTTGTCAGCCAGTATCTTGTCATAGGTCATTGGTTAAACTGTGAATACTTTGTTCTCATTCAAAATCAAAACTGCTGTTCAGTACTGATTTCTTAGTTCAGTGAGAGTGCTTACATGGGACCTTCATGTTCTCCTGTATTCCTATGCTTTCAGCCATTCACTGCTCCTTTCAGATATAAACACATTGCACCATAATTTTGCTTATAAATGCAGAAACTGCTATAACCTGACCTCTAACAGAGAATACAGATTGCTCATTAAACTTTAAGGCAGTGGTTCCCAAACTGTGCCCTTTAAGAGATTTTTTTACTTCAGTTCCCAGAAGCCAGTAGTCTGGGCTAATAGTCTGGGCTTCTGGGAGCTGAAATAGAAAATCCTTTAAAGAGTAGAGTTTAGGGAGCACTCCTTGCTTTGCATTGTTACTTTCTGCTGTCTTTAAAAACAACATTTCCTGAATTTGTAACCTACAGTAAAACAGATCATGTTGTCTTTGCTTCTGGAACAATGTTCTGTTCAGATTATGGAAGGAGAGTTATTGAAAGTAAAATAATCAAAACTAAAGATGATATTCATTTAGCAATTAGCATATATAGTCACTCCTCTGTTCTTGTGGACTTGAGATCCATGGTCTTGAATATTCATGGAGAGGCAACCCCCAGAGTGTGCACCCCATTTGAGCCCATGGTGCTTGAATATCAGCAAGTCTCTGTTTTTTCAGGGGGTCTGGAATGGATCTCTCATGAAAACGGAGGGCCAACTGTATAAAGCAAAAAAACCAAAAATGCATGTAATTTTATAATCCTTGCAATTAATCTTATAAACCATCATCAATATTCCAATACTGGTCTGCTTCTCAGTCTTTTAAAAGACAACGGTGATATCTTTAAATTGTCATATCCAGTACATTTTGATAATTTCAGGCAGTATCTAATGTTCTGCATTCAGGCCAGTATCTAATGTTCTTCAAGAGAGCAGAGTGGTTTGCAGCTGTTAAGCTGCAGGCACTTTTGGATGAAATGGGCTGTTATTATTTACGCTCCTATCAGTCCAATTTCAGAACTTGTTTTGGGATCCAAAATGCCAGGAATTTGTGTTAGAGAATAGCAGAGGTACTGGAAAATGTTAATTCTTCTGGTTCTATCAATAGCTGTTGTTCCCATTTATTGTGGAATCCGTTTGTTCCTTGACAGGTTGATACTGGAGATACTACAATAGAGTAACTCTAACCTATCAAAAGGTTATTCCCAGTGGCACTGTTAGGAATACCAACCTCAGTCAGGTGTTCTTTGTAATTGATTATCTACTCCATGTGGTGACTTGTTCACCAGTATACTGTTTGGACAGGTTTGGAAGCACTCTTAATTTTTCTCTTTTTTCATCAGTATAAAATAAATATTATTTTACTGACAAAAACATGTTACCTCTTTTGCTTGATTATTGCTTCTTTGTTTATGTTGATCATACTGGGTTTAACTTTCAGTTCTTGAGTCCTGTTTAGTTTTCAGTGCTTCAGAAAACAGACAAATGAATAATAGTCCAAATGGCAGATACTTTCTTTCTCCATAATTTCTGTTCCTGTGTGTCTGTAACATTCAAAACTGAATTTGGGTGTTTCGGTGAGTTCGGCATTAGAAGCTATGTAGGAAATATTTTATTTTATTTTATTTTAATGCAGTCATTAATCTGTCTGTTGGTTGTGAACTGCAGTCACTGGCATGTACAGGTTGAATTTACATACACTACTACATTAATCCCTGATGCTACTTTACAGAAGATAATTTTAAGGACATTGGCCTAGTATGTAAAGCCATCATCAACATTTTCTTTTAATTTGGCCTATCTATCTATCTATCTATCATCTATCTATCTATCTATCTATCTAACTATGTATTTTGTACTTAGACAATATTAATGGGTAGGTTACTCAGTCTTTGTCATAGGAAACTTTGTAATGCAATTCTATATATATCTGATCGGGGCAAGCCCCAGTGGATTCAATGGGAGTCACTCCTATTAATCCTTGGCTTAATTCAACAGTATTTATAGTAGGGCAGTATGACATATGGCCCTTGTCACTGCCAAAGTCCCCCCTCCCTTGCTGATGCTTCCTGCCAGTATCACTGCCATTAATAATGCAAGTGAGCCTCAGGGTTAAAAAGGTTATACATATATAACTGTTGAATAGGATTATGATGTTAATTTAATAGCATTTAGTGTATCTTGTTAATGCAGTAGCAACATTCATGTTTAGACAATTTTAAAGAAAAGATATTTATCTTATCTCAGGGACCGCCTCTCCCCATATGAACCCTGCCCCCCGCATGCTTCGGTCCTCTGGGAGAAATCTGTTGCAGCCCATGAAGACTAGGTTAGCGCAGACCTCCCAGAGGGCCTTTTCTGCTTCTGCTCCAAGGTATGGAATGGCCTGCCGGACCAGATGCGTCTCATTACATCACTAGACTGTTTCGAAACAGCCTTAAAGACGCATCTCTTCCAGCAGGCCTTCCCTGAAACTCTATAATCTACCTGGCTCCTAAAATCTTTCAGCCAATTCCCAACTCCTTATTCCCCCCCCCCTCTGTATTTTGTTGCTACCCATGCTGTGGCCAGCATTGCGGTTTTTGTGTATTATGTTGTATTGTATTTTTATTGTTAGTAATTTAATTTTAAACTTAACTAGTTTAATCCTATTTTAAGGGGGGGGAGGTTGGGATGGAATTCTTGAATTATTTTAATCTGTAATCTGTTTTTTAACCTTGTTGTACCCCGCCTCGATTGTTTTACAGAGGGGTGGGTTAGAAATAATAATAATAATAATAATAATAATAATAATTTATTATTATTATTATTATTTAAAGAACTTAGCAAATATTTTAATATTTTGTTTGAAAAGTAATATTATTCCCTTTTTTGCAAGATGGCTGATTAGTAAATGAGATAAGGCAGCTTGATGATAACTTTGTGTCATAAATAAGTCTGCCATATTTAATCAGTGAAACTTTGCAGCAGGCCAGTTTTTATCATGGAAGAAAGCAGTTACCTTGGTAAATGGAAAAAAGAAAAAAGCCAGCCCTACACAACATTTTAAATAGTAATCAAACTCAGCTACAACTGCTACATCCTATGCAAAAACACAATTTTAAAACCTACCAGATAATCATATCTTTCCTACTCTCTGCTTTATTCACAATTTTTCAGAAAAAAACAGCTCATTGTAATTATATTGGAAACAGACATTTCTATTATTCGAATAGCCAATTGGTGAAGAACTCAGTAGTCTTGGTGCAAAAATAAGATGATGACTGATAGCATTCACATTGTTCTTACAATATGAAAGTTCTGTTCATGGATATTTAATCAGGCTTGGATCCTACAGGCTTTGATGATTCACACTGGGTTCTTGCAGTTTGTTTATGTATGTATGTATGTATTGCACCTTCCATTTCTAGCTTCTTGCTGTGCCCAGTGCTGTGCCAATACTGGAATAGATTTTCAAGTAACGAAAAGAGGCAAGGTCTTTGGAAGTATGAAATTCCACCTATCATATTGCAATTTCCTGCATCCTATCCATACATGTTGTTTAAATTTGGAAATAAATACATTTTGGAAGCAAAGAAACATGATCTGGTTTGGGCTCCTCAACAAAAGGCAATTGCTTTAGGGGTGGAAAAATATTTGAAAATATTCAAAAATGTTTTTTGAGTGTCAAAAAGCCAAGATGAGAAGAATCCTAAACTGGTGAGACTCTTTGCAATTCAGTAATTTTTCTGTGCAAAATTCACATGTTATTATTTTGTGCACAAAACAGCATTTTATGTGCAGAAAACTATATTTCTATGCAGAAATATTTCCTGCATAGAAAAACAGCACAGTACATGGGGACTGTAAATGGATGATTTGCATACAAAATATCATTTTCTGTGCAAGATTTTTTTTCTCTATTAGAGGAAATAATATTTCTGCATAGAAAATTCTATTTTTGGCACAAAACAGCCATGTGTGAATTTTGCATAGAATAAATCCAGAATTTAACGGTCTTCAAAAACAGTAGACTTCAAAGACTCTGCAATGGCAGAAAGAAAATTTCTAAAATTACCCATTGTTTCCTTCAAGTGGAAAATTAGTGAAGAATTATGTCCCTAAACTGGTTTGATTGGGTTAGCTTGAGTTTTATATGCCTGTAATGTGGACAAATGGGGTTCATATTCAATTGTGCAGAATGTTTAACCCAGCGGTATACAGTCTGCATCATTACATTATGCCCTTTCAATAGCACTGTTACTTCTGTGCTCATAAAAATTAAAACAAAATGGATGCTTGATGTTTTCAAGAATATGAGCTTATTAGATCTGTGGTTTATTTCTCTTTCTGGTCAGGGGAAAGATAAACCAGTGTGTTAGATTAAGATGTCATGACATGCAAACTACAAATAGAACATCTGTGGCATATTTATCTGCCTAGGACGTAAGCATCAGCACATCACCACATTTCCAACCACTGGAATTCAGGCTCATAGTAACCACAAATATAGCCATTAGGCATTATAAAGTAGGAAACTGTGTGGAGATGGGGCCCATTTTCGCTCCCTCACAAGTTTAGCTGCACTGGTGTTACATCATGTATTTTCTGGTTTCTGTCTTGGTTAGTTCATGGGTGATTTTAAAGGTTATAATGGGGTTGTGCAGGAAAAGTAGCAAAACACATTTTTGGCATTTTAGGCATGGGGGGCATAAAAGAATCTGAAAATAATCCCCCCCCCCCAATGAGATGAGGTCTGAGAGGACGGGGAGTGGTTAAAGGGCTTTTGGTAGCACAAAAGGGGGGTTCAGGGCTTCCTTCCTCCACTGTATTATATATTAATTGTGTGATTGCTAGATTCATAGTTAGAGAACTAGGTTCCATTTATGCTGCTAGGTACTATGTGATTTGGACCCCATGCCAACTAATCAGTACCACAGTTCATAAAACCATTTAAAAATGTAACAAATACCTAAATGTGGGATCTTTTAGATTACAGATCATAGTTGCATGATCTTATGTCTAACAGAAAATTCATTTCAAAAGAATTTTTATTCTGAATGCATGAAAGAGTTGCAGGGAACTGGTAAACCATATTACTATCCAAGAAAAATAAAAATTTAAGTACAGGATTATGCAAGGCAGGTAGGGTGAGATAAACTGTCTTCTCAGCAAGGCACAGAGCTTAGCAGGGATCGAGACAATAACCTCATGGAGCAAAAAGAAAGACAACTGAAAACTAAAATATCGCTTTAGAAACTGATCAGACATTCAAGGAAGGACTTTCCTGGACAACTAAGAGGGTCAATTAATGGCCTTTTGTGCAACTCCAAAATATCATTTGTTTCATAAAGCACTGCATAAATTCATTGCTCTAATCAGGATAATAAACACGGGAGATTTTAGAGTAGAAGAATGCTAATTATATAGAATGCTGCAAAGAAAACAGTGTGGCAGAAGCTGGAAACAACAACTTGTAAAATATAAATGCAAGTGTCTCTTAGCAGCAGTATTACTACATTCACACTAAATTTTCAGAAGAGAGCAACACACTGCAGATACACCACATTAGCTGGATGAAGGCTAATAATGAGAGTTGGGGCGGGGGGCTCTTAAAAAGGAACATCAGGGAGCGTAATGGAGTCAAGTAAAGGTAGGACTCCAAAAACAAAGGAGTGACATGAGTCAAACACCTATAGTGTTTCCTAATGGACATGTGTATAGATTGTGAACAGCCATGTTTTTCAAAGTCTAAGATCTCAGATGGATAAATGAAAGTTCAAAGAATTCTGCGTCAAGCGCAGTTATCCACAAGAAAGGTCTAACACTTCAGTAGAGGATGCTCCTAAGGTTAGTGGCCTTTGATAGACACTATATGTGGATGGTGTCATAAACACAGAGACGTTCATTATATAGTAAAGAACTTTTCTAGATCATAACAAAGAAGCAAGAGCTCTTGCAACTGAACTCCTTGCTTATTGCTGTTGTTGCTTATTGGTGTTGCGTTCACATTGACTTGCAGCCCCACAGGATAAAGGAAGCTGTATGACATTGTAGGTAACTTTGCCAAACACCATTAATATCACGTGACACTGTAAGCAATGTGGCCCATCATCGTTCATATCTCTTCAGTGCTTTCTCTCACTATTGGGTTTAGATGTTGTGAGACCCAGGACTTTATTACATCATCACACTAGGTTATTCTCCTGCAAAAACTGTATTCTTTTCAAAAGTACTATGTAGTTAGGACTATTGTCTTCTTTATCACTTCTTTGTAATTTTTTTCTGGGTGTATGTGTGTGTGTGGGAGGGGGAGACGTCCTGATTCAGGAGAGACTCATCAATGGTGGATGAAAAAGATTAACTTGCCAGTGATTAATCTTATCTGCTCAACTCAGAAACTCCTTTGTCCCTGATCACTGGCAGGCAAAGGGCAAGCAATACCTAAAGACCACCCACTGACCACCCAATCTGTCCAGGATTAAAGAGGAATTGATTTATTGCACTGCAAATGCTAGCACCACAGAAGTGGGAAAGGAGGTAATTCTTTTATTGTGTGTGAATGAAAATAAAGGCCTGCTAAAATGTATTGTGTGATAAGTCTCAACCACAAATGCTATTTACCAGATGTTATTGTGGTTTTTGCTTCGTGTGTTAAAGGCTTCAGTATGGGCATGGTGGTTGTTGTTCTCATTTTTAACAAGGACACTATTCCAAAATCCTTTATGTAAACTCCAAGGGAATATCCCTGCTGCTAGTTGCCCCCTTTTCCCCCCTCCACAGTAATATCAAGGCTGGCGAACATGGTATGAACTGCAAGTATTGAATCACATAAATCCCATTGGGATATTTGTCTTGATATATCCCAGAATTGAGGTGGGGGGGGGGATGTTAGGCTTTGAGGCCTGAGTATGAAATGTACAGATGTGCACAAAAGGGAAAAAACAGAATTAAGGCTAGACTTGTTCACAGCTGAAGGCTGGGAGCAAACAGTGCTCAAGGTCAGTTATGTGTTTGCTTGCACGTAAACCTAATGAAAACAACTGTGTTTTCCTAACTGAAGGGACAACAAAGCAGGCTATACAAACGGAAGTAGAGTCACCAAATGAGGTGGGGTTTGTGACCACATGACACAAGTCTATAGCCAGCCTACACACCTCAGTGAGGATGGTTAGGTAATTGTTCTGTAATGGATGGTTACAGAGATTTGCCGGACAAGCGTGTGTATATTTGTAAATACAGCAACTTAAGAATAAAGCCTCTGAGAAGATAGTTTTGGCTCCAGTCTGTTTCATCAACAACTGGAAGGATTCCGGATAAGGCCGAAGCTTCAGAGTTGCCGGTATCGGAGGCATCGGAGATTGCTTGAACTGCGCACTTCTGGAGGCAATAAAATATTAATGCTGATGCCAGGGATTTTTCCCCCTAAATATTTGGGTTTAACAGAATCATTTTCTTTCTTCTTTTTTTCAAATTTATTTTTTAAAAACCAAGAACTGCAGCAACAAATACAACATCCATCAACAACATTTATTTTTTCTAGAGGCCCCTCTCTTAGAAATATTGCTTGTGAGTTGAGGTAAAAACATTCAGCCAGGGAAATAATGTGTGAGAAAGTAAGTGGTAACTCCCCACAATGGCATATCAACTTTACTTTAACAACTATGAAGGCAGCAGCAAGGTTGTTGGTTGGTCAAAGAGGGGGTGGGTTTTGTTTTTATTTGATTTGGGATTCATTCAGCAATGCAGCAGACCAACAATTCTGAGTGTAGATCATAGAGACAGGACTACTTTAATGTTGATTATAGAGTTAGCAACATTAGGTTATCACAAAGAGAGGATGGATGTTACTGTGTATACTCATGTATAAGTCTAGAAATTTAAGTCAAAAATTGATCCCAAAACCCTAAGTTGACTTATCCATGGGTCAATTTAAGTATTGTATCTTAACTCTTATTTAAAAGAAGGAACCATCACCTTGTGAAAGGCAAGAGTATAATCTGTCCTGGAAGCATGGACCCCTCTCTTCTCTCTCATACATGCAGCTTTAAGAGTGAGCACAAAGAGTTATGGCTGCTGGAATTTTGTATAGTCTTTGACATTGTTTTCCTTTGCCTCATCCTTTACATCCTTTGCTCTATGCCCCTAAAATTCACCCTTGACTTATGCACAGGTCTTATCAAAATCCATACTTTTGCCCCCAGAACTTGCCCTCGACTTATACATGAGGTCAGCTTATAGTTGAGTATATGAGATAACTTTTATTTTTCTTTGAATGAAGCCTATCTGTATACATTTATCAAAACTATAGGACTATATTTATATATCATTTTGTAGTTAAGCATTATTGATTGGCTCTCATTTGTAATTGAAGTGGAGTAGGTGAAAAAACCAATTCATCCACCTCTTATATGTTTGATGTAGTCTTTTAAAAGTTAAGACTTTCAGTATGCAGAAAGGCCTCTATTAGGTTGCAGAGAGTATATTTGTATCTTCACAAGTGGTAGGTATAAACATTGAACAATTGTATGAAACTTCCTTGTTGCACCGTCTATCACTTGTCATATGGTATGTTTTTCCACCAAAGTGAAAAGCTGAATAAACTAGAGTCCTGTCAAGAGCCCAATGCAAGACAGAGGTCATGATCAGCAGCTGTTTTATGTTTCATCCCACGCATAGAATCCATTCTACATCGTGCCATTCAGTTCAGTTTATATTGAAATGTCACTTGCAATGACTGCAGAGGTCACCTTTCAGGGGAGCAGTTAGGGGAGAAATTGAGGAGGAAACTTGACTATACTGAGCTTTCTGTGGAGATGGGTGCAACCACTCTATCTGTGTGTGAAATGAAAACATTAAACCTCATCAGAATTCTGCCCCCCCCCCCCAATTAATTTTTCCTTCAGTCTCAACATTTCTAGCATTGGAGAGTGTGACACTGAAAATGGTTCACACCCAGAACTTTGATCATATTCCCTTGTTAACTTTGTCTGTTCTTTTTCTTTGCATGCTTAAACTGTATTTCTAAATGTTCAACTAACATTTTAAGTTATTGTAATGTATAAGCTGGAGGACTGAAGAAAGTTTCATTTGAGGCATCAAAATTCTTATTTGGGAGACAATGCCTCCATGTTTCTACATTGTAGGGATAACCACATGGCCAACTCCATCACCATTTCCACCCACTGACAAATCAGATGGTTAGTAATGTGAAGGACCCCTGCCTTGGACCATGGACAGTGGCTGCAAAATTTGTAGACCTTACTGGACTTGACAATGAATTGACTGACCTGCAATGAGGCTGTTTCCTATGAACTAATTCAAACTTATCAAGCATTATTGTGTGTTCTAATGAGTCATATCGTCCATGATATGTCCAAAATATGAAAGCCTCCGTTTTGTCATCTTGGCTTTAAGATATTCAGACTTGATTTGCTCAGGGACCCATTTATTTATTCTTTTGGCAGCCTATGGTGTCTGCAGTACTCTTCTCCAGCACTACATTTCAAATGAGTTGATTCTCATCCTGTCAGCTTTCACAATTATTTGGTACTTATTTCAGGGTAGCTATGTATAGCCTTTGGATATTTATCCTTTAACACATGAAGGGTGTACTGTATACTACCTCCTCTTGACTTTGCTCAGACCAAAATAGCATTTGACTAAGAAATACTTCAGGACATCATGTCTATTTTAGCAGAACCTGAAGTATGAAATTGTGTGTATACCTCTTTTGTTTCACCGTATGTGCAATACAGATGGAAGAATACATGTTTTATTCATTGTAGATCTTGTAACAGAAGGTTTATTTGCTATCTGATAAAATATCACTTAGAATACAATTAAATATACATCTATTTGTGGTGCAATTCTATATTGATAAAGTACATGGAATTATGGGCAAAAGAAGAAACCCTGAGAGACTAAAATATAGATATAAAGTAAATTTATCATCAGATAAAGCTTGGCCAAAGGAGAGGGAGGGAGGGAGGGAGGGAGGGAGAAATTGTTTTATCCAAGTAGGGGAAAAACTGAACATGGTACTAAATATGTAATAATTACTTTAAAAGTCTGACACCTGATAATGAATTTGATTGGAACAAGAGTGTTTTAGCAGAAAAATCTGATGAAAATAAAAATAGCATATTTGTGCTACAGTGTGGTGTAGTAGTTTGAGCATTGTGTTATGAGTCTAGAGACCAGGGTTTGAATCCTCAGTCAGCCATGGAAACCCATGGGGTGACCTTGGGCAAGTCACAGTATCTCAGCCTCAGAGGGAGGCAAAGGCAAATCCCCTCTGAATAAATTTTGCCAAGAAAACCCCATGATAAGTTCACCTTTGGTTTGCTATGAGTTGGAAATGACTTGAAGGTACACAACAATTCTAGTTGTTTTTTGTTTTTGTTTTGTTTTGTTTTTAATAGTCAGAGGATCAACAGTGGCCTCTGTGCATGTTCTGTACAGTTCTTACACAAAATTCTCATGAAAAGAATAATTTAATTGCATGATGAAGAGGCAACCCACCTTTTGGTTTAAATTAAAATGTAAATCAACTTGCCTCTTCAGCAAATCAAAGACCTACCATTGCAGAAATAGCAAATAGATATCTGGGCATGACTACAGTTCTGGTTATAGTTTTGTTGAATATCTGCTAAAAGATAACTATAACATTCCAAAAGGCTTTCAAATGTACTCATTAATTTTTATTACAAGAAAGGTGAGAAATTGTGATTAATAACCTGCTCTCCTAAAGGAGGAAGAGCAGGAGGGAGGGGAGGAAGAAGGAAGGCAAGGAAAGAAGGATGGATGGATGGATGGATGGACAGACAGAGTGACAGACAAACCCAAGATCCAAGTGCTCTCCATACAAAAAGTTTAAGGGAGGAAAAAGTTCATGTTTTGCAGAGACTCTTGGCTGTTTTCAGAGGCCAAGGAAGTCATCCAAGTTCTGTGGTAGCAATTTTGTAAATTTGGCAATTTCACAGACCCTTTCAATATATCTGTATTAAATAGAGTAAACAGAATGAATAGATCAGAAAATAAGAGAAAAACCTGAGTAAGCAGCATTTACGCTGCCCTTCAGTTGCACTTGGGTCTGTACTGAGAAGCAAAAAGTCATAGTTGTGAGACAGTTGAAACAAAAACTGAGCAGGTAAAGGTGATAAGCTTTTAGGTTTCTCTTCCATACTGGCTGAGAATCAATATGGCAGATACAGAATCAAAGCCTCTATAAAATGCTTATTGTTCTCTTTTGTTATTTTTGTTCACTGGATTTGTAAGGTAGCCATACCTAGCATTTTTTCCACATGGCACCAGTCAGAAGGTTCTCATTTGATTGACAATAATGCCAGTGTTGAGGTTGTCATCATGTTGCAAACCTATTCTGAAGCAAGAAATGCAAATAACCACTGGATGGGGGGAAGAAGCTACAGTGAATTATACAAAACGTATGCAAAAATAGATATAAGTCTTGGAATGAAAATTCAGATAGGATACTGAACTTTACTGATCTTTAAAAACAGTGCACCAGAACATATCTGAAGATAAAGAGTAATTTTTCCCCCACATAGTGAGGGCAAGAAATGGTTGCCATTCCATTGTCAATTTCCAGCTGAGTTTGATGAAGAGTCCTGTCAAAATTAGTATAAACCACTTGTGGTGGTGGTGGTGATGATGATGATGATTTGTGTTAGAGAGAGAGAGAGAGAGATTGTTAGTTTACTGTAGTTAGAGTTTGATTCTTTTATTCATGTGGCATAACTTGAATAGGAAAACAAAAATTGCAAGATTTCTTTAAACCAAGCATTTTTAATACTTTATTTTTAATCTGTGATTGATCTTACGGGTTTGCTCTGAACAAAAGCAAAAAATACCCATTTAGTTTTGCAGGGGCATAAATGGTAACAATAATCACCAGTACTGAATAATATAATGGCATATTATGGAAATGCAAAAGTAAACATGCTTTGATATTGGCTTTTTTATCTTTCTTTTAAAATTAAATTTTAAATTAGAACACCTCTGGACCAAATCAAGGTACAGAATCCCCTGGAGAGTGTTAGAAGGAACTTTTGGGGGGAAAACATAGACTGTAGCAATTATCTAAATAATTGCATTGCAGAGCTTTGCTATCTACACTGTTGTTTATATTTTTTTTTAATCAGGAAGCCTCTTGATACCTAACCTCCAAAGTGCTTCTATACTCTTTGTAGGAAAGTTTCTAAGTAAGAGGAAACCAAGCCAAAGTAATGCTTCTAAAACCAGATTATTTAATATAATCTGAGACGAACATGTAGTTTGACCTCCTCCCTTCCAATTAGATTAATGCATCTTAAAATAAAATAGTTTGGGCATTTGTGTCCATAGTCTGGAGGTTTAGCAAGAAAGTATTAAAAGCTGCAATTAGAGGTAACTGCATGAGAGGGAAGCATTTTTATTTTTTCTTCTAAAACACCTGAACCTTGATGGTGCTGAGCAAGCACCAAGCAGGTTCCATGGAGGGAAGCTCTATACTTTAAAATCCATAAACTATATTCACTATGCATGGTGATGTCATGTGAATTCTGCAGACTTACAGATTGTAACTAGATGTCCAAAGTTAACAAAGATGGATTGAAACCTATTTTTCAACACAGTACTTCTTTTGGAATCACCCATAACATGTGTACAAGAAAGTAGAGATGAACCTGTCCAGTGTGTAGCAATGAGATTCCCCACACCTGGGGCTATATATGCATTTAAACAGATGTTGCTTTCAGTTCTGACAGCATCAATAATCCCTTTTGGTGGATAGGAGTACTGACTCCGGGGACTCCCTTTCTTTGATGGGTAATCAACTGTCAACAGTGACAGTACCAACAATCTGTTCAGCAGGGATATATTTCCACTCAGCAGTACTTGTGCTATTCTCTGCAGATCTCAAGATTGGGGCAGAACATTTTTTATACAGCATATTGGTTCATAAGTGTTACTCATTACTGCCAAGCCTAGATAGTTAACTTGTAATCCTTTCTGCACTGTAGTTTTTTTTTCTTTGTGTGTGTTACTCTTATTGTTGATTATGTTGATTTGTATTATTAGTTTGAAGCTTTGTTACAATTTCATGAGACATATTGATTTTAAATAACTTTTAAAGTTTCTTTGTCATTTTGCTACTGATGAAAATAGAGCTATAGCTGAGTGTGCTATATGGGTTATGTAGGGGAAGCTGACAGTATATCTTCAGGCAGATCTTCTGAAAACATATATCACGAACTGATTAGAGTAGGATACATTCTTCTGATGCGACAGCAACACTTGGCTAGGTAAAATATTATGTATGCCTTTTCCCTCCCACTAGTGTTAGTGGTGTTGAAAGTAGATAAATACCGGTGTCAGTGTAAAATGGATTATTCATATAAGACTTGCCAATGATTTAAGGAGTCAGCAACATGAGTTTTTTGAATTTGTTGTCTCAACACAGTTTTAAAATTTCATTGGCCTAATTTCAATGGCAAAAATGGCTCTGTTTTATCACTGGAATAAATACAGTGCCAATAAAAATGTATACTGTATTTTAAAGTTATTCATTTGATAGGAAGCTATGAAATTCTGTACAAAGAGTGATGTCTACTCACAAATAGCACATTAATGCTATCAGTGGTTGGAAGATATAGGCATCCCCCACTGTCTACTGGCAATTTTTACTCATATTTCTATTGTAGCTATTTGGTCCAAAGAAAATCAAATGTATTTTTGTTGTGTTCCTTCAACACATTTCTGACTTATGGTGACCCTAACTGTACTGCTAGTTGTTTATTACACAACAATTACCTTTACATTCAGTGATATATGGGAATCACAATTCCTGAGTAACATTAGTACAAAAACCATTAGTAAGGATTCTGTATGGTGTGCTATGGGAGGAGGTCAATGGGGGGAGGGTGGGGGTGACACCAGGAGTTATTTCACTGGGTGACACCAACCCCAGTGATGACACTGCTGGCAGTAGTGATAGCTCTGAGCCATACTTCTATAGAACCACCACCATCTTGCATTCTGTAAACCAGTCTGCTGCCCTCAAGTATGGTGGAAGACAAGTGCTGAACCATGTGCAGTTGTGGTCAGCTTCTGTGCCTGGAATTGTATGTGCAGAGAAGGGAAAATATTCTCCTTTGCTTCAAAAATAAAATAACTGGCTGACCCTGAATACCACTTTCCAATTAACAGTCTCAGGCACTTGGCAGAGGAAGGCATGTCACTGGTTCTCTTTCTTAGGGATGGAAAGAATATTTGAAAATATTTTATATGGTTGAAAAATATGTAGAGAGTTCCTGCCCTTTCCATCCATATGGATTAGGAAAAAATGCAGGGGCTCATATTAGTCAATAAGTGGCAAAATGGTCACGCTAAAGTTGTGTGGCTGTATGCATGTGCCACCACTGATGAATTAATATGGAACAGGGCAATCTGTAGATGGCTAGCATGCCACTGTGGCAGGCCCAATGTACTTCAAGTGTTGAGAAATCTTCATGAAAAGAATCTTAGCCTGATGAAAATCTGTGTAGTCTGGGATTTATTCTACATACAATTAACAAATCATTGTTTTGTGACAATAAAGCATTACCTGTGCAGGAAACAGCATTTTGCATGTGAGCAAAACATTAATTCCTGCTCAGAAGATGCTGTTTTCTGCACAGAAAATGTAGTAACTGTGATTTATTCTGTGTAAAATATATCAATAGTTGATTATTACAGAACAGCACAACTTTTTATGCATAAAAGCAGCACTTTTAAAAGTGCATAAAAAAATTTCTTTTTTTTTTAAATGCTGTTTTCTGTGCAAAACAACCAAGTGTGAGTTTTACACAGAATAAATCCTGAATTGTGAAAAGTCTTTGAAAACTACATGGGTTTTGAAGACTTTTTCTCAGTGAGAAGAAAAATGCTGAAATTACTCAATGCTACATTCAAGAAGAAACTTAAAAGAGTTACATCCCTAACTAGTAGCCCTTTTAGGAGAAATGAGAAAGTCAGAGAGAGCTGAAAATGTATCTCTCTTTCTTTCTCTCTCACGCACACACACACACGCACACACGCAATGTGTTTGCACACTACAGACAGCAGGAACTATTTAAGTCCCTCTTCATTAGGGATGGGATGAAATTTGCTCCTTAGGATTTCATTAAAATGTTCATATAAATAGCATACTTAATAACCTTTGTATAGAGAGCTTGGCACGAAAGGTTTGAAAATAAATGTACTTGGATCTCAAAAGCAGCCCTCTAAGTTTTCTTCTTGACTGAACCATAGTAGTGCACATTTGGAAAGCATCTGATTAGACATCTGCTCCTGTGCTTTAATGCAAGGCTGAAACCCTTACCTAAAGCATGCATGGCAGATGTATCTCCATCCTCTCTTCAATAATCTCTGGTGATTAAGGTTACATAATTTCCTACAGCCACTTGATGCTTGGTCCATCTGGTGCAGTTCCAAGGTTTGTTCTTGCATATTGAGCCTGTTTGCATACTGCTAATGATCAGTTTAGTCATGTCATGTGTTTCTCACAACGATGCAGGAGAAGGATCCCATTTTCTCCACTTTAGGGGCTTGATGTTCTATTAAATTTGCTTAAGCTTATTTTCCTGATCAAAGTCAGAGGAAGTCTTCACTTTTCTGAATAGTAAGTCAGTGATAACTATCTGTAGTGTGGAGATACAATTGTTCTATAGATGCACTAAAATGATAGTGGTCTTCTTTTCATTACAGAAACATTTAGATTGTAAAATTTGATCAGTCTATGATTTGCAGTAAGTTCTGTTCACTTCTTGTAGTTCCTTTTTAGCAGTAAAACTAAGTAATCAAAACTGTGAATAGCAGGGGGAATGTGAAAAGCTGTGGAGATTCACTCTGAATCCCACTTTGAAGATTTCCTCCAGTTGTAAATAAATTCTGTAATCCTTGAACTATGATGATTAAAGGCCAGCATGTTGTGCTGAACAGAGTGCTCGGTTTGTACTGGTGAAATTCAGGGTCAAACTACATATTACATTAAAGCTGAACTTAGAAAGATGGCATCATATTCAGGACATCCTTTTATTCAGGACATCATTCTATTCATCCTTCTGAAAAACAAGTTTCTAAAATTTCTTTCTAAGACACAGTGATTGGTGATACCATATTTTCCTTAAAATTAAGTGCAGTGACCTGAGTATGAGAGGTGGAGATGTTAACTTTTTGCTCTTTTGTGACTGTGATCTGAATCAAACACCTACTTTGTTTTCCTTTTCCACAAAGGAAAACAATGAATAATTCTTGGTGTAGTGATCCATATCAGGAATTAAGAGAATGGAAGACTAATGCACACACCCCTACCCTCTCTAATAGGAACATTACCAAATGAGCCCTGTTCTCACTTCAATCGTGCCAGTTAATAAAAATGGAAACATACTGGCTTCACAGTAACCATTAGGGCTGCTTCTTCCACCACACTCTCTTCATGAGTCCCACTTGATCCAGATTCCTTGCCCTATGTCCTAACCTTGGGTTTTTTTTTAAAATATTTTATATTCACTTTATCAGGCAATTCTAGTGTTTTGCTAATGCAATTTAAAGCTTTTTAAAATAAAACAAAATAAAATAAAATAAAAATAAATAAATGCCTGCTTGGGAATACCGAGGGGGGTGAGGACAGGGGGAGAAGAGGAGACATTGACACTACATGACTGCCCCAGAAGTGATGTTTCACATCTGGGGACTGGCTTTACCACAAATACTTATAATTGAGATCTCATTGATGGATTTCCCTCATCAATGAAAAGGAATGTCCTACCCACGCTTCTAGGGGATAATTCCAACTTACAGATACTTCGGTTCCTGAGCTGATTTGTTGATTTGAATCACACTCTGATTGTGGTTCACACTATGTGTGTGCAGGGCCCTCCAGGATCCGTTTCAGCATCACGGGGCTTGCCAGCTCCTGGCTTCCCCACAGCCTCCTTCCCAGCTTCCCTGGCATCCCTGCAGCCTTCCTCCATTCCCGGCTTCCCACAACCTCCTTCCCAGCTTCTCTGGTCATGGGGAAGCCAGGAATGGAAGAAGGCCACATGGTAGTTGGGAACAGAAGGAGGCTGCAGGGAAGCCGGGAACGAAAGGAGGCTGTGGGAACAGAAGGAGAAAAGGGACTGGAGAAGGCTGGGGACAGAGAAGCCAGGGATGGACTGGCCAGGGACGGAGAGGCAAGGGGGGGCAGTGACAGGAGAAGGCTGGGGCCATTGCAGCTGCCCTGCCATCACAGGGAGCGGATTCGAATCTGCATGGTTCCCACTTGGGCTGAATAAACCAGCATCTTTTTGATGTGGACTAAATGGGTCAAAACCATGGCTCCCTTTCCTGGAGCGATTCAGATTAAGTGGAAACCATGCTTGTTTAAACCGGATCATACCGAATCACAATCCAGTTTAAAGGCATGTGTATTAATCTCCTTGGTGTCCTATGCTCACCTTTAAGTAAGGGGAAAAAACTCACATAGATGTTAGCTGTGTCTTTGTAATTTTTAGCCTGTTAGTCACCAACACGTGTTTCAACTTATCCCTCCTTTGCTTCATGTTCAGAGATAACTCTTCAGTTCAGATGCTAGAAACAGAAAAGTGGATATTTCTCAACCAGCTAGGCTGAGAAAAGGGTAACTTGGGATGGAACAGGATGATGAACCTCCAGCTCATGCACACTCATCCTGTCTCAATTTTACTCCCACCTTTGTCCTTGTTCTCCTGTTTTTGCACTGTATATATTGAAACCATTTATGTTACAGTTATTTAAAACACTATTTACCCACCACAGGTTATTTCACACCTTGAGCAAGCAAAGACCTCACAACTCTACCAGTATAAATAGGGGCCATATGTACTCTAAAGCAATGTCCTTAGAGCAGAAATGGTAAATAAATTGCATTAATTTAGTGAAAAACACGTAACAGAGTTAAGATTCAAGTTGCATGATATTCTGCACAAAACTTTCAATGTTCATCACTAGGTAGTATTTCCTTCTAGTAATTCTTTGTGCTATCAAATAGCATTCTCGCCCCATCTAAAATTCATGAGCTGATCTGCCATGAGTCAATACCTGAAATGGAAGCAGTCCATGTCAGGTTCTTCCATCTATTGTCCTTTCTATTGTGTTCAATCATTGTAACAATCCAGTCATTAGTTATAGCTAGCTTTTCAAATGTCATAGCATCAGACTGAAAATTTATTTTTCCCCTTGCCTTTTCCTTCATTTTCTCTTGCATTGTTTTCTTGTAGAGCGTGATGAATGTGACAGCGGACAGCACAACTGTGATGAGAACGCAATCTGTACTAACACCATCAGGGGACATAGTTGCACCTGCAAACCTGGATATGTAGGGAATGGGACCATCTGCCGAGGTAGGTCTGTTCCTCCAACATGTTGTTAAAAATAGTAGACACTATTAATATTTCTTGACAGTTACCTAGGTTTAGTCAGCATATGATTCTGAGCTCTATTAGGGTTAACCACTCTGATTTATCTCTGGCAATTCTAGCAAGCAAAGACATTATGAGAATTTATACATAATTTACTACTGCAAAAAGGTATTTGTGGGCATCTAGAACACTTTTTAGTTTACTATTCATCAATATGGCTTTTTTTGCATACTTTATTAACTCTTCATTGGTTTTCTACACTGTCGTTTTGAGCATAATTATACAGTGAATCCCACTGTTATCTTCTAGCTTAGGTGCATGAAGCTTTTAAGCTAGAATAACTGCCTTCTAAACAAGATCCATGTGGCATTTAAACTGCAGCTGTAATTTTCTTTTATAGTAGAGTAAGCTGCCAAGAGCCACTGAATATGAGGAGTGGCAGACAGAAATGATTTTTGTTTCTGATGCAGTTTGCTTTATGGTGCATTAATAAGCTAGTTGTCTGCATTTCAGAGATATCATTGCTGTTGTAGGCTTTGAGTAGACCATAAAGTGTTTGTGTCATAATATCACTTGTATACACTGACATGGTATTTTATGGAAGGATTTTTTTTTTCTCAAAGAAGGATGGGACTCCTTGAAGGAGATGAAAGAGAAAATGCATACCACTTTTTGATCTGGTAACTGTTGTTGTTATTCAAGATGGGATTTTCTATAATGCCCCCTTCCTCCTCCCCCTTCATTAAACATGCTTCCAGAATCTCAAGCTACTGTCCTCTACTCTGAAACTGTTATTGGTATGGACCTCTGAATAGTTGCATGTAAGACTGTGCTGTTAAATGCCCTTTAGGCTCCTGGCTCTCTAAACAGTGTTATAATTTTGTTTTGATTTCCTATGAGCCTTCAGGACACAACTTGTCAGTTAAGATTGTATGCTGAAAGGTATGCTTAGAATGTTGTAAAAAGGCCTTAAGTTTTTAAAAAAATTAAATCCTCCTTGGGCAGGATTTTTATTGTACTTGCAGATAACTCTATATTGTCTTGAAATCTAACCACATTCAATAGCCAGAAATCAAAGGAATGTAATGATTTTATTGTCATCATCAGTGCTTGCAAATTTGTGTGCCATAAAATCAAAATGATCTCTCATGTAGGTTTATTGAGATCCAACAAAAATTGTCTTGTAAGCAAATTGAAATTAAGTTTGGATGGCATTTTTTCTCTCTATTGCAATCACTGAAGAACCATTCTTTTAGAAGGGCTTAGCTATGACACAAGCCCCACTGCATACACTGAAGTTAGTTTCAGCTATCTTGACCTGGAATGGAATCTAATGAAATCTAGCTAGAATAGTGAAAAACTTTTGAAATACTTTGATAACATTTAGATTTTAAAAAAAGATATCATTAAAGAAACATAGACACTATAGTAAATACATGGAAATAAATTTAAGTTCAGAAATCAGGATTCAGTAGTTAAAACTCAGAAAACCTTAATTAAAAAACTATAGATCTACTCCAGTTATATTCATGGTCAGAACTGACCAGCAAGCACTATCATTGCCTAATTAAACTGCCACAATTTAAAATTCCTGACAGGATCAATTCTTAGTTAATAAAGAAATTGCCCTCTTGTTCCTATTGCTGCCTTTCTATATTATTACAACCAGACTCTTTCACAGGAACAATCTTAAACAACCTTGTCTCATGCTTCCTTCTGTTGTTATCTCAAAACCTGACTCAGATCACCATGTCTCAGAAATAGCCTTTTCTACTGTATAAACCATCATGCCAACTTCCCAGCCTTTTGTGACTGACAAGGTACATGCTTGCAAGAGATTGCTGAACACTGGTAATTGTGCATCTAGGAGATTCCTTTCCATAATGCAAACTTAGAGTTATTTCAACAGGGAGCTTTACTGAACACATGGGGATTAAAATATACACAGCAATTGCATTGGGAAATAGCTAATACCATGAGACAGCTTCATATTTATACAACAGTCAGTGAATAAAGCCTTTATGGGAAAACTGACAATGTTCAAGGAAGGTAATTACATGAAGATCAGAGCTGACAATCATTAACTTCTGGGATTCCTTTGTCAATGGTAATCATGTGTCCCTATAGTCCTTCTTGTACTACAAGTCTCATCATTCCTGTGGTAGTCTGGGTTGCTGGGAGTTCTTGGCTAACATCATCTGAAGATACACACTTCCTTCTCCTACTTTAAATCATCTTCCAGAATTGATGGAGAACATTGAGAGTCTAGCTGAATCAGCTGAAATATCTCTTAAACTATTGAGACCCAGGGTGGAGAGAAAGAGAGACTTTTAGTTATCCATTTGGTTTGGCTTACAACTTCTATCAGCTTCACACAACATGGCCGATGATAAGGAATAGTTGGTATTAGAGCACAAATTATCTAGACAGCGAAAGGTTCCCCACCCTGAGCTATAATAATAATAATAATAATAATAATAATAATAATAGTAGTAGTAGTAGTTTTTATTTCTTACCCGCCTCTCTGTTGAAACAATCAAGGCAGGGTACAGCAGAATTAAAAACAGTTACAGTTAAAATAAATCAACAGTCCCATCCCCGACCTTCCACCCCTTAAAACAGAATTAAACTGGCAAAGATTAAAATCAAATTACTATCAAATAGAAATAAAACAAACTTATTACACACATTAAACCCATGGTGCTGGCCACAGCATAGGGTAACTTCAGGGTATAGGGGTCAGGGAATCGGCTGGAAGATTTTTAGGAGCCGGGAAGGTAGTTTCAGGGAAGGCCTGCCAGAAGAAATGCGTCTTTAAAGTTGTTTTGAAACAATCTAACGTTGTGATGAGATGGATCTCGTCTATTCAGAATTTAAATATTTTTAATAGTCATTTGCATATTTTATAAGGCTTATTGTCATTTAAGCATACATATAACTCCATCCTTCAAATCAGTAGGACTTTAAAGTCTTTAGCTTTGTTTCATTGTTCCCTAGGCATTAGTAATGCCACTGCGATTATATTTTTAAAAAGTTAAAGCTGAAAATAGAATTGTTCAGGAAAGTAAACTGTTACAACTCATGAGGTTTCTCCAGTGTGTATGGGGTGTGTGTGTGTGTGTAATTTATCATAAATACTGTGCACAAAAGTATTTCAGTGTGTGTTTAAGAAAAAAAATGTGTGAACATGAACATATAAATCATCAGTAAAAGGTATGGTTTAAAATAAAGAGGAAATCTTGCAAGCAAGCAACAATGCTTGAAATATTCAACAGATATAAAAATTACCATAAAGAAGAACAAAAGTGTTCCTTATCACATTAAAAAAAAACCCAGATCACTTGCTGTGTATCCGTATTGCAGATATAAAGCCTTTTGGCACTACTTTAGAATCCTGGGATTTGTAGTTTGATGAGGCATCAGGTCTCTCTGACAGACCGAACTGATTACCTAACCAAACTATAAATCATAGGATTCCACAGGATGAGCCACAATAGTTAAAATAGTGTCAAATGGCTGTAAGGGCCACTGGGAAGCTCACTATTTGTTATTTTGTGCATAGTAGGTGAAAGGTGCCAATACTTTATAGAAAATATATCCTATAGGAAAATATATCCTATGTTGTCCACACAGCAAAATACAGTAACAATAAAAATCCATACAACAGTGATATCTTTAGTAGGACAACCAAAAATGCACAAAATACATCATGTAAACTTTCAAAACTCCATTGGCTTCTTCATCAGGAAGAAATGTTAAAAAGCACACAGGAAGTGAAGAAAAAAGGCAGATGTTAGAATTATCAGCCTCCATTTTGTTACAAGTTTTTGTTATTGTCAGTCAAGATGGTACAGAGGGATATCCATACAGGCAGAGGCCACTCTCCCTTTGGCCATGTAGCTCTGAGAGACAAAGGCATAAAACCCAAGCAATAAAATTTCAACTCCATTAACAATAGGGAAAAACAACAACAGCAACAACCTCAAACTTCCCTTGAAATACAGGACAGAAACAGCCTGGATTTCAAAGGAAGTTACTTTTTTCTGTTGCTAATAGAGTTGAAATTTTATTGCCTGGATTTTACAATTCTATGCCTGCTGCTACACTGCAGAATTGTGTATACACTCGACTATAAGTCAACATCATGTATAAGTCGAGGGCAGGTTTTGAGGCCAAAATTATGGATTTTTATATGACCTGTGGATAAATCGAGGGTAAAACCTAGGGGCATGTAACGAAGTATCTAAAGAATGAAGCAAAGGAAAATGATGCCAAAGAATTTACACAATTCCAGCAGGCATAACTGTTTGTGCCTACACTAAAGGCTACATGGATGAGAGAAGGTAGGGGGCAGTGCCTCCAGGACAGATTACATTCTTGCCTTTCACCTTTTTTTTTTTAAATGGTTCATTAAAAAAAAGTTGGTTCCTTTTTTTTTAAAGTAAAAGTTAAAGTATAGTACTTACATTGACCTGTAGATAAGCCAACTCAGGGTTTTTGCATCAATTTTTTGACTAAAATTTTTATATTTATTCATGAGTTTATACATTTGACACCAGAAAATTAATTCAGTTCAACAGTCATTGTCATGGCTCCATCCTATGAAATCCTGGGATTTCTAGTTTGTTCTGGTACCCAAGCTTGCTGACAGTGAAGGTTAAATATCTCACAAAACACAAATCCCAGAATCCCAGTGTACCTCCCACAATCTAAAGTGACCCCTTTCCATGCATGAGCAGGGAAGTGAACTCTGGTCTTTCAGTGTCCTAAACCAACAATCAGGCAACTACACCACAATGGCTCTTCACAACGGACATAGCTAGTTTTTATTTTTGCTTTTATTTTTGTACACTGAAAGACCTGGTGATTGTGGGAAATAACACATGTGTAGAAAGCAGGCAAAATGAAGCAAATGAAAAGAAGCAAAACATCACAAAAAGATATATTTCTGCCTCTTTACACCTTTTAGTTAATTTCCACATTGTTTCATATTTAGATTGTTACCCTGACAACATTGGCATGATGGTTCTTGCTTTGTACTGTTGTATTTTAGATATTTCGACAAGGAACGATGTGAACAAAAGAAGTCCTTAAAAACTATTATCAACATGGTCTAAAAATTGCCATCTTTACTAAGGAAGCTGTTTGTTAAGCATCTAATTAATAACAGGGCAGTTGAAATAAGACTTCTAGTATAATTCAGAAAAGGCTATGGAACTGCACTACATTTAGCAAGAATGCAATTAATTGGTACTAGAGAACTTGTTCTCTCTGTATCCTTCCTAAGACCAAGAGTAATTATCAGATTTGCATCTTTTCTCAAATGAACTTAGACTAATATTCATTACCGGAGCACAGGAAAGTGCTTCTGTGTTATTGAAATAGTTCAGAAGGGACCTTTCAAATGTATAATATTCCCCCCACATTTGTGGGGCTTAGACCTAAGTAAAAAAAAACCCTGAGAACTCACCCCCCCCCAAAAAAAAAAACATGCATACTGCATATTCCTGTAACCAGGACCAGCCTGCTTCCCCAGCTTGCCACCACAAAGCTTCATCCAGATTTAAACCCCTTCCTAGCCCATCAGTCTCCTTACCCCACTCCTCTTCTTCTCAGTCTCCTATCCTTCCAACAGCACTGGCCCATCCCTTGCTTTCCAGTTTGCCAGAAAGAGACCTCAGCCAGAATTTAAACCACTTCCAAATCCTTTGACTACTTTTCCATATTGCCACTACTACACACACCTCACCCAGGTTTTGATTGATTTGGAGGAGGGAAAGCAAGTGATGGGCTGGTGCTGTTGTAAAGATGGAATTGAGAGGAGGAGGACTGGGAGAAAGAGGAGTGGAATTGAAGAGGTTGAGGAGGTTGATGGGCTAAGAAGGGGTTTAGAATCTGAATGAGGCATCATACTGGCAAGGAATTTATGGGCTGGTGGTTTTGGCAGGAGAGGAGATGGAGAGAATGAGGAGGAGGAAGAAGAGGAAAAAGGTGGTAAGGAATTTGAGTTAGTTAAGCAGCAGCTACAAACTCACAAATAATCAAACCTGTAAAAGAGAAACCCATGAGTGTGGAGGGCCAACTATAAATGTAAGTAAATTAAATGAATGTAGATGAATTCTCAGTTTCACTGCAAAAGGTATATTTAATTATCTTTAAAAAACTCTTCTAAGGGAGAAGTCGCAAGTGGCAAGAAGGTCAAAGTAGAACGGAAATGGAATACCTGATTAACAGTCAGTTTCACACAGGACAAAACAGTTTTGGGGGTGACTAGAATGTTGTAATCTCCCTCTCCCCTCTTCAGAAACAGCAAGAACTTCATCAGTGACCACAGTGTGACCATTGAAAATTGATTGAGAAGATGGCTAACACAACAGACTTAATCTAGAAAATCCCAGTTTGAAAACATGCTAATGATAATAATAATAATAATAATAATAATAATAAAAATTATCTTTCACATTTTAGCTGACTGTTATATTTACATCTAGGAAGATATAACTATGCACACAAGTATCTGCCTTTATGGATTTTCTTCCCATACTTTAGTGGGGCTAAACTGATATCTTTTTCAACTATTACTTTAATGAGCTTATTCCATTTCCTAAAGATATCTGTAGCACAGTGACCTTGGCTATTCCTGCCTTCTGATTTTGTTACATTGCAGTTTTGAAGATGGTGTGATCAACTGCTTTAGCTGGAATAAAATCAGTGTGGATGTTCTTTCTTTATTTTAAATGTACCTGATTAGCTCATGCCTGTCATTAAAACTTGTAAAACATGCTTCGTGACAGATTTATTTGGATTTATAATCTCTTGCATTAGAGATACAACAGTATTACGATAGGTAGGATGCTATATCTTTTTACAGCAAGAGGTCACATCATCACAGAGGTCTATGCTAAAATACTTTTAAATAGGCTGGATGGAGGTAAGCAATAATTACGAAGTACAATGGATAGGTTTCTAGGGCCAGCTTCTTGACACAAATAATTTGTTTGTTCTTCATTATTTTATTGTTCAATATTCTAATACAGAGAATGGACAACTGTTTGCACCCTTGGTAAAATCTAAAATGACATTTGATTCAACCATTGATAAGAAATCTTTTTCTAATAATAATAATAATAATAATAATAATAAATTTTATTTCTAGCCTGCCCCTCTGAACAAGCAATGGGGCAGGTTACAGCAGAAGTTAAAACAGTGTCAGTTAAAATATCCCGTCCCTTCCCTCACCACCCCCCTTAAGAAGAAAATTAAATCACAGTAGAGTTAAAAACATGGAATAAAACAAAATACGATAATAAAAAGCAGCAACAGGGAAATGGGCCTGAAGAACCTAGGTTGTTTAGGGGTGGAAAAAAACACAGGAAAGGAAGGCTGGAAGACACTAGGGCCTAGGTTTGGAGCCGTGAGGTGTTCACATTCTCTGGGAAGGCCTGCCGGAAAAGATGCGTCTTTAGGGGTTTTTTGAAGACTTCTAAAGATGGAATAAAATGCATCTCATCCAGCAGGTCATTCCACAGCATGGGGGCAACAGCTGAAAAGGCCCTCTGGGAGGTCTGGACCAGCTTGGACCAGGCTGTAGCAGATTCCTCCCAGAGGACCGAAGTATGCGGGTGGGTTCATACGGGAAGAGGCGGTCCCTTAGGTAGGATGGACCCAAGCCATGTAGGGCTTTAAAGGTTAAAACCAACACCTTGTACTGTGCCCGGAAACTGATTGGCAGCCAGTGGAGAGATTTAAGCACAGGTGTTACATGCTCTCTCCTAGATGTTCCAGCAACAAGCCTGGCTGCCATATTTTGGACCAGCTGTAGTTTCTGGGTTAGGCACAAGGGTAGCCAACATTCTACTAATGTTGATTGTGGAGTTCACTACTTAATCAATACATTGCACAATATAGTAATAATAAAAAAGACAATGGCCTGGACATTAAAATCTGCAGAGAGCATTATAGGACCAGAATTGTTAAAAATGAAAAATAAGGTGCGAGTTACCTAATGAGAATCTCCATTGCTGCCACTCCAAAGAAATTGTCCATATTTCTTATGCAGAAAATATGCTTCCTTTACCACATATGCACTATAGTCCTGAGACATCTGCTTTCAGCTTTGGGGAGTTATCATAAAATAAACTCCATTAATCAGAAACTCTTAAAAGACCAAACTCACTTTACTTTTTCTTTTGTTTTTATACAGGAGGGGGGGGCAGACAAAAAGTGTCAAGGATTTATGATTGGATAGTGAAATAAGCTATATCCTACTATTTCCTGGGGACTTTTTTTTCCTGAAACAAACAGATGGCATGAACATTTTCCTACAGTTAGCCTGGAAGCAAAACAATCAATTAATGCCATTTTAATGTTATAGGGGTGAGATAATTCAACCGAATATTTCCTTTTAAAAAATGTCCTTTTTAAAAAATGCCCTAATCAAATTGCACTCACAAATCCACAAGGGCAATGAAATTCGGCTACTTGAATGATATCCAACTAGTGTCTTTCTTTACAGAACAATATTTATTATTACAACAGATTGTCCCTCTTATGCCCTACTGGTAAGCTACTTCAGAAGGCTGAAAGAACTTAAGCATATTTGGGGGCTGGCATGGAAACCTGAAGGGGGGGTTCCATGCCATATTCTCAGATCATATCTCATCAATACTCCAACCTACAATGAAGGATTCAACTGATTTCCTGATTTCCAGTCCTGTCTAGAATCTCCCAGAGAACACCATCTTAGTCACTGTGGATTTGGAATCCCTATACATCAACATATAATAAAAGGAATCTCTTCAGAGAGTTTTAAACACTAGGAAACTGAGGGCAAAAAGGGGTATGGCAGCAGTGATGCTAGGGTTAGGGAGTGTGCATCAGCCACACACTCGCTAACCCTAGTATGTGTGGCGGCTGCCATGATTGCATGGCCCCACCCACACATCGCACGTGTCAGTGATGTTGCATGCATGCCATGTCCAAATGGTGTGGCACATGATGTCACCGCACCACCCTGTGGCACTTATGGCATTGCAGATGCGGCACAGAAAGGAGCTGCTTCTCAGTGCTCCTTTTATGCTGTGCAGCTGCACTGAACCATTGGGTTGCTGAGGCAATGCTGCACAGCAAACAAGGATGGCTCCAGCCTGCCTTTTCCAGGCGGTCTGTCAAGCCCCTGACTTTTGGTAAGCAGATTTATTACTTTCACACTGTAAAGATCTGAAAGGGCTGTATCTCCATACACAGCCCTTTGAAAATTATAGGGCAAGGGTCATGATAAGCATCCTTCTGGATCCTATTAAATTCCATCCCACTCCCACAACTGTGCATATATACTTTATATCTGAGCTTTTATTATCACTGTGTAAGCATATGAAGAAGTGGGCTTATATCCATGAAAGCTCATGAAAAAATAAAAACCACTTTGTCTTACAGGTGCTGCTACATTCCCTTCACCTTCCCTCGCCTGTCCTTTTTATGCTGAAGGAATATCCACATAATTCTGGATATCACAAAGTTTCTAAATAACACAAAATTTTACTACATGCTTTGTATCTGCTTCTGTTGTTTATTTATTGTATTCATTTATTTATTTAGTTCTCCTTTTGTTGCTTAAACCCTCCCTGTTTCTTCTTCTTGTTGTCAACTGGCCTTGAGTTGACCTGACTCATAGCAACCCTGTGGATTAGACATGTCCAAGATCACATATTTTCCACTGTTCTGCTTAGGTCCTGTAAATGTAGGCAAGCTATTTTCCTGATTGAGTCTATCCATCTGGTGTGCACTCTTCCTCTCTTTCTACTGCCCTCTACCTTTCCTAGAATTTTTGTCTTTTCTAGTGAGATGTGCCACCTCATGATGTGGCCAAAGTACAAGAGCTTCCATTTGATCGTCTTGGTTTCCAGGGAGAGTTCAAGCTTGATTTGTTATGGGACACATTGTTTGCCTTTTTCGTGTTCTATGGTACCCTCAACACTCTTCTCCAGCACCACATCTCAGATGAGTTGATTGTCTCATTATTGGCTATATTCACTGTCCAACTCTTGCATACATGATGATGGGGAATACAATGGCTTGGGTGATTCTAATTTCAGCTGTTCTTTGCTTCATTGGGGAAGCATGTTTAAATGCTGTGCCAAAGATGCAGCATGATACCACCCACCGTGAGGTTGCTTAAATGGCATCACACTGGCATGGGGACAGAGTCAGGGCGGCCGGCATGTGGTGGCCATGTCTTTATGCCAGTCTATACAACCCCTTAATATTTTTTTAACACCAGAGTGTTCATGTAGTCACACAATTTGAAACAATAGTTTGATTATCAGAACAAATGTAGGGAATTCAGAGGGAAAACAGGATCTGGTCGGTTTTGACAAATGTCTTCCTTTGTTTCCTTTTCAATAGGAAATACAAAATGATCAGGTAGGAGAAATGGGGTATATTTAGGATAACCCATAGTGCTCAGCTTTGGTTCTCATCTAGGCTGGACTTGTCCTTGGTCAATAGAAGTCCAACATGGGTGCATTATAGCTTCCTTGGTTAATCATGACCCCAAAAATACATACCAGGTCATTGTGACCTCCAATCCTGCTCAGTGCTAGGTATCACCCAACCCCATATATGTACATCAAGATACTTACCCAATTTAAATTGCAGTCCTGCCAAACAGGTTTTGGGCAAAATGGAAGTGATATATAAAGAGAACAATATAAAAATCACTCATCTATATGTGTTTATTTGGTTCAGATTCCTCCTTTTTCCCCAAATCTGGACCTACACAACAGTCTCCTGATTAAACCTTATCTGCCCATCTGATTGGGCTTGGGCAGAGAAGTATTATTGCTGTATGTTACAAAGGCAAGTTCAAGCATCCCTAACTGTACATAGTCATAAGAAGGGAAGAATAATGTGTGTGTGTGTTGCCATGTATTTATGTGCAAATATATGACTGGTAGAAGGCTTTGTATGTGTCAATGAATGCATTTTGTGTGTGTGTGTGTGTGTGTGCCTGAATGCATGCGCACATTTGTGTGCCTGCATGCATGCACACAGAATTACAGTAGTCAATATGCCATCTTCCCTATTTAAACTGCACTCCTTTGAAATATCTGTTTGAGGATGATTGGTCATGGTGATCATTTAATGGTGTCTTATGCACCTGTGGCAGGGCACACTTCATGGTGCTCTTGGTGGTCATTCATATATGCTCCCTATCCATGCACACATACACCCCTCCACCTGCTAACATGCATCTCCTGAAGTGAATTCCATTGTCTACAAAGCAACTCTATAATTAAACCCCTATAATACAACTTGTAAAGGTTCAGGTAGGGCCTCAAGGACAACATGAGATACAGCACAGAGGAGATTTGCAAAAATTTGAAGGCTTCCCTGAGTGGAAATGCCAAAAGGGGGGGGGGGCGGAGCAATAACACTTTCTTAGTGCCATTTAGTGACAGCTAAAGACAAAGGGGATATTAGTCAGTGAGCTCAATAGGAAGTATATATGGACGGTTGCAACTGCTCATTACACATCTGAAATACATACAGTGTCAGACAACAGCCCCTGCTTTTCAAATATGGTGACATAAGAAAAAACTAAGAGAAGACATTTGCATGCGAAAGAGAATAAATGGGTTGACTGACCATAACCAAAACTCTTCAGGCTCCTCTAACACATTACTTGTGTACCTCACTTAATGAAGTAAATGTATTCCTTGACATTACAACTTGAATAGAAAACTCAGTAGCAAAGATAGAAATAAGATGGCATGACTAGAGATAGGTTCCTCCTGTTGAAAAAGAATAGCAGTTGAGCATCTTGAAACAAACTTTTTATCAAAAATGAACTGTGAAATGAAATAACCAAGTCATAGAAGCCTTACAGAAGTAGAAGTATTTTAGACCTACAAAAGACCATTTGAAGATTTCTTCCAAAAGCCATCATCCAACCTTCTTTTACTAGCTTCCACTTTGTTTATGATTTCCATTTTGCTGACCAAACCTATAGGTCTGTGTTGTTGTTTTTTACTTGCTGGGGTTATCAGTGTTCTCTCCCCCCCCCCCCACTGTTTTGCTATTCATTCATTCTTGATAATAGCTTTTGGAAGTAGCTGCTGTTTACCTTGCCTGTTGTTGGCAGGTACACATGATTATAGCAGGCTTACCAACCTTAGTGTGCTGCTCTGTTTCTCAGCTCGACCTTTATTCCATTGCTTGCTGCAGATGTACTACAACAACTTGATACCAAAAGTCTGAGTTTCTCCAGCCTTCCTTCACCATCTTCCAATGTCAATGCAGGTAAAGAAAACTAAAACTCCAGATAGACATAGGAGAAAAGAGGAAAGGATGTCTGGTTAAGTGCAAAAAGACTTTGTAAAGATCTTCTCTGTCAGAGGTTTTTGTTCAAGGTATGCCAGTACGTGTTTTCTCTGGCTCTGATCCTAATCTCCTTTTGTAGTTGTTTATTAAGGCAAATTGTTCTTCAGTAAATGGGGTGAACAGGAACTGTGTTGCTTTTTGATCATCCTCTTTATAGATTTTCTTATGGCTCTGATGTCTACTCCAGTGGATCTTAAAATCTGGGGCAGGTCTTCCCAAAAAGGTACAGATAGCTAGGCCCATTTTAAATGCTATTTCCCCCAAATTATAGCCCTTATATAGCTGTCCTAGCTGATTATAAAATGTGAGATTCTTATGTTTACGTGAAAAGCTTTAGAGAATCTCTGTGGGGAATGAAGAGTTTTCAATTGTAGCAGTTTTCAGAGAGACAATCATGTCAAGTCTGTTTCAGCATAAAATTACTAGAACTTTAAAGACAAACCAATTTATTTCAGCATAAGATTTTGTAAAATACAGCTTGTTCCTTCACATGCATGGAATGCAGTAGCTACATTTCATACATTTGAAGGAGTGGGCTATGGTCCAAAAAAAAATAATTATGCTGAAACAAATCATTTAGTTTTTAAGGTACCATAAGTTTCCCCACGTTTATATGTAAAGTCGAGATCTGTTGATTCTGTTCGTATCTTATCTCTCCATTCAATCTAATAACCACCCTTCACTATATTATGGATAATTTGGACCCTCAACTGGAGAGAGCTGTGTTCTTTGTCAATTTCTTTTTTCCTGGGCATGTTGGCAGTCTCGATTCTGTTCCAATAAAGAAACAATTTCTCAGAATGACTTGAAAATTCTGCCTCGTACTTTGATGATTTTGACATCTGTCTACCTTTGTCCTTAAAGGTTATCAAATTGAGCCTGGGAAGAAACATAGTCTTCTGAAATGTTCATCTAATACAAAAGTCTCACTGACTTCTGTGGGATTTATCACAGTTCAACAGGAAATTTTTGTAGTCATGGTGAAAATAAGACATTATGCTCTTTTCTATGTATGTTCAATCATAGAGACAACTTGACCTTAGGATCCTCCATCAGTAACATATTGTTAAAAACCACTTTATAAAGTCCTTGAATTATAAAGTGGAATTATAAGGTGGTAGACAAAAATACTCTGGGGTTAAAGAATTGTAAAAACAGTGTTTCTCTCTTAAGAAACAAAGCTTGCATCTGTATTCTTAGTATGTTTAATTTGAACATGGTCATATGTAGTGCTGGCTGGACATTTTTGTTTCAGATGATTATTATTTTTAAATAACCTTTGTAAGTTTTGTCATATTTAGAATTGAAAGAATTTTAGATTGCACAAATTAAAATATGGGGGGGGGGGGGAGACTAGAATTGACAGATTGGTCCAGGATTTTGAGTAGTTAGCTATTAAAATGTTTGAATTTGAATCCATGCCTATTCATCTATGTAAGCACTTAATTCAGGTTGTCACAACTTTTTCCCTCATCCTTTCCTCATCTTCAATGAGGGTGTCACATGCAAGTATATCATGTCTCTTCATAATGGAAATAGCTGTATGCATAGAATTTGGCTAGTTCAAATGAGAGACAGTTTTATTTATCTGGATTTTTTCTGGAAAAATTAACAAAATTTGCAAACTTCATATCTAGTGTAAAAAAGTGAGTTTTTAATGTTTTAATGCCATTATCAACAACAACAACAACAACTTTACTTTACTTATATCCCATCTTTTCCCCAAGATTGAAGCTCAAGGTGGCTTACAAATTGGAATGATTAAAATATGATTGAAAATTTCAAAAATTCAGCGTTAATGTTAACCTTATCAAAACAATGAAAAATATGCACTTTAGAAAGGTTTAAAACAGTTAAAATAATAGTTTAAAACAATACACAACCCCTTACAGCACTTTACTTAAAAGTCTTCAGTTTTAAAAGTCTTTCTGAATAAAAATGGCTTTGCCTTCCAAATTAAGGAAAGCAAGAAGGCGACCATTCCAGTCTTCTGAGGAGAGGAATTTCAAAATGTAGAGGCAGCCCCCAAGAAGGCTGTCTCTCATGTTCCCACCAAGTGCTCCTCTGAAGCTGTTGTGACTGAAAGAAGGACATCACCTGTGGATCTCAGGGTCTAGGTAAGTTCATTCATGGAAATCTCATGTGTCAGGTAATCTGGACCTAAGATGTATAGGACACCATAGGTCATAACTAGAGGTCTAAAATGAATAAAATAAATGTAGAAGAAAGAGAAGCAGACATATTTCCCATCTGTAGCAAATACTATGATATCCAGTGTTAATTTTCATTGAGTGGCTTCATCAGACCAACATTAGGAACTTTCTTCCCGGGGCCAACAATAGTTTGAGGATATGAGACTTGCCAAATGGTATAGCCCTGCACACCATGATTCCAATCTTGATCAGGGCTGCCTGGGGCAAGAAGCTGAGGGACTCTTTGTCATTTCCTTGTGTACCTTTGGCCACTTCCCTGACTCCGTTGTATTATTCACTTGGACAATACATCAAGTCCTTCCATGAGTTACAAGCAGGACCATTATATGAGCCCAGTGATCCATAAACTCTCTGGGCAGTCATGATCCTGATCTTGTCCTGTTATCCTGCCTCGTTTCATATTGCAGCATTTTAAAAGATTCATGGAACTTGAAGAGACATGTTTAGCATCACAAAAAGTTTGGTCCTCAGTTGCTTTCCATGGCAAACAGCAGAGTATTGGGCTATACAGACTGCCCCTTTGGGGTGGCATGCAGCCATCCCTTTACTGGCCAGATCGGGGCAGCAGCAACCACACGCCATGGCATCAATCTGACCTCCGTAGAGTGCAAAAAGAAGCCACAAAAAGTGGTTCCTTTTTCCACCCCCGAAGGGGTACTATAGCCATCGCCATGCTGTGTGATGACACCACTTCAGCGCTGCACTGTTTGGATGCAGCATCAGAGGTGTGTCATCAAGGTGTGCACCGTGTGGACTAGTGCACACCAAAATGACCCCCTGGTGGCAGAGTTAAGGCATTGAGCGTGAGAATGGCCCAACTCCGCCCACAGGCCAGCATTTTTTGCCAGTTTGTACAGGGTCTAAGTTTCAGAAAGTTCTTCCTGGCATGCATCTACATAATTGGAAGGCCTGTTGCTATGGCTTCTGGTGGGCAGACTTAGTCAAGGGAATAATGATAAGGGTTTTATTTGGCACCTTTGTCCTGTAACCAAGCTTTGAAACTTTAAGATTTGACTGATGAGTAAAGATGGAAATACTATTCACAATTATTTGCTCCTAAGTAAAGAAAAAAAAAACAGAAACAAATCAACAAGGGTTTGCCTGCATTCAGAAATTCCTAACTGGAAGAATAATTGACTAGTGGGATGGAGACTCAAATGTCAATGACAAAAAAGTGATCAGATCTGACAGAACATGGGGTATAGTCCATTGGAAGGCCTACATCATGACAATGGTGGTAAGCAAAGAAGTCATACTTTTCTGCCACCATTATGTTTGCACAAAATTGACCAACAGAGATGCCTTGAGTGGCGGGGGCTGTCTACACTCTGCCCTACAAGAACCAAATTTGGACCACTCAATAGCTTGCTGGGAGGAATTTGCAACATATTTTGCAGATAAAATCACTCAGATTTGCTCTGACTTGGATGTTGTAGTTGATACAGATCCAGGGGATGTAATCTTGGCACCTGTTTGTCCTGTCCTATTAGATATCTTTCAATTTGTGCTGGATCCTATTACATAATTGCCCATCTTGGGTCATTAAAGTAGCCAAAGGGGGACTGGCTGAGTGGGTAAAGGGACTGGTGAAGTCCTCACTGCAGCAAAGCAGGATTTCATGTTGCCTGAAAGAGACTGTAGTGAGATTGTTGGGGGGGGGGGGGGGAATCCTCTCCAAATCCCACTGAACTAGACAATTATTGAGCGGTCTTCAATATTTCATATTTAATCAAGTTTCTGGAGTGAGTGGTGGCTTCCCAGCTCCAGGAATTCCTGCAACAAGTAGATTAGGTCCATTTCAATCTAATTTGAGGCATGAATATAGTAATAGAATAGAATATAGTAAAATTTTTACCATCAGATTATGTATATGTATATAAGGTGTATATGAAACATAAATGAATTTTTTGTTTAGACTTGGCTCCCATCTCATTATGTATGTACAGTGGGCCCTTGGTATCTCTTGGTTCCAGGACTGCGCCCCCCCCCCCCATGTATACCAAAATCTATGGATGCTCAAGTCCTATTAAATACAATGTCATAGTAAAGTTGTGACCCTTATATAAAATGACAAAAGCAAGGTTTGCTTATAGCAATTTTTTTTAAAAAAACCACATTTTCAAGCCATAGATGATTGATATACAAATTGACAATCTCCTTTATCAGAAATGTGTGGGACCAGAAGTGTAAAACACCTGTATTGCTAGATTATGTTGATTCTATAAGGATACATTAAGTGTTTGATTCTAGTTGAATCACATAAATGGTGATTTTGATAATCTAAACAGCACTACAACAAGTTCAAATGGAATAAATATTCATGAATTATTTTTAAATACGCTAGTATTTTCAAGAATCTTACTTTTTGAGTGATACCACTGAGTGCACAAACATTTCAGTTGCATTTCCAATTGATTTCTGAGCTTGTTGTATGCCGTCAAGTTGTTTCAAACTTATGGAAACCCTAAGGTCACCCTATCATGGGGTTTTCTTGACAAGTTTTGTTTATCCTTCCTTTGGGGCTAAAAATTCAGCCTGCCGAAGGTCATCCAGTGGGTTTTCATGGATGAGTGAGGATTCAAACCCCGGTTACCAAAATTGTAGTCTCAATCTACTGCACCAAACTGGCTCCCTAAAGTCAAAAGTGCATGCTATTTTAAGTTCACTTACTTTTTCTATTTTTCTTTTGTTCTTGTACATCTTCTCAGTTGCAGCTACCTTGATCTACTTTTCTTTTTCCTGAAAGGAAAAAGTTTGTATCATCTCCCAGGAACATTATGACTCCTGTGTCATAGTGAAGTCAAATTAATTGGATTGTCACCCCACTTCTGGCATCTCTTCACTGGCTACCCATTCCTTTTAGGATTCGGTACAAGCTTCCTCTCTTAATGTTTAAAGCTTTACACAACCTAGCTCCCCCTTATCTGCCATCCTTATTTCATCTCACCATCCTGTTTGAGATTTGTAGTCCAGGAGCTCAGGGCTTCTTATCCAGCCAAGGGTTTTTTTCTTCCTTAGCTTAGCTTCATTCTTTTACAGTTGCTGCACTGTACTACTGGAACTGCCTTGCTGAACATCTGTGGATGGTCTCTTTTCTTGCTAGTTTAAGTCTGTTTTTTTTAAAAAAAAATAATAATATTATACATTAATATTTATGTATATGGATGGCCATCTGTCAGAAATGCTTTGATTGGGAGTTCCTGCATGGCAGGGGGTTGGACTGGATGGCCCTTGTGGTCTCTTCCAACTCTAAATTTCTATGATTCTATGATTCTAAATCTAAATTTCAAACTTAATATAGACAGCATTGCATTCTGTTAGCTTCTTATACAATTATCCTATCTTAAGTGTACAATAACAAAAAATTCTGAACATATTTCACAAAGGATAATATAAATTAATCCTCCCTCCCCCAAATACATATCATTGAAATTAAATCTGAATTAAAGACTTTCATGTTCTCTAAAGTATTTTAACTGTATTTTAATATTATTTTAAATTTTTCTACTTGATTATATGCATTAGTTGTTTTTACAGTTTATATTTTAACTGCATAACTTGCTTTAAGTTTGTATAGTTTATATTTTATGGCTTTTAGATTGTATGCCATTGGCAGGTTATATGCTGTTTTCATGATGCCTGTAAAGTGTCATGCAAATTTATGGCTCTATATAAATAAAAACAACATCAACAACAACAATCATAATTATAGAGTTAGGATATTGCTGTCCGGGTCCCATAAGAAAAAGCAAATTATCTGTTTGGGTGATTTATTTTTATTTTTATTGTTTGTTTGTTTGTTTGTTTGCTGCCTGTTATGAGGGCATGTTAAGGTCACTCCTGTCCCTAGTCTCCACATAATGATAGATAAACTGCTAGAGCTTCATCACTATAGTAGCCTTTATTGCACTGTGATGTGATCCTGAAAGTAAATATACATCTCCACCCCAGTGTTTCTTGGGAAAGAGCTACAGTGCTTCCAGCTTATTGATTTTTTAAAATGCTGTGGCTGACCAGACATTATGTGAACAGTAAGTGTTGTCCCTAAAGATCTGTTACTATTCTTCACGAGAGAAGGTTTAATAGTTCCCGTTCTGTAGAACTCTGCCACTAAGATATATTACTTATAAATGTTCTATATTGCATAAAGTTCAAAGTTTAGCCAACTTGGTTTATTCAATTCAATGCCTCAATTTATTTTATTTTATTTTATTTTAAGTATTTCTATATCACTTCTCATTCTACAAGGGCTCCTAAGATGGTGAACAAAGAAAACTCAATTAAAACAAAGAACTGAGATCCCTTAAAGACTCATGAGATGGTGAAGTTTGTTGGATTCACATTTCCTTATCAATCAATCAATCAATCAATATGTCTAAAACTGACAATGGTAGGCCTAAATAGCCTTAAGACAACAGATGTGGTCTGATCTTGGAAATTAAATAGAATCAGGACTGGTAAGTACTTCGATGGGAGACTGCAGGGAATATAAGGTGCTGTAGCCTATATTTCAATGGAAGTCAATGACAAACCATCTTAACATATGTCAAAGTTGACTTGATGGCAGTTAACAACACAAGAAAAGCCCCTGTGAAATTGATGGAGTCACAATAAGTCAACAGGTGACTTGAAGGCATATATAAGGCTAGCAATGGGAGACAGCATATAGTGCCTTGGAATTCTGTATATTCCTGTGGAGTGTAGTATGTCTGGGTAAAGAAAATATACATGCAATAAATAATTTTTAATGTTAGCTAACTCAGTATTTTATCTTAGAGAAAAATTAAAGATGATACAATAGCTATCTTTCCATTCCTGAATGGATGTTCTGCAGAGAATAGAGAAAGCTTGTTTTCTGCTGGTCCTGAGATTGGAGCATAAACCAGTGGGTTCAAAAAGCGACAAAGGTTATTCTGTCTAAACATTAGGAATACCACCTTGACTGTAAGAGCTATTAAAGAGTGAAATAGATTGCTTTGTAAGGTGCTGGACTTTCTTTCTTTGTAGGTTTTTAAAGAGGGGTTGAATGTTTCATCTTATAGGACTGATTTAGCTGTGTATTCCTTCATGGCAGAGAGCTGGACTAGATGGATATTTTGTTTTTTCCAGCTCTTTCATTCTCTGTGATTCAAAAATGTGTGTGACTAAAATTATGCATATTTGAAAAAAGTGTAGAAACAAAAGTAAGAGAGAGAATGTGTAAATTATTACATACTTCAGGAAAATGGTGTACCAAACAATACAAGAAGGAAGCTGTTTTTGAGAAACACAGGAAAAAATGATGCAGACAGCTTTTCACATCTCTAGAACACTCTTCTTCCAGACAAACTGTAGAATAGCCTAATCATAGATAAATCTCATATCTCACCTCTGCTGTAAATTCTTCACTTTCACATTGTACTCCAATTCTGCTGCTCCCACTTCTTTAATATACAGTAGTACAATAATAGCAGCCCACCTTAAAGGGCTTTAGTTAGGTCTACTGTGATGGGTACATGAAGCACTCAGGAAACATAAAATGTCCTATAAACATGCTAATAATGATGATGAGATGCATAAGCCAAGAACCTTATGCTGCACATGATGGGATCACATCTAACCAGCTGTCCTGAGTTGGGACAACTACCGACGGCAGGCTCACCTGTGAATCAGCCCTAATGTATTTCTGACTGAAGATTTGTTCTCTGCTGGTCATTCTCAGTTGAGCCAGATGTGTGTCTATCTGTTTGACATACATGTTTTTTTTTTTCTTCTTTCAAGCTAGGGGAAAAAAGACTGGAAATTTGCCTTGTCTGCTTGCCTCTATAATTGCCAGCCCAGTGACCTTTCCTCCCCTACCTAGTGTTCCTCCAGATTAGACCTTGCCAAATATGAGTGTTATGTGTCAAACAAATTGAACAGGAAATTAATCTATAAATGAGCACTTTCCATGACATCTCTAAAATGTCAGCTTTGTACAGTGAAAATGAATCTTATTTTCCATTGTGATAATTAATGTCTTTCTCACCACTAAAAGCTTTGGTGAATGTGAAATTTAAATATAAGTAGCTGCATGGGTACTTTACATTTAAGGAAATATTTGATTTCCAATTAAGGATCAGGAATGAGATGCCTACAGGGGAACCTTTTGGTTACAGTTGCTGACTGTGTGATTATTAGCAATAGGAGATACTGAGAAGTTAATTATAGCTTATAATCTGGAACTGCATAATAAGATTAATTGTGTCTGGAAAACTGGTATTTCACATTTTTCTTTTAATTAAAACATTCAGAATTAAAGGGGTAGAATTTGTACAAATTTCTAAAGCACAAAAATGAGAAGCAAAAGAAGAACAGTCATTTCATCTGTTGACTGTTTCTAAATTCAGAAACTATTTAATAAATATTTTAATATTTTTAAAAATGTTTAAATTACTTATTGTTTTAAGTTATTTTATTGTAAACCACACGGAGATATAGGGATAAGGGGTGGGAAATAAATAATAGTTCTGAAAATAAAGAATATCTAAATGGGCAACTGAAAATGAAGAGAGAAAAAAGAAGAAGCAGAAAATGAATTTGTGAATTGATTAGAAGTTGCAGCCTGTGCTATTCATGAAAAATAATATAGGTCCCACAGGAATCCGAGTGGGAGCTGCCTCTGGTAGTTCCTTTTGCTCCATCTGATTGACACAAAAGTCTATGAAAGCATATGCTACAACCTGTGTTTTAACAATGATATTGGGCAACAGATGCTTCTGAGTACACTTATGTCAATCCATTGCTGTACTGAAATCTGAGAACGTAAAGTCAAGTTCTTCACATCACCAACTTTTCTCTCTCTCTCTCTCTGTATTGCACTTATCACAAAATGCATTTGGGAGACTGGGAAGAAAAAGCAGTGAAAGAGGCAAATGGTGATGGCACAAGGTTTGGAGAAAACTATCAAAAGTTTGATCTTCCTTAGTTTCCTTGGAGTGATTTTGTGAAGATCCCAAGCTGTCTGAGAATTGATTAAGAAAGTTCAAGAGGGTAAAATCACTTTGAGGTGGTGGTGGTGGTGGGGAGACAAGAATGATCCATCATTATAGAAAGTTTTCAGTGTCACATAGCATTTTTAATTTACACCACATGAATCTGACAAATATTAGCATTCACAGCAAAAACTGTTACATTTGCAATTTGTTATTCCTAGCATTGTGTAGATAGTCAGAAGTGAATTAATAAAGAGGTTACTGAAATGCTTATACCAGCATTATTGGCTGTAGCATTACATGTTTCTTTCCTTGCACAGTTAATTATATTCTGCCATGGTTTTTATACAGCTTAAGTCAAGGTTGAAGACCTGTCCTTTGTATTATCTATATGCCAGCTTTCCCAGGATTATAGAGTATCATTAAATCTTTTCTCTTTGGATCATGTTTTCTGGATATCTTCTTTCATGTTTTATGTTATTCTCATTCTCTTCAGCTTATCAGAAACTTAGACTGCTGATAAACAAAAATGTATTGAAGATGTTCATTATTTAGCATGGTGAAAAAAGAACAAAAGGACAGTTGGTTTAATTTTTATAAAAAATACCAGAATACATTTACATAATTGAGCTATTTTATTGATCCTGCTGGAATGCTAAAATTTGCAGCTTAAATCCCCTTTTTCACTTGAATGAGTGCTACATTACTTAGGGGATCTTATTTCAAAATAGGTATACAGGAAAGATAGATTATTCTGTGCACCTTTGGCATAAAGCTATTAAGCCCATTTTAGAAGCCCTCATTTCTCTGGGAAAACCACATGGACATACTGGAAATGGCTTTCATCTTCTTCTTCTGAAGTTGGAATGCAAAGAATATTCTATTTTTTTAAGATAAAAACATATATCTTGCATGTCTAGGGAAAAAACTGGACTGGCAAGAATCTTCAGAGTTCAGGACTTAATTTGAGCAAAATTCACGTGTTTGTTTTGTGAAGAAAATATCATTTTTGGGCAGAAAGTAATTTCAATGAAGAAATATATTCTACATAGAAAATGTGGTTACCTGAACTGTTTTCCGAAAATACTGTTTTCTGTGCAAAGCAACTACACAATTTTCAGCGTAAGTTCCAAATTAAATAAAATTATTTCTTTCAAGAAGAAAATTAGTGAAGCATTACAAACAGTATCCAAGGCTGCTGCTGCTTTTTCTGTCTGTAATTCTATAATTTCCACTGGTGCCATCAGCTCCTGGTTCTTCTGTTACTACAAAATGAAGGACAATGACAGGACAGTTCTATCTCACTGATGGGACAATGGCAGGATCAGCTCGACAATGTATAAAAGTCTTTCACACCATCGCAGTCACTAGTGCTTCACAGATGGGAAAATGTGTGATCAATGTGACACCATGTGAAAATCCTTCCTGCAAGTGCGGACGAGGACAGGCAAAGGATAGGACAAGGATGTCCTTTTCCCTGTCTGTTAATCCCCTTTTAAAATCCAAAGTGTGAATGGCAAGGAAGTGCCAGATTTCCATAAATGCAACAGCCTTTCACAACCACCACAACAATTCACTTAACTTTGGTGGACAAAGTGGGACAGTGGCAGGAGGAAGGAGCAGCAATTAAAGAAGGAACTGGAAAAATCTGTGATCCCCTGGATAAGGGGTGCAATTTTTCACTAAGGCCCAAAACAAACTGCAGAAACATCCAATTTGAGACTGCTTTACTTGCTCTGGATCAATGCTAGGTAATTCTGGGAACTGTAATTTTGTAAGACATTTAGCCTTCTCTGTCAGAGATCTCTGGTGCCATAATAAGGTACAATTCCCAAGATTCCCTGGCACTGAGCCAGGGCGGTTAAAGTGGTCTGAAATTGGATTATTTCTGCAGTGTGTTTTGGACCTGAAAGAATGAAGCTGGTTTCGTGAGCTTTCATAGACTTGAGCCTACATCTTTAGATGCATGCATGACTGAAATAGTTAACAAAGAAGCTAAAGCAACAGCTGCACCTGCAACATCCCCAAAATGTGCAAATTTCATTGTTGTGTGCCCTCAAATCATATTTTGACAAAGGCAAACATATTACAGGGTTTTCTTAGCAAGATTTGTTCAAGGGGGGTTTGCCTTTGCCCCTCTCTGAGGCTGAGAGAGTGTGATCTGCCCAAGGTTTCCATGGCCTAGCAGGGATTTGAATTCTGGTCTTTATACCATGCTGGCTCACTGTGTATCCACCTCCTTCCCCTCAATAATCTTTAGCATAGTTTTAGAAGCCAGGACTGAAAAGCCAGAGAACATGCAACCCTCCAGATATTCTTAGACTGCATGTGTCATCTGACCTCACCGTTGTCTCATTGGTACTGGTGGAGTCCAACATCTGTATCATCCTACTCCTGGTTTTTGTCTGCTTAGATCTCACCTCACTCACTGCTAGAGGTGCAGGTGCAAGCAAATATACACTGAATGAGATCAGTTGATTATCTAGCTGAGTAGAGGCAGCCACGACTAGCGATTTGATTCCAATCAATCTCTTATTAAGCAGAGATCTTTCCCCAGTTCTGGTACTTAGTAATCCTCAATTGGCAAAGATGGGAGTTGAGCTTGGAGCTTCCTGCTTTCAAGGCATATGTTCCACCATTGACCTCTCATCCCACAGTCACTCTTTTATTATGATAAAATAATTTCACTGTATTTGAAAATTAAGTGCAATATACACATTTTCATTCTCAAACAAAGCAAATAATTCTTCAGGATAAGACCATTCTAGTGGGGAATAAACCAAGAATAGACAAAAACAAGCATTTAATTAAGAGTTCCCTCCTTTCTAGAGGAGTCTTTCTCAACAACATATTTTCCTAATGTGTTGGTTATGGGAACTGTAGGCTTAAACATGTAGAGGGTACTAAGTCTATGTAGATTTTTAGCATTTTCAAAACAAATGCTTGTTTTTTTAAAAAGTTGGGATGAAACTTACAGTCTCTCTCTCTCTCTCTCTCTATATATATATATATATATATCACCAATAAAATATGTATGCGTGTGCATACACACACACACACACATATATGCATACATACATGCATGAGAATATCTATCTATCTATCTATCTATCTATCATCTATCTAATCACCGAAAATAGTTTCTCATGTTCTTTTAAAACATTCCAGGAGAAAATGCTTGAAGTATAAAACAAGATGTGATATTACAGCTGATTAGCACTTCTATAATATTGTGAAGGTGTACGCACATCTCTTTCAGTTATACATCAGAAATTTGCCAACTGCTAAAAGAAAAAAATAGGAAGGAAAAAGTTTGCCATATTGTTCAGTGAAAACACAGGGAAGGGAAAGGGGAAGGGGGGGGAGTGAACTTAATATAGAGACACAGACATTGCTATAAGGGAGATGTTGCTATAGTTACAAGATTCATACCTCATCAAATTACTGTCAATGTCTCCCATTGTGAACTGCACAGAGAACTTAAAAAGAGATTTAAACACAGAGCAATCAAAGTGCAATAAACTACAGACATATCCCAGTTAACAAAGTCTAACAAAAAAAACTCCTTTTTACAAAATCTTTACACACCTGCACTCCTCCCCTCCCCCCCTTTCCCTTCATTTTCTCTGTTCTCCTAGAGATTTTTAGCAGCTTTGGCACTATAATAATGGTGAAGGGGGTGGAGAAACACAGACTTTTGGTGACAGGTCACAGGAAGGTGTTTGCAATAAGCAGTGCATAGTTTGATCTGGGGAAGTGTAACATTCTGTTCTAGTTGGTTCTGTGGTATGTGCCAGCCTATGACTGGCAAGGCCAATAGCATCTGCCTCCAGAATCCCTTCATGATCAAGTCTAAAGAGTAAACCAGCTACCTCAAGAGTTACCCAGGGCATTTCCAAAAAGGATAGTTTATGTATGTTGGCCACCCAAATAGAAATCATAGCAAGGTTGAAGGCTGGTGAAAGAAACTGCATACATTCTTGGATGCATTTTAGAAGAAGACTTTGAATTTTCATTTAGTTATACAAGGCTTATCTGACCTGGTCGTTTCATTTCACATGATCATATTGTTAGGTTTGGATAAAAACTTTGCTAAAACATGTTGTACTGTTCTTCTTTACTGAGGTTTTAGGAGCTTATCTCTATTCTTTCCATGTTATTTCTACCTCTGTTCCTATTTTATTTTAAAATAATGTCCAAGAACTTTATTAACTGAGTTATAGCAATATTTTCCTTTTAGGTATTACACTGATGTTAGGGAACTAATGGGTTACAGGTTTTCAGCTTTGAAATGAAAAAGTTGTTTCTTTTACTGTGTTCTTTCCTGAGTAGTGAAGCTCAGAACAGTGGGGCACTCATGAGGTACTATTTTTACGTTGCCTCCATCACCTGCTCAACTATTTGTCATCCCCATTGCTTGCACTTAGGAGGCAAGTTACCAGGAAAGAGTGAAGATGTGCCTCTTATAGTTTAAAAGGCTGCTGACACACAGTGAATCCATTATGAAGCTTGATACACATTTAGCTTCCTCCGGGAAGGGAACAATAGTCAAAGTCCAGAGCCATTTTAAAAACGGCAGTAGCCTTCCTGAAAAAAGCTCCCTCCTTCTGATCATATTACAAAAGTGAACTGTGTAGTTCACCATGGGATGATCATCATAGGCCACAGAATATTTCACAATGCAGTTCTTCAATTTGTGGAGCATTTTGTTTGTTGGGGTTTTCCCCTTTAAACAAAACTTAAATGCAGGCCAGTGACTAAATATAACTCTTAACTTGTTTTATCCTCACACACTGGAGACTTCTTTTTAAAAAATTATATATATTTTATAAATGTATTTCAATTCATTAAATGGTGCACTTACTGAATATTAATTATTCAATTACTCAGATTAATTATTTGATTACATAAATAAAATCTTAACAAAAAAGGTACAGCTATATTCTTCCAAATGGGAGAGGAGTGCATCTGAGAAAAATAAGTCATTTTTGTTTTCTTCAGTGTGAGCTATTATTAGATGGTGGCCTTTTTAAAAAGTATCTCTCTGGTAGAATGTATGCCTTTTTGTGCATGGTTTTTGTACATTTATGTTAATAAACAGTATTAGAAAATAAAAGAATTGTTATCTTGCAGTAGAAGTAGTACCACTAAGTATCCTCCACCTCCCCCCCCCCCGAGTAAAAGTAGCACCACTAAGTTGGGGGGGGGTTGGTTTGGTATCTGTATGCTCAGTCTGCTTATCCTGTTGTGTTGCCTGTGCATATGTGCATATATCTGTCTGTATGCACATTCAAGAAATAGAGAGGACTGAAAATTTACATAAAGAGCCAGTGTGGTGTAATGGTTTGAGTGCTGGTCTCTGTAGTATTGGACTTTGGAGTATTGGACTCTGGAGATCAGGATTCAGTTTGCCACTTGACCATGGAACCCACTGAGTGACATTGGATCAGTTACATACTTCATCAGAAACAATTTGAAGGTACACGACAACAAAACAACAACAAAACAACAAGAAATATCTAGGGAACACTAAATAGGATTTTTGCATAGCATATATGGTACAAATTGCAGAAACCTCAGTGAAAAAAAATTACACAATCTATCAAGGGGATTAGAGAATCTTCAAAGCATTTTCTCACTGTGATGAGCCTTGATAGAAATCTCAGCGATGATGAGATTTCTTCACATCTCTAATACCCCAAACTGTATTATAAATGGCATAATTGTGACAAATGCTGAAGGACCTTCTGTAGCTAGAGGCCTCTTGCTAAGGGTTTCCAGAACTCAGGCCTGGGCCCTCTTCATTAATTCTTACAGTGGAGTTTATCACACAGGGGCTCCAGCGCAGTCTCAGAATGAAACAGGAGGGGCCAGAAAGGGAATGGAATGAGTGGGAGACGTATTTTATCACACACACAAGTCCCTCACTCATTCCGTTCCTGCCCTTCCATTCCCAGTCTGTTGCAAACAGGAAGAGATTTTTGAGAACTGTTTTGAACAGTTCTCAAAAATCTCCTCCTCTGGAACGGACTAGGAACAGATGGGGAATGGAATGGTAGGAGTGAGGGACTTGTGTGTGCGGTAAAATGTGTCCCCAACTCTTCCCTCACACATTCCAGCTCCCTTCTGTTCTGTTCTCAGACCGATCCCTGGAACCCTGTGTGATAAGTTCCAGCAATGGAAGAGGGATTGAAATGAAGAGGGCTGACTTGAAAAATGAGTGAATATATATTTTCCTCATCTATTTGGCTCGGTCTTTTTTATTGGTTCATTTGAATGGTGCAAGTATGGCTGATGCTTAATTTATCCTGCTTAATTACATCATCAGGATCACCCCTTCTGACATCATATGGAATCCCTGATTTGGATGCTGAGAACTCAGAGCCAAGGATAATCCTAATCTAGCAACTGACATGCGGACCAAGCAACCCTGCATAAATACCATGGCATCACTAGGGTTGTGCCAGGAATGTGGACTGCATTGGGTGACACCTCAGAGGATGAATAACACCTGGCTGGGCCTTCCACCTTTCCCTCCTGCTTTTTATGGTGCATGGCTCTCTTGGAATGGGGGTCCAAGACATTGGAGAAGGAAAGGCCAGGGAATGAGTTCCCCTCCCACCTTCTCCACTGTCAGGGATGCTCTGAACAAAGGAGCCAAAGCACTGGAGAAGGAGAGTCCACACCTCTTCTGCCTCACTTGAATGGCTGGCTGGCTGCCTGCCCCCTGGCATCCCCTAGTGGAACTCTGGGCAGGTGCCCATGTGAACTAATGAGACAGTGGGAAGGGAAGGCAGGGAGCACAGGATAGCCTGCTGGCATTGCTTTCTGACAGCTCTTTCTGGGTCTGCCTGGGTGATGGGTGGCCAGACAGACAAGGAGGGAGGTGGTCAAGTGAGAGGATGGGAGGGGAGGGGGAATGGCAGGGTAGCATCCCCCCAGCATCCCGTTCCAAGCATCCACACCAATGCTACAGATGTCACTGCATAAATACACATGCTTCTTGCACTGTGTGTGAGAGAGAAATCCTCATGGGGAAAGAAGATCTGGAGATCTTTCTGTCCTGGTCCTCCTCAAGGGTTGGAAGCATTTACTGTCTAACACTGGTCCATTTTCCAATGAAAATACAGGTACTTTATTAGTAGTGCTTTTGATTCGTCTGAGATTTTACTCTTAGCAATGCCAGCTGGGACAGGACCTGCCTCCTCTCTCAGGCCTAAAGAGGGCTAGTTGTTGCCCCAGGGAGGCCTCTTCTTTCCCTAGCAACACAGCTAAGCTTCATCCGCCACAGTGCAAAGCCAGTCCTCCAATGGTGCACTTCACCATTGGTGCACTTCATAGTGCAATGGTGCACTTCATACATGTGCACAAAGAGTTCCCTGTCTTTGGTACTGTGCTAGGTTCCTAACAATATGGGCTACATTTTCCCCACCCCTGTCCTACAGTGCTAGTTAGAAATCATTGGTCTTAACCGTATCTTACACATAAACAGGAGCTGTTGTTGCCTGGGGCAAAGGGCAGGATGGCATCACTCCCATTCCATGTACAGAAGCTGGCCAGATTGGCAGTGGAACCTTACTTCAACACTGTCAGGGATCTTCCACTCTCCCTGAGGATATCCTGTTTTCTTTTGGGCTGAAAGGCAGCCTACATACAACTCTAGCCAATAAAAACTTTGCAGTCCCTGACATCTGCAGCTTGAGGTGGTTGTTTCACTTTGCTAATTATAGGGCAGGTCCCAATCAGTAGAAACAAATAAAATAAAATGAAATCAGTCCATAAACATTCCAGAAGAATCTCATTGCCTGAAACTTCTGTATAGTACACTTCTGGATGGAGGCATTTCATACCTCTCCCTCTTTAAGAAGACAATGCCAAAACTAGGGGCAATATTCAGAAATCATATGTTACTAGACTGAACTAAATATTCTTTAAGATGATGTAGATACGTGTGGGCAGTGTAGTTACATAAGCAATGTGGAGGCTTCATTCCTTACTTGAAAGCATATTTGACAGGTGCAATTTAGGACAATGGATTAAGAACAATGCACTCCCTTTAAATAACATGGAATACAAGAATGTGATCTTGTGATTGGCACAAATTGGATTTTCTTAAGGGTACCAGTTCAGGTGTTTTTGTTTCTATGAAAACTAATAGCTAAAGGCCATGTATATGCATCTTTGCTAGCTTTGATGACAAATAATCAGCGAGTGAGCTTAGTTCAATCTTAATGCATCCAGGCATTAGATGTATAGTCTACAGTGGAAACATAACAGAAAAAGATTTCTTTCTGTAATATAGTGGCCATCATAAGTCATTGCTGTGCGGTCTGAATCACTCATATATAAATGAATGCAGGTGGGAACAGATCTGGCTTTGAAAGAATTGTGTATTCATGAAAATAAGAAGGAAAAAAAATCAGATAGGCAAAGCATGAACATCACAGAGCTTTATGTACTTTAATAAACTCATGGATGAAAAGAACTATGTTGTTACTTAAATGCTATTGAACCAGAAACATGCAAGGGGAAAGTGAAAATGGAAAAGAGAAGTTGTAAATGCATATTTATTAATGCAATACATATGTGAATTTGCCCCCTCTGCGTAACACAGGAGTGGACAAAGTACAGCCTCCCAAAGCTGTTTTGGTGGCTTTTGTCTCACAAAGAGACCCAGACTCTTTGGAGTACCCTTTTTCTGGTCATGAAAACGGTGGATGGGTCCTCCCTTCAAGTTTCTGCATAGTTCAGTGCTGGAACAAATATGTGTTTTTGCCAAAACAGAAGTGGGTTTCTGGCTATGAATCTGTCCCCACTTCTTTGCAAATTTTTTGGCAGTTTGGTTCCTGGGGGCTTTCAAAGGCAGAAAAATTTGTCCCTGGACTACTGTTTGCCCTACACCTGGTCTAACCAATGCAGGGGGTAATCAACTATAGAAATATAACAAATATAAAGCAAGAACTGTAACTCTGGAGAATATTCAGAGTAATGTCTTAAATCTTCCTAGCCATAACTATTTTAGAACTTATTCAAAAACTTCCTTTAAAATGGTTTTATTTTTCTTTGGAAAGTAGTAGTATTCCTTTATAAGGATTTATCAAATAGAATGTGAAGCTATAAATCCTATTTATTTAAAGGTAAAGGTAAAGGTAGTCCCTTGACATGAATGTCTAGTCGTAACCGACTGTAGGGGGCAGTGCTCATCTCCATTTCTAAGCTGAAGAGCCAGCGTTGTCAGAGGATTGCTCTGGTGGTCATGTGGCCAGCATGACTCCCCCGAACACTGCTACCTTCCCACTGAGAAGTGGTACCTATTTATCTATTTGCATTTGCATACTTTCGAACTGCTAGGTTGGCAGAAGCTGGGACTAGTGACAGAAGCCCACCCCATCATGCAACACCCGAGCCTCAAACTTGCAATCAACAGAGTCAGCGTCTTAACCACTTGAGCCGTTATTTACATAATAGATTAATAGATTTAATAGGTATTTACCCTCTTAGGTGCAATGGAATAAAATGCTCTAGGATCAAGATTGGCTTGTTCAGGGTGGTATGGCCGTAGGCAATGCTCTAGGATCTAGCTATGCTTCTTGCTAACTGCTTCAGCCACAGGACCTGGGAGGTTTGAGGGGAGGAAATTCCCCATGTAATTAAACTTGAAAAAGCTATGTTTTCATCCTGTGGAATGCTGAGCTATGCAGTGGGGAGGGGGGGCATTTAGAATTTTCACCCAGTGCTCCAGGCCTTACCAAACTACAAACCCCAGGATTCCATAGGATGGAAACATGGAAACATGGAAAATAAAGTGGACTAATAGCACAGCAACTGTGTACTGTAAATGGGCCCTTGATATTGATCCCACAAAGGTGAACCATGTCTTTATCCCCTACAGTGCAATTGTGTCATGCCCTCCCTGCACATTATTATGAGGAGTTCACATATTGCTTCTCCAGAGAATGTGACCATTAACATTTGACTATATTTCACTGTATTTTAAGGTGTCACTGTGTCTATGATCTTGATTTGTGCTTACAGTAGAATAAACGAGGAGGTGGTATAATGGCTCTTCCACATGAGACTAATGGTGACATACATTTATAGATGCCTTCCCATAGGCAAGGTTAGACAATTGTCATGAACTGGATGGCCACATTTGCCCTTCAGAAGTTCTCAGAGGACCAGTCTATAACCTAGATGTCAGAAACAATTCTGGCTTTTTTGCTGTTGGTGTAACTTGTTCCTGAAAGCTTTCTACAGTCCATGGGCCATAAAAAACAATATTTCAATATTTCAGAGCTTCTGAGTTAAGGCTAGAGCTTCAGAAATAGCCCTGGGCATTACATGTGGCAGTTTCCATCTCTGCTTTGTGTAGTTAACAGGGAGAAAGGGATCTTGGATTGTGAATTGTTTATTTTTCTGGGCAAACCTTTATTTAAAAAGTACAGTAGGCCCTTGATTTCTGCTGGGGTTTGGTTGCAGAGCCTCCTGTGAATACTAACATCTGTAGATGCTCAAGTTCCATTATATACAGTGGGGTAGTAAAATGGTGTCCCTTATACAAAATGGCACAATCAAGGTGTGCTTTCTTGGATTTTTTTTTTAATTCAAGCCATGGATGGTTGAGTCCATGGATGCAGAATCCGTGGATACACCGGGCTAACTGTATTCAGGAAACTATACCAAACATTCAGTCTGCCTAATGCATAGAACACAGGGATGTCATGGTTCTTTAAGGGTAGGGATAAAACTCAGTGATGGAATTAGGGTTGTAGCTATGTGGTTGGTGGGCAAACTGAGAGCATTGCCCCTGATTGAATTTTTCTTCATTCCCCAAATTTCTAGCATTGAAGTAACTTAAAATGTTGGTTGAGCATTTAAAAATACAGTTCAGGCTGTCAAAGACAAGGGGCAGGCAAAGTGAATATGATAATACCAGATGCAAATGTACTGCATGTGAAAGATTTCCAGTATCTTGCTCTCAGCAATGCCAGATGGAGTTTCCACAATTTTTAGTTATAAAGGGTCAGGGAAAGCTCTTGGTTTGAGACCTTTGATAGCTGTTGCCAGTCTGCATAGGAGACTAATGTTGGGCTATATGGGACAATGGCCTGACCTTATGTCAGAACCTTCCTGGGCTAGGCCTTTTTCTTTACATTTTTCTCATCTCTGTGTAGTAATATCATAAATACCTCAGCATTACATACAGCAGGTTTTTCATTCCAAAGTACCCAAGCCTCTTTATAGACTATCTGTAACATGTTTGCTTTATATGGCAGTGAAATATGTCACAGCCAGCAGCAGAGTAATAACACCAATGGCTCTTTGATAAGGCACAAAGAAGAATGCTGTGTGTGGTTGAAATTTCAGGAGGTGAATAAAAGAGAACAGTAATTCTGACCCACCCTAAAAAATTGCTGGCCCAGCATAACAAAACTATTATTTCCTGAGAAATGCAGGTTTCCAGTACACAACTTATCATACTCTCATTTTGGATCATGTCATAATGACAACAGTTAGACTTGAGAGAAGAAACATGAAAATTAACAGCCTCCAAATGTATAATCCCTTCTGCAAATGTGTAAAAAACAAGAACACCACCACATAAACTAGAGCATAATTTAGAAGAAGCACTGTCATCAGATTTGGAATGTTTAAGCATCTGTTCTCTTACAGTTAATGCCAGATTATGGTTTTGCAAAAATAGATACAAATGAATGTGTTGCAAAGAAAAAAAAATTACAGGTGGAAGGTAAATGCATGCCAAATGGTAAAGGACTGTGTTTCTGAAATATCAGAAGAGTTTTGATTGCAATCGTATGCATACTTTCTTTGTGAGTTCTTCCCATGGAATTCATTGTGAAATGATGTTTGAATAAACATGGGTAGAACTACATTGAGAGTTATTGGACAGACATCCCCAAAGTTAGCAAAGCTATGTTTGCCTGCTGAGTGAGGACAGCAATAGAAGTCCCTAGATGTAAAGAAATGTAAACAAACCTTGGAGAGAATGATATTATTTGGATTTATGATGCTGAAAAACCTATGACACTAGAAAAATAAAAACAATCTGAACTAAATTATGGGTATGGCATGCAGATATAAGTACATAGATGTGTACATGTTAATATATACTACAGAAAATACCACTGGCTACTATTTTTGACATGCTGTATTTTAATTCATACTTTGGGAACTGTTTGTTTTTAAAAATTTTATATTAATATTTTTAACTATACTTTTTAAAATAAATAAATAAATGAAGTCATAATAATAAACCTTTATTTATATAGTGCTGTAAATTTACACAGTGCTGTACATACAATCTTATAAATTAGACAGTTCCCTGCCCTCAGGCTTACAATCTAAGAGAGACAACACAAAAGAGAAGGGAAATGTGGTGGGAAAGGGGATGAGGTCCAGTGGTTCTTCTCTCCCTCTGGGACCTGGACCAAGGCAGATGACTGCAGGGAGGGTTAGGGTTCTTAATACATAATTAGAAGGAGGCATCCTGGGGCAGACAGCACAATTCCAGGAATGATTTCCTAAACTTTACCTACACATCTTCCATTATGGACACTTAGGGAGAATATTTTTTATTCTTGGAAGGAGGGAGAGAGGATAGGAAGTGTCTTGACACTATGTTTCATGACACAGGAGAGAAAAGAGCAGAATGATTGGCTATTTAATCCAGCCTTGCTCCTCCTTTCTTCTCTTTCATTGCTGCTGCTCTCATCCGCCATCCCTGGAAGATAATGCAGTCTCTGGGTGGTTGCCTTTGGGGGCAGAAAGGAATTTTGCTTCCCATTTGGCTTTCATAGAAGGGAAGGTGTTTTACTTGCCCTGTACTGATTCTCCCTGGTAAGTATGGGATGATTCACTGTGGATAGTGCTTAAATTAATTGGCACAATTGGCTTTAATAAACTGACTAGTAAGTAGTTGGGTTACTTTCTCCATCTTGGGAGAAAAGTGGAATATAAATAAAATAAAATAATGGAATGTTGGTACTTACCTGATACACGTCCCTTTCCAGCAGAGAGGTCCAAACATCCTAAACAATGGGGTAGCTCCTCTCAGTCAATGATCAGCCAAAAATGTGAGTAGTAGAAAAAAAGCAATTATGGGGGTAGAAGCTATCCCCCTTTTAATTTTAGTTAATATACAAATAATTAAATTGTATCAACAGAAGGAGAAAAAACAAGAGTCCTCCTGGTCCTTCCTAATGTGTTTCCAGTTGTATAACACTCTCCCACACCAGCACTCCAGGGTGGGGAGGATGTTCAGACCTTCTCTGCTGGAAAGAGATATACCAAAGTTCCATTTCCCAGCAGAGAAGGGCCTGAACATCCTAAACAATGGGATTTACCAAAGCCCCCCTAACCTAGGGAGGGACTGCTGACACCCCAGGGGAAGAATTTGAAACAATCTGCTGTAAGACCTTTCTGCCAAAGGCAGCCTCTGCTAACTGGACCACATCTATTTTATAGTGTCTGACAAATGTGGAAGGAGACTTTCACGTGGCCACTCTGCAGATCTTGGTCAGGGGAGCATTGGCGCTCAGAGCCGCTGATATGACCATGCTTCTAGTTGAGTGAGTGGTGATGACCTCTGAGGACTCCAAGTCTATGGCTTTATAACAGGCAGCAATGCAGGCTCTAATCCACTCGTGGAGGATGGAAGTTGAGACTTTCTTTCCCTTGGATCTTGGTTGGAAGGAGACAGAGTGCCTCTAATTTCCTGAAGTTGGCAGTTCTCTTGAGGTAGATCTTGATGGCTCTATGCATGCCAAGCATATGTCAAATCCTTTCCTCGTCCTTGGAAGGTCGTGGGCAGAAGGTGGGCAACACAACTTCTTGGGATGTATAGAACATGGAATTCACCTTGGGAACACAGGTCAGGTCCAGACACAGTAGGCCGGAGTCTGGCCTAATGACACAAAGCTCCTAGCATACTGAAAGAGCTCCAATTTCAGATATTCAATGATCTGAGGTAACAGCTGTCAGGATGAAGGCTTTCCATGTGAGAAATTTCAGTGGCACCTCCCTTAGTAGTTCGAATGGTTGGATCATCAGAGCCTTTATCCCACAGTGTAGTCTCCACTCCCCTGGGTCTATGTCAGTCTTGCTCAACCAGTCTGCCTTTGAATTTAATTCCCCCTGAAAGTGCTTGGCCTCCAAGGATAACAGGTTGGATTCCACCCAGGACAGTAAGCTCTGAGCCTCCTCCATCAAGGAACGAGATCTTGTCCCACCTTGATTGTTCAGGTGTGCTTTGGTGGTGGTGTTGTCCATTCTTATTAGGACAGTCATGTGTTGAATTAATTCCTTGAAGGTCAGTAGTTCCAATTGGACTGCGTGTAGCTCCAGCCAGTTGGATTCCCCCGAGTGAGGCCTGCTGGGTTTGGATTTCCTGTCTTCAAAGGAACTGGAGCTACAGGGAAAGAAAGATATGGAGGAGTGAAAGGAAGAGCGGTTCTGTTTAAACTGATTCCTATCCTCCCTCTTCTTCCCTGAAGGCAAAGCCTTCTTTTTCTCCTTGCCCTCAACTAGAACTAGTTCAAGGGACTCCCCAAACAATTTAGCACCCTGGAAGGGGGTGAATGCCAGATTTTGTATCAACATTTCAGTTTTTTAGCCAGAACTGACGTCTAACCACTACTGTTGAAGCCTGAGCCCTAGTGCAGAGCTGAAGAAATGTATAAGAAATGGAAAAATGGGGAAATCACCAAAGATGAATTCAAACAAATAGCAAAAATGTGTAGGGATAAAGTCAGAAAAACTAAAGCGCAGAATGAACTCAGACTTGCTAGAGAGGTTAAGAACAATAAAAAGGCTTTTTTGGATATGTCCGCAGCAAAAGGAAGAAGGAAACGGTTGGGCCACTGCATGCAGAAGATGGCAAAATGCTAACAGGGGACAAAGAAAAGGCAGAATTACTCAACACCTTCTTTGCTTCAGTCTTCTCAGAAAGGGCAAAGGGTGCTGACCCTAAGGATAATGGAGCAGAATACAGAATAGGGGAATTTCAGCACAGAATAAGTAAAGAGATAGTACAGGAATACTTGGTTAACCTAAATAAATATAAATCTCCAAGACCAGATGAACTACATCCTAGAATATTAAAAGAACTGGCAAATGTAATATCGGAACCACTGGCAATAATCTTTGAGAACTCCTGGAGAACAGGAGAAGTCCCAGCAGACTGGAGGAGGGCAAACGTTGTCCCCATCTTCAAAAAGGGAAAAAAAGAGGATCCCAACAATTATCGTCCAGTTAGTCTGACATCAATTCCAGGAAAGATTCTAGAGCAGATCATTAAGCAGAGAGTCTGTGAACATTTAGAGGCCAATGCCATAATCACAAAAAGTCAACATGGATTTCAGAGAAACAAGTCATGTCAGACAAATCTGATCTCTTTGTTTGATAAAATTACCAGCTTGGTAGATGAAGGGAATGCTGTGGATATAGTATACCTCGATTTCAGTTAGGCCTTAGACAAGGTTCCCCATGACATTCTTGCAAACAAGCTTGCAAAATGTGGGATAGACAAGTTAACTGTTACATGGATTTTTAATTGGTTGACTGGCTGAACTCAAAGGGTGCTCAGCAATGGCTCCTTTTCATCCTGGAGAGAAGTGACCAGTGGGGTCCCACAGGGTTCTGTCCTGGGCCCAGTGCTATTCAACATCTTTATTAATGATTTGGATGACAGAATTGGGGGCATACTTATCAAATTTGCAGATGACACTAAACTAGGAGGAGTAGCTAATACCCCAGAGGACAGGATCAAAATTCAAAATGACCTGAATAGGCTAGAAAGCTGGGCCATTGCTAACAAGATGAAATTCAATGCAGAGAAATGTAAGGTTCTGCACTTAGGGAGGAAAAATGAAATGCACAGATATAAAATGGGGGACACCTGGCTGAATGAAACCACATGTGAAAAGGATCTAGGAGTCCAAGTAGACCATAAGCTGAACATGAGTCAACAGTGCGATGCAGCAGCTAAAAAGGTGAATGCAATTTTAGGCTGCATCAATGGAAGTATAGTGTCTAGATCAAGGGAAGTAATAGTGCCACTCTATTCTGCTTTGGTCAGGCCCCATCTGGAATACTGTGTCCAGTTCTGGGCACCACATTTCAAAAAAGATGTGGAGAAACTGGAGCATGTCCAAAGGAGGGCAACTAAGATGATGAAGGGTCTGGAAACCATGCCCTATGAGGACCGCCTTAGGGAACTGGGGATGTTTAGCCTGGAGAAGAAAAGGTTAAGAGGTGATATGATAGCTCTGTTTAAATATTTGAAGGGATGTCATACTGAGGAGGGAGCAAGCTTGTTTTCTGCTGCTCCAGAGACTAGGACGCGGAACAATGGATACAAATTGCAGGAAAAGAGATTCCACCTCAACATTAGGAGGAACTTCCTGACAGTAAGGGGCTGTTCGACAGTGGAACACACTCCCTCGGAGTGTGGTGGAGTCTCCTTGCTTAGAGGTCTTTAAGCAGAGGCTGGATGGCCATCTCTTGGGGATGCTTTGATTTGGAGTTCCTGCATGGCAGGGGGTTGAACTGGATGGCCCTTGTGGTCTCTTCCAATTCTATGATTCTATGATTCTGAACTGCGTCAAGGGTGCCATCCACTGCGAAGGCCAAAGCCTTGGCTATCTTGTTGGGGCTCATTCTCAACTTGGCATCAGATGCGGGATCTTGTTCCAATAGGTCCCTAGTCAACTGCAGGGTGGCACATGTTACCATGGAAATGGTGTCTGCTGTCCTTATAGCTGTGGACATTGATTCATGGGCCCTCTTGAGAGCTGACTTGGCAATCCTATCCTCATGATTTCTCAGGGTGTCCTCCCCATCCCTACCGATCACTGCTGATGAAACCAGAGCTGACACAGGGGCATCTTCCAGCAGAACCTTAAGCTTATACATCCCTATCTGCTGGAAATTATATAACTTCTTAATGGCACTATGGTTCGGACTGCTGGCCACTGGCCTCCTCCATTCATTCCTGTTAATCTGCATGAGGTTATAGGCACAGGGAATCTCCAGCACTGATTGTGCAGTCATTGGAAACAGTTCTTCCCCCAGCCTGGGAAGGCCAGTGTCCTGAGCAGGGGCCTGACTTGCAGGCATGCTGATGCCCAGGGTCTTTTTTGTCTTTTTAAGGAGTAGAGGGAGGTCCTCCACCCTGAAGAAGTGGGGGGAATTGGGACGTCCCTGTCGTCCTCCCTTTCTTCTTCAGAAAGCTCACCCTCCTCCATCTTGGAGGCCACTGTCTCATAACTCCCTTCAATGTAGTCCTCGTCAGAGGAATGGGATGAGGTGGTGTGCTTTGATTTGGCTATGGACTTGGACAATTTTGAGCACTTGGCAGGGGGATGGTACGAGTGCTCCAGGTTGGACTCCAGGTCAGAATCCAGGTCAGACTACACTGAAGGGAGAGCCCTTCTCGCCTTCCCCTCCCCTATCACCCACAGTGTTTGTTGGGGTTTGGTTCTGGGCTCCTGATCTGGTTGCTGCATCGGAGCTCCCCCTTCCCATCCTGTTGGGCTGAGTTTAACTCTTTCTCCCGGGGCTGTAGGGTTCCCCTCCCATCCAGGAGTTGTTGGAAGTTGCTGCTGCTCAGCCCAGCAAGACGGCAGCAGCCATAATCAACTCCAACCTCATCCGGGTTGCCAAGATGGCTGCCTCCATTTGGGACTGCATGGCCAAATGGCTGCTCCACTGTGGACCCCACGGCCAAGATGGCCACTCCCACTGGGGGCTGCATGGCCAAGAAAGCTGCCCCCATAGTTAAAAGCAAAAGGCCACTAACCATGAGGCTCCCCAGCTATATGGGAGGATAGTCTCCTGGCCACTACTGCACCTGTATGGAACAGGTTCACACAAGGCTGGGCCCAACTGTGGGAAGGGCTCCGACCAGAAAGAGAGGGAGGGGGTAGGAACTGCCATGGGGATAAACTACTCTGGTCCCCTCAGTTGGGCTCCACCAGTCTCTGCTGTCCCTGGGCCTTCCTTCCCTCCGTGATGCCCAGATGATGACTGGAGCTTCCTGGCCCAAAAGACCCTAAACCAATCTACTATCTCAGGGGGTGGCAGGTTACTCATGGCAGTCTCTGGTGACTGTGGTGACTGTCATCAGACCCTGAACAGGTTAGGAGTCCCTCAGCTCTGCAGCAGCTTGGAGGGGGAATCTCTCCTCCCCCCCTTGGAGGGGGAACCTCTCCCCTAGCTGCGAGCTGTGGCTGAGCTTCTTCCTTCATGAATCTTCTGCCCTCTGGGTCTGCATCCGGCAAAGGTGGGGTGGGCCTGGGCTAGGGTGAAGCTGATTCTCTAACTGCCCTGGTTTCTTCCTTCCCTGACATCCCCAGAGAGAAGAGGGGGATCAGTGAGGGGAAAGGGGAATCTTTATACACACACACACACACACACACAGGGGGTGTGTGTTAAAGCTAGGAATCAGGAAGAGGGTTGAAGGGCAAGCCAGGTAAATCCAAGAGGTAAATCCAAGTGAAGTTAGCTGAGAGAAAATCTCCTCAGGTAATACTAGGAAATACCTAGAAATTGGGCCTAGTTTAAGAAGTCAAGCCCTCCCTCTAGTCCATCTGCCTTGGTCCAGGCCTCAGAGGGAGAGAACAACTGCTGGACCTGATCCCCTTCCCCATCACCATTCCCTTCTCCTTTTGTGTCATGTCTTTTAGATTGTAAGCCTGAGGGCAGGGAACCGTCTTAAAAAAATAATAATTGTAAATAAATAAATAAATAAATAATAGAAATGTAGGCAGAAAGAAGACTGGCCTTGGCAAGGGTCACTCCTCTCACCTGAGTTCAGGTACAGTGGTCCCCCAGCTTACGAATCCCCCGGGTTACGAAAACCCCGGGATCCGAAGGCGGCGGGACCGCCATTGTATCCCCCGGATCCGAAAGATCCCCCGGGATACGAAAGAAAAAAAGCTGCGTGGCCCCTTTAAATGGCCGTGCGGTCCGTCCGCGAAAGCAGTCCCCCGGGAAACGAAAGCTTTCGGGTTACGAAGGTAATCCCGGAACGGATTACCTTCGTAACCCGGGGGACCACTGTACTCTTTTTTTTCCTCTGCCTATTAGGAGTAAAGTGGGCAGAGCTACCTATTATTTAGGATGCTCAGGCCCTTCTCTGCTGGGAAATGATTGTTGACTTAATTGGTTCATTTGGAATTTAATTGGTTGTAACTGGAATTTATTGATCAGTTGTTAGAAAAGAATTTCCAACTCACAGGAAATATGGTCCTTGATCAGTTACTGATATCCATGGAATCTTTTGATAAAAGGGGGTCCTCTGAACCTCTGGGTTCTAGAATTTGGCAGTGTGAAAGAGAACAGTGTTTGGGGCCGGACATGACTAGCTTTCTCATTTAAGGCTCAGGGCTTGTGTGGATGAGTAGTTCAGTTTAGACAGATTTCCTAGGGGTTGAGCAGTCAGGACAAAATAAGTTTATTGATTGGACTCTGAGGTCTAGGTTGCTTTAACTAGACAGCTGCAGTGGAAGTAGAAAAATATGTGCTTCAGTATGCAGCTCACTATGTAACCCTTGTGTAAATAAAATTTCAATAATTAATAAAGTTTACCCATACATTTGTGAGTTTGTGAGTTTGCCTCTTTCATCCTAGTGGAGGGTAATCAGTCTCAAAGGATGTGCATTTTAACCATAAATCCAATTGCCAGAGAGATTTGTGAAATCCATTGAGTAATACTAAGTCAGCACTTAAATGAATCATATTGATCTACTCTACTGTAACTAGTATCTATGCTAGTTTGGACCAGCAGTTGAATTTAGGTCTAAGAAGCCAAGTGAATAGCACAGCTACCCTGGTGAAAGTTAACACCTCTGTGGCTTGGGTCCAGTTTCAGCTGTGGCCTTCACTGAACAGGAATAACTTTGCCACAGTAATTCATGCACTGGTATTCCTATTTAGATTGCTACAATCTACATGGAGCAGCTAATGCAGCAAGTGAAAAAAAAAAAAAACTACAACTAGTGCAACTAGTGCAATGTGCAGGAAGGGAGAGTGCTGACCGGAATATCATACAAACCACAGAACATTAGTTTTTAAAGGATTTTCATTGGCTACCAGTATGCATCCAGTTTGTTTTAAGGGTGCTGGTAATGACATTTAAAGCCTTAAACAGCTTGGGACATCTATACTTTTCCATATATATGCCTACTTGAGGACAGAAACCTGCTGGAGGCACCCTCCTCTGTGTCACATCAGTCAAGGCAATACTCTATGGGAGGACATGGGAGAGGGCCTTCTTTGTGGTGGCACCCCAGCTATGGAATATCCACCCCTGGAGGCCCAATTAATGCCACAATTGCCACCATTCTGGCACCAAGTTAAAATGTGGCTGTTCAGTAAGGCCACTGGTGCCTAACTGGCTTTACTCACTCATGTTTACATGGTTTAAAACTGTTTAAAACCTTTTAAATCAGGGTCAGCTTGTCAAATTTGTTTTTAGCATTTCAAATAATTTCATTTTTATATTATTTAAATTAGTCAGTTTGGTTTTATTTTATGTTGCCCTGAGATCTTTGGACAGTGAGTGGGGTATAAATATGTAAAGTATAGTAAAGTAAATCATTAATGCGCTATAATCATGATTATAATCATGTAAATTGAATGAAATTTTGATTTTGCATTCTGCTGCCCCAGCAGTAGGTCAGGATGCATGTGAAGGGATCATAAGTCAGTGCATAGTACATGTTTTATAGGAAGAATTTACCACATTCAATCTTTACCATATGATCTCTGAAGAGTTGTTTTGTTCTTGTGCACATTATTTGGAAGTGGGTCAAGAGAGGGAATCACATTATATTGCAGTGTCACGTTATCATCTTCATAATGGGAATAACAACAACATACTTTATGGTAGTCATTACTGAACATCAAGTTTTGTAAGCTAGCTCATATATTTGAAATAAAATATTATATATTAAATGGTTTACACATTTCAATGTTCGACAGGAAATCCTATTAACAAATTTTCTTTTACACATTATACAAAGCATTGAATATTTTGCACTTTTAATAAATGTTGCTATTAAATTGACTATTCTCACTTCAGCACTAGTTAAGACTTAGGTGCAGACCATTTAAAATTATTTATCCCATTCACTATCCTGCAACATAATAGTTTCTCTTTGTGATTTTATTCTATTTTGTGATTCTATTTTAAGTATAAAATTTATTCAGTGCTTCTAATGACTCTGAAGTCAAGCTATACTTGTATCCTGCCTTTTGTCCAGCAAAGGTTAAATTAACAGTACCTCTCTGCTCTTATACCCATAACAATCATGTGAGTCTACAAGAGAAAGAGTGACTGGACCAAGCTCATCTAGTAAATGTTATGGTTCGATGGGGATAAGAACCTGCATTTGCCAAGTCTTGGTCCAGCACTCCGCCCACTATATCAGACAGATCTCTCAGTTCAGATGAATTCTGTCACTTTTACAGTTTTATTCAATAATTACTATAGTTACTATCTTAAATTGAAACTATCTCAGAATTTTAAAGAAATGGATTAACAGTGTTATGTTTTAGTATATTGGTTTTCCTTCCTATATTTTTCTTTTCACTTTATACTCTGTCATACCTTCTAACATTTCACAGACAAAAAACTGAGGCACATATAGCCAGGAACATCAGAATGTGGTTAAGATGGTAAAAGTTACTTATGAGGAAGAACATACAAGGGTAGGAGTAGAAGGGAGCAAAGGAATGGCCCAAGTCCTCTCTGGCCAGAAGCGGGTCCAAACCCTGCTGACTGCACAGCCTTGCTTTGAAAGTAGACCATGCCCAGCAAAGCCAACCAGCATTTCCAGTACCCAAATTACCCCAGTTTCTTTGTTCTCTGGTCCAAACGACTGGAGCATGGCCTTGGTGCAGCTTCTGGACACTTTGTGTGTGTGTGTGTGTGTCATGTAAATTGCTTTTACCCAAGCCTACTGGAAGGACAAGATTCATTCCCCTCCTGTCCTCTCTGTGCCACTGAATCAGTTGAGTGCAAACTACATTTACACTTGGAACTCAATGTGAAGTAAATGAACTACGCTTAGAATAAATGGACAAAGTGGGAAGAGAAAAGAGAAACTGGGACATTTTAAAAGCAGCTGAGTAATAGCGTGATAGAGGATTAATTGAGACTGTCCAAATCATGGCAGTTTGAGAACAAGCTCTGTTATACTGCTCTAGAAATAGTAGAAAGTGAGTTCCTTTTTTCCCTACAAAGACATCTGAATACTTTGGCAGATATCCCTTTGCTCTTAATATCAGTGTCACCTAAATATCTCTGGTTGTATTTGAAATTCTATCCTTACAGGTCCAGTATGTCATTTCTGCTTTGTGCTCTTCTTCCTCCTCATAACCTGTTTAGAACATATTTGCAGAAAAGAAATCTATTTATTATCTTTCACGATGTTATCTACTGATAATGATTTTTTTTTTCTGCAATACAGAAGAGTTTTCAGTGAAAGAGAGAGATGGAATCTCTCCACTTTGCCAGCCGAAGACCCCCATGTTCTCTCTGTGAAGGGAAATCTCAGCAATGAGAATTGATTCCTCAGGCATCCCTTTTGTATTGAGTAACTCCCAACCAGAGGACAGTAAATCTTCCATTTCTTTAAGGTGGAAGGTTTTAAATTGATTTTGGAGCATAGCTATTCCAATACATAAAATACCTCTCAGGCATCATTTCCCCATAGTTTTTTTTTTTATATATTTAGACTAGCAGCTATTTTTGTAGTTTTCTTGAACTTTATTGTTGGCTATGATAAGAGGGAGGCAAGGAGGAAAATGTTTTGTTAGTGAAATTCATTTTGAATTCATTAGTTGAAAAGATCACTCTTTAAACAGAAGAAAATGCTAGGCTTTCTGGAATCCTTAAAAATAACTATTAGTTTCACCTTCAAAAACTAATGCTGTGATTATTATTTTGAACACTGGTAGGCCTATTGAGTTTATTTTCATGTAAGGATAAGCTGGAATAGTTATTTAGTTTGGGAAAGAGAAGATATTTATTGAAATAAAGAGTATATCATTTCTCTTAGGGATTAGTATATTCTTCCACAAATGATTTATTTGTATATGTGATTATTTATGTTATTGATTGGCTGTCCCATTTTTTTAAAAAAAAGTTAACTAAAACCAAATAGAAAAATAATGTTAAACAGATTTGCTGTGATTTCTTCAGTGCATTATCTGAAACCATTTTATAAAATGTTGTAGGAGAATTTTCCCTAATTTACAAACTACAATGCATTGAAAGTTGTAAGAAGAGGAGACTACTGAGGTCTCCGATAAATAACTGGCATTGTGACTTTAGAAACACCACATAAAAATACCAAGGGTCCTATCACCTAGACAATGATAGTACTATGATTTCTCTTTAACTGCCATGTCAACATTCTATGGGATCCTAGGATTTGCACACAAATAGGTTATCTAATGGTTTGCTGTTGTGAAATTTCAAGAAAGATTCTTACACTGTGGTCAGCATTCCTACAAAGTCAAGACTGAGGCTGCATCTATCCAGCAGAATTAATGCAGTTTGACAATGCTTTAACTACCATTAGTGCCATCCTATGAAATACTGGGAATTATATTTTGATGCAGCACCAGAGTTCATTGATAGAGAAGGCTAAATATCTCACAAAACTACAACTCCCAGAATTCCATTGTATTGTGCCATAGCAGTTAAAGTAATGTCAAACTGTATTAATTCTTCAGTACAGATGCATCCCAAGTTTGGGATCAGTGGGGCAGTACAGACCGCCCAAAAAGGGCGGTTAGCGCTGCAACTGTGCTACAGCAGCTAGATGCTGCGGCGCAGATGCACCACTAAAAAGGAGCAAGGAAACCACACTCCTTTTTAGGTGCACAGTTGCAGCGCAATTGAGTAAAAAGGTGCCATTTAACACCTTTGCGCCACCGCAACTGTGCAGCTCCATGCGGAAGCTGCGCAGTTGCGTTGGCGCCATTACATATGCCGTGTAAATGGCGTTACATAATGGCACCACACCATTACAGGCTAGGGTTCGGGAGCTTGTAAACAATGCACGCTCCCAAACCCTAATGGCGCCGCCCAGGTGCCTCTTCAGGCCCATCTGTATCGGGCCTATATCATGAAGCTTAAAAATTATTAGAAATTCTTATATGAGGAGGAGAGGGTATGTGTGTGTGTGCCTACTATAGCTTTTCCTTAGCACTTAGATCCTTTCCATATCCATTTCTCTTCACCACAAGAAACTACACACAGCTGTCGCGGCACTGCTTGCCAGAATGAATCAGCTCACAGTTCAGCTATCAAAACTAAAATATGTACACTGCTACTGCTAAAAGAGCTGCTGCTTGGGAAAGAGGGCCCTTTCATACTACAACATTTTAGCAGTATGATTATACTTTAATTGTCATGGGGTTCCATGCTATGAAATCCTAGGATTTTTAGGCTGCTGAAGGATATTTTGAATTCTCTTTTGAATACCAAACTACAAATCGCAGGATTCCATGGGATACAGCCAGGGCAGTTAAAGTTTTCAAAGAAGTAGCCATGCCAGGCTTGTTGAAGCACAAAAAGGAAAATGAGAGTGGAAGGGGGAAAATCTAGTAGCACATTTTAGACTACTGGTACTTTAGCATGAACTTTGGTAGACACCACTCCACTTCTTCAGATGCAATACAAAATGATATGAAAACCTCAGATTATCAAGCATATTTATACAGTTATAGAAGTGGAATGGAATGTAACAGGATCCAGAAAGATGTAAAACATGACCTAAATTTTCAAATGGCTATGTGAGATGATACATGTTTTTCACATCTTTATGAAAGCAATTAATTTGCTTACCAAAAGTCAGTTCCCTTGAGATCTTTGAGAAGGTTCCTTTTGTTATATGTGCAAATGTGTGGACTTTTGATGTATCCACACTGCAAAATTAAAGCAGTCTGACACCATTTTAACTGAGATTAATCTATCCTACAGAATCCTAAGATTTGTAGTTCAGTGAGGCACCATAACTTTTTAACAGACCAGGCTGAATACCTCATCAAATTACAAATACCAATTCTTTAGGATAGATTAAAGAAGTTAAACTTCTTTAATTCTGCAGCATGATGCACCCTTCTTTTGTTATCTATGAAAGTCATTCAGTTCTGTTAACTGGTACAGTTAAAAAGTTTCTCTTTTTGCCACTCCCACACTAAATGCACAAACTACTTTTAAAGTAAATGTGGGAAGAAATGTTAAGCTATTTCTGTACGAGAGGGAAAGGGGGGAAAAAACCTAATGCATTTGCAGACTGTGTACATCTATGTGTTTGGATCAAAGCCCATATCTTTGACTACAGCCAGATTTGTGAAATGATACCATCATTAAAGCAGCCTTTAAAATATCCTAACTGTGCTGCTGTTTATTGGTTGTATTATAATTTGAGAACATTTTTCTCAATGTTGTATCTTAACTTGTGGGAGATACTTTTATATCCTTTGAAGAATGTTTAAAATGTGATCATCTTATTTTCATCTTTTGTGCATTCTTTTCTTTTAAGGATTAAAAAAGAAATCCAGTCATAACAAAAATTGCCCTTCCATATTGAGTTGGATTGTTAGCAGGGCTTGCAAAGTTATTACCACTGCACATTGTTGCCAATAGGAATTATATTGCAATGTGATGCACACTTCCTGGAATTAAGGGGCTGTACATATAGTCCCTAAAGGGCAGTGGGATGCTGCTCCTTTCCTAGCCAAATCAGGGCCGCTCCAAACTCATGCTGCAGTCCCAATCCGGCCTTTCAAGGGCATAAAAAGGAGGAACAAAAAGCAGCTCCTTTTTGCTCCCTCAAAAGGATGCCATAGCCACGGTGACGCAGCTATATGGCAATCCTTCAGTGCTGTGTCATATGGATGCAGCGTCGGAGGAGTGCTATGATGCCGTGTGCCGTGTGGAGCGGCATGTGGCCTCAGGGTGCCCTGCGGGGCAGAGTCAGGTGTGCATTGTGAGAATGCTACGCCCCGACTCCATCCCCATGCCAACCTTAATGATTGGTGTGTATAGGGCCTAAGTCCTATTGAATTCCAGGGACATCTGTGTGAACATGCATAGACCCGTGTTTCTTTTAGGATAGAACCAGAACACTGCTTTCAGTATACACAGACAGGATTCGAAATCATGCATCCATCCACATGTTGTTGGTCTGACAGTCTCTAGCTAATAGCTAATGATGAGGAATGCTGAGTGTTGTAGTCTAACAACATTTGGAGAGCTGCAGAATTTGCATCCCTGCCTTAGAGCTTAGAGAACCTTTTTGAACTATACAGTTGCCCTCTGTTTTCACAGAATATCTGTTCTAGACCACTCCCTCCATGAAAATGGAAATCCACCAATATGCAAGCCCCATTGCCTTGAATGGCATTGCTCCCCTGTGCCCCATTTTATGTCACTCCATTTGCCCCTCATGCATAATCGAGGGACATGAATTCACAGTCTTCACAGATGGAGGGATGACTGTAGTTCCCAGAATCACAAAACCAGGTATGCTCCCTGGGGAATGGTAGGTTTTGAAATCCAAAAAAGTATTTATTCACAACTCTGATGTTAGATGAGTTGTAGCATTTAGTTGCATTGGGGGAAAAATTATGTGTTTTGCAGATCTACATATTTTTGTTTGTTTTTTTACTTACTGTCTGGCACTAAGAAATCATTATTTTTTAAAAATAAAACTTTTCCATTGTCTCTCTCTCTCTCTGGCTTTTCTTCGCTAACGAAGATTCAGGAAGGACTCATCCCACGCGCATTGATGTAGAAACAAGTGCATTGATGACTAAAAAGGCCGATCCAAGATAAACAAGTCTGGTTACAGAAAGAACAGCAGAAAGTCTCCTTGGGTGATGTTTCCAAGTTGTGGTTCTTTCTGCATTGCTTTTCTCTTCAAGACTTGTTTGGTGTGAGTTCTCGAAAGAAGCTGCAGCATTGTGGATAGTGCGTGTCCATGCCTCCCGATGTGAGGCCAGGGCAGACCAGTGTTGGTGATCAGTTTGGCCAAGCTTGAGATGTTGTTTCAGGGAGTCCTTGTATCTCTTCTTTGGGGCACCCCTCTTACGCTGACCCATTGTGAGTTCACAGTAGAGTAGTATTTTTGGGAGGTGGTGGTCCTCCATCCTACAAACGTGCCCTGCCCAGTGCAGCTGCATTTTCAGAAGCATGGCCTCAATGCTGATGATCCCTGCTTGCTCCAGGAGAGCAACATTTGTCACATAGTCAGTCCAGGGTATATTTAGGATTGTGCATTGGCATCGTTGATGAAAGCGTTCGAGAAGTCGTAGATGTTGGCAATAGGTGACCCATGTTTCAGACCCTTAGAGGAGAATGTACAGTACAATGGCTCTGTACACAGTGATTTTTGAACTTTGCCTCAGGTGTTTGTTACTCCAGACTCTTTTGTGAAGCCTTCCAAATGCACTATATGCCTTTGCTAATGTGTGATCAATCTCTTTATCAATCTTGACGTCTGAGGAGATAATACGTCCCAGGTAGGTGAACTGCTGGACGGACTTAAGCACAGATTTCCCTATGGTGACGGGGGGGGGGGGTCATAGTGCTCTTCCTGTGGTGCAAACTGGTAGAGAACTTCTGTTTTCTTCAGGCTGACTTCCAGCCCAAACAGCTCTGCAGCCGCTGCAAAGGAGGACGTTAGGTGCTGCAGAGCTGCTTCTGAATGGCCAACAAGGGCAGCATCGTCAGTGAAAAGCAGCTCATGGACTAAATAGTTTAGAGTCATCGTGCAAGATTTCAGACGGCTTAAGTTAAACAAGATACCATCAGTACAGTAACATATATAAATGTTGTCTTCTTTGAGATCTGCCGTAGCCCTTTGGAGCATCATGCTGAAGAAGATTGTAAATAGAGTTGGAGCGAGAACACAACCTTGTTTCACGCCATTTGTTATTACAAAGGGCTCTGAGAGAGCATCACCATATCTGACTTGACCGTGCTGGCCCTCATGTAACAAGATAATCATTTTGAGGAATTTGGGGGAATATTCTATTCATTCCAGGATCTGCCACAGACCTTTTCTATTCACAGTGTCGAAGGCTTTGGTAAGCTCAACAAATGTTACATAGGGGCTTTCTAGATTGGCAAGAAAGTGTGACATGAAGTTGCCTTTTCCTTAATGCTTAGCAGCTGCACCACAGCCTTTAAATGGAGCTGCGCTGTTCCACAGTTTTTAAAAAAGAAGCTGGAAAAACCAGCACCTTTTTAAAGGCACTTCTTCTCCCCTAAAACGCAAAAAAAGTGTTTTCATGGCACACTTTCCCTTTTTCTCATCTAAAGGCTAGACTTTAATGTAGCCATGAACACACTTCTTTTTGCCAATCTAGATAAGGCCATAGAGTCCTTTGTTCTGCTCTCTACATTTTTCTTGCAATTGTCTAAGAGCAAATACCATATCTGCAGTGCTTCTATTAGCTCTGAAGCCACAGTGGCTTTCAGGGAGAAGTTCTTCTGGAATAGCAGAAACTAATCTGTTCAGGAGTATCCTTGCAAGGATTTTTTCCAGCAATGGAGAGCAGTGTTATACCTCGATAGTTTGAACAATCAGATTTTGCTTCTTTTTTTTCCTTTTCTTATACAGGGTGATGATAACTGCATCTCAGAGATCTGATGGCAGTTCACCTTTTTCCCAGCAATTCACAAGGAGCTTTTGGAATTTAGCATGGAGTACATGACCTCCGTGTTTCCAAGCTTCAGGTGGGATTCCATCAATCCCGGCTGCCTTGCCGTTTTTCATCTGCTGTATGGCCTTAATGGTTTATTCCAAAATGGGAGCCATGTCTAGTTCATTTTTCATCAGTTGTTGTATCATATGTTGGATAGCTGAGCCTTGGACTACTCGGTTGGCAAATGTCCAGCCTATTGATTCAGGATGGAAGCTTTGTCTGTGATTAGTGTTTGACCATCCATACTATATAAGGAGCTTTGGACCTGATAAGTAGGTCCAAACACTGCTATAAGAGCTTCGTAGAATCCTCTGGAATCACCCAGATCTGCACAACATTGTATCTTTTCTGCTGAATTGATCCACCACTTGTTCTAAATGTCTCTGAGTTTTTGTTGGAGTTTACTGCATGAGAGACGGAAGGCTACTTTTCTTACATGGCAAGATGCTGAGCGAGGTGTGCCTGATGAGCAGTTCTCTTCTTTACCAAAAGCTCCTGGATCTCTTGGTTGTTTTCACCAAACCAATCTTGGTTTTTCTTGTGGGAGAACCCGAGGGATTCTTCTGCAGACTTTAGGATACAGTATTTAATATGTTGCTAAAATACTGTAGGAGAAGAATCTATAGGATGGTCTTCAAGTTTTGATTGCAGATTTGCCTGGAAGTTATCTCTCATGGCAGCTTGTTGAAGATTATTGACTTGGAGTCTCATTTTAAGATGCCACCCCTCTTAGGTTTGAGCTTAAGATGAAGATTTAGTTTGCATTTTATGAGGTGATGATCTGTTTGACATTCTGCACTGGGCATCACTTGGGTATGACAGACATCGCAAATGTTTCTATGGTGCACTAGAACATAGTCAATGAGGTGCCAGTGTTTGGATCGGGGATGCATCCTGGTTGTCTTCAAGCTATCTTTCTGCTGAAAGATAGTGTTTGTAATAGTCAGCTGCTGTTCTGCACAAAACTCTAGCAGGAGGCATCCATTATCATTACAGTTTCCAACACCATGCTTGCCTAGAACACCTTTCCAGGTTTCGAAGTTCTTTCCTACTCTGGCATTGAAGTCACCAAGGATAATGATTTTATCTTCTGCAGGGATTTTTTTGTATGAGTTAGCATAGGTCTGAGTAGAATTTGTCTTTCTCCACAGGGTTGGCTTGCATAGTTGGGGCATATATACTGAAGAGAACAACATGTGGGAGGCGTAAGGAGATAATGCGATCAGAGTGACCTGTTGGCAGGGTTTTGAGTTTGGAGGCAATGGAGTTTTTAATCATAAAGCCTACTCCTGAAAGATGTTTTTCAGTTTTTGGTTTGCCAGACCAGTAGAGTGTATAGCTGGCACCATGTTCTTTAAGGCTGCCTTCCTCATGGAGACAAACTTCACTAAGAGCAGCGATGTCAATATTAAGTCATGATAGTTCATGGGCTATTAGAGCAGAACAATTCTCAGGGTGTCCACTATCTGCAGAATCTTGCATGGTTCTGATGTTCCAGCATGCAAGCGTCAGTCTGTTTGCACCTTTGGAGGCTGGTGCATGCCTTTGTATCTTTGTTTTTGTTTGACCGCATCAGAAGATGCCCGTTGACCGCAGCTCACCAACCAGGTAGATGGAGATGAGCTTTCTTTAGGTCACCTTTTCTAGGCCCCTCTCCATATGGAGCAAGCAGTGCTCTCTTTAAAAAAGGCTGCTTGGTCATTCTGTACACTGCCAAACAAGACTGTCTGAAGCAACCAAAGTCCTGAACCTCCTGCATGCAGGGTTGGGTCTGTGGCTTCCAGTGCATCTTTTACCTGCCATTTCATCCTTCACCTATTGCTACAGGACTTTTTTTTTGGGGGGGGGGGTCGGATGTATCCTTCAAGCCTGTGCAATGGATTTTTCTGGTGGAGCGCAGCGTGCACAGTATTGGCCTCACCCTTTAAACCAGAGGTTCGTCTGCCGGGGCCAAGCAAGCAAGGACGGTGGCAGCGAGATCCTCAGGTCATAGGTTTGATTAGAGTTTCCCTGGTGGTGCAGTGGTTAAATGCCTGTACTGCAGCCACTCTCTCAAAACCATAAGGTTGTGAGTTCAAGACCAGCAAAGGGGCTTAAGCTCGACTCAGGCTTGCATCCTTCCGAGGTCGCTAAAATGAGTCCCCAGATTGTTGGGGTCAAATTAGCTTACAGTTGTAAACCGCTTAGACACTGCTTAGGTGGTATGAAGCGGTATATAAATGAAGCTTGTTTGTTTGTTTTCTTTTTTCTCTTAGATGGTTTACCTTACAGGGTTAGACGAGCACCATCTGCCTGGGTTTGGGATTGGAATTTCCCTTCTCCTAGGATGGTTGCCATAAGGCTAAAGAGCCCATCCTGCCCTTTGACGCTCTTGGTCAGAAACCTTTGGTTGTGACCTGTCTGGCATGGGAGGCCCTACTAGTGGCTGTTTATACCACCGCCAGCATAGCTCACAGCTTCATTAGGGTATGCAAGCCTCTCCCCCACAACAAGAGGGCATCAATGGAGAGGATTTCCCATTGTGATTTACCTGTTTCCAGATTGACTCCTTCAGCTCAAGTTATCATACCACTTTATGATTCCTACTCGTGAAACCTATTTAAGTAGGGTACAAAGAAAGCAGTAAATAGTTCCCACTGCTGAGTTGGATGTCGGTATCTGTTGAAATAGCTGAGACAGAAGAAGCCCTTTAAACACAATTGTGTTGCTTTGTGAATGACCGTTGGGAAAAAGACAAGAAATGTTTAAGCCCATACCAGTTGCTGTTATCCATTCATCACCACCACAATTTTTTGAATGTGTGTGTGCTACCTCGTGTTAGTATAGAAAATGTCGACCAACAGTGTACCAAGATATTCATAAATTGCCCATCATCAAAGATATCAGAACAGTAGATGAAAACAATTTTAAAAAATGATATAAACATCAAGAGAAAAACCTACAGCAATAAAACCACATTGGAAGAAAATTAAGAAAGACTGCCCCACTTTAAAAGATCTGGGTATGCAGGGAAAAACTGCTTTAGTTTTGTAATAATTGCAACAAGATCAGACTCACTCACACCTTTGTATGAAGGATTGCTAATAAGATTACTATACAGAATAGGGTTAGGTTCCTACACCACACACACAAAAAGAGCAGTTTAATATATTTCAGCAAACTGTTTTCAGAACTAAAAATGTGCACATGAAATGAAACAACCAGGTCAATTAGGTATTGCATAAATAAACAAAATCATGATGTTGAACCTTCTAGAAACCACTTGAAAGCTTCCAAAGTGCATCTGGGAATTCCCTTTTCTTTCAACAGCCTCCACTGGTGATTTCCATTGTGGCAGCCAGATGTATAGAGCTATGCCTCTTTAGTATGCTGGTGGTAACTAGAGAGGCAGCTTGTCAGCTTTCTGCTTTCTCTCTGTTTTTTTCTTCCTCTCCTTTGTTCTCTGTTTTGTCATCCACATATGCTCAGTAAGGAAGTTTGGAGGCAGCTGCTGTTTACATTGTCTTTCGTGGATAGGCACATACAGCTACAGTAGGATTAGCTAGAACATAATTTAATTCTATCCTAGCCCAAGTTTACTATAGATTTGTTGCTGCAAATATAATACCAAAAATACTAATCTCTAGCCTCCTTTACCATCCATTCAGTGCTGATGCTGCTAAACACACACACACACACACACACACACACAAAACCACTTCCAGATAGTCATAAGATGAAGATGAAAGGGCTGGGGGATCTAAATACTTTGTAAAAAAGAAAAAAAGGGGAAAAAAGATCATCCTTATCAGGAGCTTTGTTAATTGATATATGACTATATATAGAATAAGTTGGACTGTCTATCCAATCCCCAGACATGAGAGCTAGGAACACCTAGGCTTCCCTCTTTTTGAGTTTTAATTTTAATTTTGTATGTATTCTTTTAAAATGTTGTGCAAAGATTCCTGGGTTGTTTGGAGAATTATCTGGGGTTTTTAAAAATAAAATAAATAGATAAATAAATTTGCTTTCCCTGACTCAGATAATAATAACAAAGAGACAGAGAACTGATTGTCTGAATTTTGATAATTTGTTGCAGTTAGCCACCCTCGAGTTGATCTTGACTTAGGGGGACCCTGTAAGGAGACATCTCCAAGACTCCCCACCTTCCCCTACTTTTCTTATTTATTGCAGATTCATACTCATGACCTCCTTAGCAGAGTCCCCCCATCTAACATGTAGTCTTCCTCTCTTTCTTCTTCCCTCCACCTTCCCTTTATGGTCTTTACTAATGAGTCATGTCTTCTCATGATGTGGCCAAAGTATGGCAGCCTCATTTTAATCATCTTGGCTTCCAGGGAAATCTTGGGCCTGATCTATTCTAAGACACACCTGTGTCCATTTGGCTGTCCACAGTATCCTCAGCACTCTTCTCCAGCATCATATCTCAAATGAATTTATTTTATTTATTGTACTATTTTATTATTAATTGTCCAGCTCTTGCATCCATACATTGTAATGGGTAACACAACTGCTTGTACTATTCTAACTTTTGTGCTTAATTATACATCTTTGCTATTTAGGACCTTTCATAGCTGCTCTCTTCATTCTTTGTCTACCTCTGGTTTCTTGACTGTGGTCCCTGTTGTAATCAATGATCGAAAGTGTAGGAATTCTTTCACTATTTCTGTTTCCTCATTGTCTAGATTGAATGTATGAATATCTTCTGTGGTCATTTTTTCTTCTTCTTTATAATCTCTTTATGTTCTTTATGTTATGTAAGCCTGCCTTTGGATTTCTGGCAGTGGCAGCAATGTTCTGTGTGTGGTAAAAAGCATCCCTCACTTGTCCTTCACTCGTTCCATTCCCTTCCTGGCCCCTTTTTTACCATTCCAGCCAGCCCTGTGCAATAAACTATATATAGCTAAATAGCATTATTTTCTATTTAGAAAATGCTGTTTCCTGTACAGGAAAAAAAAAAAAAACATGTTCAGTTTTTGCCTAAAAATTCATTTCAAACTGAAGATTCTCATCAGTCCCTGATTTTCCTTTCAGGGTATCCTGAAATCTTTCCATCAAAAAAAAATTGTCCAAAATAATAATTTAAAAAACTGCTTGTTTGTATAAATGCTTGTCTAGCTAGACTATACACTGGACATCTGTAGAAGTGGATTGTAGTCAACAAAAGCTTATGCTGAAATAAATTGGTGCCCCTAGACTCCTTTCCCTTTCCCCTTTTCCATGTCACAGTGATTCTGGAGTTTGTTGACACTGCTGGAATTGTTGGACTACAATTATTGTGAGAGCCAGCATGGTGTAGTGGTTTGAGCTTCGGATGGTTTATCACATGGAGGATAAGAATTAGAGCAAAGTGGATTGCTCCCGTCCTTATCCCATCCTATTTGTGTGGTCAGGAAAATGATCTTATCCCATTCTTCTCACATCCTTGAAGTGTAATGGTCCCATCATTTGGTATGAATGGCAACTCCCATTAATACCAAATGATGTGTCCATTACACTTCCCGGATGGGAGAAGAATGGGATAAAAGCACAGTGTGTGATAATATTTCCCCCAATTGTGCAAGTAGGATGGGATAAGGACAGGAGCAATCCACTTTGCTCCCTTCCTTATGATCTATAACTCTGGAGCCATGTAAACCTACTTAGTTACTTTAGGCAAGTCACACTCTCTCAGCCTCAGAGGATGGCAATGGCAAATCCCCTCTGAATAAATATGACAAGAAAACCCTATGATGGGTTCATCTGAGGGTCATCATATGTCAGAAATGACTTAAAAGCATACAGCAACAGCAACAAAACTATTTGCATATTCAATGGCAGCTGAATGGCAGGCTGAGCACTGCTGAGATCCAGATTCCATTTAATCTAATAGTCTCCCATGCGTGGGTTATCTGCAATAGCACTAGAAGAATGAAGTATCAGCATAGTTTAGCTGTTTGTGGTTATGCCCAGGATAAGTATTTAAAATCCACTTGGATTTTAAAGGCTGAAATAGCAAATTGGTCATTTGTTAATCAAATGCAAGAAGTGTTCATTATGAAATTTCAGTTGTCATGTTCTTGTCATTCTAACATTATGTAGTTCCAGAGGTAATGCATAAACATTAGAAACAACCATATGTATTTACATACCCTGTTATATGGTTATTTATTTTGTGTTTAATCACATGGGTAATTATTCTATTTGAGGAGCTAAAGGATGATGCATATTGTACAACAGTGTGTGGGGAAAAAATATACTGTGTGGGAAACATCATCTTACAAGCTGCAACTTAATCTGCATAGTCCAATAACAAAAAATAAACACTGTAGCTTTGTTTGTTACCCATGTAGTGTTTAATGGCGCTGAAGTAGTTTATTGATGTTATCAGTGTACTGATACATTTGTTAATAGAATGCATTATCTATGCCATAAAACTAAATGTACCATTGCAAAGCAATACTCCAAACATGTTTTTGTCAATTTTTGCAAACTAAATGTTGCAAAACTATATTGAAGCAGTCAGCGAATGCAAATATAGATGGGAAACTCATTCCTTTAGATATGTTCATAAATTAACATGGAATAAACCTGAAGGGATGGGCTTTCTATTGTCATTTAGGAGGTGGACATGTATTGCTTGTTTTAGTAAGTGAACATTGCATTACATAACAAGTTGATCTTGATATAAAACTTAATTATAGAAAAGAAATACTACAAATTGTAAAAACTACAATCCAAATTGCTCCTTTTGGCATCCCCAAAGGTTTGGGAATGCTTTGTAGACCTCTGGTTTGAGAAGTAATTTTTCATATCGTATGTAACAAGTTTCAAATGCAGCTTGCCACAATGGGATGTGTTGTTAAAAACAATAAAAAACCATATATCAAATATTTCACTTGATACATAGTGGTTGCCATGCATTTGCTTTGATTATGTAACTATAATAGTTATCAGAATTTGGGAAAGTTGGGTTGTTTGTTTGTTTGTTTGTTTGTTTTGTGGTGGGTGGACTACAATGTTCCATGTTGGTTGGAAGAGTCTAGGAGTTGTACCTCAAAAGTAAATTTTTCTAAGATTTGATTTTCATTCAGATCGCCAATTCAGTATTGGTTTTACTGTCAGGACCCCAAAGAGCTAGGCTCAAAGAAAGCTTTATCTCTGAATTGTGAAAGCCATTTGTGGAACAGTGATCCAGTTCAGACATAAACTTTGTTTAGTAGCTTCTTGGACCAAGAAAAATATTGTGCCCTTTTGTTCCTCACTCCATTCTCTTTTGTATAATAAAATAATACTTCACTTTTGTTAAACCAGCATTTTCCATGAAAACTATTTCCCATTTCCATATACATCCAGCCAGGAAGCTATAGTTTACACTCTTAGCAAGTGAGGGTGGTAAATGGAAAAGTGATTAACAAGTGGGGATGGTAAACAGACCTAGAAACTAGAGTTTAGTATTTTTTACACACTGTAATAGTAGTGTAGAGAGCCAGCATAGTGTAGTGGTTTGACCATTGAACCAGGGTTTGAATCCCTGCTCAGCCATAGAAACCCAGTGGGTGACCTTGGGCAAATCCCTCTCTCAACCTCAAAAGAAGACAAAGGCAAACCCTTTCTGAACAAATCTTGCCAAGAAAACCCCATGATATTGTTTCTCTTAAAATCTCCTTAAATCAAAAACAACTTGAATGCACACAACAACAAGGGAAGTGATTTTTACAAAAACCCAAACAAACAAACAAACAAACAACAACAACAAAAACAGGAGAGAAAAGAGAAAATAAGTGAGCTTAATGCTTATCAGTCCAGTATACCATGGTTTATGAAACAGAGTTTGTGATGTCTCCATGAGCCTAGCATAGTTCAATTTTTTTATAAAGAAACTCTCATTAGATATATCCAGTTTCTTGGAGCACCTAAAATAGTTCTTTGGATCCTGGATATTGTACCTTCTCATCTTTTTGTGAGTCCAAGAATTCTGGAGTATCATATATAAGGCTTTTCCATTTTATTCTTACAACAGCTCTGTGAGATATGTTAGACTAAGAAATTGTGACTGGCACAAAACAGAAATTTTCATGCTTTAGTGAAAATATGAATACACATCTCCTGTGCTTACTCCAACACTATCTAGCTAGCACAAGAAACTGGCTGTCAGATTGACTGCAGTACAACACAGTTTCCAGCAAATGTCCATATTGATCAAAGATCCTAGGATAAAAATAGCTCCAGGACAAGCTTCCAGATGACTGACAGTAGCTGTGTGCACTTACACTTAACAGAATTGTCTTCAAAGGAAATGTTTCCATTTATTTTTATATGCTTGTATAACTCCACACTATCTACCTTTAAGAGTTTATGAAGATAGAAGAGATGCTTAGATGCATATGGAGTAATGTATTTTCATAAGAGGATTAATTTTCCATTTTATGAGGTCAACTTGTTCTCATTCTTCTGCAAGACTTTATAACTGTATAGTGTTATACTGTCCTTTTTATTGCACAATTGAGGAAGAAAACTAGATAATTAGAAGTTCAAGTATCCAAATTTTGCTTATTTTGCATATGTGCAGTTTCTCCAAAAACATTCAGAACTGGACTGTAAGGACAGATGTATGTTTCAGTCAGAACCACATCAGAAAAATGTCCTCAAATAAAGAGCATTAACCCTTAATTTTCCCAGCTGTGTTGTTTGTGTTTCAGCCATTTGCCCTAGTTAAGTGACATCTCAAGCGGTTTGAAACTTTGTTGTTCACATTGCCAACAGAGACTGGCCTGTTTAATTTAGTAGTGCTAGGAAAGGTGGCTGTGGTATTTCTGATAAATCACATAGATTATTAATATATAGACTCCTGAGGCACATTTCTGGTTGTGGTTGACTGTAATCAAGTTTTCAAGCCACTTAGTTTTCAAGACACCTCTGTGCCATAATAAATGCTATTATATTCATCTGGATGCCATTACAGAGGAATGACTTCCTGGTGATATGAGGTTGAAGTATTCATGTGAGGATTGTACATCAGAAGGGCATATATAAATTGGTTTGTGATACTAATTGACCAAAATATAAATCTGGATATTGAAGATGTGAAATACATTACCTTCTTTTAATAAATCAAGTTTCTAAGGTTTGGGCCTCAGCCAGATTTCTCAGGTTTTAGTTTTTATACTGTCAAATGATAAAGCAAGAAATCTGGGGAGAGGATGATGCTAGCACAATGGTATCTTTTAAAAAATTGTTTAGAGAAAAGAACATTTTTTAAATATTATATGCAAATTGCATCCAAAATATGCATATGAAGAAGGCAACAAGCAACAATTATGTATAAAAAATAATGTAATCCCCACACCAACAGGTTAATTTAGAATGTAGTCTGAATGCACTTACAATTGAATATGCATAGAACTGACAGAGCAACACTGGGCCAACATCCAGGTCTATTCACTGGGATAACCACACAGACAATATGAAAACTGATTCTTAGTGACTAGGAGCCTAATATTTTGCTCAGTCAAATGTAGCAGCAGCTTCCATTCATGGAAAGACCTCTTCCTGAATTATAGGTAAAGGTAAAATACAAGCCAGGTCTTCTAACTGCCTAACTGGCAGAGTTTTGTTTTTGTTAAGCAGTTTGCAGTCTGAGGCACATAGTAACCTATCTTGCCCTGTAAAATGAGGTGCAGCCTTGCTTGGACCACAAGTGTGGTAATAATTTTTTTCTTATTCACAGCAATTCATACAGCTATCCATTTTATGTATACATAATTTGCAGTAGAGCATATGCATCAATAGTCTGTTGTTGTTTTTAACTGCCCTTGAGTCAACTCCGACTCATGGCAATCCTGTGGATGAGATATCTCCAAGACATCCTGTCCTCCACTGTTCAGATTGGGCCCTATAGTTTCATATCCATGACCTCCCTGATTGAATCTATCCATCTAGGTGTGGCCTTCATCTTTTTTTGCTACTCCCTAACTTTCCTAGCATTATTGTTATTTCTAATAATTCATGGTTTCTCATGATATGGCCAAAGTATGAGGGCTTCAATTTGATCATCTTGGCTTCCAGGTAGATTTCAGGCTTGATCAGTTCAAGGACCAATTCATTTGTCTTTTTGGCTATGCGCAGTATTCTCAGCACTCTTCAATACACTCGAGTATCACATTTCAACATTTCTTATCCACTTTCTTCACTGTCCAGTTCTCACATCTGTACATGGTGATGGGGAACACCATGGGTTGTACAATTCTAACTCTAGTGCTCAGTTGTATATCTTCACTCTTTAGGATATTGCCTAGTTCTTTCATTGCTGTCCTTTCCATTCCTAGTCATCTTCTGATTTCTTGATTGCTGTTTCCATTCTGACCAGTGTTTGATCCAAGGTATGGGGACGCTAACTATTTTGGTTTTCTCTTTATCTAGATTGAATTTCTGTAGATCCTCCAAGGTCATTATATTTTGTTTTCTTTGTGTTCAGCAGGAAGCCTGCCTTTGCATTTTCTTCTTTGACCTTCCTTAGTGATTGTTCCAAGTCTGTGATGTTTTTCGCTAGTCATATGGTATCATCCATATATCTTAGAATGTTGATCTTCCTTCCTTCCTCCAATTGTTACTGCTGCTTCTTCTGAGTCTAAACCAGCTCTTCATATGATACTTTTTCATGCATGTGCATGAATAATGTGATAGAATGCAGCCTTGCCTGAACCCTTTGCCAATTGGGAATCATTCTGTTAGTCTGTTCTAATGGTAGCCTCTTGTGCTAAGTACAGATTTTTCATCGGGACTATCAGAAATAGTGGCACTCCCATGTATTTAAAAGCCATCCGTATTTCTTTGTAATATATGCAGTCAAATGCTTCGCTATAGTTGATAAAGCACATGCTGCTTTTCCCCTGTAATTCCTTGACCTTATGTTTGCAATGTGATCCCTACTGCATCTTCCTTTATTGAACCCAGTTTGCAATTTCTATCTCCATGTATGACTGCAGTATGTGTTGAAGAATTCTAAGAATAATACTGCTGGGGTGGGAAATTAATTATTTTGCCCTATAGTTGCTGCAGTCCTTTGCACCAACAGTACTTATCAGAAAATTAATATTGTTATATCATAGTATTAATTGCATTTATATTTCTATATATGTGAATGTAAGGGTGATTTTTTTCACATGTTCCTACTTTGCAGAAGAACTATTTGACAAGTAATTGTTTGCACAATGACTCAGTGTTTACAGATTAGAGTAGTTATGTAAATGATACTTGAATATCATATTTCTGCTTACAACAGATTGAACAAAGTTATGCCAGCCTTCTGACTACAGATTCCACCTATTCTCTTTTTTCCTTTCCTAATACTGTAATGCAGAATTGTACTGTTTCATGTATGGACATAGTACCACTGGTATCATTAAGGTATGCAAAAAGAATTCTGTAAAAGGTTATCACTTTCTCTTTCCTTTCTCTCCCTACTGGTAGATATACCAAACTGGATACCTGGATTAAGTTCAAGTCTAGAGTCAGATGAAGTACTTTGAAATGAAACATCATCCATCTTGATAAATTTATTTGGGCAGATGGAATCTATGTATGATTACCATCATAATAGGCCGTCTGTGATGATGTACAATTTTAAATTATTCATCGGTGACAGCTTCAGCTTTTCAGTGTTTTGCAGTTCAGGGACTACCATGGAAATAAATAGATATGGAACAGACACAAAATGTTTTTATATCGGTTCTGAGTAAACTGAAAACACATCTAGCCTTCTGCTGTCTGCAGAAACAAGACTTTAGCATGTCAAACCAAGGCAGTGCTGATTTATCACTCTACCTAAATATTTCAACTTCCTAATAAATGTGAATGCAGTAGTCGGAAATTTATGGATACGTGAAGTTTAACTGACAAGTTAATATTTTGGAGTGTGTCTGTGTGTGTGTTCTACTCTTTGCATTCAAACCATCTGACCAAAAAATTACTAACCTTTCTTTGGTTGTTCTAAAGAAGTGCATTAATCATTTGCCCTGCAGCTGTGATGATGAAAAGGTGAAAGACAACACTGAAGAAGTGTATTTTAAAAACATCCTTCCTGTTTTCATTACCTTCACTAGACTTGAATCTTGTCTGCCTTTATTTCCCTGTATGTTAATTATTAATAAGAAATGGCAACAGTCATAACTGTGTTATCTGGTAGGAGCAGACTCTCACAATGTGGTAGCAAACTTTGACAACTTGGCTGTAGTGACCAGGTTCTGTGGATGGAAATGATTAAACATTTTGTTGCTATTGCATGGGGATGGACAAAGAGAGTGCCCTAGGCTGAGATGAGCCAGTGACAGCTGACAGTGGCACAGGAAAGGTGAGAATCATAAATTGTAGACATGCAAGGACATTTACATTTTAAATATGGCATTCTGTCACATCACTCTATGCTAATATTAACATTCAGTATCAGATAATTATGCAGACATTATTGGAACACACATTTAGAGGCCTGAGAAAAAGAATGATGTTACATTATGTTTAATGGATTAGTTTGTTGTTTGTACTACTCTTGAAGGCCATTGAGAATGCTCAGATTTTGTCTCCCTGTATTTGAGAAGACATGTGACTGATGGATAAGTTTACACAGAGTGTTTGGCATTGTAATGTACATTATGTATGTATATATATGGTGCAGCCTTCTGTCAGTTCCAGAAATCTGAATGTAGCCCCTAGAACCACCACACCTACCTACCCCTGCTTGAGCCCCATGGTAGGAGGACTAGAAAACATCATTTTGTGGGATCAGTTGCTAGCATAAGAAAGAATGGTTAGTTCAGGTAACACCATTTTATATACTCCTAAGATGAGTTATTTGCAAAGGACAAAGTCTCTTACCAAATTAAAGCATTAATTAGCACAAAAATATTTTAAATAATTCAGACATATTTAATTACCCAGCAGCTGTGGGCTGGTTTTAGTGAACAGTCTGCCTGCACCAATTGCAGCTTCAGATGGGCCTGTCAGCATGGTCTTACCATGCTACCAAATATATTAAATAGATATCCTATCAGTTAGAAAAGGAACAGAATCTAAGTTCATATTTGTTTCTTTATCTTAAAATGTTTTGACTACTCTTTCTATTCAAGTGGTCAAATCAGAACTACAAACATTGATGACTCAATAACCCAAAATTAAACATGAATAAATTCACATACAGCATTATGTCAATGTTATTTTAAAATTAAAGTGCCTTCAAAGCCACATCCACCATTTGTTTCATATTCTTAAGGACATAAAAGCCATATTAGATATCAGTAGTTCCCAACCTTTTTGTCATCCATTTGTTCTGGACTTCAGATCCCAGAAGCCCCAGCCAACTTGGCCAACATGGCCAACAGTCAGGAATTATGGATGACCAAAGGTGGATAACCACTGCATTAGATCAAAAGTCTGTTTGTTTCAACAATTCTTTTTGTCAGTCATATCCTTTATCAATTTAACCAGTCATAACACCATCCAAGATGGCAGTCACTAATCTTCTGTCCAAGTGTTCATTTGCAAACTTAAAAATAGTAGAAAAAATACTTAACACAAATAAAACCACTTACAAGTAATTTGCCTTATCTGTCCATTTATGTTCTTGCCTGTGGTTGGAAGTACCTTATGGAATTCATCAGGAGAAAAGCAGCCCCATGGAACTGTGTAGAGAATTCTAGGAAGTCTGTCTTCAATCAGTACACAGTGGAGAGTGTAGGAAGTAGTTCAAAGGAGCAGTCTTTCAAGGCAGTCACAACACAATGCAACTTTATGTAAGAGATCAGTAGCCTAGTGGGTTATCAAGAAAAGCAGGGAGTACCCAGAAGAGACATTAGTGGTATATGTAAAGATCAAGTTGCCTTGGTATCAATCAAACAAGAGAATGTCGTAGCACATTGTATGTGTGGGGGGGGGGGTGGATGGGTAGATCATGGTCTGCCACATCAGATAAGCCTTCCACAATGATGCAGCACACAGTACAGAAGGTCTTGTAATGTTATGAATATCACAGGACTCTTGTTTAGAAGTATGTAGAAAATTGTAAATATATTTAGAAGAATATGTTGTTAGTCTCCCTGAGTTCCATTATTGGGATAAAGGCAGGATATAAAACAGCAGTAACAATAAGATTAATAATACATTAATAATAGGAGTAATAGTTAGAAGAGGGAGAAACCCTCACAACACCTCATGTTAAGATAACTGTGAGTGACACACACCCAAACTCCAAAATGAGTAACATAAAGGTAATTTGTTTGTGCCAGGGAGGAGTGCAGTTGCATTGCACTGCAAATGTAATGACATGTCCGCCCCTATTACCCCTGGAAAGTAAAGTTATTTCTAGGCTCTAGCCATCTCTAGCTCTAGCCATCTATGCCTTCCCCAAAGTATGGGAATTACATGTAAGAAAAACATATTCTGGAATCACAGGAGGATTATAAACCCAGGATAGGAGCAGTATGGTTCTCCAGATGTTGAGCTGTAATTCCCAGCATTCCTCCTATGCTGGTGAAGGAGGCTAGGAGTTGCAATTCTAGAAGATATGGAGGGCAGAACTATTTTCACCTTTTCTTTAAAAGCTATAGTTTATAAAGGAGAGGGAGAATTCCTGGGTGTTTCTATAGATCTTTCACCCCACTCCACAACTTCACCTTAAAATGACTTCTCATTGTTATAAACAAAAGTAAGCTATGAAGTGAATTTTCATTTCTTTAACTTCTTGTGTAAAGCAAATCTCTTATTTCCTTCAAATTGCTTAAAAATTAGACATTTCTTTCCCAACAGTCTTTCTGGTGTTGAAATGGTCACGCTGTATATAGGAGCAATTACCAATTTCCCATAAAATATATATTTATGGAAATCCTGGACATATCTTTTGTCTTTTAAGTGCAGAGGCTGTTCAGAAATGTTTATGTTGTTTAATAAAACATTATTATTTGAGAATGCTCTAAAATTTTCATTAGGCAATAATATAGTAAATCTCTCAGAGAATGACTTGTCTCTAAGTGGGCAGCTATATTATGTAGCAGCAAAACTCCATGTGCTCATGGCTACATGACATTTAATGGAAATTATCTTTGTAGTGTAATATAATCCCTGTATATATCTCTGTCATGACAATTTCTGACCATGTTAACATAATTTTAACTTTTCATTTAATCTTTCATTAACCACCATATGTATGTTAACATGATGTGTTGTTCAATATGAAATACTTTTTCTGGTCATTCTGAAGTAGTCACAATTTGATGTGATAATGACAGAATAATCAGGAATAGCTTCCACATTTTAGAAGAACTGATGAAATTTAAAATATTGATTTTAATTAATAAAATAAAAACTTAAAAAAACTGATGCACAGAATACATCTAACATTGCGCTGGTGTTGCTGTACCAAGCCAACATGACTTTCTTCCCCTCTTCTCTCCCTATATCTCTCTGTACCATCCAAAACCTATGGATCAGGTTTTGAGGGTGTGTATAGGGCTGTTTTGAAGTGAAGAGATGTCTCCCATCTCAATTCAAACCAACTAAAGTCCCTGTGGCTGAAAAACCCAAGATAAAACCAAAAAACCACACTGGAGGGTTCTACCAAAAACGTTTTTAAATAGTATTGATAGTGTCACACTTCCCAATATAAAAAAAAACAATAATGTGAAAAGCTTAATAAAAATAAAAATAAACTCAGGAGCAGAAAGAACCAGTATAATTCCTAAAAGGGTAGCAATACCCCACTGATAAGTATACAAATGCTAAAAATAATCAAAATCTAACATTTAAATAATAGTAAAACTCAAGGCCAGATGAGTTTCAACAGCAGTCTTCCTCAGTGGCCTATAAGTATTCAAAATATGTATAAAACTATCAAATCCACAGTTCACACAATGTGACTATTCAATTCAAAAGTTTACTTTTATTTTTATTAAGCTTTTCACATTATTGTATTTTCATATTGGGAAGTGTGACACTATTAATATTATTTAAAAACTTTTTTTTTTTGGTAGAACCCTCCAGTGCGTTTTTTCCCCCATCTCAGTTCACCAGAGAGATTTAGACCTATGCATGGATTTAAGCCAGATTGGATTTAGGTCCATATGTCTGTGTCGAATAATGAACTTGATGTGTTTAAAAACACGATTATGTTAGTGGACCAATTATTGTTGCTCCACATGTACATATGTGCTGTTATTTGTTGCAGTTGGATTTCAAGTAGGCAGTGTGCATTTCTACGACCTTGCTGTTATAATCTGTTAAAGAGTAATGTAAGTGTAAGCATTACAATAAACTGAATGTGACATAGCATTAGGCTGCATTTATTGAAAAACGTAGAAGAGAAAGAGAGGTACATTTCAAAACAGAAATGCATCACATTGCATCCTTTATTGGTCTATTTTTGTCCTTTATTGTTTCAATTAATTTTATTTATACTTATAAACATTTTAGCAAATTGATGTAATATTCTGTTTGCAAGGGATATAAAATGACCTAGATGGTGAAAGGCATAATATCATCCATATATTTTACCCATGATTTAAACCTGTGTAGGATCATGAATATTTACACATTTCCTCTCCATATGAACTTAAAGAATTTATACAATAAAATATGATTAGCTATTTTCTTCTCTATAGCAATAAAAAAGTGGGATTGCTGCTTGAAGAACAAAAAAAAGGAGTATTAATGAAAGATATAACTTCAGACTGCAGAAATTAGCTCCCTTGTTGGAATCCAAGCAGTGTAATTAGTTTGCATTACTGTGGAAAACTAAATCATCTATGATTGCCATCATTATTGTTGGGATTTTCTCACATTTCTGTGTTTGCAAAGACATAATTCCTAGCCAAAAGTGCTTGGGCATGTTTTTTTTTTTAAAAAAAAAAAAAAACCAAACAAACCATGTAGCAGATAATGTTTGCTCTGCAGTGGAGATCACGTTACAGTGTCACCAAAGTATAAATATAAAATTACAACCAAGATCCTGACCTTGAAGAGACATGAATGCTCTGACTGTCTTTTTGATCAAGGAAGGTATCTGAAAACAAAAACCACCAAACAGCATCTAGCCTCATGGGGACTTCCAGAAAGTTAGACACTTGGCCTGTGCTTGATCTGATAGATATGGTCTAAAGGCCAATTCTGTCTCTATTGGACTTTAAGTGAAATTGTCCAGAACTATCTCAAGATCAAGATAAAGTAACATGATCTGAGACAAAAAAATTCAATATTTTATTTTATTAAAATTAGCCAGCAATACAATGTACCAAACATTAATGCAAAATCATAATTATTGGAATATTCTGTATATTGTGATGCCCTTTAAAAGCATCTAGAAATACCAATTGTTTCAAAAAACCTTCACCAAAAGTGATTGTGGAACTTGGCTGAGTTGCACTGATCTCTGATCTGTTTTCAGCCTCATTTTGTGATACAAATGTTAACACTGGGATGAAACAGACCACCCCAAAGGGGTGGCGTCATGATGCCCTGAAAAAGTTGGGTGGGCACCGTGGCAAAAAAACCCCACTCTGGTGTTTTTCCAGCACAAAAAGAAGCAGCAAAGTGCCACTCCTTTTTGCACAGAAAAAAGGCAGTTTTTCTGCCGCCGCTGAGGCTTTGCGGTGCTCCTGCAGTATGTGGCATATAAATGCCATACCACCAGAGCACCACAAAGCTGCCCAACGTGGTTGGGTGGGTGGTGTGACGCCAGCTTGAGGGCAGCGTCAGAGTGTGTGGCATCTAAATGCTATGTTTAGATGCTACCCCCAATCCAGTGCAAAGGGGCGGTCTGCTTCACCCCTTATAGAAACTTAAATTGCTCAGGACTGACTTCTGTACATTTTTCTCCTTACAATATATGGATCTATTCCATATCAGAAATATCTAGGATTTGATCTTCCAGTCTCTGCCACTGGAACTGACCACCCAGTTCCAAGGCAATGCTGAAGCTGGAAATAACCACAGCACAAAGTGCCTTGCCATATGCATAAGGCACATCTGCAGATTCTCAGAATTTTGGAGCTTGTGGAAACCTTTTATGGAAACATTTTACATGACAATGCACAATACACATGTTCAATCACAAACAGTTTTGTTAATTGATATTTGAATAAATAAAATTGGCAGACAGTGGTATTATTAGATGTTCTCAACTTTGATTATTTGAAACCATGATTTATTGCTATTTCTAACTTTTCTTTGTTAATACAGATTGAGCATTTGCCTAATCTGGAAATCTTAATATGAGAATTTCCTAATCTGGAAAGTCAAAATCCAAACACTTCCAAAAACCAAGAGTTTTTTCCACCAGTCACCTACTTCAGTTTTCAAGGCAGTGCCCTTTTCCATTTCCCAGATCTTCAGTCTCTCTCCAGCCTTGCATCTCGTACTCAACACAAGTAGGAACCAAATGAGACACAGGCCTTGAGAGAGATGAATGAGCAAAAGCACAGCTACTGCCAAGAAGACAGAAGTGGGTGGCTGGTGGCAAAAGATGAGAGTCTGGAGAGAGAGACTAAGGGTCTGTGAAATAATGGGAATCCAAGCATAGTGCTCAGTGCAAATACATTCCTCCTGCCATTTCACAGATCCCCAGCCTCAAAAATACAGGTATGTAATATGTTACTTGTGTATATTCAAATTGCTTTTAGTCCTAGGCATTTTGGATAAGGGATACTCATCCTGTATTTATGGGTAGCTGCTCTGTTAAAAATGTCCATGGTGCTAAAATAATGATTTCAGATATGAAATGTATAGGATTCATAGAGGTTGTGAGACAGGTTGTGCCCTTTCTACCAGCTAAGGTAGAATGTCCAGAGGTCCACCATTATGCTGACTGAATTTCTGGACTTCACTGCACGCATTATAAAGCATATCTATCCAACATAATATATGCAAGGAAATTTTTTTCTCATTTTCCCACCCCATACTCTCCCAGAAATGCTCTGGAGATCTCCTAATCCTCTGTAACCATATATGGTTGTGCTGGGGCTGGCAGTCAATGGAGCAACCCATTACCCCAGAAGCATCCATTCTGTTGTCAAGCAAATACAGCTAGATACAACTCTGTGCTTTCTTCACTATGGCATTTGAAGAAGTGTCTGAGGCATCCTTCTGTTCTCGTCTTCTATGTTAGTAAAGGCTTACTTATCCTGGAGGAATTGTGAGGGTGATGTGCTAATTAAGGGATTCCCTAGTTTTAAGCCCCCCCCCCAAAAAAAAAATTCCTACTTCCAAGCTTTATGTTTCATATTCTCAATCTCCATTTTATCCCATCTGCTTTTTCCAGTTGGGATTTTATTTTCTACCTTATATTTGACTACATTTCAGTGAAACATACTCCTTATATTAAAACAGGAGGCAAGAGACCTTCTGGATTCATGGCTGATGATGCTGATTTTTTTCCCCTCAAAGTCTTGTGATATTGTTCAGAGGTATCTTCTGTTGTAAAGCATAGCATTATAAGTAAATTGATTCTGTTCCTGATCAAATTGCTTCCCCTAACCCTACAGATATACCCCAGCAGATGGAAGAGCGTGAAGGGCATGCAATCACTCCAGTGGCCTGCTAGGATACATTTTCATTGCTGGATGAATTAGCTGCTGGTATTGGAAGAGGAATGTCCTTCCAAATACCTGTGATATTTTAGAGTCATGGCTCAGACCTCCTACAGTTTCAAAGTTTCCGTGTAGCATTTCAGTAAAAAAAAGATGCTGCTGAGCAGAAAGAAAGTGGCAGATTGGGGGCCGTTTGAATTCTTGTTTCCCAGGCAACCAGAGCAGTATTAATTGTGCCTGTAGGAATAGTACAGCCTTGACTGCTGATATTTAATTTCTTCAAACTTTCTTTTTGTTCAGCCCTGGTCTACCAAGTTGTGGTGCAAAGTATTTTGAATTGCTTCCAGAAACAATGCAGAAAGAAGGTATTGCCAGAGCAGAAATGCTTTCATTTGGTTTTTCCACAATTGCAGGACTCAATCTGATAATGAAACAAAGTAATACAGGTTTCCTCCAAAAGTACATCACATCTCAGACACTACCCATTAAGGTTTAATGAGAAATTAGTTGATACTGACAGTAGCAAATGGTCCCTTTGCTTTTTGGATCAAAAATATGAACTGAAACTTTACCTATGACAGCAGAGTCTTGTATTGAATGAACAGGTTTTCTGGAGCTTTCAGCCCATTCAAATTAGTGGCAGATGTGCAGTAGTATTTTAATGTGTCAGGATTCATTTGTGTCCCTGTTTTGTTACAACAGTACTGGTAGGGCAGTTTTGTAAATAGCTGTGCCCTTCCCAACTTGATTCCAGATCCCCATAAGGGAAGCAGGAAGACATTAGTTTTTATGGTTTTTTTCAGGCCATGAGGCCGTGTTCTAGAAGAGTTTATTCCTGATGTTTTGCCAGCAGCTGTGACTGGCATCTTCAGAGAAGGCTGGTATGGAAGAGAGTGAGGCATATAATACTGTTGGTTGAGAGGAAGTGATTTACATGTTAATCTGTGTATTGTTCTGTTGCTGAATGGCAAGATCTCAGGGTGTCTATTTAATTAATGACCCATTGTCTGCTGGGAATCCACCTCACCCTGGGTGGTTTTCACTTGCATTTGCTGGGTTCTGATTTCTGTGTTTTTCAGGACTAGTAGCCAAACTTTGTTTACTTTAAGGATTTCTTGTTTTCTGTTGAATTCTCCAGGTGTTTGTGGATTTCAATGGCTTCCCTCAGCATTCTGACCTGATAGCTAATAGCATGGTGCTTTCAGTGTTTTCAAACAGCATTTTATGTCCAGGATGGTTTATAAAATGTTCTGCTATTGCTGATTTTTCTGGCTGACCCAGTCTGCAGTGTCCCTCTGCATTCCTTGATTAGTCTTTGAACACTGCATTTGGTGGTCCCTATGTAGACTTATACAGCTGCATGGTATGTGGTAAACTCCTGCAGCTGTGAGAGGTTCTCTCCTGTCCTTCGCTGCATGCAGCATTTCCTGGATTTTCTTGGTCGGTTTGTAGATTGTCTGGAGGTTGTGTTTCCTCACCAGTTTCCCTATTCTGTCTGTGATACCTTCCCTTTGGGTGACTGTTTGTCTTCACTCTTCTGGGTTTTTCTGGGTCTGGCAGCCCTTCTGATGTCTGAGCTGGAATAGCCATTAGCCTGTAGAGCCCAATCCAGGTGCTTCAATTCAACTTCCAAGAAGTTGGGTTCACAGATCCATTTTGCTTACCAGTGTTTTTATTATTATTCTTTTTTTGTCCTGGCTGATAGTTGGAGTTTTTGTGTAGGTATCTGTCTGTGTGTGTAGGTTTTCTGTATACTTTGTGGCCCAACCATTGTTTCAGTTTTCGGATGACCAGGACATCCAAGAATGGCAATGTCCCTTCATTTTCTTTTTCATTGTGAATTAGATGTGTGGGTGGGTGTTGTTCAGATGATTCAAAACATGGTCATATATTTTACATATAACACTTTGAAAAGCAAGCCCTAGAAAGAGCAGCAAAAAGCCCACAACATGGTTCCGATATGTGAATGACACTTCCACTATTTGGAGCCATGGAGAAGATGTTTTGAACCATCTGAACAACATCAGGAATAAACTCTTCTAGAACACAGCCTCATAGCCCCCCCCCAAAAAAAAAACCCATAAAAAAACTATGGATGCCAGCCGTGAAAGCCTTCTACTTCACATATGAAGATATTATTGGAAATTTGGTCATCTATTCTGTTGTACCTAGATTTTGACTCCAGCTGACCCTGGTCTGAATGATTAGTTACTTGGTCTGGTAGGATATTTTGACCCTGCCTATTCTGCTAAACTTGGTCAGAATAAATCCAGATTGAGATCTGTTTTGGTATATCCTGATTCTAATGAGTATACTTTTGTTTCAGGAGCCAGAGACTAAACTCAAAATCTTGGTGGATTTAAGCAACCTGATATTGGGCTTTTATTAATGAAGTGGTGACCTATAAACAATTAATCAGATTGGGAATTGCAGAGTACAAAAATATTAATGAATTATCAGTTCATGAAATTAAAAACCTTTTTATGTAAGCTTCTGCCTCAGGGTCCTCAAAACCTAGGACATCTATTTGTTACAATGTTAGGCTTGAGAGTTATCACTGATTTCAAAGAAATAAAATTTCAGAAGTAACTTACCTTTTGTGGACAGATGACTTGCACAGGAACAACTGTGGTATACATTTGTCATACTATATCCTCTTTTCTGATAAAACTGGATCCTAAAGTGAATTAGAAAAGAAGTCCACATAAATGTATGATCTCAAATGAATTTTGTGAGGTGTATCTTGGAAGTTAGGCAGACTCAGCTCTGGTTAGTACTTAGATGGGAGACAGCCAATGAAGATTGGGTACTGTAGACTATTAACCAGAGGAAGGAACTGGCAGACTACCTCTCAGCAGTCCTTGCCTAAGAAAACCCTGTGAAATTTGTGGTCACCATAAATCAACAAGTGACTTGTCGACACATATGAACATATATGTACCAGATTTTTTTCCAGATGTTGGGAGCTGGTGGACTGGTCCAGGTACTGTCTTCTCCCATCTAGAAGAAAGGAATAGTAGGATTTACAGATGAGGATTTAGTTGTTGTTATAAATACCATTTCACAGAAGCAGCTGAATACATCCACTAGTACCTACCAGTCTCTCTAGTAGGCACTTCTAAATACTCCCTTGTTGACTATAAATGCCAGGATTGCATAGAATGGAACTATGATAGTTAAACTGATATCAAATTGCTATAACTGAGTAATGCAATATGCTCCTATAAAAACAGAGTTGGAGTTTTATGTTGAATTTGTTCACAAATTAGCAGAGGCTGTCTGCTGCAAACTCCTCATGCAGCAGCATGATGGCCCCAGAGAAAGGGGACAATGCTAATATTCAACCCATCCCTTTGAGTTTTATTAGGAATCCTGGTGTCACAGTGGTTAAATACCTGTACTGCAGCCACTCACTCAAAACCATAAGGTTGTGAGTTCAATACCAGCAAAAGGGCTCAAGCTTGATTCAGGCTTGCATCCTTCCGCAGTCACTAAAATGAGTACCCAGATTGTTGGGGGCAAGTAGCTTAAAGTTGTAAACCACTTAGACACTGCTTAGGCAGTATGAAGCAGTATATAAATGAAGCTGTTTGTTTTGTTTCATGAACAAATAAATACTTCTGCAGAGTTGAGCTAGTGGCATGCCACTAATCCTCATCAAATACAAATAACATCTCCTTACATCTGTAGTGAAAGGAAGGCAATAAAAAAATAGCCCCTGCAGTCACATTCCTACCTGCAACAGAGATATGACCATAAAGAATAGTAAGTCAGTTGCTTTAAGAAATGCTGTGTTGTATGAAGAAAATGTGTTTTACATGTGCTGTGGGCATATATTTCTGAATATCCAGAATATGTTTTCCTTAGTTCATTTGTGGTCTGCTGCGGCCTAATAGGTGAATTTACTACATAAATACATTCACTAACCTGGCTTGACCAGCAGAGATGTCTACGTATATACTTGATTATAAGTTGTGAAATTTATACTCCAAAATCCAGGATCAATATATATGGGGCAATATGTTAATATTGCTTATAAAACTCCTAAAAAAAGTTCTCACCCTTGCCTCATAGCCAGAGATGTTTAAACAAACAGCTACCGAGGCAGGGACAGAGAGGGAGTCTACCACCCTGTCTGATTCCTCCAGCCACCTGCCTATGTGTGTGTGTGTGTTTTCTTCTGACGGGGTTGCTGCTAAACACATCATCCTTCTCTTGTAGCCAGACATCATTAAAGAGCTACTGAGGCAGGGACAGAAAGTACCCTCGACTTATCCATGGGTCATATCAAAATCCAACAGAGAAACAAAACGAGCAGGAGGTTTACAGTACAACTGCTAAAAGGGGAGTGAAACACTGGGAAAACAATAATACTAATTAGCAAAAATCTACCACAAAATAACCATGTCTATAACAACATTGTGGTGTACTGAACTAGAAACTTGTCTAGGAACTTGACTATTGCTGAGTCTTGCTGATCTATGGTTTGGCAGCATGGAAGCATAGTTTGGGATACTAATCCAGCATAAAATGACATTGAAATGCTGATGAAGACCTCTAAGAGTTGAAACAGCCACACATTGCTCCGGAGGTAGCCATCTTCCATGACTGAAAGATTGTTTGCCAGATTGAGACCATTGAAGGACATTGCCACCAGTACAAAGACTGACTACAAGTGCCACAAATTACTTTTCCATTTTGGTGATTGGACTTTCTTGGAGATATAGCATTATATTGCTTTATATGACACTCCATTCATTATTTTGGGATTATAAAAAGATACAGAAGACTTATTGCCTACTGCTGGCTTTATGTTGCATGGGTTTCTAGTTCAGTACACCATGATGTTGTTATAGTCATGTTTATTTTGTGGTAGATTTTTGCTAATTAGTATTATTGTTTTCCCAGAGTTTCACTCCCCTTTTGGCAGTCATATAAAAATCCACAATTTAGGCCCCCAAACCTGCCTTTGACTTATACAGAAGGTCATCTTATAGTTGAGTATATATGGTATGTTGTTATAAAATGCAGCAGCCAGCCAGCTCACAAGATACAACCAGCTGTATCTCAATGCAATGTTGATATGCCAAGAGTGCTCACAGCAGGACTGAGCCATTCTTGTTTGTATGCAGTGGAAGTAGTGAATTTCCAAAGTGGCTGGTGTGCTTATTAACATGCTTTCTATATCTTTCAAAATATATCTAATATTCTTTTTTGAAAATTTGAATTGACTTGTGTTTAATTTTATTTCAAAGATTCCTCGGGAAGGAGATTGTATTTCAAAGTACAGTGTGCCCATGCCATACGCAGGCTTGCCTGATGCAGATTTGAGCCTACGCATAAGGCTAGCCATGGTGTACAAAATGGTTCAGGCACCACTGGCACCCGCATGGCGCCGCACACAGGGATGCACCACCATAGAAAATAATGGGATTTAAGTGTACACAGTTTTTCCCATTCCATGTATAGGAAGGGGCCACTGTACAGTCGCTTTAACTTCACATTACAAACACTTGGGATTTATTTAGTATTTATTAATTAAAATATTTGAGAATGTCTTGTAGCAAAAGATCTTAGTGTAGGACACATATTAAAGAATAAAATTACTATTTGCAGGGTGTTTTTTGTTTTTTTTTGATGTAAGACCATACAACAATTTGGAAAAAAGCTAAAAATTTTTTAGAATAATTCTAAATATGTTAAAGTTAACTGAGGGCCCTTTCAGATTGGTGTTTTAAGCCACTTGTAATCCTATTTCTGACCACACAATGTTACCTTCTACTGTCATTTTGGATTTTTTAGTGAAAGTGGTTGTTTCTTTTGCCCTCAGAAATAAGTCAGTATTCTTCTCCTCTCCTTTCATTGTGTTCTTTTGTCTGGCATGGAGAGAGGTTTGCTGTTCATATATGTCAGTCATTGTCACTGAGTCTAAGGACATACTCCTGCAGTATTCCCTGAAATGATAATCAATTACTACTTCTGCCAAGAATTCTGGGAAATTTTTATGTTGGCAGGGGCTTTTGGTCATTACTCCATACTTTTGTCTTCTCATAAAGGGAAATCCAGCTAATTATTCTTTTGAAAGAGTTTATATTGTTGTTGTTGTTGTTGTTTAGTGGTTTTTAACACCAGCCAGCATCACCCTCAGCTACAGTGTCGTATTAGTTACTATGGTGAAGCGTGAGAAGGAGTTGTATTGTAAAGCTGATGTGTGGAATGCTTTTCATTATGAAAAATATGGGAAATATGGATCTATGACATTGGTCTTTTCAAGTGGCAAGAGATCTCAAAATTTCATTGGGACAAGAACAAGTATGCAAACTATATGGAAGTAAATTCTCACTCTTGCCAACGAAAGTCCACAAAAGCAAACAGCATTAGAGCCTTAGAATTATAGAATCATAAGAGTTGAAAGAGATTCCAAAGGTCATCCAGTCCAACCCCCTGCCACACAGGAATGCACAGTCATAGCACTCCTGAGAGATGGCCATCCACCCTCTGTTTGAAAACCTTCAAAGAAGGAGACTCCACCACAATACAAAGCAATGTATCCCACTTTTGAACAGCTCTTGGTGTTAGGATGTTCTTGTTTACTAATGTGAAAAGTTGATTGCAACCTTGTATTAAATTCATCCTGTATATATGAAGAAAATAATGGGGGGGGCACTCCATATCCAAATGGGTCCCTGCTCCGGCCATGATCATTATGTTCCAAAAAACTTTAACAGAGGAAATGTTTACCATTAGGAGGTAAGGATATACTGCAATATTAGGTATAAATAAGAAATGGCAGTTTACCTAGTTATTGACAGTCTCTTCAAGAATTTAGGTACATGCAATTTGATCTCTCATGTATGGGACAGTGAATTTGATTAAACATGATTTATTGATATTTGTAGCTCAAGCTAGCTTGTATTTTTGACGAGGGCATAGAGGGAAATGAATTCAGTTTCACTACCAAACACATGGACATATGAATTGGACTGTTTCCAAAGGCTTGATAATATTTAGCATTTTGTACAAATATAAATATAACGTAACGTGTTCAAGTGGGTTAGTTTCTACCCATATATTGTAAAAATTAAGTACACCCAGGCTGCCTGCTTCTCATTTTTGAGGAGAGACAGTATAATGATGCATTTCTTCACAATCTTCTGTTTTTATTATATGCCTTGAAGCACCTGTCCTTATTTTTTCATTGAATTTTGAGCATGTGAAATATTCTTGTGAATTTAGTTTTCACGTGATTTTCACCAAACAGTACCATGCTTTTGTTTTTTTGTACTTGTGAAGTATTGCTGCATTCATATATTGAATACCTTTCTGTACCACTCAGAAGTCTACAAAATAAAAGATAAAACAAATATGCAGCTATGAGCATTTGAAAAATGTGGGGGAAACCAACATTTCATCAGAAACACTGAACAGGTCCATTTTCTGCAATAGACTTAAGGCTACTCTCAAATGCTGAACATATATATACTCTGACATGTATAATGATACAAGGGAAAAAGTAAAATAAAAATAGGGCATGGCTGCTACCATGACTTTGAATAATGTTTCAGTTCTGTTTGTTTCTTGGCCAAGTGCAGAGACAAAAAGGATCCCATAGGAAGGATCAGCCAAAACTGTAATTTTATTAGACAAGGAAACAGAAGAAAAGCTTGCTTGGCTGAGAGACAGAGAGAAAGAAGAGTGCACAATAACCTCAGAGATAAGCCAGAAAAATCAGTATGTGCCATTAAGCAGAACTGATATTGTAATTCCAGATAGTGGAGGACTATAAAATCAATGTTCCTATTCTGACTTTCATCCTGTGGTAATTCTTTGCGTTCTTATCATTGTGAGAGGCCAGTTCAGACTTTCCTTGAAAGACTCATGAACCCCATTTGCACATATGCCCTCATGGTTTTCCAAGGGCAGGTCAATGTTTGCATTATGATGGTGGTGTGGCTTTGGGGCTGGGGATGTGCTGCCAGGGAAAATTTTGATTGGAGCAACTTTTACAGCCTGTAAACTGAAAGATCACTATAGTCGTCATTTTGTTGTTATGAAAAAGCTGCACAAAGTTCTTTTGTTTCATACCTCAGTGTCTAGATACATGATTTAATAATTTTGGAAACAAGATTGCATACTGTATAACTGTCCCAGTTTGGTAAGAGCAGTCCTGATTAACCTTCCTTTGTCCTACATTTTTAGCTGCTTTTGAAATGTTTCCCCTTTCCCCCTTTGTAACTCAGTTTATTTCAGTTGCTGTAAACTGAGTTCAAGTAGTTTACACACTCAATTGATTCATTAGTGGGAGAAGAGAGAAGGAGCCAGAACCTTTCTCAGGGGATTCAGACAAAATCCAACTGATGCATCCTTTCCTATATTGTGCGTTCTTCCTCATTAATATGTTTTACCATCTTGACCACATTCTGATGTTGCTTGGCCACAGATGTCCCAGATTTATTTATTTATTTATTTATTTACATCTCACTCTTTTCCCAGAACTTTCACCCATTTTCACTAGTTTTCACCTGTGAAATGTTGGCGAGTAGGAGATTGTTGAAAGGAAGGAATAAATATGGAATACCTTTAACATTATGGATGAAGAAGAAGTTAACAGTAGATGCAGCTCTTCTGATTACTAGTTGATACTGTTAAAATTCATTCTTCTACACAGCAGTTCAGAGCCTAGGACAACTGTTCTTTGTATCAGGTCATCCTATGGTAGTTAAAGGGGTAATATCCTGAACAATGTATGTCTTGGTACCTTGGCAGTCTGTGTCAATTAAAAAGAAAGCCAAAGAAGAAACACTTTCATCTTCAATGTTAAAAGAAACAAATGGGAAAGACATATTGCTGTGGACTGCATCACTACTTAACTCCCATTGAAAATAAAAGGTATTGTTTATGTTTTTGTTTCTTACTGGGATTCTGGAAATTAATTTTAGGCTTGTAGTTTTTTATCACTGAAATGTCTGGCATTCCTTGAGATTTTATTCTAACAAGTTTCAAATTTAATTTTCTCAAGAAAGACTTCTGTTGCAAATTCAGTAAGTAATTTTCTAACAAGTCATTTCTTCCTGTAAACAGACAGAGGGATAAAATGTATTAATGCAGCAGTATTAACAGTGCCAGCCTCTATAGGGATTTATCATGTTTACACTTAGCAGTCTGAAACCACCAGGAATCTGCTATGTGGGACTCCTGCCGAAGCATCATGTTGTCCCCTGGCAAAATTGTGATGCTGAAGAGGTCTTTTTGACAGAAATGACTATATGACTTATTAAGCAATGGAAGTTCAGTGACAGGCTATGGCATGAGAGACCTAGAGCTATGGTTGACATGAACACATCTTACCAAAATAATTGTATGGCTAGGAAGCTGATTTCTGTCCCCTGCTCCATCCCTTAGTACCAGCAGAAGGTACTTTCTCTGATGACTGCACAGCTAACTGCACAGCTAACATCGAACACAGCAGATATAAATCCACTTTTGTAACCAAAACTGAGGTTTTGTGGGATTTGTGATTTGACAGTGTTTTGCCCCCAGTCTGTTAAAAGGTTACAATACTAGCCTGATATAATAGCATAACATGATAATGATGTGACACTGCATAATCCCAAATCACTGTCTTTGCAGTCAATGAAAATCCTGTATTATCTCAGCCTGATAGTAGTTATACCCTAAAAAGTGTATTTGTATTTGACGGGATCACAAGAATTTTTACTGCATTTAAATGAAATAACACAGAGAAAAAAAGGCATATTTCTAACATAGAGAACCACAGATCCAAACTGAAACATTTTCCAGTACATATCATATCTGTGGCATTGAATGATGAGTTGTATCTAGTGTTGACTATTTGTTCTTGAGAATCATTGATTCCCTGGAGGTTTCTTTGAAAAGATACAGAAGAAAGGCAGTATTTAAGTTCTGCTTTCTAGTTGCAGCCTACTGTACCACTCACATGCTGTTAAAGATCAGCTCCCCTAACCCTATAGAGATGGATTTCAGGACTACATGGGGCTGCAGAAGGGAAGGAGACAATCAGCAAAAATTGCTTCTCCTTTTCCATTCATAGAAGTTTCTGCTGTGTCCCAGAGCCTTCAATGGAAGATAATTTTTCAAACCTCTATAACTTTTGTTACATCTAGTAAGTACTGTATTGTGATAAAATACATGATAACAAACTTGCACATGTGTTGTTCTCTTTGTCTTCCCCTTGGGCAGGGAAATGTCTAAACAAATTGTAAGCCACTCTGATAGCCTTTTGGCTGAAGAGCGGGGTATAAATAAATAAATAATTATTATTACAGCTATAGTATTATATAACCCCTTTTCACTCAAAGAGAGAATTTCAAGGTGCAAGCATTTAATATCTAGGATATGTTCCCTTAAAATCAAGTCACATCCTCTATGATATAGGATTTGTTTGAGTCTACCAGAAGAAGCAGTGTATCAACACAACTCAAATATGGTGTTTTGAATCCACTTTAACTGCCAAGGTGCCATTCTGGGATATGTAGTTTTGTGAATAACCTAGATTCTTGTGACAGAAAACCCCAGTGCTATAGGTCAAGGAAGTGCAATGGATAATTCTAAGTACCTCAACAAACGATACATCCCAGGATGAAGCTGTGCAGCTGCAGTGGTAACAAACTGCTGTAATTATGCAATATGTAAAACAAGGCTCAAAGCCACACCAAAATACTTTGGATTATAGCAGGGACCACACATAAAATGCTGGGTTGCTATGAAAATCAGTTTTTCCAAGAGTTACAGTGGGAATAGCAGCTAAATTGAAAGGAAACACAGGGCAGAAACAGACATCCCTAAGGGGGCGGCTTGAAGCTGCCCTTGAGAAAGCTGGATTGGAGCCATGACAACCACATGCTGAGGCCCCAATCTAGCTTTTTGGCACTCCAAAAAGAAGCAGCAGAAAGCTCATCCTTTTTGAGCTAACAAAAAGCTATCTTCTCCGACATTGCCACAGCTTTGCAACGCTCTTGCAGTGCACAACATATAAATGCTGTGCCACCAGAGTGCTGCAAAGCTGTCCACCGTGTGATTGCGTGGGTGGCTTCATTGTGGCTTCCTGCCAGATTGGGGATCTGTGTCATCTAAATGACATGCCTCCAAGCTGCTGGGAAGCTGTCGCAGAGGGGCTGTCTGTTTTGCTCCACAGAGGCTACAGGAAAGTTCAAGAGATGTGTTAAGTGATGTTAAAGTCCTGCCTAGTTTTTTTTTTAAGTCCCAGATCTTTGACCCTGGTTCTGTTAAACCAGTTTGTTTGTTTGTTTGTTTGTTTACACACACATGCATGCAACCAAGCAGAAGATGTAGTTTCACAGAATTAACACCCCAACAGATTCCTGTTTCCTGTCAGATTTCTATGGGAACCTTCCCTATAGAGCAGTGTTCTGCTGCTCCTTTCAGCATCGGATCAGGACCATGGCAACCACATGCCATGGCCCCTATCTGGTGTTTTGCTGACTCTAAAAGAAACTGCAAAATGCCACTCCTTTTAGAGCCAGCAAAAAGCTGCCCTTGTCGCCACCACAGCACTTTTTAGTGCTCTTTACAGTGTGTGGCATATAAATGCTGCCCCAAAGGAGTGCCATGATGCCAGAGAACATGTGGGTGGGCAGGCAGCATGATGTGGGGGTGTCATTGGGATGTGCATCCAAATACCACATCCTCACGCCACCCCCACACCAGCACTTTAAGCTGGTCTGTACAGCAGTAAATAGTTTACTACTTCATACCTAGATTTGGCTTGTTCCCTCTTATTATCTAGAAAAATAAGTGTGAGTCATTTCTATCTATCATCTATGGTTTTGGGGCCTTCTAACTGCCAATGAAACATATCACGAGAATGTTACTAGTGATCAATAGTCTGTCCTCAGGTCTTGGAAAAAACTTGGAAAAAAACTTGCTGATTAAATTGTTGAATTATTAATTCACTCTTGATTCTCCAGTTATCACTGACCTTAAAAATATGCTTTAGTGAATTAGGATGTGAGAATTCCTTAGGGAGGGTTTCTGCCTTAGAGGAATAAATATTTGAATTGGACCATTTGTGTTGTATGGCTGTTCTGCTGGACTAATCCGTGTGATTTCTTTTGGAAGACAAATGGGATGGGGAAACACAGAACTTTTGGAACCCCAGTCCACTAGGTAAGCTTGTGGAGCAGAACAGCTAAGTTTAGGAAAGAAGTTAAAGAAGAAGAAAATGTGGAAGGGAATAGGGGAGGAAAGGCAACCAGGGCCATTTCAGAATGCCTTCCATAGTCCTGTCCAGTAATTTTCCTTCCTGCATTGTAATTATGTTCCATATTGAATGTTATTGTATAGCATGTTATAATATAAATTTGTTATGTTATATCTTAATTGAGCTAAATCACTGTTTATAAACCTGTCAGAAAGAAGGTATTTAAAGAGTGAGTGAATAAAGTATATGTGTTGCTGCAGATGGAAAGTAAAGAAAATTGCAAACAAGTGACAAAATAGTCAGTTGAAAAGATCCCATAACTTCTGCTACCTTGAAACAACAGAAGCACAAGAGATGAAATCATCATGATTTTGTAAAAAGACTGGCAATTCCCTTTGTGCACTTCTTTCTATAGAGCAGCTGATCTCAGTAACGTGTGCTGAGAATACTAATTCCCTTCATACTGTATTGTATCTTAATGTTAATTTGATCTCATTTCTACTTAGTGATCTCTCTAAGGCTAATAAAGATTTAGTTGTTTCAAATTTTTCTCAAGTACTAAGCAATTTAATTTCCCAAGAAAGAATGAAATGTGAACTGAATTAGTTATGCTGTGCTGTGTGAGTGCGTGTGTGTGTGTGTGTGTGTGAGAGAGAGAGAGAGAGAGAGAGAATTCTGTAATATCACTTAGCAATCAGTATAATTTCCCTCTGTTTTTCCAGTTATGTTGGATATAATTTTACAATATTTAAGCAGCGAAATAACCATTTGCATTTCTGTTGATTAGGTATTTTTTCTGCTTTGTGTTTAAAACCACACTTTCTTGCATTGTTTTGCTCTTCAATTGGCATATCATATTTCTGATTTAAGGCAGATTGCTTCAACACCAGTGCTGTATTTTTAGGGAATAAAAAGCAAAGTAAAATAATAGACATCTAAACCTGTCAAGTCGCTGCCTGGTTGGTGTCCCTCAGCTCCAAGAACACAGGAAAATTAAATGGTGAATACTTCAATGTTTCCCAAATATTTCTTTACATATTTCAGACCCATTCTTCTCTTCTGATTTTCTCTCATCCCTTTGTTAACATCCTTTCCTCTTCATTTCTACTTCAGGCCAATTTGTCAAGAGCAAATATAGTTTGGTATATACGTATGTCTAGAAAAAAGATAGCGTGGAAGGACATTTATTCTGAATGGTGTGGTTACACAGATGAAAATGTGTGCTGCTTTTCTTTATTGCTTGTAGAGACTGAGGAGATTAATGATGATGATGATGATGATGATGATGATGATGATGATGTTTATTTATAACCCGCTCCTCTAATGAAATACTCTGAGCGGGGTACAAGAGTTTAAAAATACAGAGTAAAATAACAATCATCTCTCTTCCCACCCCCCCCCTTAAAATTAAATTAAACCAAGTCTTATTAAAATTAACAACAGTTAAAGTTAAAATCAGCAACAATTAAAACAGAAATGATCTCATAGACAGTGCATGTGCAAATCCGCAATAGATGAAATCCAAAAGTTTAAGCAGCGGGATTAGCAAACATTATTTCCCCAGTTTCATTTCAATTTTCCAGAGCAGGGATTGATGTTTTGTTTATTTTCCTTTCAAGGAAAGGCTTGCTGGAAGAGATGCATTTTTAAAGCCTTTTTGAAACTGGCCAATGATGTAGTAAGACGCATCTCGTCTGGCAAGTCATTCCAAAGCTTGGGAGCGGTAGCTGAAAAAGTCCTCTGGGCAGTCTGCAACAGCCTAGTTTTCATAGGCTGTAGCAGGTTCATCCCAGAGGATCGGCGTGTGCGGGGCAGTTCATATGGGAAGAGGCGGTCCCTGAGGTAAGACGGGCTTGGGCCATGTAGGGCTTTAAAGGTTAAAACCAACATCTTGTACTGTGCCTGGAAACTAATGAGCAGCCAGTGGAGAGCTTTAAGCACTGGTGTTATGTGCTCTCTTCTTGATGTTCCAGTAATAAGTCTGGCTTCCATATTCTGGACTAGTTGGAGTTTCCGGGTTAGGCACAAGGGTAGCCCGATGTAGAGCATATTACAGAAATCCAGACGTGGGGTTACTAGAGCATGTACTACAGATTCCAGGTCTTTCGTATTCAGGAAAAAGGGAGCAGCTGGCATATCGGCCGAAGCTGATAACAGGCACTCCTGACCGTCGCATTCACCTGACTAGTCATGTGAAGTGACGAGTCCAGAAGTACCCCCAGACTGCGAACAGAGTCTTTAGAGGAGAGTGTGACTCCACCTAGAACTGGTGGATGTATTCCCAAGCCTGGTTTCGGACCGGTAACTGTTAGTACCTCCGTTTTGTCTGGATTTAGCTTCAATCTGTTTTCCCTCATCTAATCCATTACTGCCGCAAGACAGTCATTAAGAGGGGAGATGCCATCTGAGGACTGAATTGATGATCTAGTCATGGAGAGATATATCTGAGTGTCATCAGCATCCTGAAGACACTGAGATCCATGCCTCCGAATGATCTCACCCAGCGGCTTCATATAGATATTGAATTACATTGGGGACAGGATGATGCCCTGAGGGATGCCACAATTAAGCTCGATTTTGGAGGAGCAGCTGTCCCTGAGCCTCACCCTTTGGGATCTGTCAGAGAGAAAGGATTGGAACCACTGAAGAGCAGTGCCTCCGATTCCCAACTCCTTTAGCTGACCCAAAAGGATGGAATGATCTACTGTATCGAAGGCCACTGAGAGATCCAAGAGCACTAACAGGGTCACACTACCTCTGTCAATGCTCAAGCGGAGGTCATTGGTCAGAGCAACCATGGTGGTTTCCACTCCATGTCCTGTCCTGAAGCCGGCTTGAAATGGATCAAGATAGTCAGCTTCATCCAAGACTGCCTGGAGTTGGGTGGCGACTGCCCTTTTTATCACCTCGCTTAAAAATGGTAGCAAGGACACTACTGGTCTGTAGTTATTTCTATCCAGGGGATCAAGAGAGGGCTTTTTCAGGAGGGGCTTAATCGCCGCCTCCTTGAGGCAGGATGGTAAAGTGCCCTCCCTAAGGGACACATTGATCGTGTTCCGGAGAAACACTCTCAATGCGTCCCCACCCTGGACAACCAGACAGGATGGACAAGGATCAAGGGGGCAAATCATCTTCCTCCTACTTCCAATTAGCTTGCCCACGTCATCAGTACTTATAGATTGAAACTCATCCAGTAATGTGACAACAGCAGAGTCGCTAGACATCTCACTTATAGGATCTGGAGAAAAGGTGGTGTCCAAGTCAGCTTTTATCCGAGAGATTTTATCTACAAAGAAGTTGTTAAATGCATCACAGCAGGCCGTCGTAAGGTTAAGTAGGGGATTCGGCACAGAAGTAACCTGCATCAATGCCCCCCCACCCTAAACAGTTCTGCTGGGCAAGACTCTGCAGACGCAATGTGTGCAGAGCAGAAAGATTTCCACGCTGCACGCAAAGCCTCCCGATAGGCGTGAAGATGCTGCCTATGGCATGTCTTGTCAGACAGGAGTCGAGTCTTTCACTACTTGCACTCTAGTCGTCGTCCAACCCGCTTCATTTCCCTGAGCTCTTCTGTGTACCAGGGTTTATGATTAGGAGCGGGTTGGAGAGGACACTCAGGGGCGATCGTGTCAGTAACCTTGGGGAGGTTGGTGTTCCAGGTATTTACCAAGGCTTCAACACGATCACCGGCATTGCCAACCATTAAACCCTCTAAGGCCTTCTGGAAACCAATTGATTCCATAAGCCTTTGAGGACAGACCATTCTAATGGGTCCGCCACCCCTGGGGGGGGGGGGAGAACACTGCTTTTAGTTCCGCCTTGATCAGAAAGTGATCCATCCATGACAGAGCAGAAGTTTTTGTTACCTCTGCCCACGGATACTCCTGTTCCGTACTAAAAATCCCATCGAGAGTGTGACCTGCGCAATGGGTCAGCCCGTCGACCAATTGAGATAGGTTCATAGCTGTCATGGATTATCACATGAAGCTTCTGTAGTTCAACAATTCCATTTTTGTAGCAGATAGAAACATACTGGTACTGAAACAATCTTTATCATACCTCTGATTCAATATCAATATTGTGTTCCATTGTATGGTGCACCAGCATCTGTATTGCCCTGCTTCCTCCCCTCTGTTGCCCTATTTAGGCCCTGTAGATGGCGGGGAGACAGATCAGGCAATGTGGGAGGCAGCAGGTGGCATAGGGAAGGACATTCAGGTGGCTGGGGACAGCTAGTGGCATGAGGAAGGGAGATTGGGTGGTGAGGGTGGGAGGTGGCATGGAGAAGGGAGACTGGGCAGTGGAGGTGACAAGGAGATCAGCCAGTGGGGGAAAGGAGATCAGCCAATGGGTGGCAGCTGGGAGTGTGGCAAAGAGAGATCAAGCAGTGGAGAGCAGCAGGTGGTGCAGGGAAGGGAGATCAGGTTGTGTGGGCAACAGATGGTATAGATAAGGGAGATCAGGCAGTGGTTGGTAACAAGTGAAAGGGAAAGAAAGATCAGACAGCAGGGGGTGGCTGGTAGTGTGGCGGAAAGAGATCAGGCAGTGGAGAACAGTAGGTGATGCAGAGAAGAAGATCAGGTGTTGGGGAGGCAGGTGGCATTGAGAAAGGGGATCTGGCAGTGGGAGGCAGCAAATGGCAGGAGATGAGACGGGGGGAGGTAGAAGGTGGTGTGAGGAAGGGAGATCACAGGCAGTAAGAGGGGTGGCAGGAGCCACAAAGATCAAGGGGTGCAGGGATGGCAGGGGGAGAAGAAGCAAGGAACAAGCTATCAGTACCAATACCTTCCAAACAGCAAACAATAATCAGCTTTGGGAAGGTGTTGGCAGCCAGGATCACTGTCAGGGGCAGGGGGGAGAGGGACATAGAAGCAGAAGGTCCCCCCATTTGCACCACATGACTGCCTGGGAAGCAAAACTGCCCTGAAGGGAGCTACTGCACCAGAACAATCAACCAGTATCAGAAAGATTGAAGGCTTGTTGAGAGGTTTTGCCAATCAATAAAAAGGTGCACAACAGGAATGAATCAAATGCAAGGCAACAGCAGGACAGACACAACATCATGCATTAAGGACCAGCCAAAATACTTTTATCTTGTTAAGATTAGCATCATATGACAATGCTAGTAAAGACTGATTAGTACCATAAATTTATTGTTGAAACTATAGTGCATAACTCAAGAAATTATACTGGGTTCCAGTTATTAAAAGAAGGCAGAGTATGACATGAACAACAACAAACACATAAAATATAAATAAAACAGTAAATTCTACTATGACCTATAGTTGTTACACTGTATCAAATGTTAAAATGTATCAAATGCTAATGCTAATTCCAAAACTGCAATTCAGACCAGGTCTCTAACTAGTTTAGTTGACAGAGGTTTTCCTCCTAATTTTAGCAGACAGCAAAGTAAAAATGGTCCCTTGATAACCATTATCTGCCAACAAGTGGTTAATATGCTTCTGGCCGTACGACACTAACAATATTGTTACCCAGTGCCATTCTTCTTATTACTTCATAAAAGGGGCAGTGTGGGTCATATTGTTTAATGTCCTCCACTTGTCCCTTCCAAGGACAAAGTTACTACTTCACAAAGAGTTTCGGAGTATGCCAGAGGCATCGTTTGAAAATGTAATCTTGTAAATGTCTTCCTTAAAGTTGTGTTAGTGTGACTGATCAGGTACTATGAAGTAAACACATTTTTCTTAAAATGTGAGCACCACAGAAAGAAAAATGTCTTAGAGTATATCCACACCACAGAAATAAAGCAATGTAACACCACTTTAACAAACTTTAACTGGGATTTGTAGTTTTGTGAGATATTTAGCTTTGTTCTGGTATCCTTACAAACAACAAATCCCAGAATTTTATAGTACTGAGCCATGAAAATTAAAGTGGTGTCAGACTACTTTATTTCTTCAGTGTGGTAGCAGGCCTATTATTGCACTTATTTTTTTTTTAATTTCCTGAATGCTCTGAAATTTGTTTCAAAGTGCATTTCAACTTCCTAAGTTTTTGTTTTTCAAGGATAATATATATTGTATTATTCTGCTACTTCTAACTCTGCATTTGAAAATGGGTGTCATGTTAATATTTGTACTTGAAAGAATGAAATATACTTTGTACATGTGGGTCAAATGCCATTCTCCTTTGTCATATTAAATATTCATATTCATGAGAGTTATCACATTACAAAGAATTATATGTGTATCACAGTGAAATGAAAGGCCTTACTTTGGTCAGCTGTGTCAGCAAGAGATGCTCAACTATGTTCCCACATAAATAGTTGTGTGATTTAATACAGTGGTTTTCAAGGCAACTAGAGTCTTGATGCAAAAGCACAGAGGACAATACAAATTTTGAAATGCTGCAGGGCCCTGCTATCCTTAAGTATCAAAAAGATGGGTAGTTTTAGAAAAGAGCTGCTATTTCTCATAGCTTAGCTGGGACCTTTTGCTGGTATAATTTGTCTACAAAACCACCATAGTGTCTCATGTAATTTTATTGAAAGATGTATGGCTAGTTGGCATGTCTGCTCTGGCATCGGTTTCTGTCAGGATGATGATGTTGAGTATGCAGAAGGTGGTTCCTTCCTTCTCTTTCGCTGCTGTAGCTTTATCTCTGCCCGTTGCCATGCCAACTCTGGTCCACTGTTGTCTGCTCATGTGGGGCATGCAGAAGAGCATTATTGTCTAATGGTTGTTCTTTTTGAGATATGTTTCCAATACAAAATAAGAGCTAGAATGACACAAAAAGCTCTTTTAATGGATTTCATCTTTAGTTAATTATTGTCTATGTCTTCATTTTCATTTCCCTGTCACAAGCATCATTTCCACACAAAGGCCTAAAAGGTGTACCACAGAGTGCCACAGGCTGATCAAGCAGCCTAACAAAATCCTAGTAGTGTCATTTCCCCTGCTCACCTATGATCAATTATAAATTAAGATTTAAACCCTAAATGCCATGTTTTTGTCCACTTTGTTATTGGCAAAAAATGGTCGATGGGTACATTGCTCTGAAAAGCTGAAGCACCCATTCTGTCCCATGTTATTTTAAGTCCTGTTTAAAACCATTTGCTGTTTCTCTTTGCCATCTGTGATTGCAGTGTGCAGGCTGGTTTGTTGGCTTTACTCTTAACTCTGATGCAGAAGGTACTCTTTAAATATTCATTGTAGTTTCTCTTCTGTAGCTTACTGGGTGCCTTGGGAAATGCAGTGCACAGGACTTGATTAATATTCCTTTTGAGCATGTAGCACTCAGGGTGCCTCTACCAAAATCTTTCACAAAACTCCAGTGACATCTATGGGGGCAAGAAGAAATAGTTCTGCATACAAATCTATGGTTTTTGCTCATCTCCCCTGTAGCTGAGTCTGTGACTAAGGCCTAATTCAAATATTTTCTGTTCAGCATGGTTGCTACATCTTCATGGGCTGGACATTGTATCATTCTGAATATTGACATCATATCAGTTTTCATTATGTGGAAAAATACACAGTGATGGTGGTGGGTGGTGGCAATAGAAATAGTGGCTAACCAAATATTTGGCAACTAAATGTGCTGAAAGCATTGAGGCCAGCCCTGTGGCCAGTAAATGGAGGACATCTTCTGTTCTATGCCTCCTCTTTCTGAACCACAAGGCTCATTGACCCTGGACCTTTGTGAAGTTTTCAAAAGGAGTTCTGAGGTTCTTTGAACAGCTATGATGCCAGCAATTTTTAAATTTCAAATTAATCTACGACAATAATCTTGCAGTTTACTCAATTTTAGTCCATGATTGTGTAGTTTTCTTGGACATTTCTTTCAAATTCTTCAACATTTTGCAGATGAAAACTGGGATTGGACTAAAGGACCCTTTTAGTCTCTTCCAAGATCCTATGTATATCGGCAGCATCCAAGTCCAAGATGGCAAAAATTATTAAAGAAGATGAACATATAAGCTAGGAGAGGCTGCAAACGTTTGCCCTTTCCTGAGCCTACTCCATCTCCTCCTCTTCTTTTTCACCTGGTTAGTGACCCAAGTGCAAACTACTTTTTAACTTTGAATTCAGTTTGCAATTGAAGTAGCCAGTGACAAAGAGTGAAAGTGGGAGGATGAGAAAGCAATTGGAACATTTTAAAAGCAGCTAAGAAGTGGGATGACAGAAGATTAATTGGGACAATCCCTGCCAAATCAGGACACTTGGAGAGCATTTTCTGCTAATTAATTGCTACAACTGAAGCTACTTCTCAAATCATTTAAATGAAGCATGGAACCTAACACAATTCATTTATTCAATATGTTCATTGCTACTCTAAAAGTTATTAATAGTATTCACCTGAAAATATCTCTTTGGGCTTACCGTGGCTAGGCTTGGATCCAAAATGTTCTACACTCTGTGCATATTCTCTACATTTTGTATTTGTCCATGCCAAATATTCATTAACAGTTTGTTGTCATTTTTCCTTGAGGCTTTCTGCTTCTTCTTGTAACCATTCTTCAGCTTTTAACAAATTATATTTGCTGGAGTTTCTAGAGTATAGAATATATTTATTTTATTATTTTACAATTACATGAAAATATTAAAATTATTACACATACATATAAGAAATAAAAGTTTATTTGTTACTTTTTGTTTGTTTGTTTTCCAGCATTTTGTGAAGAAGGATGTAGGTACGGTGGGACATGCATAGCCCCTAACAAGTGTGCATGTCCTTCTGGATTCGCCGGAAGTCATTGTGAGAAAGGTAAAATTTCATATGGCTGTCAGTGACTTATTTTGGGTTATAGATTGCTGATATGCATTATTTATATTGTTTCAATGATTATGGCCATTTCTTTTTTGTTATTGTATGACTGATTAATCCTAATAGTAAAATTGTTATATAGAAAATCTGAGAATGATTTGCATTACTAACATTAGTGTAATAATCTTCTCTGATTTCCAACATAGATAATTGTGGTTTCACAGGTGTGGTCCAGTACTGCAGGTAGTTGTGTCCTCTGTGTGTCCACTTCTGTCTGTTAGAAATTCAGGCAAAGGAGCAGGGATGATCAGAGGCTATGTGCCTACATGTATATGTGCATAAATGGAGACAGTTGGACGAATATGAATCCTTTGTATATGCTGCTTGATGAGAAACGGAAATGAGATGCAGCTGATACATAGTTTGTTGCAAAAACTTGGAGAATTATATGCAAAGGCTGCAAGGAGCATCTATGACACTGCTAATCAGATTCTCTACAGAGAAGGGACTTCTCCAGAAGATCACAGGAAGTGATCAAATACTAAATTGGCCATGATACCAGTGGGAGTTTCCTCCCTTCTCCCTCTTCCCTATAGATCTCCATGTCACTGAAAATGTATTCAGGAAGATTTCCAAGCCCTCTAAGAAAGGTTTTTGGAGTGTTCAGTAGGAGAAGTTATTTTTACCATTTGCGCCTTCCAGGACCCTTCTCTCTGTCTCATCACCTTCACATGTATAATTTGTTGGAAGATATAGAGAGGACCTTCTAAGTGGCTTCTCCTCCCCCCCCCTTTTCTTTTTACAAACATACAAACTCTATTTAATAGAAGACAAAATTAATAATAATAATAATGAAAATTAGTAACATTTTGTATCCTATCTTACCTTCTCTACTTTAAATACACATACTGGTATTAATAGTATAATAATGTGTTAACTTTCTTCTTCATTCTTTATTCCCTTCCACTTCTAACTGCCTTTCTTCCCTTCCTCCCTGACATCGTGCACCACTCCACATGGCACATGGCATCATGGCGCTCCTCCGACACTGCGTCCATATGAGTGCTGTATAGCCTTGGCAACATGGCTATGGTGCCCTTTTGAGGGTGCAAAAAAGAGCCCCTTTTGTGGCTCCTTTTTATGCCCTTGAAAGGCTGGATCAGGGCCATGGCATGAAGTTGCTGTGGCCCGATTTGGCTATGAAAGGGGCGGTATATACAGTCCCTTAGTTCCCTCTCTAATTTCCCTCTTCACACTTTGTTTCACTCTCTTCTCACTTCTGTACCCCTTTCTTTCCTTCTTCTCCTCCTTCCAAAATCTCTCTCGCTTTCTTTCTCCCCAGCTCTTACCTTTCATCTGCATACTATTTTCCTCTTCACTATCCCCTCTTTACTCTCTTTTTGATTAATTTTGTCCAACTTTCCCCTTGCATTCTTTGCTTAGGTTAAACAAATACAAATATAAATGCATTAAAAATATCCACTTTATAAAACAACATTTCTAAATCTACAGTTACTTCCTTTCTTACAGATTTGTTTGGTTTCAATTCTAACATGTAGTCTTCAGTTTACTTCTTTTTTTTTTTTTTTTTTTTGGTAGCTGAAATATTGCATGTTTCATGTATTATATTTCTATATTTCCCTTTCTCTACATTGCTTTTTAATACTTGTACTATTTTACTCTAAATGATTGCCCCTTTGAATGTCTTTGAAATTCCCTTCCTAGGAAGGCTAGAATGGCCCCCTCCTTGCTGTTTTTTCATCAGCAGAAATCTACTTTTTATTATTACTCAGACAAGATTTTAAAACTGAAAGTTTTCAACAAAAGGACTCTATTCTTTTGAATTTGTATTGCTTAACTTTTCCAAAATCTTTTCAGAATGTATGTTTTAACATGGTTAATAGTTTAATTTGGTTTTTCATGCTGACATTTTGTTTGTTTTTAATTGTAATCTTTTCAATGTGTTAACCACCTTTAGTACAAGTCTAAGGGAAAAGCTAAGATGAAGATGATGGTGGTGTTGAGGATGATAATAATACAGTTATTCCATTGAATACTTGCTCAACATTTATTTGTTTGTTCCATAAAAGCTATGTTCAAACAGTCTAAACCAGGGTTAATCAAAGTGATGGTTCAGTAATAAGACCAGTAACAGATCTGCAATCACATAAGCATCATCAAGACAAATTAGATATTTCTGATAAGATTTTAATTAGAATTAAACAATACATTCATATAATAAAAGCTTATTCAAATTAATGGAATACTGTAAGCACAACAATAATTTTCCAGAGAGATGAAAGCTCCCCACTCCATTCCAGCTACCAGCACTCTGGCATTAGAGGGAGAGAAGAACTGTCTGTATCTGCTGGGCTTGATCTCCTTTCCCACTGTTATTCCCTTCTCCTTTTATGTCATGTCTTAACAATTTGTAAGCCACTCGGAGAGCCTTTGTGGCAGAAGAGAGAGGTATAAATACTCTAAATAAATAAATAAAACATAATAGCAATACCTTCAATAGTACAATATAACAATCATTAAACAGGAAATCCTTAATTAAGCTTACTCCCAAAGCTAGTATCCAGAGTGATATACCTGATATTGCAGAAGCCTGCAGATTGTGCCTGATGAGGATTTTACACTTTAGTCACTTCTGGCACAGCCAGTCACAAAAATAAAGGACGCAATGAACTGATTTTCTCAGCAACGTGCACTTAGGGACCAATGATGACACTGACAAAATTTCATCAATATGCCATAATAACTTCCGGGTGATAATTATTACTGTATGATACCCCCTTGTAAGGTGCAATCTGCAGACTTCTACAATATCAGGTATTCAGAGGGTCAAGATATGCTGGAAAAAATGTGTAAATCTAGATAGTGACTACATAGAGATAAGTTAACAACTACAAATCAAAACAAACTTTCTGTCAATTTTTTAAAAAGGTGATCATTAAAACTTTTGGATACCCCCTCGTATTTATACATAATTTTAGTTATGAATCTCCTGAATCTATTCTTTGCTATTTACACATTTTGTGAGTCCTGTAAACTTCTTTTCCCTCTCCTGTAAAGAGGCCAAAAAGAGGAAAAGATGAGCTACCACTACTTTTTAAAGCAGTATCCTCACTTTCTAGAAGTTCTGCTACTTACAAAATGTCACAGAAAAATTACTTTGCAAGACTATATTGCCCAGAAGCCTGCAGGATTACAACAACAACAACAACAACAACAACTTATTTATTTATATCCCGCCCCTCTTGGTGAGCAATCGGGGCGGGGTACAACATATAAAATACAGATACAATTAAAATATAGCAACCCATTCCCTCCTCCCACCCCTTAAGATAGAATTAAACTGAGGTAAGATTAAAAACAGTAGATAAAACCATAGAACATTAATGTGGCTCTCATTAAAATGATAGGTGGCCTTGAAGTGACTAATGTCTCTGAGGGTGAGTCTAGATGGACAATAGTGGAATAGATTTAATTATTGTCGGGGAAGGCCTGCCAGAAGAGATGTATGTTGACTGATCTCTTGAAACTGTCCAAAGTTGTAATAAGGCACATCTCATCCAGCAGGCCATTCCACAGCCTGGGAGTGACAGCAGAAAAGGCCCTCTGGGAGGTCTGTGCCATCCTAGTTTTCTTAGGCTGTAGCATATTCCTCCCAGAGGATTGGAGTGTGCGAGGGGGCTCGTATGGGAAGAGGCGGTCCCTTAGATAGGATGGATCTGAGCCATGTAGGGCTTTAAAGGTCAAAACCAGCACCTTGTACTGTGTCTGGAAACTAATCGGCAGCAAGTGGAGAGATTTGAGCACAGGTGTTATGTGCTCTCTCCTAGATGCCCCAGTGACTAATCTGGCTGCCATTTTTGAATCAATTGGAGTTTCTGGGTTAAGCACAAGGGCAGCCCCATGTAGAGCGCATTGCAGTAATCTAAACGTGAGGTGACCAAGGCATGTACCACAGTTTCCAGATCCCTCATCTCCAGGAAAGGGCGCAGCTGGCGTATCAGCCAAAGTTGATAATAGGCACTTCTGACCATCACATTCACCTGACTAGTCATTCACCTGACTAGTCAGTTATGGCTGGTAGAATCTGGGAGATGTAGTGCCAAAAATAACTCTGGTTGATCCCAAGGGAGTAGTTGCGATACTTCTATGAAGTGGCAGTGGCAGAGTGAGATTAGGATATATGTGTATGGGTGTGAGTGGGTGTATGTGTGGGGGGTGGCCTGGAGGGAGAAATGAGCTGCCTCCCTGCTCTGCCCCTTCAAATGTCCTCTCTGGAGAGAAACTTCTGTGGGTTGTTTGGCAGCTGCTGCAAGCATTTTTGAAAACTACTGCAAATAACTGCAATTGTTGCAAGAAAACAGAAAGTTTACCCCTAAAGGCAAATGGTTATCTTTTGTGAATTGCCAGGCAGCAGCAGCAGAAGTAGCGGGGAACTCTTGACTTAATATGTGGCCTGCTCAATTAAAATTATTTTTTTGGGCTATGACAATAGAGGACTTTTTTTGCAGTGACTTATAATGGCAATAGAACAGGAACTATATAATTTGAAAGGGTATTGTATGATACAGAATTAGAATGGTTCCTTATAATCAAGATAGCTCTGTTTTAAGATTTAATTATGGATACATGTTGGGCCTCTGTGACATCTCTAATACAGGTAGTTAATGATAATCAGTTAATGTATTAATGTCACTACAGCACTTCTCTGGAACAATTCCAAGGTGTAAATAGGAATTTGGACTTACCTATATTCCTAAAAGCATTCTCTTGTCTTTTGTCATTTCTGTTATTCAAATGGATGTCTTTGGCTTGGGTGATCAAAGAATGCAGGCTTGAACTAAACACAATTTTCTTTTCATTATGATTTGTTTTCACAGTGCATCTCAGATGTAATCTCTTGGTTTTGTATAAAGTTAAGAATAGATGCCTAACACAAGCTAGCATATCTTCTGTGAACAGCTGTAGTATAATTAGTGGAGGAAAAGTAAATGTTGTTCACCACTACTCCAAATCATGGCTAGATTGTGCCTAATCTTCTATTGTTCTACAGAAATGCATCATGAATGGATGTATAGCTATAGTGAGACTATTAGTTTTTAGTGACATCTGTTTGCTGCACTGCACTCAAAGATGTCTTTACACTGATGCAGGACAATCCTTTATACATTATTTGCAACAATGGAAGACTTTCTATCGGCTCAGTTTGTAATGATCTAAATCTGTTTTAGCAAACAGAAGAGGGTGACATAAGCTTCTGGCAGTTAAAAATGATAACCAAAAAGCAAGTGGCTTTGTTTTCTAGCATGATTGATCCATAATTCACAAGACACCACTACAGAAATGTTGACATTAGACTCAATGAGAATTTAGTGAATACTCAGGATTTATGTTGGTGGCAAGTGCTGGATACAAAGTGGAGATGACAGTGGAGGCTTAAGTCAATTGTGCAAATGCATAATGCAGCATTCTATTAAGAAGAATTTACCACTGGTGGTGGCCTTTGCAAATTAGACCTGAATAAAATAGAACATTACTTTTAGCTGTAGGCCTGTCTTTCTTCGCAGCAGCTGAGATAGGCTTACAAAATTTTAATCAGAGACAACTACTTCCTTACAATAGTCTTTACAATGCCAAACACAGGTGTTTTATGCAGACACAACAGCTTTTCTGGGGTCTCATGTTGCTCTTCAGCTCTCGGCCACAAAAAAAGCAGTCAACAATAGACATGAACTTGTCCTCCACTCCCCACAGGCCAAAGAACAAAACTTTTTATTAAAAAATCTTATTGCTTTGTAGGGCATAAAAATACCCTGGGTGAGAAAGACACACCTCACTGCCAGTTTCTTGTGTACTTCTTCCAACCTACATCCAGTGGCTATTTTCCCATTCTCCTGTGACTTCATTGCTCTTTTTGGGCTGCCTTTTCCTCCCAGTCAGCTCAGTCTAATCCCAACCAATTAGAGATTAAGACTGTCATTGTCAAGTCTCAGGGCATGAGTTGAAGCCTCAGGGAATATCTGTGCTTCTCTGGATCTGAAGACAGAGAGAAAAATGTCAAGATGAGCAGCACTAGAGGAGGGAAAAAATCTGATTTTTATGTGTGAGGTGGCTTCAAATGGTGTTGAACTTGTATAGCATCAGCACGCCAAAAAGAAATGTGGGGGCATGTAGCCTATCATAGCATTTGAAGCAATGCAGTTCTTGGAATGCCAGTGTTGCAATGTATGAGTTTTCTTTTTGTACAGCAGGAAATACAGTTAGGTTATCTTTCCACAATCCCCAGCAGCAGGATAGAATTTGAAAATACCCCCAACTTGCCATGTGCACTGCAGGTAAGGCTGCAGATGCAAGCTCCAGCAGGCAACTGTTGAAACTATTGGATATGTATTCTAAAACTGGAGGGGGGGATATATTGCATATAAAAACAGTGTGTCTTTATTAAAGAAAGAAAATTTGTGATTCATCCAGACTTGAAATCCCATTCCACCCCTTTAAAACCTATGAACTGGAGCAGGAAAAGACATTTCAGAGTGCAACATAAACATTATACTGGGAAATTTATTCACTGCATATAATGGCTCCATGTGGCATATTATAATGGTTGATTGAGACAGCTGTAGAATGACCATCAACATAAAAGGTAAATGAGATAATATAATAATAAATTCTCATTTGTACCTCTATGGGCTTGGCAAACTCAAAACCTGAAGAAATGATTTAGTTCTTGTTAACTAAAACCTTTTCCTAAACATTAAACTGCTAGTTTTCTGGTGTAATTATGTGAGAGACAAGTTAATTATTATCACAGCTGCTTCTTAAACTAGACAACTAATTTAGCATTTGATATAACATAATATGATAAACTTCTTTATCACCAGGAAGTGAACATCAAAGACATTTCTGAGATTTTTTTTCTAATGATACAAAATTTCTCCAGACCTTGATCTTGACTAGAACAGAGAGCTCTCTAAGTACAGCAATCATTCAGTCTTTTGAAAATGGAGTATCTAATTTAGTAACTTGAATAGTCAAATATCTAGAGTTCTTTACTATTTAAGAAGTGTAACATCTCAATTATTCCTGTCAGCATGAAATATCTATTAAATGGATCAGACATCTCAATGTATAACATGAATTGGAGGGGCTTTCATGTGAAAGAGTGAAATTCCCTTTCTTATTTGATCTTTCTGAAGAGTGCTTCTCTATACTCTGCCAGTCTAGTCTTTGTGGACTTTGGGAATGATGCTCATCCATCTTTTGAAAGAGACATAAAATGGAGGCCCTGAACACTTGTGGTCATTAAAGATCCAATGGAACTTAGATCCAATTCCAGCTTTGATAATTACTTTGTCTGCCTTCCTCACAATTTCAGTATTCACTTTTCCTCTTCTAGTGTTGTATACTGCTGCTGGCATAGAATGATAGAAACAATTTCACCCCAGAGGTAACTGCATTTCACTCACTGGTGAATGATTGGTTCTTATTCTGAATCCATTTACAATGCTTTAACAGGAAAGTAGTTCCACTACCTCAGTGAAACCTTAGCACACAATTCTAAATACATTTATTTGGTACAGGATGGCGTTGATTTCAGTTGGGTTTTTTGTTTTTGTTTTTTGCTATTGCTATTTTTGTTAGAAAAATGTTAGCATGTACTCCTGTAATCATGTTTGATTGATAAGTTGATTATATAAAGAATTCTACTTTACCTTTTATAAGACTATAATTCAGGTGGCTTTTAGCATTTCAACAAAAACCTCTATAATAATAAAAGATTCTTGTGGGGCATTAAGGTATAACAAATATAGTTTGTCATAAAGTTTTTTTAAAAGTCTTAAAAGTGACACAAGATTATTTTGCATTTTTGTTGTAAAGAACCATACTTCAACCCTTCAGTAAATAAAATGAACCAACAAAAGTTTAAAATGGGATAAAACAATAAAAGGCCACTGGCATTGAGAGATTAGTATGCTGCTGATACTACTTTAAAAGGCAAAGTATTAATGAAAATGCCTAGTGGGATGAATCTATTTCCACTTTCCTGTTGAAAGCTAGAAATAAAAGAGTTAGCCAGATATTCCTTGAGAGACCCATTCTGTCTTCTTCCTGTCATATTTTTAAAAAGGTCCTCATGCTCTGGGACTTGCATGCAATAGGACTTCAGAATAATGATGGCCTCATGCACAAAATGGTGATTTTTGCGTTGTCTAGACCGAGACATTTAAGAATTTAAAGGTTCTAACCTGTACTTTGCAATGCAGCTGAAAAGGAGCTGGTAAATAGTGATACTGACAAATTTAAAACATAATATGATCTTATTTGTTGACATCAGGATACACTGTGCCAACTGCAGAAGTGGACCAGGTTGTATTTCAATGAATCAGCCTTGACCATGGCCATTTCCAGTTTCTCTAGCAGAAGTTCAGAAGTACAGTTAGCATATTTGGTGAGTTCTGCAAAAGGCATTCTTAGCCATCTACAACATACCTGAGCTTCCAGGAGCAGATCGGAATCCAGGTCTTCACCAACCTGTAAACTCACTGCTCTAGGGGAAAAATAAAAATAAAGAGTACATACCTTTTCATAGAGTCACCAGATCTCTCAACCAACAATCTTATGTAGATTACAATAAATTTTAAGATTATGGTTACATTTCTATTTAAACATATTGATCAAGTTACAAATTCCACCAATTCCATCAATTTCATCTAGAGATCTTTTGGGTATATGATATATGATAACTCCTCTGCTATGCAACATCCAGTTTGAGATTAATTGTTAAAATATTTCTTATGATACAAACTGGAACCGGGAATAACTGGGCTAGGGACATGTAGTGGAACACAATAGCTGATCCATGAAACCAAAGGTTGATGAAGAAAATACTCATGCCACAGACATTTTGAGGTGGACATAATATATGGGTGTTTATATGCTCATGCTGGAGGTTTCCATGGTATGAAGGGGGAGATGAATTTCTTGGTTTTAGTGGGCTATATTAGTTCTAATGGGCATAAAAGAAATGGAAGTGGATAAAATAAGTGGAATATCATTTTCTCTGACTAATGATATGATTGGTCCTATGGCAAACTTAAGTCATCTGCCCAGAAGCTAGACTGCAAAGGGCTGTAGAAAGGCAAGCAATGCCAAAACTTTCTATCTTGTTATTGTTTTCCCATATATGGCAAACATGAAGATTTGGTGACAGGCAGTCTAACTTCTGATCCAAGGAACATGTGGAGTGCAGCAGTCTGAAGAAAAGTTCTTCTCTCTGTGAAGTCTATAAATGTGATAGGGAACACTGAAAAACTTGTGTAGAGAACCTTCATGCCTAGGATAGTCTTTCTTTAGAGAGTTGACATCCTTGTGTGGCGTAGATGTCAGTGAAGGGATGCTAGATTAATGCATTCTCCCCTAATATGTTTCCATTTTACTAGAATGCCTGAATCAGATTCATTGTGGATAAAGCTATCAATAGCTACTAATTATCATGGCTGTCTAGTAACAACCAAGACCAGATGTCTTTTAATAATATTTGTTTTGAGAACAATTGTAGGATAAAAATAATGCCTTCATGCCTGGACTGAGTTGATGCTGGACAATATAGCCTTTGATTTGATCCAATAGAATTTCTCTGATATTGACAGAAAACACTATAATTAAAACAAAACAACAGTTTTGTAATCAATTACAGGAAACCCAAAGAAACCTGAAATTAATTTCTGTTTACTTGTTTGATTTATACTCTGCCATTATCCTAGAATGGATTCAAAGATTTCCATGTGTCTGTAAAAGTCACTATGAACTATCTGTTTTGCAAGTTTTCTCCTCCCTAATGACATTCAAACCATGTGAAATGAATTCAGTCTACTAGTGTGTTTGACCTGACATGGACACTGTATTGGTCGAGGTTTTTCACACATGTGCCTCTTGCAGCAAGTGAGAGCTCAAGAGAGAACAGCTTGATACTCTTAGGTTTCCTCTACTGTTATTTTTTTGTTATGGAAAACTAAGATGGTCCCAATGGATTTTACAATTATGTTATTGGTTCCTTGTTACACAGTTGTATGTTCTAAGCTAAATTAATGAATCTGTGATAGGTGATCATTGCCAGCATCTCTAGTATGACTTATTGCATTGCTGGATTCAGTTAATTTATCACTTGTATTCAGATATAAACTTGCAACTATTTCAGAATGATAAGGCTCCTATCTCATGTGGACTGATACAGAGCTTTCTGGCTTTAGATACTAGTTGTGGGCTGTAAATATTGTCCTGAAACAGACAGGCTGAAAAGATGGGCACACAGGTGCTCCAGCACCAATCAGGCCAGGGTTGTGTCAACCCCATATGCCTGGCCACAATTCAGGCTGCCACTGCAGTCCTAAACCAAGCCCCCAGAAGGAGTGGATCCTATTTGCTCCTTCTTGGCCCAATTTTTCCTAGCTGGTGCAGCCTTGCCGTGGCTTCCAGGTGTGTTCAGGATATGTGTCATCTGAACACTATTCCCTGAAAGTGGCCAGAATCCTCATCATTTGGCCCATGTGTTTTTGTCATCTTTTAAGAACAGAGTCAAGCATTTATGGATGGAAAAACTACATTACATGCTAAAGGCATTTACAAATGGTCAGAGATTTTATTAGTTACAGTTAGTGATGTAAATAATATTCGTTAAAATTTGATAAACAGAAGATATATCTGTTATTCGAAGATTTTGAAAGCTTTTTAAAGAGGAGAAATTATGAACACTTCTCGATCAATGAGTAATAATTTTGGTTTTTAATTCGATGGCCAAGATTTGAGTAGTTTGCATAAGCAAAGCTACCATTCATATTGGGTTTTTCTAGCAGAGGAATGTTCTTTAAACCTCTGCCAAACTTCCTTTTGACCTGTTAATTGAGTTTGAAATGCCAGGTACGAGTTAGTGTAAATGTCTGCCTCCCTTTTCTTTTATTTTCATTCAAGAAATCTGTGAAAAATACTTCTCAACAGGGAGAGAAAAAAATTTTTTTTGAAGGTGGGACTTTTGAAAAGAATATATATTTTTTAAAAAAATGCATCTAGTTCTCGATGGATGAGAAGAAAAAATTGGTTTGTTACAACACTAGTTACAGTTCATAGAGCTGTATCAAGTTTTGCATAGCATAGTATAGCTTCCTGTCATTGGACAGTTTGACATCCTGATCAGTACCACAAATCCAGCTCACACGCTGGGATAATATTGAGAGTGGTGGCAAGAATTGAACATTCACCATAGCACAAAACTGTTTCATGAACCCATTCTGTGATTTGGGAGAATGACATGTAGACCAGTTCTTGAGCTAGTTTGGGGCCTTGACATATCTGTCCAAAATCAAATATGGGGACCTACAATGGGAACTAGATTGCCCATTCCAGTTTACCCATCTATAGATCTAGCCTGTGGAACAATACAGTTAATTGAAAAGTAAGAAATATTGCTCAAACAAATTATAAGTAATCCTTCCCAGTCCTGTCATGCAGCAGTTAATCTGTGTCTTTAGCACTGGTGGTTTTCATGAAAGTTGTTGGACTGCATCACTCAGAAAATCTAGCCAACATACACATTGTTTTAAAAAATGCTGGAAACTGCATTCCAACAACATCTAGAGGGCCTCATGATTCCCTGATCTATACTAAGGTAAGTACAGTGGTCCCCCGGGATACGAAGCCCCCGGGGAACAAAATCCCCGAGAGCCGAAACCGGCGGGACCACAAAACAGCCCCCGGGATCCGAAAAAACCCCGGGGTACGAAAGGGAAAAACCGCGCTGCCCCTTTAAATCGGCCGTGCGGTCCGTCCCTTAAAGCGGTCCCCTGGGAAACGAATATTTCCGGGTTACGAAAGGTAATCCGGAACGGATTACCTTCATAACCCGGGGGACCACTGTAGTGCTAAAGCTAGGCAGAGATGTTGGTGAGGCAGTGCCTAAGCTATAGGCTATGAGCTCTGTTTTATGACCTTGGAGATTACCAGAATGAGAAGGTTCTCTCTCTGGTCTACTCCAAAACCAACCGCCAGGGATAATCCAACACAAATAGTTGTTTTTTCAGCTGTACAGCTGTTTCTTGCCTTTTATGTTAAGGATGACTCCTTTTAAGGAAATCTGAGGTTGCCAAAAGACAACTGATCTAATATATCTTTATCTCTGTCTTCACAAAAATGAATGGTTTAGCATCACCTATATAGCAGTATGCTATAACTTAAAATTAATTTCTCACACAGGCAAATGACTTAAAATGCGACATCTGGTAGCAATGAAATATCTTCAGTTAGAAAAATACAGTGAATGAGTGAGTTATTTGTAATTTCCATACTCAAAACTTCCATGATAAATTTACATGACTGTTTTATTGATGTTTTTATGAAGAGGTTTTGGAGGTGAATGGAGCTATGGCACAAATTGTACAACACCTGCTGCCAGCAGGCCATCATATTAGTCTTGCATTTTCCTCCTGGGTTATCTCTTTCTTTGGAATGAGTGGGTGTTAGGTGAAAATCCTAAAATTACTACCATGAAGCAAATCCCTTTGAACTCATCAGACTAGATTACTTAATAAGCAGAAACAGGAAGATTGAACTGTTTGAATCAAGCTTATACATTATTGTTGTTATTATTGTTGTTATTGAACAATTTTCTTGTCTTCTATGGTCTTTTCTTTTCATTGTAAAGTATTAGTGATCTCAAGGTTTATCACTATAACCCCCCACAAATTCCTGTCCAGTTTCTCAGATAAGTGATAAAAAATTGCTTGGATTTTGCATTCCAATATGTTGTTCATGTTTACTCTTTCAGGAATACTCTGTAGTTCAGGATATAGGTATTTTACAATTGATCCTAAACTATGTGTTTGCTTTTCATTTTGAATAGAAAAAAAAAAAAACAGTAGAAAAATGCATTAATTTTGTTCCAGTTTTCTCTGGCTACTGAAATTTTGCAGTAGGTGATACCAAATGGGACAGATAAGTGGGAGGGTATAGTTTTTATGGCTGGAGCCAAGGAAAAAGCCGTTTAATTTTCTACCCAACCTCCTCCTTAGCAGTCATGAGGGCAAGGTTATAAGGATAGGCAACAAAACTTGACTCTGAATGTGAGCATCATTAGCATGACTTCCCTTTATCTATGTCTTCTCAGAGGTAAGTAAGAAGTAAATAAGGACTGGATTTCTCAGTATTAAGAATGGACAGCACATTCTGAGACCATCAAAAAGTAACCCATTTGGTAATAGTGGTGGTGGTAATATCCCCAGAGCAACACAGAAAAATAATCTTTGGCTCTGTTCCACTCTGATGTGAATTTGTCCTGCAGAGCTCAGGCAGCTGGAGCTAGATGCAAACAAGTGTCAGTCTAAGCAAGTCAGTTAGCAATAGGTCTGAGATACTGAAACAGGGATGTGTGAAAAGCATAGGTCTAGTGCTTGATAATCAATCAGTGCCTGAAGATGCAAAGCCTTAGGCAAAGAACAATGTTGTAAAGCAGTCCAAGTTGTAAACAGGGTGAAGACTCTGCAACAGAGAGGCATGATGCTGCAGAACAAGGAACGGCATTGCTTTGAACACAAGGCCAGACAAACAAACAAACAAACAAACAGCTTCATTTATATACCGCTTCATACCCTTAAGGAGTGTCTAAGCGGTTTACAATTGTAAGCTATTTGCCCCCAACAATCTGGGTACTCATTTTAGCGACCTCGGAAGGATGCAAGCTTCAGCCCTTTGCTGGTCTTGAACTCGCCACCTTATGGTTTTGAGTGAGTGGCTGCAGGACAGGCATTTAACCACTGCGCCACCAGGGCTGACAAGTGGAATGCTTCTGAAACTGAAGGTGCTGAGTCCCTCTCCAATTAGCTTTCTTCCTGACACAATCAGCTGGGGGAAGGGATTCAAACATATTCAAAAAATGGTATACACACACACACACACACACACACACATATATTGTGAGTGTCAAGAAAATCAGACAAGAATCTGGGAGTTGTGTGAAACTTCACAGTTGGGAGTTAATCATGCACAAAATCCACACACTGTTGTAACAGGCAGAGTATAACATTTTCCGTGCAGCAGCAACTTTTGCTATGTATAAAATAATATTTCTGTGCACAATAATATGCAAAAATATTATTTTCTGTGCAATACAAGCTGTTATTTGTGCAGAAAATGGTGAATTTGCAGAAAATGGTGCACAATAACAGCATATGTTCTGAACAAGAAAAAGAATTTTCTGGGATGGAAACAGTTTTTTTTCCTGCACTAGAAGCACTTTTTTCTACGACTCCACATTAGAAAATAATATTTTTGCTCAGTGGTTTTCAAATACTTTCTCACAGTAAGAAGAAAATTGCTAAAGTTGTTGGTTCCCTTGAAAATAAAAAATAATGGATAATTAACATTTCTTCTAGTCAGGGTCTTGCAGACCCTATCTTCCTTCGGAATCCAAGAAGGCTTCTGAGCATGACATCTGAGGGTGGGAGTTGAACTTGTATTGGCCCTTTCTGTTAATGCCTCTCGGGACGGGGGGGGGGGTGCTCCATGTATTGCCCCCACTCTCTTGCAGAGCATGAGAAGGACCTGACTCCATGTCTGGGGAATTGCTGGAGCTCCCCTTGCACCTTAGTTTCTTGCAGGATAAAGCATATTCCTTGCAAGATGGGGGCTCTTTGAAGTTCCTAGCAGCAACTCATTGCAAAACATTGAAAGAACATGAGAGGGATACAGAGAGAGAGAGAGAAAAAAATCAGGCCTGCAACTCTACCCCTGTGTCATAGAGTTGTGGAATCTATTCACCACATCCATTTGTACATACCATATAACCAATCAGCTCTACATTCGTACAGGCATAGATGACCCATCCCACCCCATCCCACAGTTACGTACACACAGGCACACAAACACATACCACACCCAGCTGTCTTTCAGTTCTCACATGCTAGACAAACAGACAAAGAGAGATATCAGCTCATAACCTTTCTGTCATCCTAACAGACTGCTCTCTCTCTCTCTCTCTCTCTCTCTCTCTCTGTGTGTGCACATGCTATTACTACCATTACTATGGGTAGTCTATGCTAAAAACATCTAGTTGGGGGTGGCATGTGGTGGACTGATACATTCCATGCTCCTTTTGACTACAAGTAAGTCTGATCTTAGAAATAAGATTAGACTATACAGGATAATAAGACAATGTGATCTGTCTGGTTTACTTTAAGCGTTGTTTAAGAGAGTGAGAAAGCCAGCATAACAGGAAGAACCATAGCTCGCTGATGTATGGGGGGAAATAGTCTAGGCAGCAATACTATACCGACTCACCTTGAAGTTATTTTTAAGTAAATAGTTTCCATTTTGAATGTTTTCATTGTGCAGTTATGAACAAAGCCTTTCTTATTTTAATGTTTATGCACTTTAAATCTGCAATTTAGAACTGCCAGTGAACCTGCAAGAATCTAGATTAAAAGTATCACAGTAATTCTCTTGCATTGATCCTTAATATCATAGTTTGGATCTCTCTTAGGCTGTTTGAATGCTTTTCTTCTTTTTGCTTGTGTGCTTTATGCTACATTAATGCTGTTTTGGATTCCCTTTTTCATTTCCTATGGACTGTTCTAGAATTTTTAATCTTTGTGGACAAATATAAACAGTTTATGAATTATCAGTGGCACTTTTGTTATAAGTAGAGACAAAAGGAGTTAAAGTTATGACAATGTAAACATTGTATATAGAAAGCCAAAACTTAAGGCTCATTATTGCCTTGAATATTTAAGCAATACGTAGCTCAGATCTTGAGTTGTTCATTAGACATGACACTATAATGTTTTGTTTTGTTTTTTAAAATGTAGAGAAAAGTAAGGGTGTTTTTTTTTGGGGGGGGGGGGGACAACTAGCTTCTGATGGTCATTGGAATTTATTTCCTAGTAAGTGTGTATAGCATTTCAACTTAAAATGCTGTAAGGTAGGGAAGGAGATCTTTGACCAGTCAGTCAAATCTACCTTATCAAGGGAACAAATGTGGTCCAGGAAGTTTCGGTCTCACCCCTCCACAGCTCTTATGGTTATATCTAAAGGTCAATAGTCTTGTGTAGCACTTTCAAATATATGCCCCTAAACTGCCTTCTCTTTGATCATTGAACTTTGGATGCTGCTGAATGGGCAAAGAGGGACCCCCACCAGAAATAGTTCATCACTCCTGCTTTAGGATGTGAGTTATTCCTTATTTTGTTCTTCATAGAAATTACATTGTTCAGGCATACTAGGTAGCAATTTCATTTATCCAGTAAGAAAATAAAGCTTGCTATTTCATCTCATGGAAGGATATTTTTGATTTTCTGGTGAAAACAAGATTATTGTTTGTTTACTGGTCTTCCTGAGGTCAGTCTCTGATATTTCCCAATCTGTCTTGTGTGCATGTTTTGGAAAGATTGAACTGAATGAAAATTGAATGGAAGAAACAAAAGGGACCATTTGTGATGCTCTATTTTAGGATTAAAAATATTTACACTAGAAGTGAGAGCCACTAAACATAAAATAATTTTCCTTTCTATTCTTTATCTCTATGTATTCAGCTTTGTACATAAGTCATTTTATTCCAAGTTGTCTTCTTTTAAACAGATTGAGATGCAAAGAACTACTTGCACACCTGGAAGGAGCTTGCACTAGTACAGTTTTTCATTCCTCTGCCTTTAAACAACAGAGCACCAACTCCATGCTGTATTGCAAATTGTTTCTGAAAGCAGTTTTCATTTCAAAAGCTTTTAGTCATGCAACACGATGGGAGGCAGACAGGTTTCTGTGCATGGAAAAAATGAGCCCAGTGCTCTCCCATGGCCTGAAGATGAACACAATATAAGAAAAAAATGCATAAGCACTATACATATATAATGTATGTGATATTTATATTATCAACACTCCCATAATATAGCTGTACACCAAAAGTTGATGTAGTATTCTTGTGCACATACCACACACTTGCATCCCCTGTCTAGCTGCTATTGGTGTGTTTCTTTGTCTGTTGTTTAAAGTTATAGCATATCTTTCTGCATTTGGTGCCAAGGCTAGCTAACAATATATAAAAGAAATGCACAGTAATCATAAGAAATAATAACAATGCACAAGTAAAAGGAAGAGCATATAAAAACACCAGTAGCAACCATCAGAATAAAGGTCTCTATAAACAAATACTGTATATACTCATATATAAGTCTAGAAATTTAGGTCAAAAAATTGACCCAAAAAACCTGAGTCAACTTATCCACGGGTCAATGTAAGTACTGTATCTTAACTCTTATTTAAAGAAGGACCCATCCCCAGGTGAAAAGCAAGAGTATAATCTGTCCTGGAAGCACTGACCCCCTTTACTTTCTCATCCCTCCAGTCTTAAGAATTATGTACAAAGAATTATGTACAAAGAATTAAGTACAAAGAATTTGACATTGTTTTGCTTTGCTTCATCCTTTACATCCTTTCCTATATGCCCCTAAATTTTACCCTCGACTTATCCATGGGTCATTGCAAAATCCATAATTTTGCCCTCCAAACTTGCCCTCACCTTATACATGAGGTCGACTTATAGTCGAGTACATACGGGTAGGTCTTTATATGTAAACCCAAAGAGTGCTCAGCAATGATTTCTCTTCATCCTGGAGAGAGGTGACCAGTGTGGTGTCACAGGGGTCTGACCTGGGCCCAGTGCTTTTCAACATCTTTAACAATGACTTGGATGAATGAACAGAGGGCATGCTGATCAAATTTGCAGATGACACCAAATTAGGAGGAGTAGCTAATACTCCAGATGAGAAGATCAAAATGTAAAATTACCTTAATAGATTAAAAAGCTGGACAAAAACTTACAAAATGAATTTCAACAGGGAGAAATGTACTTAGGCAGGAAAAGAAATGAAATGCATAGATATAGGATGGGGGATACCTGGCTTAGCAAGAATACATGTGAAAGGGATCTAGGAGTCCTAGTAGACCACAAGTTGAACATGAGTCAACAGTGTGATGTGGCAGCTAAAAAAGCCAATGCAATTTTAGCCTGAATTAGTAGAAGTATAGTGCCTAGATCAAAGGAAGTAATAGTGCCATTCTATTCTGCTTTGGTCAGGACTCACCTGCAATACTGTGTCTGGTTCTGAGCACCACAATTCAGGAGGGGTATGGACAAGTTGGAGCGTGACCAGAGGTGGGCTACCAAAATGGTGCAGGGTCTGGCAACCGTGCCTTATGAAAAAAGGGAACTGGGTATGTTTAGCCTGGAGAAATTATGGTTAAGAGGTTATATGATAGCCCCATTTAAATATTTGGAGGGGTGTCATATTGAGGATGGAGCAAGCTTGTTTTCTGCAGCTCCAGAGACTAGGACAGGGAGCAATGAATTCAAACTACAGGAAAAGATATTCCCCCTAATAGGAGGAAGTTCCTGGCAGTAAGAGCTATTCGACAGTGGAACACACTCCCTCAGAGTGAGTCCCCAAGATCTAGAGAAGAGAGAGATGAATTCAATGTCTCACTGAGATGGTCAGAATTAACAGACTGAAGATCACAAAAAATGGTGCTGAACAGTATTATGAGGAGGTGGGATATAAGTAAGAGTAAAAGAAATTAAATGATGGTCAGACAATGGAAAATCAGATGTCGAGTAGTCATAAATGACACACTTAGCAGCATCAACTAAGACAAGACAGTGACTGAAAGAATGAGTTGAAGAGTTGGAATAAGAATCAAAACCGAAAGAGGTTAAAAGAGAACTAAAGCGAGACATGGAAGGATTATTGGGATCGCCGAGGTGGATATTAAAGTCACCTAGGATCAAAGACAGGACTGCATCCGATAGGAAACATGTCAGCCAGGAGTCTAAGTCTGTGAGGAACTAGATAGCAGAACCAGGAGGGCGATAGTTTTACATGGCTAGGCCTCAGCCCTGGCTTACTCCCATGATCAGGTTTCTCCGATCCTTCTCTCAAGCAGCCGAATGTCTTTGGAAAAAGTCCAGGGGGTGGGCCGATTTCATTCATTATAAATTCATCTTTTATCTTTTTCACGCGCTCTGTCTATGACAAAGAACTATTATAAATTGTTGATATGTGCCAATGAGAGGTACCCGCAGCATTTGTCCTCCTGCTTCAATTCACTGCTAAAACCTTCCTCTCCCCCTGCCTTCACATCATTTTTCCCCCATTGACTTCGTCAACTACTTCATCACAAAATTCATTACTATCCAATCTGAAATAGTTCCTCCTGATTTGCCCCCTACCACTAATCTCCTGGTACCTTCTACTAATAAATTCTCTGTGTTTCCACCTGTTTCTCTGGATGAACTCTCTACCCTGCTAAACTCTTCCAAACCTTCAGCCTTTTCTCTTGATCCTATCCCCTCCTGTCTTCTGATCTCTATAGCCTCCTCTTTTTTGCCCTCACTCCTCTATATCTTCAATCTCTCTCTCTCTCTCTCTCTCTGTAGGTTCCTTCCCTTTGGACTTCAAACATGCTTTCGTTTCCCCAATTCTGAAGAAACCCTCTCTCGACCCCTCTTCTTTGTCTAGCTATTGTTCAATCTCTCTTCTTCCTTTTCTTTCTAAGGTTCTGGAATGGGTCATTTATTTTCGCTGTCTTGAGTTTCTTTTCAGTCTGGTTTCTGTCCACAGCACTCTACTGAAACGGCTCTCACCAAGATCTCAAATGATCTCTTTGCAGGCCAATGAGAATGGTCTCTGCTCTATTCTCATTCTTCTAGATTTGCCTGTGGCCTTCGACACCATGGATCACTATCTTCTGATTGATATACTTTCTGACCCTGGGTTCCCACCTCTGTTCTCACCTGGTTTAAATCTTACTTGTCAGATAGATCTTTTGCAGTGGTCACGGGTGGTCAGACTTCCTCCGTTCCCTTATCAGTTGGAGTTCCCCAGGGCTCTATCCTGGGTCCCTTTTTGTTTTCTCTGTACACATTGTCCCTAGGTAAACTCATCAGTTCTTTTGGTTTTTCCTATCATCTGTATGCCAGTGACACTCAGCTGTATCTTTCCACCCTTGACTTTTTGCTGGGGCTTGAATATCAAGTCTCATCTTGTCTGAGTTCTGTCTCTCAGTGGATGTGGCATCGGTACTTGAAGCTCAACATGTCTAAGCAGAGTTTCTTCTCTTCCCACCTAAGCCCACCCTTCAATACTCCTTTTCTGTTTCTGTTGACCACACTTCTATTCAACCGGTTCAGCAAGCCTGCAGTCTTGGTTTCATTTTTGATTCTTTTCTGTCGTTTATTCCCCAGATCCAGGCCACCACCAAGTCCTGTAGATTCTCTCTTTACAACATTGCTAAAATCCGTCTATTCCTCTCAGCCTCTACTGCCAAGACTCTGGTCCATGCCCTAGTGGTATTGCAAATAGATTTTTGTAACCTTCTTCTGACAGGGCTTCCTCTCTCACACCTCCATCCTTTAATCTCTGTCCAGAACTCAGCTGCATGTATTATCACATCTGTTCGCCACTTTGACCATGTTTCTCCTCTTTTATCCTCCCTTCATTGGCTCCCCTTCCCCTTCTGCGTCCAGTACAAGCTTTTGTTGTTGACTTTCAGAGCCCTCCATGGACTGCCCCTCCTTATTGATCAGAACTTCTTTCTCTTTCTCGTTCCCTCCGCTCTGGTACTCAAGGTCTCCTGTCCCATCCTAGGATCTCCACTGGTCCATCCCAGATTCGTCCCTTCTCACTTGCTGCCCCTCACTCCTCAAACCACCTTTCCCTACAATCATTTCTTCTCTAGGCAGTTTTAAAACTGAGTTAAAGACCACTTTGTTCAGGGAAGCATTCCCAGAACTGGGACTCAGAGCAGCTTCACAACATTAAAATATCTAGCCTAAAGAAGCAGGCTCTCCCTCCATGCCATCTGCCATGGTCCAGGCCTGAGAGGGAGAGAAGATCCACTGGACTTGGTCCCTTTCCCCACCACCTTTCCTTTCTCCTTCTGTCTCTTGTCTTTTTTATATTGTAAGCCTGAGGACAGGGGACCATCTATTTCTGTTGACTGTATGCACAGCACTGTGTAAATTTATAGCACTAAATAAATAAAACCTAATAATAATAATAATGGACAGGTTCTTTAACTGCATCCAAGTTTTAGTTACTGTTGCTATGCATCTGCAATTAGGAGGGACAACATTTGTCTAGAAGCTATTTGGTAATAGAATCGGAGTTGGAAGAGACCATAAGGGCAATCCAGTCCAACCCCTGTTGTACAGGAACTCAAAATCAAAGCACCCCTGACATATGGCCATACAGCCTCTGTTTAAAAACTTCCACAGCCTCCAAAGAAAGAGACTCTACCACACCCTGAAGGACATATGAACCTTTTTTCAGAACTAGAAAGGAGAATGCAAAGTTTATGTCAGTGGACCGTGAGTGCATCTTCATTGTAGAAATAATGCAGTTTGACACCGTATTAAATGCTGCAGCTCCATCCTATGGCATCTTGGGACTCCTAGTTTTACAAAATATTTAGCCTTCTCTGCCAAAAGGTGCTGATGCTTCACAAAACTACAAATCCCAAGATTCTGAAGTGGTGTCAAACTGCATCATTTCTACAGTGTAGATGCACCCTTCCCTGAAATTTTTTGCAGAACTACAGAAATAATTCATTAAAATTATAAGCTTTGAGAACAGCAAGTCAGTTACTGTTAGCGGTGCAACTTTAAAAAGTAACTTTATTTTTCCACATTCCAAAAGTTACTAGAATAGGTATTTTAGTTACATTGAAAATATGAGGTTTTTTCCCATTTCACAACATGAGGCAAAATAAAAAGCAGCACTTGAATAATGTACTGGGATTCTAAATTATAATATCTCTACAATAGGGGTGAATTGTTATACTACAAGCATAATCTGATGTCAGTTACACATGTTAGTTACAGCTAAAGAGATTAATTGGAAACAACCAATTACATACAAAACTCATGAGTTTTACTTCCTTTTGCACTGAGGCGCTTCCAAGATTCAGGTCTGGCATAGGGACTGAAAAGCTTGTTCCCTGGTTGTTAAAGCTTAGCGGCTTTATAAGATGTTCCCCAAGGTCAGCTTTCAGAGAGAGTTCAAGGACAGTGTACAGTTCCCTGGAGCATTAAAAATCAGCATTTAGTGCGTTTACATGGCCATTTCTAAGCACAGATTTGTTATCTAGGAAATTGTAGAACTTGCTTAACTGTAGAGCAAAAGTTGTCCTGCATCAAATGAATAAATGTTAACCCAGCAATAAAAATCCATACAAATTCATCATAGTTCTGTTCTAAAATCCAGGAATTGAATGTATAAGGGGAAATTTAGTATTATGAATACACAAATGTCTGAATAAAATGGATCTTTATTGTGATACCTATGTCTTTTTTACATTTTGATATAAATAACATATACATTATTTATAAAAATCATTTCTATATAGTTATTTATATAAATTGTTTATTCTAATACATTATACATATATTGCAATATAGTATATTTGATTTATTTATATAAATAATATTTATTCATTTATGTACATTGTTCAAAATAGTTTAAAAATTTATAAAATCTGACTGGTGCTTACTATGCTGGTATCCTTGCTGGAATAAATAAAAGACACAGCAAATATGGAAAAAAAAGAAATTTTGATAACTGCTTTTATGTTAACTTTATTACTAAGGAGTTTTTCGCACAGCTAAAAAATCCAGCTTACCTTGCCCAGTTTCAATCCTCTTCTGGGATGCTGCTGGATATTATTGCTTGCATTTTGCCACCAATTCTGCCTCCCGCCTAAAACCCACCTAAAACCTGGCTAGAAGCCGCACTCAGCTGGCTGATTTGCAAAGTCGGGAGCTTCCTGGCTTTGCAAATTGCTTAGATTCTAGGTGGGTTTTAGGTGGGAGGTGGCATTGGTGGCAAAATGTAAGTAATAATATCCGGCTGCATCCTGGAAAAGGATTCAAACTAGGCATGGTAAGTCACATTTTTTAGCTGTGTGAAAAACTCCTAAACAGTTAGCAAGGTCAGCTTTACAGCCTCCATTTCACAGTTTTTCCTAAATTAAGGAATGCTAGATTAGAGCCAGTTGCAGCTGCTATAATATACAAATGTCATTGCATGTACCCTCTATGAGAAAAAGTATCCACATTGCTTTTTCTTGTGACATTGTGGGTAGCATTTGATTTTAATTGATGAAAAAGTTTCATTTTCCCCCCATAGAAAATAATTTCTTGAACAATGGTTCACAAGTGAAAAGCATTATTATCTTTTTTTGTGCTAGAGAATATCTCAGATTGTATATGTGTTCTTGTTTATTATGTATCTGACTTGTTAGTCTTCTGTTACCTTGAAGGAATCATGACTGCCTTTCATAGCAGATTTGACACAGTTTACAGGACTAGATACAAGGGGGTATCCAATAGTCTTAATGAACACCTTTTTAAAAAATTGGCAGAAAGTTTGTTTTAATTTCTAGTTGTTAACTTATCTCTATGTAGTCACTATCTAGATCTACACATTTTTCCCAGCGTATCTTGACCCTCCAAATACCTGATATTGTAGAAGTCTAACTATAAGATTGTATGTACAGCACTGTGTAAACTTACAGCACTATATAAATAATAATAATAATAATAATAATAATGTCTGCAGATTGTGCCTGACAAGGATTTTACACTTTCGTCACTTCTGGCACAGCCAGTCACAAAAATAAAGGATGCAATGAGCTGATTTTCTGAGCAACGTGCACTTAGGGATCAATGATGACACTGACAAAAATTTTATCAATGTGCGATAATAACTTCTGGGTGATAATTATTACTTTACAGTACCCCCTTGTAAGGCGCAATCTGCAGACTTCTACAATATCAGGTATCCGAAGGGTCAAGATACCCTGGGAAAATTGTGTAAATCTAGATAGTGACTACATAGAGATAAGTTAACAACTACAAATCAAAACAAACTTTCTGTCTATTTTTTAAATGGTGATCATAAAAACTTTTGGATACCCCCTCGTAATGGGTGTTAGCTTTCAGAGAGAGAGAACAAAAATGTCCAATTTCAAAATGTTTAAAATGTGTCCATGACCCTGTCTGCACTGGCCGTATTTCCAGGTCAGTCTGGAGCACTGTGTTCTGGAACCAGCCCCAGATTGGCGACAATGGCTGCTCCATATCCCAGGCCAGTTTGCATGGATCAGCCAAGCCTATATTGCATCAGTACAACTGGCCCATCCCCTGCCACTGAATTTTCAGATGCTGATTCCATGGACAGGTTGCCCAGCACATTGCCACTTCAGTGAGATGAAAGGATAGAGGGACCCCCTGATCAAATGGCTGGGATTTCCAGAGTTCCTAGGAAGTTTAGCAGGTTTAGGAACCAATGAACCTCTTTTCATTGGTTGCACAGGCGAGCCCACTGTCAGAAGGAGCATGGGCAGCCTCTCCATGTGGCATCTGTTGTATGGAAGCAGCAGCTAGTGGCTCTGGGAACAGGCTATTCCCTTTACCTGTGCAGCTCAGCAAGGGGAGGGGGATGGTGAAGCATCTGGCATGTGAAAAGAGGGCCGGTCCCATTTGGGGCCATTCCAGATGTTTACACACCACATGCTAACCCCTGGGGTTTTGGGGAACCATCCAGGCTTTGCCAACTCTGGGACAAGGTCATGTTAATGGGGAAAACCTGTGGTATTTCACCAGAAGTTGCAGTGTGTCATTCAAATAGGCAGCACCAGTGTCAGGGTGGAAATTTTTCACTTGTGCGGGCAAGGCCCAGATAGCAGACCAGACCAAAACAAAAGAAAAATGTCTTTCTGTTCTTAACATTTATAAAAAAAATTATATTTGATTTAAAAGAATTGTCAATGTTCACAACAAACTAACTGAGTGCTCAGACTGAAATCTCTGTTGCCCCCAGCTCAAGAATATATGCATGTGATATCTGGATTTAAGTTTAGGAAACCACTTTGGGCTTAAACAGGTGGTCCTGAGGGAGTGGCTTGACACCACCCCTTTGTATGCTGAGTTGGGGCTGCAGTGACTGCTCACCACACCCCCAACCCAGCTTTTTGCTGGCACAAAAAGAAGTGGCAAAATGCAGCTCCTTTTTATGCTAGCAAAAACCCAGCTTTTCCACCACCACTGCATCTTTGTGGTGCTCCTGCAGCAGGCGGAGGGTAGACAGGCAGGTGGCATGATTCCAGCTTGGGGGCAGTGTCAGAACGTGCAGTGTCTGAATGCCATGCTCCAATGATGCCCCCAAGCCAGCACAAAAGGACAATCTGTTTTGCCTCTTTATTAAGATTAATAAAACTATTAATTTTATATGTTCTGATTTTCTTTTTCATGAGGACATGAAAGATTATGAATGAATATAGTATGGCCCTTCATACATCAGTGAACTGCAACTCCCAGTATTTCTCACTGTTTGATAATGTTGGCTAGGGCTACTTGGAGTTCCAGTTCAAAACATGTAGAGAACCAGATAATTCTGATCCCCACCTTACTGAAACAGAGGTTCAGTAGTAACTACTACACTGTAATCATATAACCCTATCACCACCTGGGCACATGTTAAGTGAGCAATACAGTTTTCAGTATATGAAACAATTTAGCACAAATTATTATAAACTTTTTTATAATATGCAGGAAATGTGTTTTTGGGCAAAGATAAACTCTCCAGGACACTTTGGGATGCTGAAATATGGGGACAATACTGTGTAAAAATGTTCATGTTTACCATAGTGGGGGCAAAATTAAAGCATTTATCCTTGCATATGAAAATGAAATAATTGAGAATTTTTATCTTTATTTAATAAGAATGAAGAAATACATATGCAAACACATAACACACATATATCTGCTGCTGATTTATGTTGTTCATTCAGTAGTAGGGTTCAATGCATGAAATAACTCCTTTAAAATTGAGGCTAAAACAGTACGCTGATGACACCCAAATTTGTTTCCCCATGTCTCAGACTGCTTCAGTGACCAAGGAAGGCATCTCCCCTCTGAATGACTGTCTGAAGTCAGTAATGGATTGGATGAGGGAAAATAGACTTAAACTGAATCCAAATAAAACAGAGGTACTCGCTATAGGCAATCCTATTCTGGGTGCGGAGATAAGTCCTTCAGTCCTGGATGGGGTCACACTTCTCCTAAAGGACTGTGTTGGTAGCCTGAGGATACTCTTGGACTTGTCGCTTCACCTCTCTTCTCAGGTTAATATGACAGCCAGGAGTGCCCGCTGTCAGCTTCGGCTGATACGCCAGCTGCAACCCTTCCTGGAACAGGAGAACCTAGAAATGGTTGTACATTCACTGGTAATCTCTCATCTTGATTTCTGCAATGCGCTCTTCATGAGGCAACCCTCATGCCATGTTCAGAAGCTGCAGTTGGTTCAAAACATGGCAGCCAGATTGGTTACAGGGAGTTCTAAATTTGACTCCATTACACCTATTTTAGAATCCCTACACTGGCTGCCTATTAGCTTCCGAGCACAGTATAAGGTGTTGGTCATCACCTATAAAGCCCTACATGGCTTTGGTCCAGCATACTTGAGGAAACGCCTCCTCCCATACAATCTTTCCCACACATTCAGGTCTTTTGGGAGGAACCTACTGCAGCCAAAGAAAACCAGGCTGGTGGCAACCTCCCTGAGGACCTTTTCAGCTGCTGCTCAAAAAATATGGGATACAAATAAATTTATTATTATTATATTATTATTATTTCAGAACAGACTGCCTCATTGATATGGAAGCCACCAGCTACCACTTTATGTACTGTTTCATTCTGTGGCCTTTTTAACCTGCCTTGGAGGCTATTTTTAATGGAAGGACCACTTCTAAAATAAATAGATTCTAATACAAATGTGAAAATTCACTACTATTTCCACAGTACAAAGTGGCCTGTTGTCCATTTTCTTCAAGGTTCCTGAGTTTAGAATCAGGAAAGTCTACAGTCCTCACTTTCTGTTCTTTTTATACAAAAATGATAAAGCTGTAATGCTATTGCACTGTACTTAGAAGGTCAAAACCTCTGTCATAGAACTAACAGGCAGGCAGAAAGTGTCAGGCTTCAGCAATTTCCTAGCTATTATTTTCTCCAGATAGCATTGCTTAAACTGTAGACTGTACTGGTTTTTGCCTTTTAAGAGAATACTGAAGTTATGTAAATACGTATATTGATTTGCAGAATGAAGAACAAAGAAGAGACTAGTAGTAACTTGTGTCTTGGAGTGTCTCTTCATAGGGTTTTTGTGGTAGAAGATAGTCAAAAGGGGTTTACTGTGCCTCCTTCTGTGCAGTATGAGTTAGCTATAGCCCCACTGCTTTTGTCTCTGAGAATCCTTCCCATTGTCATTCCCCATAAACTGCTGCTGCTGCCTAGTACCCGCACATTTAGTGTGGCTGCTGAGTGTCACAGCAAAAGCCTATCAATCAAGTAGCCCTTCATGATGTGGGAGATCCTTCCATGCTTCACAGCAACACAGAATCCCACCATCATGGAAAGTTAGAGCCATTGTGTCCAATGAACTTCATATTATATGGAAATGGAAACTGCTAGACCTTGTAAATTATGGTGTATTGTTCAGTTATAGGGCCTTACCAAATGATGGTTTATTGATATGGACATTTTTCCTTTAGGAAGCCTAGTCTTGAAGGGTAATTTCCATATTGGACTATGGCTGTTTCAGTCCAAGTTATCATGGAAGTAGTATCAGTGTAGATTTTTAAAAAAATCTTTTATTTCTTTTTGGTCACTAGTTGTTGTTCTGTTTTTATTTATTTATTTTCAAGCCCAGAGTACAACTTTTAAAGTAGACCTTCATGACTGAACTATACTAGATGGGATATTACAGCACTTGCTTGTGTGCAAGCAGATTGTTTTCTGTTGGTTCAAAAGGAATTTTTATAAGACATACAACTAGCCAAAAAGCAGCATCCTCTATTACCAAGTCCTGAACAGATCTTTCTCCAGACAACACTTTAAAAAACAAAAACATGCATTGGAATTATTTTGGTATGCATCAAGGTAAATTAGTATACCCATAAAACTTTTGTACTTATAATAGAGGGTTAAGAATGTGTTCCATTCAAATGGTTGAACTGTGGTTGCCCTTGAAGGAAGTGTGTGTTATCATGTATGTGACAAATAGAAATGCCATCAGTACCCACTAGTATCTTCATCAGCTCATATGACAGATCCACACACATACTGATGATCCTATGGCCTTATGCATGAACCAATTTTTCCCAATAGGCCCAAAGGATGAAGTGATACTCTTTGTTCAGAGAAATGCACAGAACTAGACTAATTATCTGATTGCTAATCAGCATATGGTGTTTTGCCAAGTGAATCTTTGCTTATTGTTCCCTTGTGCATGGGCAGCCAAGTACATTTCATGAAGAAGGATTTTGAAAAGATAGAGACTTTAATAGCATGTCAAAAGCTCTCTTGTCAACATTCCAACAACTGGCATTTTGGCAGGTACTTGGCCATGTGATATATCTGTCTGTTTGAATGTTTAAATCAGGGATTTGTACCTCCTAGTGAGAAGACCTTATTTAGAAATTGAACCAATAGTATATTTGCCAGCAAAGATAAATAAAAAGAAAATGAATTGCCTGGGCATTTATTAAACAGAAATGAATGTTCAGAGAAAAGTCATTTTGCTTCATCACCCACAACTATTTCTCTTATCAAAATACATCATTAATTTCCAGCCATTTCCTGTGAGAAATATAAGCACTTTTGGCTTTAGCAGTCTTGTTATAGTACAAACTGTTCTTAAGGAACACAGTCATTCCCTAGTTTTTTTTCCCTTTTCCTCTTTATTCTCATAATTCAACAGTAGCCACAGAACTTTCAATCTCTTCTCAGTAAATAATAGTGGGGAAGAATTTTGATGTGGTATCACATCTACAGAATATTAGTCTTTTTAACCTTCAAGATGTTATAGTAAAGATATATGTGTGTGTCTGTGTGTGTGCATGCCTTCAAATTGCCTGTCAACTTATGGTGAACCCATGGATTTCATAGGGTTTTCTTAGGCAAGGAAGACTCAGAGGTAGTTTTGCCAGTTCCCTCCTCTGTGGAAATGTTTTATTTCTCCCCATCACCCAAAGCAGGGACTGTAAAGGAAAAAAGAAAATGGCTTTGTAAAGTATTAATGAGATTGTCGCCATGCATGACTAATTTTAATTCTGATGCTTACTTGTACAGTGATAGTAAATTTTTTATTTTAAAAAGCATGTTGGTAGCTGAACAAAGCAAGGCAATCATAAGAAAAGCCTAGTTCTAATTATCAAGATATGTTTTATTGGTCTGCAGTTTTGTTTTGTTTTTCCTGGACAAACTGAACATATAGATAGGGGATGCATGGATACATAGATAGGTATAGCTCACACAGATTAGATATAACACCTGGTGCATACTACTAGTAGTAAAATGAATGTTCTTGATTATGCAACTGCTCATTTCTATCCCTTTCTCCCTCTTTGACTTATGCATATTTAAATCTCCTTTTTATTTATCACTTTAAGCCCTGAATTTCTTCAAATTTTAGAGAGAGAGAAAATGGTAAATTTAAAGATAAATTAAAAAGTTACTAAATTAAAATTAGACAAATTTTAAATTATAATAAAAATAATAAATATGTTCCAAATGATTAATTGCACATAGAAATTGCCACCACTTGTCTTGAAATGATAAACACTGATTCCAATTAAAACTAACAGCCTGTGCCATGTGCCTTTGTTCTGAGTATCAGGGGCATGACTGTTGTTATAAAACTAAGCAAATTATGCACACTACTGTGCTATTCTGCTTCTCTTACTGGTGCTCTTAAACTTTAAAGAAAGAAACAAAAAGCTATGAAAGAGATTACCACACTAAATGATTTCAAAACTAAATTACCAAGAAATACAGGCTTTCATGGGTCTATAAGTGGCTTTTCACATGCTGTATATGAAAAGAATAAATTGATTAAGGTGTTACACAAATGAATATTTAGCATATACAAGATAATTTCCTTAAAATTGAATAAAATTAAGCTCCTAAAGGAATCCTCTATCCTCTTTGTAAGACATTTCCTGCAGAGAAACACAGATTCACAGTGCCCCATGCAAACAATATAGGAGAGATAGGTTACATTGTTTATTTGGTCATTTCAAGAGGCTAATCACATCTAGTACCATGAACTTCTGACAAAAAGTTATAAATTCAGATGTTGAAGAATTGATACTAAATTTTATTCACAGAGAAGACTTGAAGTCTGATGAAAAATGACTGGCTTAAAAAATATAGCTAGCCTTTCAGAAATCCATATTGCTCTTTTTGTTATTTTATGCTTTTTACAAGAAACTGTTTTCAATGATATATTAATTTTCCAAACCATATCCTGCAATCTCATCCAATTTTATAATATCTCCTTTTCACATTATCATTCCATTATCTCTAGTAGGTGGTATTCCGTATGCCATTTAGCAACTTTGGAGCAGTTAGAATTCTCATAATGTGGCGTGTGAAAGAGAAGGATCAGTTGTATTTAGTCCCTGCTGGTAGGCTTTGGATAATTGCTGGTTGGCCACTGTGTGGAGAAAAATGCTAGACTAGATAGACCTTTGGTTTGAGCACTATTAGCTTTCATCTAATGTGTTGCTGATTCCAATGAAATATACATGTGGGAATCACCAAGTATTTATGGTGCTTTCAGGCTTCAGAATCAATGCCTTCCTATAATTCCTTGCTTAAACAAAGCAAAAAGCATGCAGATGCTTGCATTAAAATTTAACTATTTAGGAAGTATTTAGGAAGTAATGAGACACAAAAACCTAAATAAAATGTATTTCTATAAACACAGTGCTTGAAAAGAGCACCAGGTTATTCTAAGTTGATTTAGTAAATCCAAAGCATGCCCTTTGCCTCTACATTTACTGTAACATGGTGCATCGACATAAATTAGTATACCCACAAAATGTTTTGTGCTTATAATAGATATCTTGAAGTACAGTTGCCATCATCTGTAGTCAGCATGGCCAGTCTGGTGCATTTGGATGCATTTGCAAGGTGACACATTTGGAAAGGCTCTTGTAAATCAGTGATACTCAGTGGTGGTCCCTGGATTGGTGACAGTCTCTGAGCCATCAGCTGTTGGTGATCCCTGGAGAGTTTTGAGGAAAGAAAGAAACAGTTGTAGTAAATTGATACAAATACAGTAAGCCCTTCACATTCGCTGATGTCAGGGGCGCAGAGCCCCCGTGAAAATGGAATTCCTACAAATTAAAAAAAACAAAACACTATTTTGTTTAACCTGTGAGAACACCTCACTTGCAGTCTCCAAGTCTTCTGGTACAACTCTGTAGTCAACATCTTCCACAGGTTGACCAGAGAGTCATGGGTGACCTACAAATAGCTAGAGAAGTGTTTCTCTAGATCCTCCTGTATGATTATATGGTAAACTTCCAGAAGAGTTGTGCTGGAGGACTTAGAGATTCCTAGACATAACACATTAATCAGTTCAGCAGTAATCAAATCCATAAAGTCAAGGCCGCAAATGTGGAGGGTCAACAGTATATTACCAATCCTTAGCACACTAGGGAAAGAAATTGCTGATTCTCCACATCAGATAGTCTGAGAAGCCTGGGTATAAATCTTAGAGTTGTTCCTTTGCCCAGAAATTCATTGTTGTTGTGCACTTTCAAATCCTTTCTGACTTATGGTGATGCTAAGGTAAACGCATTGTGAGGCTTTTGGGGGCTGAGAGTGTGTGGCTTGGCCAAGGTCACCCAGGGGATTTTCTATGGTCAAGTGAGGAACTAACTGACGCCTGGTCTTCAGAGTTGTAGTCCAATGCTCAAACCACACTGGGTCTCACTAAAAGTATGCTGGTTATACATCATTCTGCATTATGGGCATAAAGTGTGTATGAGCTCTTTTTATGGCTTTACTTCTTTACTCAATTTTGACCTAAAAAGATTCTTTGGCCCAATACAGACAGACTTGAAAAGGCGCGTGGGTGGCACCATTAGGGTTCGTGAGCGTGCAACATTCGCATGTTCACGGACCCTAATGTGTAATGGCAGTGCGCCATTACATAACACCGTTTAGACGGCGTTCATAATGGCGGTGCCTCAGCTGCGCAGCTCCTAGATGTAGCTGCGCAGTTGTGGCAGTGGAAAGTTGCCCAATGGTGCCTTTTCCTCTACTCACACTGCAACTGCAGTGCAAAAAAGGAGTGCGGTTTCCCTGATCCTTTTTTGTGCTACAACTGCACTGCAACATCTAGCTGCTGCAGCACAGTTGCTCTGCAAAAAGGGGTGGCGACAGACCGCCCCTTTTGGGTGGTTTGTATGAAACCTTTGTTGCTTGTTTGGTTTCTGCAACCTAAGACATTATCCCAAATTATCTTACCATATCTCAGTCGTCACAAGGGGAACGGATTTCCTATGAATGCAAAGTTTGGGTTCATAGGAATCTGCTCCCCAGGAACGATTCAGAGACTATAAGGAGGGAGCGATGATTCTCTGATGATTGAGGAAGCGCATGTGGCTTCCAGACACACATGTTTCCTCCACCTTTTAAGGACGTTAGAGCCACATTTGACCAGCAATGGAGCCAGGTATAAAAATCTTCTAAATTTCACCAAAAGTATACTTCAGAAATGAAATGGGTTTTGTTTTGTTTTGATTTTGTTTTGTCATTTTATAGTTTGATCTTTCCAAAAATCTCTAAAAGAATATCCCATAGAGTGCATTTCTGTAATTCATCCTCTAAGTCAGGGGTTCCCAACCTGTGCTCTGAGGTGACCTTAGGGCTCTGTGTGCACTTCCCAGGTGCTCCACAACCACTCAAGAAAAATGGAAAAAATTTGAATGAAATTAAAGAATAAGAATATATTCTTATATAAACTCCTAAACACCATTCACTTGTAAGACATTGGCGATTATCACATAGAGGCTTAAACATGGCTAAATCATTCCCAAAGCACACAGGTATGATAGCCAATCGTGCTTGCCTCCTGTATTTTAACTATCATTGAGGTGTCCCGCTCCTCTCCTGTCAGCAAAACATTCATGGAACAGCAATTTTTCAACAACGGGAACTTTCGTTATTGGAGAAATGGCTGCTCCGCAAATGCTTTGATGACTGGAGAGGAGTGGGATGCCTCAGACGATTAAATCACAGGAGGCAAGCACAATTGGCTGTCAAACCTGTGTGCTTAGGGAATGATTTAGCCACATTTTAGTCATGGTAAGCTTCCATGTCATAATCACCATAGTTTAGGCCTCTTAGGGGCTCCACTATAGAAATAAGGTCTCCACAAGTCAAAAAGGTTGGGAAACCCTATTCTAAGTTACCAAACAGTTATGACAGCTGCACAGTCTCATTTCCAGTGTCTCTCTATCTGTCTGGAAAAGTAAGCCCGAGAGGCCCCATCCCACCACTTCTCCACAGCCTGAAAGTAGAATGCAGCAGGCACCCTGGCTGCCTGCTGCACCTGCAACTGACGGCAGTTCCAAGGGGAGAAAGGAGCTGCTGCCGTGGCCCCTTCCCCCTCGGGGTCCTTGGTGTAGCCATGTAAAGGAGCAAAAAAGGTGCAAAAAAGGAGCTCCTTTTAGCGCCTTGGTACCCTCCCACGGTGCCATTAAGTTTTGAAAATGGGGCTTACACACTGATTTTTGAATTTGAATCTTAAGGGCAAAACATTAAAAAAAAACACTATTGAAACAGCAGGCATTTGTTTTCAGAGACATGCTCTTTTTCTGTACAGATAAACTAGCCTATTCACTTTTATTTTACTGGCATCCACATTTGCAACAGTGTGGTACAAAGGGGAGTAGGGTGGGCAAGAGAAAACCAGAACAGGAAACTATAAAAAATGGGTAAATGAGCTATAAAACCAGGCAAAGGCTTATTGTGAAATATATCTCCCTTAAAGCGTTGTTAGAAGCAGACTTGTTCATATCCTTCCTACTGCTTCCTTGATCCAATATCCCCCATCAGCACATTAAAGAGGCCAAAACAGCCCCAGTAGCTTACTTGTAGGTAAGCCTGCCAAACAATGCCTCCCTGAAGATGCACTCTCCTTCTTCATCTCCAGCTTTTCCGAGCAAATAACCTCACATAAGCACTGCAGGATCCTTTATCATATCTGATGCGGAGCATTAAGATTATTATCGCTGCTAGCACAACGGAAGCCCATCTTCTGACAGGCTCACAACATGGTGACTCCAAAGTGCTCATCTGAGCCTCCCACATGAACTCATCATCTATAGTGTAACAAGCAGAAGGGAAAACAAAGGAAGCATGAAACAGGCCTTTAAAACACTAGCAGTGGTAACCAGGGAGTAGGCAACCACCTGGACAAAATCAATCAATCGGAGACAACAGAAGCAGCATAGTCAAGCATAGCAAACAAAAGAAAGATGATCTTCAAGATCTATTGGAGAGCTTAGCTGTAGCTAGAACAGGTTTCTGAGCAAAATCACCATTGTCAGCCTGTCTTCCTCCCTTCTTTCCTTATGTTCCTCAAGTATCACAGAAGGGTTAGGAACCTTCCAGGTTCACTCCATATGGAATAGGCAGAAACAGTGGCCTGCGGTTAGATATCTCTGACCAGTAACCTGACCACTGTTAGAAAGTTATGTGGCAAATGGCTTTCTGTATGTGGCACTTGGCATTAATAATTTGTCCTGCTAGGCTTTTTGTATGCTTGCACACTAGCAGTACTACTACACACAATATAGACTTGCTGTCCTAGAGTGTTGACCCATGAAGCAAAGATCTATCTGCGGAAAGAAGGTAAAGACCAGATAATGTTCTATATAAGCTTTCATATACACATGATTTCTGGTATACTTTAAGAACTACATGTTGTGTTCTTAAATTCAAGTGAATTTGTATGGAATTCATGAAGAAATATGCTTCTTTCTAGCATGTTGCAATCACCTTCCACTTTAATGGGTGTGTAATTAAGTTAGACTGATCACCAGTATGGTGTAGTGGTTTGAGAATTGGACTGTGACTCTGGAGAGCAGCATTTCAATCCCTACTCAGTCATGGAAACTCAGTGAGTGACCTTGGAAAAGTCACATGCTCTCAGCCTCACATAATGGCAATGGCAATCCCCCTTTGAACAAAGTTGCCAAGAAAACCACATGATAGGTTCACCGTATGGTTGCCTTAAGTCAGAAATGAATTGGGCAAACAACAACAACAACAACAATAACTAATCTAGAAACATAAAAAGTTGAATATCTCATATCTGGAATTCCAAAATCTGAAATATTCTAAAATCCAAAATTGTCCACATAGGTGGCTGACATACTGATACCTTTGCTTTCTGATGATTCATTGTGTGCAAACTTCATTTCATGGACAAAATTATTTTTAAAAATATCATGAATAAAATTACTTACAACGTATGTGTATAATGTGTATTTGAAAAATAAATAAATCTCATGTTTAGACGGGTGCATCTTCAAGATTTCTCATTATGTACATTCAAATATTCCAACCCCCCCCCCCATCGGAAACTCAAAACAGTTCTGGTCCCAAGCATTTTCGGTAAAGGAGACACAGCATGCACTCAGTTTTTTTTCCCATTTTAAAATTGGAATTTTGTGTGTGTATAGATAGATAGATTTTTTTTAAATACCTGCTACCCTTTCTCTAACAGGTGTCTTCCTCTGGGTATTTTGTGATTGGATATACTGAAGAGCTGAATGGAACCATAAGGACATAAGAAGACCTATGCTAGATAATATGCAACACTTATGTAGTCCATTTCCTCATAGGAACAACTTCAGGTTTATGGGAAGCCTGTTCAAATTCCAAAACCTGTGATAGGTTCATCTTAAGGTCACCATGAGTAAGAAACACAACAACAACATTTTTAAATTAGGGTATTTTGTCCCAAGGTTCTACTCCACTGCTTATTTATCCCTCTGTTTTATCTCAGCGGGGTTAGGAACCTTCCAGGTTCACTCCATATGGAACAGGCAGAAACAGTGGCCTGTAGTTTGACTTTGTCAAAAAGTTTTCCAAAAGACCAGGTATACTAGGTCTGCCAGACCATCTCTATTCACTTTCTGATATTCTAAGAAAACTTGAAAATTCTTATTCAGTAAGACTGAGTCTCCTATGTGTTGACATGATTAATAATTTTGTTTAATACTTTTTTTCCTGCCAAATTTAACCAAAACAGCCTGCAATTTCTTGTCCTTTTTAAAATTGGTATTATACTGATTACTTCCCAGCCCTAAAGGCTGATCTTAGGAACAAACTCCATGCTTATGTTAGACTCTAAATAATTTCATGTAATAGTTCCATAAAAATGCACAAAGTCGTGTTTTTTAAAAAAAATGTTTACCAATTAAGCCTAAACTTTCATTTTTTTGACACCACTTGTTCTCTATGCTGTTCAGATCCCCATTATGAAAATGTTAGCTCTGACACAAATATATTACTACATTTCCCAAATGGAAAGCAAATTAAAAAAAATTCATTCACCTTCTTTGCAATTTCCTTACTTTAGCATACCTTTCACTTCCTGTGTAAATTTATGTGTGGCTGTTGACACTGTGGTATCTCATTCAGGTATGAGGTAGGCTGTATGTAATATGTAATATCCTGGGAGTAAGAATTCATTTTTAGATAAGAATTGGGAGTAAGTGAAGGAGGGAAGAGTGAGAAAAGATGTGACACATTTTGTAAGAAGTAGGAAGAAAGAGCTAAATATATATATATATATATATACACACCAAAGTGCCAGGATATCTCTTCTTTCTTTAAAAACATCTTACCCTTTTGTAGTATTACCAGGGCCAGCATTACAATTAGGCAGAGGGAGACAAGCGCATCAAACAGTAGATTTTCAGAGTGGCAGCCCTGCATCTGTTTCTCATGATGCTTATTTTTTGGGAACTGTCAGACATAATAGTGGCTCTTTGAAGCAGAGTAATGAAGAAGCAAGGCAAAAGCTCAACATGAAGCTGTCCCATCCCCACCCCAATACATAACACATAGGAACTAACAGAGGAAGAAAACAAGCTTCTTTGTAAAACATTTAAAAGTAATCTAACTTAAAATACTTGTCCATAATCAAATAAATAGTCCAACAGAGGAGAAAGAGAGAAGAGAAAATAGCTTGATGCATAAAATGAGACAGTCTGATAAAACAAACAAACAAAATGTTTGCAAACATGCAGACTAGGAACTAATGGGTATAGGGATAGAAAGGTTGCCAACTCTTTACACTCCTCCAATCATTTGCTTCAAAGTGGTGATTGCCTTAGACTGCAGGGCACTAAGAGCGTCAGAGTCTTCACTCTATCCGTGCTCTAGAAAGGTTTCTGCTGTTCTAAAGAGTAGTGCCCCACCTAACTCCAGTATGGAGACTGTGACTGGTGGTTCCTTCCACCTCCTTTTCCATTTCACCTCCTACTGTGTATATGAGTAAGTTGAGCACTGCCATGTATGCATGGGGACTGTACCACAACATCCTTCTTAGGCATGAGGAAGTTTGGGCACCAATGCTTCCACCTTTTCTTCTACTTCCTTCTCAAGCAGAGTAGCCTCCCTGGGAAAGTACTGTGACCTCCTTTACTGTGAGGAAAGTTTGCCACCACTGGAGTGGAATGATGTTGAGGGTCTTTTACTTCCTGCCTCAAGTGGAAGGACAGCTTGAGCTACTCATACACATCACAAACGCAAATTGTACAACAACTCCCTCCCCTCCCTGGAAGCATTTACCCAGGTCAGTTTATAGAAGTAAGGCAACATAATCTCTACAACCTCTAGTGAGGAAAACAGTAGGTTTGCTGCTTCCGGACTTGAGCATTTGTTGTTGGTTGTTACTCTTTGTTATCAACTTTGACTTAATGGCAATCCTATGAGAGACTTCCAAGAGCTTCAGCTATCATCATCCCTGTTCAGATCTTGCAAACTCAGGGTTATGGCTTCCATGATTGAATCAATCCACCGCAATGCAGTCTTCTTCTCTTCCTGCTGCCTTCAGAGTTACCAAACATCATTGTCCTAATGAGTGGTGTCTTCTCATGGTAAAACTAATGCACAACAGTCTCAATCTAGTCACTTGGGCTTCTAGGGAGAGTTCAGGCTTGGTTTGCTGCAGGACACAATTATTTATCTTTTTAGTAGTCCATGGTATCCGCAAGACTCTTCTCCAGCATCACATTTCAAATTAGTTGATTTTTTTCCTGTCACCTTTGCTTACTGTCCAGCTCTCACAACTATAGATAGAAACTGGAAGTACAATGCAATAGGCATGTCTAGTTCCTTTGTAGCTGCCTTTTCAATGTGTAGTCTTTTTCTGATTTCTTGGAAACAATGGCAGTGGTAAGATAGCTAAAATACGTTAGTATTGCATAAAAGGAAGCATAGATCTTTTTTCTCAATAAGTTTTACCATGAGAACCCTATGATGAGACCATCTAAGATGAAATGCTTAAACATAGTCATAATTAAAAATTATGATGTAAACTGAAATAATTTGGGTATCCCTCATAACATATTTATGTCACCCTTGTAACACTATACAGTTTCCTTAGCCACCAATAACAGTAGCCATAAAAGCACTTGAAAGGTAGTTTTACAGGAACTTATTAAATTGCAGGGAGACATCACTGATTTATTTTTAGTTGAAGGCAAACTCTTAATGTCTGTGACCTTTTCTCAGTAGCCATGGATCAGTGACATTGAACCTATCTATATAATTAAGATGTATGTTTGTATTTATTGCCAGGTGATTGTACTTCCAGTGTAGTTTTCAGGTTTCAAAATGTTTTCAGCTTGAGGCCTTTAGGCCTGGATCCAAACTTACACTTTCATAAATTTATTGAACTCTGTTAAGCAAATAGTTTTGCATCTATTCCAGCAACTCACTTTTATTACCCTGAAAGATCGAAGTTGATACATAAATTTCAAATTCTAGATATTGAAGCTTTTGAAAGCATAAAGGCCTGGAACTGATAATCATGACATTTGAGTGAGCTGTGTTAACCTATAAGAGGGCTGTAGTCAAGGGAAGCTTTTGCTGAAATGATATGTTTAGTCTGGGAGAAAGTTGGCATATAAATGAAATATAGGGGTTTCACAGACCGCCCAAACAGGGTGGTCTGGTGCCACCTTTTTTTTACTGTGCACCTTCACCACAGCAGCTAGACGGAGCAGTGAGGTTGTGCAGTAAAAAAAGAGTCCGCAAACCCAGCTCCTTTTTTGTGTCGGCATGTTGGTAATTAGCTTACACATTGTAAACCGCTTAGGAAGTGCTTAAGTGCACTGATAAGCAGTATAGAAATGCACTTGCTATTGCTATTGCTATGATTGGATTGTGGATACTACTGCTGCTGTCGCAATGATGTCTTTTGTTCTGATCTCATTTTAAACATGTTTTATTTCAACTTTGTTACAGATTTTTTTTTTTAAAAAAAAAGTTTGCCAGTGATTCTGATCATTTAGCCCAGTGGTCCTCAATAATCTGGGATTCTGGGTGCTAAAGTTCAAAATCCCTTAAAGAGCACAGTTTGGGAACCACTGATTTAGCTATATGTGTCACAGTCTAACAATCAGCATTCATGCTCACCTGTTGCTTGGCAAGGAAATCAAAATAGGAGAGGGAGAAATCCTGTTTGGCTTCACTGTAGTTACTGATTTTCTGACAAAAAAATCAGTAACTACAGTGTCAAGATCCACAGCTTGATCAGGTGGTGAATTCTATTCAACAGCCCATTAAAGATCTATATATTTAGGAACTAGTAAAAAATGCTGCTGTTATCATACTTCATAAAATCCAGTGTTCAGTCTGCTCAAATAGAATATATATATATATATATATATATATATTGATGAAACAAGGAAGGATACCCTAAAGAAAGACTATCTGCCAGACTAAACATATGTGCATGTAACAGTATTACATAAGTTTTGTAGATTTTATTCTGAAATAGGAATAAAAAGACTTCTTTATTTTTGTCCTCAACAAGAAAGAATAAATTGACACATTTTGAGAACTCATCCCCACCCAATAAAAGGTTAACCACCATGATTTTTTTCCCAAATTTGGGGGACTTCTTGAGACTTCTTTGCGTAAAAAAAAATTGTGCACAAAAAGAATGTTATTTTGCACAAAGGTGTAGTGTTCTGTGTAAAACCCCAATAACCTAGTGTTGTAAGGACTTTTTTTTTGCAGAATAATCCCAATAAGTGAAAGATCATTTAAAAATGTAAAAAACACTCATAATCTCCCCTCACATAAAGAAAGCTTTTGATATTCTCCATTCTTGCATTTGAGAATGAAATAAGTAATGATTTTATTCTATGTCCTGAGGATGTTCAATGCTTGCCACCTGTTTCTGAGAAGAAAATAGTAACTTTCCCCTTGAGATGATATCAATATCCCGTGGTGTTATGATAACATCTAGCCATTGTAGAGGTTATAATTAGTCTCTCTTTCAGTTCTGAAAAGAAATGGAACAAATTTTTTATGTAATAAAGTCCATATTACACATAGTTTTTAGTGTGGGTGCGGCTCCTTTAAAATATGTCAATGCACTTTGCCTTTCTCTTTGTAAGCCTTCTCTCTCTCAATATACATTACTTCATCATTGCTTCTGAAGGTTGTGAGATTAAGTAACGATGTGGATATATGACACAGATATCTTAGGGCTGATACATACTGGCCCTTTGCGGTGCCCTCGTCACATGCTAGGGTTGCCTGGGGGTGAAGTGTATACATTCCCCGCAACCCTAGCACATGAAGAGGGCGTCAAGATGGTATCGCCCTGTTTACATGGGTGCCGCCATCATTACGTAAGTGCTGCACGGCCACCACACAGTGCTGCACGGCACTTATGTAAGGAGTGTGCCAGTGATGCACTCGTTACTCTGTCACTGCGTGCCGCCGTGGCTTAAAAAGAACCTGCTTTTTACAAGTTCCGATGGGAAGCTGCGTGGTTGGCCGCTGCAGCTTTCCTCCACTGGAAAAACAGGCACTGAGAGAGTGCCCTTTTGGGGAAATCTGAAAAGCCCCTTAGATTCAGAACCAGTAACAAAATGTGATTATAAGCTTAGACACAACCCTTTGAGACCCAGCGGTTCAGATAGTCATTTGCAAGTGTGTTAAGTTATCAAGATATAAGTTATGTTGTTGATATAGGAATCTGTAGGTGTAGCCCTATATCTCAGGACTCAGTTTTATCAATGAGTATCCAGGATTTGTTAAACAGAAATGAAAAGGTAGGGGTTTGACACTAAAATGAATAAGACCTAGCTGCATCTTTAAGCAGTTTCAGAATGGCATAGCCTATATGTAATTCTCCTGAATGTATCTTTATATGCTTTGGACAAAAGAACCACTTAATTAGAAACATTTATATTTAAAAAATCAACAGTTTTGGCTTTTTCTTCCAGGATGGTTTCACTTATTTTAGTTGTCTATTTTAAAATTGCTTCAACAAAGTGATGTGGTCATATCTCTACATTGGCTTAACTGGAATTATTGATGTCTGAAACAGCAACCAGTCTGGAGAATTGCATTCTGATCAAAGTTGCCCAACTCTGAATAGATTAATGAAATTGAAAAAATAATGGCTCCTCGTTTAAAAAAAGAGAAGAGAAAAAGAAGAAAGTGCAGGAGGTACAGACAACACAGCAACAACACACCTACTTTTATGCTTTCTGGAACCAAATATCATACTCCCCCCCCCTTAAACCCATACAAATTTCTAATATATCCAAATTCAATGCATCCCACCTATTGGTGCAAACAGAAACAGTGCTTCCATTTTGGTAGGGTGGGATTGTCTTTTTAAAGTAGAATGGACATCATGTGGTTGTACGAATGTTGTTGTACCCCAGCTCACAGAAGTCCTTGCAATATAGCCAATGGTTTGGGATGTTGAGAGCTGCAATTCATGAACATCTGGAGGGACATCAGAGTACCACCTCCTGTCTTGGAGGACCACCTTGCTCCACTTTGCAAAGGCTTTCAGGTTTGGTTTAACCATTATCTTTATGAGAAACTTTCCCCAGAAAACCTCAATGAGAATATATAAACCTTTGGTAGGAAGCATCTGCCTCCCTTTCTTCATTAATTTTAACTTTTTAAAGTAGTACAAGTGTTTTCTATGTAAAAATAGAAAACAAAAGAGAAAACTATAGGGATTCTTCAATTATGTACAATATCTACCACTCCCCACTGTCTTTTATCTCTGTCTCCATTGAAAAATGCAGGGATAATCAATAGAAAGTTTTAAAAGAATAGGAATAGAAATACAAGCCAGAATCTTTGTTGTTCTTTGATTGTTGTTCTGTAATTGTGTGTTATTCTATAATTGCTAATTAATTGAGCAAGATAAGAAACAAAGAATGTCCCTGGTCTCAAGCAGCAAGCTTCTCATTAATGACCACAAAAGGCACCAGATGAGAGCAAAATTTTTCAGTGAATCTTTAAAATAAAGGTTGCCTTGGTGGTTAAGCCTTTCTAATATTTCTACACCCAGACCTAAAAAGATTTCTACTGTTCATTGTCCATTTAGATTCATATTATAAAACAAAGGAATATTATTTTATTGCTCATTTTGTGCATGTTTCTTGAGTAAGCAAATCATTAAAATTAATTTCCATTATATTTCCTCATTAGATTATCTATTATTATTATAATTATATCTGATCATTAGTTCAATCAATCATGAAGCACCTCCATATCAATAGAAATAACAACAGCACCTGCTGCTCCTAAGGATACAAGAGAGTCTAGTTTGCTTTTATGCTCATAAGATTCATAGGCCCATTTTAGATTGGCAAAAAGAGGTGTGTTGATGGCTGCATGAAAGCCCAGGCTTTAGATGAGAAAAAGGGAAAGTGTGCCATGAAAACACTATTTTGGAGTTTTAAGGGAGAAGAAGCGCCTTTAAAAAGTAGCTTGATTTCCCCACTACTTTTTTAAAAAGGGCGCAACATTGCTATTGCATCTAAAGGCTAAGGTGTAGTTGCACGGTTAAATGGGGCTCTGTCTCTTTAAAGCACCCATTTAAAGGCAGCAATACAGGTGCGGATCATAAAGAATCGTGGGTTGGGAGCATGTGTGGTGTGGACTTCACTTCTAATTAAAACGCTCAATGCCCTGCAGGTGTAAAAGCGGGGGTTTAACCGCGAAGTTTTTTAAAGCTCCCAAACCCTAGCTCCACCCCTAATCCAAACCCTAGACATGCGCAGTAGGGACTCATAAGTATACATTTGTCCTGCACAACTGCGCAGGTTTGCCGGCTGCCGGCTGCGAACTGCTCAATTGAGCAGTTCGCAGCCGGCAATGACAATTTGATTGTATGGTGTAACTGCGTTTGCGCAGTTTGCAAACCTGCGCAGTTGCGCAGGACAAATGTATACTTATGAGGATCCGTCAAATTATCATTGCGTTTCCTCTGCCTTTTTAAACTGTGCCATTGCACTGGTGCATCATGAATGAACCCCTTTATTTTGTGAATGAATTGACATGTTATCCACAGTAGAATAACAGTAACGGCATCCCAGAGTCCCTACTGCGCATGTCTAGCGTTCGGATTAGGGGTGGAGCTAGGGTTTGAGAGCTTTAAAAAACTTCGCGGTTAAACCCCAGCTTTTACACCTGCAGGGCATTGAGGAATTGTGCAGTTCGCAGCCGGCAAGGGAAAAAAAATTTAAAGGTTCACCGCGGCTAAAAGCTGCGTTTATTGCCGCCCATGTAGCTGTTCTGCCTGTGTTGTAGTGTTCTGACCGCTTCCCATGTAGCTGCTGAGCCACAGAAAAGACTTCAAATAAGTCGTTCCCACACCCCTCAGTCTAGCTGCCCTGTACCTTTTAAATGCACACCTGAGGCTTGCAATGTAGCTGCTGAGCATTAAGGTAAAGGCAACTTCATGTCACACTTTCCTGCCAATCTAAAAAGCCCCATAATAACAGTGATCTTAGCAATAGCAGGAGCAAGTATGCTTTACACCTACAAAACATATGAGGACTCAGGGTAGTTAAAGTGCAAACAAATCTCTTTGTTAGGAGGCCTCTGTTTGAGTCAGAAAATAAAAGGTATGCAGGAATCAGTGACAAAGGCATCACCATGCCAGTGTCAGACCCTGAGATGAAATGTGTTAGTCTAAGGAGTGAAGCAGATGGACAGGAAAGAGCAGCCTAATAAAAACCTGAACATGTGTGGGCAAAAAACATCTGAGAGTGGTCAGGATGGCATGAGTTACTCATGAGGAATAGTGAACAGGCTAGGAACAGCTGTAGCAGTTTGCCTTTGCCTGAGTTTACAGGGTGGACACGATTCTGCCCCCCTCTCCATTGAGCTAATTGAGTTGTATTTTGAACACAGTGGCCCGATCTGGATGGGCACTATGTGGTGCCTTGGCAGTGCGAATAGGGTTCAGGAGGGTGCAGCGTTTAGTCCCTCCCGAACCCTAGCACATATGGGCGCTGCCATTTTTAAAAGATGTGCCATGACGGCATCATGATGGCATCATGATGTGCGCAGTGTTTAGAAATGCTGTTTGCGTCATGATGCCATTGTGCTGTGGGAGGGCGCCAAGCGCGCCCTTTCCGTGGTGCAAAAAGGAGCTCCGAAATGGAGCTCCTTTTTGCTTCCAGGTCTTTTAAATGGCCGCAGCAAAGAGCTGGGGAGAAAGGGGCTGCAGCGGCAGCCCCTTTCTCCCCTCAGCACCGCCAAGGGAAATGGGGTGCAGAGGGTGCCCAGGGTGCCTGCTGCACCCTGCTTTGAGGCCGCAGGGAAGCGGCAAGCAGTTTGCCGCTTCCCTGCAGCCTCCAGAAGCAGTGGGATGGGACTGCGCAGGCTGCCGATGAAGCAGCCTTGGCCCCATCTTGCCGCTTAAAGGGGCGAGTACAGGCCACCCCTTTTGGGTGGTCAGGAACGCCCCAGTGTATACAAAGTGAAGTAAAGCAAGGGTGGAGGGGGAAAAGGGAGGAGGAGGAGGAGGAGGAGGAGGAGGAGGAGGAGGAGGAGGAGGGAAATAGAACATTTTAAAAGCCTCTGAAAAAGTGGGATGACAGGTGATTAACTGGTACTGTTCCTTCCAAAGTGGAACAGTTGTAGGGAATTGACCTCAACTATGGAGCAGGGGACATTGAAGAAGGAAAGCGTATACAGTGTCCATGCAGCTGGTTGAGACTATTACCCTATTACAATGTGAGCAAAACTGAAGCTCGGAAAAAATCCTCACCCCCAATAAAGCATATGTATTTCCCTTCACCTATGTACTAATGCCTGACACAATCAGAAGCAATAATGGAACACAAGAACCAGTAACGCTGAAGCTCATATCCATCTCTAGAACACAAAGAAAATTTAGCTGAAACAAAGATCAGACTGCACATTATATTAGTTATGTAGGATGTAGGTGTGCATTTGTCCTTAAGCTTGCAGGACTCAGTCCAGGTCAAAACCATCAACACATTCTAAACTTCCTAGCATAAGTCACTATAAGTGGATCATGTTTCTATTGGAAGTTTAGAACGATAGAAGAATGGATGTTAGAGAGTAAGGAAGTAAAGAATGAAGAAGAGAAAAGAGAGAATCAATTAAGGAATACATAAGTATGGATGGAAAACAAATCTTAAAATGTGGAATTGTTTTATTCTTTATTACAAAATTTTGTGTTAAGACTTATATGATTTAAAATGACTGGTATGTATGTATTATAATTTCAATAAAACCGAGTAAAAACAAACAAACAAACAAACAAACAAAAAACCATCAGCCCCAAAGAATGTGAGGATGCAAACTTTACTGAAGTCATTTCCCAAAATTTGTATCTCCCCTTCCATGGATATATAAATGCTAGTGGATTCTCCCCCCCCCCCCCCCATTAGCTCCCACCACCATTATGTCAGAGGATGCTTTTGTTTTAGGTGGATGGTTTTGTTTTTCTTTTGGGGGGGGGGGATGAGAAAAGAAGCACCTGGGAGGGGGATTCAAACTTTGCCTCCAGTCTGAATTTAGGCATGATAAACGGAATTATTTATTATTTTTAATTTATAATTTATTTAGAACATTTATACCTTGCCCTTCAGCCAGAATAGTTCCCAGAGCAGCTTACAAATTTGACAGTTCCCTGCTCTCAGGTTTACAATCTAATAAAAAATATATACATGAAACACAAGGAGAAGGGAAAGGCAGGGAGGAAGGGGATTAAGTCCAGGGAATTCTTATTGCACTTCTATCTTTCTGAGGCCTCAGTAGAGGCATGGTTTTGTTATGGAGGGAGTGCTTTATTTCAGTTACTAGGACCAAGGCACAATGGTGCCTTCAATTTTAACTCCTAGCAGTCCTATTCACCATGACCAGTAGTTATGAATGCTGGGAGTTACAGTCAAATAACATTTATTAGACTTTATGTCAGGAGTGGAGTTGTTGTTGGATTACAACTCACAGCCTTCACAATCATTGGTCATGATGGCTAGTAATGCTGAGAGTTACAGTCCAACAACAACTGGAGGAATGAATGATTCTCACTCCTGACACACGCACACACACACACAAGCTATGCCTCCTGAAAGTCAGGAAAGTCAGTTGTAATTTCACAAAATTGCAACACATAGTGGTGGGAACCTTCCAATATACAAGTTCTTTAAGTACACAAGAATGTTGTTCTGGACACCTATTCAGTGTTGAGCAGGGGACATCTATTCAATGATATTCATTTTCAAGGTAGTTCTTGCTTGTTCTCAATTATTTGCATGGTAATGGCATGGATGTGAGTTATCACAAGAAATATTTGGAAAGCTTACAAGTTCCCCCCTTCTTCTCTTTGTCCTTCCTCCAAAGGTTCTGCCAGATTTGTTATGGAACTTGGAAGTTCATCTTTTGAGGAATGATACTTGTAGGATTCTTTACTGATCTAGCAATGGGATCTAATTCTATGCTGCTGCCCTTCTAGGCTGTTCAACCTTATTATAATTCAATTAATAATTCAACTAAAAGCTGAAGAGAAATGACTTAGAATTATGTTAATGTGAGCAGTGACAATCTTTAAGATTGTGATGAGGAAAGGTCTTTATTTTGAAACTCCCACTTCTGTCTCATTAAAAGTGAGTATTGTCTTTTTGTTGCACAACATAAAAGGGCTTTCCTACAGCATAATCACTTTGTGGAGAAAGATTATGAAGCATTTTGAAAGAATGGCTTATATTAATTCTTCAATTTTTTCACTGGTTTCTGAAACCATTGTGTTGTATTTTTGAGGTGAATTATTCTATTCATCATGTCAGCATAAATATCTTTATGAATAATGCAAAGTGTTGGCAGTGTTAAGCTAATGTTAAAAAATGGACCTGCTCTCAATTGACAAGATTAGCATCCTGCTGCAGCTTTTTCAAATTCAGCACAATGCCTATTGTGTGTGTGTGTGTGTGTGTATATATGTATGTATAATCACAACACTGTAACAAGTGAGCAAATCCATATTAATGACAGCTAATCTAATGTCCATGACTTCTGAAGCCATGTATAACTTGGGAACTGGCTATTTGAAAACCTACCAAAGTCTTAATTTTTACAAGGAGTCTTTCACTTGGCCTCATGATCAGAGGCATGTTCATGGGACACAAGAGATGAGGCTAAAAATCACTGCTCTTTGGGTTTGAAACTTTCTGCCAAGGAAGGATAGGTTGGCACTTTCCTTTTCTTCCCTCAGTTAGGCAAAGACAAAGGTCAGACAGACCTTTCTCTGGTTGTGCAGTGGTGTCTTCTTTTTTTTAATTAATGCATTTTAATTGTGTTTTTGATGTCCCCTTAATGCATTAATTGTATTTGTTGATATTTGACTCATATTTGATATTTATTCATGTTGGATTGGCGTCAGAGTGAAGTAGTGGCTTGAGTTTTGACTAAGGCTCTGTGCAGATTGGCCTTAAAGGCCAGATTGGGGGAAGAGTCAGGGCTTAGTGTCCATATGATGCACATCCTGGCTCCGTCCCCAGGGTGGCATGCTGTACTGCACAGTACATGGTGTCAAGGAGCTCCTTTGGTGCTGCGTCCACAAAACATAGCACCGAAGGAGCGCTGTAAAGCCATGGCACCACAAGTTATTGCACTCTTTCCAGGGCTCAAAGAAGAGCCTCTTTTTGTGGGTCCTTTTCACACACTGGAAAGGGCAGACCAAGGGTGCTGTACACGGTTGCCACCGCCCCAATCTGGCTGTAAAAGGGGCGGTTAGAGGCCACCACTTTGGGGCTGTCTGCACAGCCCCCGAGACTCCAGATGGCCAGGGTTGAAATCTTTGCCTGTCCATGGAATCCCACTGGGAGACTTAGGGCAAATCACACTCTCACCTTCCATGGAAGGCAGTGGCAAATCCCCTCTCAACAAACCTTGCCAAGTAAACTGGTTTGCCATATATCTGAAGAGACTTGGAAGGCACACAACATACACTAATCCACATAAAGTACACAAGTGGAACTAAAACAGCTATAAATATATTCAATACAGAGTGGTACTGGAGTACATGATACATTTTACAGAATAGCTATCTCTTTCAAAAGGGAGGCATTTAAACAAGGTTTGATGGTAAGAAGCATGGACAAGATCTGAAACCTGCATTATAACATTTGAAATTGATGGAATGTGCAAGATTTGCCTTAATGTAGGTTCCACAAAGACAGATGTCAAAAGCATAAGAAACATAAATACAAGGCTAAGCCCTTGTATCTTTTTTCAGCAGGATATAGCATAAAAGCTTCCTTAAAGGCTATCAGCTTCCTTAAAGGCTTCCTTAAAGGCTTAACAGTTGTGGGAAGGCCAGCTGGGTACCATGCTGGTCCAAACAAGCCAAGGTAATACACTAAGAAAACCACATTTTGTACTTAAAAACCCAAATCAATTTTAATACAAGAATATTAATCATATTATACTACATAATGCTTCCTGAATCTTCGTTAGCAAAGAAAAGCCAGAGAGAGAGAGACATAATGCAGATTTTATGCAAGATTTTTAAAAACCTTATTTTGATTGATGGGGAATTTTACATTTTGATATAAGAGCTATTCATAGATTACCAAGCTATGTTTCTTTTTTTTTTTAATTTTCTGTTGTCAATCATTTTTAAGAACATAGATTTTTGGAAAGTAACATGTAGTGATAGGCAAGCTTCTTCTTACTTTAATCAGAATCAGGAAGCAAGATTCAAATGTTAAGGTTCTAGGAGTTCTAAGATTCTCAAGAGGTCTAAATTGTCTCACTATTAAATATTAGATCTACCAGTATTTAAAATTTCCTTTATATTTTGTCCACACCCTGAATATTAAAACCTTATTTATTTGTTATTTCATGTGAAGGGGTTTCACAAAATTAAAAAGTAATTAGAGTCTAGTAAGATTCTGCTGATGCATATGTGCCTTCAAGTTGCTAACTTGTGGTGACCCCATGCATACGGTATTCTAAGGCAAGAAATACTCAGAGGTGGCTTGCTATTTTCTTCCTTTGAAATTTAACCTACAGCACCTGGTAATTCTTTATGTTCTCCCAATCAAATACTAACCATGTCAGACTATACTTATCTTCCAAGTTCAGACAGGATCTGATGCCTCCAGGGTATTTAGATCTATATTCTGCTGATAATATTCCCAATATTCCTCCTGCACACCTAGTTCTTCCCTATTCTGCCAGCTTGCCCTGCAGGCTGCCACATGTTGAGAAAATGGCTGGAGTGAGAAACTGATGTACTTTATGGGGACTGATGCATGAAAGAGGTTTAATGCCAAGATCCTTTATCCACTTTTCTGACCATGTAAATATATACCAGCATAGTTACATAGATACCACGGTTGTGCATTTCAATACAAATTGGATCAGGTGGCCTTGAGCTCACCTGTTGCTCATTGAGTGTCTAGCTCACCACCCATTGTGCCAAAAGAGAATTCTGTGTGTGTATCTGAAGAATTATGGACTGCACTAGGACTACACTTAAACTAGCTCTGAGAAAGCATAAACTTCTTTGCTACTGTACTTACATTAGCACAGGAAATTCCAGGCATTATATTAACCCAGACAAAACATGTGATGCTGAGCTATCTGAGAGTAACAACAACTTCTTCTTCTTCTTCTTCTTCTTCGTCTTCGTCTTCGTCTTCGTCTTCGTCTTCTTCTTCACTCAGTTCTCTGTCCACATGACACAAAAAGAGAAGGGAAAAGTAGTGGGGAAGGGGATCAGGTCCAGCAGTTCTTCTCAACCTATGAAGCCTGGACCAAGGCAGATGGACTGGAGGGAGGGCTTGGCTACTTAATGGATAGTTAAAATGAGGCATCCTGGGGCAGAGAAGGGGTCACACTTGGGAACGCTTCCCTAAACAAAATAGTCTTTAACTCAGTTTTGAAACTGGTTAGTGATGAGGCACGCATGTAGAGGAAGAAGGTTCCAGGAGTGAGGGGCAGCAAGTGAGAAGGGAGGAATCCGGGATGGGGCAGTGGCAATACTAGGCTGGGACAGGAGACCTTGGTGGTGGCATGGATCTGGGGAATAAACAACAGAGAAGAATCAAAAATTAAATTAAGACTGTGGGCTTGATGAACCGGTTGAATAGAAGTATCATCAACAGAAACAAAAAAAGGCATATTGAAGGGTGGGCTTAGGTGGAAAGAAAAGAAGCTCTGTCTTAGGAGTTTATCATACAATGAAATTTGGGGGTATAATGCAATAGCAGCAGGCTAGCTTAGGGCAGTGACGGTGAGCTTTTTAGAGACCAAGTGCCCAACTCAAAGGCGTCCCTGCACTGGGTGTTACAGATGTGTGCCTATTCCTACTCTTCCCCTGCCCTCCCATCTCTCCACCCTCAGAAATAGTTGCCACTATGGGCTTAGGGCAATATCCTGTTGCTGAAATTTTTTTCCCCATGATCCAAGCTACTGTGAGGCAGTGGCATCATTAGGAGGGTGAGAGGGGTTCAAATCTCACTGGGTGAAACCCAAGAAGGAGGTTTCACTCGGTGGGTGGAACACTCAGCACAGCTGCTGGACAAGTGGGAAAGGGTGTCTTATCCCTTTCTCATTTGTCGAGCAGCCATGGCAGTCCCTTCCATTTGGGCTTCAGCATAACTTTAAATAAGATAATGTAGACACTGAAATAATCAAAGTTTTCCTATACCTTGGCTCAGTCAAGACATGACTCATTAGAAAAAAACAGTGGTGCTTGCTAAGATAGATGACAGTAAGAAAAGAGGAAAAGCTCATTATATTTGGCTAGATTCATTCAAGAAAGCCATGGTAGTGCAAAACCTGAGCAGAGCTGCTGAAAATAGACTTAATGGATTATCCAGATCTATGTGAGTCTGGCTTCAGGCCTGGCTATGGCAGTGACTCTGCTTTGGTCACCTTGGTGGATGACTTACACAGGGAACTAGACAGGGGGAGTGTGTCCCTGGGTGAAGCAGATGGCGCAGTAGGCTGTTCCCACCCTGGTCGCCCTGGGGCTGCTGTGGGACCATGGCAACCGGGCACCACAGTCCTGAGGGCACCCGCTGCTGTGGTCCTGAATGGGAGCAGTAAGAAACTGTTAGATTAATATTCCCTTAGACTGTGTGGAAAATATTTTGATTGACTGACAGGATGCATCCTATCCTGTCAGACTGTTCTAAAAATGCTGTCAGAGCACATGGGATGATGCAAACTTACTGCAAAGGTTGCATCATGCTGTGAGACACAGAATGATGACTCATAGCCATCACAGTATATAAGTGTACTGGGAGACAGGTCAGATGTGGATTAGATTGGATTGATGGTGGATTGGTGATATTGGATTATGTATTGTGTATTGGTGATTGTGGAGCTGTAAACTGAGTTACAACAGACAGCAAAGCTGATGGGAGTTGGTGAGGGGAGTTTGTGAATATTAGTACATATTACAACTCAAGATAAAGAACCCCCAAGGACTTAGAAGATGCCAACTCTTTGTTTAAGTTTGTTTAAGTGTGAAATGTAGTCAGTGTACGGCCAATACCTTTATCTGGGACATACTCTGCTACAGGGTTATTAAACTGTATCTGAGTGCATGTCCTCTGATTGCTCTGTAAGTTGGCATCTGAAGTGGAATTGAGATTTTTGTTTCTTTTTGATTTTTGCAAATTCAGAGCCAACAGAAACTGCTCTTTTTGTGGCCAGCATGGCCACTGAGAGATCTGGGGGCATGCATCATGTGCATGCTCCACCCCCAGATTGGCCCAATGGCGGCCTTATTGGGCCATTTGTTTGAGATGCCTGTTGGCCCTGCTGGAGTTTTCAGTTGCTTTCTGGTATCCTTCTGAGCTATCTCTCTGGAAAAGGACCTGGGGACTGTTCAGCAGTAGTTCCAGTCCTCCTTGAAGGGACAAACTCAGAAAGTGATGTTGGGGCATTTCTGCTTGACTCCATTGCCCTTGGCCTATGGGACTCCTCTGTTTAACATCAACAGGAAACTAGTGGAAACAAACAAAACAAACAGCTTCATTTATATACCGCTTCATACCACCTAAGGAGTGTCTAAGCGGTTTACAACTGTAAGCTATTTGCCCCCAACAATCTGGGTACTCATTTTAGCAACCTCAGAAGGATGCAAGCCTGAGTCGAGCTTGAGCCCTTTTGCTGGTCTTGAACTTGCAACCTTATGGTTTTGAGTGAGCGGCTGTAGTACAGGCATTTAACCACTGGAGCCAATTATGATCAGTATGCTGATACAGCAAACTCTATCTCTCCTCTTCATCCAATTCCAAAGACATCTGTGTACTAAACCAATGTGTGCTGTCATTAATGGACTAGATGAGGACATTTGAAACAGCTTCACTGACTATCAGTCAGTTTCTGGAAAGAATTCAAAGTACTGTTTTTGACCTTTATAACCCTACATGGCTTGAGTCCAGACTGTCTGAAAGACTGTATCTCCGTAATGGAATAGGATTCAGAGACGCACATGTTTTAGGCTGCATCTACACTACATAATTATTGCAGTTCAACACCACTTTAACTGCCATGGCTCACTGCTGTGAAATTCTGGGATTTGTAGTTTTGTGAAATATTTAGCTTTGTCAGAGAACTCTGATTCCACAACAAACTACAAATCCCAGGATTCCAGGGGACAGAGGCATGACAGTAAAAGTTCCATCAAATTGCATTAATTCTGCAGTGTGGCAGGAGCTTTAATCTGGAGTATAGTATGACAAGAGGTCTTATAGCACATTTGAGACTATGATTAAGTGAAATTAGTTGTAGCATAAGCTTTTGTAGACTTGGGACCTTGTTGCACACACTTTTGTTCCTGATCTGGGCACAGGAATAGGATGTGCATGGCTGAGTGAAAACACATTTTATTGCATGTCACACTGTCCTCAAGGTGGCCCCATGCTATTGTTCATCACTAAGCTGTCTCCAATCAGGGCTCAAACACATGATTTTACTCTGCCGGAAAGCTTCTGCCTTTCAAAATTCACGTGCCTGGTAATGGCATGGGGCCACCTTGAGGACAGTGCATCATGTGATAAAATGCATTTTCAATCACCCACAGGTATCCTCCTGCCCGTGCCCAGGTCAGGAAGAAAAGTGGGTGCAATAAGGTCCTTGGTCTACATTCTCAAATGTATCTCTTTATGTGAGCCAGTCCAAGTTTTAAGATCTGTAGAGGACAGCTTTTGTTCAGTCCAAGTTCTTTGCATCCATGTTTTGTGAGGAAACAGGGAAGAGCCTTCTTTGTAGCTGCTCCCAGGCTCAGGAATTCCCTTCCACTAGAATTTGGCTGCCCCCCTTCCTGCTCTCTTTCTGCAAGCAGTTGAAGATTTTTTTTTTTTAAATAAGTTCAGGCATTTAGTTTTAACTATTGAGCACCAGTGTGTGTGTGTGTGTGTGTGTGTGTGTGTGGTAGTAGTAGTAGTAGTAGTAGTAGTGTGCTTTATTATTAATAGTTTACTGGTAATCAATTTTAAATGTGTTTTAACTATTTGTAAGCATGCTTTTAAATAATGTTAACTTTTGTGCACTAATATTTCACTTTAACCTTTTTTTAAAAAAATTGTAAGCCTCCTTGAATCTCAACCCAGGAGAAAGGCAGGATATAAATTAAATCAGTCATTCAATCAATAAATAAAATTTCTTTCCTGCATACAAACTACTTTTCTTTTCTTTTTTCTTTTTTAAACAAAATATTTCTGTACTCCATGTAAAATACAATATATCCTGGTGATGTAAAATATTTAAAAAATGCCACTGTGGATATATGTTATAGCTATCAGTAGGCAAGAAACTAAAAATTACAGGTCATGCATAATATATCATCAGATGCTGATTTTTATGTTGTTGTTGTTTGAATGGACAACATAGCAGAAAAGTCCCTTTCCCTCATTTTTACTAGATAGGCATTTGCAGAAAGACACAGACAGGCAGGTCTTTGATCATGATCACACTAGATTGGCAAATCTGCACATTAGAAAATGCTCTGCTGTACATATGCTATGCCCTCTTTCCATACCATCTCCATCCAGAGAAGAGGAATGTGTTGCTGTAGCTGAGGGCATGACACAGCTAGTCCCATTGCCACTCTCATGCTTTCTTTTCACAGGTGATGGTTTTAGCTTCCCTATTTTAATTATTTTTAAGTAAGATATATATGTGTGTGTGTGTGTGTGAGAGAGAGAGAACATTTCTGTTCAGATAACATTGGGTTCCCCCGCCACTGCCCCATTGTTATCTTGGACTCACTCTTGAACTCTCTTTGACAAGGCCAAACTCCCATTCATTTTGCCACTTCCTTGTCAGCTCGGCAATAATGTTCCATCTGTTTTTGGCTTAGTAAGAGTGACAATAGCCTAGCTTGGGGCTTTTTTATTGATTTTTGCCCCTTTAGCTTTTGTATGTATTGGAGTTTGACACTGAGGCTGTATTAACAGCTCTTCCATTTGTCTATTGCTTTTTCTTGTATCTTCTGGTGTCTTGTAAAGTTTCTATTTCTCATTTTAACTCTTTTGTACAGATAGATAAATGTGGCAATTCTGACTCAGCGGTGATTTGTTGTAAAATCAATCCATTACCATACTTCACCTTTCTAACATAATTTCTATAACATCACACCACTTGACCCCTTTTCTCATAACTCAAAGATGGTAATAAGGACTTGAAATTCCTCACATTTTGAATGCTTTGGGAGTAAGGTACTAACCAGTTAACATCCAGCTTCATAAATCTGAATCAAATATGCTGTGAATGTGCCACAGAAATGAATTAAAGGAAACCTCTGTTGGTTTTTTTGCAAGTGAAAGAAGGAAAATTAAATGTAGATGGGTCAAATAAAGGCTGACCCAAGGAAGCAATCAACATCAGAATACTACGGATTTATAATACCAAGGAAGCAGGGGAAAGTAGAAGAGGGATTCCTGCATTAATAACCTGAAGTTGTACTTATTCAATTAAGGAACTCGGCGGATGGCTGTTAAGAGATGAGCGTTCCCTGCCACTGGAAGCTCTGGGTTGGGGATGCAGCAACCGCACACCATGTCCCCAACCCGGCAGGTCTGTAGTGCAAAAAGAAGCTGCAAAAAGCGGCTTCTGCCATAGACAGCACCACCATGACTTTTTCACAGCTCTTTGGTGCAGCATGTCTAAATGCTGCAGCAGAGATGTGGTGTGATGCTGCCCGCCATGCGGTTGGTCAGGCGTTATTCCAGACTAACATGGATAGTCTCTAAATTTTACTCAAACAGATTTAAACTTGTTCTCTCAGACATGGCACATTAAAACATCATGATAAATTCCACTTGGAGGAATTGTGTCTTGGATAATCCTTAATTTCCTGGGCTGACTAATCATGGAAGGGCAGATAGATTTGTGCATCATTAGTATGTTAACATTAGCTTTTCCAGGAAGCAGTTAACAGGCAGATGAAGATCCCAAGGACAGAGCAGAGTTTAAAGCACAAAGCTACCTAAATTTATGATAAGGCAATAAGATAAGGGGGACAAAAGAATGCTTCCTTGGTTATGCTGAATTATTGTCTCTACATTTGTCCTGTGAATGCCAAATGGCCTCTTATGTTTTCTTACTAGCATAAACTTTAACAATAATCAGGAATTAGAATTAAAGAGACAAAATAGTTTCCCAATTCCATATCACTGTGGCTGCATCTGCACTGCAGAAATAATTCAGTTTGACACCACTTTAACTGCCTTTGCTCAGTGCTATGGGATTCTGGGAATTGTAATATTGTGAGACATTTAATCTTTCCTGTCAGAGAGCTCTGGTGCCACAACAAACTACAAATCCCAGGATTCCATAGCATTGAGCCATGGCTGTTAAAGCAGTGTCAAACTGGATTATTTCTGCTGTGCAGATGCAGCCTGTGTGATCTTGATAAGGCAGGTGGACTAACATAAAATACTTTAAAATAAAAATAAACATTGGTATGGCAATATCATACTGATATCAACAAGACTTGTAGCAGTGATTCAGAAATTCTTTGATCTTTTTTATTCCATTAAAGATAATGGTACAAGACGATTCTAAGGTCCTCTGCAACAATACCCATCATCAGATAGATGCCACTAGTAATACTTCTAAAATTCTACCTAATTTATATTTTTAGCATTGAGACAAATCATGCAGGCCCCCTCTTTGCTGCAATTTTTAAGAGGGCTTCCCATAATTAGTTTTATGATGGTGTTTTCTTTGTAAAATTCATGTAGAACTCAAATGTTCAAAGTGTTTCGATTCACAATATTTCAGACATTCTAGATATATGCAGCTAATCCAGATTATTAAACAGGTGATGCAATAGTTTATATAAAAAATGTATGAACTAAGAGTGAACACTGAATATTAGAATAACATTGACTGGGCCGTCTATCCTTTCTGATATTTCTAATCCTTTATAATATTCTGAAGGCTGTGCCATGCAGTGTCATTTGCACCCATATGGACCAAAAGGAAAGATGATGATGCAGTTTAGTCTATGAATAAAAGCCTTGGTTTCCATTGTAATTAATATCCATAAGGTATAAGTAAACTTGAGTCTAAGACTCATTCTGACATTGTGCCATTTGGATAAAACAACACATGGACAAAATCCTATGGCAACAACCTACGTAAATATTATTATTATTATTATTATTATTATTAAATTTTATTTATATAGCACTGTAAATTTACACAGTGTTGTACATACAATCTTATAATAAGATGGTTCCCTGTTTTCAGGTTTACAATCTAAAAGAGACAACACAAAAGGAGAAGGGAAAGGTGGTGAGAAAGGGGATGAGGCCCAGTGGTTCTTCTCTCCCTCTGGGGCCTAGACCAAGGCAGATGGACTGGAGGGAGGGCTCGGCTTCTTAATACATTGTTAAAATGAGGCATCCTGGGGCAGATGGCATAGTCCTGGGAATGCTTCCCTAAACAATATAGTATTTAAATTAATTTTGAAACTGGTTAGAGAAGTGATGAGATATGCATGTGGGGGAAGAAGGTTCCAGGAGTGAGGGGCAGCAAGTAAGAAGGGACGAATCCGGGGTGGAGCAGTAGCAATCCTAGGCTGGGACAGGAGACCTTGACTGCCAGAACGGAGAGTACGAGAAGGAGTGTGAGGAGAAAGAAGTTCAGATAAGTAAGGAGGGGCCAGTCCATGGAGGGCTTTGGAAATCAACAACAAAAGCTTGTACTGGATGTGGAAGGGGAAGGGGGGCCAATGAAGGGAGGAGAAGAGAGGAGAAATATGGTCAAAGCGGCGAGTGGATTTGATAATATGTGCAGCTGAGTTCAAATAGTAATCACATTTTTAGAGATAAGAAATATATTTGTAGTCTGCTTTGATTCTTGCCTTCTTGGATAGAAATAATTCTCAATGAATGAAAACAATTCATCCTTTATATAAAAGACACTCATTTATTATTCGTGATATCTCCTACAGTGTTACTGAAAATCATCCAAGTGAGTATTTTTAATGGTTCTCTCTAAGCAGAAGATTCAACCATTTTTCCCTATGAAATGCCTGAAAAAATATTACAGCCTCTTAATTACTTAAGGCTAACATAAAATTAAACTGATCATTTTAATCACAATCTTCCAAAATACTTTGCTAAAAAAAAATAAAGTGATTACCATCCAGGTAAAAGTAATAACCACTGAAGGTTATTACATACTATGAGGTCTGTATTGGCAACACTTTGCTTTGGAAAAACAGCATATATTTATTGGTTTTCTCTAGGGAATCAAACTCGTATGTTTTAACTATTTAAAAATGCATATGTATTCATTCACTTCATTCCATCTATGGCTGAAGGCATGCCTACACTAGCTGATTAAAATGGTGTCTCCCAAGTTTTCACAGAGAGCTGTCCAAACACTGTATAGGATAATTGGGGATGAATCCAGACACTTAGAAGGGAAGAAGGGGGAAAAAAAAGTGTGACCATGGCCATGTGGCCACAAGTACTGTGATTTGTCTGACTGGAGTGTGTTTGAAAGGAAGAATTGTGTGGACAGTTTTCTTGAAATTGTCTCAGTGTGTGTAGACAAGCCCATGGTTTTCAGCTCAAGCTAACCTGAAAGTAAGATGGATTTTCCTGTCAGTGTAGATGAGCCCTGAATCTAACTTCTAAAATAGGGTTAGATTTTCTGCCATTATCTGTTGTACTATTGCACTGTATAGTACCTTGCAGAAGTATTTGCCCCCTTTGATTTTTTTTCTTTGTATTTTTTGTATTACAACATGGTACTGAGATGTATCCAAATAGGGTTGTTAGCACTGGATGTGTACAAGGTGCACATCCAGTGGTGAAGGTGCAAAATACTTCTGCTGTGGCACTAAAGTTAAGTAAACAAGAGTAAGATGACACTTGATGGTCATAAGTGTGCTAATTCCCTGACCTTGCCAAGATACATTCATTGTGCTAAAGTTATTAAATGTAGCATACCAACAACTACTCATTGTAGAAATGCCAGTGTAACCAAGCTCAGGTATTTGCCCCCTTTCAGCTTCAGAATCTCATAATGGTTGCTTCAAAAGAGAAACAAAATCTGAGCCATACTCTCCTCTCAAAATCCCAACTCTTATTTGTTTGTTTGTTTATTATTGTTCTAAAATCCTCAAATGCCAATTTTGGGCTGGCAAGGAAATATCCCAGATTGTACAAAGCTATGAAAGGACTATTACAAATCTCCCCTGGGCCATCATTGATTTTGTCTATTGCAAGTCAGAGTGGAAAAACTGTTGGGAACAAGCCATAGAGAATCCTCTTACCTCAGTGGTCCACTGAAGGTAGTAGGAAAGCCTCCATGCAATTTTTATGGGGATGGTCTCTTTTAATCCCATTTTACCTCCTTCAAATCATTAAATTTGAACAAATGTCAGATTCAGAATTTGTTTTCACATTAATAATAGTAATGTTTATTTATAACCTGCTCCTCTAGCAAGGTAATCAGAGCGGGGTACAACAAGGTTAAAAAATACAGACTAAAACAACTATCATGCCCCTTCCCGACCCCCCCCCCCCCTTAAAATTAGCTGAAACCAGCAAATATTAAAGTTGACAATAAAAACAAAGTGCAATCTCATGAACAATTCTTGTCCAAATAAGCAATATAAGAAATCAAGAAAGTTAAATAAAGGGGACAACCAAGGTTATCTACCCAATTTCTGTTTCAGAGCCGGGAATTGATTATTTTTTCAGGGGAAGGCCTGCCGGAAGAGATGCATCTTAAAAGCTTCTTTGAAACTAGCAAGTGATGTAATAAGACACATCTCGTCTGGCAGGTCGTTCCAAAGCTTGGTGTGATATTGATAGTTTGGGTATAAATTTAATACAAAATTTAACATATGGCTGGATCACATATTTTCAGAAATAAGAAGCTAAAAAAGATATGGAAAAATGGTCAAAATTGAATTTGTCTTTGTTTGGGCTTATTGAGGCAATTAAGATGATGATTCTACCGAAAATGAATTTCTTATTTCAAACAATTCCCATTCTAATTAATGAGAAAACATTTAAAGAATGGCAGAAAGATTTAAATTTATTTGTATGGAAAAGCAAAAAGTCACGAGTGAATCAGAAGATAATGACATATCAAAAAGAGGTGGAGCAGGAATTCCAGACCTAAAGCTTTATTATGAGGCAAATGTATTAAATTGGATTAATGAATGGATCAGGCTGAGAAATGAAAAACTTCTTAACTTAGAAGGATTTGATAATAGAATCATAGAATCATAGAATCATAGAAATTTAGAGTTGGAAGAGACCACAAGGGCCATCCAGTCCAACCCCCTGCCGTGCAGGAACTCTCAATCAAAGCATACCCGACAGATGGCCATCCAGCCTCTGCTTAAAAACCTCCAAGGAAGGAGACTCCACCACCCTCCGAGGGAGTGTGTTCCACCGTCGAACAGCCCTTACTGTCAGGAAGTTCCTCCTAATGTTGAGGTGGAATCCCTTTTCCTGCATAGGTTTGGTTGGCATGCATACTTACGGTATGACAAAGTGGCTATACACAAAGATTTTTCACATCACTTGCTTAGGAGATCCTTACTTAAAATATGTGAAAAAATTAAGAAGAAAATATTTTGAGAAATACCTTTGTGGGTATCTTCTCAAGAAGCTTCTTTTTGGAAGGTGGAAGGATATCGACATTTGACTGATTTACAAAGACATTTTATTCAAATTAAGTAATAATACATATAAAATGAAACCAATCGAAAACTTAAAACAAAGTACATTGGTATCTTTATATGCAGATTAAAGAAAGATTTAAAAGAGACAAAAAACTACAAGACTTTGCAAAAGAAACTACAGATTTGTCAAAAAATTTATTAAATACAGTTGATAAAAAGACTGCTACATTACATAAATTCCTTAGAGAACTTGAACAAGAAAAGGAACCTGTTTTGGATACAATAATAAAATGGGCTTCAGATTTACAAAATACTATAGAGATGGATAATTGGAAGAATGCAAGAGAAAGGACTAAAAAATTCACTAAATGTCAAAGCCTCTGGGAAAATTATTGGAAAATGGAACACAGATGGTACTTAACACCGAGTAAGATAACAAAAATTTATAAAACAGGTCCTGGTCTATGTTGGAAATGTGAAAAGGCATCAGGAACTTGGTTCCATGTTTGGTGGAAATTCCCCAAACTAAGGTTATATTGGAAAAAAATACATAGAGAAATTGGATGCATTTTTCAACTGAATTTTGAAATGAGACCAGAAATATACTTATTGAATATGTTAGACAAAGCTCCTGCGCAAATCAAAATTAAACATGAGAGAACAATATTATACCTAATAACTGCTGCCAGAATTATATTAGCTCAATATTGGAAAAGTCAAATAATACCTGATTTGGATCTTTGGTGGGCAAAAATCTATGAATTTCGAGAGATGGACATTCTCACTGGTTGTTTATCTAATTAAGACACTACACTAATAGAGGAAGAGTGGGACCAGATAATGAAAAATTGCAGGTTAGGGACATAAGAATGCAGACATGATAATCTATAAGCAACTTATTTGTAGTATAACATTTAAGAAATTGTATGATTTGGGGGTATATACTTTGAGGTAACAGGAATTAAAAAGAGAAAGTGATTAAAAAAAGAGAACACTGAAATGCAAGGGGTATAGTGTTTGGGAATTGTTTTTAAAGTGACTTCGGAAGTATTGATCTGTAAACTTCAATATATTTTCTGATACTATGTAGTAACGTGAAGCTTTTTTTATTGTTTTTCTATATAAAATGTTTTATAAATAAATAAAAAAAGAAAGAAGGAGCTAGAATTGTGTTTTTATTGTTATTTCTTTAAAAGTCCCACTTAAACATTCACTGATATGCTCATTAATTCACATGCCATGTAGATTAGGTAAATAAGTACTTATACATTGGAATGATGTTTATTTTGGTTAAACTTATTGTCACCAAAGATCATTTATGTGTGCTTGGAAAAGTACGTTTTTTACAAGAACACTAATAGACCAAAGGGCTAAAACGTGCCCAATGTTCTAATCCAAAAATCTTTTGCCAGCTATGCATATAAATCCGATACAGCCTTCACATATTTTATTGTAAATAATGCAACCTTAAGATTGCCAAGAGTGAATCTGTATGAGATGGCAATTTTCTGATGTGGTTCTGAGTGTAAGACAGATTGCCAACCCTTCCATCAAAATATATATTATGTTTTGTTCTAGAAGGTTGTGGTGGTGTTGTTTTAAGTTTCTGAAATGTTGAAGGAAATTAATATCCTGGCTGGCTTGTGTTTTTCTCTGAGGCAGATATTGATGAATGTGCTGAGGGGATCATTGAATGTCACAACCATTCACGCTGTGTTAACCTCCCAGGGTGGTACCACTGTGAGTGCAGAAGCGGTTTCTATGACAATGGAACTTATTCACTTTCCGGGGAGTCCTGTGTTGGTAAGCAAAGATCAGCAGAGAAGTTATCTTTTGTTCTGCATTGTGTCATATCCAAACTACAGTCTTCAAATACAATGTTTAATGCTAAACATAGAATGTAACCGACTGTTTCTTAGGCCTCAGCCCTGTTCTACATAATGTAATATAGATGTTGCTACCAGATGTTGCTACCATCAGAAGAAGTGGGTTTATAGCCACAAAAGCTGATGCTAAAATAAAACCTAGTTAGTCTCAAAAGTGCTGCCACATGTTTCTCTCCCCCTTCCTTCCTCCTTTTCATCCAATATCTGAATGTGATATAGATAACAGACATTCTGATGTCATGTTTTGGATTTGTTGCCCTTATTCATATTCAGTGGGTCACTTGAGACAAAACAGATATTGCCTACATTGCTATATGCTGCATATAACTAAAGGATGTAATACATAACAATTCAAGCCTTCTAATTTATCATTTTAAAATTCCAGCACAAGCATTTATGTATGCATTAAAAAACAAGATAGCATTTTATCCCCACTAAGTGAATTTTTGTTAATTTGTATCAAGTTATGTTGCAGTTGTTCATGTATCTATCAACATGTTGTTCAGTTTATTTTCAAGTGGCAAAAACCCTCATAATAATCTTTTGCTTCACTGGAAAAGGAATATGAATGTTAATGTTTGACATTATTTCATTCTCAAATAATATATGCAGTTTTTCCCCTGCTGAAGGAGAGAATAAATATTTCTGCGCAGCTTGCCCCGTATTAACTTGTCCCAAAGAGACTGGGAAATTTATTCTGTGTGGAAATATTTGTAAGTTTTGCATTAAAATTGTAAGGGGGGTGTACAAAAATATTTTCCATGTGCACAAAACACTTTTTCCAGATTGTTACAAGAGTTTTCAGGTTGCTATAAGTAATCTTGCACAAACGTCAATTTTTATTGAAGGGACTATTTGGAAATCTGGAAGCACAGCAAAAATGGGTTTCTGGAAGTAGGCTGTATATGCAAGCATGGATGTGTATGTGCATGAAAAATCTACACTCATCACTATGAAACTGATTTGGGGCTGAGGCTGTTTAAAATACTCTCACCTAGTTTTTCACAGAGAGCTTTCCAAACAATGTATAGGATAATTGCAGTTGAATCTGGGCACTTTCATTGATTCAGGGATTATGGAGCAGTAAAGACTGGTCTTTCTGCTGGGCTGACCGTGAATTAGGGCTGCAATAGGGCGGAGCATTCACATGCTTCCAAAACCTACTGCACACCTTGAGTGCCATTTTAGCATACACCCATCCAGAAGGTGTGCACCATGATGATGTCCATCGTGCACAGTTTCCAAAAGACGCTGTGCATGAGGGGTGTCATAAGGCCACACTACTGTCTTTATGCCGCCCCTTCTAGGGTGCAAATAGGAGCTGCGTTTCATGGCTTGAATTTTCCCCAGCTTGGGGGCATTGTGTACAGCTTCTGCGTCCCCACCCCAGTGCTTCATTACCTTCATTATTAATTATTCATAATTTATTCATTACCTTCCCTTGTGCATTCACTCTGTACATGTGAAAACATTTGCAGAAAACTAACATGTGGATTTTCTCCTAAGAACAAGAGTATCACAAAATGAGTTATTCTCTAAGCATTGAAAACCAGGGATATGTGGTAAATTTTCTCTATCTCCATATTTATTAATGGATATACTGGTCACAGTACTGGATTTCTTTTGTGGATGGAAATTCATGATTTTCCGGGTATGAATAAACAAGAGGAAAATACATTGGACAACCCATGAACATTTGAAAAATGCATAAAACATTTTGTACATACATCTATGTAACATACTTTAACCAATGGAAACATGTACCCATACCACACACACACACACACACACATATGGGAGAGCTGTGGGTACATGTTTTGTGCCTTTCTTAAAGTGGATATTTAAGTTTAAGAAGTCTCTTGGCAACTTGAAAAAATTGGAAATTGGCTTAGATGGTGTCTAAATAACATTAATTTGGCTTAAAAGATGTTTAATTCTAATCGGACTGAATTAATATTTGATTTTGGCATGAATGTTGGATTGGATCTTGGCGAGCACCTTGGCAAGCACCTTGGATGGAAGGGACATTTATGGAAACACCTCTACAGGCCTTGCGACCTGGCAGAAAGAAATCACTCTTAGATCTGGCTTGAAGGAATACCCCAACTATAATCTTTGCAGATTTGAAGGGGGCTTTCTGGTTAGACATCGTTATGTGAGCAGCCAATGAACAACCCAACTTTTGGACTGTCGTTGAGGGCTCAGGTGTGATCATCCTTGATAAGCTGCAGAGGTGGTCTGGGGTAAGACACCGGATGCAGCTTCTTCCACACTTGGTTTGCAGTTCCATTAAGAATCTAATAGAAAGGACAATAAATGGCCTTGTTTTACACCATATAATTTGTGTCTGGCTTCATTATTCCAATGGCTGGGTAGCAATTGTTATTCCTAGGAATATAGGACAAAGTTCTCTCAAATGCAAAGAAATGGGCTACAACTGGCATTTTAAAACAGTGTTTTAGAAGACATACTGGTAATATCCACACTGAGCTATTTTTTTTGTAGTCTGTTCTGAACAATAAATCTACATCAGTGTATTTTACAGGCATGATTATTTCAAAAATGACACATTTCACAGTATTTCATGGCTTTAATAGATAATAGTCCACATGAAAGTAATTCCTGTGTAAAGTCATTATTGTATGCTTAAAATTTTCGCCACATTATCATTCTATAGCAAATAAATCCATCTGAAATAATCCAGGAGGGTAATAATAGATGTGAGGATATATCAGATGCTCTGTTCCTCCTGTATTTCTCTGGATTTCTATAAAACTGTTCAAAAACATCAGTCTTGGACATAATGTATGAAGGTAGCACAGACTCAGAAAAAAGATTTTTGTTGATGTTGTTGTTTTTGCTTTCCCTAAGAACATGAGGAAACTGAGTAGAAATAAAATCACCTTGCATTCTCCCTCCTCACCCCTATACACAGACCTTACAATTCATCCATTGAAACAACCCTCAGACTACTGCAACCACTAAACATCAATTAGGAATGTGTGTGTGTGTTTGCGTCACAATGCACTCATTAAAGAGAAGGGAAGGGTAGCTGTAAAATGTGATAGACTAATGTTAGTCCTGTAGAAATTTCTGCAATTGATGTGGAAAGTACAAGATCAAATGCAAGTACCGACTTTAAAATTTAGCAGTGCCATATACACTAACAGCCAATAATTCCCTGAGTGCTGCTATTTATATAGTTAAAGTGGAACCATCCATGTTTAAGAAGGGAAGTAGCAGCAAGTTTAGGTGAACCTGAATATTCACACACACACACGAAAAAATACTCTGAGGATATGGAGGATTAAAGCCAAAATAGTCCATGGAATGCTGGCTGACTGTTGTGAGAGAAGGGTAGTAGGCATCGGGAGAAACAGAAGGGAATATTCTGGAAGACAGTATAGATCACCCCTCAAACAAGTAACACTCCTGCAATACAATATTTTTGTAAGTGCTACTTGTTATTATTATTTTATTATTTTTTCAAAATACAGTGCCCTCACTTTGACCTACATAGTGATGTGACAGTTCACAAGGCTATATACTGTTATCACCAGGTGTAAACCATAAATTGAATATGCGATTAATGGGGTTATTTTAATTAAATAGCATTGCTGAGCCATCTGCTGCTACAGTCCAATGCCAGAGAGATTAAACCAATTTTTGCTCTCTTTGCCTCTCTATTTTTACTCTCTAGCCTGGTGTCTAACAGGCTTAAATTTTGAGAAATAGTTATTACTATGCAATACTGAAGCAGACTGTAATGTTTTAAAAGTACTTCAATCAATTTCTTTTTAAATGTGTGTAAGGGGAGAACTCTCTGTTTGCTTATAGTAGTTCCACTTGTTTCAGAAATAACTATAGAGCAAAGTAAAATGTGAACATTGTGCACAGATTACTGCTAATCACATATAACTTTACAGTTCTGAAAATTTGCAGCTCATCATTAAAAGGATGTTACCGTTCAGGTGGTTGGAAGGCTGACAGAAACTCTCCATAATGCAAGGGGAAATACTTGATAGACTGAAATCACAATGAGTGACACCAATTTGCTACCTGGAATAGTTTGCTGTGATCCAGTGCTGATCTGAATGATACAAAAGCCCTCAAAATGGTTGCCAAGGTCGTAGGTACAGTATTTCTATACAGTAAACAAGTGGGGAGTTCAGCATATTTTCCCACTCTTTGTCTATACTTAGAACTACTAGACTGTACTACTAGAATGTAGGCAGATTTCAGAACAAATTAATTCTGTTCCATTCAAAACTACAAAGTGGATTGGGATATCTATGCTGGGATACAGAACACAGCTTTGGGGCAAGTGTGAGAACTGGCATAGCCTTGGAAAACAGCCAAAAAGCAATATATTGCACTGTGTGTTTGTGTGACAGATGCCAGCTCAGAGATCAGTGGCATTGTTCATGCTGTAAATAGCAGAGCTAGTGACATGCTAGGACTTGCCTTCTAACTCCAAAACAACATGGAGTTGATGGTCTAGATGATGAACTAATCAGCCAGAAGAAAAATGATTCTAGACATTTTTTTTTTCACTGAGCATCAGAAAACAAAGGACAAGTGACAAACATTTCTCCCATCCTGTCTCATGTTTTTTGTTAGCTGTAGACATTAGATGAATACAGAGGAGATTATTACCCACTTCTGGCCCCATTCCATACCTGATCGGGTGCTGGATGATGATGATTATTAAATATTATTATTATCACTCCTCCTCCTCTTCCTCCTCCTCCTCCTCCTCCTCTTCTTCTTTGCAAGGGTTGGTAATTGTTTCATGACCTCTTCCATGTCTCTGGTCAGCTTTGATTTTAGAAAAAAAAGCAAATGCAATATTTATAGAGAGATGAAGGTAGTTGGCAAGTGCTATCAGTGTTTAATTTGCATATAAATCTCTCTTCAGGGTCATGCTCCACAAACAAAACACACCAAACAAAAACAGCAGCTGTAGGCACTTGTGCACCACAGCATTAGCTATAATTTTTCTTATCTTTATTATCACATAAATATTATTTTATGGATGTTATTAAAAAATATGAAAATACAAACACTAAATCCAATTGCTAGTCCCAAATAGAGTAGACCCATTGAATCAATTGTTGAAAATCCTGTGCATTCAATATGTGTGTTTTAACTGGGAATAGCAAGTTGATTTCAGTCTAACTCTGCTAGATTGTGTGTTTCAATCTAATAAAAGTATGTTTCAGCAACTACCTAAATAGCTACCAAAAGGAGCCGGAGAGATAGATGTTCATCTTTCTATCTGATGTACAGGAATAAAGTAGAAAGGGCAAAAAAGCCAATGTGGTATAGTAGTTTGAGCATCAGGCTGTGAATCTGGAGATCAGGGTTTGATTCCCTGCTCAGCCATGGAAACCCACTGTGTGACCTTGGGTAAGTTCTACACTTGTAGCCCTAGAAAACCCCATGACAGGGTTGCCAAAAGTTGGAAATGACTTAAAGACACACAACAAGAAGAAAAGGAGATATTTTGCCATTTTGTATCAGGTACCTTAGCACCAATAGAAATGTCATAACAAGAACAAATAAGATGAAAATAAGCAGTGTAAGAAGTACAAATCAATACTGTCTGATATAGGAGAAGATGCCTTGCAATGCAGATATATCCTAAGAGTGAATTCAGTCTCCAGCCTTCTGGTATTTCATGAAGAATCTGTTGTATGAACATTTTATGACCATTAATGAGAGCATTTGCAGAATAGTTTCGGCCTTTACACTTCTTTTGCCTTAGGGCAGTAAAAAATAACAAAGTACTAGGAAAGTCAGATGTGTGTAGCCTGGTGGTACAGCCAACAGCAGATAGAACAATGGAGGCCGGTTGTGAATGTCTGTTCTTTTTTTCAAAATGTGATTTGTTGGTCAGCCATGAATAGTGTATGTATATAGTCAATCTGTAAGTTTCATTAATTCACCGAAATTGAATAGTGCCTTATCTCCAGAATAAGGAGGGGATAGTCATGATGCTGTTTGCAAGTTATTTTTTAAAATAATTATATGCTAAAATGTGGTTGCTGTTGGGTGTTAAGAAGAGCCAAAGCCTCTTACACCAGGTGAAATGGTCTTTTGCTAACCAAACTTCCTTTATGTTGGCATAACCCTCTTCTGCTAGAGACCAGCTGGCAATAGGGATCTGCTGGTATAACTACTCATCCAACTGAGATTGGCTGGTAGAAGATTTCATTCCAGTCACCTAACTACTGACAGTTGCCCATCATTGCCTTAACAGCATCCCTAAATTTTAGAATTGTAGTATAGCTGAATTGAACAGGCAGAGGTAAAGACAAGAAGACATCTTCAAAAGTGAAGTGATGTTCTGAGAAGCTCAACAAAAATATTGCACAGAAAGCAGAAATCTTGCATAGCAAAACTATGTGACTATATATTTACTTTGTCCAAGATTGCTTTTTTTGAGGAAGATTTTTCAATGCAAGATTTTATTATGTAAGATTGCTAAGGAGTATTTTTCATAGAAAACAGCAGTCATGCATAACCTTCCTCCCCCTATGACTGTTTGGAAACAGTGATTTTTCCACAAAACTCTATAGTACTCATGTAGAAAATTATCTGTATTTCTATGCAGAATAATTTCTCAAAACTCTCCAGAGTAGGTGAATACCAGGTGAAAAATGCAAAATTTCCACAACTGTAGTATTCTTCCCAACTGAATTTTACAAATGTTGAGAAGCCCATTTTTTGGCAAGGAGATTAATAAACTGATGGATGAATGAATGGAGAATATTCTTTCTATTCCTACCATAGTATCATATAGTGTAGACAAGTGATCAAGTGACGTCCCTTTGGAATGCCTGAGAGAATTGGGAATTGGGGAGCACTGCATTGCAGTGCTTCCGATCCTATCTCAGGTAGATTCCAAAGGATGATGTTTGGGGCCAAAAAGAGAACTGAAATCTGGCATCCCTCAAGGCATCATTCTGTCCCGGATTATATTATATTATATTATATTATAGTATGTATTTGTGTATGTGTGAGTGTGTGTGTGTGTGAAGCCACTCGGAGAGATCATTCAGAGACATGGAGCAGGGTGTTATCAAAATGCTGATGACACTCAGATATACCTCTCCATGCCTAGGATGACAATTCTGACCAAGGATGGCATCACTCCTCTCAAATGCCTTAAGGTGGTAATGGACTGGATGAGGAAAAACAAACTGAAACTGAATCAAGATAAGACAGAGGTACTTGCTGTTGGGACCTCTAATCCAGGTATAGGGCTGTGTTCACAGCTTGAGAGTGCTCCTGGACTCGTCACTCCTAATGTTAAAACAGGTAAATGCGACAGTCAGGAGTGCTTGTTATCAGCTTCTGCTGAAACATCAGCTGCATCTTTTATTGGAACTGGAGAGCCTGGAAACGGTTGTACGTGCCCTGGTAACTTCATGACTTGGCTTCTGTAATGGACTCTACATGGGGCTACCCTTGTACCTAGTCCAGAAACTTCAATTGGTTCAGAATGTGGCAGCCAGATTGCTCCCCAGGACAGCTAGAGGTGACCATATAACACCTATATTCAAATCTCTTCACGGGCTGCCTATTAGTTTCCGGACACAGTACAAGGTATTGGTAATGGCCTTTAAAGCCCTTCATTGCCTGGGTCCAACCTATTTGTGGGATTGCCTTCTTCTGTATAATCCACCCCACACACTAAGGCCCTCTGGAAAAAAAAACTTATTGCAGCCAATAAATACCAGCTGAGGTTAACCAGAGGGTCTTTTCATCTCCCACTCCCAAACTCTGGAATGGTCTGTTGGAAAAGATCTGAAACATTACCAATCTTGACAGCTTCAAAAAGGCTGTCAAGACAGATCTCTTCCAACAGGCCTTCCCAGAATAACTCACTTGGTTACCTGTTGATATGGATCCCCATATGGAATATCCCACAACACCCATCTCTTTGTTGTTGACAGCTTGTTTTTAATAATTATTGTGATAGGAGGATTTTAAATTGTTGTGTTGGTGGGAGAAATAAAGGGTTTTATTTTGTACTATTTTATTTTCATTCTTGCTGCAAGCCGCCTCAATCCTATCAGAGAGGTGGGATAAAAATAAAAATTCCTCCCTCCCTCCCTCCCTCCCTCCCTTCCTAAATAGTTTAAAAGAATTGGATTTTTCATTACATATGAAGTTCTACTCTTACTATTTATATTCTTTATTTCTTTATATTTTTAATATCTGTATGTCACCATACCAAAAGTGGAAGAACCAAACACAATTTTCCAGCTTTTGACTTTTTATTTTTTATTTTTGCTTTATTCTCCATCTTTAATGTACTGCAAACCATCAACTTTAACTTAACAGAGAAAGGAAACAATTAGAGAAGTATCCTGTTCTTTTAAAGAACATAAAACTGACAGCATTTTAAAAAAGTTTTTGTTTATAGTGAATCAATATTAACAGAAAAAAATAACCGAGCACTGACAGTATTTTTTTTAAAAAAATTGTTATGGCTGAGGGTATTTCAAACACAGCAGCTTTAAAAGTTTGCTAAGTAGCACTGTAGATACTCCACAGCTTCTTTCAAAACTGTAATAGTGGTTTTAAATGATACTCCTAGCTCTTAGTTTATAAAACTAGGAAATAAATTGCTTGTAAATGACAAGTTGCATGTGAAAAATGATTTGTCAAAGCATTGTTTATAGCTTTAACTTGTACATACTTTGGTTGGAAGCCTGATGCACATTTGTCACATCTGATTACATTGTAATAGTTTAATGTACCGTTGAAGTTGAAATTAGCACTCTTGCAGAGTTATTTTCTTCTTCTTCTCTTTGACAGTTTATCTTGTTTTCCAACCCAAGCATGATACCACTTTGAAATGCATATTCATGTAAGAACTACAAAGATAGATATACCGCTAAATGTAGATTAGCACTGAATGTTTGGTGTGAAAAGATCAATTGTGTGTCACAGAAACAATGGAAATGAGCCTACTGTAATTCAAAACTGTTGCTTTCATTGTGGCTATGCCTTATAACACTATGGTGATGAAGCATATATTGTGATGAAATCCTGTGTCATCTCAGCGTTAAGAGCTAAGTAGAATATTAACAAACATCACCATCCTAGGTTTGCTTACAAGGCCCCACCAACCTCTACAGTAGGTAGCTATTTATTTATTTATTTATTTATTTATTTATAATGCTGCCTTTCTTCTTAATTGGGCACAAGGTGGTTCACAAAAGATACTTTAAAACAATTGCATTGCAGTGTGCTAGGCCCTCCAAGAATGTGACAGGACAAATTATGGGCAAAAAAGGCCAAAACTTTATTTAAACATCAACACAACACACTTGTAGTGCTGGCACAAGCTAGAGGTTTGGAACATCACCAGCACGAAGGCAGATTGATGTTAGGTTGCTTAACCAAGCATTGGGATGACTAGAGGCACTTAATCACAATTCCGCCATTGCGCATCTATCTGGGCTGCTAGGTCAGCCCCTAGTCACTGGGATATAAATATGGCGTGATCCCCACATTGGCCACCTGTACACTCAGTGTTCTCCCAAAGGACACCCAAACCAGGACCATAGAGCCTTGGAACCTCACAGCCAAATCTAGAACCTCTGCTGCCACACACAAAGTTATGACAAACAACCAACCCCAGGGAGGGAGGGTGGGGAGCCGAACTTCAAATGATGCCATGGAGCATTGAACGTGGCCTTAAATAGGCCAGGAGCCAATAGCAGCCAAGGGACAGTACAGAGCCTGCCTCTTTTACGATCCCAACCAATGGGAGGCCAAGCAAATGCCTGGCCTCCACCAATGAGGGGCGCCTGCAGCAGCAAGGCGCCCTGGGAATTGTAGTCAGGGGAAGGGATCCCCCAACTTCCACCCTAATGGCCACTGGCGGTTTCCCACCGGTGTGAAACCGCTGGGGTGGCAAAGGAAGCCTGGAAAGGGCTAGCCACTGCTGCTGTAGCAGCGCTGGCTCGATAATTTGGGTCAGCGCCATTTATGAACAGTGTTGGCTCACTGTAACCTAACTAGATGCTTTCCTCTAAGGAACAGTCTTTAACTGAAGCAAAATCCAAAATCTTTCTGATCAGATCAGAACAAGAATTCACTGATTCCGCAAGCACAGGTCTGGTGTCCTTTGATAAGGGAAGGTTTTTTAAAGGAACCTTGTTTTAAATAAACACAATTGGAGACAATTGTAGTTCTAACTTAAATGTGATCATATGATATACTATTTTCAGGAAAGCTGGTATGCACTGAAATAGTAATTTGAGTGTTTGGTGATGTCAGAATACTTATCCAGTGATACCAGCAAACCAAGATAGCAAATTCAGAAGAGCAATGTATGGACACTTCTCAATAATAATTCAAAAAAGTTCAGAATCATGTCCTGTGATTGCAATTACACTGGGATCTTAATAAAGACGTTAAGCAATTTCTATTGTCATAAATATTTTGTACTGCTTACTTGTGGACTATCTTTTTCATCCCTTCCTTTCACATTCATGTCTCTGCACCCTTGCTAATATTATCATTGCATATCTGATCATATCAGAAGATGTCCATCCCTATGCAAGCTTTGGTATGGTCACAAATGTTACTTTCCAATTGTTGTTAACTGCCTTTGAGTTGACCTCAGCTCATGGTGACATTGTGGATGACATATCTCCAAGCTCTCCCTTGCCTCCACTTCTCTGCTTAGGTTGTGTAGATTCACGCCCTCCCTAATTGAGGCTAGCTATATGGTGTGTGGTCTGCATCTTTCTGCTGCCTTCTACTTTTCCTAGCATTATTGTCTTTTCCTATGATTCATGCCTTCTCATGATGTGGCCAAAGTATGACAGCTTCAAGTTGATCATCTTGGCTTCCAGGGAGAGTTCAATCTTGATTTGTTCAAGGACCCATTTGTTTGTCCTCTTTCTATCCATTGCATTCTCAACATCCTTCTCCAGCACCATGTCTCAAATGCGGTGATTTTCATCCTACCCACTTTCTTAAGGATTCAGCTCTTGCATCCATACATCTTACAATACAGTGGCCTGTAGGATTCTAACTTTGGTGCTTAGTTGTATATCTTTACTCTTTATGATCTTTTCTAGCACTTTCATGATTGCCCTTCCCATTCCTAGTCTTCTTACTTCTTGACTGTGACCTCCATTTTGATCAATATTTGATCCAAGATACAGAGAATCTTTAAGTACAGTGGTCCCCCGGGTTACGAAAGTAATCTGTTCCAGATTACGTTTCGTAACCCAGAAATTTTCGTTTCCCGGGGGACCGCTTTGTTTGCCGGACTGCGCGGCCAATTTAAAGGGGCCGCCCAGTTTTTTTTACTCGTATCCCGGGGTTTTCTTCGTAAGCCGGGGCCATTTTGCAGCCCCAGCTCTTTCGGCTCCCGGGGATTTCGTTCCCCGGGGGCTTCGTGTCCCGGGGGACCACTGTATTTCAATTTTGTTCATTATCTAGCTTGAATTCATCTAGATTCTCCGTGGTCATTATTTTTGCCTTTGCACTGTCTCTTTTAGAAGTTCAAACCAGAGGGTGGGATGTTTTATGATAAGAAGGAAAACATATTGCAAGATCAAGAAGAAATAAAAAGTTGTTGGATGGAATACACAGAAGGGCTATATGAGAGAGATTAAAAAACTATTGTCATATGGAATGAAAAATCATATGAAGATGAACCTCAAATTCTATAAAATGAGGTAGAAGCTGCAATAAGAGAAATTGGGAATAATATATCACCAGGAACAAATGTTGAATTGTTATAATCCACACAGGCAGAATCAACCCTAGTGTTAACTAAAATTTGCCAACTAATATGGAAAACAAAACAGTGACCAACAGACTAGAAATATTCAATATAATCCCCATCCACAAAAAAGGAGATGCAAAAGACTGCAGCAACTGTAGGGCCATACTGTAGCATTAATCTCTGAGGCAAGCAAAATTATGCTTAAAATTCTGCAACATAAATTCCACTCATATATGGAGAGAGAAATCCCAGAGATGCAAGTGAACTTCAAGAAAGGTGGAGGCACTGGGGGACCACATTGAAATCATACAGTGGCTAATGGAATGCACCAAGGAATTAAAAAAAAATCAGCATGTGCTTTATAGCCTATAGTAAAGCCTTTGACTGCACAGATTGCAAAAAGCTATGGAATGCTCTTAAAAGCATGGAAGTGCCACTACATTTGATAGTCCTGATGAAAAATCTGTACTTAGGACAAGAGGCAACCATCAGAACAGAATATGGAGAATCAGAATGGTTCCAAAGGGGTCAGAAAAGTTTGCATCTTGTCATCCTATCTGTTTAATTTGCATGCTTAATATATAATATGTGAAGATGAGTTAGACCCAGAAGAAAGAGGTCTGTAAATTAGAGGAAGGAAGATACAATCTAAGATATCTGGGTGATACTATATTACTAGCAAAAAACATGCTAGACTTGGGACAGTTACGTGCCACAACCTGGGTACAAAAAGCCTTCACTAAGGAAATTGGCCTTCACACAGAGGTAAATTAAGCAGAAGGTAATTAAACAAATGATGAAGGAGAAGAAAATAACTTCTCCCTGAAAAAATGTGCCCTTTTCTGAGATTATATATTAATCTGCCAATTAAAACAACAGCATATGAATAAGAATTATGGGTGAATGGACAATATTTTGTTTTGAAGTTAGCAAACTTCTGTTTTGAACTTCTTGAATTGGGAATTTTGTAATATTTGCTTTCTTTTCAAAGGAAAGAATTCTATATTATATGACTATTGCGGCCAGATTAGAATACACCAAAAATTGGAAAAAATCAACTGTGCCAACAATAAGGGACTGGATGTTAAAATTACTAATGGCCAAATTGAACAAATTGACTTGTCTTATTAAGGAAAATCAGTTAGAGAATTTTTTACAAAGCTGGAAGCAAGTAATGAATTACATCAGCTAAGAATGGGGAGAGATAATGACTTTGGGATTTAAAGATTGAATGTAAATAAATATGTAAACTATGGGTAGTGAAATTATACAAGAAATGTAATATTTGGATTTGGGATGGTAATTAATGTGTTAAACTGAGATCTCATGAATAGTTAGATAGCTATTAGTAAAAGAAGCAACAGATACCGAGGCATGAAGAAATACGAAGACTTTGCTGGGAAAGGAAGACTTTTTCACATTTTTTTTCATGTCTCATGTCTTCTTACTGTTTGTGTGTATGTATTTTGTGTGTGTGTATATGTAATTTTTTGTATCTATTTTTATGTCAAATTGTTGAAATGTTAATAATCACTTTATCACTTTTGTTGATAAAGTGATTATAGATACTTAGAAAGTGAAATAATGTTTCTGTGCTATTCTTATGATCCAACTCCAGACTTTTCTGTCATTTTCTGTCATTCACCCTTGCCCCTCCTTCCTTCTGTCTGCCCTAGTTTCTCTCCTCTGCCCACTCTTTGTTGTTTTGTTGCACAGTGCCATATTCAGTACCTGGCAGGTTTGTGTACCAGCTGGAACAACTGACTGGAAGGACAAAACATAAATAATTTAAATGCATGCATGAAACCTGAAGTGATGAGACTAATAAATAACAGCTAGCTAGCACACACACACACACACACACACAGAATAAATGTTCTCAGGAAATGTTTGCCAAAGACAACCTAAGAATATTAATATAAATAATCTAACTCTGGAGAGCTTTCCATAAATGGGTAGACATATTTCTTTCTCAGTGAAGAAAAGAGAGGGCCATTTTCATCATGCTGTTTTCAAAGGGTTTCATAGAAATAACATAGTTAAACTTGGTGTCAAAATACAATGCACTTATTTCTGGTTGGCTGGAAAGCTGTTTACTGCTGAATGACAAGGCATCAATTAAGAAGGAATTGAGTGCAGTATGTACACAATAAGTGACATAGTATTAATGTGGTGATGTATTTGTGCAGACAGATTTCTCAACTCTTAGGATTGTAAAGGTCATTCCTTGATATAATCAACTGAAGCTCATGCATGGTTCAAAGAATTGTTTTGTCAAAACCAAATATAATTTGAGAAGTGCAATCACATTTTACCAGATTAATATTGATCATATATGCCATGCTAAATGACATATAACTCATATGCCTGTTATTGTGGGATTACTAAGCAGAGGCTGTTCATCACTCTCTAATGGTCTACCAAGTTCTGCCTGACCTGTGGAGGTGGGTGTGGAGAGGAAAATGGTTGCGACTCCATCCTGTGTTGAGGTGCAAGGCATGGCAAGGCATGAATATGGGCAAGTTAAAATCCATAGTGTCTGCCTTTCTTTCTTTCTTTCTTTCTTTCTTTCTTTCTTTCTGCCATGTCTCACCAATGTTTTAATTAGTCTGTCTTTCAAAAGTTAGCTTTCTTCTAGTTTAATAAGGAGTAGTGCTTAACAAGACACAAGCAGATTTTTCTGTGTTATGCTCATCAAGACACAATCATATTTTTATTAAACAGGTCATAACTGGATTGTAGTTCTAACATTTTGATGTTCTCTCACAGTACATTTGCAGTCGATGATGATTCCCAAGATGGGAGAATGATTCCTGTTCATAGGCAGAGATTCCCTGAGATCAATGCCATTATCCAGGATTGAAGTGTATTTGCATTGCCAAGCTGCCATCCTCTGCTTGACAGAAGTAAACAGACATCTACCAAAGCATTTATTGCACTAACACAATGTTTCTTAGTGTTCTAATGACAAAATACACTGTTTATAGGTTTTAAATGCAGTGGCAATCTCTGTGTTGTTTTATAGCTGATAACAAGGAAACATTGGGAGGTAGCTTTAGATCATGCTCTAGTAACCTGCACTCAAGGAGAGCCACCTTATTGGACCTGGGGAGAATTAGATATGCCTGGAAATGATAGGGCAGCAAGACAAATAGGGGATACAATCCAACATCCCCTTGGTGTAATTAAATATTCACATGTGGATATACAGCAGCAACACTGCACATACTTCATGCAGAATAGCAACATTGTGCAAGCCATGGCAATGACTAGGTGTCATTGTTAAATTCCCAATCAAAATAAATTGGCTAGCTTTCATTAGTATGCAGTTACTTAGAAGGCAGGAGCACTATTAATGATCCACCCTCTGGCAGCAAAATGTCTTGGGCTGGCCTTGAGTACTGTACAAGACACTAGTGTTCCTCCTGTCCTGTATGGTTACCATTGAGGTTGTATCAATACCTCTTTGGGAGTATGTCTCATTGAACTCAAGACATTAAAGTCAGCCCTCCTTATCCATGGATTTTTTTATTCATGGATTCAAGCATCCATTCAGAAAAAGCATAAATTCCAAATAAAAAACCTTGGTTTTACATAAGAGACACTATTTTATTATGCCATTGGATTGAATGGGACTTGAGCATCCATGGATTTTGTTATCCATGGGGGGTCCTGGAACCAATCCCCAAAACAGACAAGGGCTCATGGTACCTGTTGTAACTAAGGCCCAAAACAGACAGGCCTAAAAAGAAGGCTTTTGTGTGGTTTGGGGACATGGAATTTAGATGACACATGCCCCCAACCCATGTAGAACCTGTGCTGGGGTTGCTACTGGGCACCTTAAGGAGGGCCAAATCTGATTCCAGAAGGAGCAGATCTTTTCCACTTCTTGCCATGGTCCATTTGAGATCACAGCAGGGACCAGCATGAGGACCATGGTGTGTGGTCATCATGGTCCCAGGGCGCTCCAGGTCTGCCCGTCTGTTCTGCCCCTATGTTTAATTGAAATCAAGGCAATCCCCCCATACACCTAATTTTTAATTTTATGTGGAAATTTGCATGAACTTTTTGCTGAGCATCAACACAGTGCACATTAAAATAAAAAGTGTTTTGTTTCTTTTCATCCTAGTCTTGGACAAGTCCTGGCACAATTTTAATCAAGCTATGTGTGAGCAGAAATTATCCATTGTCATACCAAACTCAGTTTGCTGGTTCAAGTGATTTAACTAGAGCTTTGCTAATGAATAAATGTATTAAAAATTCATGCCAGAAAGAGGAGAAAAATATGTAATTTACTAGAAGAGATGTTTATATCAATTTTTCTAATTACAGGTGCAATTAACATCATGTCTATTTCTCACTCCCTTGTAGTGAGTTAACATTCTGAAGAATTATTTCTTCAGAGAATGACTTCTCCAAATACCCAGTTTACTGTAACCAGACTGTGTTTGCCCTGTCCTTTCTTTACAACAACAGCTACAACTGTGTGTACTTTTATTTGGGAGTAAGCTGAAATGATCACAGTGGGGCTTGAAATTCAGTTAAAACAGTGACAGTGGTTTCAGGGGAGACCACAAGAACTCTTTTAGTTCAATGTTAGGTTTTTGAGGTACATTATACCTACTCTTGCAAACATAACTTTGCAAAGATAAATAGAAACATAATATACCTCTTTGTCCAGTGAAATGTGATATTAATTTTGGAAACTAGAAAGTTATGCTTATAATGTGTCTCTAGAAAGTTTTGAACAGAGTGTATGTATATCTTTGAAAATATATAGATACCTGAAGCTGTCATAGATTAGTACTATGGAACATGGACCCATGGTGTAAAATAGTGATCTTCTTTGGTCTGACTGCCTTGACTAATATTGGCTGAAGAATTTTGTTCAGCTTGATTTTTTATTAGAACTTAACAAAATTTACAAATTTCTTTTGGAATGGAAATAACAGATTGGATATAATGAACTAACGATCTTTTAAAAATGAATGTGGGGAAAAGGGGAAGTAGAGGGCTGTCAGTGCTTAGGTTTTAAAACCTGGCACTGAATGTCTGTGTATTTGGCCATGATTGTTAACTTTGGCTGCCAGTTCTTTTCTTTTCTTTATTTTCCCTAACAGGCTCTTAATCCTTAACAGCTACATGACAGGCAGAGACATTATGGTCCTATTTTTGCTAGGAATAGCTCTGCCAATTGAATTTGGCAGATGCATAAGAATTTTATTTTACTCATGTTTTTCTATGAAATTACCAAAATTTGCAAAGTTCTTCATAAACAAGGATGGAAATAATTTGAGATTTAAAATAAATAAATAAATGGGAGATATACTACTTGTGCATCCATAGCATTGCTGATTCAGAATTCCAAAAGATTGTTCCTAGATCTACAGAGTAAGTAATCTCTCATGAGCAAAACGTGTAGTCCAGTAGGAATGGAAAGAACATTTTGAGACTTGGGCAGGCTGTGAGTGAAAAGAGGGTTTCCTGAGTGGTAGGAAACCCTGATCAGGAGAATTCTAGAAGCCAACATGATGTAGTGTTTTGAGCACTGGACTGGGACTGTGGGTTTGAATCCCCACTCAGCAATGGAAATCCACTATTTGACCTTGAACAAGTCACACTCTTTCAGCCTCAAATGATGGTAAAGGCAAACCCGCCCCCAGAACAAATCTTGCTAAGACCAAAACAGCTCTCAATGATAGAGTCAATATTTGAGAAATTCCAAGGGTCCTGTGGAGGTTCTGGTGATGATGTTATTGTCATTTTCTGAATGCCCCTGCTCTTGCCACATCCACTATAACAGGGAAAGGGAAAATGAGTTTCAATCATTGAGAACATTTCCTGATCCAATGAACTATACTTCTCATGAGGAAATTGGACTTCTGAACATATTCTAAGTCATTGTTCCACTTAAATAACCAGGCATGGAGTAGGAATCAATGAGTGATTTTTAGCAGTTTTCTTCCAACTGTGAAAAAGACTTTAAAGACTGCAATTTTCAAAGGCTATTCACAATTTAGGACTTATTCTATGCAAAATTCACATATGGTTGTTTTGTACAGAAAATAGGGTTGTTGTTGTTTTCTATGTGTACACAGAATTTTCTGCATAGAGAATAATATTTGCCTGTTGAAATACTATTTTCTATGCTTATAATACTGTTTGGTGCATGGAAAATGTTTTCTATATAAATCAACTACATGCAAATTTTACATAAAAGAAATCCCCAATTACACTATTTTCTGTGCAGCAGACAGCATTTTATGCCAGAAATATTTCAATGCAGAAATCTTATTTCATGAGCAGAAAATGCTGCTTTCTGCACAAAGTAACTACAGGCATATTTTGCACAGAATAAGTCTCACACAGTGAAGATTCTCATCTTTCCAGGATTCTTCTCATTCGGTTGTTCAGCAGTTGAAAAACATATTGTTGTTGGTCTTTTTACCATTTTCCAAATATTTTTTTAATATTCTCTCTGTTCTTACCAGGCAAGGTTGAAGTTGGGTGGGCAAATGAAATGGGATACTTCTAGCTTTCATCCTCTCATCTCTTGTTACTTCACTTAAAAGAGGTGGGAAATTAGGAAGGTGCAAGAGCAGGATACAGCAAAGTATATCCAATGCACATTGCCAATGGAAGAAGATTCATCAGCAGAACCATGAGTAGGCACTTAGTTTTCTTTCTTGTGCACAGTCTGCCCACCCTCAGAAATACATTCTCTTTCTTTTCCCTTTTCCACAGATCTCTGCATCACCTCAACGTGTACAGTGTTAGGTTTACTAGTCCTCCAGGGCAGATATTGCTGCTGTATGGAGACTTCATATGGATGAATCACTTTTTCCTTGATTTTCTTGAAGGGTTTTGTCCATTAGCAGATAATACAAAATTGGACTCTAGCCAAGACAAGGGGATCAAGGGATGTTCACCCACCCTTAACGTGGCCCTCATGATACCTCCTAACAAATGAAAACTTAAAGCAGGACCTATCATATAATCTGCAAGGAAAGAGAAAGAACCCTTACCAAACAAACAAACGAACAAACAAAAAAACATTTTCTCACGTAGACCTGTGTATAAATCATGCTTTTAAGCCACAGTGGGAGTCATATAGATCTCTAGATGTTGCTAGACTTCAGCTCAGTAGCCCTAGCAAGTGAGAGGTGCAGTCTGACAATAAATGGAGTGCTTCATTTTTATCTGTGCTTTCAGGTAACTTATAATCAGTGCAAACACAGAATAGGCTAATATATTTGTCGTGTATAGTAATTGTTTTACAAGCAGAATGTGGAAATGATGTCACTTCTGGACCTTGTGCTTAAATAATGACCAGTGTATAAAATGAAATAATGTTGGATAATTTGCATTAACGATGACAGGAATCTAAGCACAACCATGATACAGTGTTAGTTCTTTGTTTGCTTGCCTATGTGTCATTTGACTGGTTTGCTGATTTTGTCATCTGCTCAGTGGGAAATGGCATTTTATGAGCTCTCAGCAGGAAGTATTTGAGGGGTATGTAAATAGGTTGCCTTTTCGCCTTTGAAGACACACACACACACACACACACACACACATATATATATATTAGATTAAGTTGGGTTTTGCAGTGCAAACAGGTCTGTTGTACTGAGAATATGAATAATGTTAGTTTCCATAATTGCTAACATCTGGCTTCTCATAAATCTGTTAAATTGCACAGAAGCAGGATTAGAGTGTCTCTCACAAGTGAAGCAATTACATGGAACTTTGTATGCAGTTTGGCCCTAAATTCATCTGTGAATTATTTTAATTTTGAATTGGGTGATGTGCTATTCTAATTTGTATGTTAGTTCTGCTGCATATGTTATTCCGAGCACAGAGTAAAATCTTAATGTAGGAGGAAGTAGGGTTGCCAGAGCAGCAGCCTACCATAGCCTGAGATTTCAGAACCAAAACCCAAGATGAGGGGCCAGTCTTTTGTGCTATCACAGGACAAAGTGCCTATGATGCCATAGTGCCAGCACTTTGTAACCGTTGAAGAATAAAAAGGCTGTGTTAGTGATTGCATGAACATGTAAGAGTGAGAGAGGCAATATGTATTTTCTGTAGAACATCTTAAACAACCTTATGCATAATATTTAGTTTGCCAGAGGACTGGAGCCTACATAGGCTAATTCTACTAATACTAAGGTTGTTTACACAAGATTTTTATAGTAGTGTGGAGTTGGATTAGGATTAGCAAGCAGGGGGCCCTTTTGCACATTGCTGCTGCTGTTCTGTTTCCCGCTATGTAATTCCAGTTTTTTAAAAACCAAAAATGAATCATTTATAAGCTCATGGTGATGGTATTGTTCTGGGTTTTTACTAGTGTGAAAGATCCCTTTCACAATAACCTGATTTAGGGATCAAGTAGGTATGTAGTAAGTAGCATGCACTTTGTCAATTATACCAAAAGCTGTTGACTGTGTAGATTATTAAAAACCATTGATTGCTTTTAAAGACATGGGAGTGCCACTACATTTGAAAGTTTTGATGAGAAATCTGGACTTTGGACAAGAGGGTACTGTTTGAACAGTATATGGAGAAACAGAATGGAAAACTGGAAAACAGAATTTCACAATTGGAAAAGGGGTGAGGCAAATCTGCACTCTGTCACCCTACTTGTTCAACTTGTATGCAGAAAATATCAAATGCAGAGTAGGTTTAAACTCAGAAAGAGAAGTAGAGATAGGAGGAAGGAACATCACCAATCTAAAATATGCAGATTACACCATACTACTAGCAGAAAACATTGCAGACCTAAAACAACCACTAAGGAATATCAAAGAAGAAAGTGCAAAGGCAGGATTACTCCTGAATATAAAGAAAGTAAAAATAACAACTACTAAGAGTCTACATATATTCAATCTAGACAATGAAGAAATTAAATGATTAAATATTTCCCACAACTTGGATCAAACATTGATCAGAAGGAAGACTGCAATCAAGAAGTAAGAAGATGACTAGGTATGGGTAGGACAGCAAGTAAAGAAATAAGCAAGATTTTAAAAGTGTAAAGATGTACAGCTGAAACTAAAGTTAGATAATAATAATATTAATATTAATAATAATAATAATAATAATAATATGATTTATTTCTATACCGCCCTTCCATAGATCAGGGCGGTGTACAGCGTATAAAAAACAGTAGGACATAAAAACCATTAAAACAAGCCGGTAACAATAAAACAATAAAAGCAGTAAAACCAGTAAGACAATAAAATCACAATAAAATCACAATTCTCAATATAAGTGCTAGTGCATATGCAGCAGCAGATTTGTCCAAACCACTGTATTCCCTATCACCAGGTATGGATGTGAGAGCTGGACAATTAAAAAGGCAGATAAGAAAGGGATCAACTCATATGAGATGTAGTGCTGAAGAAGAGTGCTATGGATACTGGGGATGGCCAAAAAGACAAACAAATGGGCCCTTGAACAGTCCAAGTCTGAACACTTCCTGGAAGCCAGGATGATCAAATTGAGACTGGTGTAGTTTGGTCACTTTATCAGGAGGCATGAATCATTAGAAAAAAAATAATGCAAAAGGTAGAAGGTGGGAGAAAGAGAGGAGGGCCAGAGAGATAAACTCAGTTAAGGAGATCATAGGCCTGAATTTACAGAAGTTAAGCAGAGCAGCAGAGGACATGAGGTCTTGGAGGCAATCTCATACACAGGGTGCCATGAGTCAGTGTTGATTCAAGGGCAGTTAACAACAATAACAACAGTATATATTTTAGATATTTAGTAGGTGTGGTTACCAAAGGTTTGTTGTGCTCCCCTCATCTTTCTTTCTGGTAGGGCACCTGGAAGGAAGGACTGGGTGTACCATTAAGGAGATATTTCCTGGGGATTGCTACAATTTCCCTGATTCATTCTTTTTCATAAAAATGCATTGCAGTCTATCACAGGAGTGTTATAACAACAAGGGGCCCAATTGAAGTGTGAATGTTGCACAGTGAAAAAAAACAGGAAATAATATGGGAAAGGTCTTCCAGAAAGTAGCCAAATAAAGATGATGAAGAGTAGAGAACCATATGTGTGAGAGGGCCATCCAAAACCATTCCCATTGTGGGAAAGCTAAAATGGGAATGATTGTAGAATAATCACTGCGACAAAACTGATGTGTAAATGACAGCTTTACAAAACAGAGAGAACAAGGAGGGTATAGACACTGCTCTTTTAGCTGAATAAGGGTCAATTGTGAAAAGGCATTAAAACACACAAATTTAGTGTACCCAAAGAAATATGCTCCAGATAGATAGGGGTTTTTTTTTTAGTTATTGCGACCAGAAAATTGTTACGTAGGACTTAAAAACTGCCGACTTTAACTACTTTTGTGTCTATTCATTTGTATGATTATCGTTGGCCTACTGTATCCATGGATTCTTTATCCATGGATTCAACCATCCATAGCTTGAAAATATTCAAAAATAATATAAATCCGAAAACCAAGCTTTGTTTTTGCTATTTTATACAGTGGGTCCTTGCTATCCACAGGGGATCCATTCAGGACCCCCCCCCCCCCATAGATACCAAAATTTCTGGATGCTCAAGACTGATTGTCCTCAATGGCTCCATGGCCGCATGGCTGCACCACCACTAGGGAGAAAGGCACTGGATTTCTTCCTCCATCCATCCTTCCTTCCTCCAAAGCTTTTGCCCTGGCTTCATCTGCTGCCCAGTCAGCCAGACCCAGGGCTGGGGCCCAGTCTTGAGTCTCAGAGGCCCTGTCCCCAGACCCAGCACCCTGGATTGAGCATCCAGGCTCTGAGACCCCAGCCCCAGCCCTGGCCCCAGCTTCCTCAGAACCAGTTGGCTGGAGGGAGCCGGGGCTTGGGTATTGGAGTCCAGAGGCTATATCCTGGGTGCTGGGGCTGGGGATAGTGGCTCTGAGACTCATGCCTTGGCCCAAGTCCCAGCTAACTGGGCAACAGACTCTTCCACCAAAGCCAAGTCAGAGCAGAAACCTTGGAGAAAGGAATGGATAAAGTAGGAAGGAAAGGAGGGTAAGGTACTTTTGCCCCCAGTGGTGGTGTAGCTGTTTGTGTGCTACCGTTGGGACAATGAGGGCTTGCCATCCTAGGATGCTGAAATCCAGAAACAGCAAGTCTGTGGATCAGGAAGGCCCAATGTATTAGGGACACAATTTCACTCTGCCATTGTATTTAATGGGACTTGAATATCCATGGATTTTGGTATCCATGGGGAACTCTGCAACTAAATCCCATTGGATCTCAAGGATCCACTGTAATTAATTTTGGGGGGAAATCATTTGTTGAAATGAATGGTACCAAAAATTCATATCCAGGGATAACAAGAGATTTTTAAAAGTAACTGCTTTGTCCCCCCCCCCCCCCCATATTCTCCATGAATATGTTCATGGCCATAAATTTATTGCTATTATATAGTTTTCCTTTTTGTCGTTCCCTTCAACCTGACACACAGGAGTGATAGAGATTTGATATCAAAGTATTGGACCATTTCATTGCAAGAGTGACTCTTTCAAGTTGCGTACTTTATTAAATGGAAAATCAAAAGAAAAGTAATCAGGCTAAATTAGGCATCCATTGACTTGCCTTTAAAATATGGCCAAATTCATATTTATTTCCATTGTCAGAAGTGAAGTGACAAAAATTCTTTCCAGGGTGGTCTTTCCAGGGAACAAGAAGGTTCTAATTGGAACATCATGACAAATTGAGTCTCAAACTGCATATTAAATAGAGATTTTAACGGGGTGCATATTCATTTTAAACACAAAGCAGCCTAAGGCATATTGTACTTGAAGGACAAGCAGCAGGAGGCTGTTTAATATTCCCCCCTGTCCATTTTCCATCTCCAAATGGATCTCCCCAATTTGATTTTTGTTTTTATCCACTGGATAAATCACTCCTTCATGGCTAGGCAAGCATTTATAGAGCTTGCAAGATAAGAGTGGAGGCAATCCATTTCCTGGCAAGTGTATAAAAGTGATTCATTCTTATGCAGTTGATTGCCACTTCTGTGCCTCTACTGTATATGCTATATTGTGCATCCTCATTAAAATGAGATATATTTGTGTGTACATCAGGGACGGGCAAAGTGGATCCCTGGGGGTGCATGTGCCCCCTCCCAAGTCTGGGAACTGTTTTAAAGGGGTGGAGGAGTTCAACTTTGGCAGGCAGGTCATTCTGGATTTTGTATATTTGTGTGTATGTTTTACAAATCGATAAAAATAAAGAATTCATCATTATAATAGTAATAGTATTAGGACACCATAAAGATAATAATAGCATAGTAAATGAAATATTGTAACATTGGGAAGTCAAAGGCTTTCATGGCCAGCATCCATAGTTTTCTGAGCTATGTGACTGCATCCTGGAAGAGTTTATTTTTGATGTTTCACCTGCATCTGTGGCTGGCATCTTCAGAAGGTGGTAACAAGGAAGTGGGTAGGATATATATATTGTGTGACCCTTGCTTGGGAGAAAGTGATTTGCATGTTAATGTCTGTGTTGGCCTGTTGTTGAATGGCAAGGCCTCATTGTGGGAGGACATGCAGGAGTATATTACCGTGGCAATAGCAAGTGCATGTAGGGGTAAAGTCAGAAAAGCCAAAGCGCAGAATGAACTCAGGCTTGCTAGAGAGGTTAAGAACAATAAAAAGGGCTTTTTTGGGGTATGTCTGCAGAAAAAGGAAGAAGAAAGAAATGGTAGGGCCACTGTGTGGAGAAGATGGCAAAATGCTAACAGGGGACAGAGAAAGGCAGAATTACTCAACATCTTTGCTTCAGTCTTCTCAGAAAAGGCAAAGGCTACTCAACATGAGGATAAAGGAGAAGGGGACAGAATAGGGAAAATTCAGCGCAGAATAAGTAAAGAGATAGTACAGGGATACCTAGTTAATCTAAATGAATATAAGTCTCCAGGACCAGATGAGCTTAATCTAAGGGTATTGAAAGAGCTGGCAAATGTAATATTGGAGCTATGGGCAATAATCTTTGAGAACTCCTGGAGAACAGGAGAAGTCCTAGCAGACTGGAGGAGAGCAAACTTTGTCCCTATCTTCAAAAAAAGAGGGGGGGGGGAGAGAAGATAAGAACAATTATCGTCCAATTAGTCTGAAATCAATACCAGATGAGATTCTAGAGCAAATCATTGAACAGAGAGTCTGTAAACATCTAGAAGGCAGAAAGACAACACAAATCATACCAGACAAACCTGATCTCTTTTTTAAATAAAATTACCAGCATGATAGATGAAGGGAATGCTGTGGATATAGTATATGTTGATTTAAGTAAGGCCTTTGGCAAGGTTCCCCATGACATTCTTTCAAACAAGCTTGTAAAATGTGGGCTAGACAAGGTAACTGTTTTATGGATTTGTAATTGGTTGACCGGCCAACCCAAAGGGTGCTCAACAATGGCTCCTTTTCATCCTAGAAAGAAGTGACCAGTGGGGTCCCACAGGGTTCTGTCCTGGGCCCAGTGCTATTCAACATCTTTATCAATGACTTGGATGACAGAATTGGGGGCATACTTATCAAATTTTCAGATGACACCAAATTAGGAGGAGTAGCTAATACCCCAGAGGACAGGATCAAAATTCAAAATGACCTGAATAGATTTGAAATCTGGGCCAAAGTTAACAAAATGAAATCCAACACAAAGAAATGTAAGGTACTGCACTTAAGTCAGAAAAATAAAATGCACAGATATAGGATGCGGGACACCGGGCTGAATCAAATTATGTGTGAAAGATATCTAGGAGTCCAAGTAGACCATAAGTTGAACATGAGTCAACAGTGTGATGCAGCAGCTAAAAAGGCCCTTGCAATTTTGGGCTACATCAATAAAAGTATAGTGTCTAGATCAAGGGAAATAATAGTGCCACTCTATTCTGCTTTGGTCAGGCCCACCTGGAATATTGTGTCCAGTTCTGGGCACCGCAATTCAAAAAAGATGCTGAGAAACAGGAGTGTGTCCAAAGGAGGGCAACTTAGATGGTGAAGGGTCTGGAAACCATGCCCTATGAGGAATGCATTAGGGAGCTGGGTATTTTTAGTATGGAGAAGGGAAGGTTATGAGGTGATATGATAGCCCTGTTTAAATATCTGAAGGGATGTCATATTGAGGAGTGAGCAAGCTTTTTTTCTGCAGAGACTAGGACGCAGAACAATGGATGCAAGCTACAGGAAAAGAGATTCTACCTTAACATTAGGAGGAACTTCCTGACAGTAAGGTCTGTTCGACAGAGAAACACACTCCCCCGGAATATAGTGGTGTCTCCTTCCTTGGAGGTCTTTAAACAGAGGCTGGATGGGCATCTGTCAGAGATGCTTTAATTGTGATTTCCTGCATGGCGGGGGGTTGGACTGGATGGGCCTTGTAATCTCTTCCAACTCTATGATTCTATGATCCTATGATTCTAGGATATGTGTGTCTATTTAATTAGAAATCCATTGTCTGCGGGGAAGCTCCCTGACCCTGGGAGGTATTTATTAGCATGTGTTGAGTCTTGATTTTGGTGTTTGTCAGGACTTTTTTGGAATCTCCAATCTCTCCAGACTTCCTGGGTTGCCTTTTTCTTTGGCAGGGGGTTGCCTCTCCTGGTAGCCACCCAGAGTGATGATTTATGTTTTCAATAGGTTTCAGAGCTCTCCCCCACTGTTTAAAAATATTTCAAAACCAGAAGTGGACCTTCTGCTGCTGCTGTTGCTCACTGCTGGTGAACAAGTGTCTCAGCTTCTGTTGAAATGCAAGTCTTAGCGCTGCTTTGTGATATAATGAAGTAATTCCCCTCCCCATGAATTGTAGAATTGAAAGTCTGATTATGTGATTTACACTGTAGCTAGAAATAGGTATGTGTAAATGGGACTCTTAAGCTCTGCTGAGAAAGCACACCTCTTTTTCATTCAGTGTTTAATTAGGGTTGCCACCTCTTTCAGAACAAGTGAACCAGTTATTTTCATTTGCTTGCTTAGTTTAAACATGCACATGCAGATTTGAAGGTTCTCATTCATTATTACTGAAACTGAGTTAAAGGAATAATGAGGTAAAAAAAATATACAAAAAGGTGAGATAGTTGAACCTCTGATTAACCATCCCCAGAGAATAATTTTCTTTTTTCACCTCCAGTCAGTAACTGTGGGTTCAATTACAATTCCATTTTCTAGCTTCCAGTCAGTTGTCTTCTTGTGTCTTGCTGCATTTTCCTCACTATTGTTGGTGCAGTTGTGCTTCCTAAGTGGATAGGGAGGGATGAATCAAAGGGTGTCAGAACAGATTTTTTTTTACTGCTTTTAAAGGAAGGAGAAACTGCAAATATCTGGATTATTTTATGATGTATCATTAACTGGTATCTTCTCAATTTGCTCCCTCAAATTTTGTGAAAAGTGCAGTGGGAAGCTGTAAAAAGTCTGCAGAATTACTTTGTTGAGTGGCTCTTGTCTCAAGAGCAAGTGCTACTTCACTAATGCTCTGTAATTGAATCCACAATAGTTGGTCTGTGTCACTTTGGGCACAAAACAGACATTAGAAATATTTTTTGCTAAACAATTTTTTAGGATTAAAATATGTACTAATCTGAAAATTGATGTTCATTTTCTCTCTTTGAATTTATTGCTGCTAATTTACGTTTAGTAAATTCCAGCTTTAGGGGACTGTCTCCTTTTTTTCAAAATATAGATAGACAGACAAAGAAGTTATGCAGCATTTCATTTCACCTGTAGTAAGTGAAGGTTAATGCAATATTGTACCTTCCTCTTTTGTAGTGTTAACTGCTCACACAAATGGATTACTTATATAAACAATGCAACACCAAAGAAAGCTACTCATGAAAGATGACAGACCACCTTTTATGAGCAGATCTTTCTAGTCTTGGAGCATCTTTTCAAAAGTTTCTCTCTTTCATCAGCTAAATCACATGGAGCATGAACAGTTCAATACACAACATTGCAAGCAGAAGTGTGTATGAATTGTTCATGTGACTGGTTAGTTGTTTAAGCAGTGCTACAATGGAGGGAGGCAGGCTCTGAAGATAAAACATCTCTCTGTGATACAGTAATGTCCTGTACTATACTGTAATAGAATAATGTTATTCAAGATACGAAAAAAACCTGTTATAAACAGTCTCAACAAATTCCTTAAAATCTATCATCCTTGATATTATTGTTGTTCTTGTTGGCTGCATTCGCATTGCAGAAATAATCCAGGTTGACACCATTTTAACTATCATGACCTAATGCTATGGAATTCTGGGGATTATAGTTTGTTGTGGCACCAGAGCTTTCTGACAAAGAGGGCTAAATATCTTACAAAAGTATAGTTCCCAGAATTTCATAGCATTGAGCCATAGCTGTTAAAGTGGTGTCAAACTGGATTATTTCTCTGGTGCAGATGCAGCCTGTTGCATCCAAGCATCATCATTATTATTTTTTTACCACCTCATGAACTGAAAAGGTATCTTTTCCACTATGTAGTAGGCTTGGTTTCTTTCTTTTTGTTCCTTGCTTCCAAAATGGAAAAATTCTGTGAATTGGCATGAAGCCTCAAGGCTGCTTGGTTCATGCAAAACTTTCATACTGTTTCTGTTTCTGAGACTGAGAATAATATGTGGCTTGCCAGAGTAATTTTCTCCTACTCAAGTTTTTTTTTTAAATGAGGTTTTATTCTTAAATAATAATCATCCTTCTTTTGTGTCTCTGGTAGGCAAATCAATCTTTTAACCCATACAGTTCTCTGATAAAGTCTTGTGGAATTTGGTAAATATTTTTTTTAAAAAATATTACATAGTTACAATTGGACTTGAGGAGTACTTTCAAAAACCCATTTCCTTTCAAGCCAACAGTATGCTTGTAGAAAAGGTATATCCTCCTCCTGAGGATAGTAAGCGTAGACATTATTTTTACAGACCCAATCTCCAGTAACTACTTAATTCTCCAAGGGAAAATGTTCAGGTTTGCTGAAGCTAAATAAAATTTCTCTATTGTGCAGATATTGATGAATGTGCCTTAAGGACTCACACTTGTTGGAACGACTCAGTCTGTGTGAACCTGGAAGGGGGATTTGATTGCCTCTGTCCCTCTGGACCATCCTGTACTGGTGATTGCACACATGAAGGAAGCCTGAAACGGAATGGCCAGGTATGGACATTGAAGAAAGACAGGTGCTCTGTTTGCTCCTGTAAGGTAAGTTCCTACATGATTTGCTCAATTTTAAAATATCTGTTAAATTTAGTCTGTAAAGAGGTTGATTTGACCTTTGATCTGCATACTCTTTTTGTACTAGGGACCCCTTGTCCTGCATTCCCTCTAGGGATTCCATCTAGGGATGGAATGAATAGTCAAGTTCTTGAAGGGGGAAATTGGAAAGGGGCTTTTCAAGTGCCTACAAACTCCAGCAAGGAGAATCTTCCTTGTGTCTTTTCCTCGGTCTTTTCTCCCTCCCCCACCCCAGTTCTCAAACAGACTTGAGAACAACTCACACACATGTAGACTCACTTATTTCCTGTCCCTACAAGCTGAGAGAACTAAGAGTATTTGGGAGAGGGGTGACTCAGCAAGGAGAACCTCTTTGTGAATTATGTTCCAATAGCTGGCACATGGCAACAATGTCTGTACCATAATGAAACAGCTATCAGAAGACAGATGGTAAGACAATAGCATCCTGATCTGAACCTGGCTCTTCCTCACAGTGCTGCATAAAGTGCTGCACCTACTTTTCCTCCAATTTCCTGCTATCTTGCAGGGTCAGGTGGGTAGCCTGACTAGGACAGGATCATGGAAGGCTGTAGCCTCCCAACCCTCACAGGTTTGCACTATGCAAATGTGGTGTGATCAAACAAAGCAACCTACTTCTGGATCTGTCTTTTTCTTTTGAATGGGGATGTGAACAATTCTTACTATTACTGAGATTCTAGTCAAGACTGACTCTTTGAGACAGAATCTTGTGGATAAGAATCTCTAGTTCCATGGCAAAACTGAGATACTGAATGGTGGAGATGCTGAATACAGCTATTTAGCTGTATTGCAGTGAAGGAAGGTGTCATAATAGACAGTGTACTAATCATTCTCAGCAGTGCCCAAACCTGAAAATTTGTGAATATTTTGTGAACAATTCAGAAGATCAGGAAAGGGCATGGTGCTGCTTCTGATGGAGCTTCTAGTGTGTCATCACCATGTTTTATTCATACAATCATAAAGTCATAAAGTTGGAAGAGAGACCCCAAGGGCCATCCAATCCAACCCCCAATCCCAACCAAGAACTCTCAGTCAAAGCATCCCTGACAGATGGCTGTCCAATATCTATTTAAAGACCTCCAAAGAATATTATGAGAGCTCCAGATGATGTCATTATTGACTTACAAACCTCCTGCTTCATCCCCTGCTTTCAAGCCAGCAGTCTTGGTCCCATTTTTTATTCTTTTCTGTTGTTTATTCCCCCAGATCCAGGCCACAGCCAAGGCCTGTAGATTCTCTCTTTACAACATTACCAAAATCCGCCCATTCCTCTCAGTCTCTACTGCCAAGACTCTGGTCCATGCCCTGATGGTTTCCTGGCTAGATTATTTTAACCTTCTTCTGACAGGGCTTCCTCTCTCTCACCTCTGTCCTTTAATCTCTGTCCAGCAGTCAGCTGCACGTATTATCACATCTGCTCACCACTTTGACCATGTTTCTCCTCTTTTAGCCTCTCTTCATTGGTTCCCCTTCTCCTTCTGCATTTAGTACAAGCTTTTGTTGTTGACTTTCAAAGCCCTCCATGGACTGGCCCCTCCTTACTTATCTGAACTTCTTCCTCCTTACATTCCTATTCGTACCCTCCGCTCTGGTTGTCAAGGTCTCCTGTCCCAGCCTAGGATTACTACTGCCCTATCCCGGATTCATTCCTTCTCACTTGCTGCCCCTCATTCCTGGAACATTCTTTCCTCACAAGCACACCTCATCACTTCTCTAACCAGTTTCAAAATTGAGTTAAATACTATATTACTTAGGGAAACATTCCCAGATGTGTGCTCTTGTCTGCCCCAGGATGCCTCGTTTTAACTATGTACTGAGAAGCCAAGCCCTCCTTCCAATCCATCTGCCTTGGTCCGGGCCTCAGAGGGAGAGAAGAACTGCTGAACCTCACTCCCTTCCCCACCACCTTTCCCTTCTCCTTTTGTGTCATGTCTTTTCAGATTGTAAGACTGAGGGCAGGGAACTGTCTAATTACAGATTGTATGTTCAGCACTGTGTACATTTACAGCGCTATACAAATAAAAGTTAATAATAATCCCCTCCCCCTCAATTTAAGAGTTAATTTTTTTTAAAAAAAAATAGAATGATATCTTTCATCTCTTAACATTGATACACTCCATTCCCAATTGTAGGAAGCCCTGGGTTTTTGCTGAAATTAGAAAGTATGATCTAATGTTTGACAGTCAATTTATTACCAATTTAAACTCTAGAACAGATTAGCCTTTTGTTTATAATTGAAATATATGGCTTGTTTTACTTTCATGAACATTGATTGAAATGGGTGAGATTTATTTCAACTGGTATTTATTTACTACTGTTCAACTATATTTCTAAAAGCTGAGCTGAAGTTCCTACAATGCTAGAAATTTGGGGACTGAAGGAAAATTTCATTTGGGAAGGCTGAAATCTTGGGGGCGGGGGGCAATACCCTGATTTTGGCGAGCTGGCATGGTGTAGTGGTTTGAGTACTGGATTATGACTCTGGAAATCCGGGTTCAGTTCCCCACTCAAGAAATAACAACCCATTGGGTGACCTTAGTCAAGTCACATGCTCTCAGCTTCAGAGGATGGCAATGCAAACCCCACTGAAGAAATTTGCCAATAAAACCCTATGAAAGGTTTGCCTTAGGGTCTTGATAAATTAAAAAATTACCAGGAGGTACACAACAGCAACATCCTCATTTTTTCCATCTACACCCCTGTGCTTTATGCACATATTATTTCAGTGACCTTCAGAGTCCAGTAAAGTAAGTCATTATTATGATCACTAAGTCCATTCAGTGAAGTAAGGTCATACCAAAGTTGGACTGGGAATATACCAATTTACTCCTGTGCTATCCAGTAGCCCTCACACAATATTTCATGTACCAGAGGGACCAGAGGTAGCCCATTCCGTGCTTAATGTTAATTAGTTCTAGTCTGTATGCCTGGGATTTAGCCATGTGAATATATATTTAAAAGAATGTTAGATAAGAAAAATACAAGAGATTTCTGCAGCACTTTACCAGACATAATATCTCAGCTAATCCTCTGTAAACATACTGAGTATTTGTTCCTATGAACGAAGACAAAATTTACTGAAACATAAACATTCTGACAGCTTAATTAGTTGAGTTCATTCATTACTGGAGTAGCATGCAGTAGATTTTTTTCTGCTTTCTCAAAGCACATCCCTCAAGCCTTATGAGAATAATTACAGCATTATCCCAGTGTTTCTGTCTTTGGTCCTATTTTGTGGCTATTTTTCCTTGAGCTTTTTGTACAATCTAATGTATGGAATCAAGTGTTTAAAACTGATGGCCTGCATTTCCAGGGATAGGGGGACAGAGATTCTCAAAATAAAATATACATTATTGAATTGGGTGCAGGGAAAGACTTGGTTTAATTAGTGCTGCCCAAATGCCTGATTCGCTTAAAAAATGGCTTAGCAAACCAAATTTTTGGGCTCTCTTGAATCTGCTTGTGCACATAGGATATAAGTTCCTAAAAGCATAAACATTTTAAAAAAAACACGGGGGGGGGGATATAGCTTGTTTTTGTTTATGACTGATTCCAAATTCAGACATGCATTGTATCCCCAGTGATTTGTTGTTGATGTTGTTGTTGATGTCATGTGCTTTCAAGTCATTTCTGACTTATGCCAACCTGAAGGTGAACCAATCACCAGGTTATTTTGGCAAGAATTGTTCGGGGGGAGGCACCCGTGCCTGCTTCTTTTTCTGCGAGAGTGATTTGCCCAAAGTCACCCAATGGGTTTCCATGAGTGGGTGGGAATTCAAACCCTGGTCTTCAGCGTCATAGTCCAATCTCAAACTTCTGCATCTTGCTGGCTGTCTTCCCAGTGATGCCTCTTTTCAATGACATAAAATTTCATCTAATTCACTGTTCCTTCCTTGTGATGAAGCAGAAGTGATAGAAAGGTCTCACTAAGCCCTCTCTGTTCTTCCTTTTCTCCCATCTGTTGTACTAAATTTAGTGTCCCATATACTAGTGACTGTGAATATTTTAGTTCTTTGGGGTACTAGCATCCAATATACAAATATTCATTATTTCTCAAACTACATCTTCCAGTACTGTTTGCCCTAGGATACTGCAGTTTCCAGGGCTGAACTGCAGGAATTCAATAAGAAGTTGCATGAGCCCATGCAGTGTCCGAAAGAGAAAGGAAAATTTCAACAGATTGGAAAATTTACTTCTATCCAGAACTCACTTGCATACAAACTAAATTACTTCATTTGATACTCTGTGCATGGGAGCAGGGTGGCATTAGAAGAACTAAAGGTGGAAAAGAAGTGACTGCTCCATAGAGTACCTTAATGGCATGTTGGTTTCCTCCCCACCTTTGTTTGCATGCCTATGGGCAGGTACAGACAGCCACTAAGCGCTGCCCTGGTGGCGATGCTAGGGTTAGGGACTACACACCAACTACATAGTCCCTAACCCTAGTATGTGCTGTCGGTGGCATCATGGCAGTGTTCCCTCCACACAGGCACTGCCATGATGATATCATGCACGTGCTGTGTCCAAACAGCATGGTACGCTTGTGACATCTCCGCGTCACTATAGAGCACTATAGGGCACTATAGGGCATTTATCGCACCTTTCCAGCAGTGCTGAAAGGAGCTCCTATTTACCACACTTCCCTGCGCGCATCACTGGCTCAGCAACTGAATGGCTGTGCCAACGATGCTGAGGAGAAAGCAGCTGGGGTACCCCTTTCACCTCTTAGCTATGGCTCCCGGAGAGTCCAGGGGCATGAAGCCCCAAGAACACCCCTTTTCTGGGCCATGGAATCTCTGTGGACCTGAAAAGTGCCGGATTGGGGCTGCCAGGCTGCAGGTGAGGCTGGCCTGGCCCCAACCCAGTGCATAAACAGCTGCCGCAGGCCTGCCACTTTTGGACCATCTGTACCAGCCCTTTATCTCTTTATTAAGTTTGATAATATCTTCAACATTTAATGGGGCAACAATAAATAGCTGAAAGGGGGGATGCTGAGCTAAAGGAGAGAATCCACCCCTCCCAAGTGACTCATAGTAATAATAATAATAAAAACTTTTATTTGTATCCTGCTCTTTGTAAAAATTAAAGTGGTAAATAACATATAAAATCATACAAAGATATACACAGTATCCCTCCTTAAAAAGAATTAAACAAATTGAGATTAAAATTATATAATAACATTAAAATCTAATAATCGTGGGCAGAGTCATGACATAGACCAAAAATGTCCGTGGTATATGAGAGGGGTCATTATGTGGCCGAGAACTTTATAATGGAAAGGCCTGCCTAAAGAGATCCGCCTTGACAGGTTTTTTGAAAGTGTCTAAGTTGGTGATTTGATAGATCTCATCCAACAGGCCATTCCACAGTCTGGAAGTGATTGCAGAAAAAGTCCTCTGGGAGGTAGCAACTAACCTGGTCTTTAAGGGTTGCAATAAATTCCTCCCAGAGGACCTGACTATGTGGGGCAGAATATATGGAAGTAGGTGATTCCTTAAATAAGTTGCATCCAGGCCATGTAGGGCTTTAAAGGTGATAACCAACACCTGGTACTGTGCCCAGAAACCAATAGGTAGCCAGTGGGGTGACTTCAATATTGGTGTTATGTGGTCATTCCTAGATGCTCCAGAAACCAGTCTGGCTGCCATATTCTGTATTAATTGAAGTTTCCAGACTAGGCACAATGGTTGGCCCCATGTAGAGCACATTACAAAAATCGAGTTGTGAGGTTACCAGTGCATGTATTACAGTTCCCAGCTCTCCCTGTTCCAGGAAAGGGTGCAGCTGGCGTATCAGCTGAAGTTGATAACAGGCGTTCTTGACCATCACATTCACCTGATTTGTCATCTGAAGCAACAGGTCAAGAAGCACCCCTAGACTGTGAACACAGTCCTTTGAGGAGAGCATGAGCCCCTCTAGGACTGGAGGTTGCAACCCAATAGCTGGATTTGGGGGCCCTACTATAAGTACCTCCATTTTGTCTGGATTCAGATTGAGTTTGTTTTCTCTCATCCAGTCCATTACTTCTTCAAGACACTGATTGAAGGGAGAGATGCTATTAGCATACTAATAACACCCCACTCCATGTCTCCGAATGATATCTCCCAGTGGCTTCATGTATACATTAAATAGCATCAGGGACAGGATGGCATCCTGAGGGATGGCACAATTAAGCTCCGTTTTTGAGGAGCAACTGTCCCTAAGCATCACCCTCTAGAATCTGCCTGAGACGAAGGAATGGAACCACTGCAGTGCAGTGCCTCTGATTCCTAACTCTCTCAGGTATTCTATAGTATTGATCTATAGTACTGAATGCCACTGAGTGGTCTAGAAGCACCAACAGGGAAATGATTGCTCTGTCGATGCCTAGACAAAGATAATCAGTTAAGGCGATCATGGCAATCTTCACCCGATATCCTGTCCTGAAGCCAGTTTGAAATGGATTTAGATAATCGGCTTCATCCAAGACGGTTTGAAGCTAAAGAGCAACAGCCTTCTTGATCATCTTGCTCAGGAATGACAGATGGGAAACCGGCCTGTAATTTTTCATGTCCAGTGGACCAAGGGAAGATTTTTTTTTTTAAGGAGCTGTCTAAGAACTGCTTCCTTCAGAGAAGATGGTACATAACCTTCCCTAAGGGATGCATTGATGACACGTCTAAGAAGTGCCATCAAGGCATCACTCCCCTGGATGTACACCCATGATGGGCAGGGACTGAGAGGGCATGTTGTCTTCCTCACCTTTCGAAGGATCTTGTCCACATCATCAATACTCACAAGCTCAAACTGATCCAGTTTAATCTCATAAATGGGTACACTGGACAACTCATCAATCAATTTTGCTTTAACACTGGCATCCAAGTCAGCTCTTATTTGAGCTGTAGCACCAGGATGGGGCCAGGGCTGCCTCACTAGCAGCCCCAGAGGCCCCATCCTGTCACTTCCCTGTGGCCTGGAAGCGGGGTGCAGCAGGCACCCTGAGCACCCGCTGCACCCCGCAATCTTTAAAGGTCCTGAGGGGTGAAAGGGGATGCCGCCGAAGCCCCTTTCCCCTCGGGGTCTTTGGCATGGCCATGTAAAGGCTGCACCAAGGACCAGCCGCAAAAAGGAGCTCCAAAATGGAGCTCCAGTAGCGCCATGATGTCAGGCATGCACCGCATTGTATAAATGTGGCGAGTGCCATGACGTTATCATGGTGCACGCATATGGATAGAGCCATTTTAAAATGGTACCGTCCATACACGCTAGGGTTAGGGAGGGTGCAAATGCCTAACCCTACTTACGCCGCACAGACAGCCCTTTTGGGCCATCTGTATCAGGCCTTTATCTGCAAATTAGTTGTTAAATGAGTCACAGCAGGTTGTTGTCAGGTTAAGTAGAGTGTTCTGGGTAGATGACATTACCATCAGTTCCCTCACCACCCTAAGCAGTTCTGCCGGACAAGACTTTACAGACATAATTCGTGTAGAGGAGGAGTATCTCCTCACTGCATCAATTGCCTCTCTATAAGAATAAAGGAAATACTTATGACAAGTTCTGTCAGATAAGGAAGAAACTGAGTGGCCAATTGTTCTGCTCAGATTTTTTTGTTGCTTTTGAAAGATAATTTAATGACCCCTAAAATAATAACAAATAATTTATTTATATTTCCCGCCTCTCCCTACAGATCGAGGTGATATTACATCTGGATAAAAGCCATACAACATAATATAAACATTGACAACAATAATAATTCACACAAAATTAACCCTCATAATAAATAGACAAAATTAAAAGTTAAAATTCTTATCTTTACATAGTCAATGGTTGGAGTATACAGGTGGATAGGGCTATTTACACAGAGTTGGATAGGAAGGCCTGCCGGAAGAGATCTTGTGAACTTTCTTGAAAGCATCTAGGATGGTAATGTGATGGATCTCCTCTGGCAGATTATTTCATAATTTTGAAGTGGTCGAAATAAAGGTTCTCTGGGAAGCAGACACCAATCTAGTCTTTTGTGATTGTAATAAGTGCTTCCCAGAGGTTCTGAGAGTGAGGGGTGGACTATATAAGGAGAGGTGTTCATGCAAGTAACCTGGGCCCAAGCCATATAATAGCAGTAGTAGCAGTAGTACTTCACTTACCACTCCTCCTCCACCATCACTTTGCTCTGGGGATTTTTACCACCCTGTCTATAGTTCTGAAGGGTTTTGCTACTCTGAGTTTTGGTACTGAGAACTTTACTGTGGCTGAAGTCAAAGTGCCAGGAATAGAGCCCTTGCAGAGAGCCACCTTTGCCAACTTCCTGCTGCCACCCACAGGAAAGGGAATAGTTGTGGTAGTAGACACTCTGATGAGGATAGCACTAAAAAAAACTAATCAAGTGTTTGAATTAAACTGACTTGTCCTTCAGACAACTGGAGAATGGATATGGGACTTGTAAAGCTCACCATTACCAGCCTCATCAGTCTTTTTGAATGTACCTGCATAAACACAAAAGTATGTACAGTGGGCCCTTAACTTATGTGGGGGATCCATTACAGACACACACACATCCTGCATAGGCAAACAACGCATATGCTCGAGCCCCTTTGAATACAATGGGGCTCATGTTCATGGCAGCACACGTGCCACGGGCACAAGAGCCATTCATTTTATTACAATGTGGCTTCAGCGTAAGCTGAAAGCCTCGTGTGGTTTTACAAAATTCAAGCATTAATAACCAGAAGAAATAAGGGAAGTTCAATGTATTGTAACAAAACAAAACAAAAACTAGTGGATATGAATGGTGTATCTAGGTATTTTGACTTAGTTGGACTTGATTAGTCATCTTTCTAACACAGGATTGGATATTCTTGTACTATACATTTTTTATTTTCTGTAGTATTCTAAGTAGGTGTAGAATAGTTCTATTTGCACTTTTCAGAGAGCAATTTGACCTGAGTATTTCAGTGTCACAAATATATAACCTTTCACACTACACCAAGCTTCTTAATGATGATGACACTGAGAAGCTAATTATAAACTGGGGTTGAATTTAATTACCCTTCAGGCCTGGGTTGCATTCAAGTGAGGGACAGACTTCTAAGTTCACCATTGTTATCCCAAGTTTCTAAATGTTGCCGTTATCTTAGATGCAGCATATTTTTGAGTGAAACAAATTATAAAGTACAAGCAAATAATTAAAGAATACACGTCATTTATTAAAAGACTATAATACTGATAAATATAAAAATGCAGGTTATGATTGTTTTTTATAGATACATGGTATTTGTGGTGGTGTTTGTATAAAAGTTTAAAAATACTGGTCTGGATCCTGGTTAATCAGAGTAAACCTACTAAAATCAATGAGACTTAAATCAATTATGACTAAATTTGGTCCCACTGATTTTTTTTTTAAATTATTCTTTTCCATTACAAAATAAAAAGAACAATAACACAAAAGATGAATAAGAAAATATGCAGTGATTTTTTCCTTGACATCTTCTGCTACATGTTTAGACAATTGCTATATGTTCCCAGTTTTTCTTTTTTCTTCCTTTAACCCCCACCCCCACCACCACCTTTATGTACTATATATCTTGTTTGGAATTTTCCTTGGAGCATATCACCTACAATAGTATTCTTCTTTAAATTAACTTAGTTTCTCTGTCCAATCCACTCCGAATTTGATATTTTCTCTAGTATTTTTATAAGTCTGTGCATCTTTAAAATAAAGTTTAATAAATAATTTAATTCTCCTTCTATTTTTATTTCCTGATAGTATTATAGAAAAGATTCTTTCTCATTCTCTTGTCTTACTATTGCTGAGTTTAGGTTTCTATGGCCCAATCTAGACACACAAAATAAGGTGTGTTTAGGGCTCTTTGGGGCATTTTTAGGGTTAGGGAGGGTGCAGCGTCCACACCCTCCCTAACCCTAAAGCATATGGGCCCTGCCATTTTAAAATGGTGGCATCCATATGGGCACGCCATGACAACATCGCGCCGCAAGGAGCTCTAAAATGCAGCTCCTTTTTGCACCGGGTCATTGCATTGACTTTTAAACAGCCATGCCAAGGACCCGGGGGGAAAGGGGCCAACAGCAGCAAGGAAAGCGGGGTACAGCGAGTGCCCAGGGCACCTGCTGCACCCTGTTTTCAGGCCGCAGGGAAGCGGTAGTTTGCCACTTCCCTGCGGCCTTCAGAAGCGGCTGAATGGGGCCTTGGCCCTATCTCGCCGCTTCCTGGGGCGGGTACAGACCTATACCGTCTGTACCGCCCCTATATGTTTTGACTGTTTTATCTCTTCAGTATTTTATTATTTGATATTTATCTTTCTTTTTTTTTATTAAATCCTTTTTTGGTATAGTTTTCAGTTCATTGCTCAGTTTCTAGATCTACAGTGGGCGCTTCCCTTACATGGGGGATTCTGTGTATGCTTGAAAACGATTGGGACGCATGCTTGTGCCATGGGTGTGCATGCCATATATTGTTGTGCAGCTTCAGCATAAGCTTGAAGCCACGCATAATGCACCCACATATGGTATGGGTGTACTGTATATATACTTAGCCATTTCTTTTCACAGAACTTTAGCAGTGGTTTCCATTTATTAGCACTGTCATCCTGTCCGTCTGCATCATGTTTAGGCCCTTTCTGAGCCAGTCGTCTGTCATGCATGATTCTTTCACCTTCCGTTTTTGGGCATATACCAGTCTTGCAGCTGTAAATGAATATAGGATATATTTTATTTTTTTATTTTCTTCTCCTCTTTTTACTATTTTTAATAGGAAACATTCTGCTGTCATTTTAAATTGAGTTTTGAATTATTAGTTGTAGCACCTTATGAATTTCCATCCAGAAATTTCTTTATTAAGAGACATGTCCACCAAATATGGTATAATGTCCCTTCATTTTTTTCTGCACTTCCAGCACCTTCGCTTTTCATATTGTTGGATTTTTGCCAATTTATTTGGAGTCATGTACCATCTGCGTATCATGTTATATAAATTTTCTTTCACATCCATGCTAAGCATGAATTTTAAATCTTGGCCCCAGCCTTTTCCCCAGCTTTCCATTGTTGACCAATATTTCATGCCCACTTGATAGTACTTTTTTCAACTGTCTCCGATTGTATTTCTGTCTTCAACAGTAGTTTATATAATTTAGATGCAATAGATTTTTGGGTTACAAACAAGATCACATCTAGTTCCATTCTTTTCTCATTTTTTCACAAACATCTTCTAGTTTAAGGTCTATTTTCAGTCTTTCATTCAACTGGTGGCATGTGAACCAGTGGCATGTAAACCCATCTTCCTCTAGTTCTTTGTTTTTAGTCTGGGAATTTCTCCTCCTAAATTCACCAAGTCTTTTGATGTTTTGTCTGGCCTATCATCAGTGGTCACATAGATTTCAATGAATGTATTCTGATTACATGACTAAGAGTTTATCACACCAGCCTGCTGTCTCATCTGAATCATGTTATTTTTTAGGATATGAAAACATACCAGTTTGACAACGTTCATTACCACACTTCTTTGCAATAGTCTGAAGGCACTACTTTGGTAATCTATAGTCCTGCACTGTGTCTTATGCACAGGCTCCATCAGCCACCTTCTTGCCCTATGCCCTAACTAGCTTGCCCTTCGGGATTTTTTTATTATTGTTATTTTTATTTTTACCACAATTGCACAATTATGCCAATCCAATGAAATGAAATAAAAAAATAGAAATAGAAAAGGAAAGGAAAAGGAAACAACCTGCTTGAGAATAGCAAGGGAGAGAAGGGAAGAGGAACAAAACTATGCCCACTCACATCATGTGACTGTCTGAGAAGCAGAACTGCAGATGGGGGCACTTTTCACACAGAAATCCATAATGCACAAGCAATGTGATTGGGGGACATTGATTGGTTTTACCCATTAATGGGAAGGAGCACTCTAGGAACTGGCGGGATGCAAAGCAGCAGCAGGATAGTGTGTGATAAATACTGGCCAAAGACACCTTTATCGTGTTGAAATTCTGCTTTACAATCATTGTGTGATAAAGTCTTAAGTGTGGAGCTAGGCTATTATTATTATTATTATTATTATTATTATTATTATTATTATTTCCCTCTGTCAGTTATTAAACACATTTCCCATGTCCATTTTTAAAAGTTGAAAATCCTTGTTAAACTACTTTATTGTATGTTTTTACTTTCAAAATATGGGCAAAATGTGGCCAATTGTGGACCTGGGGCTCAAGGACTGCTCTTTTTATAGAGAAAAAAAAAGGGGGGGCAGGATATATTTCTTGGTCCCTTTTACAGCACACAGTTTTAGTACCATGATTCTACTTCAGCTACTGTGAATGGATCCTATGGAATCCTGAGATTTGTAGTTTGATGAAGGCCTTGAACAATGTGAATAAGAATCCTAAATATCCCTTCCTAAACTACAACCTCCAGAATTCATCAGATGAAACCATACCAGCCAAAGTGGAACCATAATGGTATCACTGCATAATGTGAAATGAGCTCTGGAAGCCTTCTAAAGCAGCAATTTATTGCTCTGGTTAACTTTTTTATATCCTACCTTTTCTCTCAGCCAAGACACCAAGGGCAGCTTACACACAGAATCAAATACAGTATATTTAAAACATCCAAATGGTCAACAATAGAATGGAAATAAATTATCAATCTCATTAAAAACAATTTAAAATATACAATTGTGAACAATAAAAGCTGTTTAAAAATACAGGCCAGAATCCTTTAGGGCAGTTACAAATGCCTAATCTAGAGTTGTGCTTTTATGACTGTTCTGTATTCACAGTCCCTCTGTATGCTCTAGTTCAGGGGATACACTGGGACTGTGAAAATCACACAGTCCTCATTTCCAGGAAGCAGCCACTGCAGTTGACTAGGATCAGTTACTGTTACCCTGTCGCTTGGGAAGCAGCTGACTGATGTTTCCACCACCATACCTCGCATGAGCAACCTCTTGTGAGAGGAGGCATTGCTATAGGGACCCTGCTTCTGCCTGTCACAAGGGAGATTGCTTATGGCATAGGTGGGAGCACCAGTTCCAGAGTGACAGGGGATGGATTCCCATCAATTGCAGCAGTTGCTGCCCATTAATTGGGGACTGGGGCAATCACTTTGGGAATCACGGTGTAACTTTGCAACCACAGTGGGTATGCATTCATAAGTGACCGAGATAATTCCAGCTAGTACAATTAAAAATAGCTAATTATTCTGTAACTTAGTCACAGAACTTTTCCTGTAGGTTTTAATTGTTATTGTTGTGTGCCTTCAAGTTGTTTCCAACTTTTGGCAACCCGAAGGTGAACTTATCATGGAATTTTCTGGAGCTGAGAAATTTCTATAACTCACCCAAGGTCATCCAGTAGGTTTCAGTAGCTGAATGGAGATCTCCAAAGTTGCAGTTCAGTGCTCAAACCGATACACCACACTGTTTAATATTAAGAGAAAAAAGCCTTGTTTTTCAAAATTAGAAATAGATTTCCATTTATTTATTTAATCATTGTCTGTACATCCCCCAAAGATCCCAGGGGTAGAAAATTGACCTCTGGATCCATCCCTGAATCCATGTATGTTGTCCACAGACCTCTAATTATTCCATTGCCATTGGACAAAGATCACACCTTCTCCTTATGCAAGTTTTTAAAAATGTGGAAAAGTGGAAAGCCCCCACCCCATCCTGATTTGGAAGTAGTAAGAACCATTATTGTTATTTTAATTCCTTTTTCAACATGAGGCAAAAGCAGATTATCTACTTGTTTATTTTGTGGATGTGGTGCAAAGATTATTTATAAATGGCTGATATTATTTAGGGAAAGATTTTTGACGCCAACCACCAAGAGACTTGGTATAGTGTAAAAGGCTACATATTTGTGACACTGCAATATTGGGGTCAAATTGCTGTCTGTAGAGAGCAAAGAGAGCATGTCTGTGTACGTAATACAAAATACTTTGAGTACAAGAAGTGTATGAGGGCAAGGAAGTTCAATATTGTGTTAGAAAGATAACATTCAAATTAAGTCCAAATAATGGAAGCCTGCTGTGTGTGTGTTGTTGTTGTTGTTGTTGTTGTTGTTGTTGTGTGCCTCCAAGTCATTTCTGATGTATAACGACCCCAAGGTTACCTATCATGGGGCTTTCTTGGCAATATTTGTTCAGAGGAGATTTACCATTGCCTTCCTCTGAGGCTAAGAGTGTTATGGCCAAGCTGGGACTAGAAGCCTGGTCTCCAGAGTCATAGTCCAAAACTCAAACATTGTACCACGCTGACTTTCTCTCTCTCTCTCTGTCACACACACAGACACACACACACACTATATCTATTTAATTTCAAATGTTTATGTGATTGCCATTGCTGAATATTTATTACAGTTTATTTTTAAAACTCAAACACAAACATATGCCCATTGTATGATATGGTGGTATTGGCAATGGATAATAAGGCTGATTAGGTATCAGTGGAAACTAGGATGCAAGTGAAAAGATAAAGCAGGCTGTCATCATCATCATCGTCATCATCATCATCATCATCTGAAACAAATCCAAGGCTGGTTTTAAATTTCTTTTTAACAATGAGAGCTTTCCACCTTTTTCTGTTCTGTTGTTGCTTTGTGAGTTTGTTCTCCTTGAACCCAACTCATCTTTTATTCTAGTTTAAACAAGAGAGTCTTTCTAATATTCTTTGAATTGACTCATACACAGTATGCTTATGTTTTCCCTCCATTCACTTTCTTTCTCCACTTGTGCCACAGATGCTCACATGTTCAGACTGATAATATACTATGGATTTTATGCTTTGACATTCATCAAATCAGAGTTGGAAGAGATCACAAGGGCCATCCAGTCCAACCCCCTGCCATGCAGAAATACACACTCAAAGCATTCTCAACAGATAGCTGTCCAGCCTCCTTAGTGACGGGGTTCCTGGTCTGATATCTTGAGGGATAGGGTAAGCCTGAGGGCTAGTATAGAAATAGGGTCAGAAGGACGGTGTGAGGGTCCTCTCCTAAGTGAGAGAAACTGGAGTTGGGGGGGGGGGTAACAAAGTATAACTAAGTATGACAAAGTGAAACAATAACAAGTGACTGTACCAACTGAATAAGTGAAACATTGTTAAACTGTTTTTCAAATAAAGTTTTATTGTTAATTAGTTTTTTCAAATAAATAAATAAATAAATGCCTCCAAAGAACAGCTCTCTGTGGTCATGGTCTTTGGGCAGTGTTTTGCAGATTAGATATGCATCTTAGATAAAAGCACCAGGCAAAAGCAAAAATAGCAAAATTGTTTTTTGTGGTATTTGTGCAGTTTCTGCAAGTAGAGGTAGAAATCATGAAAATGCAACAGAAAGGGATCTTGATGCAGTTATAAATATAATCACATTGAAGATGCATTTTGCCACACCTAAGGAAAGATATTTTTAAAAGAAGATGAAAATGTCAGATGTCCATTCTTTACTTTAGGTTTTACAGAAAACTAAATGAGTCAACTCACTTCAGTTTTCATTTCTTTCACTGTGGATACAGAGAAGTTCTAATAGGATTCTAATTCAAAACTTCAATTTGTTCTATTGTGGCATTTGGAGAAGTTATAAGCTGAGAAAAGTACAAGGGGCCTTTTCATACTGCATAATTATAGTGCTATGATTTCATTTTAACTGCCATGGTAACATTTTGTGGAATCCTGAGACTTGTAATTTGGAATCCTGGGGCTTGTAGTTTGGTGATGCACTATTGCTCTATGGCTTCAAATTCTAAGTACCACTCAGTAAACTGCAAATCTCAGGTTTCCATAGGATCCAACCATGGCAGCTAAATCTGAAAACAAAGCAGTAATAACTGTGATATGAAAGGGCCCAGGAGTGGAAAAATGGCATTCTGCTGGTATCTTAGGATATGAAAAAGTTTTGCCATTGATAGAAATCTAGTCAAGATGAGCTGTCTCTGCATGGCAGGGCATCAGTGTCAATGATTTTCCAATATTTTGGGATATCTTCCCTCCAGCATGAGACTGAGATGCCAAATATGTTTTCCCTATTACATTTTCTGCAAGTTGTGCAAAATTGCTGACCAGGATCATATCTGGGTATTAAGCTTGTGCTACACCCAGAAAAAGACAGATAGTTGCCATTTAAATATAAAACTATTATGATAACTGTTTTGTGAGACCTTGGGCAAGACCTATAATTGATTTATAACTTGCCAAGTTTGCTTAACAGTGAAGTCAGTACTAGATACTTTTATCTTCTGAAGGCTTTATGAAGTATTTCCCACTTGCTTAATGTATGCTTATTTATGTATGCAAGCTTAAGCTTCTTTAGTGTACAAGAATGTCATTTAAAATACAGTCTGTTTTTGAGTTCTGGCTGAAACAGTTGTGTGATAGTATAATTCACATTTTCCAGTGGAATAGTAACATTGCAACAGTGGCATTGCAATGCTAGAGTGGCATTACCACCCAGAGATACAAAGGGGCTTTCTAGATTGGCAGGAAAGTGTGATATGAAGTTGCCTTTTCCTTAATGCTTAGCAGCTGCACCACAGCCTTTAAATGGAGCTGCGCTGTTCCACAGTTTTTAAAAAAGAAGCTGGGAAAACCAGCACCTTTTTAAAGGCGCTTCTTCTCCCCTAAAACGCAAAAAAAAAAAGCGTTTTCATGGCACACTTTCCCTTTTTCTCATCTAAAGGCTAGTTTCATGCAGCCATGAACACACTTCTTTTTGCCAATCTAGAAAGCCCTAAAGTTAGTAAAATGTGACCCTTCATGGTCTCCTCAGAGGCCAGCGTCACCCCATGCTCAACAGTTGTCCGTTCCTGCTTTCAAAGTGTATCAATACTGTAATAAGAAACAGCTGTTGTATCTATTTTTCTTCACTCTGTTCTAGAAAGTACGACTTCTGGAGGGTTATCCCAAAGTATATGGAATACAATAGCAGATGAAAGAAGGCTTTAGTGACATTTTAGAATCATGGAAGAGAACTAGCAATGAAAATGCGGGTGTGCAGTGGTGCACATGTTAAATTCTCCACATCCTTGAAACAAAACAAATCAAATTCTATAAAAATGTCTTAGGCTGCTTTGTTAGACTTGAAGATAAATTGACAAAAGTCAGACAGGAAAATAGGGCACAAAAAAAGCTAACATTCAAGGTCCACAAGAATGTTTCAGCATTTTCATCCTCCTCCTTCCCAATCATCATTCTTTATTCATACCAGAGTTTCAGAGCACCCGATGAGTAGTACCATAGAAATCTGTCAGTTTGGGATTTGGAGTGGCATCAGCAGAATTACTTCTGTCAATGGAGCTTCATTGTTGTAGCTACACCTGACAATCCAGAGTCTCAGCTTATAGATAAATAGATAGACAGACAGACAGACAGACAGACAGACAGATAGATAATTTTATTGCCATTTGACCTCACTGTTTCCATTTCCCCCTTTATATGTATGTTTATATGCATCAGTTAACTGAGAAGATTATTTTGTGGATCTGATGCACCTTGGATCATGAAATTTAGTTTAGCAATTTGAAAACCTAACTAACAACTAAAACAAAATAAAACAGGTTCACTTAGCACAAAACATTAACCCGCACTACCAAAGCTTTGAGAGGGATAAAGTTGAAAACACACAAGCATTTTTTAAAGAAAGGTTTAAATTTCTGTGATTTTTTTCAAAGCTTATAATATTTATTCTACTTTGAACATTGGCTATGGCAAATAGATTCATCCTTACCAACAATCCCCAAAAGTTAACCAGAGAGAGAAAGAAAGAAGGGAAGTAGAATAACTTGAAATCCTTGAGCAGATAAAATGTTTTACTGTGGCACTCAAACAATTATACAGAATATATTATCAGACAAATGTCACTAAGGTGAGTATTCTAAAGTTGGGATGCCATAACAAGAGTGTCCTTCTTTTTCATATGGATACATTTCGTCTTATAAAGTTGGAATGGGGATAAGACCCCTGTTATGCTGTAATGTGTTAGGTTGTTTATATAGAACAGGGAGATGGGACTTGTAGTCCAGCACATCTGAGGGCATTAGTTTTGGGGGGATCAAGACTCCCAGTTGTTCTACTTTTGTGAATGTGGTCCCAATTTGATATTCGAAACCATTACCTTGAACCACTGAAGGAGAAAGAGGCAATGCACACCAGCACTTTTTTCTGGCCTGTGGGCGGGGTTAGGGCTCGGCATCCACATGCTGCATACCCTAACCCTGCCCCCAGGACCCCCACAGCACAATTTTGGCATGCACTGGTTGAGATGGCGTACACCATCATGTTGCCCCTCTGGTGCTGTGTCCAAACAGTGCAGTACTGAAGGGGCATCATAAAGCCATGCCAACATAGCTATGTCTCCCCTTGGAGGGCACAAAAAGGAGCTGCTTTTTATGACTCCTTTTTACACCCTCCAGTTGCAGCATGAGGTCGCTTCACCCCTATTTGGCCAGTAAAAGGGTGGCTACAGACTACCCCTGTATAGCCCCTAAGTCCTTAACTGTGCTTCTACCTTCCTTTCTCATATCACTCCTTTGTTCCACCATCAATCTCACCTTTATTAATTGATGTGGCTTATTATTCATTGGAGCAGGTGAGACAGCATAAAAAGCAGAGAGGACAATAATGTTTTGGATGGGATGGAGTAGGGAAATAAATTAATACCTCACTCCACCATTTTTAAATGTAGCTGTCTTCCCCCTCCTCCTTCAATTAATTGTTCAGGACCATGTTATGATTTCTGTGGGTTCAGAGCCAAATGCTGCTATGCTGTTATGACTCTCTACCCACAGAAGTCATCAATGAAAGTCTTCTGGATCTCCTTTGCACTCCTGCTGAGCTGGATGGACCCCTTGAGACCACCTTTTTTCAATTGCTGCCACCACCTGATGAATTAGACTGAGTTCTCTTACCAATACACCAGGACTTTGCTAAGTGATGTATAGGTACTTCCCTAGTCAACTTAGGCAAGAATTAGCAGAACCAAAGACACATGAAAAGGAGTGTGAGAGAGGCAAGGTACTTAAAGGAAAGGTTTATGCTAATTAAGGGCCTGTACAGATGGGCGGCTCAATGCCGCCCATTTATGCCCCAGAAAGAGGCTAGAACAACCACACACTGTGGCCCAAAAAGAACCCATTTCTGTGCGGGTTCTTTTTGTATCCTGGAAGGGGCACCATAGGCACGCTTATGTGCCATGATGATGCCCCTCGTGCGCAGTGCCATTTAGGCACAGTGCACAACAAGCATCATCATGGTGCATGCCGTTTAGATCGGTGCATGCTAAGATGACAACTGGGTGGCGTGGTAAGGGCTTTGAGTGTGTGGACGTTCAACCCTTACCACACAGAGTGCCAGTCTGTACTACTCCTAAGGAATTCTAGAGCAAAGAACATCATTACATATAGGATCTCTTATCCTACAGGCACAGAGAAATGTATGCTACAGAATACAATCATTTCAGCAAAGCCAATAAAATAACCAAAAATCCTAACAGCACTAACCAGTACATGTTCCTGATCTTACTTACAGCCCACATGGAATTTGGAGTCCTTAATGTTTCTGGACAGCTGGGAGCCTGGACTCCATTGTCACACTCTACCAGCTCCTTAAGGTCTGCTTCAGGGCATACAGCCCCAAAAGGTAGACTAAAGCAGAACTCAAGCCTGGTGTTGCAAAGAGGCTTTTAAAAACCTTCCCTTTGAAATCTCTTGAAGCTTCCCAGTTTATCCCAACTGCCCCCATCTCATTGGCCAGATGCCATCCCATCAACTGTGATGTAAACCTTCATTAGCATACACCTCACCCCAACATTTAACCCTTTGTTGTCTGGAAGAAGTCCTCTGATAAATGGGGGACCCCATTTATCACAGACCCCAATGTTTATATATTTATTTTTAAAACCCTGCTGATTAATATTCTTGATTTTCTTTTTTTCCCCTTGCATGTAAGAGTGCTGGAACTCTTTATTTATCTATTTGAAAAGGTAGAATTTCCAGCTCAATAATCCCTATAATTATCATCACCACACTTTAAATAAACTGATTTTCCCTTTTTCATCAAAGCCAGCATATAGTGCCTTTTTTACATTTGATAATAATATCAATATATTACTTATCAGAAGGATTCTAATTTAATGTGTAACCATTCATACCCATCCAAAGAGTAAATATTTAGCAACTGTGATAGAAAAGGCTCATTTCAGAGACTTCTACCACCCACTGCTTTCAGTAAAAGAAGAATGTGTATATGTGCTCGGAGGGATTAGACAGGGTGATACTTATTCCACCTACTGTTTCATTCGATAAGCTGAAGGCCAACATGTTTTAAAAAGTATAGTCGGTTATAAAGGTAGGTGAAGGGATAATTTCCTCCATTTACTTGCTTTATGAAATTCTGACAGTCTTGATTTTGTGCCATAGTGCATTTGTATTAAAGTAATGGGGCCACCTGTTCAGCTGCAATTTTTTATAAATACCCTCTCCATAACTGCACAGTTATTCAAAAGATTGTGAAGAAAAGTACTGTATAGTGATGTTATAAACTTTTCTTTATTTTTGTATACACCAAAGACACTGTTCAAAAAACAATTGTTTCACAAGGGCATTTTGGGAAAGCAAAAGTGTTGAAGTGAAGAACTTTTTGGTTAATGAACCTTGTGTGTGTGTGTGTGTGGGGGTGTTGTATTACTGGGTGTTCCTTGTATATGCAATGTGTGTGGGGGAGGGGAGCTCAAAATCTCAGTTCAGTTTTTAAAAATTGCAAGATATGAAGCTAACTGGAGTACATCAGCCATCAATATCTGCAAGGGATTGGTTTAAGGTCCCTCCACAGACATAAACATATGTGGATGCTCAAGTCCCTTATATACAAGCAAGAAAGAAGCTCGAGCACCACCCATTCCCTTTCACTATCCCCAAAGGGAAATGCTACTTGTGTGTGCAAATCCCCCACTCCCCATCCAACCCCACCTGACAACCAGTTCTTTCCCTTCCTTACTCTCAGTCTTTCCTCCACCCCACCTTGGTGGTTTCTTCATCCTCAGGGGAGGGCCTCTCACCAGGCCATCAATTGGGGTAAGGGAGAGATGAGACATTCCTCTCTGATTTTTAGTACTGTATTTATTATTATTATTATTATTATTATTATTATTATTACTACTACTACTACTACTACTATTTTAAAAAACTATTTTTGCTCCATGTTTACTCATACAGAGCCTGCAGTGGGCCTTGATATCCACTGGGATTTGGTTCCAGGGCCCCCTTGGATACCAAAATCCATGGATGCTCCAGTCCCATTAAATACAATGATATAGCAAAATGGTGTCCCTTACATAACATTGCTGGATTAAACTTCTGAGTTGTGCCTGAGACTGCTGAGATGTTTAGTGGGATGTTGGTATTTTATGTATAATTATAGCATTATATTTTATTGTCTCTGATGGTATATGTTTTTCATTGTATATCTTTGACATTCTGCCCTTTGGTAGAAAAGATGTTATAAAATAATACATTATATTATTATTTACTGTTAAGTATGCACACACACACTATTTCAGAACCAAAGTAAATGAGAGTATACATCTTCAAAATGAGAACAATTGGATTCAGTTATAAGCAAACATATGCATAGTGAACACCTATTATTAGTATCCTTGTTTTGTACTAAATACCGTGACAGTGATTTCCATATAAGTTGATTATTTAAGAGAGGCAATATTAATTAGCCAGGTAAGAAAATTCAATCAATCTTTTGATTATATAGTTAATTCTAAACTGTTCCTTTGTGAAGCAATTATTTTTTAATGTAGAAAACGTAATAAATAGACATTATTTTTTTTTAAAGGAACTATTATTGCTGCTTTGAGTAATAACATTGAAATACATTTGGACACTCAATTGTGATAGGAAGACATCTTCTGCATACAGAAAGATGGTTTTACACTAGAGCAGGGGTTCCCAACCTGTGCTCTGAGAAGCCCTTATGTCTCTGTGTGCACTTCCCAGGTGCTCTGCAGCCGGTCTAGGAAAATGAAAGAAATAAAAATTGAATTAAATTAAAGAATAAGAATACATTCTTATATATACTCCTAAACATAATAGCGTAGGACTCCTAGGGGTCCTCTGTACAAATCAGGGTTAATCAAGTCAAAAAGGTTGGGAACCCCTGCACTAGAGTAATGAGAAAGTGAAACTAAAGCCAGCAATATTCTTCCACTCAGTAAGTTTTAAAAGTAACTAGTTTCAATTAGATCATTAGTGTCACAGTTACAGTTTTTAAACAGTAACTTTTGTCTCTCAGCAATTTTGCAGGTTTTTTAAAAGCTGGATGAAATAAGCCATTAACCTACAACAAGAAACACATTCTCCTTTCATCCACTTCATCCTGACTTCAACAGTCACAACATAAACTGGAGCAGCAGTACAAATTACAGCATGAGCCAGCATCTCAACCATGTTACAACCTTTGCAATTATGAGAGGCCACACTCTATAATTATAAAAATAACTAAGGACATAGCTATACTGCAAAAGAGCTGAAGTTATATCTTATTATATCATAGTCATAAGGCTAATTAGTCACAACTGATTAACATATTTAACTTATACAATATATTTGTAACTCATTTCTTCCAGTTCAAAGACATAGCACTGTGAGTATAGAGCCGTATACAAGGGAATCTTGTATCACATATGTGACTAATTGAGAAAAAGAAACAAGTTGGTAGCATAAGCTTTCAAAGGCACATCTGAAGTAGATTGAGGGCTAGTGTACGCGTGAGTTTATAATGTAAATTGCTGCAGATTTTAACACATTCACATCAATGTTTAATTGTATTCACTTTCCTGTGTAAATTCATATCTGTTCACCTTCCCTTTGTCAAAAATGTCCAGCCATGTGAATCCACGTGAAGCAGGCAGACGACCATTGACCATACGGTCAATAAAGTGCATCTTCACGGAAACTGGTGGAAAAAACTGTGAATCCTTTTTTTCAGTGGAATTTATTAAGGCCCTCCTCACAATCCCCGCCCCCCCCCCAATTCCTCAAAATAACATGTGGCCAGATCACACTCTAAATAGAAAGAGATCTACATACATCATGTATACAAACCTTTAGTCTACAAAATATTATGCTACCCATTTCTTTCTTTCTCTCAGGCAGCTGCCACACTGCAGAATTAATGCAAGTTGACATTGCTTTAACTGTAATGATTCCATCCTATTGGATCCTACGATTTGTAGTTTGCTATAGCACCAGAGCTTTATGACAGAGAAGACTAAATATCTCACAAAGCTATAAATCCCAGAATTCTATAGCATTAAGCCATGGCAGTTAAAGCAGTGTCAAAATGCTTTCATTCTGCATTGTAGATTCTGCAGTGCTTCCATTTGAGTAGCAACTAGTACACTTTCCAAAAGTAAAAGCATAACTGCTATAGAATCAATTTGATAATATGTTAACCTCCTTCACTAACTCATGACATAATCCCATTTCTCTTCTCTTCACTGCTCTTTGGAACTAGGCCATAAACAAATACTTAATTAAACTGATGTGTAGGAATGAAAAGTGGCTGTTTGGTTTCACAGTCAGTTGTATTTTTATAGTGTCAAACATGATTAGGAACTTAAAATATACAATGATTTCTATGCATGATTCTTTATATCCCATTTTCTTAATACTAGTGATTTTATTTTTCTTGATAGGATGGCAAGATATTCTGTCGACGGACTGCTTGTGATTGTCAGAATCCCAGTGTTGATTTCTTCTGTTGCCCAGAATGTGATACCAGAGTAACCAGTCAGTGTTTAGACCAGAATGGGCACAAGCTGTACCGAAGTGGTGACAACTGGACATACAGCTGTCAACAGTGTCGTTGTCTGGTATGGAAATCAGCACAATGTTTCGAGAGATCCCCAAGTAGTAAATATTTAAGACAACCAAACCAAATTTAAAAATCAAGGGTGTATATTACTACTGTTCTGTCTCTTCATATGACACATATCCAAGCACCTTTTTTTTTTAAATGTCCTCTCCATGTATTTGTTGCTTGGTGGCATGCTGTCTGTTGCACTAGAACAACTCCAGTGTGTCAATAAGATTTAGTTACTTATCATAACAGAAATACAGGATGGTAGACCACTGTGCGAGTTTTCCCAGAATATTCATAAATAGAACATAGAACATATAAAAAAGCAAAATTTAGCCATAGCTAAATATTCTTACATTGCAGATCTATAGGATTTAATCCATCCCCTCAATATAACGTAAATGTCCACATATGATGCACTCAGCCATGTACCCTCTGCTAACCTACTCTACAGGCCAGCTTCACAGAATGACAAAAGAAGCTTCTGGCTACATCCCTATAGCCATATGTGAAATGACTTCAGCAGCACTGAGACCCACCCACTCACCAGAAGATCCCAGCAGATCTCTAATCATTTCACTTTTGGCTACAGGAATATAGACACTTGTGTGATCCTGCCTGCTCACTACAAAGTGCAAAATAGCTTTATGGGCAGATTTAAGGGCTTTATAGAAGGTTGGAGGGGAAACATAGGTTGTAGAACATACAATAGGTTGGAGGGGAAACCAACCCATAGTGCCCAAAAAAGGACATATAATCATCATCATCATCATCATCATCATCTAATAAATTTATACCCTGCCCCTCTACAAAATGCAATCAGGGCAGCTTACAAGGATTAAAAAATATATATTCAAAACCATTAATCCCACCCCCCTTTAAAAACAATTAAATGATGTAAAAATTAAAACATGCTTGAAAAACTAAAATAAATTTAAAACAACAGTAACAACAATAACAACAAACTATTGACCATGACTAAGTTGTAAGGGACACTTACATGTGCATAATTCTGTAAGAGAATTCCACTCTCAATATGTTTATTTTAAAAATATAATTGAGGCTAAATGAACTGACCCAATCCACCACCCCTCGCAAGTAAATGAATACAGGTTGAGTCTCCCCTTATCTAAAATACTTGGGACCAGAAGTTTTTTGTTTGTTTGTTTGTTTGTTTTTGGATTTTGGAATACCTATATTTGCATATACATACATAATGTGATATTGTGGAGATGGGACCCATGTCTAAACACAAAATTCATTTATGTTGCACATACACTTTATACACAGAGTCTGAAGATAATTTTATACACTATTTTTAAAATAATTTAGTGCATGAAACAATGTTTGTGTACCCTGAAATCAAATGTGTCACTATCTCAGCTACCTATGAATTTTTTAAAATTTTATTTTTGGTTTTTCGAGTATTTCAGATTTTGGAATTCCAGATAAAGAAGACCCAATCTGTATATGATTTAAGACTTATATCCCACTAATTTCAGCATAATAGCTTGAACTTCTTGTTTAACTCTTAAATTAAAATCTATTGGATTAAAAAAACCCCTGTAACTTTAGTTGAACTATGCAAAAAAACAAACTTAAATTCCAATTAATTTTTAATAAAAGTTTGCATGTAAAGTGAACCATATAAAAGCACAATGAGTCTAGGAGATATTTGCTTGTGATTATAAACTAACTAGCATCTCTCATAGAATCATAGAAACCTAGAGTTGGAAGAGACCACAAGGGCCATCCAGTCCAACCCCCTGCCATGCAGGAACTCATCTCATTTAAACTGGGACAACTGTGGCTAGTTGACAAGCAGGATAATAAGCCACAGTTTGATCCTAGTTTGATTTGATAAACCTTTCTTCAGATGTACCAGTTCATACTATCTTAGAATGTCGTTGAACCCCATGCCATGTAGAAATACATAACTAAAGCACTCCTGAAATATGGCCATCCAACCTAAGTTTAAAGGTCTCCGAAGAAGTTTAAAGTTTAAAGATCATCAGCCTCTGAGGCAATCTATTTTACAATGTAACAGAAACCATTTACCATATGTACTTGACTGTAAGTTGACGTCATGTGTAAATCAAGGGCAGATTTTGGGGTCAGAATTATGGATTTTGGTTTTACCTGTGGGTTAGTCAAGGGTAACACCTAGGGGCTTGTAATGATGGATGTAAAGGATGAAGCAAAGGAAAACAATGCCAAAGAATTTACAAAATCCCATCAGGCATAACTACTAAAGGTTGGATGGATGAAAGGGATCAGTGCATCTAGGGCAGATTAAACCTTTTCTTTCACCAGGGGACAGGTGTGTGTGTGTGTGTGTGTGTGTGTGTGTGTGTGTGTGTTGAAGTACAGAACTTACATTGACCCATGGATAAATCAACTCAAGTTTTTGGGGTCAATTTTTTAACCTAAATTTCTAGACTTATACATGAGTATATATAGTAGTTGAGGTGCTGCATGGCTTATGAGATGAGGAAGGTTTCCGATCATGTTTGGTCATTAATGTCTATAAATATAAACCCCAAAGGTTATGAAACTATTACATCTAGTTTATGATCTCATAAATATTGAACAGGGTGCAAGCCATGGCTTCTTCTTTTAGTTCCTAGGAAATGTTCTGGGATTAAGGGAATATCATGTACTTGTTCAAAACAAAACAGAGAACTTCAGCAACATTTACCCCTTCCAGATCTCCCCTAACATGGGCATTTTTCACCCTTAATACCTACATTACATTGCCTGCAGCCCTATTTACAGTACTTGTTCTGGTTTGTAGCTGATAGTTTTAAAGAAAATTATATCTCTACTCTATTTAAAATATTATACCAACATTTTTAAAAACCTAGTTGTTTAAAGTAGTATTTTTAACATAATGTCTAGTAGACTATTGTAAAGTAATTGTTACACAGCATAAAGTGCCAATTAGTCATGGAAAAGCAAAGCTTTGTGATACAATTGATCTAGTAGTACCATGCAAGCTTCATTGAAAGAGCTTGATTCATGTCAGCAGTGTTGGTATAGAAGCATCAAGGAAAATGTGATTTTAAACCCCTTTATAACGGATAGGTTTTTATATGTAGCAGTTAACGCTGAATATATTATTATGCAATTTGGCAATCCAGTGTGCATGCTTCATGAAATAAAGCAGAAATGTGCATTAGCTTTTGTATATATACATCATCTGTTCAGTGTTCTCAATGAATACTGAGCTGCATCAACCGCAGCCCCCAATATCCATAAATTAAACTGGCATATGAAAAGGAACACTTAGGAGGTGTCCCATGAGATAGGAGCCCCAGTTTGTGGATCATCTATGGTTGGGAATAGGTGCACTAGTGAACACCTTGATATTAGGATTCACTCCTACTACTCTGCCATATGATTACTACACTCATGAAAAGAGCTTTTAAATGGGCTGTTTTTGTACATAGTTATAAAATATCATTTACAGACAAACATGTTATGCATGCAAAGTAGTATGGAGACTATCAGATTACAGTCCCATAGAACTCTCTGAACACATGTTGTTCCAATATCTTTTAGGTAATTGTGTTGGAACATAAGCAGTTGTGTTGTAACTTAACTTAATTTACCATTAAAACCAGATATTGATATTTTGTTTCATAGATGAGTACAATATTTTGCCCTAACTTTCTATTTATCTTTTTCATTTTCATAGGAAGGTGAAGTGGATTGTTGGCCACTTGCATGCCCCACTCTGAACTGTGACTACACATCCATATCAGAAGGAGAGTGTTGTCCTCGTTGTGTTAGCGACCCTTGTTTGGCTGACAACGTCACTTATGATATCAGAAAAACATGTCTAGATAGCCATGGAATAACACGACTCAGTGGCTCTGTATGGACAATGCTTGGATCTCCTTGTACAACCTGCAAATGCAAGGTATTTAGTCATGAAAAATGGCAGGGAATACTATGGAGAATTTGTAAGATGGACTTGGAGTATCCGCCTTAGGAAGCCTGCCCTTAACTTTCATTGACAGTAGTGAAGTCCAATAGCGGAATGAGAATTCATAACAAAAGTATGTAGTTAATTGTAAGGGTAATTGTGTGATTATTGTCCTGGGAATCTGAACCAGAAGTATACAATAGCTTTCTATAGTCTGAAGATATTATTTCTTAAGCCCCACAGGTATTCTTAATATGCATGTAGAAGAGTGACATTAATAATTGATAAGAATTTTGAAATGTATAAATATGTTTGTTTGTTTGTTTGTTTGTTTTAAAAACTGCCCTGAAAGCAGTTATAGTAGTACAAATTGCAGGATGCCATACACTCATGTTTCATTTGTTTAGACTATCTTATGAATCTTACTATATTTCTTTACATGAATTAGGGGAAAATTGAGATTAAAGGAAGGGAAAATATCTTATAAACACAATTCTATTTTTTTATTTTTTTCCTTTTGTGGTTATGATTTTTTTTTTTAAGAATCACAGCAAAGCTCCTTGGTGTACATTTGTCATAATACAGCCAGCCCTCCATGTCCATGGGTTCTGCATCCATCAATTTGATTATCTTTTTTGGGGGGGTGGGGGGGATTCCAAAAAGCAAACCTTTGTTTTCCCATTGTATATATAAAGGACACCACTTTACTATGCCATTGTATATAAGGGGATTTGAACATCCATGGGTTTTGGGATCGTGGGGTGGGTGGGTCCTGGAACAAAACCCCAGCAGATACCAAGGGTCCATTGAATATGCTAGAATGAACAAAACTGATGATTATTAGAATAGTGACTAGGGTTTATATATTTCTTTCTTTCTGGGATTTATATTCCCCCTTTCTCCACAATGGGATTAAAGGCGGGCATAATTTATAGATTAATTTACCAACAGCTCCATGCATGCAAGAAGTCTTTTAGTTGTTTTCTCTTTCTCTTTTTTGATCACAAAGAGTACCAAATACTATTTTATGAAACATTTTATAAAGTAGTCTAAGGACATTTTTTCTTGTTCACAAATTTTTCTTGTCTGGTACAACAAATAAGATACAGCTGCACCAGCTGAATACTAATTCTCTATGATTAGCATTCTTGGTTTTGGGGACTGTTTCCCAGGGAGCTGAGAAATGCTTCCAGGTTCAATTGTACTTGCTCAGATGTCACAGATTCAGATCATATGACAGAAGAAATAGGATTAGCACAATATTAAAATGGTCCTGTTTGTTGTGTGGAGTAAGAGGTGTACACCTCACTTGGTATTGACTTCCCAAACTGTACATGAAAGATAGGAAGCTATTCCTTAAATTTTACCTTTCAGGATACATTTGCACATTTCTAAACAAAATACTTGGTCTCAGATTTTTATTATATTTTCAGAGTTCCTTAGTCAATGTGTGTGTGTGTGTGTGTGTGTGTGTGAACAAATAAAACAAAAATTCACAATAACAATAATTGAAGACAGAACGTAATAAAACCAAGATAAAACCCACAGCAAAGAATGAAAACAATACAGCATACAAAAGAAAAAAAATCCACCAGAAAAATAAGAGGTTGCTAAGTACTAGATGCCCCAATAAATTCAAATCAGTCGTATACTCATAGAACTAATTTCAATTTAGACATTTGTACATTTAAACTGCAGTCATGTCAGTGTTTGCTTCATTCCATTTGATTTAACAGAAATACTTCAGAATCAGTAGTTTTTGGATTGAAGGTTGATTTTCAAGGTTTCTGAAGATCAGTAGAGTGCAATTGCCACCATCCCCAGATATTCTTGAAAAGTATTTCAGTCTTCTAAATATTCCTGTACTGTAGTGCTGGAAGGATATAATCACATGGCTCTTTTGGGAAAGCAGATAAGTCTGTATCCTTATTTCCTGATCTCATTGACCTTCTGTACAATCCTGTTTCCAGTCTGCAAGACTGAGAAAACACCAGTATGAATTTACAGTTGACAACACTGATTTCTGCTCTGGACAAAGGATTTGTTTGAAATACTCCCATATTCCTCATTGTATGTCAGAATGCTAATCTTTTGTTAACCTTTCAGTGGTCTAGAATAGGTTCAAGAATATATTTCCAGCTATTATTAGTAAGCAAACCTGACTTGAACAGAAAGGAAACATTTTTCTAGATTCTAGTGAACTATATATTGGGAAGAATTCTGCCCATAACAGAAAAGTTATGCACCTGCTAGAAAGATTAATCTATTAAAATTACCTTTCCATTTCAGTTGCTGGGGAGAGAGCATTTTCTTAGTGAGACTGAACTGTGTATTATACCTTAGAAAAAGCAAGAAACAAACTGGGGGGGGGGGGTATATAGCTGGTTGTGCTTCCTTTTCCAAGTTAAAGACATCACTGCTCTGCACCCACATTCATGACAATCTAAATCAAACATCCACCATCCTTTGAACACTTAATTATATTCTCACTTCATCAGGACACACTATATAGAATGGACAAGTATATCTAATGTGTCCATTAACTCTTATGTAAGAGGTGCTGCTATGTGAATGAACAATTGCACAGAAGTTCCTTCATAGGATTGGATTTCACACTTTGCCTTTGCCTTGAATAGGATACATTGTGTGAATAGAACCTCTGTGTGACTGGATATTTACATGAGGGTTCTAAGTCTTAGGGGAGGGTACCTGTTTGCCGAAGGAAAGGGTTTGTGCAGTTCTACAACCAAGACTCTGCAGTGATGGCTTCTAGAGAATGCACAAAGCAGGACTATAAAAATTAAGAGAAAAAAAAGACTAATAAGCTGTTGTCTCTTATATTTAAAACAGAACTACAAAATGCTTTTTTCTTATGTCTAGATTACTAGAATCCACATCAGAAGATACACACACATATATAAACTAATGGCATTAATTTCTGTTTTCTTTTTCTTTTCTGTCTTTCCACATCCACACCATACAGAATGGAAATGTCTGCTGCTCGGTGGATTTAGATTGTCTTCACAATAACTGAAGTATAAAGCTTGGGACTATTCTCTCTATGAGGAAAACTGATGCAATTTCCCACTTTCCAAACAAATGCAGTTGTAAGCGATGGGAGTTTTATACAACAGACAATTACCAAAGTCTCCGCCTGAGGAAGATATTTGGGAGTTGCCTTTGGGACCTACCACTATGCGTTCATTCTTGCTAGGCTTCTCTCGGGTGACTTTTACAGTACAATGCATATAAATCAATGGTTGTTAAAAAGTTTTAGAGTGTTGTAAATTACACCTTTTTTTGTCAAATCATTTGCAATGCGTTGAACTTATTCCATTGGTAAAATATGATAAATTTATTTATTTAATTTATGTACACACATTATACTGGAAATTCACATTTCATTTTTGATTACCTCAAAGTTTTGAGAAAATAAAGCTGCCTGTTGTACTTTTTGTCTCATACAATTCCCTATTTAGTTCTGAGGTCCCTGTCAGATGTATTTATGAAAATATGTATGTATGTACAGTCAAATTGCATAGTACTTATATTTCATAGCTGTCAAACATTGTAAAACATTCCAAGGTATATTTGAGTTGTATAGGCTGGAAGTAATCAAACCTCAGCCAATCTTTATGGAAAATAAATAAATAAATAAATAAATGGAATAATGTCACAAATTTAATGAAGTGGCAAAACACACTTTCTTTTGCAGACAAATGAACTAACAGCAAAAATTCCCTGGTGGAGATAGAGAGAAAGTATGATACCTTTTCATCAGTACCGCTCTAGAAAGTACCCAGAAACCCATGCCACTTATCAACTTTAAGCTTAGCAGAGTGTTGTAGTTTGCAAGTTAAACAAGAAATATTGAATGTGGGTGTAATACAGTCAGGGTTGTGCAGCATTCAATAAAGCAATCAAAGGGCTTTACACTTGCAGACTGTAAGGGAATAGGTAGCATTTTGATATCAGTTACACTGGTATACATGAGCTTATAATCTCTTCCCCATGTCATTGCTTCAACATAATAAAGATTGCCATCCTCCATTATGTATGCCACAAATGGCTAAGTCTTTGTTTGTACCATGTTAGCGCTTACAAGGAATGATGTAAATGTCACTGCATTTAACTGTAATTTCAGTGTACATCACTCCTGGCCCTGGAAGAAAGATGGTACAATCTATGTTCCAATTTTCATTACATGTAATGAACTCACAAAAAAAACTTGTCCTCATTTTTCTCTTCTTCTTACATTCAAAAAGACCTAATTTCTTATGTTACCCATCTGTAAAATGCTGTTTAAATGGTCGAAGTTAGGAAGAAATTATAATTAAAACTTTGAAATGTGCACAAAAGTTGAGTTTGAATGCTAGGTAATTGCTTTGATTTTGCAAGGCTAAGACATTGGCTGTAATCCCTCTCAGCCTAAAAGTCAATTATCCATTCCTGTCTAACTAGTTCCCATGTGTAGATTATTTGGTTCCCACAGCATGACCTGGACATCAGATTGCTGTATGGAAAAGGGGGAAGGTGAAATACCCAGACCCAGAATAGGCAGTTGCATGCAGATGTATCACTTCCAGAAGTTCAACAAACTGTTCATTTATCTTTTCTTTTTTAAAGAAGTATTGCTTTTTGCTATACGTGCTGAAGTGAGGAAAAGCAGACCTACAAGCAGTACTGCACCCATGGATCTTTAAATGGTATCACTTTGTTTTTAATGTGTTTGTTGTATTCATTCTGTTTTCTTATATGATGTACCTTTTGTCATTTTCATTTAACTGAGCTTAATGTGTGTTCAGAACCAGATTGTGCAGACAAGATTAGCAAGTGCACATTATATTTGAGAAACATTCATTGTTCTAGCAAAGAAATATAAAACTTGACTTCTAAGCACTGTGGTTGGGTATCTACAATGGAAGATAGAGCAATGTGCACAGAATATTTTACTATAGCGACCTTATACAAGAATATAAGATCTGGAGTCAAACTTTTTTTTTAGTTTAGTCTTAGCATTGATATTTTTTCTTGACATATATAACTAGAATTATATCTAAAAATAAACCCTTTAGTCTAGTAGTTTCTGTTACACATGCAGAAGTTTTAGTGTGTAGATGGAATGTCATACAAGGAGAGACTGCTTTCTCTTAGGCAATGCCACACACAGTGGAAATGGATGTGTGCAAAGGATTATTGAACACTGAAGAAAAAGACAAAGGTTGCTCTATTTTTGTATGACTCCATGCCAGCAACATTTTTCTCTTTTTTCCCCCCATTTCAAATCTACCCCTTTTAAGCATTCTCTATGTGTTAATTATGTTTACATTTGTTTTAACAAAAGTGTTACAATGTTGTGTTTTATAGGCTTTTCAAAAGACATTTGTAAATCACATCATTAATCCATCTGGTAAATCATGTTGTAAACCCAATGGTAATTCAACTGGAGAAAATGATACAGTGGTATGGGATGTAAAAGGGAGTGATTTAAAACGTGTGTCATCTAAATAAACTCCTCTGTATAGTTCTCTTTGCTTCTAGTGTGTTGTTGTTGTTGTTGTTGTTGTTTTTATAAAACCCTGCATTCACAGGAACCACATTCCATCTAAAACTTTAGTGCATAGCAGTGGTATAGGCGGGATTTATATTTCCTCACTTTTATTTTTCTTTTTTCTGTATTTTGCATACAGGATGCAGAAACTATAAAATTACAAATTCATAGAGTTGGAAGAGACCACAAGGGCCATCCAGTCCAACCCCCTGCCATGCAGAAACATACAATCAAAGCACCCCCTGACAGATGGCCATCCAGCCTCTGTTTAAAAACTTCCAGAGGAGACTCCAACACATTCAGGCTATGTATACCACTGTCAAACAGCACTTATAGTCTGATAGTTCTTCCTAAGTTTTGGAGGAATCTCTTTTCTTGTAGCTTGAATCCATTGCACCGTGTCCTCGTCTCTGGAGCATCAGATAAACAAGCTTGTTCCATCTTCAATATAACATCCTTTCAAATATTTAAACACAGCTATCATGTCATCTCTTAACCTTCTCACAGAATTCTATCTTTGAAACCATGGGGCTTTTTAGATTGGCAGGAAAGTGTGACATGAAGTTGCCTTTACCTTAATGCTCAGCAGCTAGACTGCAAGTCCCAGGTGTGCATTTAAAAGGTACAGGGCAGCTAGACTGAGGGGTGTGGGAACAACTTATCTGAAGTCTTTTCTGTGACTCAGCAGCTACATGGGAAGTGGTCAGAACGCTACAAACACAGGTGGAACAGCTACATGGGCGGCAATGAACGCGGCTTTTAGCCACGGTGAACCTTTAGATTTTTTTTTTCCTTGCCGGCTGCGAACTGTGCAATTCCTCAATGCCCTGCAGGTGTAAAAGCTGGGGTTTAACCGCAAAGTTTTTTAAAGCTCCCAAACCCTAGTTCCACCCCTAATCCAAACCCTAGACTTGCGCAGTAGGGACTCTGGGATGCCGTTACTGTTATTCTACTGTGGATAACATGTCAATTCATTCACAAAATAAAGGGGTTCATTCATGATGCACCAGTGCAACTCCACAGTTTAAAAAAGCAGAGAAAACGCAATGATAATTTGACGGATCCTCATAAGTATACATTTGTCCTGCGCAACTGCGCAGGTTTGCGAACTGCGCAAACGCAGTTACACCATACAGTCAAATTATCATTGCCGGCTGCGAACTGCTCAATTGCGCAGTTCGCAGCCGGCAGCCGGCAAACCTGCGCAGTTGCGCAGGACAAATGTATACTTATGAGGATCTGTCAAATTATCATTGTGTTTCCTCCGCCTTTTTAAACTGTGCCATTGCACTGGTGCATCATGAATGAACCCCTTTATTTTGTGAATGAATTGACATGTTATCCACAGTAGAATAATAGCAACAGCATCCCAGAGTCCCTACTGTGCATGTCTAGGGTTCGGATTAGGAGTGGAGCTAGGGTTTGGGGGATTTAAAAAACTTCGCGGTTAAACCCCAGCTTTTACACCTGCAGGGCATTGAGCGTTTTAATTAGAAGTGAAGTCCACACCACGCATGCTCCCAACCCACGATCCATTATGATCCGCACCTGTATCGCTGCCTTTAAATGGGCGCTTTAAAGAGACAGAGCCCCATTTAACCGTGCAACTACACCTTAGCCTTTAGATGCAATAGCAATGTTGTGCCCTTTTTAAAAAAGTAGTGGGGAAATCAAGCTACTTTTTAAAGGCGCTTCTTCTCCCTTAAAACTCCAAAATAGTGTTTTCATGGCACACTTTCCCTTTTTCTCATCTAGAGGCTGGGCTTTCATGCAGCCATCAACACACCTCTTTTTGCCAATCTAAAATGGGCCAGTTCCTTTTTAAAGGCACTTCTTCTCCCTTAAAATGCCAAAATAGTGTTTTCATGGCACACGTTCCCTTTTTCTCATCTAAAGGCTGGGCTTTCATGCAGCTGTCAACACACCTCTTTTTGCCAATCTAAAATGGGCCCATAAGACTTTGGTAAGTTCAAACACCACTCATGAATGTGGTAGGAAAGTCCAAAACTTTTTTTTTAATGACTGGCATCCTGTTAGTGAATTACAAAGGCCTAAATTGGAATTATACCATTGGAATTAACTTTTTGGGTTATTGCAGAGCTCATAATTGAGCCTAAATGCAGGGGCTTTTTAGACCGCCCAAAAGGGGCGGTCCATACTCGCCCCTTTCAGCAGTGGGATGACGCCGAGGCTGCCACACGGGCAGCCCCGAGGCCTCATCCCGCTGCTTTTGGAGGCCGCTGCGGCCTCCAAGCGGGGTGCAGCAGGCGCTCTGGGCGCCCGCTGCACCCCGCTTCCCTCGGTGGGGCTGAAGTGGGAAATGGGCCGCCACCGCGGCCCCTTTCTCCCTGGGTCTTTGCCGCGGCCATTTAAAGGCCGCGGCAAAGACTCGCTGCAAGAAAAGAGCTCCGCGATGGAGCTCTTTTTTTGCAGCGTGGGAAGGGCGCGATTGGCGCCTTCCCACGCCGCAAAAAACATCATAACGTGCGCAGCGTGTCAAAATGCTGCACATGTGATGACGCCTTTGCGGCGCCACCATATGGATGCCGCCATCTTTAAATGGCGGCGTCCATACGCTTTAGGGTTAGGGAGGGTGTAAACGCTGCGCCCTCCCTAACCCTAAAGACGGGCTTTTTAGCCCTATTCACGCCCCTTTTTGCCCGTCTAAAACGGGCCGCAGTGACTAAATCTCACTCCCCACATTCAGCTTGGAAGCAACACATCTCCCACAAAAAGGTAATTTCCATGTTGTCAAAAAGCAAGGGGATGAATAGGGATATGTTCAGCTATTTTCCTATAGCTGGATGTGCTGTAAGAACATCATCTGCAGAAACTTTCTGAGGATCCTCTGCAAACGCCTTTTGTAGTGTGTCCAAGCCACAGAAAAATATCTGAATGTATCCTCACCCATAATCCCATTCTCAATGTCATGGAAATGACCATATTAAGAGTGGTCTGCACTGCTTACAAGGTGTGTTTTGGGGAGTAGTATCAGGAGGTGTAACTACAAAGACATAGCTATGTGATATAAATAAATCTTGGCCAACAATGGGGCTTTCTAGATTGGGAAAAAGAAGTGTGTTCATGGCTGCATGAAACTCTAGCCTTTGGATGAGAAAAAGGGAAAGTGTGCCATGAAAACGCTTTTTTTGCATTTTAGGGGAGAAGAAGCGCCTTTAAAAAGGTGCTGGTTTCCCCAGCTTCTTTTTTAAAAACTGCGGAACAGCACAGCTCCATCTAAAGGCTGTGGTGCAGCTGCTAAGCATTAAGGAAAAGGCAACTTCATGTCACACTTTCCTGCCAATCTAGAAAGCCCCATTGATAATTCTTTGTTATGTATTTGCCATATTTAACACAGATAATAACATACATCCATACACTGGTGAATTAATTATAATTACTAATACAGTGCCTAACACATGTTAATCGCTATCACATATTAAGCTTATTTTTTTAGGATGCACATTTAATTGGACTGTGAATTCTGAAAAGACAGCAGATTCCTCCTCAATTTCAAATGTCCTTCATAGATTTTTCATTGTCCTTCTGCTGAGAAGACATCAGTTTATAGTTGGATGTCTTCCATTTTATTCTGATGAGACTACAATTTACTTGCTTCTCAGTGTTTCTGAGAGTTCCTTCTGCCCTTGAGATTTCCAGTAGCTGAGCTGTTTGAAGTGATCTCTCTTAAAGGCATAATACCTTTTAATAGCAAAGGCACTTTTACTTGTAAAATTAAAATTGAAGAGGTGCCTTGTTCCAAAACCCCAATACATTCTTGGTCTTATTAAGTGACACCTATCCATCCATCTCAGGTATTCCTCTTATGAGAAGAAAATTGCAAAACAGATAAGAGAAAGATTAAAAACATAAGAATAATCAATGACAATAAAACAAAAAGAAGCAGAATTAAAGAAGCCAGAAATCACCCAACAAGATAAGAGAAATGTGGCATAAATGTGCCATCCTTTGTCCTAACCCAGAAAATCCCTCCATAACAGAAATATGTTTTTGAAGGGGAAAAAAAGACCAAGAAGAGAAAGGATAAAAATATCCCGGGGAAAGGATATATAAGCTAGTATTTTCACACTGACTAGCATGAGTGCATTTGCTAGGAAGCCCCTGTCCCTGTCTAAATTTGAAAATGTGGAGAATGGAACACAGGATATCCTGTTCCCAGGTCACTCATAAAGAGAGCCTGTATGCTATTAGTGAGGACTGGATTAATTGCACCATTTTTGTTGTTGCTGGGCTACAAACCCCATCATCCATCACTATTGACTGTAATTAGGACTCATGGGAGTTTAAATAAAAAGATTTGGATAACATAAATTTCCAGTCCCCAATGTAGATGTTTAAGAGATGGAGTTGGAGCACAGTTTGGAAGTAGTGCATTACTTGTAATAAAGGTAGCGAGGTTGGCCAAGGTCTTATATAGTTCAAGACAGGTACATTTCTCTCTCACCTTCCAAGCCCACTTTTTAAGCTACTGCAGCTCCCCATGTCCAATGATTTACTAGCAGGTGGAGAACAGGCTGGCTGGGTGGAGAAGTATACAGCCATGTTCCTGTACCTGACTGTGCAGCAACTGGTATAATTCAGGACCTCCTGGAGTTCCTCCAATGGGCCAGAGGATGATGTCATTCCTTGCATCTAACTGTAGGAATACAGCTGGACACTTCACTGCTTCCCTCCACCAACCAGCAAATGATCATGTTGGGAAAGGCGCTACTGCAGCTTAAAACAGATAAGTTCATTTTCAAGGCATCAAAGGACATATTCAACTATGTCTGGAAGTTGTGATAGCACAGTGAAACTGCAAATCTTCTCAGGAACATAGGAAGCTGCCTTATACTCAATCAAACCCTATCAGTCCATCTACTGTAATATTTTCAACACTGAGTGCTGTCATTTCTCCACTACTCAGCTACAGGAGTATACTCAGGCAAGCTTTGGCTGCCTTCCCACACCCAGGAAAGAAGGAATAACCTTATACAATCATAGAATTGAAAGAAACCACATAGTATTGTGACAAAACATTTTCTTCTTCTCATCCATCGAGAACTAGATGTGATTTTTTTAAAAGAAAATATTCTTTTCAAATGTCTCACTTTCAAAGGGTTATTTTTTCTCTCTCTGTCAAGAAGTATTTTTCACTGGTTTCTCGAATGAAAATAAAAGACAAGGGAGGTGAACATTTACATTAATTACCTGGCATTTCAAACTCAATTAACATGTCAAAGGGAAGTTTGGCAGAGGTTTAAAGAACATTCCTCTGCTAGAAAAACCCAATATGAATGGTAGCTTTGCTTATACCAAATACTCAAATCCTGGCCATCAAATTAAAAACCAAAATTCTTACTTGTTGATCAAAAAGTGTTCATAATTTCTTCTCTTTAAAAAGCTTTCAAAATCTTCGAATAACAGATATTTCTTCTTTGGAGTCATAGGCTTTCATGGTTAACTCTGAAGATGCCAGCCACAGATGCTAGCGAAACATCAGAAAGGAACTCATCTAGAACATGGCCACATAGCCCCAAAACCCCACAAAAAACAATATTTCTTCTGTTTATTGAATTTTGATGAATATTCTTTACATCACTAACCACAAGAGCCATCCAGTCCGACCCCCTGCCATGCAGGAATTCACAATCAAAGCACCCCCCCCCCTCCCAACAGATAACCATTCAGCCTCTATTTAAAGACATGAGGACAGAGGCTACTCCATTTTTCTTGGGTGTTTAAAGGTAATCAGAATGAGCCTGGGTCTACCCTGCACTGCTGAATAATTGCCAGTTGATGGAGCTGTGACTGTCATGAGGAGCTTCCTGGCTGCTCTTGTGTATCCAGGTCAACATGAGGACTCTTGTCTTTGCGAACTCACTGAAACAATATACGCCAGCTGCGCCCTTTCCTGGAGAGGAGGGATCTGGAAACTGTGATACACGCGCTGGTAACCTCACGTTTGGACTACTGCAATGCACTCTACATGGGGCTACCCTTGTGCCTAACCCGGAAACTACAAATGGTCCAAAATATGGCAGCCAGACTTCTGGCTGGAACATCCAGGAGAGAGCATATCACTCCTGTGCTAAAAGCCCTCCACTGGCTGCCGATCAGTTTCCGGGCACAGTACAAGGTGTTGGTTTTAACCTTTAAAGCCTGTCATGGCTTGGGCCCATCTTATCTAAGGGACCGCCTCCTCCCATATGAACCCCCCCGCACACTCCGGTCCTCTGGGAGGAACCTGCTTCAACCCATGAAGACCAAGCTGGTACAGACCTCCCAGAGGGCTTTTTCGGCTGTCGCCCCCAAGTTGTGGAATGACCTGCCGGACGAGATGCGTCTCATTACATCTTTAGAAGGCTTTAAAAGAGCCCTAAAGACGCATCTCTTCCGGCAAGCCTTTCCAGAGAATGTGAATATCCCCAGCTCCATACCTAGGTTTTAAGGGCTTTTTAAATCTTTTCCTGCATTTTTCCCCATACAACCTAAGCTGGGTCCACTCCCTACTATTGTGTATTGCTGTTTTAATCTATTATGTTTTTTAACTCCATTGTGATTTAATTCTTTTTTAAGGGAGGGTGGTAAGGGTAAGGAAGGGGTATTTTAACTTGATATTGTTTTAACCTCTGCTGTACTCCGCCCCGATTGCTTGTTCAGAGGGGCGGAATAGAAATAAATATTATTATTATTATTATTATTAATATATGAATAGCCAGAGATTTACACTGGCATATATTGCCTACAGCAGTGCTTCTTATCCTATCTGATGTAGGGGACAGACAGTGAGGCTTTCCCTTCCCCAAACTGCCCAAAAGTTTCCTTCCCCAAAACTGCCAGGGACCATATCTGTGCCCATGCTACAACTGCTCCCCCCCCCCCCCAATTCTCCATGGACTTGCAGAGGCACTAGTCCATGGACCACTATTTTGATAACTACTGACCTACAGAGTCTTGGTATAAATTTCCTGTTAGACAGTCTTTTATCAAGCCAGCTAAAAATCAGTGAATAAGACTAAAATTAGAACAGTTGCATAAGCTTGCCTAAGCCTTCCTGGAAATTGAATATCTGGGATTTGTAAAATGTCACTTTTAAGGAGATGAGTGTTCTGTCCCATTACAAACATTATCTAGACTTTTGTCTTCTGGCTGTCCCAGCAAGACCCAACCTCAAGTTCCCAAAATACGCTCCTCAATCTTTTCTTTTTTGCCTTCAAGCAGGAACTGTACATTCACTTATAGCAGCAGTGGTGAAGAGGAAAAAAATGCTCTACTCCTCAGGATTGAGAGAAATGGTCCTTGGGAACTGGGGTCTTCTCAAGAGCTACTCCGATTTGCTCATGATAATTCAGGACAATCTGGAACCATTCCTCTGAGAATTATGTCTAAGCATTCTTGATAAATGAAAAAGTATTTGACTACAAAGAACAGAAATAGGATGTCAGGCAGAACTTTTATTAGAAAGCATTTCACAATTTCTTTGTATCTGTCTGGATAACCTCAGGCACTGAAATAGACAGGGATGTCTGTCAGAGGCCATCTAATAAAATCTTAACATGTGGCTAGATATTGGGGTGCAGCTATGGGGGATGAGGGTAAGAAATATGCACCCCTGATTAAATTTTCCTTCAGACCCCAAATGACTGGCATTGCAGTAACTTAAAATTTGAGACAGCTGAATGTTTAGAAATAAGAGTTTATGCATCCAGAGCAAATGAGCAGTAAAAAAAAATTAAAAAATTAAAAAAAAAACCCAAAGTAATTCAAACACAAAAATTATGAGTTCTAGATGTGAATAGTTTTCGGCGTCTCTTTCTCTGTGATGCTAGAAATTTGGGAACCCAAGAAAAATTTCATATTAAGGATCACAATGTCAGGGATGATGGGAGGTGTTGCACTTTACCCAGGCTTAATTCCTCACCATCTTGGTAAAGTTGTGCTGACCAGTGTTGGTCAATAGTATGATGTGTTGCAAACCTTGTAGCAGAGTTACCGAGAGGCTGCTGAAGATCCTGACAACATCTTTCAGTGCTCTCTTTCCAGGAACGAAACGCCAGCTCTGGAACATCTGGAACTGTAGTCACTGCTTAATTCTTCTTGCATCCAGCAGTCAACAAACCACACGAGCTGTATTCTATAACTACCTTTATTTGCTACTTGTAGAATTCAACAGAACAAGAAAATAACAAACATCTTTGCAACACATTTGCTAAGCACTATTTTGCTATCCTAAGTAAACTATATACATCCACATCTTCCTCCTGCACAAGAAACTTAGTTTCAGCCAGGTTGGCTGTTCTCTCAGTTGGCTTACATGATTAAGTTACAAGTTCACACACAATCACAAGTTCAGGTTACAAGTTGAGATCACACAATAGCTCACCGGAACAATACAGAAATATTGCTGTTATTAGTTGCCACCCACTGGGTGTGTACTGGGTGTGTACAAACATTATCATTGGTTACCTTCATACTTTCCCATACTAAGTCCAACCTCTTTTTATGACTCTATTTTCCATGTGATATTTTCTAGTGATGTCATTGTTTACTTTTCTCAACCTTCTTTCCCTGAGCTTTGTGTTGTTTTTCCTTTGTGTGTTATGACTATGTGTGCAGCTGTTGTTGTGTGTACGTGCCTCACCACACTGTATCATCTCAGACTGGAAATCTACAGAACTATGGTTCTCACACATACAGCTTTGCATTTCAACTACTATATCTCCCATGCTCCATATCCTAACACACAATTCTTTTTGGGAGACAATGGGGCTTTACAGATCGCTTAAAAGAGGCAGTCCATAGGTGCCCAGAGACGTGCCGGACTGGGGCCTGGGATGCCTCACTGGTGGCCCTTGTGGCCCTAATCCACCGCTTCTCCAGGCCACATAGAAGTGGCAAGTTGCCATTTCTCTGTGGCCTGAAGTGGTGTGCAGCAGGCGCCCTGGGTGCCCACTACACTCCGTCATGGGCGGCTCTCCCGAGGGGAGAAAGGGGCTGCCTCCACAGCCCCTTTCCCCTTGGCATCCTTGGTGTGGCCATGTGAAGGCTGCGCCAAGGACGCAAGCACCAAGAAGGAGCTCTGTTTCAGAGCTCCTTCTTGCACTGCAGAAAGAGTGCCATAGGTGCCCTCCTGCAGTACGATGATGTTAGGCACATGCCACACCATCTAAACATGGCGCACACCATGCCATCATCAGTCTTCATAGGAGCCCTGGTGGCATAGTGGTTAAATGCCAGTACTGCAGCCACCCACCCAAAACCATAAGGCTGCAAGTTCAAGACCAGCAAAAGGGCGCAAGCTCAACTCATGCTTGCATCCTTCCGAGGTCACTAAAATGAGTCCGCAGATTGTTGGGGGCAAGTAGCTTACAGTTGTAAACTGCTTAGACACTCCTTAGGTGGTATGAAGCGGTATATAAATGAAGCTGTTTGTTTTGTTTGTGCACACATATGGATGGTGTGATGTAAACATGGCACCATCCATATGTGCTAGGACTGGGGAGCGTGCAGATGCTGCATGCTCCCCAGCCCTACTCACACCGTGGGAATGGCCCCAAAGGGCCGTCTGTACTGGGTCAATGTCTTATTCTCCCTCCTGTCCCTTCATCTATGGCTAGACATGTGCTTCTTCATCTGGTCATAAGAAAGAAATATTTTTTACCACAAGGACTAGTATTCTGAATTTACCTGAGAAACTGAGAAGGTGCTAGTGCAACTGGCTTTGTGGGAGGATTAAGGGACTGTACAGACAGGCAGTGGGACACAGTCTCTTTTCACCCTGGATTGGGGCCACAGCAACCACATGCTGCAGTCTCTGCAGGGAGCAAAAGGAAACAATGAAAAGCCATAGGCACGGTGGCATGTCCTTCTGAGGCCCCTTCCGCACAGTGCCATTTGGGCACTGAACTGGAGGTGCATCATCATGGCACGCCATCTAGAAGGATCTGTGCCAAAATGGGGCCCAGGTGGTGCTGTTAGGCCTTGGAGCATGTGGATGCTCAGCCCTCCCCCCGCCCACCGACCAGCACAAAGCACAAAGGGCCATACTTTTTAGCAAAGTAGCCTTCACATTTTTTTCACACTGCAATTACTTGAACCATCTTCACTAACCTATCTATTTACATGGATCACTGAAGCCAGGCTATTTCTAAATAAAATAGTTGCTGTTGCACTCATATAAACCACTTTGTGACAGGAAAACAACCTGTGCCTTCAGAGAAAAAATATGGTGTCCCCTGACCAACTTTAAATGCTTTCAAGAGAGCTAAAAATGCCACTGGAAAATTTCCTAATCATTTTCCAACTTTCATGTATTCAACACTTAGCTCAAATTGAGATAATGTAGTCCACATATATATATAAAATCCTTCTTCTAGTCCAGATTCAGACTCAATCCATTTCACATACTATAGTCAGAAATTGATTTTCATAAGGAGGAAGGGTTGACAACAGCACCAAAGTGTTCTATGAACAAAGAAGACATACAAATCACCTGCAATACACATAACGTTGAAGGTCTGGAATAATGTTTCTTGCAGAATTCATTAACAACTTCCCTGTTCTTAAGAATCAATTTGAAAGCACTCCTTGATTAAATTTTAATAGGATCTCTGGAGACTACCAAAAATGCTTTGCAAATCACTTTGGATTCCCATTGAGCATCCCTAGATATATGTCATCTTTATCAGCCTAAATCATAATATACCACAGGAAGGGAGCTGTGGGAAACCAGGTGCATTAGTGGAAGAGTAAGTCAAGTTTAATAAGATAAGCAATTAGCCATTCATTAGCTAAAATTTGATTTAATATTGTTAAATATAGATACTGCTAAAATATTGCTAAATATTGTTAAAATAATAAAATTTTAGATATTGCTAAAGTAACAGTTATGTTTATATTCAGGGTTTAGTGATGATTAAACTGATAATGATGATTAAACATGAGCAAAGGAAGCAACAACATTTAACATCCTGTGGGGTGATCAGAGTAATCAGCAAAGTAACATGTTATTTAAAAAGCAATGCACAAGATTCAGTGTAGAACCTGATTTGGCGATTCAGAAAACAACCCAACTTTACATGGAAGAGTTCACATGTTATCCCATTCAATTATGATTTGATACTTGATATAGAAATCAGATTCTTAATGCCTTCAATTGATTATCAGTAAAAATTAACAAATGCCTATAACTTCTTCAACATCTATAAAGGAACCCTGATGATGCAGTGGTTAAATGCTGGTACTGCAGCCACAACATTGTGAGTTCAATACCAGAGAGTTCCAGGTTGACTCAGCATTCCATCTTTTCATAGATCAGTAAATGAGTACCCAGCTTGTTGGGGGCAACTGGCTTACAGACTGTAAAATGCTTAGAGAGTGCTTAGTTCAGTGTAAAGTGGTACAGCAATGTAAAGTGCTGTTACTATTGCTCTTGTTTCCTCCTGTCCCTCATTTGTTAGGATTAGTTGAAGACTGCAAGTATCATTGCAAATTATGATGTAATAATTGCCAAAGTCCAGAAATGCCAGGTAAAAATAAGTTAGAATGACAAATATTTTGGGTCATGATTTCTTCATTTGCACTTGCATATAAACAGAGCTGAACAGTTACCAAAAGTCCGTGGAATGTAGAGCAGCATTTCTTGGCCTCATTAGTCCTGAAATGCAGAAGTTCTGAAATGGAAGGAGGGAGAGATTTCAAGCATAATACTTGAAAACATCTACAAAAATCCTCTCACCAGTCCTAACAATACACACACACACACACACACACACACAGAAAGAGAGAGAGAGAGAGAGAGAGAGAATTCTAGTAGGGGAAAGCCAACTTTCTAATTTACAAGATGTTTTTAGCAATCAGATACATCCAATTTAATGAGTGTCCTATCTGTATTATTGGGTTTGGAAAACAAGACATTCCCACCCTCCCTTCACTTCTTGGAGTTACATATGCAAATGCCTTTTGGTATACATGCAAACAGTGGTATGAATATGTATGTCTGGTTCACACTGAGCGCTTGGAAGCACAACATATTATGCTGCTGTCTAGTCTTCTGAGCTAGGGTGAGAATCTGCTTACAGAACACATCTCTTCAGAAAACCTGCATGATTAGGACAGAACTGTCACACCATCAGAGTTTTTGTATAATGAAGCATGAATTATTATTCACATAGACTTTCCTATTTCTAGGCACTCAAACCTGGACTATATCCTGACCTGCTGTCATTCACATTCTGCAGGCTTGCACATAACAATCATAAACAAGAATATGTTTTGACTCTTTTTACAAGAACAGAACACTGTTATCCTGATGGAGCATTACAGATGATCCAAGCCATTATGTTGAAGGTCCCACTCGTTATAACTTATTGCTTGCTCCACAGTTCATTTTTAGATCATGGCAAAGTCCACCAAGTTTCAGGAAAATCTTCCAATGTGATCACTTGGGCCTTTCACATTCTGTATAACCCCAACAGATGTGATATACAGTACAAAAACCTGCAGTATGTGACCTGAAAGTATGGTTTGATCCACACAGTAAAGATTGGCTCCCATTCCAACTTTATCCCACTGTTCAGCTCCAGGGTTTCCATCACAGATATGGGGGCCAGCTGTGAAGTTCAGAGCAATCTTTCAAGATGAAAGCACTGCAAAAATTACATGATTTTGCCCTGTGTCATAGATAATATCAAGCATGAAAGCATATATTAAGTATATGACACGTCTCACTCCATGTGTTAAGAAGTTGTGAGCCCTAAGCAAATTCAGTGCAAGTTTATTTTGTTCATGAGCAGAATTCAGGGAAGGAAAGTGTGTTTTACAGAATGTATCTGAACAGATAGCCAGTTTATATAAAGTTTCACTCAGTGTACCCATTTACACCAAATAAGGTTTAATATTTTAACTGAGATTACACCTCATACTTATTCCTATGGATAAGCAGAAGGGTTCATATCCTACAGTTGTGTGTGTCATTGCATACACAGTACTGTTTCCTCCCAGTGCTATCAAGTCCCATGAGTAACCCTTGCTTATTGGTAGAGAAGGGAGGGAGAGGCAGCAATTTTGGTTATAGACAAACCATAGAATCATAGAATCATAGAATCATAGAATCATAGAGTTGGAAGAGACCACAAGGGCCATCCAGTCCAACCCCCTGCCATGCAGGAACTCCAAGTCAAAGCATCCCTGACAGATGGCCATCCAGCCTCTGCTTAAAGACCCCTAAGGAAGGAGACTCCACTACACTCCGAGGGAGTGTCTTCCACTGTCGAACAGCCCTTACTGTCAGGAAGTTCCTCCTAATGTTGAGGTGGAATCTCTTTTCCTGCAGTTTGCATCCATTGTTTCGCGTTCTAGTCTCTGCAGCAGGAGAAAACAAGCTTGCTCCCTCCTCAATATGACATCCCTTCAAATATTTAAACAGGGCTATCATATCACCTCTTAACCTTCTCTTCTCCAGGCTAAACATCCCCAGCTCCCTAAGGCGTTCTTCATAGGGCAAGGTTTCCAGACCCTTCACCATCTTAGTTGCCCTCCTTTGGACATGCTCCAGTTTCTCCACATCTTTTTTGAATTGTGGTGCCCAGAACTGGACACAGTATTCCAGGTGGGGCCTGACCAAAGCAGAATAGAGTGGCACTATAACTTCCCTTGATCTAGAAACTATACTTCTATTGATGCAGCCTAAAATTGCATTGGCTTTTTTAGCTGCCGCATCACACTGTTGACTCATGTTCAGCTTATGGTCTACTTGGACTCCTAGATCCCTTTCACATGTGGTCTCATTCAGCCAGGTGTCCCCCATCCTATATCTGTGCATTTCATTTTTCCGCCCTAAGTGCAGAACCTTACATTTCTCCGCATTGAATTTCATTTTGTTAGCACTGGCCCAGCTTTCTAGTCTATTCAGGTCATTTTGAATTTTGATCCTGTCCTCTGGGGTATTAGCTACTCCTCCCAGTTTGGTGTCATCTGCAAATTTGATAAGTATGACCCCAATTCTGTCATCCAAATCGTTAATAAAGATGTTGAATAGCACTGGGCCCAGGACAGAGCCCTGTGGGACCCCACTGGTCACTTCTCTCCAGGATGAAAAGGAGCCATTGTTGAGCACCCTTTGAGTTCGGCCAGTCAACCAATTACAAATCCATGTAACAGTTAACTTGTCTATCCCACATTTTGCAAGCTTGTTTGCAAGAATGTCATGGGGAACCTTGTCAAAGGCCTTACTGAAATCGAGGTATACTATATCCACAGCATTCCCTTCATCTACCAAGCTGGTAATTTTATCAAAAAAAGAGATCAGGTTCGTTTGGCATGACTTGTTTCTCTGAAACCCATGTTGGCTTTTTGTGATTATGGCATTGGCCTCTAAGTGTTCACAGACTCTCTGCTTAATGATCTGCTCTAGAACCTTTCCTGGAATTGATGTCAGACTAACTGGACGATAATTGTTGGGATCCTCTTTTTTTCCCTTTTTGAAGATGGGGACAACGTTTGCCCTCCTCCAGTCTGCTGGGACTTCTCCTGTTCTCCAGGAGTTCTCAAAGATTATTGCCAATGGCTCTGATATTACATTTGCCAGTTCTTTTAATACTCTAGGATGTAGTTCATCTGGTCCTGGAGATTTATATTCATTTAGGTTAACCAGGTATTCCTGTACTACCTCTTTACTTATTCTGTGCTGAATTTCCTCTATTCTGTCTCCATTATCCTTAGGTTGAGCACCCTTTGCCTTTTCTGAGAAGACTGAAGCAAAGAAGGTGTTGAGTAATTCTGCCTTTTCTCTGTCCCCTGTTAGCATTTTGCCATCTTCTGCACGCAGTGGCCCCACTGTTTCCTTCTTCTTCCTTTTGCTGCGGACATATCCAAAAAAGCCCTTTTTATTGTTCTTAACCTCTCTAGCAAGCCTGAGTTCATTCTGCGCTTTAGCTTTTCTGACTTTACCCCTACATGTGCTGGCTATTTGTTTGAATTCCTCTTTCGTGATTTCTCCATTTTTCCATTTCTTATACATGTTCCGTTTAAAACTTAGCTCATTTGAAAGTTCCTTACTCATCCATCCTGGCTTCTTGAGACATCTTCCATTTTTCTTCCTCATTGGAACTGTTTGAAATTGTGCTTTCAATATCTCCCTTTTGAGAAACTCCCATCCGTCTTGAACTCCCTTTTCTTTTAGTATTCCTGACCATGGGATCACTCCCAGTATTTCTCTAAGTTTATTGAAATTAGCTCTCCTAAAGTCTAGAGTGCGTGTCTGACTATGCCTAGCTTCTCCCTTCCACTGTATTACAAACTCCAGGAGAACATGGTCACTTCCACCTAAGGATCCAACCACTTGAACCCCATCAACTAGGTCTTCCCTGTTGGTTAAGATCAGATCTAAAATGGCTGATCCCCTTGTTGCCTCTTCCACCTTTTGGACAATGAAATTGTCTTCCAGGCAAGTGAGGAATTTGCTAGACTTTGAGGATTTGGCTGAGTTTGACTTCCAGCAAATATCAGGATAGTTGAAGTCACCCATCACTACTACATCTCTCTTTTCTGAGTATGTGATTATCTGTTCTAGAAAGGCATCATCCAATACCTCTGCCTGAGTCGGGGGTCTGTTGTAGACTCCCACAGTAACATCCCTGTTATTTCCCTCTCCTTTAATTTTTATCCAGATGCTCTCCACCTGGCTTCCAGTATTGACTTCCTGCATCTCTTCACTGGTGTAAATATCCCTGACATATAATGCTATTCCTCCTCCTTTCCTGCTTGGCCTGTTTCTCTTAAAAAGGTTATACCCCTCTATTTCTACATTCCAATCATGAGACTCATCCCACCAGGTTTCAGTGATGCCTATTATATCATATTTCCCTTGTTGTGCTAAGAGTTCAAGTTCATCCTGCTTATTTCCCATACTTTGTGCATTAGTGGAGAGGCATTTAAGACCATGTGTCCTCTTTACTTGCTGCTTTTGCACATTTTTTTGCCTCCTACTGTTGGGTCCTTGCACTGTTTGCCTTGTTCCCTCTATGCCACTTGGACTATTCTCTCCATCCCTTTTGCCTTCCAGAATGCTGTCTCCCTCCCCCACATAACTCAGTTTAAAGCCCTCCTGATCAGATTCTTCAGACTGTTGGCAAAAACGTTTTTGCCAACTGGCGTGAGATGCAGTCCATCCCTTGCCAGAAGTCCCTCCTCATGGAACCGCAGCCCATGATCCAAGAATCCAAACTGTTCTTGGCGGCACCATCTACGGAGCCAGTTATTCACCTCTGCTATTTTCCTCTCCCTTCCTGGACCATGCCCTTCTACCGGGAGTAGAGATGAGATGACAACCTGTGCATCCATCTCTTTCAGCTTCCTTCCCAGAGCCTCATAATCCCTTTTGATATTCTGAAGGCTGTGCCTTGCAGTATCATTGGTTCCCACATGAACCAAAAGAAGGGGATAACGGTCAGTAGGCTTGACAAGTCTTGTCAGCCTCTCCGTCACATGATGGATCTTTGCCCCAGGGAGACAACACACCTCCCGAGACATCTTGTCAGGCCCACAAACCACTGCTTCTGTACCCCTCAGCAAGGAGTCCCCCACCACGACCACGCGCCTCCTCCGAGGCTTAGCAGTGGCTGTTCCTTTTCGTGATACTCTCAGGCTCCCCTGCTCTCTCCCTGAGGTCTGTCCCTGCTGCTTTTCCTCATCATCTCTGACAACAGAGAGAGATTCAAAGCGATTCTGTAGCTGCAAGCCGCTCACAGAACGTTCCCTGGTTTCCTTACTTCTCTGTGTGACCTTCCTCCAAGCATCTACCTCTGTTATATGTAGAGTGACCTCCTCCACCCCAACAACTTCCTCTCTCTGTTTCCCACCCAAGACATTCTGGTCTGACCTGTTCAGGAGATTCTCCTGCTCTCTATGATGCTGGAGTGCAGATATCTGCTCCTCTAGCTGCTGTACTTTCTCTTCCAAGAGGGCTACCAACTTGCACTTAGGGCAGGTGTAGTTCCCCACCACTGTAGGCAAGAAGACAAACATCCCACAGGTGTTGCAGGTGACTGCTGCAGGGCCTTCAGTGTCCATACTGAGAAGTCTTAAGGAGGCACTGAAACAAGACTGTGGGCTTCCCTTGCTAGACTTGGCCTTTATTCCCAAGCTCTGTCACTGAGTTCAAGTCACGGGGCCTATAGTTATGTAGAGAGCTCCTGGCTAAAAGCTCCTTCCAAAGGCAAGTCTCTGATTCACTTCCTCTGATGCTTCAGGCCGGCTCCTCTTCTATTCTCTAAACACCTCCTTGACTAGATAAAAAAAATCAAAATTCGCGCGCCGTTAGGCACGCGCTTCTGCTAGCCTTGAGTAGCCTTAAGTAGCCTCCCAGCACTGGCTCCCAGAATGCAATGGCTCAAGTGTAAATTAAATTAGATCTCACCCAAGCACATGGACTAGAACCTCCTCCTTTTCTTTCTCCTCCTTAAAGGAAATGAAGCTTCTGCTAGCCTTGAGTAGCCTTAAGTAGCCTCCCAGCACTGGCTCCCAGAATGCAATGGCTCAAGTGTAAATTAAATTAGATCTCACCCAAGCACATGGACTACAGCCTCCTCCTTTTCTTTCTCCTCCTTAAAGGAAATGAAGCTTCTGCTAGCCTTGAGTAGCCTTAAGTAGCCTCCCAGCACTGGCTCCCAGAATGCAATGGCTCAAGTGTAAATTAAATTAGATCTCACCCAAGCACATGGACTACAGCCTCCTCCTTTTCTTTCTCCTCCTTAAAGGAAAAAAAAAAACCACTGGTCTCAGTTTGGGGAGGGATATGAGGATGTGATCTCCAATGCTATGCACCCCTTTTTTCTTCCCCAGGGAGCTTAGAGTAGTCAGATTTTCATGGTATTAATTCCCACCCCTTCTCTCCATTATTATGAATAGGTATAATTAGGATTCTTCTAACGGGAAGCAATAAGTAAGCTTAGCAGTTTTGAAATCCACACTGTTTTTGAATCCTGTTCACAATTTTGGAATTATTCAGTGCAAAATTTGCACACAGTAGATTTGTAAAAACAAAAACAAAGAAACAAAACAAACAAAACAATTTGCACTGAAAGCAAGAGCTATTTAGCCTTCGTTATCAGAGAGCTCTGATGCCCCACCAAAGTCCAAGAATTCCATACATTGAGCCATGAAAGTTAAAGAGGGACAAAAACTTCTTAATTTCTCCAGTGTGGCAACAGCCAAGGAGATCTTGCATCAGGAAACATTACAGAGGAGTTTATCAGATGACAGAAATTGGAAGCATAATGGCAGTCTGAACACAATCATAGGGTTTCACGTTATTGCGTGAGAGATTACCATATGTATTTTCGGGCAATGGGAAGTCCTTCTGAACACAGGCAATTTCAAGCAATTTCGGGGAATGGGAAGTCCTTCCAAATGCAATGCAGCATCAATACGAAATCAAGTAAATTTGCTGAACTAGCGAATTCACTCATTTCTGAACTGGCCCCACTTTCTTTCGAAATTGAGAGAAATTCCTCCAGTATGATAAGCTCCCTTGTTATTACAATGGAGAAACTGTCAAGTCTCTATGGCTATGTCTCCTGATGCTAGCCCCCAAAACCTACATTTTCAGAAGCAAAGCCTTCCAGCATGGCCATTTCTGTGTTGCCAGAGAACAGGAAGATGGGCAGAGATATATCCACTCTTCTTGCAGCTGGAGGTGCTGCAACAGTCATCTGTCAAACTACTATAAGAGAGCTGAACGTGTCTTATACCCTTGTTTGCTAAAAGGCAGAAAGTACCATGTGGTGGTGAAGGGAGGCTGTGCTGCTGAAAAGGTATCTTCTGGGAAGGGGGGACATTTCATGTCTGCATAAGAGAGAATTGTGAAGTTGTAAGGTAAATTTAAGAAATTGTTATTACTGAATAGAGTAGAAATTGTTGTTGTTATTCATTATTTGTTTTATTTATATCTCATGTTTCCTACCACATTGACATTCAAGTGACTTACAAATTTAAATTATAAATTTAAAACAAATCCTGCTGCCATGAGAGTGGACCTACTTCTCCCCATGCAGCTGACATTCAGTACAGGAGGTTACAATAATGACAATAGTGACACAGTCATGACTGAGGCCGCATCCACACTGCACAAATAATACACTTTGGCCCCACATTAATTCCCATGCCTCAATGCTATGGAATTCTGGGACCTGTAGTGTGTTGTGGTACCACAGCTGTCTTAAAGAGAAAGCTAAATGTCACAGAAAACTATAATTTCCATAATTCCATAGCACTAAGCCATGGTAGTTAAAGCAATGTCAGGCTGGATGATTTCTACAGTGTGAATACAGCCAAAGTAGCAGTCATGAATACAGAACATTTATGGATGAGTAAATCTAGGTAATCATTCCATAGTCATGACTACCACTCAGTTATGATTGTGACGTGAGCATGGTGACAACATTCTCTCAGACTTTGGAGGATCAGGCCAGGAGAGGTTACTAATGTAGAATACTGTCTGATATTATAAAAATCAATTCCATCATTTAAAAATCCAGTAAAAGATGGAAAATAAAAATAAACTATATTTAAACACCCATTGAGGTCAATTCCAGAAATCCTGTTGCAACAGAAACATATTTACTTGCTGGCAAAAGAAAAATGAGGAAACCATCCTAGCCCCAGAGGGTTGGGTGTGGGGGTGGAGATCCAAAAGATAGGTTTCAGACACCAAGAATGCCATTTTGGTGGGTTCTCAGTATTTAACCTACTGTATTTGCCCAACAGAGAACAATTTTTAAAAATTCATAAAAAACTTAGATTTTAAAATTGTAACTGAAAAGTTACACACATGTATGCAACCCTCTCCCAAAATTTAAAATATGCGAAACACAGATTTTACATGATATCACATATTTTTAAAACACAAAAAAATGTATTTAATTCAACATTGCAGCTTTCATTCTATCTCCAAAATATAGCAGTATTTTTCACAAATATAGGCTCTTCCTTTAAAATGATTGTTGTATATGTAACAGAATAAATTTATGAAAAAGTAGGAACATTTAAGAGAAACAGGAGATAGATGTTGAAAGTCTGCAACTGAAAGTTTCACTTGAATAAACCTAAAACAACATCTTGAGCACATTTTTCTAGGGGGTCATAAACCTATTACTTGAGAATTAAATTACTTTTGTGGCCAATTTTTCATCTAACATTGAGATACTAAGAAACTAACAGAGAGGAACGTATAATGGGCAGCCATGTTAGAAAGACAAAACAAAAAGTCAGCATGTCTGACACTAGTTTTAAACCTTTAGCATGTGTCATCTATTGTTCAATATAAAATGTACACAGTCAAACACAGTGGGGAATCAGCTCCCTCTATAACCTTCATTTTCTTTCCATATATGATTGTTGAAAACTCTACACCAAACCACTTTGCAGATTCAGTAGCAATGTCATTTTCTTCCCAGACTAATGTTGTTCACTCTAGCATCTCTTTACTTCTTCAAGAAATTTTGTTTAGAGGATACATTTAAAGAAAACAGTTAGTTCTAACCACAAATCTACTAGCTATAATGCTAGTAATTTGATATAGTGCACTGCAGCCTCAACTGCAGAAGCTCTTATTATTAATTTCAGTAGGCAATGCAATTTACAACATTTATACTGGTTTTTCCTTACAGCAACCGTCTTGTTTGGTGGACCATTGTGATTCCTATTAGCAGAAAATAAAGGGTGAAAAGCACATCCTGGTAGTTCTAATTTCAAAGTTCCAGCCTTAGCTGTCTCTACAAGTGAATATTGGCATGCCCAAAGGAAAACAATCTCTTGCTTTCTCCAAGCATATTACAGTAACTAATGAGGGCATGACAAGGGTATATGACTTTCAATATAAATTTTTATACCGATTTAAAACAGTTATCATCTAAGGTTGCACAAGTGAACTCAAGATCAGATTCACACTAAGCTGATACAAAACTTCTCTTCCAGCTTGTAAATCCATGTAAGATAAAGGAAGAAGGAGGAAAAGACTTCTGATTACTCAGCTGAGCAATGCAAAATGGAGTCTCTTCCTTCTACATGTAAGGAGAGTTATGATTAATCTACTAATATCCAAGCCTCAAAGGCCCTGGACTGGTAGTTTTATAAGAGGGCAGTAGTCATATTGAACAGATAGCTGAATTATCATCATGTCTCATTGCACCACCTGCTCCATCAACTCTTGTTTCTGCATTTGCAATTGGGGAGTAAGTGCAGGGAAGAGAGCCAAATTTTGCTCAGGCCTGAGGCTCCTCCATAAATCACAACAGGCCCATTTCTATATCATATTCTGTCTTTCAAAATGAATGGGAAAGCCTGCAGGCCAAAGAAAGTCAGTCTACACTTTGGAACCCACATCCATGACTGAGACCCGACAGTAGACCATTTAGTAAAGTGATGGAGTCTATCAACAAAGATTCCCATCGAACAAATTCCATTTCAAGCTTTCTTCTATAAGGCTTGAAAACAATCACTTCAGGCAATCTCTGTTAGCTATAAACCATTTGCAATGTATCTGTTTGTCCAAAGTTCCAATCCTTTAACCATTGGGTTTAATTTGGAAGAAAAGTAATTAAAAATGCATTCGATCGTCTATCAGCCTTGTCTGTTGGAAAATAATCAGTTTGCTGGCCTGGCAAGTAGGGGCTGTACAGAAATGGGAACAAGCTTCACAATGATGGAAGCTGATGGTTTAGAAAGTTACTGAATGAGAACTGCTTATTGATTTGCTATCCTCCTAACAACATCAGTGTCGAGTGATAATGTACTGTACCACTTGTTTCAGAGTAACTAGTAATTTTTATATTACCGCCTTTCTTGCAAATTGGAGGCTTGCAGGGAAAGCAAAATATATGGTCATCTAGCATCTTGAAGCAGTACACAAACTGCTCTGAGAGACTGTTGGTAAAACCCAGCAGAACTGTTGTTGGCATTTAAAACCTGTTCTCTTCCCTATGAGCTGCAAATCAAAAGTTCACAAATTAAAATCCTTCCATTATACAGTGTAGCCAATATCCTCTTGATTTCTAATTTGCTTTTCCATGCTATTGTCTTGCTGGAGAATATCCAATTTGTTATAATCAAATTCAGAATTACTACTATTAGCATTGCTCAGGAATGCTCTGTTCTGGGGGAAAAAATCCATGTACTGATTAAAACAAACAAAACACCTTGACTAGGATGAAAGAGAATGGGATCACCCAATAAGGCTAGGTTGAAAAAGTAATCTTCATGACTAAATTGAGATTTTAATCTAGACCTTTCTTGTCCTAGGCTGCTTCTAGATGGGTGACTCTTAGTGACATCAGTACATCCTACTATGTTCCATCCATAACCATGAAAATGATGTAACTGGTTTGGATCAGGATGTCCAATTAATCAGACATCACATATATCTAAGAACATTTTCCTGCTTAATGGGGGACATTATGTCATCCTATTTATATCAAAGGCTGAACATAAAGCAGTGTGATGCTGCAACAAAGAAGACAGATGCTATTTTAACCTGTGTTAATAGAAACATTGGGGCTGTACAGATAGCCTGGTAAGGAGCAGCTCTATGTCACCCCTGGAAGCACTGGATTGGGGCCACAGTAACCGGACAGTCAGCCTGTGGCCCCAATCTGGCATTTTTACGGGCCAAAGAGAAGTGGGAAAAGGGGTGTCCATGCAGCGTTATGCCCCCGGACACCCCAACAGCCATGAGGAGAAATTATCCTCTGAACTGTTCCTGCAGCCATGTGGCTGCTGCAAGATGATCCACTCTAAGGCCTTGTGACACTTCTTCCTGGCACAGACGTGCGGACGCTGGGCATCTCGTACATCATCATGGCAGTCCCCATGTGGATGGGAGGTTGCCATGCTGCCGCTGCTGTGATATCCTAGGGTTTGGGAGCATGCAGCTGGTGCAAGAAATCAGAAGAAGACTAAGACTGGGAGGGTCAGCTATGAAGGAAATAGACAACATCCTAAACAGCAAAGATATTGCCTCCTCTGGGACAGATTAGGAACAGAATGGGAACTTCCTGAGGCGGTGGCGGATGGGAACAGAATGGGTACTGTCACCCATTTCATCACATCCAGAACACTGCCACCGCCTCAGGAAGTTCCCATTCCATTCCTAATCTGACCTAATTGCTTCCTCTGGGACAGATCAGGAACTGTTCAGAAGTGTTCCTGAAAATCGCCTCCTTTGGTACGGATCAGGAATGGAATGGGAACTTCTGGTGGTGGCAGCTTTCTGGCATGTGATGAAATGGGTGATAGCACCCATTCTGTTTCCATCCTGCCCCCTTCCATCCTGCCTTGATCCCGTCCCTGGGGGCTGTGTGGTAGGTCCATTGTGTTACCCATCACCATGTATGGATGTGAGAGCCAGATGGTGAAGAAAGTTAATTTCTAAATTAGTACATCAGAGAATAAAAACCACTGGTATTGGAAGGGACATCTCACATTGGGTGGAATCTCATCCATTATTTTCCTTCTCTGACATCTGTTCTGGGAGTCCACAATATTTGTGTTGTCCACAACACAACTGTCAAAAGGGCCCTGCTAATATTCATGTTCATTGTATGTCACAAACCTCAATGTCCTGTCCTCTGAATGGCTGCTGGAACTTGTGGGAATTAGCATTATGGAAAATAACAGTAATGACTAAAGCCATGCCACCTTTCACAATGTGGTCATGTTCTAACAACAAACATACTCCAATGCGATCCTCCCCAAGCCCATATAGAAGAGCATTATAGTTTCAGCTATCTTGTGGGTTCTTGGTAAAGGAAAAAAAATAAAAATAAAAATGACCTGCACTATAATTTAATGGCCAAACACATATGCACCAGGAGTAATAAGACTGCATTTACAAGGGCATGACTGGACTACAATTTGACAGCCTTACCTACACTAGGAATACCAAAATTGGGCTACACATCGTATTGCAGTAACTACTGTGTCTCAAAGAGTGATGGATTACAGTAATCAGGTTCTTTCTGAATATGATCAAAGAACAGCTCAAAACCTCACAACCTGGTCAGATTTATTATGATTATGTAGTTCCAGAAGGAGACATCAGCATAAAATTTTGTTGTTGTTGTTAACTGCCCTTAAGTCGATCTCTATCTATTGTTAATTAAAAACAGCGAGGCATCTAGGAAAAGGACACCTAGCCTAATTTTTTTTTACATCTGTAAAATGTACATCTTCTGAACAGTGAAAATTTACATCATGAGCCCATTACTGGCAAATTTCAGTGCAGTTTGAGTATCCCTTATCCAGAATTCCAAAATGCAAAATACTCCAAAATCCAAAATTCTCTACATGTGTGGCTGAGAAAGTGACACCCTTGTTTAATGATGGTTCAGTGTACACAAACTTTGCTTCATGCATAAAGTTATTGAAAATATTGTGTATAAAATTACCATCAAGCTATGTGTAAAAGTTGTATAAAAAACAGAAATGAATTTCACATTTAGACTTGGGTCCATCTCCAGGATTATGTATATGCAAAATATTCCAAAATCTGAAAGAAAAAAATGAAATCCAAAATACTTCTGATCCCAAGCATTTTGAATAAAGGATACTCAACTTGTACTGCTAGCTAGAACTTTTCATATAACACTTTGAGACAAATCAGTCTCTGCAGCCACATCCATTTAAATTAAACTGTTACCCATGCCTCCTTAATACTTGATGATTTTGTAATAGGTTATACCTTCAGATAATATCCAGCATATGGATAAAGGGATTTTATCAGGTTTTTATTCCTGTTATTTGTTATTTAGTCACTTTTTGCTGTTCCTCCTTCGTATATTGTCTCCACTGTATCCTCACTGCCATGCCACCACCGCTTCCCTCCTGCTCTTCCTCTTATCTGCTCCTTCTCCTCCTCCTCCTCTATTCCCGTTGCTCCATCCTCCTCTTGTCCTCTTTCTCTGCCCTCTTCTTCCTCTGCCCATTGGCACCTGCCATACCCATCCTTTATCCCTGGCTCCTCCTTACCAAGGCTGCCAGGAAAATCGAGGATCATGGGCTTACCTTTTCACTGCTTCCTCACTGCTTCAAGCTGGAATAGCAGCACGAGGGCAGGAAAACATGGCAAGCCAGAAAGCCTACCCAGTGGCAGCTGCTGCATCAACCACTGAGCACTTATGCCTATGGCAAACTCTGCTAGAGAGAGCTTCGTGTGTTGGTTCTGTCATGAGTGCCATGGTTAGCCATGGCTGGAATAGATGATTTCAGAAACACACCTATATGATTTATGTACTAGCTATAGTTCATAATGAACAAGTATTTCCTTTATTTCAGGGGCTTCACAGTTGTACCTTTTAATTTGAACCATTTTTCCTGTCATAAATTTAAAATGAAACTGGTTTGTTTCTGAGAATAAACACTGTCTGAAAGAACTGCCTTAATCAAAAAATGCAACTGGACTCATATCACTAATTCATGCATATAATTCTGCTCACAAATCCATCACCTCCCTTCATCCTTTTTGGGGTCTCAACTTTGTGGTATGGAAATTACATCCTATTAGTGAGTCAGATAGGCATGGGTTATTGGAATTATCTGCTGACGATGATTGCAATGACCACCCCCAAAAAGAAGCAACAATTTACTGGCCAGGGGAAGTAAAAAATATTTCATCCATATGCAAATAGATCTCATTGACTGTGCGAATGAAGTGTGAATGAGTGACTGTGTGAATGAAGCCTTTTGTACACTTGGTGTACTTCCTCATGTTACAACTTCTTTCTCACAGTTAGTCTTAAAGTCTTAAAGGTGCTATGAGATCCCTTTGCATACTGATATTCCAGACAAAACTGGCTGTGTCCCTGAATTCCATTTCATCTCTGTTCTTATAGAGTGGGATGCACAGCAATGATGTCATCTTATAGGACTTCCAAGGGATCCCATGGAGTTCCTGGAGGATGTCATGTTACTATGTGCCCACCTATAAGAACATAGCTGAATACTCTTCTGCAGCACTTTTCACTAAATTTTGCAGCAGGTAAAAGATTGTTTTCAGAGTAGGAGAGGAGATGTGGTGTAGAGTCACCTAGCAGAAGTTTATACTATGGCTGGGTCTGCACTGCAGAAATAATCCAGTTTGACACCACTTTATTATGTGGTTTTCTTGGAAAGATTTGTTCAGAAGGGGTTTCCTTTTGAGACTGAGAGAGTGTGACTTCCCCAATGTCACCCAGTGGGTTTCCATGGCCAAGAGGAGATTTGAACCCTGGTCTCCAGAGTTGCAGTCCAGTGCTCCAACCACTACCCCATTGAACAGCAGCATTAGAACTCCCTAAACAGAGAATTTCAAGAACCTCACCAAATGACAGTTTCCAGGATTCCATGGGATGGAGTTAAAGAAGCATCAAAGTGCTATAATTATGTTGTGTGCACACACAGTTCTCATATTCCTGAATTGTACCTGGATTTTTACCCTTCAGTGTTGTTGGATTTCTTATGCCATCTCCTGATTGCTCCTTTGCAGAACTAAAATTGCATGTATTGCCTGCATGCCAAGAAAAATCTATAAACCTCTATTCACACACATCATTTCTTGCTGGAACAAAAAAGTACATGATTTAATGAAGGCATCTATTAAACAAGTTTGAAAAATAAAGCCTTGGAGCTATATCCAATGGTGGACATTCACCTGCATAACAGGAGAATCCAATATTTTTTTTGGGGGGGGGGGAATGGGGATTTCAGGTTTCTATTGTAGTGCCCTCCCTCCTCAGAATACTTCAATCATCTCCAGAGAAATAAGACCCTCTGGGGCCAACTTTCACATGTTTCGTAAGATTAGAAGTAGGAGAAGAAAGAAAAGAAGTTCAGTGAGTTATACAAGTACAATGTTTCCAATTTTTACCATACCAATTTATTACAGACAATTTCCTAAAGTGAATAAAGCCATAACCATTTAAGGTATACCATATTAACTTATTCTGACCCAGGTATATCCCAATGCAACTACATGAATATATCAGATTGCAGAGACTAGCCTATTACAATAATCTTATGCAAACGGTAGGATTTATTGCAGGTCTATGCAGACAAATCTACATATACTTCCAGTCCCCATGGGGCTACCTCTTTGTAATGTCTGATAATATGGGCCTGACGAATTGTTATCTGGACAGAATGCAGCAGCACAACTGTGCCTTAAAATGGGCACTCGGTTCAATAATAATCTAAATTCACTACATGACATACTAAGCTTCTATCTTTACTATTCTGATTTGTTAAGGATTCTGCATAATCAAATGTTGAGTGGATTGTCTGTATGTTGCTTATTGCTGTTAAACGTTCAAACCTACTCTCTTCTCTTAGCCAAAACCTTTTCTTTCTCTCTGGCTATTACTGGCAGTGAGAAAGCTAAGCAAAGTCCCATGAAATGTTATACTGACAGCCTTGGCCTCCAGGTGTTTCACAGTGTGTGATCTACATGCGGCATGCAAATCTTGTTTAATTAAACCATTGACTCTCAGTGCTAGAAACACATACTACACTGCTGAATGCCATTCATGCTGTGACCTATGGTTCTAAGAGGTTAATGGTTTGTCTCTAGCAGTGTGTACTTTTCAAAGTATTAATATGGCACTGAAGGGACTCTGGAGTGGAAAGGAAATTTGTATTTGATAAAGTGAAAATGAAAAGAATAGTCAGAAATTTGTCTTCTGATTACAAAGTTTGATGAGAACATCCCCATCTTTTTATTTGACTGTTGTAATTGTACAATTCTAAAATTCTAAAAACAGAGGTGGAATCTGGAATTAGAGAAATGGGGAAAAATAAATCAACAGGAACAGATGCTATTTCAATTGAATTGCTTCAATCCACATTAACAGAATTAACACCAGTGCTAACCAACATATGTCAACAGATATGGAAAACAAAATGATGGCCAACAGATTGGAAACAATCAATATACATCCCTATCCACAAAAAAGGAGATACAAAAGACTGCAGCAAATATAGGAACATGGCTCTAATCTGTTATGCATCATAGGTTCCAACCATATATGGAAAGAGAAATTCCAGAGGTGCAAGCAGGATTCAGGAAAGGAAGAGGCACTAGGGACCACATTGCAAACATATGGTGGCTAATGGAGTGTACCAAAAATTCTAAAAGAAGATAAGATAAGAGATCAGACAAAGCTGTATTCTCTCACCCTATTTGTTCAACTTGTATGCAGAACATATTATACGAAAAGCAAGATTGGACACAGAAGGAGGAGGAGTGAAAATAATGAGGAAGGTATATCAACAATCTAAGATACGGAGACACAACACTACTAGCTGAAAACATCACAGACTTGGAACAACTACTAAGGAAGATCAAGGAGGAAAGTGCCAAGGCAGTCTTATGGTTGAACATAAAGAAATGGGGAGGGCAGTTATGGGAGAACTGGAAAATATACTAAAATGTAAAGACGTACAACTGAGCATGAAGATTAGAATCATACAAGCCATTGTATTCCCTATTACCATGCAAACCAAGATGACAAGACTGAGGCTGTTGTACTTTGGCCACATCATGAGGAGGCATGATTCACTGAAAAAAAAACACCCAATAGTGCTAGGAAAGGTGGAGAGAAGGCCAAATGCTCAATGAATAAGGAGGTCATGGGCATGAATTTGCAGGACCTGAGCAGAGCAGTAGAGCATAGGGAGTCTTGGAGATGTCTCATCTACAGTTTGCCATGGGTCGAGATTGACTCAAAGGTGGATAAAAACAATAACAATTGTACAGATTATTTACTGATATAAAATTGTATATTTTAAAATGAAACTTGTATAAGTTTCATTTTAAACACTAGTTGTCTGCACTTTATTCATGTATTAACCTATGCTCATCCAGGTTATTATGGCATAATATACTTACTGATTAAGTAATAACAGAACAGGGAAAATAAAAGACTTTGATGAGAATTTAAATAGCAGTAGATTACAGTTTAGGATGTATGAAGCTTCCTCCCCAACCTTACCTTCTGAAATGGACTTCATCTGGTCACAACAGATAGTGATTTAGTGCACCACTCATACTAGGACTGCATTTTGTGCAGATTAATCCAATAAATAAACAATCAAACATACCCCTGTGACAAGGTCTCTCAGAACCACACCTCTTCAAAACTCAAGTGGCCTTACCTTACTCCAATTACTGATTCAGTCATGAAAAATATAACTTAATTGAAATAGATTGTGCATGCCATTTCAAATCAGTGGCAGAGCTAAATTCAATTACACTGGGGAGATAGTACATGCAATCTCATCAGGAGTGTTTATTGTCATCCACATTGTCCATTGTGCTTTTGGCCTGTTTCAGGGGAGAGCTGAAAAACCAATTGAAAATGTCAGTTTAAGAATAAAGGCAGCATATCATATCAGCCTAAATCTATTTTCCAGTGCAGCCAGAGTAGATTCATTGACTAAACAGAATTTACATCAGTGTTGCTTAACATCCAGCAGTTGATTCAATTGTCTCATGTACTGGGATAAACAACTGAATTTAGACCCTTGTGTTTGCATACCCTTTCTCTTGCATTTGAAACAATTTTGAATATGCTCATCTAGAAATCATCTAACTATGTTAATTAGTATACCACTGATACATGAGAAAAAGAACTCCTTGTGTAGTGATAGTGCTTTGATAAATCCCCATGCAATTACATTTTTAATTCCCCTCTTAAAAGTAGTTTTTTAAAGTTATAATTTTAAAAAAATGTATTGGGATTTAATTTTTTAAAGTACGACTAGCTTTTATAAATGCTTCAGAAATGTTTTCAACTACATTCCTACAAATGATTTGTTTTTTATACAAATCCTTTTTTTTAATTCTTATTACTCTAGGAGCATGAAACAATAAGTGGTGTTCCACATATATCTCTAAAATCCTACAAAGGTTCTGTGGTATCACATGGTTGAAGTAATCAGGTAGAACATATATTTTTAAAAAAAGAAAATAAAATTTTGGTGTGTCATATTCACTTGGATCCAAAGGGAAACTGCCACTCTGCTGACAATCACAATAACATACATACCACACACATGTGAAGAAAAACAAGACCAAAAATTTATTGATTACAATGAAACACAAAGCTGGCATCATCATCAGACTGGATCCAGCCATCAGTGTACCTACCTGTTGGTTGATGAGCCAATGCCCAGACTTCTGATGGGTTGGACCAAGGATGACAATGCTGGAATTCTATCTGGGCAGATGTCGTTATGTGGTTTACCTTATCACCTGGGTATTACTTCTACTGCTTGCACACTAGGGGTATGAAAATCTCACAACCACATGCTCCTGTATCCTGTATCAATGAGCTTTTGTCTAATAACAGTTAAAAACCTATTAACTCTTACCTGTCTTAAAAAAGGGTCACCTCTAAATTAAAAAGAATTGAATACACAATTTTTCCATAGAATCAACATAGTAGCCTATTTATTTATCACATAACAAACATGTACTACCTTTACAAAAAAACATTTTTTTCATTTCTTATTACTTAAAATGAACTGTAATTGCAGTTTTCCTTGTCTTTGAAAACTTCGTGCAGTTCTTGCATCACTTTATAGCTCTTTCTGTGCACTGATAACTTCTTGGTATTTTCATAACTGATGGCTCCTGTTTCCAGGAACTCATCAATGTTTGCAGAGCTTTATTGTAAGGTGTCAGTACTGTAGACAAGTTTTCAAAATCACTTTCATTATATATTTAATCTGTGAACCAATAATCTGCCCAATCATATTAAATAAGTCAGCAAACTTTCTGCAAAGTAGGTTGTGGATGCTATTAAAATAAATGCCAGGATAGCAAGAATTGCTCTTGAATTCAACCTGGAATTACTGAATTCAGGATTTTGTGAAAGTTGATGAAAGGAAAATTACCTTTTTCTTCATAGTATTGGAAAACCCATGTTAAATGGAACAAAAACTTCACATCATCTCTCATTCCTGATATATCTACGATTTTATCTGTACCATTAATAAACTGTGTTTTCACATTCAATACCTTCTAAAATAGTTTCAGCCTTCCCATTTTTTAAATGCAATCCATCTAACTTTATTTCAGTTCTTTCATTTTTAAGTACCGCCACTAGATATTCATTACCATCAATATGCTTACCATCAAAATGTAAGGACCACTGTTCTGTCTTTAAATTTTCAATCATTTCATTTTTCAATTTAGTAGCCTCTCTAAATGTTGCCTATAAATTGCTGATTGACAAGGAGTTGGAATATCAATACCATTATTTGACAACTGTCTGCATATTTTAGCCAGTTTTCTTGTTGGCTCACCTGCTACTAGATTGGCTGCAATTTTACTTTTGCTGTATTTCCTAGGTACTTTAGAAGTATTCTCATCATCAGTTCCATATTCAGATTCTTCAGACTCAGTTTCAGATCAACTAGCAGTAACTTCAAGATCATAAGATGTTGATGGTAGTATTAGATCTTGAGGTTTTCATCTTTTTGATAGGTGGATTGTATCTTAGCTTGCAATTTCGCCCAACTGTACCCAACTGCTCCTTGCTTTTCACTTGTAGAAGGTATATATATATATATTGTCTTCACTGGATAACCATTCCCCTTCCCCTCCTAACACATTCATCATAAATCTTTAGCTTTTTGTCAGACTTTGATTGTATCACCTTATCTGACACATGTGGGAAATTTAATTTGTTTTCCCATAATTTAGTAATTTCCTTAGAAATTTCCACTATTTGCTCCTTTCTATCCTTAATTTCAGCTCCAAGAAATTGCTATCTCCCAATAATATGTGTTTCGAGTGTTATTCTGCTTTTATTTTCTAGAGAAAATTCTTCTAAAGGTACATTACTTCTTTTTTTATGTGACTGCTGAAACTGAACAAGATTTTTGGGACAAGTATGTTTGTTCTTCTGTATGATATTGTAACTCTTCATGTGTGACATTGCTTTACACTATTAAAGAAATACAAAAACAGGTTTAAACATGTTCTAAACCATTTAAATCATGTTTATAAAGCTCAAAATAGAAGTTCTATAAATGTATAAATTGTAAAATTATGAATGATTGAATATAATTGCATATATTGTATACTTGTATAACCAGTTATACAATATATACTACACTACATAAAATACCTCATATGCACTAACTCTGTAATACGAATTTTTGATTTGGGGGTAACCTTTTTTAAAGACATAGGGGAATTAACACTTTTTATTTATTTATTTTTAAACAAAAGTTCATCTTTTCAAAAGGAAATTTATATATATATATATATGTTCAAGTTTCATATGCCTACTGCACACACACCCAGTCATCTAAGGGGATCCCTCTACTGTTTGTTGGACACGCCAACTTTCAAAGTGCCATTTTGGAACCAGTGGTACAACCACTTCTACAAAAGCCCTGTCTAGACCCCTGGACTTAAACAACTACAGACCAAGATCAAATCCCCCTTTTCTGGACAAATTGATTGAGAGACCAGTTGCCTCCCAACTCTGGGCAGCCTTGGATGATACATTTTACATAGCCCCAACAGTATGTCCCTGCTGGTGCTTATGGACTTGTCAACAGCATTCAATACCATCACCCATAGTATCATTCTGGAATGCCTGAGGGGTTTGGAAATTGGAGGCACTGTGCTTCAATGTTTCCTGTCCTCTCTCTCATACATATTTCAGATGCTGGTGCTTGGGTATGGTAGTCATCAAAAAAATAAAAGAAGAAGAAGAAAGAAAGAAAGAAAGAAAGAAAGAAAGAGAAAAAGAAAAAGAAAAGAAAGAAGAAAGAAGAAAGAGCTGTTATATGGTTCATATAACAAGGTGTCATTCTATCACCAATGCTATTCAATATCTACATGAAGCAATTGAGAGAGATCATCCAGAGGCATGAAGAAAGGTGCTGTCACTATGCTGATGACACCCAAATGTATTTCTTCACACTTTCAAAAACAGCCTCAACTAAGGATAGTGTGTCAATGAATGCCTGGAGGAGGTAATGGGTTTGATAAGGATAAATATATTGAAACTGAATGTAGACAAGACAGGGGAGCTTATAGTCAAGGGTCCTAACCTGGGTTTAGACATGTGTCAACCAGTCCTAGAGTAGGCTCAAGTCTTCGTAAACTCACGCTACCAGCTTTTTCCCCAAGTAGTGTCAAAGGTGCTACTAGATCCCTTTGGATACTGATTTTCCAGACTTAACACAGCAATGTCTTTAAGTCCTAGGTGGGGTTACACTCCACCTTAAAGGCTGGGAGTGCTTCTTGAATGGTCACTTCAATTGACAGCTCAGATAAAATGCAATGGCCAGGAGTGATTGCTATCAGCTTCGGCCAGCTGTGCCCCTTAGCCAGCTGTGCCCCTACTTAGAGCTGGAAGATCTAAAGATGGAAGTGCACACAGGAGTAACTTCAAGGCTGGAATTTTGCAATTCAGTCTACATTGGACAATCTCTGTACCATCTTCAGAAATTTCAATTAGTTAAAAAACACATCAGTCAGATGGATTATATCTAGGAGTGACCATATCACATTAATAGTAAAATCATTCCATTGGCTGCCAATTTGTTTCTGGGCAAGGAACAAAGTATTGGTTATTACTTTTAAAGCCCAACATGATTTCTATTACCCCAAATAATCTGACCTGTACACTCAGTTTCTCTTGGGAGCATTTAGGCCAGTCAGCTAGGACTAAATTGGCATCTGTCACCCATATTCCCCCCCCCCCCCAGCTGACCCTAGACTGTGGAATGACCTGCTACAAGAGATTCTACACTTACATATGCTGTCCAAGTTTAAAACAGCATTAAAGGTCCAGATGATTTTTAAACTGTGAATTTTAAATTAAACATTTTAAATAAGGATTCATTGTTTTAATATGTATTTGTCTCACTAGTTCTTTAAACAATGACGACAACGATGATGACATTCCAAACTCAGGGTAGGTGGGCTGAAGCTCCCAATCAAACTGAGTGCTGGGAAGCTTGTTTAAATATTCTGTCCTTGGGCCTAAGTGAAAAATCCTAGCAATTGATCTCAAGGCCCATCCACCAACCAGTAGTGTTGTGGCTAGTATTTCACATGTTTGCCAGAGCCTGCATCAAAGTGCTTAGGCTTCTGGGAAGAGGAAGCCTGACCTGAATTATGACCAATATTGTGACAACCACCACAGTGTGTCTCACAGACTACAAACTCTCCTTTCATTAAGTCAGGAAGCACCCTGATGCTCAGTAGTCTTATGTATACATCACATTCTCCATTAAAAAATCCAAAACGTCTACTTAAAAGTCAAGCCACATGTCCTAGTGGAACCTCTGGAGACTGCAAATTCCCAAATCATACTCACAAAAGGAATGTTTGAGACTGGCGAATATTTGTCTAATCAGGTAGAGATCAGAGTGAGGATTTTGTCTTTATGTTAAAAGACTCACCACAGTCACATTTAGGCAAGATGGAATCTTGTCTTGCTGTGGTGAGGCATTCATTGTTTTCTATGTTTATTTTCTCCATAACAAATGTGTAAGGGTTCATTAGTAAACAAATTGATATGAAGAAGTTGTTAAAAACTGAAAAATACTAACTCAATAATAATTTAGCATTTATTTTAAATAAATTATTATTAAATAAATTATTAAATAAATAATTTATTATTTATTATTACTAATTTAGTCCACAGGGAAGAAAAAGATTGGATTAATGACAATTTTCAGGTGTTTCAAATGATATCAGAAGGAAAGTAGTTGTTGAGAAGGAAGGGCAAGACAAAAAGAATGGAAATTGACTGTATATAGGCAGTGTTAAACTAAAAAAAAAAAAAAATCCAGATTGTAGGATAAGTTATAGAATGTAGTCTTTGAGTGACAGTATTGCACCTCTCCCAACATAAAAGGAGATCCACTGTGTTGTTCTGGTTTTTACTGTTAGACAAGGACTCCAGGAGACCAGGTGGTCAAACAAACTGGCAGCTTGGAGCATCTGGAGGCTGCTTCAGTCCTGATCAACCTCCAATTGGCATGGAGCTATGGCGACCAGACACTGTGATCCCAAGGCGAGCTGCTGTGACAGTCTGGAATGGACTGCTGTCAAAGAGTGGGTTTCCCTACTACTGGCTTTGGGTTGCGTTAGCCGGTCTCAATGTGGCTACCAGCCAATCTGAGGGCATTTGTTATCTTCATGCCATGTCCCCAGACTAACGTGAAGGCAATGGTTTTGGCCTGTCTGTTTTGGGCCCAGGGCTTGATTCCCCGCTCAGCCGTGGCAATCCACTGGATGGCTTTGGGAAAATCATACTCCCTCAGTCTGAAAACAGGCAATGGCAAACCTTCTCTGAATAAATGTTGCCAAGAAAACCTTATGATAGGGTCCCCATAAGTCAAAGTTGGTTTGAAGTCACATAACATCAAGAACTTTATAGGGATATTTATCATTGGCAACAACAACCACACAAAAACAATACAAATACAGGGATTAGAACTTGCAAAAAAACATAAATGCCAATTTTGTCCCCATATCTACTCTGCCAACACTATTTCTTGCTGGTGCCTTCAAGTCATTTCCAACTTATGGTGGCCCTAAGGTGAACCTATCATGTGATTTCCTTGCTCAGATGGGGCTTACCACTGCCAGCTATTTTGCAGGACTTAATAATATTACTCATAACAACATCAAGTGGTCATTCCAATTTTCATCATCCAATATGATATATGTGTTTCCTCTGTTAGCAGTGCCATTGTGCATTTTATATAAATGAAAGCGCGCTCTCTCTCTCTCTGTATAGGCCACATATCTAATGTTTAAAATTGATCCAATATTGCAATCTAGTATTATTTCTTCAAACTTCACCTTCAGTGAATGACCTTAATATGGCTGTTGTGTGTTTTTCTCTGTTGTGGAACAAAGACACTTCAAAATTAGATTACAGTGGGAGATTGCTAACTTACAAAACACCAAGAGGTTCAGTTCTATCCTCAGAGGCCTCAGAAAGGTTGTCTCATACTACCTTTGTTAATTGGCTTACCGAGTACTAAATGTGTTATAATCTCCAACTGTTTTACAAATGGCTACTGTTAATCATTGTCATTATTGGTACTTTGTCCATTTTAATTTCCTTCTGGAATTAATCTACAGTTTATTTTCCCCTTAATTTCCACAACTTTGTATGTTATATCTTGAAAACTTTGAACAATACTTCATGCATCTGATGAGCTGGGTTGCAGACAACAAAGATCTACATCCTGATTATTTTTTTAAGTTTCCAGGATATTGATTTATTGGTTTTGCTGGAAAAGATTTAGTATGTCTACTGCTTTGAATTGAAAGAATTATGGTAGGTGTGAGCTACCATTATAAGAGCAGTTTTGCTGTGCTACCATTATAAGCCAGCCTTACAAAGTGCAATAGATGTGAGCTATTCCCTTTTCTGTCCTTTGATAAAGAGCAAATTGCTCAAAAGGTGTGCAGATTTATATCAATTAAGTCAACACATTTGTCTCCTGCATCTGTCAGATTTCTCTTTGCTTCTCATTTATGGTGCTATCCTTTTGGTGTGTTCTGTAAGTAGAAGCTATTGTAGAGCTTGGCTTAAATGTTTTATTGAAGCTTTCTAGTTGTCCATCGATTAATCCAAACTTTATATGGCTAAATAGTTTCTCTGATAGAATATGTGTGGAATAACCATTTCTGAAAGAACTGTCACATTATTAGCTTTTTTAAAAGCACAGGTCTTTGATTTATGAACCTACCAGGAATCCTTGAGCCATTAATGACATCCAGCTAATACTTGTTAGGCACTATCTGATGTGCAATTCTCTTAATCCTCTTTAGTGGAAAGGGCTATTAGTAAATGAATGCAAACATTTGTAAATTGCATAGTATTTAATAAAGAGCAAACTAACAGGCAAGACAGGAAGTTAGGTGGTAAAACACTGCACAGTTTTGAGAAGCACCTTTTCTACTAATTGAAAAAGAGTACTTGAAAGTGTAGTTATACTGTTGAAACTGTGGCAAAATTCCTATTTATTAATGGATTTGGATCACAGTTGTACTAAGAAAATGAAGAAGGACAAGTGGATGAAGCTTTTCATGCTAGATTTACATGTTGAAACACAAAAACAGCGAATGACATGATCTTGCTTGAACATCTCAGGTCTCATAGTTTTCCCTCTATCTTTTGCTTGGATATAATCCCAGTTACATCTGTTATAGCACAAACAATTACTATTTCCCATGATGTAGATTTAGGCTAATTTTCTCAGATCTCAAGCTGAGAAACACTTTATCATATCATACACTTCATCATATCATACCCAGTTACATTTGATTATATTTCACTTGAAGTAAACGTAAAAACTTATTGCATGCATGTTAGGTGCCGTTTTGGGCACAGGCAGGGGATGCTCGGGGCCAAGCGTTGCTGAGGGAGAATGGATTTAACTGCACACCAATGTGTCCTCAGGCCAGCCCTATTCCATTGCCTGGCACCAGGCTGTCCCTATTCAGTAGTGATCATCAGCTCCAATGGAAGCCATATTTTATTTGTAACTGGTTTTTATTTGTAACATGGATTTGTAACTGGTTGACTGGCCGAACTCAAAGGGTGCTCAACAATGGCTCCTTTTCATCCTGGAGAGAAGTGACCAGTGGGGTCCCACAGGGTTCTGTACTGGGCCCAGTGCTATTCAATATCTTTATTAATGACTTGGATGACAGAATTGGGAGCATACTTATCAAATTTGCAGATGACACCAAATTAGGAGGAGTAGCCAATACTCCAGAAGACAGGATTGACATTCAGAATGACCTGAATAGACTAGAAAACTGGGCCAACGCTAACAAAATGAAATTCAATGGGGAAAAATGTAAGGTACTGCACTTAGGACGAAAAAATGAAATGCACAGATATAGGATGGGGGACATCTGGCTGAATGAAACTACGTACGAAAGGGATCTAGGAGTCCAAGTAGACCATAAGTTGAACATGAGTCAACAGTGCGATGCGGCAGCTAAAAAGGCCAATGCTATTTTAGGCTGCATCAATAGAAGTATAGTGTCTAGATCAAGGGAAGTAATAGTGCCACTCTATTCTACTTTGGTCAGGCCCCACCTGGAATACTGTGTCCAGTTCTGGGCACCACAATTCAAAAAGGATGTGGAGAAACTGGAGTGGGTCCAAAGGAGGGCAACTAAGATGGTGAAGGGTCTGGAAAGCATGCCCTATGAGGAACGACTTAGAGAGCTGGGGATGTTTAGCCTGGAGAAGAGAAGGTTAAGAGGTGATATGAAAGTCCTGTTCAAATATTTGAAGGGATGTCATATTGAGGAGGGAGCAAGCTTGTTTCCTACTGCTGCAGAGACTAGAACACGGAACAATGGATGCAAGCTGCAGGAAAAGAGATTCCACCTCAACATTAGGAGGAACTTCCTGACAGTAACGGCTGTTCGACAGTGGAACACACTCCCTTGGAGTGTGGTGGAGTCTCCTTCCTTAGATGTCTTTAAGCAGAGGCTGGATGGCCATCTTTCAGGGATGCTTTGATTTGGAGTTCCTGCATGGCAGGGGGTTGGACTGGATGGCCCTTGTGGTCTCTTCCAGCTCTACGATTCTATGATTCTATGATTCTATTACAAGAATAATTAACAAGGAATAACTCTGTTCTTCCTGCTTTTACTTTTATAATTACATGGGATGTATTGCCTTACTACTTGTGCGAGTTTTGTCCTGTAGACCAACAGCTCACTGTATTCTGAAGTTATTTCTAAAGTTATATAGAACTAAAAAGAGACTAGTTACCTTTTGGAGAAGGATCTTAGAAATATTTATAAAATAAATAGATAAATAGAACTATGCCTGTAACGGATTGCTTTTTAAAAATAATTTCTAAACTCAAGGTATGGCTCCACTCCATGGCATCCTAAGACCTGAGAAATTCACATTTATACAGTGTTGTTGTTGTTTTTTTAAAAAAAATAGGGAGTTGGTTTTACAAAATTGTACACATTTTAGGTCAGTCAGCTCTGCAATAATGCTGTAAGGTACACTAGCATTACTGTTGTCATACTGTCTATATTCTGCAGAATGCAATAACCATAAAAACTTCATTTATCTACTGCTTCATATCACCTAAGCAGTCTCTAAGTGGTTTATAACTGTAAGCTAATTGCCTCCAACAAGCTGGGTACTCATTTTAGTGACCTTGGAAGGATTCAAGCCTGAGTTGAGCCTGAGCCCTGGCTGGTATTGAATTCACCACCTTATGGTTAGAAGCTCTGAAATAAAGGATTCCTAATATAACTTTGTCCTATTTTTTTAAAAAACTTTGTCCTTGTCATTGTTGTTATCTACCCTTGAGTTGATCTAGACCCATGACAACCCTGTAGATGAGACATCTCCAAGACTACCTGTCCTCCACTGATCTGCTCCAGTCCTGCAAATTCATACCCACAACCTCCTTAATAATGTCCACCCATCTAGCATGTAGCCTTCCTCTCTTTCTGCTTCCCTCCAACTTTCCTAGCATTTTTTCCCCAGTGAATTGTGCCTTCTCATGATGTGGCCAAAGTACTACAGCCTCACTCTAGTCACCTTGGCTTGCAGAGAGATTTCTGGTTTGATCTGCTCTAGGACCTATTTGTTCAACTTCTTGGCTGTCCATGGTAACCTCAGCACTCTTCTCCAGCACCACATCTCAAATGAATTAATTCTCTTCCTATCCACTTTCTTAATTGTCCAGCTCTCACATCCATACATGGTAATGGGGAATACAATGACTTGTATGATTCTAACTTTCATGCTCAGTTGTATGTCTTTACATTTTAGGATATTTACTACTAGTTCTTTCATAGCTGCCCTCCCCATTCTTAGTCTTCTTATGATTTCTTGATTGTAGTCCCCACTCAGTGTTTGATCCCAGGTATGAGAATTGTTTTACTATTTCTGTTTCCTCATTGTCTAGGTTGAATTTGTGTAAATTCTTGTGGTCATTATTTTCTTTATGTTCAGCAATAAGCCTGCCTTTGCACTTTCCTCCTTTATCTTCCTTAGTAGTGATCCGAGTCTGTTATGTTTTTGGCTAGTATAGCCGTAGAGTCATACAGCTGGAATAGACCACAAAGGCCATCCAGTCCAACCCCCTGCCATGCAGGAATATACAAAGCATTCATGACAGATAGCCATCCAGCCGCTGTTTAACTTCCTCCAAAGAAGGAGACCCCACCACACTCCAAGGCAACTTATTCCACTGTTGAACAGTTCTTACCACCAGGATGTTCTTCCTAATGTTTAGCTGGAATCTTTTTTTCTTGTGGCTTGAATCTATTGCTATTATCCTAGTTTCTGGAGCAGCAGAAAACTTGCTTCTTCTTCAATATGACATTCTTTCAAATATTTAAACATTGCTATCATGTCACTTCTCATGCTTGTCATCTCCAAGCTAGATATATACAGCTCCCTAAGCTGCACCTCATAGGGCATGGCTTCCAGACCCTCACCATTTTGAGCACATTCCAGCTTGTCAATATCCTTCTTGAATTGAGATACCCACAACTTGACACAGTATTTCAAGTGAGTATTCTGACCAAAGCAGGATAGACTCGTACTATTATTTTCTTCAATTTAGACACTGTACCCTTATTGATGTAGGCTTGAATTGCATTGTTGAGCATCCTAGGAAATGAGAACAGACAAAAACTGTGTTGTAAAATAATTGACTTTATTTAAATCTACCCCGTTATTGATGTCTTCTTGAGAGCTGCAAAAAAGGGGTAACAGTCTGTTGTGGGAGCAGATGAAGCAAGTGGCCTTCCCCCAGACCTCTTACACAGCTTCCCTTGGGTGAAACAATTGAGCCCCAAGGAGAAACTAAAAAGAGGGTTGCTTCCCAGTCAGCCCACAAGTGGAAGATTAATCTGAGATTCCCTCCCACAGGTCACAGGATTTGAAGTGAAGTTTTCATATTTAGGCCAATCCCAAGAACAGTCTCTCTCCCCATCCCACCCCTTGTCTCAAGACCTAAAGAGACAACATTAGAGGACTCTTCTTTACCAAAGGAGTGCCATAGGTGTCAGCAAAATCCTACATGTCATTTCACTACCTGCCAAGTACCGCTTATTTAAGACACCACACTGAGTCAATTTTCCAAGACCCTAATCAACAGTGTGGTTTGGAAGAGGGTAAAAATTCCTACTTGGCCCTGTAGTGTCTAGCGAAACTCACACTTTGTTCGAGATGGGAGGGTGGGCTATAGCTAGAAAGAGAAGGGTATGGCAAGGATTTAAATAGCTTTTGGTCTATCCCCATACCCCCAGTTGCTGTGCAAAGCACCCCAAAATTTAAACTGCCTCATTTCCCTTTGAGGATGGGAAATGCTTCTCCCACACTGCATGGTTGTGCCAGCCAGGTGGAGATTTGGATGAGCTTTTTTTTAGGTGCTGTATCACACTGTTCATTCTTGTTTAGCTTATTGTCTACTCCTAGTGTGGGTCAACACTGGCTAGAATACTCTGGGTTCCCCCTGAAATATTCTGGCCACAAATCCCAACCCCTCCAATTCTCCCCTTACATTTCATCTGGCTCTTGCAGTGAATGACAGGCAGCTGCCTTCCCATGTGGTCCCTATTCATCACCCATTACCATGCTATCAACATTTGTTCTGACCTCAGAGTGACTTGTCTCCACAGCAGTGGCACCAGGAAGCTTACAGGGGCTATGGGTGGAAGCAGCTGCCACTGTCATTGGAAAAAAAAAAAAGAAAGAAAGATGAAAACCCACAGCAAAAGGTTAGTTATTTAAATACAGGATATGGGGAGGAAACCTCAAATTGAGTGTGGGCATCACAAAAACAGTCTGCACCTGATTTTGAGTTTTGGCCCTGCGTCATGTAAACAGGACACAGTGATCCTAGGGGGAATTCAAGGTGATTTCTCTGCTGATAGCACCTCTGTTTGTGTCAGAAACCTTATAGTATACTTATGCAGCTAGTTTAGCAACTTTTGTTGTATCTGTTTTTATTTATAAAACTATCAATACCATCCATTGATGGGATGAGCACATATGGGGGTCCAGGGCACTTTCATACCACACTAATATAGTGCTGTGATTCCGCTATATTCCATGGGTAGATCCTATGGAATCCTGGAATTTGTAGTTGAGGGAGGAGCATTTTAAATTCTAAACCAAAGAGCTCTAGTGCCTCACCAAATTACAAGCCCTAGGATTCCACATATCTTACTATGGCAGTTAAAGTTGAGTCATAATGCTCTAATTGTACAGGGTGAAAGCTGACCCAGTTTAAACACTTCAAAGAATAGCTAGATGCCCTCCATCACATTTCAGCAAAGAAGCCAGAAGCCTCCCAGAATTTTCTTGCATTCTCCTTCCCTTTTCTGTGTCTTTCTCATGGAAGTCTCTTTTGTTCCCTTCACAGAGTCATCCAGATTACCTCTATGACAGGTTTGTTTCCCTTTTCAGGACATTCTAGGTATTTTCTGGCCATTCAGAAAGCACCATTTAGCCAGTGACAAAAGATGTGCTGGCAACTTTGAAACTCACTGTTAAACAAAGCTTCCAGCAGTGCTTCCAGCATTATTATTTCTTTCTCATCAAACTTCTATTCTTACCCTATGGACTGAATTAACACAAATATTCCATGGTGTCATCTTCTGTGATCTCAGTGACACTTTGGCCAGTTACCACAACTGTAAAAAGTTGCTGCTGGCTGATACACATAATCTGTCTCAAATGTGCAATACAGTCATATATCAGACACCATGTTAAGTGAGACCTGGAAGAGAACTTTTCTAGATGAAGCCACACTCATCTTTTCCATATTTATTTATAATTATTATTATTTTTCTTTTCTCTATGAGGGCTGAGCAGTCAGTGAGTATCCACTCTTTTGCCTATTAAATATCTGTGCATATGCCAGAGATGGGCAGTTATTCTAATGGAAAGTACATTATGATAAGAATTTTAAAATCTTCTCTATTATCTGCTATGTAGTTATAAAATCACTATGATATTCCGCATCATAAAGCATGATACGGTTGTGATTATTGTAATTTACTCTTTTTTAAGCATACAGATTAGGCATCTTCTGAGCCAGGTAGCCATAGGCATTTATGAAAGAGCCATGGACTGTCGAGCCTCTTTGGTGTATGAAAGGGCGGGTCATATTTCAGGTATCTGAACCAATTACATGGAAATGGCTGCCTGAGCTTTGGAAGAGGTCTATTCTGATTAGCATTCACAGACACAACTTGGGTGAGATGGAGAAATGAAACAAACAGAACCAGTAGAGGAGATAAAAGGGAAGCAGGGAGTAAAATTCTTCTTGGCTGCCCTATAGGCTTCACCTCTCTAATGAATCCCCCTTTGAAAGCATTTTAAATTAAGCCACTGGCTTGCAGCATGTTTGATGAAGAGAAGGGAAGATACTCAAAAGAAGCATGCATACAGATGGACATATCTGGAAAATGAATATGGCTAAACACCTATTCTATGACTGGCTAATCATGATTTGGAAAGGTGCTTTTTCCTCCCTCAGTCCAGCTTCAGGAGACTAATTTAAGCCATTTGTCCAGAGTGTTCTTAAAATATTCTTAAAGTTCTTATCCAGATGCATGTGTGTTGTACGTTTATTTGCAACACCTAATTCACAAATTAGCCCGAAGTGTATTGTAGGATGTGGTTATATGTCAAACAGAGTTGTAGTAGGGATGTAAATCCTTAGTCATTTTGTCCTTTGGTGCAAGAAGGTATAATTACTCAAGTTTTCTCCCTGATGTGGAGGAAAACAAATATTTTTCTACAATATTCACAACCACATAGGTAAACAAACTTGCATAGGTGTACAGCCCCCATAATATTACAGTTATAGTTACAGAAGAGCATTCTGAAGCAATTTCTCTTAGGTTTTACAGATAATTCAAAGGATGTTACCAATGACCTAAATGTTTGTCCTTACTGAAGAACATTGCACACACACACACACACACACAATCATTGTAGCTACTCTGATGATGCCAACCTCAAAAACCTTTACAGTTGAATACCACTGCAAGCAAAGGGTTTCCAAGGTGCTGCAGATTAGGCCAACTACTTTCTTTAGGTAGTCTCAAAGGTGCAACAGGATCTCTCTACATATAGATTTGGGCTGTGGGAAATGATGTCTGCAGCACTCTCTCAGTCAAAGGCATGTGGGAACAAGCAGCTGGAGAGATCCCTTGAAGTCCTGCTGCAATTGCTTCTTTCAATGAACTGCAAAACCAAAAAACCTCTCCAAGGATCATTTCATAGCACCCTGATCGGCAACACATTGAAACCCTTCAGCTGGGGCATGGCATGGTTACAAGATAGGTTGGGGGGGGGGGTCATATTCAGTTCGTAACAACCATAAACATGACTCCCAAAAGTTATAAGATCATAAGTGTAGCTTACCATCTTATAAATAATGAACAGGATGCCAGCCACAGTTTAAAAAAAGATGAAAGGATATTATTATTTTATAATTGTTTTAATACTATAGTAAAAATTATGGAATGATTTTATTATTTTATAATAAAGGTAACCATCAAAAAAAAAAAAACACACATGGGCAAACAAATGACAGTAAAAACATTCAGCTTTGGGTTCCTGCCTCATTGCCTTTATGTGCAACAATATGCTAAATTTTTGACTGTCTATAAGAAGTATGCTTTTCAAGAAAAGTCAATAGATCTTTCCACCCTTATAGTCACTTGCTAGATTTGAGGGATCATCAGGGTGCATTTCCTCCATCTGCCATATCAAACTCTCCAGATTGTGCTACAAATCATTATTTTGTTTAAGAAGAAAAAAAGATGAGGCCTTAGAGGGAATAATAAGTATTAACAAAAGTCGAAGAGCTGTTGCCAGTCACCCAAGCAAGCAAATAGAGACTGTGGTCTTCTATATACACCATCTAATTATTTAATTATGTTTGTTACTAAAGAGCAATTAAAACATTTCTGAGGCTGGGCTGGTGGGATTTGGACCAACATTAAACCACCAAGGTGAACTGCTAGATCAGAATCCTGTTCGCTTGTGTAACTAATCAGTTATGCAAGTGTTTGGAATTTTACCTCCTTACTCGATCATTTCCCAAGTTGTACACGAGTCACTGATGCCCCAAGAAAGATGTACAGGGATTGCTTCCCTTTCCCTTTCCCCTTTTAGTTTGGATACCTTAGTTACCCTGCAATTCCATGGATACATGATGACAAAGAATTATATTATGCCAGCTCTCAGCAGCTCTCATGCCCATAATTTCCCCACACTCATGGGAACAGAAATTAAGAAGGAAAAAAATTGTATCTTCTACATCACTTCTTCTCAGGCTGAAATTGCACTCCCCCCGCTTATGATCCATAATGTGGTACCTTATTTGTATCCATTGGTTACAACTGCCTCCTTTTTCCTTGAAATTCTCTGTGGACTGTCAGAATAGCACTAGCCCAGGAACCACCAGTTGGGGTGGGACTAAATTGTGTTATTGTCCTGCTCTCATTCTGATTCAAAATTCAGAGTGTCCAAAGTTCAGAAGTTGTAGCAACAAGAGGTATCCAATGTTAAATGATCCAGAGTCAGAAGCTGTAAATCAGAACAGACTCCAAACAACTGACGTAGCAGAATCAGTAAATTGTCCAAGGGTCATCAATCAAATACACTAGCTGAGTCAAGGCGTCAAGTTTAGAGGTGAACTGAAAGTTTGCTTCCCGTAATTTGACTGAAGGAAGCTCTCAGCTTATAAAGCCAATTTTAGCCATATCCATAGTTCAGACAGTATTTCAAGAGCACATTTCACATCTGTGTGCACAAAGCCTTTGGCTGCATTTGCAGAGAAGGGTTTGTTCCAGGCACTGTAGTTGAATTGTTTTAGAATTTAAGTTAAAACCAGAACCAGGGAGATCAGGAACCGATTGGAAAGGAAAACATAGTTTATTTTGCTGCAGCTGTTCTCAATAGGAATTACATGCAAATTACTGGGACCCCAGTTTCAAAGCTTTTATAGTACTTTGAACAAAGAAAACTACAAATCAAATTTTCATTGGTTACATTGAATTAAACATTTACACCCCTGTATTTTCACTGGATGTTCACATATTACACCTAACACATATCACTATCCCTCATGGGATACCTGTCAATCAAACTATTATCTATATGTTCCCAAAACAGTCTCCTGGAGTATTTCCTGTTATTTGGGCTAGCAACTCAAATCTGGAGCCATTCAGAATTGTTCACATTCCAAAACAGAAGATTTTGCATGACCTACAACAATAACCTTTGCTCTATAATTTTTAACTTTTGAGCTTAGTAAAATTCTTAATTTTAACTAGTCTATCTCAGCACTAAAGCCTTTTCCTTTTCCTTTTCCAGGAGCTTGGAGGTCTTTCATTCAGTTTCTTTCCCTGCTGTGAGTCATATGGACCTAGAGGAGAACTTGGCTGGCTATCAGGCATCTGCATTGGCTGCAGTATGTCTGCTTCATCTTTTGAGAAAAACAAACTCTCAAGGGGTGTGTGGCATGACAGTGAATGGAAAATACAACAACGAATCAGAGTACTTAGCCTACAACACAAAGTAGCTCTTTCAAGTGACTACCAAAAAGTAGGCATATGTCTGGTGCCTGTTTGGCTGCTGAACTTTTTCACTTTTATGTCCTTGGTCTGTTTTAAGTGGATAGGTTAAAGTAAAGGTAGTCTATTGACATGAATGTCTAGTCATATCCGACTGTAGGGGCTGGTGCTCATCTCCATAGCTAATCCAAAGAGCCAGTGTTATGGAAGACAAATCTTGTGGTCATGTGGCCAGCATGACTTCACTGAACGCTATTACTTTCCCACTGAAGTGGTACCTATCTATCTACTTGCATTTACATGCTTTCAAACTGCTAGGCTGGCAGAATCTGGGACTAGTGACAGGAGCCCCCCCACCCCCCATCATGCAGCACTTGGGCCTCAAACTGCCAACTTTCTGATCTTCCAATCATCAGAACTGGCATCTTAGCCACCAAGCCACCACATCCCAATTTATGGATTTTAAAAGTTCATTGTTCATAGTTTTCCCCACAAAATTTGAAGAATATTATATTATCTTTTAAAAATAATTGCCCTTTAGAAGACAACCCAGGAGGCATTTGGAAAGAGTTACATTATTCTTTGTGGTGTCTTGATCTAGCTGACTATAGGTTCAGACTATAAATGAGAGTCTGAAAAATAAAGTGAAACCATTCCCCCTTCAGGATACCTGATTAAAGGATATGCAAAGTATATGCTCTACCACTAAATAGGACATGGTCAAAATTTGGACAGATAGACTCTTTGAGGTTATTTCCAGCCATCACTTTATTGAGATGGTGAAAACAGTCCAGGTAGAATCTGGGTTAAATTAAGAGCCCTGGTAGTACAGTGGCTGTGAGTTCATTACCAGCCAAAGTCTCAAGCTCAACTCAGGCTTGCATCCTTCCAAGCTTGCTAAAATGAGTACCCATCTTGTTGGGGCAATTAGCTTACACATTATAAACCGCTGAGGGAATGCTTAAGTGCTTGCTATTTCTATTGAGTCTTTGTTGTTCACATGCATTTCAAATGTTTCTGAGTAAGTTTTGGTGGGGGGCTGCCAAAAAAACCCCCACTTAACCCAGGATAATTGATCTCTGATATTTTTACAAATTTTGCTAAAAGATTTACATTGTTGCTTGTGTGAATAACTGATGTGGACACACCCAGGATGAACTGGGATAAAACTTTACATAGCTTGAACATGCTTCCAATACATTGACTCCATCTTAATTTGAGCGCTGGCACATGTGAGCCACCAAACTCACAGAGATGTGCATAGATTCAGTTTCATAGTGCGGACAACAAAACTGGAATGCATAAGTGTGATTATTCACATTTTCATGCTAAAAAACAACATCTGAATAACCTTGAAATATCAGGGACTGAAGCCAGGCATTACTCTGCTACTAAACTATAGAATTTACTGTCTGTATTTGAAATGTTGGTGTTTATTTTATGTTGTGTTTCTGTAGTCATCACCTATAGGTGAGAAATTACAACATAAATCAACAAAATTCCATAGGCATATTTTAAATAATAAAAAGGTTATGAAAAAGCAGATAAGACAAGGTACTTTATCAAACCTTCACAGCATCTGTGGCTCTCTTACTTACCAACTGTTTCTCTTCTTTCTATAATTAAAACAACAACAACACAGTGCTACCTGACATATAGCTGAAGCATTAGAAGAACACTGGCAGCAAAGCTATTGACAGTGATTTTTCATTATTTATTAATCATATTTCTAGGCCACTCACTAACAAAAGTGCTATTAACAGTAAACATAAAATGGGTTAAAATAATATACAGCATAAACAATAACAATCAATTACTGTTTAAAACACAGCAAAGATTAAGAATATGGGCAAACACCAATATCATGTACATGAAATAGGGTTTCCACCTCCTCCCCTCATCAATCTCTAACATCTGTTATGAAGGGTTTCTCATTCAAGAGCAGATTAGAAGGTTGATGGACTGGATTGGACTTGGAATCTCTGGCTTCTGTATGCAAAACATATGCTCTACCATTGATCTTTGCCGATCATGTTTCTTTACTAGGAATAGGGAGGCTGAACAGATGCAGTGATTCAGTTGGGCAGAAAAAAGTTTTGCATATATACAGAGGCAGTTAGACCATTTCTGATTCAGAATTCTTTATCACTGGTCCACTGACTGATTTTCTTAGCCAGCTCCTTATTACTGTACTTGCTGTGGATCAGTATCTTCAAGCCAAAACAAGCACATAATTCTAAACTAACCTTTTACACCACCTAACATTTTTGCTGTCTCTGCTATTGTTTGGGGGAGTGCATTAGATTAGAGTTCTCTAGCCGAGAATAGGATTCCAAAGGCTGAAGACATGACAAATTGATATAAGTATCTATAGCATGCTGGGTGCAGTGCCCGAATGGCTCTAGATGGAAGGGGCATCATGACGGCATGGCACTGTGCATATGGCACCCCTTCCAGGAAACTGCTTAGAGCAGCTTCTTTTTGCTCCCTAGAGGGAGCAGATTGGTGCTACTGCATGTGGCTGCTGCAGCACCAATCTGGGGCTAAAAGGGGCTGCTGCATGACACTCATCTATATAGCCACTGTCTCGTTGTATTTGTTCTGCCTCCCCATTTCCAATCAGGAGGCATAATTGGGAGGAAAAAATCCCAAACAAACAAAACTAATGGTCCAACACTTACAAGAGCCAGGGAGTTCAGCCCTTGCTAGCTGTAGCTTAAAAGATCATGGATCTAACAGAAACATCTGGAGGACCAAAGTTTCCTACATTTGTTCTAGGTCTGAATAAGCTATTCTATATGAGACTTTTCTTTCTAGAACTACAAGATCCAAGAGTCTTCGGTTCATACAGCCATTCCCTGTATACAAGTAGGAAAAACCAACAAGAAATGAGAGTTGACTGACAATGAGAAGGAGGAACAGGCAGCCAAAAAATCAGGCATACCAAAATATCAATTATAGTTTGAATTTAAAACTCAAGAATTGTGCCAATAAGATACTCAAGATTCGGGTCCCCAGAATCTAGATGCTGTGGTTTCTGCTACACTGCAGAATTCATGTAATGTGATACTGCTTTAATTGTCATGGCTCCATCCTGGGATTTGTAGTTTCTTGTGGCACCTGAGTGAGCTGACAGAAAAGTCTAAATATCTCACAAAACTACAAATTCCAGAATTCCATAGTATTGAGCCACAACAGCTGAAGTGTTGTCAAACTGCATTGCCATATATACTTATGTACAAATTGACCTTGTGTATAAGTCAAAGGAAGGTTTCAGGTCAAAATCATTGATTTTGGTATGACCCGTGGATATGTCAGGAGGTTAAAACCTAGGGGGCTATAAGAAAGGATGGAAAGGGGGAAACATTACTTCCATCCCTCCTTCTCCTTCTCTGGTCCTCTCTTGACCACCTGACACCACTTCCCAGCTGCTGGAGGAGAGGCTTTAATATCAGATTGAGAAGGGAAGCAAGTGGAGTTAAATGGGGTGTTTCTTTGATGGGCAGAGAAGGGTTTCAAATTGGATTGGGGAGGGAAAGAAATGAAGCTAAAAGGGGTGTTTCTTTGATGGGCAGAGAATGCTTTCACATTGAACTGGGAACATCTCTCTCTGTCTCTCTCTCTCTCTCTTTCTCTCTCTCACACACACACCTCCTGTCTCAAGGCATGAAGAGTGGGGCATCAGGCAGTGCTTGTTTCAGGACCTTTATCAGCAGTATTAATGTATTGACCTGTATATATATTGACCTAGAATTTCAGGGTTAAATTTGTGGCATAAATTTCTTGACTTATAGTCTAGTATATATGGTAATTCTGCAGTGTAGATGCAGCCTCAATCTCAGAGAAGCAGTTGTTAGTGTCAGATAAATCAGGTACACAAGGAGCTTTAGAATGGGAGCCTAAAGAAACAGAAGATCAACAAGCAATCCAATTATTGGGAAGAGACACAGTGTGGAGACCACAGGAAAATTAGAACATTGCAACAGCCAATGGAAGCTAAGCCAGGAAAAGGTGGGGGGCACTCCCAGGAGAGAGTATAAATACAGAGGCAGAGGCATGTTGGAAATTGGATAGGGAGAGATGCTGATTGTACCCTGCAGGGTTAAGAGCTGCTGAGGCTAGGATAAGCTGCTGTGAGGGACAGTTGGAAAGGGTTTTTAGGTACCCAAGATAAGGATGAGGAAAGTTCTTAATTAAATTGTTGTGGTAATATTCTGGGTATATATAGTGCTTGGTGACTAGTGAAGTCACAGATAACCAAAAGGGTTAAAAATCCAGAAGATAGATAATGATTCTGTGAGAACTATGCCCTTTAAGAGATTTTGGACTTTATCTCCCAGAAGCTTCAACCATGTTGGCCTCTAGTCTGGGATTCTGGGAGCTGAAGTCCAAAACCCCTTAAAGAACATAGTTTGTGAATCACTGACGTAGACTGTAAAAGAACATTTACCATGCTATAAAGAAACAATTACAAAGATAAGCAAAGGCAACTGTTAAACTGTGTAACTACTAAAGTATTTTTACACTGTATCCATCAAGAATGCCATCCATTGAGATAGATACTATATTCAATAAAGTATTTTCATTTGTACAACAAGCAGTTGTCTGAAGTGCTTAAAGAAACATATTCCAAATGCTATTGAGAGGGAGAAAAGTCTCTTAGGTTTGGGGCACATGAGATGGGTGAGAGGTTGTCAATAAGTAATTGGCGCCAAGATGGTGGGGGTGGGGATTTGAACATCCAGAGGGCTGGCATCTAGAGAGAGTTCTAGTGTAGGTGGCACAAGAGGTGAGAACTGAGTTCAAGTGTCACATCCAAATTAATAATAATAATAATAATAATAATAATAATAATGTTTTATTTATAGCCCGCTCCTCTGTATCCAATCGGAGCGGGTTACATCAATTAAAAAATGCAAGATAAAATATACATGACCCATACCCAACCACCCGCCCCTTAAAATTAAATTAAACTAACATCAATTAAAATGACATAATAAAATTTCAATTTAAAACGGCAACCCATTGCATAGAGATCAGGGTCAAGATGTTAAAATGCTAATGGGAGAGCTTAACCCAAACAGAGCCGGGAGGTTAAGAACTTTCTGGGAAGGCCTGCCGGAAGAGATGCGTCTTCAAGGCTTTTTTAAAGCAATCAGAAGATGTAATAAGACGCATCTCGTCTGGCAGGCCATTAGGCTGCAAACGGGTGGGCTCGTTGCCATCCTGTGATATAATTGTGGCAGAGGTGGGATCAAAAAGACCCATTGGGTTGTCATCTGAGAAAACAACTTGGATGGGTGAGTCTCACTGTGAGACATAGTGTTTCAGGAAGTGGGGTCTTGTGGGAAGGGGACCCATGTTCTAGTTTACTCAAAGCCAAGACAGGTTATAGTGAGACAGTTATGTATCAGATCACACTTGCCATAAGAACATATATTTAATTAGACTGACTTCCCTCTGCCTGCCGTGATATATAACAGCACATCCAAAATAGGCCAGGATTCCATACTTTGTCTAATTGGCCAGATTACCAAATGGCTTTGGGATGGCATTGGTCCATGGACCATCACTTTGAGTTGTGCTAATATATAAGAGATGTGCAAAACAAATCCTGATCTGTTTCATTCCAAGTTTAAAGATAGAAAGAGCAAAGTCTCTTCTACATGAAATGCCATTTTTTCACATAAGTGACTGTATGTATATACAATTTTGAAGGTAGTCAATTAAATCTTAACTTTACTGTGGCAATATGAAATCCATGGTTTACCCCAGCTAAATATTTTCTAATGATTGAACTAAAATTAAAATCAACTCTGTTTTTGATTTGTGTCTAATTTCACACATTCTCTTTCATAGCTTATTTGCTTAGCACGAAGTCAGTGGTTGGTTTAAATCAGCTATACATAAATTCAAAGACAGGGCCTTTCATTCTAGAATGTTGAGACTTAATTGGATTTACATCAGATTAAAAAGTCGTGTCGGGGGGGGGGAATAGCCTCAAGCATAAAAGCATGACTAATTTAATAACAGTAGTAATAATAACGATAAAACTTTATCATTTAAATGGCAAGAGATTTCTGACTTCTAACATTTTTTTCCTCTTGCAAACTTTAATACCATTAAACATTTGGACTGAGCCTAGACAATTTATGACCCAGTAAGATGGACATAACCCTGTGAGTGTCTGCGAGGGCCTTTTGGATGCTTGACAACCTGTTGTGTTTAACAATATGTAGTAGACAGGTAAACTAGAAAGCTTATGAAGTCTTCTGTTGACTGTTGTGCATGGCTGATGGACTGTGAATAATGTAGTAGGTCAGAACTGTTCAGGCAGTCCTGATAGAGACATTAAAATTGCATATATATCAAGTGAACAATTAAATGCCTGAAAAAACATAACACTTGTTTTTTTTTCCAAAGTATATGTATCATGTGTACATATTGTTAAGTTTGATATTAAATACTTTTATCTCAGTCTAACTGTGTATACATGAATCAAATGAAGTTCATTTTGCAGACAGATTGCCCCTGCTGTTTCTCTTGCATTTTTTCCTAAGTGTTATGTATAAATTGCTATGCTTGGACTTTTGTCTCTTTCTTCTGTCTTTGAGGCTACATTCACCTTCTCTAAGGAAGCCTTTGTGCTCCCTTTGTTAGAATAAGTGCATCATCATGGGGTCCAATTTCCATAATGTCTGCCATTCTGCCTCCATGTATAGAAATCCAGTGTAGGAGCTTCTATAGCTAGACAATGGGCTTTCAGTCCTCTCCTGTCTTTCATGTGTTTCCTGAAACAACAAATGTAAGTATAAAAATCAGCAGAGGAAAGATGAATGGACTGCCTCAAAGGGGTCCAGGAAAGAAACATTAAGCAGCTAATTAACACTTCCTCTCTTCACACTTTCTCATCTGTCATCCCGATCAGCCATGTCTGATTCTAGGCTAGCTGTTTGATTTATATTGTAAGACTCCACACGTATGTACACTTATGTGCAATTGGACAAAATTTGGCTTACAAAATATACTGTTGGTATTACAAAGTTGTTTTCTGCTACAATCTGATGTTTTGTTACTTGGACACTTATGACCCACTGTACTCAATGGGTCTTAAATATTCCTAGGAAAAGGACATTTAGGATTAGAAATGTAAATATTGTGTATAGTAACATACCAGTAATCATCACCACCACATTATTATTTTTTGTAAAATATTTTTATTAAAACAACCACAAACATACAAACAAATACACACTAATTTTCTATACCTACAAAACAGAAGGAAAGACACATATAACAAAAAATAAATAAATCTAAAACTGAAAATACATAAACACACAAAACAGGGAAACAATGGCTTACAGCATATTTGACTCTGATTCATTCACATTCCTTATCTAACTTCTTCTAGCTGCTTTATCACACTAGGGGGCAAACAGGATTTAAACTAGAGTTAAACAAGAGTTAAACAGGAAATGCCCTATGTTTATCACAGGACATTTCCTGTCTAACTCTTGTTTTAACTCTCATTTAAATCCTATTTGCCCCCTAGTGTGATAAAGCAGTAAGTTTATTTAGCAACCAACATAATGATTAAAGCCTCCCTTATTTTTCATGGAGTCAAACATCTTCCATTCTTTCTTAAAATAATCCAGAGTTTTCTAATGTATCAAAATAGTTAACTTTCCTATTTCTGCAAAATCACAGAGTTTTAACAACTACCCATCTTGCGAAGGCATTTTTGCCTGTTTCCATCTTTGATGATCACATTATTTAAGGACTGAGCAAGCTTCCTTCAGTCCCAAACCCACAATGAGTAAAAGCAAAGAAATCCTAAGAGAATTTCTGCAGGCATCCCTTGGAAAGGGAGAGATGTTTTTTCAGCCAGTAAAGGTGAAATTGGGAGCCGTGTGACCAGGCATGCCTTTCCAATATACAGGATGCAGAAAGGGCCTTAACAGTGATTGAAAGCAGTAGTGGCAAGTAAGGGGGCATAGTAGTAATCTGATCTGCTGATCTGATGGTTTCTGAGAAATTTCACCACAAACAGCCAGTCTTTTGGGATTGGGATTATGGCCAGTTGGGATGGGGTAGAGTCAGATTCCAACCCAGGGATGTTGGCCTATGTTATGTGAATAGAACACTGCCAGGCTGGAGGAACATGGGTCTTCTATGAAACATGGGTTTTCTATGAATAATAATAATATTTATTATTATTATTATTATTATTATTTCTTACCTGCCCCTCTGTAAAACAATCGAGGCGGGGTACAACAAGGTTAAAAAACAGATTACAGATTAAAATAATTCAAGAATTTCATCCCAACCTCCCCCCCTTAAAATAGGATTAAATTAGTTAAGTTTAAAATTAAATTAATAACAATAAAAATAGAATACAACATAATACACAAAAACCGCAATGCTGGCCACAGCATGGGTAGCAACAAAATACAGAGGGGGGTGGTGGTGGATAAGGAGTTGGGAATTGGCTGAAAGATTTTAGGAGCCGTTTTTTATGAAAACTGTGTGGAAGTTAAAAACTCTAGGCTTAATATTATACAGCAATGAAAGCCATACATTTTATTGGGTGTTTTCTTATAAGGCAGTAAAATTATTTTCTGCTATCAGGAAAATTTTTTTCTCTTTCCTGGGGAGTGATTGCATGATAAGACCTTGTTATCAACATCCTTATAGAACTTTCCTGAGCTTCAAGGAAGTAGGTGCTTTTTATGAGATCAAGTACCTTTTCCAGGATGTAAAACAGAATGAATTTATAAGTTGAATATTAACTGTATATACTAATGGATAAGTCTAGAAAGCTTAGTCAAAAAATTGACTCCAAAAGCCTGGGTCAACTTATCCCTAGATCAATGTAACTACTGTTCTCATCTATGTATGTAGGAAGACTCACCTCCTCTGAACAGAGTAGTGAAAGGTAAGAGCTTAATCTCTCCTTTGAACACCTAAAAGAATCACTGACCTCCTGTACTCACTCATCCACCCAGCATTTAGGGTGAGCACAAACAGTTGTCTGCCAGAATTTTGTAACTTCTCTGGTATCATTTTTCTTTGCTTCATCATTTACATCCTTTGTTAAATGCTCCTACTTTTTACCCTCAGGTTATCCATGGGTCATATCAATATCCATAAATCTGCCCCCAAATCTGCTTTTGAAATAATAATAATAATAATAATAATAATAATAATAATAATTTTTATTTCTATTTTCCCGCCTCTCCCTTCGGATTGATGCGGGATTCCAACAGGTTATTAAAAACAGTATCCAATTTGAACAACAATTTAAAACTATAACCTAAGATCATTATACAATACAATTCATAAAACAATGCAATTCAATCCCTAGACTTAGTCAGATGCATGTATAGCTACCATTCCAGCAGTTTTTATTCTAGTTCCCAGGTGAGATCGTTAATCCGTTATAATAGGCCGGGTGGATAGGCCCACCGGAAGAGATTCGTCTTAAGTGCCTTCTTAAAGGCATCTAAGATGGTGATAAGATGGATCTCTTCTGGCAAGTTGTTCCATAATTTTGGGCCCACAGCTGAACATGAAGCTGACCTATAGTTGAGTATATATGGTATTTATTTATTTTATATTCTGCCTTTCTTCCAGAGTGGGACTCAAAGTAGCTCGCAGAAGGAATCAATTAAAATCCAATAGTGCAGTTTTAAAAACAATTAAAATCAGTCCAATTAAAACAATATGAAATTATTTAAAACCATTTTTTAAAAAATACAATTTTCCTCACCACACCCAGAAAAGGGTAAAACAAAGTGGAGACTTATGTCCAGAAAAGGCCTGAATTACAATGACCGGAGGTTGGGGAATTGAAAATATTTCCAAACTTAATATATTTTTCCCTTCTGGAATTAAGCAATGAGTACATCTATAAAGATAAGAGGAAACACAAGGAGTAACAGCCACTGACTTAGTATGTGTACCATCCTTTCTCCCATCATTTATTCAGATAAGAAAGATCTACATTAAAACTAATCATATAATTCTTAATTGCACTTTGTCTCAATAACAAAATAGCTGGACTGAATACAAACAGATAGAGAATGGAATAAGAAACCACGCTTAACACATGAGAGAGGGAAAATACAATTTTAACTACAAGGCTAATTATTGATTTCTAGCCATGGGCTAGTTTCACTGACCTTGTACAGAAAGATTTCTATTTTGAACATGAATCTTTCTGATAATCAGGATTGTTCCTATAAATGTTTGCATTCAACAACTCAAAAACCAACCAGCCAAAGAAATTGGATTGCTGTTGTTTGTTTCAGTCCAGAGCATTGTATTCAAGGCCTGGATAAACAACAAATTTGCCATAGCTCTTGCTATGGTAAAGTTTGTTTGGAAATGTTATGGTAAAGACTTTCATAAGCACATTGCAGTTATACAAATAAAACAATTTTAAAATAGTAAGTTAGAAATTTTCTAATGAAAAGGGGCAACTTAATTAAATTTATGTCCAGTGTAATTGGTTGACCTCAGCTGGACTTTCAGCATGATCATAACTCCAGAATTATTAATTAAATTATTAATTAATTGATTAATTAATTAAGAGACTGTGTTAAAGTGCGCACAGAACTGACATTTCCCAGCTGGATCTTTAAGAAATCCAAATAGGTGTTGTAATCTATGGCCAAGATGCTACATCACACTTGCAGATCATGACATTTAATCAGGCATGGCTACATGTCTTCTCTCTTCTCTGCATGATTGAGTAATCTGTTTCCAAGTTGGGTTCCCTCATGGCCATTTGTCAGCCAGAGGTGTATGGGAAGAGAATGAGGTGCAGCTAACAAGCCAATAAGCAGCAAGAAGACCATCATACTCATGGGCCTCCTAAGAGGTCCACTTTGTTTCTGCAGGTAGCTGCAGAAATTGAACCGGCTTCTTACCAGCTGCCCTTATTTCCCCCTGTCTATCTCTGACCAGGAGATATTTGTGGTAATGGGTGCCCAATAGATGGCTTGGAGAGGGAGATGTAGTAAATGGAAGTGTTGAATTATTTCATCAAAAGAAGTTGCATATGCAGATGTAAATAACTGAAAATGTTTCCTGAATATATCATTAATACCCTTCTTTAACTTTTGTTCTATGATTAGTATATGATAGTTTCTTTAACTGCAAAGGTACAGATTTTAAATGAACAAGTAGTCAGGACAACTTGGAAGGTGTTCTGCATCACACTTCACATAGAGACTTCTTATCTGTCCAGGTATTGAATGCTGAAATTCTTATCCTTGGTACATGTGGAAATTAGCACACTAAAGAAAAGAGAAAGTTAAGAAAATAATTTTATAAGGAAGGGAGAAAAGTAGAGCAAAGGAGAGGTGACTGAGAAATAGTTTTATTTTTTGGAAAATTCATGTAGCTCTTTCCTGTTCTCTCAAGCTCACTGCAAAGATGGTGTGGGGATATAAATCACCAATGGCATTTTTCACCTTCATTCTGGTAAGGGTTTTTAATAAAGACTTTTAAATCAAACTTAAATGGCAATGAAAAATAAATGCAAAAGTTACTGTAAATTTAATAGGTGAAGTCTCTAGGTATTTTCTTTAAAATATGAACAATTAAATCTTTTAAAAGAACACAAACAAATGTACAATGAGATAGAAGGGAAATACAATAAATGAAAATTGACAAGTAAATGAACAAACATTAAATATAATAAACAAACAAAGAAATAAATACAATAGCAGAAATGGGAAGAAAGAAAAATGACTTCCAAATCTCTGCTTTTGGATACATTTGTCCAACCTTTATATTTCACATTTCTATTATTGAACTAACAATGTACTCTATTTTATTCCCTTAAAGTCTGGGATGGAGAGAAAGCAGATGATGATGATGATGATGATGATGATGATGATGCAGATTTTGTTATTGTGTGTTGGCTATTGGGAAACAGCCTGCAATGAAAAGATTGGGGGTGGGCAAGAAATAGGTGACTCTGGGGGGAGTAGGTCTCAAGAATACTCAAGCATGGGAGTGAGAAAGGGGCTTGAGAAAAATTCTCCTCATTAGGCTTTTCAGCACTCAAAAACTCCCTTTTCAACATTTTTTTCTCCTCAAGCATTCTAATTTTTTTTCTTTCCCTGTGGATGAGTAGTTTGAGCAATTCATAACGTCTTCAGACATTTCATGCAACTGTGGCTGACTAACCATTTCATACAGTTGCCAACACCAAGCTGTTTTTTTCTATTAACAGTATTCCTTGATTCTGCCCCTCCTCATTATCTTGATTTATCACTGTACAAGAACAAACTAAACTGTTTTCTTCCTAGAGAAAGTGCTAGAGAGGTAAGTGTCTATTGTTACTTAAGTATGAAACCAATGAGCTGCATTCTTCACTCCCTTTCCATTCCAGGAATGACTTTTGATGTGGGAAAGGTCTCTGCTAATGGGTGAGGAGATTTTCACAGATTCTTTGTTCCCAATGAAACCTGCTCTGAATCATCAGGGGGTTGTAAGGCAGAAAAAACATCATGAAAATCACACATTCTGCTCTCTGTTGGTAAAGGCCTTCACTGGATCAAAAGTCTTTCCAGGAATAGATGAGTAGCACACCAAAACTAACAGAAAAGTAGCCTGCAAAGAAGAAGCAATCCAAAAAGAAACATTAGGGGCTTGTCCCCACTCTGATTTAAAGCAAATTGTTGATCAGTTTATATGACTGTTGAAACCAGTTCTGATCCTACTTTGATCAATTTCTGTCACAATAAAGCAAGGCAATCACACACACACACACACACACACACAACCCAGTTTTTCCAGACACTAGTTTTCTAGTGGTTCTTTTTGAGTGTGTTCATCAAGTGGGAATGATGTTTAGATATGAATCACATCATTTTGGAGGGGAGGGACAATGGCAGAGGGGCTGACCAAGGGGTGTCACCCATCCAGCTTTCTGGTTGCTTGAAATCTGCCATTGTTTTGAGCACTGGCTTTTGTTTACCAGTTGTTTGCCTCTGCTTCAATTTTCTTGTCAGATTGGTTTTAAGCTAATCTATTCCTCCTGGGCATGAATCTGGGCATGAACATTTATCTACTGCTTGTCAAGAGGTAATATGACAATGTGATCCTCTTTGGGGTTGGGATGGGGGTTAATGGCAAGTTGTTTACTTTTTTAAACAAATTATGATTGAATATGCGATTTCTTGAAGTACAGCATAACCACTCAAGCAACCAAGGGCTCTCAAAACTGGAATTTCTCACTCCTTTGATGAGCATTAACCTTGGGTGCTTACAGTAGAAGTCTGGGGGCAGGGGGCAGGAGGGAGTGATCTTTGGGATACTTTTTTTAAAAAATGACCATATATACAATCAATCACAGTTGCATGGATTTTATTTAGTTATCCATTAGTTCCATGCCAGGGAGGAAGTGAAGGCTGAGGGAAGATGCCCATACCTTGGGGGGGGGGGGGGAATTCCACAGGTGCCACTGATCAGCCATTTGGTCATCCCTGGCATGAGTCATACAGGAATAGAGGGTGTTACCAGCTGGGCAAGGGTTACCTGCGCCCTCCCATCTTTGTGCCCTTTGTGCCCACCTCTATATCCTGGCACAGCTCTATTTTTAAAGGCCTTCCATGCTGATTGGCTCATTGGATTTGCAGACCGGGCACCATTTAATTCCACTGGCATTTTTCCTTCTCCTTCCACATTGCTATGGCAGATACCTTGAGAAAAGGTGGGAGGGGGATATTATGGAAGATGGATGAGACCAAAGATTTGATAGCAATTTGGGGTGAGGAGGTGGTGCAGATGCAACTAAATAAAAACCACCGCAATATAGATGTGTATTAAAAAAAATTGCATCTAAGTTGATAGCAAAAGGGCACAATAGGACAGGAATGTCAAACAAAAGCCAATATGATGAAGTAGAAACTTAAGAAGGTAAACCAGCTAGCAAACAAGAGCAGGAGTGGAGCAATAACTATGCCCTCTTTTTTGAGCTAACAGAGATCTTTGTTAGTGATTCCAGTGTAGAGGTGAAACAAGTAACTTTTGCAATGGAAGTTGTGATAGTGTCAGGAGGTGCTGCTCATCAGGACCCCAGCTGGCATCCCATCAGCATCTGCAGCCAGTGGAGGGCTCTCTTTTCACAAGATATGTTTCCCAAAAATAAACATGTTCAATAGGTGACATAGATGCATGGCTGTTTGGTGGCTTATGTTCGCAACTACAATTGTGCAGGAATAATATGAGGAGACCCCAATTTCAATGCTTATTATTTCAGGTGTATGTGAGTAATAATGGTGGTTTCACTGCATCCACATGTTCAGTACCCATCTACAATGCAAATTTTTTCATCAAAAATATAGAAAAGTATTCTGTTCACTACATCACAGAAACAATGCAGAGAACCTTTATTTTACAGTAGTGATATTGTTCTTACCCCTCACCCCTCCCCTTTTTTCTCTCCTCCTGTCTGCAGATCTCCAAGTAGAGGAAGGAGAATTATATGCACTCACACTGACCCTAGTGGAGCAAGATGAAGAAATACACAGGCAGATTTACAAGAGAGGGGTACTCCTCAGCTGGATGAAACCAGTACTGGCACCAGTGAAGAAGACTCACCTGAACCTACACCATTGGGGCCAATCAAATCAAACAGTTGGTCATTATACCTTCAATTTGTACAGGAGGACTTCTGCAGTGGGTGGCGGTGGAATATGTGCTGGGCCTGTTCAATTCAATGCTCATTTTTTTTCTTATTAAAATTTATCTTTCTCAGAGACTAACACTTCAAGACAAATGGCTATACTATCCCCTGCTGCGTGACTTGCCATGAACAAAAGAAAGCAGGAATGCAGCACAGCAGAAAAAAATGGCATAGAAACTGATGCAAGATTCCTCCAGTTAGTTGAACATTCTCCTAGAGCATATGAAGGGAAGGGATGACAGGACCTGCAATTTAGAGAGAGAGAGAGGGAAGGTAGGGCAAGAGAGAAGGAAACTAAGGAAAGCTTCCTTGAAAGATTCCTAGAGCAGTCTAATAGGGAATTCAATGATCTGCTACATGTTTTTAAGGAGCAGACCCATATCATGTGTGACCTTGCCAGTTCTGCGTTGCTAAACAATACCACTGGTGGGGGAGGTGGATGGGTGGTGAAGAGGAAAAGATGCAAAGTCTTCCCTCTGCAATGGTGCTTTGGGTAGTGGATCTCAAAGTGATCTCAGTAGAATTGACCCTGTATATAACATTTTTTTAAAAAATAAATGTATTTGATATAGATTTAGGTATAAATTTTTAACGATAATTTTTACAATAGATCATAATTTGTAAATACAAACTAAAAATTGTAAAAATAAAATAAAATATTTTGATTCTTTTTAAAATCACAATATCAATATCAATAACATGAACACACACACACACACACACACAAAACGGCGCCGTTGGATCAGTTTGAAGGCAGTCTGCAACATCTCTACTCTGTCCAGGTGCTCCATGAGTTCATTCCCCACAATAAAGAGAAAATGGAAGTCAAATCGATAAAGGTATTTTTATAGATGTTTCGTGGGGTTTTTTGGAACTATATGGCCATGTTCTAGAAGAGTTTCTTCTTGATGTTCCACCAGCATCTGTGGCTGGCATCTTCAGAGAATGCTGACCTGGAAAAGAGTTGGGTATATGTATGTATCTATGTATGTATGTGTGTGTGTGTGTGTGTGTGTGTACACACACACACACACACACACACATATACATACACACATACTGTGTGACCTGGGGTAGGGAGGAGTGATTTGCATGTTAATCTGTGTATTGTTTTGTTGCTAATGACAGGCCTCAGGGTTGGAGCATAAGCAAATAGGATTAGTGTCTGCTTAATTAGTGATCATTGTCTGCTGGGAATCCCCTGACCCTGGGTTGTTTCTCATTTGCATTTGCTGAGTCTTAATCTTGCTGTTTTTCAGGACTGGTAGCCAAACTTTGTTTACTTTAAGGGTTTCTTCTTTCTGGTTGAAATAGTTTGCCAAGAAATACACAGTCATAGCAACCTGTTTCTCAACTGGCACAGCCCTGCAGAGACTGGCATCCTGTCTTATAAGATGTTGGTGCAGCTCCTCGACAATCATGTTGAAGGAGTTTATCACACAGGAGGAATTTCTCTCAATTTCAAAAGAAATGGAAGTGAGGCCAGTTAGGAATTGAGTAAATCTGCTACTTTAATGAATTTACGTGATTGCGTATTGATACTTCATTGTGTTCGGAATTGCCCGAAATTGCCTCCCAGTGCCCGAAATTGCATGTGATAGTTTCTCACCCAATAACGTGAAACCCCATGATTGCGTTCGGAAGGACTTCCCTTTGCCCGAAAACGTGTGTGATCAGCTTTCACGCAATCACACGAAACCCCATGATTGCATTCAGATTGCCATTGGATTATACCTCCAATTCCCTTCATGTGATAAACTTCGAAGGATACTCTCTCATGTGGAATATCTGCTTCCATATCTCATCAGACCACACAACAGTGGCAAAAATGTTCCACACTTCCATTGATTTGGGGTACACCCATCACCTCCTGGGCAAAGGTTCATAAAAATCCAAAACCGAGTGTCCATAACAACATTGGAAAAAGTATTCATATTATCATCAGCATTTCATCTCATCTGCCAACCAACACTCCTATTATCTACATTCTCTTCCAAGCATGATTGTTGGTGTTGGAGAAATTTATTTGGTTTGTATTTGAATGTAAACCCAATTCGTTTCAATTCAAAATTAAAATTAAAAAAGTCCATAAAATACATATGTTAGGGGGAATGCACATATAAATGTATATATTGATAAAAATACTAGAGAAAAAATATATATTATTTTATGGGAAATGACTTGCAAAAGTTTGTATACTAACCAAAATCACACCTAAAATGTGCAGGTTAGGAGAAGCGTACATTCAGCTCTCTGTATCAATGGATTCTTTATCCACAGATTCAACCATCCATGGCTTAAACATATTCATCTGTGAACTGTTGACAAATATAAAGAAGTGTTCTTCAACTGTTAGTCTGTTCTCTACATTCACAGTAATGCCTATGGGATGAATAGACAGATATTTTCTTAATAAGAAAATAGCTGTTGTCAGTATATTTGCTATTCTCAGAGTGAAAAATAGCCTTGAAATACAAAATACTGTTGAGAACTTTTGAAAGTCCAGTAATTAGACTGGGCTGTTGTTATCATGCATACTCTGAGATGTGAAGCTGTCATGATAAAGACACTATAAAAGCCTTGTGTTCCACATACAGTAAATTACTTCATTGCCTCAGGCATTTGGTGGCATATAGGCAATGCAAGATTATAGGGTGTGTGTACAGTTAAAAAGAATAATAGCAACATGAGCTACCTTTTAATGAGAAAGCTATAATGTAATTCAAAAACAGAATGCAATTTGAGGAAAAATAATTGGAACTAATTAGAAAATTTCCAGTTGTGCTTACATTGGTAGGACTGTAGAATCAGATATAATTATAAAAGGTCCCAGGAGTGTCAAAAGTATAATAAAAATATCTTTATTAAGGCAATCAGTATATACAATTGATGCCTGCTTGCTATTATTAAAACATTCACCTACACTTTCTTTTGTATCAAAATAAGTTTAATGGTGGTAATTGCGAGGCTAATTTTAAGTGAATGACAGAACAATCAGTGGAATGAATTATAAAAACCAATGAAGCTTGATTTGCATTTTTGCATACATATTCAAATTTTATAAAATAAATCACTACTTCAAGCAGAAGTGCAAATTGCTTTGCTGCCAAAGGTTATTTTAATCCATAACCCACTTAATCTTAATAGCACTACTCAGAACAAAGCAAATACTTCCAAAAGATAAAACACATGCTCCCAAAACTAGAGCTGTACATGAGTTTTGGTGCATACACAGAGGATTGAATTATTTGCACTCATGGAAGTTTTCCCGTTCATTTCAATCAAGATGTAAAATTCTGTATCAATGTTTCTCATATTAAAACAACGAGGAAATTCCTTGGGGTATCCATCAGGGCATATCTTTTGTCAGGGCATGAACATTACCTCATCAATTGATATCATTATTTTTTAAAAAAAGCATTGGAAGTCACTGACACTATATCCACAATTTCCATATTGCTAAGGGGCTATACAGATTGGCAGCATGCAGCTGCCCCTTTTAGCTGTGGATCGGTGCCACAGCAGCCGCACACAGCAGCACCAATCCATTCCCTGTAGGGGACAAAAAGAAGCCACTCTAAGCATCTTCCTGGAAGGGGCATCATAAGCACCACAGCACAGTGTCATGATGCGTCTTCCATCTAGTGCCGTTTGGGTGTTGTGCCCAGTGGGTGTCATCATGGGGTGTACCGTGTGGATGGGCATATGCCATAATGGCAGCCAGGTGCCATGGTAAGGGCTTGGAGCATGCAAATGCTCAGCCCTCACCATGTGTACAGGCTGGCACAAAGTACAGCCCCTAAGTTTCAGATCAGGGTTGTGATGGTACCATAACTATGGGAAACACTGGATATTTTGGTGAATGAGGGTGGGGAGGAAGGATGAAGATAACGTGACTGTAATCAAGCTAAATTCATGGGTATGCTAAACTGCAAGTAACAGTATTTGACTGAGTTCTGACTAATTTGTTCCATTCATTTCAATGGTAAGTTACCTCTGTTAACCTTATAGTTTTATGGCTTCATGGGCTGCAGCAGCAGTGCAGAAGTCATGCAATTTGACATCACCTTAACTGTTATGGCTCTATCCTATGAAATCCTGGGATTTGTAGTTGTTTATGGCACCAGCGTTCTTTTAATCACGCTTAAATATCCCAGAAAAATACAAACCACAGAATCCCCATAGCATAGAGCCATGACAGTCAAAGTAGGGTCAGACTGTATGCTTTCTGCAGTTCAGATGCAGCCATGGAAACACCTTTGAATCACATCAGAATCATTTAGTACTCCACACAGTTCCATGCCACCATCCTCTGAAGATGCCAGCCACAGATGCAGACAAAATGTCAAGAATAAATTCTTCTAGAATGTGGCTACATAGCAATAGCAATAGCAAGTACATTTCTATACCACTTATTAGTGCACTTAAGCACTGCCTAAGAGGTTTACAATGTGTAAGTCAATTGTCCCCAACAAGTTGGGTACTAATTTTTGTGACCTTGGAAGGATGCAAAGATGAGTCAACACTAAGCCCTTGACTGGTATTGAACTCACAATCTTGTGGTTTGTGGGTGAGAGGCAGCAGTACAGACATTTAACAACTGTGCCACCAGAGCTCACATAGCCTGGAAAATCCACAGAAAACTATGGACACTGGCTGTGAAAGCCTTCGACTTCACAATAATTTCACCATTTCTACTCATTAAAGAAAAAATTCATCTCATTAATAATGGGTCTATATTGGGCACTGTTATCACATGTTATGTTACTGCAATCCCTTACAGTAACTTGCATCAAGGAACATTCAAATAAACTGTTTTTTTAATGAATACTTCAGGTTTCACAAGGAAATGCAATATATATATATATTGTCAGGGACAGCCAGGTGGAGGACATGGAGGATTCTGAGGAAGAGTATGCTGGGTCAGGTCCTAGCATGGTGCTGCTAGATCCTGGAGACTTGGGTGAACCTGGACCTAGTTCTATGGGACACAGGGAGGCACAGCCCCTACCTCAGCAGCCTGGGGTCTCCTCAGAGGAAAGCCTTTCCACAGCAGAGGTTGCAGGCCTGGAAGAGACACAGGAGCAAGAGACAGAAATCCCTTCCTTTACTCAAAGGAGAGCAGATCGGGAGGGGCTGAGACGCTCTCGGAGATTGTTAGAGAAAGCCAAGTTAAAACAGCTGTGAGGGGAGGAGCTGGGGCCTATATAAGAGATCAGGGAAGACAAACTTTTGTCAAAGCTTATCTTGGTTTCCCGGCGAAAGCTCTTGACTCTCGGCTTGACTTCAGACTATTCATTACCTGCGACCTTTGGAACGGCTTTGGAATCTCTGTCTGTGATAACCCTCGACCTTGGAACACTCATTGAATTTGCCTTTTGCCTTGCGGACTTTGTATTTGACGACGGCCAGCAATTACTGGTATTTTGTTTCCATTTTATTGTGTTTATTAAAGACTCCTTTATCAGCCACGTGTTGGCAGCTTTCCCGGACAGAATAAGCTTTGACCATAATCAGGCTGATAAGATGGTGGAGAGCTCGTTAGTAAAGGAACTGTTAGAACAAAACAGACAGCTCGCCGAGGGAATGGGTCAAATGCGGCAGAGTCTGGCTTTGCTTCATCAACAAGTACATTCCCACCCACCAGGGAAATCTCTCATTGCAATGCCGGAGAAATATTCTGGTGATAGAAAGGAACTTGAAGGTTTCCTAGCTCAGTGCAAGTTGCACTTTAAAATCAGAGACACAGAATTCACTACTGATGCAAGGAAGGTGGCCTTCATTATCAGTTTGCTTTCTGGGCCTGCAAGCAAATGGGCCACTCCTTATCTCAATGAGGATAGCCCTGTCCTCAACAGCTTGCAGGACTTCTTGAAGGAGATGAGGGCTACCTGGGGAGATCCTGTTAAGATGGAGACTGCAGAGCATCAGGTTAAGACGCTTCAGCAAGGCAAGGGCTCTGTGGCAGAATATGCTACAGCCTTCCGCCTCATCGCTCAGGACTTGACTTGGAACGACAGTGCTCTGCAGGCCCAGTTTCGTTGGGGGTTGTCGGACCCCATCCTGGATGAACTGGCTCGCTCAGAGCCCCCTGCTACATTGGCTGCCTTGATTGCCCAAGCGATCCGCCTGGACTGCCGCCTTGCAGCCCGCAGACAGGCTCGTCGATCAGACTTGCCTCTCCCTCCACTGCCTATATCAGCGACGCCTACAGTTTCCGTTGAGGCTGCTTCCTTCGGACAAGCAGAGGAACCAATGCAGCTAGGAGGAGCCCGGCCACGACTCACTGGGGCCGAGAAGGAGAGGAGGAGGAGAGAGGGCCTCTGCTTATATTGCGGGCTTTCTGGACATTTTGCCAGGGAGTGCCCTGCCAAGGGGCGCCGGACATCGGCGCAGGGAAACGGAAGGTCCCAGGTGTAAAGCGGGTCTCTCACCTGGGTGCATCTCTGGACCCTGCTCCACTCCGGCCGCCCTGCTGCAAAGACCCTTTGTTGGTGGCCGCCAACCTTAGGCTCCCTACCCAGGAGCTCATTCCCCTGGGAGCCATGATAGATTCCGGTGCCTCTAGTAATTTCATGGACTTGGGGTTTGCTACTTGCCACCAGATACCTATGGAGGCCCTAGCCGAGCCGAGGCCAGTGGAGACCATCGACGGGCGGCTCCTACGATCGGGTCCAGTGACGCACCAGACTTTGGGGTTGCACTTGGAGATCCAGGGCCATGTCGAGGAGATCCGGTTCCTGCTGGCTGATGTACCGCATTTCCCTTTGGTCTTGGGGATGCCCTGGCTCTCCAAGCACGATCCTCACATCTCATGGGCACGTCGGGAGGTTCTGTTTGCCTCCGAATTTTGTCAGGAGCATTGCTGGCCAGAGACAGTCCTGGCTGCAGTAGCAACGGAGGCCAAGGAGTCCTCTGTGACGCTGCCTGACAAATATCGGGACTATGCCGATGTTTTCGATGAAAAGGAGGCGGATCGGCTTCCCCCACACAGACCTTATGATTGTGCAATTGATTTGGTACCTGGGGCCCCTATTCCGGCGAGGCGCCTGTATTCCCTCTCAGAGCCTGAGCTGGCGGCTCTGAGGGATTTTCTGGAAAAAAATCTTCGGAGGGGGTTTATCAGGCCCTCCAGATCCCCTGCTGGTGCCCCGGTGTTGTTTGTCAAGAAGAAATGTGGGGAGTTACGGTTGTGTAATGATTACCGGGCCCTTAACCGAATCACTGTTCGGAACCGGTACCCCTTGCCCCTGATTCCGGAGTTGCTGGAGAGGCTCCGGCATGCAAGGATTTTCACTAAGCTGGACCTCCGGGGGGCCTATAATTTAGTGAGAATCCGGGCAGGGGATGAATGGAAGACGGCCTTCCAGACGAGGTATGGGCATTACGAGTACTTGGTCATGCCCTTTGGCCTATGTAATGCCCCGGCTGTCTTTCAACATTTCGTGAATGACGTCTTCTGGGACTATTTGGACAGGTTCGTGGTGATTTACCTGGACGATTTTTTGATTTATTCCCCTAGCCAAGAGGCCCATGATACTCACGTCCGCGCCGTTTTGCAACGACTTCGGGAGCACCACCTCTACGCAAAGTTGGAGAAATGTGCATTTGACCTTTGGGAGGTGGATTTTTTGGGATACCACATTTCTGCCCAGGGTGTGGCCATGGACAACTCCAAGGTGGAGGCGGTGTTGTCTTGGCAGCCTCCTCGATGTCGGAAGGATGTCCAGCGGTTTCTGGGTTTTGCTAACTTTTACAGGAAGTTTATAGCAGACTATGCAGCCCTGGCAAACCCTCTGTCTCAGCTGCTGCGTGGTACAGCCCGCTTCCTGTGGACGGAGGAGGCTCAGAAGGCTTTTGACACCCTCAAGCAAAGGTTTACTTCGGCCCCGATCTTGCAGCACCCTGACCCACGGACTCCATTTGTGGTAGAGGCGGACGCCTCAGATGTGGCGATTGGGGCTGTGCTGCTTCAGCCCGCGGGAGCTGACGGACACCTGCTACCTTGTGCCTTTTATTCTCGGCAGCTTTCTCCTCCCGAACGCAACTACACGATCTGGGAGAAGGAGCTGCTGGCAATTAAGGCTGCCTTTGATACATGGCGGCATCTTCTAGAGGGGGCGGCACATCCGGTCCTGGTCCACACCGACCATAGGAACCTTGAACATCTTCAGACGGCCCGGAAGTTGTCTCAGAGGCAGAAGCGGTGGTCTCTGTTTTTTGGCCGCTTCAACTTCCGACTCCAGTATGTTCCTAGGGCCCGGAATCGGCAGGCTGATGCTCTTTCCCGCAAACCGGAATATGCTATAGATCCAGACAGGGAGTGTCACTCAGCCTTGCTGCGCCCTGAGAATTTCGCTGCCACCGCACCAGCCGCCACGCTGTTGGACCAGGTTCGGGAACTTCAGTCCCAGGACCCGTTTGTGGCACAGCATTTGGCGGATGGGGATGCTTCTCCTTTTGCTTTGAGGGATGGCCTCCTGTACCATCGGGGCCGCCTTTATGTGCCAACAGGTCTTTGTCGGGAGGAGGTCTTGCGATTGTGCCATGATGCCAAACCGGCGGGGCACTTTGGGTTTTGCAAGACCTTGCACCTCCTCACCCGGGAGTTTTGGTGGCCTCGAGTCCGGGCAGAGGTGGCCCGATACGTGGACACTTGCCCGGTGTGTCGCCGGGCCAAGGATCACCCGGGACGGCCCGCAGGTTTGTTGCTGCCTCTGCCGACGCCGTCAGGGCCCTGGCGGCTCATCTCGATGGACTTCATCACCGACTTGCCCCCCTCTGCCGGTTGTACTTCTATCTGGGTAGTGGTGGACCTTTTTTCTAAAATGGCTCACTTTGTGCCTTGCGTTGGCCTTCCCACGGCGAAGGAGACGGCCCGGATGTTTCTGCAACACATCTTCCGGCTCCATGGCCTTCCCGAGGGTGTGATTTCTGATCGAGGGGCCCAGTTCACGTCCAGGTTTTGGACCAGCTTGTTGCGGCTCCTGGACGTGGCTCCACACCTGTCCTCATCGCATCACCCAGAATCCGATGGACAGACAGAGCGCACCAATGGGACACTGGAACAGTACCTCCGCTGTTACTCTAGTTACCGGCAAGAGAACTGGGTTGACTTGCTGCCGTTGGCCGAGTTTGCTTATAACAACTCGGTGCATGCCTCGACGCAGCAAACGCCTTTCTTCGCCACTGGAGGTTTCCATCCGCGGGGGTTCCCAGCTGTGGCTCCGGTTTCGGCGGTTCCTGCAGCGGATCAGTGGTTCCAAGAGCTTCGGGCTGCTCAGTCCTTGCTGCAGGAGCAGCTTGAAGTGGCGAAGGAGGCTTACAAGCGGGGCGCAGACCAGCGGCGGCAACCAGGTCCTCCTTTGCAGGTGGGGGACTTGGTTTGGTTGTCCACACGCCATCTTCCTCTTCATCGGCCTTGTCGCAAGTTGGATGCACGGTTTGTTGGGCCATATAAGATCGTGGCTCAGGTGAATCCTGTGGCGTTCCGGCTGCAACTGCCACGGACCTGGCGGGTTCATCCTGTCTTCCATCGGTCTTTGCTGCTTCCGGCCTCGGGGGTTCGGCCTGACACCGGTGCCACACCTCCGCCTGCTCCGGTCTTGGTCGATGGGGAACAGGAGTTCGAGGTGGCCCAGATCCTGGACTCCCGTCATTACCGAGGCAGGCTACAGTATCTGATTGACTGGGTCGGTTACGGGCCGGAGGAACGATCCTGGGAGAACGCCTCGGATGTTCATGCTCCTCGCCTGGTCCGGGAGTTCCATTGTCGCTTCCCTGACCGGCCCCGTCCTCCTCAGGGGTTGGGGGAGGATAATGGGAGGGGGAGTGATGTCAGGGACAGCCAGGTGGAGGACATGGAGGATTCTGAGGAAGAGTATGCTGGGTCAGGTCCTAGCATGGTGCTGCTAGATCCTGGAGACTTGGGTGAACCTGGACCTAGTTCTATGGGACACAGGGAGGCACAGCCCCTACCTCAGCAGCCTGGGGTCTCCTCAGAGGAAAGCCTTTCCACAGCAGAGGTTGCAGGCCTGGAAGAGACACAGGAGCAAGAGACAGAAATCCCTTCCTTTACTCAAAGGAGAGCAGATCGGGAGGGGCTGAGACGCTCTCGGAGATTGTTAGAGAAAGCCAAGTTAAAACAGCTGTGAGGGGAGGAGCTGGGGCCTATATAAGAGATCAGGGAAGACAAACTTTTGTCAAAGCTTATCTTGGTTTCCCGGCGAAAGCTCTTGACTCTCGGCTTGACTTCAGACTATTCATTACCTGCGACCTTTGGAACGGCTTTGGAATCTCTGTCTGTGATAACCCTCGACCTTGGAACACTCATTGAATTTGCCTTTTGCCTTGCGGACTTTGTATTTGACGACGGCCAGCAATTACTGGTATTTTGTTTCCATTTTATTGTGTTTATTAAAGACTCCTTTATCAGCCACGTGTTGGCAGCTTTCCCGGACATATATATATATATATATATTTCTAAATTATTATTCCTTACAGATTAATGGGGGAATGAGAGGATGGAAGCTTTAATTGTTATGTGGTCAGGGATCAGATGCTTTATTTTATTAGAGTATAGTAGACTGCATTCTATAAACTATTTTCAGATTTAGTTTCTATTGGGTAATGAATCTGAATAAAAAAGTGGGAAAGAATTGAAATGTACCAAATGAAATGGGCTAGCAAAATCAGAAGAACTGCCACCTTCACCCCACTATGTGCTACAAAGATACAAGAGGATCTCAAGCATGCATTAAAGGGACTCACAGCTCATACACAGATGAGAAATGAAACAGAGCAAGCAAAATAATATCTTGCTGAAGTGACTTCTATTATTGCCTGCAAAGAGACAAGGGACGATGTCTGGAAATTGTCTTCCACTCTGCTTTATCTTTTCTCACTAAAGAGACTGTGGGCTTCTCTTCAGGATCACTGAAAGCATGTCACAAATTGTGTTATACTCCAAGTCAGTCTAGCTAGATGCATATACTACAGCTGGAACTTGCATAGGAATGGGAGGGGGTGCAGAAAGGAAAAACAAAAAACAGAAAATTGAACTGTGGCAGGCAATCATTAAATTTATTAAAAGAAAATGATTTCTGCAACCTCAGTAAAGAGAATTTTAAAAATAGGTATTCATAGACTAGCGATACTTGTATAATTTTGTATGCTAATAAAAGTGACTGAATAAAAGAATCTATAAAATGGTTCCTTATTTTGGCTCCAAAGAATTTTCATTGTCACTTAAGTTAACCACTTGAAATGCAAGTTATGCAAAAAACAAACAAACAACCTACTATCTCGCCAATTCAAATCTGACAAATATGAAATATTTGGATGGTACCAATCAGTGAATACCTCATGTATTCCCTGACAGGACAGATACACTGTTAAAAACAACTTTTTCACAGAGTTTTCTCCTTAATCTGCCAAGATAGAATCAATGGCCCAGTACAGATGGCCCAAAAGGGCCGTCTCCTTGGCATGAATAGGGCTGGGGAACACACACCATCTGCACGCTCCCCAGCCCTAGAGCATATGGATGGCACCATTTTTAAAGTGTGCCATCCATATGCGTGCCTGCCAATGACATCATGGTGCACGCCATGTTTACACAGAGCGGCACACGCCTGACGACATCACGCCACAGGAGGGTGCCTATGGTGCCCTTCTGCATCACAAGAAGGAGCTCTGAAAAGGAGCTCCTCCTCAATGTTTGCGTCCTTGGTGTGGCCTTTGCATGGCCACGCCAAGGATGCTGAGGAGAAAGGGGCCGTGGTGGCAGCCCGTTTTTCCCCTTGGGAGCACCGACCATGGTGGGGTGCAGTGGGCAGCCAGGGCGCTTGCTGTACCTCACTTCTGGCCATGGAGAAGCAGCCATGGAGAAGTGGCAGGTTGGGGCCGCAAGGGCTGCTGGTGAGGCAGCCCAGGCCCCAGTCCGGTGCTTCTCTGGGCACCTACAGACCGCCCCTTTTGGGCAGTCTGTAAAGCCCCATAGAATCATAGAGCTGGAAGAAACCTCAAGGGCCATCCATTCCAACCCCCTGTCATGTAGAAATACACACTCAAAACACCTCCAACAGATGAACATCCAGCCTCTCAGGAGGATCACAGCTTCAAAGTGTGCAGTTCCAAATGATATTTGTAATTAATTCCTTTTAAACATAATTAAGGCACAAATAAATTACATCATGATTGTAAGAACGTCATTCTTTTAGAAGTGTAACTGTAACAATTACAGTGGGCTTTCTTTATCTGCAGCTTTTTTTATCCATTGATTCAAGCATCAATGGCTTCACGGCTTAAAATTCACGGCTTAAAAATAATTCACAGTTTAAAAATATTTAAAAAAGAATAAATTCCAAATAGAAAACCGTAATTTTTGATTTTATATAAGGGACATCATTTTGTTATGTCATTGTATTAATGGGACTTGAGCATCCACAGATTTTTTTATCCACCAAGGGGTTGGGGTGGTGGGGTTATGAAACCAAATCCCAGTGGATAACAAGCCCCCTCTGTACATTTATAGTTTCAGATATGTTTGACCATGCTACTTAGATTCAATGGCTTTTGACCCTTGGCTTGTGGCTTTATGCTGGTTTTTAAAATATTGGCTATTTTAGTTATTTTTTAAATAACAAGGAAGCACAGTTGTTTTTATTTTTAAAAAATGTAACTGTGGCTTAAATCAATTAAAACCTTCTTGCCCTCCCTTCCAACAACTTTTTGGTACAGATTGGATGGTGTTGAACAAACTGAAATGTAATCCAGACAAGGCATGTCAGTTGGGAGGCAGATCAGTGAACTGGTCTCACTTAAATAGGTTCTCAGGGTGAGTGTACCCCTGGGCTTACATCTCAGCCTAGATGCCCAGGTTTCAGCAATGGTCAGAAGTGCATCTGCAAAGTTAAAACTGGTGTGCCAGCTGCACCTGATTCTTGAGAAATCAGATCTGGCTACAGTGACACCTGCCTTGACTTCATCCTGTTTGGACTACTGTAATGTACTCAACATAGGGCTGCCTTTGGAAACTTCAGCAGATCTAAAAATCTGTGGCCAGGCTGATGACTGTAGCTAGTTACAGGGATCCTGTGGCTTCCCTGTTGAAACCGCTTCACTGGCTATTGCCTCGCAGGTCAGGCGCCACAAAGAAGCACAAGTACACCAGGCTGGAGTGAACATGGCCACAACTTTATTTAAAGCCAAACAAACAATAGGGTTGGCCCAAAGCATAAGGTCTGGATCTGGACATCAGCCAAGCCCCTGTTGGCTAATGAATGGTTGCTTGTAGCCAAGCATCGGGATGACGTAGGTGCCAAGCCCCGCCCTAAAGCACAGTCGGGCAACTGTGCTCCTCCCACTCGATTTGCAAGGCACTCTAGTCACCGGGTGTCAATTGACTGTGGCCCCCGCACTGGCCACATCAGCACGCTCCATACACCCGGGTCGCTAGGACTCCCGATCCAGAGCCATCGAGCCCTGGAAACCCCTCACCCCAGATCCAGGCCTATGCTGCCGCCCCCGCACCAGTTGTGACAATTAACTCCCAGGGAGGGAGGGTGGGAGAGCCGAACGAGGCAATGGCACCTCACAGAGCGCGCCTCCCAAATATAAAGCCCCACGGACCAATCAGGGGCAGCCACGAGGCGTAGCCCCGCCCACTGGGGAGCCCGGGCCAATCACAGCGCGAGGCGGGCCGCCCAAGGGCCAATCAGGCAGCCCGCCTCGGCGCAAGGCATTCTGGGACGTGTAGTACGTCCCCAGAAAAAGGCGGGCTGGCTTCCTGCGCTCTCCCTCCCGGCAACCAATCAGGAGGGAGCCCGCCCCCGCAAAGGCTGCCGGGACGGAGAACGCGGCGGGAGGCCAAGATGGCGCTTCCCGCTCGCGGCAACTGCGCCGGCCCGGTGAGTCGGGCGGCGCTAATTGCCTCGCAGGTCAGGCGCCACAAAGAAGCACAAGTACACCAGGCTGGAGTGAACATGGCCACAACTTTATTTAAAGCCAAACAAACAATAGGGTTGGCCCAAAGCATAAGGTCTGGATCTGGACATCAGCCAAGCCCCCGTTGGCTAATGAATGGTTGCTTGTAGCCAAGCATCGGGATGACGTAGGTGCCAAGCCCCGCCCTAAAGCACAGTCGGGCAACTGTGCTCCTCCCACTCGATTTGCAAGGCACTCTAGTCACCGGGTGTCAATTGACTGTGGCCCCCGCACTGGCCACATCAGCACGCTCCATATACCCGGGTCGCTAGGACTCCCGATCCAGAGCCATCGAGCCCTGGAAACCCCTCACCCCAGATCCAGGCCTATGTTGCCGCCAAACAGACGGAGAGGAACGAACCGCCTGCCGCCAACCCTATAAACAACGCATTCGGGCTCCACACACCAATAGAACAGCAAAACAATCATTGACCCCCCGCAAGGTCCCGGTCCGTTCGTATATAGCCCAAATAGGCCTTGGATTTCCAGCGTCCCAATTGTTTTATAGAGTCCGCTGACAGTCCAATTTGCGCAGCCGAAGTAGCTGCCCTGATCCGGAAAGAATGCCCCCCGAATTCCTTCGCTGGCAGACCCAAATGACTGAGGGCCAAACGCAGCACTGCCACCAGCTGGTAACGCGTAACAGGGGCTCCGTTAGAGTGGCAGAATAAGGAACCTGTACCAGCCGGGCGTGCATCCAGGAAGGCGTGCAAGGTACGGACAGGGCACACCAGCGATCCCCTAAAGCGGTTCAATGTGATAGTGGACCCCTTCCCCAATTGGTCGCATTTGGACCTCCGAACCAATAAGGAAACAGAACTCGTAGTGAAACAAACATCCCCAACCTGGAGAGAACGCTCGGAGGTGTCATTGGCGGAATTAGGAACAAGCTCCCCCAACCTCAGGGCCCCGAAAAAGGCAGTAACGAAAACGGCACGAAAAAGGCCGGCCTCATAGTGGGAAGAGCAAATAACAGGTAAAGCAGCCACAAGCTGCTCGAGCAGCGACAGTGTGATGGGACGTCTGGCATCCAAAGAAGGACCCTGGGATCGCCTCCAACCTTCCAGGGTCCGCCTGACTTGGAAGGAGGCACAAGGATCACCTAGGCCGGAGGCTTTGGAAAAGAAAGATATGCCCGCCAGCATAACCGAAATGGCCCGAGGGGAGGACCCATTAGAAAATAGCCAGGCCATGAAGCCAAGGACAATAGGGGACTGAATGGGCCAGTGAGCTGGGATATTACAAATTCTAAAATATGCAGATAACTTGGGAAAAACCCTAGAATAAGCCTTTTGAGTGGAAGGAGCAATAGACGACAAAATGCCCTTCATAATGGTAGAGGTCCAAGGTCCCACAACTCCTGAGGAAACGGAACAGGGGAGGGGTCCGCCTCCGGAGCCAAACAACGAAATCGTTCCTCCTGGAAGCGAGAGAGAGCATCAGCGATGTTATTCTCAAGTCCAGGCACGAACCGAGCAGAAAAAGAAATGTTATGAATTAAGCACTCAAGAACAAGTTTCCTGACCAATAACATGACTCTCTCAGATGAAGAGGACATACTGTTAACCACGTTGACAACCGCCTGGTTATCACACCAAAACGTGATCTTCTTGTTGGCAAACTCTTCCCACCAAATGCGAATCGCAACCACAATCGGAAACAATTCCAGAAAGGTCAGGTCCTTCAACACATTGCCCTGAGCCCATTCCTGCGGCCACCTTTGTGCGCACCAATGGCCTTGAAAATAAATGCCAAAACCAATACTCCCGGCTGCATCGGAATGAACTTGCAACCGGTCACCTATCTGCCAGGACTTTTGCCAAATGGCCACACCGTTAAAATTGGAGAGAAAAGATTCCCAAACTCTGAGATTGTCTTTCACACCCTTTGAGATTCTAACCCGGTGATGGGGGAGGCGAGCGCCAACTGTTGCCCTGGCCAGCCTAAAGCAAAATGCCCGACCCGGCGCCACCACACGGCATGCGAAATTAAGGCGCCCCAGTAAGGATTGGACTTGCTTTAACGTGGCTTTTTTGGCAACTAGAAAATCCGCTAAAAGGGCCCTAAGCGCCAACAGTTTAGCCTGGGGCAAAGATGAGGTGCCACGTACGGAGTCCAATTGGATGCCCAAGAAAGTGAGAGATGACGCAGGACCCTCAGTTTTTTCCTGAGCGAATGGTACCCCAATCTCAAGGGCCAGGGCAGAGAAAGTGTCTAAGAGCTTCTTACACTCATCGGTGCCTGCCCTTCCTACAAACAAAAAATCATCCAAGTAGTGTGTCACCAACGGGGAGCATGCCCGCCGTTTGAGCTCCCATTCAAGAAAAGTGCTAAAGGTCTCAAACGCAGCGCAACTAAAGGAGCACCCCATTGGCATGGCCTTATCAAAATACCACCCTTCTCCTACTTTGAAACCTAGCAAACGAAAATCATCAGGGTGAACCGGTAACAGTCGAAAGGCCGATTGAATATCACATTTGGCCATTAACGCCCCTTTTCCACAAGAGCGAACCAAGCGGACCGCATGGTCAAAGGAGGCATACTTCACAGAACACAACTCATCGGGAATGGCATCATTCACAGAGGCCCCAGGTGGGTGAGACAGGTGGTGAATGAGCCTGAACTCCCCTGGTGCCTTCTTGGGAACTACCCCAAGCGGGGAAACATGCAGATCCACAAATGGAGGGGAACTGAAAGGCCCTTCAATCCGTCCAGCCTCAATTTCTTTTTTAATCTTGCTAAGGAGGACGTCAGGCATATCACGGGCCGATTTCAAATTCCTTGCCACCGAAGGAGGAGGGGGGGCCACCACTGGGATACGAAAACCAAAAGAGAACCCATCAGCCAGCATACGAGCAGCCTCTTTTTGAGGATAAACCTCCAAGAGAGGTAAAAGGGCTCCCACATTAACTGGCGATCGAGCCATAGCGAACCCCTGAAGAGGAATCGAAGGCACCTCATTTCTGGCTCCCTGACCCGCCGGCATCAGAGGCAGGGGCCCCGTCACGTTTGCCGGCTGCCGTATGGGCAGGGCGCCCCTGTCGAAAGGGCTGAGAACTATTGCGAGAGCAGGAGATCTTTGGGTGAGAACCTCTGCATAGTTCACAGCAATGTTCATATCTACAATGTGCCCGCGTACAGCGGCCCGCATTGAAATCCCAGCAAGCGAGCCTGCGCTCCCGCTTACCAGATGCCTTGAAGACACCCTTGGACTTAGCTAGTGGGCCTACTTCTAAAAGCCAAATCTCGCTGTGGAGTTGATCCCACCTCTCACGAGAGCTAAGAGACGCCTGCTGCCTGAAAGCCGCGTCGTACGCAATGGCTGCTGCTTCCCCTGCTACAGACCTTGCCCGAAGGACATGCAACAAGTGGCAGTCGAGATGCCAGGCCCTCTCGGGGAAAGCCATGGAAACTACCGCCTTGAACACAGTATAGCCCTCCAGCCAGTTAGAGAAGTTAGGCTCAGCAGGAGGAACTTTAGGGTGCTTCTTGGCACGTTTTGGAGAAGTGATGGCCCAAGCCTCCTGACCCTTCGGCTGAAGGAGGGTGAAGACATCAACATAACACCCCCGCAAAATGAGCTTCCGCACTTTCTTGGACAGGTGCGAGCCCGGAGGGCGGTCCCCAGGAGCAGAAACAGGGATGGAGGAGGCCTGAGCGTCGACCCAAACCCCCTGCAGACCCGGTCTCCAAGCCCTCCTCCTGATAGCCCACAAAGGTAAACCGGGAGACCAGGCGTGTTCAACCCAGTATCCATCCCGAACCTCAGGGGCGCCCGAGGACATACCCTCCTGCCCCACCACAGTCCCAGGTGCACGCGAGGCGGAACGCCTCGACTTCTTCTTCTTCTTCGACTTCTTCTTGTGCTTTCGCTTCTTCCTGGACGAATCAGCTGTTGACGCTGACGCCAAAACTTCGTCGTCGGAACTGGACGAATCCAACGAAGAGCTGGAGCTGGAAGACGAGCTGGAACTCGAATCCGCCAACTGCCCAGCAACCTCGCAAGCCAGGGTCCCGGGTGTAGAGCTGGATGCCTGAACCGCACCTGTCGCCGCAACCGAAGCTTGGTTACTCCCTTCAAACACCGTCGGTGCCACGCCAGCCACCGCTGAAGAACCACCAGCTGCTAGTGCCTTGGAGATGATATCGGAAAAAGACCGCGCCAGCTCCGCCGCCATCTTCTGGGAGATAACCGACGACGCTCGCGAAGAAGGCCCATCGCCTGCCGAAGAGCTTAAACCAGCCGGACCGCCTGGCGGCACGATATTTCGAGGTTCCTCGCTCGGACGGGCCACTGCACTCGAAGCATTTCGACCACGAGAAGATGAAGTGCGCCCAGCGCGAACCGCCGGGGCCGTCTGCTGCTTGCTAGCACCTTTTGACTTAGAAGGCATCGTAGCTCAAAGTCTATAGGGCAACTTGCAAAATTAAACTGGACTTCCAGATAAAGTCACTAAAAGAGGAAGGGGGCGGGCTCAGCAGGGACGAATCCGCGATCACCGCCCCACAAGGCGAACAAAATTAAGAGGGCAGGCTCAGCAGGGCCGCGGCCGCGATCACTGCCCTCGCAAGATGCCCAAAAAACAAAACAGCCCCAGATACGGAGGCTAGTAAAAAAAACACCCCCACTAGAAGAATACAGAAAAAAGGGGGTAAGGGAGCAAAAGAGGGCAGGCTCAGCGTGGCTACAGCCGCGATCACCGCCCAAAAGCAAATTAACACAGTGGAGGAGTAGAAACTACACCCCCCCGTCGAACTGAGGCTTATACCCGCCTCAGTACGAAGCCAGCACTCCCAAGAGAAACCCCGCTAGCTTACCGCGGGGGGGGGGAGGAGAAATCTCCCGCACCCCAAAGAACCGCGGTTTAAAATTATATTTACCGCGTGAGGGGGAGGGGCGGAGGCCACCCAAAGCGCCCACTACCTAGTGTGGCGCAACCGCGGTTCCAGTTAACCGCGAGGGGGGGGCGAAGGCCACCCCACTGCGCCCACAGCCTTGTGTGGCACACTCCTAATCTGGTCACCCTGACCCAGGCTGCCTGCCAGGGCCAGGAAATATGAAGAAAAAACCCCGGGCCGCACACCCGGAGCTACTACGCTCGGCTCCGCACGCTTCGGAGCCGAACGAGGCAATGGCGCCTCACAGAGCGCGCCTCCCAAATATAAAGCCCCACGGACCAATCAGGGGCAGCCACGAGGCGTAGCCCCGCCCACTGGGGAGCCCGGGCCAATCACAGCGTGAGGCGGGCCGCCCAAGGGCCAATCAGGCAGCCCGCCTCGGCGCAAGGCATTCTGGGATGTGTAGTACGTCCCCAGAAAAAGGCGGGCTGGCTTCCCGCGCTCTCCCTCCCGGCAACCAATCAGGAGGGAGCCCGCCCCCGCAAAGGCTGCCGGGACGGAGAACGCGGCGGGAGGCCAAGATGGCGCTTCCCGCTCGCGGCAACTGCGCCAGCCCGGTGAGTCGGGCGGCGCTAATTGGTGTGGATTTTAAAGTTTTGCCATACCCCAGTTTTTCCCAAGATAATCCTGGTTTTTTGACAGATTGGAATGTCCCACCTGGTTTTAAGATCTTATACTGGCCAACCAAGGAGATCCAGCTCCAAGGAGATCCAGATCTGTTTCTTCTTCTCCCCCCCCCCCCGCCCCGGCTGGGCTCCAACCATTTGCTGCCTTCCCTCCCTCTGGTAGCCTGGGCTTTCCTACACTTGAGCCTACTTCTTCAGGTGCGAGGACGCCCAAGTCCAGGGAATTTCATTCAACCAGCTTCTCTCTTTCAGTAAGTTCTTTCAAACCCCTTTGCATGCCCCTTTCCCAGGCTAATATGGCTAGGGCTTTGAATTCTGTCAATGAACTATGGCTCCCAGCCAGCCTCGCAAATCCAGTGTCAAGGATGCCCTGCTTCCACCTTAGAAAGAGCTGGCCACTTTGCTGTCTGGGTATTGTAGTCTGAGTGGCCTAGAGGAGACATGCTTTGGGCTTACCAGAGCCAGCTACCACCAGGACCTTAACAGGAGTGGCACTGTGAAGAGGGCTGTGCACCTGCTTCCTCTGGAAGAACCACCCGAGGAAGAGCAGGAGCAAGTGGCAAAGGAGGATGGCCATGGCAACCCCCAGCAGCATTGTTGGGAAGGAATTCCTCACCTTCCATCCAGTCAGCAGAAGCTCAGAGGGGCCCCCATTAGCAAAGGTGGCTTGTCTATATTATATTTATATTAACATTTTATTATATTTATATTTAATGTTATATTATTTTTTTTATTTTTTTATTTTTTTTGGCTTTTATTTGGTTCTAATTTTTTCCCTATATTTTTGTCCTGGTTTTGTGGAAGATAATAATGACAAGCCTAGACCTACATGACTTGGGTCTAAAAGACCATATCTCTATATCCAAGCCAGCTTTTAAGATCTGCCAGGGAAGGCTTTCTCTCCTTCCTACCACCTTCCTAGACAAGTTTGGTGAAGACTTGGAAGACAGCCTTACAATGGCTGCTCCCAGGCTCTGAAACTCCCTTCTGTGGGAAGTCCAGTTGGTTCCCTCTTTGCTCTCTTTCTGCTGGCAGGTGCAGATGTTTTTATACAGATAGGCTTTTGAATATGAATTCATTGTCTGTCACTCTGCTTTTTTTCACTGTTGCATTTTTAATCTTTTACTGGTAATTATGTTTTAAATGTTTTAATTGTGTTTTCTAAAGTTATATTATTATTAAATTCTTTCTTAACTTTTCTCAACTAATATTTTAATGAAAGCTTTTTTAAAATTAGTGTAAGCCACCATGAGAAAAGAAAGTAGAAACAGAGCCAGACAGTAGCACCTTACTCTTTGAAGCGCTTCACTTCTCTTCCCACAGGAGATCGGTTTAAAAGTACATCTTTTGTCTATCTGGAATAATTTGTTCTAAAAAAGAGATGCTTTTATGACCATCTCCCACAGGAAAAAAAACTGAAGCATGACAACAGCATGTGATAAGGCATGAAGAAAGGCACTACTCTCCAGATGTTTCTTCTTTCTTTTCTCATGCAAAAAGGCTGCCAGCTTCAGACAAAGGCAGGATATAAATTCAATAAACAAAACAAAATAAACTGGGTCCACAGGGTTCCTAGCCTTCTAGATCAGTTTTATTTGTAATACATGGGGAATGCTGGGGCATATGTGTGTGGGGCAGGGAGGGAGAGGTTATAATCCTGCCCAGGGTTTACATAAATGGATGACATCTGGTGGATTTTGACCATAAGTGGTAACAAATTACTAAACATCAGAGGATGGTCAAAATGGCAAAAGTTATTAATGAGGAAAAACACACAAACCAGGAGAAGCTGCCACAGTTTGCTTTTGCCTGAGCCTACTGGGAAGGGCAAGAGTCCACCCTCTCCTCTCCTCTCCTCTCCTCTCCTCTCTTCTCCTCTCCTTCTTGTTGAATGAAGGGAGTGCAAATTACTTTTTCACTTTGAACTCTTTCACTTTGAACTTTTTCACTTTGAATTCCAGCAACTGAAATAAAGTGAGGACAAATAAACTGGGAGAAGGAGAGAGAAAATGTAACATTTTAAAACCATCTGAAAAAGTGATATTACAGAGGATTAATTAGTATTGTCCTTGCCAAATCAGGACAATGGGGGGGGGGGGGGGATCATAGCTATTACTGGTTTAAAGTAACTTTTTGGTACAATGTTACTAGAGTAGATGCGTTCCAGTATTTGATATTTGAAAATCCAAACCTAGACTTTTCATTTTCTAAAGTGAATGAAAATGTGAAGTCGTCCTTCTATAGCACACATCTACCAAGTCAAAGTAAATAACAATAGTGTTTTGCTGACTTAGCATTCCCCCCCCCCCATTGCCCTAGTCAATGGTATAATGCATTCAGTTCAAAGATCATCACAATGTACTCCAAAATTACCGTGTGTGGTATTACTGAAATCCAACAAAGGAAGCCTTAAGTTTGAAAAACTTGATTCAGTCCAGAATATTTCATCTGACATTATTATTACTTTTTTTTCTTTGAGGCAATTATAAATAGCTTCCTGCTCAGCAAGAGGTCAATAAATATTAATGATTATTATGAACAGAAATTATAGTTGAAGACTGACAGAGACAGCTGAATGTTAATGTTATCTAAGGGAACAATAAATTGAAATCCAAAAGCTCAACAAAATGAACTTATTCTAAACAGCATATCTATATTGTTATGGATGCTAGCTAACTAGAATTTGTTTAGGTAGGGCAACCACTAACATACCAGCCCAAGCCATAAAAAGCATTTCAGGAAATAAGAACAATTCATGTCTCCAGAAATAATGACAGATATAAAAAAAGCCTTAAAACACATCACTTCCGACAGGCCTTCCCAGAAACTGACTAATACCACTGGCTCCAAACTAGGGTATAAGATTTCCCTAGCCTCCTCCCCATGCTCTTTCCTACTTAGAGTTAGGAATTTTGTTCAGGCATCCCTTGTCCTGATTCAATGGGGGCTTTTTAGACCGCCCAAATTGTATATGTTTTTATTGTATATGTTTTTAATCTATAGCCGATTTAATTCTTTTTTAAGAGGAGAGGTAGGGATGGATTGATATTTTAATTGTTATGTTTTAACTTTTGCTGTAATCTGCCCCAATTGCTTTGTTCAGAGGGGAAGACTAAGTGTATCCAACCTGCCAATCTGGTCCTTTAGTGTGTGTCAAACACCACTTGTTCAAATGTCTTGTTGTTCAGTGTCAGTTGTAAAAATGTCTTGTTTGGAACAAGCTTCAATATGTTTATTATTTCTCATTGACCTCTTTATCATGGTTGAAGATTGATTCTATTATCTTATCTGAATTAGGTAAAAGAGAGAAGTAGAGCTGCGTGTCATCTGCATGCCAGATCTAATACAATTCAAGTCTTACATCTTTCTATAAGACATATAGAAAGATTCTATAAGACAAATATTCTTTCACAGGTGTTAGAATTGATGTTTACCCCAATAAATGTTTAAGCAAACCAAGCAACTGTTAGTACTCTTTTCTATGCAATGCCTTGATCCTTTATAAAAAGTATATTACAGGACTAAATAGAATCTGCATACCCAAGAAATGTGTCATAGCACATAAATAGGGAATAATCAACCACAAGTCTACTTTCCATTTGGCATTTCTACCATGATCCACTTTGTTCTGTAGGCTGAATACATTTTTTTCATTCTTTAGTCATTTTTTAACCTTTATTTATATAGTGCTGTAAATTTACACAGTGCTGTACATACAATCTAAAAAGACACAACACAAAAGGAGAAGGGAAAGGTGGTGGGGAATGGGATCAAGTCCAGTAGTTCTTCTCTCCTTCTAAGGCCTGGACCAAAGCAGATGGACTGGATGGAGGGCTTGGCTTCTTAATGCATAGTTAAAATGAGGCATCCTGGGGCAGACAAGGGCACACATTTGGGAACGCTTCCTTAAACAATATAGTCTTTAACTCAATTTTGAAACTGGTTAGAGAAGTGATGAGGCATGCATGTGGGGGAAGAAGGTTCCAGGAGTGAGGTGCAGCAAGTGAGAAGGGACGAATCCAGGATGGGGCTGTGGGAATCCTAGGCTGGGACAGGAGACCTTGACTACCAGAGAGGAGGGTATGAGTAGGAATGTAAGGAGAAAGAGGTTCAGATAAGTAAGGAGGGACCAGTCCATGGAGGGCTTTGAAAGTCAACAACAAATGCTTATACTGGATGCAGGAGGGGAAGGGGAGCCAATTAAGGGAGGAGAAAAGAGGAGAAACATGATCAAAGGGGCAAGCAGATGTGATAATACATGCAGCTGAATGCTGGACAGAGATTAAGGGATGGAGGTGAGAGAGAGGAAGCCCTGTCAGAAGAAGAAGAAGAATTTTATGTTAAAGAAGCTCAATTATTTTTCTGTCTTCTGATGTTCATCAAATATGAACATCAGGTTTTACTATTTCAGATTTCTTATAAGAACAGAATTACTCAACTTGTTCAAGGTGTTCCACTTTAGTTCCGTTAGAAGGTTGTTTTTTTTGTTTTTTTTTAAATAACATTTTGCTTTATGGCAGTTCCTTCTGTTTGACTTTTTGTCTGCTGTCGTGTCTTATGATGATTTTAATAACCTTTCTATAATAAGTTCTCTTTTTCAAATATTAACAGCACCAAGCTGCTCCTATAATGTTGAGATATTTGCTGTTCATTTGCTCACACTTATCATCGATTGCCCCTGTCTAAGAAATTACTACAAGAGCTTTGATACACATATGGCATACTTATATTTTAAAAGAGTTTATTCATTTCTATGATGGGATGCAATCTGCTTTCATAATAATTCCTTAATTTTGATGACCAGATCGGATCTCTCCATATAAATCAATACAGAATTTATTCTCATGAAGAGAAGCAAGTTTCAAAACTGAGTTAAAGACTATATTGTTTAGGGAACTGTTCCCAGATGGTTTCTTCAAAACCATTTATCTGGTCACTGCTGGAAACAGAATGCAGGAATTGATGGGCTTTGGACTAGTCCAGCAAAAATATCCTTTTATTTTGTTTTACTTTACGGAAAGTTCATAGGGCTGCACTGAGAGTCTGGACTGTTGATCTTCTTTGGTTGACATGCCAGCTGCACTCTTTCCTAGAATTGGAAGAACTAAAGATGGTAGTATACATGCTGGTAATCTCAAGGCTGGACTTTTGCAATGTGCTCTACATTGGGCTACCTTTGCACCAAATTCAGAAACTTCAGTTAGTTCAAAATATGTCAGCCAGACTGATCATTGGTACATACGGGAGTGAACATCTTACACCAATATTAAAACTGGCTGCCAGATAGTTTCTGTGCAAATTACAAAAGGTTGCTTAATACTCTTAAAATCCTATATGGTTTGGATCCAGGTTACTGATGAGATCGTCTTCTTCCATATAAACTGCTCCATACACTCAGGTTGGGGCTGCAGCAACTGAATGCCATGGTGCCAATCCAGCAATTTGCCAGCCCAAAAAAGGCTGGGAAAATGCCACTCTTCTTAGAGCCAAAAAAAGCCACCCTTGACAATGCGGCAGTGGCTTTTCAGTGTTTCTCTAGTGCAGTGTGTCTAAACGCTGCACCAAAGAAATGGCATGATGTTGTCCACTGTGTAGTGTGGATGCCAGCATCGGGGCAGAGTCAGGGTGTGTGGCATGTGGTCACCACATCCCTACTCCATTCTGATGCTGGCATTTTATGTTAGTCTGTAGAGGCTTGTAGAATGATCTGTCAGGAGAGATTTGGTAGTTAAATATGCTGTCTGAATTTAAAACAGAATTAAAGCCCTATCTCTTTCAGCAGGCCTACCCAGCCAATTTTAAACTATGAATCTGAAATCACTATATTTTAATCTGTATGATTTTAATGTGGAATGGTCATATTAATCTTCATGTGTTTTTTGTTCTTAATGGTTAATTATATATTGCATTTTGTCCTTATATTATTTGTCCTTTTAAACTGATGTGTGTTTTAATTGATGTCTTTTTAAATGATATTGTTTGTCTTTTAATTGTTATTGTTCCCCACTTCAATCCATGGGGAGAGACAGGTAAGAAACAACAACAACTGCTCTGAGAATGCTATCCTGTAGTAGTGTTGGTGGCTGCAGCCATTTCTACAAGCTTAGAAAAATTACCATTGAGGAAAGTGTCTCTTGCCTAAAGATGTCCAGGTAAGCTTTAGAGGTGGCTGAATATACCATCTCCTTATGCTCCTCTGTGTGTGTTGGCCTGTTGGAAAGACTTTTATCTGCAGTGTGTGTATATGTGTTTACATAGTCACATGACATAAGGCCAAAGAAGAAGCTGCTATTCCAATACCTGCTTGCCCCTTTGCTCCTCATTTCCTTTCCTTTTCTGTTATGACCATTATATTATGAGACAAGACTATGGTCTGACCCCTATTGGTTGGTCACAATTAAAGCAGACCCATTAAATGAGCTGGTGCATGGTGAATTAACACTATGTAAAAAGGCACTAATTGAATATGACTACTTTAGATAGGATGAAGAGTAGGATTTGGGCCAAGGTTGTTTTTGTTTTGAATTATCTGGACAGCTCTTAGAAAAAGTCTGTATCTTTTGTAACTGCAATAAATATATCAGAAATTTCTTGTTCACACTACTGAGTGCACATGTGTCCCCTGTACCTGAGAAGTTTTGTTGTATATGTACATGGGCTGAGGTGGTGTTCTTCATAATTTACCATGGACTGACTTCCACATGTAGGGCACATTAGTGAATTGAGCTATTAATGCTTGCTGCCATAGATTCTGAAGGTCTTATGTTGATCTCTTATTTAATGTATCATAACCCCCTCCCCCCTTGTGTTGTTGGTACTGAATAAGAATTATAACTTTATTACACTGATGTTAAAGGATAGCCAGTATAGCTGAACTAAGGATTGCACTACCTGTGTGACAGTCTGTGTTTGTATCCACCTGTCTCTTACCCTATCTGACATGTAAAACTATTTCTCTTTGAAATTAGCTGTGTACCATCACTTTATCAAATGGCCAATAGCACTGTGAAGAGACCCTACTTGGAGTAGTGAAGCTTATCAGATTTTCACATTTTTTGAATTCTCTTTCTTTCCAAATCTAACTCGTAAACTCTAACCAACTAAATCTAACTAATGAACAACCCCAGTAGATACCAAGAGCCCACTGTACAAATCCTTTAAAATGTTTTTAAAAAATGAATATTCCTTCCTTCAGTTTTAAAAGCTTCCAAGGCACCTGCCTTTGTAAATTCTCTTATACTGAGATGGAATCCAAACACTGGCAATATGACATAAGACTGCTGTGCCTCAATTCTGCTTAATCCTATATTTTTACTATTGTGAAATAACTCAGGGTTGGGACATTAGATGTGAGGCTCCCTTCTCACCCATAGTGTATGCTAACAATATATATTAGTATTCCATGGGGGAAAAAAATCATGTCATATGCCAGACTGCATTAGCCTGATCAATGAAACTGAGGTTGGTAAATACTGTTGAAGACTGCAGTCTGACTCTGCCCACAGATTAGCAGAAGTAAATTTGGTAAAAATTCCAGTAATTCTCACAATATTCCTACTGACTACAAAATTTGAAAATAGTCTTTATTTAAAGCAATATTTCATTTTTCATTTACATTGCAGGTGACTTCTCATTAGCATCTAATCAAAGATGTTGCTCTCGCTGTTAATAACTTTAAAGTTATTCTGTTTTTTTTCCTTCAAGCAACATTATGATTTACACTTGAAATGTTAATTATCTTTCTGCAGCTTCTAGTTTTATATTGTCTGCTAGAATATTATTAAAAGCATTACTGAGAATGTTGTTGGGCCCCTCCCATGCAAAAATAATACACTTGTAACTAAATATTTATTTATTCAACTTAGGATAATAAGTGATTAATTAATTTCAACTTCATAAATCCAAATGAACTGAACAGATCTTGTGTCTGAACAGGAAGGCATAGTATTGTGTTGATATTGTTGCCTCTGCTGTCCCAAAGTCTCAGTGGTATTGTAAGCAGGCACATATAGATAGTGATATCAGGTTGGGTTAAAGTTTGGCATTCTTTGGCATTTGCCTGAGCCACAGTGCTCTGGTAGGAGTCGTTGTGATCTTGTCTCCTTTTCTGGCATGGTGATCCAACTATCATAAGATGACTTGTTGTCATCTGATGACAGGTTGTTGGTTCTACGCCAGTGGTCCCAATGCAGCATTGTTCTGAAATATCATGGGAAAATAGATCGTAGAAGGTAGACCCAACGGTTATTTAGAGTATTACCTTTGCTGCCTGCCATCACTGGGATAAACCAGCCAAGGTCAAAATTTGCCCAGATACCCTTCAATCCTTTAGCTGGAATTAAATGAATAGATGCAAGGTGGTAGTGTAGGTTCAGGGAACTGTGAGACAAAGCCAACAAGAAAGAAAACTAGGGCTGGCACTAGGACTTGCTCACCCACAAGAGGTGGTAAGAAATTTCATTGGATTTGCATGTATATATGTAAACACTCATTTTGATTCCTGAGACTGCCCATGAAATGGAACACAACTTTTTTTAAAAGGAGGCATGGACCTTAATATGAATGATCATCTATGTACAATATTATCTCAGAAATCCACACATTTACAAGGCTTGCTTTGTGATTTGTGTTCACACAAAACCATGGGTCCATTTTTTAAAATGTGAATGGCTAAAATGTAAAATATAGTAAGAATGTTTTAAAATTAATACAAAAATAGATTACTCTTTATTTTTAAACTCGTGCTGTATCCTGCTCTGAGTATTTCATTAGAGGAGCAGGTTATAAATAAACATTATTATTATTATTATTATTATCACAGATTTTTGTGAGTTTTTCAGGCTTTATGGCCATGTTCTAGAAGAGTTTATTCCTTATTCCTATTCCCAATTCCCCCCCTCCCCCAAAAAATCTATGGATGCCCGCCATGAAAGCCTTCAACTTCACATTAAAAATTTATATACTTTGGAAAAATAAATAAAAGAAATATATGTTTCATACAGGAGAAAAAGTGAAAAAATATTAGAATATCATTGGGAACTGAGGAATTCATAACAAAATAAGAGTGACAGATTTTTCACTTCTTATCCAGGGACTCAATATAGTCCACTCTTTAATGGGAACCCTTGTTTATTTCCCAATAAGTTTTTTTTTTCCAAAAGCAAGTATGATTAAATAGCAAGTTGGTTAAAACCTGACATTGATTTTGAATTACAGCAATAAATGCTCAGAATATGCAACACTTTATATAAAGTAATTTCAGTACATATTAAGAATTATAACTAGGTACCTCATATATGCCATTGATTTATGACTCACTGAAATTTAATTAACAGATTGGTTGTAAATTTTGCAATTGTCTGAGACAATCATATTCAGCACATTGTCACTGGAAATGATGTATGTGGTGCACATTTCGCCAAAGGAGATAGATCTCTTTGTATCCCCAGGAAAAAAAATTGAATGGGAGGTGGGACACTTGAAAATGAAGGGAGCCCTTGTAGCATGACTGGCTGAGGACAAGGTTCCTATGCTACCAGAGGGCTTTGAAAATGTGTGACAGAGAGGAATGCAGATTGTTAGTGTTGGCTGAATCATCAAGCAAAACTGAAGGCCATCCTTCTCTCAGTTCAGAGACATTTATCAGAACAACAAAGTCATAGGGATAGAAATGCAATTCTCCCTTCCTCTTCCACTCCTTTTTCTTCTCTCTGCTGGGAAATGGCCTCTCAGAAGTATGACTTGAAACCACTTGCTTTACATTGACAAGAGATTTTGAAGGAAAATGAAAAATAATCCAGGAAGATGGTTGGCAGTGTTATCATAAACACTGACAATATTACTTCCCTGGAGAGCAAGGCACAGAAACCATTTATAATTTGTTTCCAAAGTACCAAGTACTTGACACAGACAGCCAAGACAGCAAAGGCATGAATCCTTAGAAAGATAATATAATAACAACACATTCTGGACTCATAGCTGTGTGGATCTCCCAGGCACTTGACAATGGCACATCTCTATGAAGAAAGAAACTGCCCCCTCTCATCTTGAAATGCCACTGCCTTTGCAAATGAAACATCAACAAGCAAAATGATGTTTTCCTCTTCTGCAATGGCTTTCTATGATTCCATGATAAAAAAACCTCAGAGAGATAAAAAAATGCTAGAAATATCCATGGCAGGTAGGGAAATCATGTGCATACTATATTTTCAAGAGTCATAAAAGTACTGATTTTGTACTGGAATGAAAGCAGAACCAAAGGCAACTGGCAGCAGTGGCAGTGATCTCAAGATGAAGATAAGAAAATGAGAAAAAAAAGTTACAGTCTATCTATATGATCTCCTGGGCTTTACAGAGAAAAGGGTGATGCATAAATGTGGAGGGTTAATTAGTAAGAGTATCTTCACATGGCTTCTGGTAGATGTGGCCAACAGAATGAGGACAGGGCCAGGTAGGAAAACCAGCTCCCTTTCAAGTGTTAACAGACACTGTTACCTAGCAACTGACTATGTTAATAATATCTACCAGGATGAATATCATGGTTTCTACAACATTTATTAGAAATTAGACTTATCTGAGTAAAAAGTATGCCCCTTCCAAAATTTCCAACCTTTTCCAGACATCTGTTAGAAGATTCTGACAAAGAAGGAAATTGTTAATGATATCCCCTACTTTGTCCCAGTCCCAATCTTGATTTCTCCACCACCACCAGCAATTGCTTTTTGCACTGAAAGCAAATCACTTGCTCAATGTCACATATAGTGTGGTATATATATTATATATATGAGGAATTGCTTTTTCCATCTCAAAATTTAAGAATGCAGAACATGTATTTATTTAGGAAATTTCTGCATGATCCAAAATAAACTCTTGTATTGAAGGGTGGTACATCTCCATGCTAACCATTTCCTCATTTTCTTTCTGTGATATCATTGATAAAACAACCATCTTGGAGCAGAATGTTAATCTGTTTGCTTTGAGTTCCATCTGCAGATATCTTTGATAGGATAAATGAATACTTCCCTTGACCAACTGCATCAATAAAAGAAACAAACTATACTTAACTGCTTTTTATTTAATTTAATGTTTTGTCTTGCTTTTGGAAGCAAGGATTTTTGCCCCCATCCCAACCTTCAAACTGACATTGGGATGGGCAATGCGTGGCCATCCAGATGATGGTCATTTACAATTCCCATTATCCCTTGTTATTGGCTATTCATACTAAAGGCTAATAGGAGTAGAAACCTAGTAACATTGGGAAGACCATACTTTCCTCATTCTTGTCAGAGGCACAGATTATTTTTCCCCAGTAGGTTCTAATTCCAGCCTCTCAGAAAACCCCTGGGATTGGCTCTACTATTAGAACTAAAGTGGGGTTTCTTGGCAGTCATGAAGATTCTGACTCAAGGCCCATTCCCATTTTTTTTAAAAAAAATTCACGATTGTTAGTCCTACCACTGTTGTCAAACAAATCAACATCCCATCTCCATTTCACTTTTCCTTTTCTTACGTTATTATTTGCATGCTAGAGTCTCACAATAAGCCTGTACATTTAAAGAGACAGTTTGTTACATACTGGAAAGGTCATTCACTCTACTCAATATATTGCTTCTCTCCTTGGGTGATGCATAATCAATAGGTTTTGGTTGACACAAATTATTCTATGAATGCCATTATTTTTACACAGCCCTTAACATGGTGTTTAGGAAAGCAATGCTTAAAGTAATGATTATGAATGACTAATTCTAAATAATGAAGTCTTTTTTTTACTCTCTCTCTCTCTCTCTCTCTCTCTTACACACACACTCTGACTCTTCCCCATTCTTAGCAAACAGCCATTATTATTTCGATATATAGGCAGTAACTCTCAGCCATGAAAAGCAGACATTTAAAGGAAATTTCCTTTGACTTTCCCATCTTTTCCACCCAACACCTCATAAAATTCTTCAAGGTGGCAACCATTATCAAAATGATTATTTGGTCGGATAGACCAGCCATTATCTGAGTTGCTCATCCAGCCCTGTTGCCGACTCCACAACCTTCATTGACTGTCTCACCTCCCTGTTTGCAGACTTTGGAGGGCCAGAGAGAGACAGGGGAGGGAAGAAAAGAAAAAAGGAGTTTAACCTTGGAGGAGAGCAGGCAAGATAAAAATACACAGCTCCAGAGATCCTTGCAGACATGTCTGAATACACATAGGAACAAAGAAGAGAAAAATCAAGGAAAATGAGGGAGTTATTAGTGAGCTCATTTCTATTTCTTTTAGAGTTGAATGAACAAATATAATGTACTTTGAGATATATATGTTATTAACCTGAAGGGGCATCATTTCTTTTGAGAGATTCATATCCAAAGTTATTGAAAGAGGTACCCCTACCAGTTCTTGATGATTGATAAAACCATCATGTCTAAAAGGAATGTGATGGAATAATATGACTAGTGCTCTTGACGATTTCTCAGCTGTGAATTAGTGCCGTGTACCTCTTCGACAGAAATACCTAAGCTTGCCAAGTTTTGAATAACAAGCACTAATAGCAGTGGGCAGGCTTACAGTGTCCATTATGACAGTAATTGAACTGCCAGGGAAAAGACAGGGAAAGCAGGAAGTACAGATTCAAAAATAACCCACTGGTATAACCTTTACCACATTGCTGGGTTGTACATGGCATAATTACAGCAGCACTGAATTTTCACAGCCAAAAAGAAATTTTATGCATTTTCCAGTCTGCGTTTAGAATTAAATATGTAGGGAAAGCTTTGTATGAAGACTTCTCCATGGCCTTTCCCACTTTGTCTAGAACAAAACATGTCATATCTTTTAGTTGTTTATAAGTTTATGCACTATTATAAGAAGGCTTCAAAAAAAAAAAAAAGAAAAAGAAAAGAAAAAGAAAAGTATGACTAAGCATAGTAAAACAGTGAGAACTAGGTCTAAAATATATTAAAATATTTAGATATTTAAACATATTTAAAAATCTCATCTCATAAAATATTAAAAATCATTTTTCATAGAAAGCTAAAACCAACTAATAGCAGTCCACAAAACCTGTTATAAGTAATTGGTCTTTTAAGGCCTTTCAAAAAACCCATAACAATGAGGTCTGGGTTACCCAAGTCAGAAATGTATAACATAAATGTGAAACTACTATTGGATAAATATGTTTCCTCATGTCCTCTAGCCTAATTGGATTTACTGGAGTGAATATGAAAAGTGCCTCAAAGACAGAAATTTCAGCTTTGTCCCCTTAGCCTTCTTCAGTACAACTTATCATGATGGGATGGATTATGGAATATGTTCATATTTAGTTGTTGTTGTCATTTTTGGTAAAATGACACTTTTATTTTTTTATGATGCCTCTGAATGTTTTGGATATTTAAAAGGAAATAAGCAGGCAAGATGACTACCATTGGCTACCATCAGCATCTATGAGGAAGGTGAGGAAAAAGATGGACAAGGAAGACAAGAAACTGCTGCCAGTATCATCATTGTCTGCCTTGGCAACACCTACAAACAAGTTTACCAGAGACCATTTTTGTTGAGGTTCCCACTAACTATGAGTAACCCAGACTAATGGCCTCCCTTGAAGCAACTTTGACTTTACTAGCTACCTTGAGCATTCTAATAGAAAGGCAACATATCAGTAAAATTAATAAATACATTCAAGGAACCCCCAAATTCGGTGCATATTCTTTTATATATTAAAATATTCTTACCTAGAATATTATGGTAAATGCTAGGTTTCTTGTTTTAGCTCAGATGGAAAGGTATGTGCAAAATGTTGCTGCCAGGGCAGTTGCAATATGGTGGTCTCCACTTCCCCATCATCTCTCCCCCTTGTTATTCCCAAGCAGGCTGCTTTTCTTTAATTTTTTTTCTATTTCTTCTTTCTTTAAAATTTAATAGCAGAGCTCTGGAATTGTGTGGATAAGTTTTAAAAATAAATATAAACTACAAAACAAAAGGCATGCTGGATGGGCTTAAGGGGTTGTCAGGAAAAGAGTGTGATGCCGGCAGCAGCCCGAGTCATACAATTTCAAAGACATGTGATAATTACAGCCCTGAAAGTGGTATGTTTCATTTCCCTCCCCCTAAAACTGATATGATGGCTGTGAGAATGGGGCTTCTGTGATGATGCCCTATGACTCTGGAGACCAAGACTTGAATCTCCACTCAGCCATGGAAGCCCACTAGGGTGGCATCCACACTGCAGAAATAATCCAGTTTGACACCACTTGAACTGCTGTGGCTCAGTGCTATGGAATTCTGGGAACTATAGTTTGTTGTGGCACTAGAGCATTCTGACAGAGAAGGCCAAATGTCTTACAAAACTACAATTCCCATAATTCAGCTATGGCAGTTAAAGTGGTGCCAAACTGGATCATTTCTGCAGTGCAGATGCAGCCTGAGTGACCTTGGCCAATTCTCTCTCTCTCATCTTAAAGGGAAGGCAAAGGCAACCCCCACCGCTCTAAACCAAGTTTGCAAAGAAGACCCCTTGATATGGTCACTTTAGGGTTCTTATAAGTTGGAAATAACTTGAAAGCACACAACAAATTGATATATTACATTTGTTTTCAACACAAATGAGACCTGCACCACAAGAAGTAGCTACAACTGTGCTCCATCATCTTAGCTACTCCTACTGAGGCTACATCCCAAAAATCTGTGTCTTAAGCCAGCCAGGCAAAAAGGTTTCTGAGGTGCTACAGACTGGGACTGTGGGAAATGATGATTGCAGCATAAGTGGGTACGCCCCACAAAGAACAAGCAAGTTGGCATTGGAAAAGGCCACAACTTTATTTAAGCAAAACCAAAGGTAGGGTTGGCCCAAAGCACCAGGTCTGGATCTGCACATCACCAACACCGAGGCTGAACTGATGTGAGGTTGCTTGTACACCAAGCATCGGGATGACATTTGAGGCAACGAAATGCCCTTGTGCAATTATGCAATTACGCAGCTACTGGAAGATAGCCTCTTGTCACCGGGATAAACTCCATGTGACCCACTGTTGGCCACATTGCACCGTGATGTTTCCCAGGTCCCAAGGGACTCTCGATCCAGTGCTACTGAGCACGGAAACCAGCCCGCCAGATCCAGTACCTGTGCTGCCACCCCAATAAACAATTTATGACAAGAAACACCAATCCCAGGGAGGGAGGGTGGGGAGCCGAGCAAGGCCAGGGCATGACGCCCACCGCGCCGGCCCAGACTGCCTCCACCGCTGGAGGCCCAACTGAGGCAAGCCACCAAGGGAGGAGGAGGAGTGACGGCCAGGCCAATCCCTGCTGCGCCAGCTCAGGCACCTGGGCTCCAGGGTTGAGCAGGCGCACACCCAGCAGAGTGCGTGCGCACCTGCCTTCCCGCCGGTGGGAAGCAGGCGCGCCACAGGCACGCCGCAGGCTTCCCGCTGGCAGGAAGTGCAGCGTGCCATAAACGTCTGGCTTGGGGCTCCCCCAACCCCGCAGCAACTGCGCCTGCCCACTCAGGGCGGGAGGCGCCATTTACAGAGCATTCCCATTTGTGGGACATGTTGACACCAGGTAACTAGAGAAACACCTTAGGCTTCTGCCACTACTGCTTCTTGCAATGCAACTGGGGGAGTTCTGCAGCCATCATATCCCAGCATCCTGATTGGCAGTGCCTGGAACCCCTGCCTGGTTTAAGAGGTAGAGTGCTGTTGTTTTTTGGTAAGGTGTGTGTGTGTTTGGAATGTCATGTTTATTCATTAATGAGGGCAAACGTGAATTTGAAAAGTTACAAGACTTTAACTGCATTATCACACTAGGGGGCAACCAGGATTTAAACAATCCTGGACATTTATCACAGGACATTTCCTGTTTAACTCTCGTTTAACTCTTGTTTAAATCCTGTTTGCTCCCTAGTCTGATAAAGCAATAAGTGTGGCTTTAACATGGAAGCTGTCATGGGAGCTCTTTTGAGGACTAAATGTGGTGGAGAAATGTTAAAAGTAAAATCAAGAAACACTACTATTAGATAGGCCTAATCCAATTGAGAATGTCCCACTAGGGTAGACCCATTGAATCAAAGGGAATTTTCTAATTTGACCATATATAAATGCCTTTAATTAAAATTGATCTATTCTAATTGGGACTAAATTTGGATTTAAAGGGGCCTTAATTTATATCTTGTATATTCTGACACCAGGAATTCTGATTTCATGCTTACCAGCAGTCCTTTTTGTAATAAGGATACTGACTTGCTTATATTCTACATTTCTTTACTCCCCTTGCCTCCTAATTTACCACCCTCCTCCACAACTACACAGAAAAAATAATTTTCACTTGTTTTGTTTCCTGTCTTACTCCAAAACCCACTCTCCATATCTTCTTCCCAAAGTGTTCTCCCAACCCACACAAACCATCCTTATAATTGCATTCCCCCATCACTTTTTTTCTTGATGTCTTGATGAAAACTTTGCAGAGATTCTATCTTTTGATAAAGCACTTTCAGGCTTTCAATTTTATTCCAAGAGGCTCTGACTTTTGTGACAGTTCCACTGCTAGTGACAGACTCTGCTCTGTTGAATGTTAACCAAAATGCATCGTATGCTTGACAAACACAATCCATTTGTTTTATTGGTCAAAATTATCTTAACGATATTGTTAGACTGTTTGCTACATGGTCACTGTTAGAACAGGAATTTCTGTTTTCAGTCCATAAACTTTTGGGAAACTGGCAGAGTACACCATTCCACCAGCATTCTTTTGGACATCTCCCATTGTGGTCTGAGGAGCCCAAAGCTGGGTAGCAGTGTGAGGGAACTTTCCTGTTATACAAGTGTGGGAGAGTGTCAGGGAACACCACACCATTGTCTTCCTCCACTGCTGCTTCTCACAAGCTGGGGAAGCTACCAACTGCTAGGTCCGCTAGTGATGAGGAGAAGGCAGACACTGTGAAGATCAATCAGGCAGACTCTTTGGGTCACCTAGCCACCATGGAGACATTAGAAACTCAACAGACAAGTTGGTGGTGCAACCCAGCTATAAAAACCAGCACTGGTGTGGATAGGATGTAATAGTAGGAAAAAGAAACCAAAGTACATGAGGGTTGCTCCTTGTCTTCTGTCTGGAAAGACTACCACAGGGAGAGACAAAGCCATAATGAAATTGCCTTGCACCTCCCAGAATGGTAAGTTCTTGCACAGGGACAGGGTGAGGAAACTAAGTGGGGTCCAACAGCAGGATGTTCACAAGGATTTCCCTCTTCCCCTCAAAACCACCATTGAACCACCTTTTCCATCCTCCAGAACAGCTCTCTAAGTCCAAAGAGCTCCAATAACCTTGAAAACTGCCTCTCTGCCCCCAAAGGCTTGCTTTGTCTGTTGACAAAGTGGCAGTGAGTGATCTTTAGAGTCTGAACCTTCATTAACTTACTGTCTTCCATAGACTGAACAGTATGGAGACCTGAATCCAAAAAGAGGCTGATCCTGCACAGCCATACCATCTAACCAAGTAATCTAGGTACAACCAAAAGGCCAAAGGTTCAGCCTGTAGCCCCAAGGGAATAGCTCAGGAAACTGTGTTAGTGTCCTGATCTTGGCTGCATCCACACTGGAGAAATAATGAATATAAATAAATAAATAAATTATTTAGTTATACCCCACCCAATCAACAGGGATATACAAAAGTAAAATCAATATAAGTCAACCCATTACAATCCCTAACCAATGCATAAACAACAAACACAATAAACAATACACTAACAATCAAAGAAAATACAGTAACAATCAAATATAATATAGCAGCAATATACATTTCTGGTCCTCACCTTAGCATAATTTGGAAAATAATCCACCTGTTCAGCTAGATACAGTCTAGGATTGTATCTACACTGAAAGATTAATTCAGTTTGACAATGGTTTAACCACTATGGCTCACTGCCATGAAATTTTGGGATTTGTCATTTTCAGAGATACCTGGGCCTCTCTGTTTGAGAGCTTTGGTGCCACAAAAAACTACAAAGTCCAGGAATCCTTACCATGAAGGCATGATAGTTAAAGTGATGTCAAACTGCACTCATTCTTCACTGTGAGAACGGCCTGGGTGTGTAATCCAGAAAGTAGTTTTTTCTGAGCTTTCCCCTTGAACTGTGCATTAGTAAAGGTTTTTGAAAAAGAATAAGAGATTTATTCAGCAGATCATGTGAGACATCTCTTTCTTAAAATATTATGAAGTGGCCTTGCATTTCCAGGTGACCTGGGCATACTAAACATTACATTTGTCTATAATACATGGGTGTACTGGATCTTACAGTCACCCCCATCTTGGCCCAGTTTAGTTATAAGGTGAAGGAAAGTGCTACATTCAGACAAAAGATATGTAACCATTAATTCAGTGTTCTGCATTTTAAAACAAAAAAGTGTCAGAAGATACTCTAGGAGGATGCTGATACAAAGACAAAGGCATTTTCCAATACAACACCCTCCAAATGTTTTGGACTATAGTTCCCATCATCCCAGCAGGTAAGAACCACAATCATTCCCAAGTTAGGAGTACATTCAAATCTAATAAAGACAACACCATGGCATTTTGGAATCCCTGATAGACTAAAGACATCTAATTACTTGCTTTCCTACTTATATAGCCAGAGAAGTCAGTGTGCATTGCTGTGAAGGTCTTTTCTCTTCCTGTTCATCTGCAGGGTAGCATAGCTGGCCATTTAAGTCACTTTCTTGTTCCTTTTCATCTTACCTAAATCATTAGTGTTTTTGAGATTGTGAGTTCTGTACGAAGAAAGAAGATGGCATCCACATAGTGCAGCAGGGGGCCTCAGTAAATGGAAGACTCCCTTAAAATGGTTCTTGATTAAACCTTGATACAATGAAAGAAAGAAAGAAAGAAAGAAAGAAAGAAAGGCATAGGAAAGATCAGACAGATGGCGAGACATGCACACATTTTTGAGAGACCCTGATTTGTTACATTTTACATTTATTTTAGCCCTTAATAATTTTCTCCTGGATGCCTGCTTCCATGCAATGGGGGGATATAATTAGCTATATGAAATAGCCTTTTGCCAGTTTTACATAGAAGCATCTGGTTTTGTTGTTCACAGCCAATGCTATTCTAGCAACTAGAGGCAATAATTGCTTGTTGTGATGTGTAGCCATGAATAATTGAATGAACCTGCCTTCCTGTAGCCTTACACTGGCTCCTGAGCTCAAAGGAACACAGGTTTTTCATTTATTACTTGGATTCAATTTTGTTTTATTTAATTTCCATTTTTATTGTGTTCTTTTCTCATGATGTCTGGAATACTCCTCCCTACACACTGCCTTAGGTATGTGCACTACTGTTTATGTAACAATTATGCCAAAGCAGAATGAGCTTGGATAGCTTTAAAGAGGTGCTTTTCCAGGAGCTGTGGGCTTCACTGCTGTTCATATCACTTTGTTTCTGTATCACCGATAGCTGTGGACTGGGATTCTATTTTCTCTCACTGTTTTCCCAAATGTATTTGAGTTAAAATTTCCCATCTACTGCTGAAATCCTATATCAGAACAAAACTTGAGCAAGTTACCTTTTTTCACTACATCCCCTAGACATCCCCAGCCTGTATGGCTATCCACCAGTGTGGTAACTTCCATGCTCTGGACCAGAAAGGACCATGTCCTGATCCTGCTGTACTGGGAACTGCTCTTCCACCAGACATGCTAAATTGCCAAAGATGAGGTTGTCAAAACTTGTGTTGCTTTATGACTCCTCATGATGAGGCAGGTCAGCAAGCAACACTTTTTGGAGTAGACCTACCTCTGGAAAGAGAGGATGCAAAAGAGGTTATAATAATTAGTGTTTCTAGGCAGAATGGCAAAAGAAAAGATAGCAGACTCTCCCTCCCTTCTTGCCCTTTCCTCTAAACAGGAAAATATGTTTATATGTTGCCCAAAAGGTAATGCTCTTGAGACAGTTGACTAAAGAATAATATCACAGACTTTACAATAGAAAAAATTGTACAATAAATTATTAATTAAAAATAAAATTCACAATTAAAACCAAATAAACCAGGGTAAACAGATAAAGGACTAGGTGCCTCCTAAAACAGGGCAGTCTTACTTTGTGTCATCAATGACAATGCTATATCTCTCTTGGGAAGATGTTCCACAGATGATGTGCCACTGCTCAGAAGAAAATTTCTCTGGTCAGTACTGCACAATTGACAATGGCTGTACCTAGGCACAGTGGCTGCATTCCTCCCAAGTTCCCTGGTCATTCCCTTCTTTTCTGGGATAGATTTTTGATGGTTTCACAGCCCATTCTGTACTTCCTCAACTAGGCTGCTACCCTCACGAGGAAGGATGTTATATGGAAGATGTGAGTACTAAAATAAGACTGAACTGCTAGTTCAGTTACGTTTTTTAGACAGAAACATGGCAAGGATGCCATTACATTCTTTTTCTCTCATGTAGCAGAACACCTTGGACCAATTCTGGAAGAGAATAATATAGTTGTAGCCATTACCAGCAGTCAAGCAGTGAACCCACTTTTGGTCTTGGTCCATATTTTAAAGAAGCTATCCAAGTTTCTGAAACCCATACCCAAAATAGCTTCAGCATTTTGGATAACTCCTACAAAATTTGGGCTAAAGCCTAAAGCTGATTCATATCACAACTGACATGAAAGGCATAAGCTGCCACTGAAAATAGCTCCTAGAACCAAATTAGTGTTTCAGCTGCTGCATTGTAAGAGATGCAACATCTTAAGACTGTATACAGGTAATAAAAAGATGTATGAATGATCCACCCTTTTTCCTTTTGCATTTCAAATAGATTGTATGAAAGGAGAATTTACATCTACAAAAATGGGAGTGGGGGTGAACTATAAATTCAAAAACCAGAAGAAAGACAGGTGTATCAATATAGTTCCTGGTACATTTTGAGATGTATTTCTTTCTAACTTAGAGAATATTTAATTGTCTACATAGTAATGATCTATATATCCCCATGTTCTATAACTTCATGGAGGAGTTCTACCATGTACTATCTGGCAGGCCTACACTTTCAGAGTCCATGTTGGCTATTGAACTGGATTCTCAGATTTTGCCTAAAACCTTTTGTTCCAGTTCTATGGATGAATGTAAATGATTCCATGGATTCTATCAACATAATTGAAAATTTGAACAGGTGGAGGACACAACTGTCTTTGTTACATTCAAGTGTTTCTTGTGTACATTCTCCAAGGAGACTCAATGGAAGTGACTATCATTGTATATAATTCACAATTACTGTCAGAGTTACTTTTGCTTTCTTGGGGCCATTTTATTCATAGATGAAGTTGAGGGCAATGAAATGTGCAATGGTGACAGAGAATTTTATTGTTTGCAGCTGATAATCCATTTGCGTGCCGTATTTTGAAAGAGTAACATTACACTGATTATGTTTTTGTTATTGCTATACGCACGGTGGATTAAATTGATACAAAGTAGATTGCATTGCTTCTTTGAGAGGCTTAATCTTAGAGATCCAAATAAAAGATTTGAAATGGGTTTTCAGTGAAATCAATAGTAATTTGGATATTATGATTACAAAATATCAGAGAAATTACAAACAGTAATGATAGAAAACCTGTAGCTTTTAATATCTATTTGCCTTTTTGAAGTTCATATATCAGCCATGTGAAAGAAAGTTTTCCCATCAATATGCAGACATTGTGGGAAAGTGAGAATTCATGAAAGAGAATCCATAGAATTCAAGGAAGTAAAATTTAGAAGTAGAGGTTAATCAAACAGAGCCAATATATGGTATAACAGGAAGCTCTTTTTGCCTCATGTAATGAGATATTTATCTCTAAAGATAGATGGATACTAATACAAGAGCAGCTCAAGGTTAGGAAAATGCACTGCTTAACTTTCAAATAAGCTTTTGTATCCATTAAAGTGTATCTAAAATGCTGGAATATTGGAATAATTTGACAAACATAACCTGTATTCATTCATAGAAAGGCCTGAACTATCACAGATATATGGACTCACAGTGAGAATAATTTGGAAAATAGAAGGGAAGCAATACAGCGTCTCCATGTGTAGAAACAGCTCATAAATTACACTGAAAGGAAATGCTTATGTTCCCCAGTTGAGCATTATCCTGAAATGCATTAAAAAAAATCAGAGCATGGATCAGTGGTGCTTCTTCTGCTTCTGCTAATTGTGTAAGACACAAAATCAGCTTTTAACCTAATTCGAAAATTACTTTTTAAATATAAATATGTATTTTAATTAAATTTGTAATCTTGAATTCAAATGAAGAAATTTATATAAAAAAACCTATACAATTCTTCAAACAACTTCTCTGACAGAAAATGGGGCCAGCTTCCACATTAAATGCTCCCACTCTGTACACTTCATTTTTACAAACAAAAGAACTACAGGACTGATGATAAAAACAGTGGAATCTGCCCATGTCATTTGGTTTCTGTATAAAGATGTTATGCATAGAATTGACTCCCATAACATACTGACTACATCTGCACTGCTTTAACTGTCATGACTCCATCCTAGGGAATTCTGGGATTTGTAGTTTGCTGAAGAGAAGGCCAGATGTTGTTATAAAAATATAAATCCCAGAATCCTGTAGCATCAGGCCATAGCAATTATAACAGTGTCAAACTGCTTGAATTCTGCAGTGCAGATGCAGCCTGTTTGCACTGGACATTTGTTTCCAAAGCCATGGCTGGCAATTTTGCACAGCAGTTATAAATTTGTAAGCTAGAGTTACTGATCCATAACTTCTCTGTATTGAGTAAGAGTACATAGTCACAATTGTGGTACTATTGCCATGATTTTAAATGTCCTTATTGCCCACTTTAACCATGAGCAGCCACATTGAGCCAAAGGAGTTGTTTAACTGAGGCACAAGGATGATGACATTTGCTACCCACTCCCACCATGATACAAGGCCCCTGTTGCAATTCCTCATCACATTCTTCCTCGTTGGTAAGAGGACACTGGAATAATCATCTTCCTTATGCCCCAATCATAGAATCGTAGAATCACAGAGTTTGAAGAGACCACAAGGGCCATCCAGTCCAACCCCCTGCCATGCAGGAACTCTCAATCAAAGCATATCCAAAAGATGGCCATCCAGCCTCTGTTTAAAAACTTCCAAGAATGTCTTCTGAAAGCCCCTCCTGAAGAAACCTTCCCTTGATCCCCTGGACCAAAACAACTATAAACCAGTTTCCTTGCTGTCATTCTTAAGCAAGGTGATCGAGAGAGCAGTTGCCTCCCAACTCCAAGCTGTCTTGGATGAAACCAATTATCTCGATCCATTTCAAACCGGCTTCCGGGCAGGATATGGAGTTGAGACTGCCATGGTTGCTCTGACAGATGACCTCCGCTTGAGCATTGATAGGGGTAGTGTGACCCTACTGGTGCTCTTGGATCTCTCAGTGGCCTTTGACACCATAGATCATGCCATCCTTTTGGACCAGCTGAGAGGGATGGGGATCGGAGGCACTGCCTTACAGTGGTTCTGTTCCTTTCTCTCTGGCAGGACCCAAAGGGTGAGGCTCGGGGACAGTTGCTCCTCCAAAATTGAACTAAGTTGTGGCGTCCCGCAAGGCGCCATTCAGTCCCCGATGCTATTTAATATTTACATGAAGCCACTGGGTGAGATCATTCGTAGGCATGGAGCTCAGTGTCATCAGTACGCTGATGACACTCAGATATATTTCTCCATGACCAGATCATCTGCTCAGACCTCAGATGGCGTCTCCTCTCTCAATGACTGCCTGGCAGCGATAATGGATTGGATGAGGGAAAACAGATTGAGACTGAATCCAGACAAAACGGAGGTACTGACAGTCACCGGCCCAAAACCAGGTCTGGGAATACAACTTCCGGTCCTAGATGGAATCACACTATCCTCGAAGGACCCTGTCCGCAGTCTGGGGGTGCTCCTAGACTCGTCACTTCACATGACTAGTCAGGTGAATGCGACGGTCAGGAGTGCCTGTTATCAGCTTTGGCTGATACGCCAGCTGCGCCCTTTCCTGGAGATGAGGGATTTGGAAACTGTGGTACACGCTTTGGTCACCTCACGACTAGACTATTGCAACGCGCTCTACATGGGGCTGCCCTTGTGCCTAACCCGGAAACTTCAATTGGTTCAAAACATGGCAGCCAGATTAGTTACTGGGACATCTAGGAGAGAACATATAACACCAGTGCTTAAATCTCTCCACTGGCTGCCAATTAGTTTCTGGGCACAGTACAAGGTGCTGGTTTTAACCTTTAAAGCCCTACATGGCTCGGGCCCATCTTATCTCAGGGACCGCCTCTCCCCGTACGATCCTCCCTGCACACTTCGATCCTCTGGGAGGAACCTACTACAGCCTATCAAGACCAGGCTGGCGCAGACCTCCCAGAGGGCCTTTTCTGCGACTGCTCCCAAGCTCTGGAATGGTCTGCAGATGAGATGCGTCTCATGACATCTTTAGATTGCTTCAAAAAAGCCCTAAAGATGCATCTCTTCCGGCAGGCCTTCCCCTGAAATCCCCTATCCCCGACTTCGGTTCCAGACTTTGATTTCCTGCCTACTCCCATGTTTCTGATCCTCACTTATAACGTGGCCACATAAGGAAGGGTTAGGATGTCGCTATGTTTTTAAATAATTACCGTTTTAATCACTGCTGGTTTAATATATTTTTAAGGGGTGGGAGGTTTGGAAACGGGTTATGGGATTGTTTTAATTTATGTTTTTTTTACTTGTACCCCGCTCCGAGTGTATGTACAGAGGAGCGGGCTATAAATAAACTATTGTTGTTGTTGTTGTTGTTGTTATTATTATTATAGCCCCCAAACCCACAAAAAACTATGGATGCTGGCCGTGAAAGCCTTCGACTTCATGTAAGTAAAATTCATCCATCAAATGCTTGCCTGAATAAAAATGTCCCTCATGCAAGAGTCCTTTTTCCTGATATGCTGGCCCCACTCCCATTCTCCCCCAGCAGCCAATAGCCGAGGAACCAATAGCCCTGCAAGCACGGGCCCTTCCTGCTGCACATACACGGCAGCATATGGATAGAATGGAGAAGGAAAAGAAGAATACCACATGCCAGATGGATAAACTCCATCATGTAAGCCACTGTCCTGAATCTGCCAGACCTGAGTAGGGTTGTTAATGACAGGGAGACTTGGAGGTCTTTCTTTAATGGGGTTGCCATAAATTGAAGTTTACCTGATGGCAGTTAACAACACAACAACAAAGTTTTGGAAGCTTTCAGTGGGATGTAGTATTGCACTTTTGTACTTGAAAAAAATGTTAAACAGGTTTCATTAAAAAGAAAGAAAGGCAAACATAAGGATGGATGAACAGAAGATGAATGCAGTGTGACACATTATACGACTTGCTGTTGTTGTCCTCATCATCCAAAATTCCCATGTTACATTTTATAGCACTATTTTTATTTTATAACCAGCAAATGATACTTAGGAAGATAGATTAGCCACACACAACAGTATTTCTTTTTTATGTATTAAATGCAGGAACCAAAAAGATGTATTCTTCTGAAGTGAAGGTATGAAAAGGCTAAGATTGCTATTTTTAAGGTGCTATACAACATTTTAATATTCACACTTAAGTCAGTACTTGAGGTTGTTTTCTTTAATTATTGAAGTAGTAATAATACCAATTCTCATGTATGAGTCTGCAGTCATGTTCCATATTTAAGATTAGATAAAGCGTGAAGGATATTTATCCTGGGTGTTTTCAAAAGTAATGGAAGCACCAGAAAATCTTGTGGTGACAACTTGACCTGTGAATTTGTGGTGCTGTTTGTAAAAGCCAGTGGGATCCAAATTAAACAAACAATACTTAAGAATTGGGCTGACCTAGCATGTATAACTGAGACATGAAATGAAGTGGATGTTGGTTTATTTCAGTGGTGGACATCTTTGGCAAGTCCAGGGGCTATTTTCTCCACTATTTTCAATTTGGGGAGCTGCTGTAGACCTCATCCTCTCAAAGATGGAGAGATGTGATAGGTTCATCCAATCAGAAAGTTCCCTTTCACTGTTTGTGGATGAGGACCCCTGGAAAGTCTAAACGCATACACAGTAAAGCTAGAAATGGTGAACTGTCCATCTTTGGAGGTCTGTAAACAGAGGTTGGATGGCATCTTTCATGAGTACTTTAGTTGCATATTCCTGAATAACAGGGGGCTGATCTAGATGGGCCTTGTGGTCCATTCAAACTCTTAAGATCCTATATTTCTAAGATACTGCTTGCTTTAGAGGAAAATTACATGCCCAAAATAGCTGAGCAAAGAAATTCATCTTTCTTGTGACAAAATACTGCTATCTGGGTGCTAGAACTATATAAAAAAGAACGGGTTGCTTGAACGTTAAAGAACATAGTGTAACAAATTGCTAACTATCACACATTAATTCTGCTTAAAGTGATTTAAAACCTCAGGAGCTGATATACATCCCTGTATCACAATTTTTGCACAAGTCTACAAATTTCATTTCTATCCCAATCTAAGTGGGGAGAAAGGCTGTGGAAAGTTAATAGTTTCATATAGACAATAATTTAAAACTTCCTGAATTTTGTGAAAGTATCTTGTTTCTTCCTTCATAAACTGACATGAGCATAAATATCCTCACTTCTCTTATGCCAGAATTTCCTCTTTTGTTCAAAGTGGGGAACTCTGGTTCAATGTCTTTTAACAAACCAAGAAAGCAAACCACATTTCTTAGTTTTATCAACTGATATCAAGAAAAAGTTTCTTAGCTTGAATGTAAATTGAAAGTTTGGCTTGATACAAATGATAGTTATATGCTAATGCAAGTGCATGATGGGAAGAAGATTGAAGTGAGGATGCTAGGCCCTGATGCTTAATAAACCATGATACATGAAGCTTTGAAACTACTTGACAAACTGGGACATTGCCTAAATTAAACCTAAAACATTTTTATTTGGGCAAAGATTTAGCAATTAAAGGAAAGGAAGGATTTGCATTAGCAGCATATTCTACTTATAGCAAAATGAATCTTTATATTTACCACACTGAAGCCCTTCTTTCTCACACATACACGCACACACATACAACCAAAAGTTACATCGTGTTCTTAGTATATGCAGCTCTGGGACCAATTAACAAATACTATTGAAATGTCCCTAGGCACTTACCCTATGGCAACACCATTCCTTACAGGAATCTTCAGTGCCTGGTTAGAAAAACAGACTGAACTGCCCCATGAAATAAAATCTGAAATCAAATTATTTTTTTTTCCTGATTGGATTTTCAAGGATGAATTTAGGAGGAATCATTTAGAGCACAGTTAAGAAAACACAATAAAGTATTTGCTAATTTTTAGTTTAGAAAAAGGTTGACTAAAGAGGTATGGGATTTATAAAATGATACACAGTATAAAGAAAATGGATAAGGATTTCCAACCCCTTTCATATTGTTGTTGTTGTTTCTGTCCCACCATTTTCTCAGTTCGGGACTCAAAGCTTCATACAAAAAGTAAAAAAAAAATTCACAAGATAAACATGTTAAAATAAGTTTAAACAACCAATTAAAATATATTAAAGCATACACACACACCGGCACAATCAGAAGGATACAGAACATTGTTTCAGTGAGACAGACCTTATATAATCACTCATCAAATGTCTTTCAAAACTAAAGGAAGTAGGGAGGGTGTCAGTGTACCTTCTCTGAAAAGCAAGTTCCAGAACCTGGAGGCAGCCACTGTAAAGGTCCTCTTCTGTATTCCCACCAGATGTACCTGTGATGGTGGTGAGAAAAAGAGAAGAATTTTCCAGAAGATCTCAAAGCATGAGCTGGTTTGTGTACATATTAAAAAGGATTTTCATCAAATTATTTTTAAAAGCATGATGACAGTAACAACAAAGAATATTCAAGTAATAATTAATTTATGGAATTTGCTGCAAGTAAATGTGGTTATGGCTTTTAAAAGGGATTAGACATATTGGTGGAAGATAAATAATAGAATAGTAGAACTGGAGGACTCTTACATTTTATATGGTTTCTTCTGCTGCAGGAATCACATGATGATAGCATCCAGAATGATCAGTAATCCAACCTGTGCTTAAGAACCTTTAACAATGGAGGGAGAGTTCATTATGATCCAAGGCAGTCTCTTCCAGTGCTCAACAATTTGTGCAATGAGGAAGTCCTTCCTAGCACTTACTTGAAATACCTTTTTTTGCAAACCATTAGTTTGGATACTATAATCTGAATTTGGAGTGGGAAACATGGTCCCCCTGATCTTAGTGGAGTGCAATTCCCATCATTCCTCACCATTGTCTATGGTGGCTAGGGCTGATGGGAATCACAGTCCAACAGCATCTGGAGGAGCATAAGTTCCTTGCTCCTGCTTTGGTACAACAGAGAAAAAGATTTCTCCATAGGGGGCATGGCAAATTGTCAGAGGTTTGAAGATGATCTTCCATTGATAAGCATCTTATACTGTCAGTAGTCATTCTTCTTAATCTTTAGTAAGATTAGACTCATCCATGTTGCCATATTAGATTTGGCAGCATCTCAACTGAATGTCATTTACTGGGGGAAAGCAATAGTAACAGCAATAGTAGTAGTATGTTTTCAAGCCCTTCTTGTGGTCATCTTGGGCCATCTCACTCTACAAAGCAAGATAATAGACTAGATAAAACTGGATGAGAACCAAAGATATTCTTCCTTTGCTTTTCCAGTAAAAAACATATAGTGTTTTATGAAACAGTACAAGGCAGTTCATAGTGGCATTTCAAACTCAGCAAGTCAAAAGGAAGTTTGGCAGAGGTTTAAAGAACATTCTTCTGCTAGAAAAACACACTATGAATAGTAGCTTTGCTTGTGCAAAATACTCAAATCCTGGTCAACAAATTAAAAACCAAAATCCCAAGCTAGGCATGGGACGAAAACTTTTAAATGTGGATGTTTTCACACACCTCCATGCTCAGGCAAGAGGCATCCCATACCTGATCCAGGCTTCTCCCAAACCTTGCAAAGAACAGGAAAATCCTGTTATTTCAAAAAATGCTGGAGAAGTCCAGATCGGGTACAGGATGCCTCTTACCTGAGCATGGAGGTGTGTGAGAACATCCACATTTAAATGTTTTAAATAGGATATGGGATGCCTCCTGAGTGGGTGTGCAATAACATCCATGTTTAAAAGTTTTCATCCTGCACGTAGCTCAGGAGGAAAGGATGGGAAAGGGCAGTGCAATAAACTCCTGAAAAGGCATTTTAGATCTACATAGGTATTTTGGCCATAGGTGTCAGTCTTTCAATACGTAATTCCAACCCAGGTTACCACAAACTTAGTTTATTCCAGAAGCAATTTTTAGTGTGTGTGTGTGTAGGTGTAGTTTTATTCTTATTGAACTGTTAAATGTCAGATACTGATGCTAATCTGTTGTAAATCACCCAGAGACCTACCTTCTGTCCACACTCCTGTTATAAAAAGAGTAAATAGATAACTACAGATGGATTTTTCCCCACCCACCCCCCTAAAATATCTCATGGGAATGAAGCTTAAGAAGCATATTAGAATGTTTGCCAGTCTAAATCATTTTGGGCAGTATTCTTAGCCAACAAAATAGAACTGAGATTAATATTTTGGTCTTGAAATGTTAATAAATAAAAATTTCCTTTGCTTTTGTGAAGGAATGTGTTTTCTGTAATTAGAGGATCTGGTAGGATAATAGTTTTTTCAGTTGTCTTTAAAGAGTTGTATTTTAACGCTGATATTTTATTTGCTATTGACCTCATAGTTAATTTAATGCATTAAAAGTATTTTTTAAATAGCAAGGTCTGGTGACTAATGTCACGCTGCAAATGAGATGTGAACATGATTTCAGTATATCAACCTAAGCTAGAGACACCAAGAAAAAATCAAGAAGCAGGACCAGACTGCTTACGGTGAAGATATTTATTTACAGGTGATAAGGAGATACAGTAGAAGGAACTGAACAAACAGACAGAGTTCCTGTCAGTACTCACAGTAGCTCTCAGCAACTCTCACTAACTCCAACCAACTCTATACACCAACATAGTGATAATCCACACTATGATAACCCACAAATGGTTTACATTAGACACAGCTGTATATACCCTAGGTTGATGCAACTCTCCTCTCCAGGGCATAATACATTACCTCATAGTGCTTAGTTACATATCACAGGTGCAGTATACAATGCACATCTTGGTGTTTGGCCATCTCAAGGACATTTAACTACATGTCCAGGCCTTACACACACTACATACACATTATGAATGGGCAATTCACGAAATCTTAATTTTACATTGTCAAAGGCTGGCAGACTAATAGGCCTGATACAGATGGCCCTAAAGGGCCATCTGTCAAGTGGGATTAGGGTTAGGGTGCGCACAGCACTTGCACGCTCCCTAACCCTAGCGTGTATGGATGGCGCCATTTTAAAATGGCACTGTCCATATGCACGCGCCATTATGGTGTCATGGCACATGCGGTGTTTATACAACACAGTGCGCACCTGACATCATGGTGCCGCAGGAAGGCAGCTAGGGTGCCCTTTCTGCGGCACCAAAAGGAGCTCCAAAATGGAGCTCCTTTTTTGGCATTGGTCCTTGGCGTGGTCTTTACACGGCTGCACGGCTCCTTTTTCCCCTCAGGACTGCTGGGGATGGTGGGGTGCAGCAGGTGCCCTGGGCCTCTTCTCTGTGGCCTGGAGAAGAGGCAGAATGGGGCCTCTGGGATTGCCGGAGAGGAGGTCCTGGCCCCACCCTGGCGCTTCTCTGGGTGCCCCTTTTGGGCAGTCTGTACAGCCCCATCGTTATCAATTCCATTCTATTTTTAAACTGTTAATAACATATTGGAATATACATCCTTATATGAAGTTCCTTTTCAAAGGAAGCAAGGAGTAAGTTTACAAATTTTCTTCCTGCAGACAAAAAGTCCTTGAAAACCACACTGTTTTCGAATCCTATTCACAATTTGGGACATATTCAGTGTAAAATTCACATATGGATATTTTGCAGAGGAAATGCTACCACCTGCATAGAAAATCCTGTTTTCTGTGCAATTCACCCACATGCAAATTTTATGTGGAATAAGCCCTCAATATTTAGCAATAGCAATAGCAAGTACATTTCTACACCACTTATCAGTGGACTAAGCACTCCTTTACAATGTGTTTACATTGTGAAAGCTAATTGCCCTCTATCTGGTTACTCATTTAAACAACCTATGAAACTATGGAAGGCTGAGTGGACCTTGGAGCCCGTGGGATTGAACTCACAACCCTGTGGCTTGTAGTACAGTCATTTAACCACTGAACCACCAGGGCTCCCTGGTATATAAAATATGTGCAAAGATAATTTTCTGTGCAGAAAATGCTGTTCCCTGCACTGAAAATGCTGTTTTCTATGCAAATCAATTTAAAGGACTCTCCTTATCAGGATTTCTCAACAGTTGAAAAACAGCAATAGATTTGAATATTCTTTCCATCCATAATAGCATATTAAGAGTTGTCTTCCCCAGATGGTGAGAAGTTCCTATGGCAGTGATATCTGAAGAAGTCCAAATAAACCAAACAGTCCAGTACAAAAATACCACACCACACAATGCCATACACATTTCCTATTTTCTAAATAATGCATCTCTTAAACAATTTTTGTTCAGCATCTACCAGCATTTTGAAGCATGACATATCTTAAATAAAACATGTTGAAGAGAAAAGGGGGTTTTAGTGGGGGAGGGGCAGGGGATGAATTAAATTATTCTATAGTTTGCTGTACCATTCTTCATTTGATAAGTCTATTATTTGCCCTCATTACTTGCCCTCATTAGATATGGTTGGTTATAAATGTTTTTTAAAAGGGGGGGGGGGTGCGGAAGGAGAGCAACTGCAATCTCCAAATATTGAACATTAAATACACTTGTTTTGTACTTTTTGAGTGACTTTGTATTACTTTGTATTAAGTGTTCAGGAAATGAGAGACTTGTGCTTGAGACTAATATAACCAGCTTTTGGAGATGCGGAATATTAAATTTTAGCTCCTGGAGCTGACAGATGCTCATAATTTCATATAGTAATAACATTAACAGCTATATAAGCCAAGATGTGGGCCATTAAAATTCATGCTTCAGGGGACCTTTGGGGGTCCATATTGGAAGATCTTCAATCCTCTTTGCCCTAAATAGGTAGATGTATGAAACCGAATTGATATTATAAGCCTAATCACGTGTGCAATTCAGTGGCAAAATATAATAAAAATAATAAAGCTTTGGCAGAACTCACATTGCAGAAACTTAGGATGAATTTAATGTTCATATTTTAATACCATTCATTCATTGTTCATATTTTAATACCACTGTTATGGCAAGAAACCAATCTGTCCCTTACTAATTTCTTTAAACAATCTGCAATAGATAGTGCAAATCCTAAGGGTCACTTCACAAATATTTTACAGATCAGGAACAGGGAACCCCCAAATGTTATTATAGCACAACTCTCTGCATCCTTTTCCACTGATCAGCATGAAAACTGGATTCTGACATTTGGAGGGCTAGAAATTCCCCTCCCATTATAGATATACACCACTGATCCAATTAATGGGATCTTGGTAACACTTGTAAATCTTAGCCATTGATTCAATGGGTCTGTTCCATTTGGGTCTCACACTTGAATTTAGATATTAGTGACAAAATATGCTTGCAAAGACACTTACTTTCTTATGGAGCAGTAGTTAACCAAAATTCTATGTTTTGCATATACTCAATTAAAAATATGTGTTTACCTCTGAAATATGTATGGAATGGCTCTTTTTCATTGAAATAGTCTTCTCTCTGTTCCTACCAATGTAAACTTATGTGCTTTGATAGCATAGGAAGTATATTAGTGGTCTGAGAATTTTAGTTTGTAGAAGCGAATTTCAAAGTGATAGTGGTATCACAATCTATTTTATGTGTCATTGATTTTCAGTTTGAAATCCAAACTGAAAATAATGGAAAGGCATTTAATCAAAGTGACAATGAAGTGAAACCCCTATCAAGAGTTGAAGAGAACAGGATTGCATAAAGGCAGTGACCCACAAACTGCTTTTAAGGAAGGGATCTCAACACTGGCAAGTAACTGCTTAAACAATGTAGCCCTCCTTACAGACAAATCTAAAAAACAAACAAACCCAGTACTGGAACATGCACGTCATTGTTTGAATGGGGTAGTGAGTGAACAGACATATGTCATCTTCATTTAGAACTACTCTTTTACATATGTTCTTTGGAGTTTGCTATTCTGTCAGTTTCTGTTTGTCCCTGATACTGATGCTTCTATTGCTTGATATAATATATATGATTTATACAAGAGTGTTCGCCTTTGGAATGAAGACAGAACAACAGCTGCAGCACCTGAAAATCACAGCAGGTTTAACATGACACAATCTTCTGCAGACAGCTTTCATGCCTCATTCAACACACAATGTTAGAATATTTTTAAGTTAGAATGGAACATCTGTTCCTCAGAAATGGCTGCTTTCACATGATCACTGAAAGACAACCACCCTTTTCCCCTAAACTCTGATTTTTTTTCTATTGCTTTGTTTAACATAGACATTCTCAGACAACTTAATTGAAACCAAAATGGAAGAAAGCTGGGAGAGAATTTTGGAAGCAGACCCTGTGAACTTCCACCAAATAATTTATTTAGGATACCAATCTACTCTTAGGTAGTACCCCTGCTACATCTGCAGTATTTTATTAAAGATTCAGGGTTGTTAAGCAAAAATCTTATTAATTCTGGTGGAGAATAAAGCTGCACCAGTGTGCATACATGGTGATCTGGGAGGGCAATGGCTTTTTGCTTGCTGATAGCATGATGCAGTTCTCCCACTCAGCTCTCTTGTTCTATTCAGAAGTAAATTGGATTGAATTAAATAGAGCCAAGATAAGTGGCTACAGGGCCATGAATTCCAGGATAGGAAACAGGGTGAGCTTCCCTCTCCAAGTTCAGGCAAATTGGATCACCAAGACTTCTATGTAGTTTTAGCAGAAATTATTAATCAGAAGTGTTTGACATACTCCCTTCCTCTCTCATTCTCTCTGTCTCTGTCTCTGTCTCTCTCTCTCTCACACACACACACAGAGAACAAGCTATTGAAACCGAGCCTTCCCATGAATAACAAAAGTTACATGCAATCTATCCTTTACACATTTGCTTGGTATTAGGTGACACTGAGCCTTTGGAGGGGGACTTTTAAGTACACATTACATTTGTAACAGTCTTTATTTGAAATGATGACTGACTGATGAATGATGGGAGAACAAATTTGTGTCCCCCCCCCTCAGCTATGCTCTATACCTGATTCCGTATAGCTCAAGCTATATACATGTTTTTACATTTTCCTTAGCGAGTATTATGTGTGCAGGTCTATCTCCTCCAGCATATCTCCACAGATTTTGCTTTTAAAGTAGTAGGACAGATGTGATAGATCTTATAGGTGCATTGGTTATCACTTAATAGGGTTCACACATGTGCATTCACATACACACACACTTTGCTTGCTATATTAATTGTGGTTTTTAATTTACATTTATAAAACATTTATACATGTTTTATAACATTTTGTTTATTATTTTTCTGTTGCTATCATGACAATCGGCTTATTTCCTGCTTAATTTGGTTGTTGTTATTTTAATGCAATGCATTCTGTGTTTTCGAAGTCAAGGAGGGAGGAAGGGAAGGGAAAACTCATGAGCAAGCTTGCTACCATATCCATTGTTGGATTCCATGATAGATGCTAAAATCTGCAAAAAACACTTGGCCTTGGACTGAAGTTACAAGGAAACAATATCTCATCCAATATTTGAAGCATACCTGAAAATATGGCTGAACCTATTAAGAAAGATCAATTATACTTCATAGGTAGAGTCGGGTTTATGTTTTTTTCTTAAGAAAATATTGTGTGCTTGGATGCAGTACCAGGAATTGACTATTGTGAAATCATCTTGAGATTAAGGTTTCCCCTTTGACAAGTTTGTCTAGTCATGTCTGACCATAGGAGGCAGTGCTCATCTCTGTTAATAAGCTGAAGAGAGCCAGTGTTGTCAAATATGATTTTGTGGTCATATGGCCAGCATGACTGCACAGAACACCTTCCCACTGAAGTGGTACCTATTTATCTACTTGCACTTTTTCATGCTTTCAAACTGCTAGGGGGGCAGAAGCTGGGACTAGTGACAGGAGCTCACTCCATCACATGGCACTTGGGTCTTGAACTGCTGACCTGCTGACTTTGTGATTGTCAGTCAACAACTTAATTGCTAAGCCACCGCGTCCCTCAAAATCAGTATGTATGTGTGTGTATATATATATATATATAGAGAGAGAGAGCACAGATAACTGTAAACATGATTTTATGGAGGGCTGCTTCACTATTAAACCCCATAAAGTTGCCACAACCCTCTTGTTTATGCCATTTTCTAATGTGGAAGAGAATCCAACTTTCAGTTCATTTCAACAGAGCATGTAACCATCTCTTTGGAAGAATGGGCTGGCAAACTTGTTTACTTGACCAGATCAATCACAGAGTCATTATCACCACCTGTCTTTCCTTTCAATTACAAATGAGCATAAAACATATACACAATATCATTTTTAAAGGCCTTATTTCCTTTCTTTTATAGAGCAATTCATGGTGGTTGAGTATTCCTGTCTCATGCTCAAATGAGGAATTTGGGTGTGTGTGGAAGCTGTATTAATTTATTGATAACACCACTGTATTTTGGAGCAAGGATGGCATTTACTGTGTGTGTGAAATACATTCTTTGTGTTCATTTTCTATGACAGCACCAAACCTGCTTCCATCTGTGCTTTGGTCTCCTTTCTGTGCTTGCATCTCAAGTAAATCACTGCTCTTGCTCCTGAGAAATATGTTCCTAATATAAAAATACCCCATAGGTGTATTGTGATATATTTGCCCGACTGACTCTAATGGTATGAAATTGCCCTAAAGAATGTAAAATGAGTAATGCCTGGTGCACCTAGCTGAGGGGTAAAGATAAATCTCATATGTTTTTAGGCCCCAGCTTCCCTTAGAGACTTCATTTGAACAGGCAGGTGCAATAAGAACTCAGCCAATATGCCAAAGAGCTGCTGCATCTGAGCCAGAGTTTCCATGAATCATCAGGCTGGCTATTTCCAGCCCCTCTTCAAATCTCAGGAGCAGCTCCCATAATGAAGTCATTGGTTCCCCTTCTCTTTTAGTATGGAATGGAGCAGCATCTATTTTGAGCCTATTGTGGTTGCTAAATAGAGGTATTGAAGATGCTAAGGTTAAGGTGCACAGCCATTTCATTTACTTGATTGTCAATACTGGATTCCTAATTTGTCCGTAAAGTGATGCTCTTTGGCTGCCTGACAACATTTCAACAAAAGAAATTTGTGTGTTGCAATATTCTTGCCAGCTTTGATTTCTTCAGTATGGCCAGACTGAAGCCACAAAATACATTATTGCTTTTAGTTTTATGTCCTCATGTCCCTTTCCACCCTTTTCCTCTTTTTGCTCCCTGCTTCTACAGCTCTGTTCTGTTTTTTTGGAATTGGGTAGAAACTCCTTTGCAAGAAAGTGACATTGCTTTTCAACCCAATATGGTTCTGCCTGGAACACTCAAATATGTAATATCTGCAAAGTGGTTTATGCATTCATTATATAACCATTCATAGTGACTAACTCAAATTCACACTTGGCCAAAAAGTGTGTGTGTGTGTGTGTGTCTGTGTGTATGGGGAGCGGGTTCCTACCACTGGTGCCAGTCCTAAAAGAAGTGCCAAATAAAGGATTAAATCAAGCCTGTAAATTTTAATTCCTTTCCCACCTATAATGGCTGATCCATTTTGGGCATACATCTTTGGAGCTTGTTCTGTTCTTGCTGTCTCCATCTCGGAGATGCCAGTGCCATCAATATATTTATCTATCATTCTTGCCATGTTACACATGTTTTGGTCAGATGTACTCTCTGAAATCAGAGTCATGGGCCAGATATTTCTTGTATCACCAGCAATTGCTCTTTTATCCCTTTTCCCCCAAAGATCTAAAAGTGTTTTAGAAAGATTGGACTTAATCTAAAATTGACATGCTGCTTTCAAATCCTCCTGCTTAAAATGGCTAACCTTTTTGTAACAATCTAGGGGAGAAGAAAGCTTGCAAAGCAGTTTGAAAAACCATTGCAGAAAAATCCATATCCACATGAAAATTAAAGTGCCATGGATCTAAAAGGAGTAACTGAGATGGCCAGCTGGCAAGTAATGGTCTAGGTCTAGTAGCCAAAACTATTTTAGCTATACTCTAGACAGCAACAGTTTTAACTTATATTTTTTTAAAAAAAAAAATACTCACTTTTTTTAAAAAAAATGTATTATTAAAATAGCTCATACAACAGGAACTATATTATTAAATAAAAGAGAAGAAAAATACACCAGAAATAGTCTTAAATTTTTTTTTTTTTTTTAAAATTTAACCACAACCAAGGTATAAACCACAATATGTCTTGCTTTTTTCATATGGACACAAAAAAGTATACCACTCCACAAATTTGCTTGATATTTCAGATGACAAATAACATCAAAATTATTGTTTGCAAAGTCAAACTATGGAAACCAAGTACAGTTGGTCCTCCATATCCACAGATTTTATATCCATGGATTCAAGCATCCACAGATTGAGAATATTCAAAACAAAGAGAAATTCCAAAAATCAAACCTCAATTTTGCCATTTTATATACAGGACACCTTTTTTTTATGCTACTGTATTTAACGGGTTTTGAGCATCCACAGATTTTGGTATCCATGGGGAGTCCTGGAACCAAACTCCAGTGGATATCAAATGCTCACTGTACCAAAAAAATGTTTAATAAATTTATATTTTTGAGAACTTTACTTGTGCTGCTAGTTTTTCCATAAGTGAAATATTCTAGATACATACATACCACTGTTGTAACGACAATCCTTTAAGATCTTTCCATACCAAGACAATTTCTAGTCTTGCTGTCAGACATAGGAATTTTGTGTAACAGTTGTTTTTGATCTTTGGGAAAGGGGGATAAAAGAGCAATTGCTAGTGATACAAGAAATATCTGGCCCATGATTTTACTGATTGCAGTGAATACATCTGACCAAAATTTTTCTACATCTGGACATTTCTGGCAAAGATGAATATATGTACCAAACTCTTTGAACTCTTCCCAACATGTGCCCTTCAAATTAGGATTAATATATCTTAAATATATAGGGGCAAGGTACCATCTGTGAATGTTTTTTAAACATTGTTCATGATGAATGAAAGATACAGATTTGAACTTGAACTCTTAGCACAACAAGGGAAATATGATATAATAGCATCACTGAAACCTGGTGGGATGAGTCTCATGATTGGAATGTAGAAATAGAGGGGTATAACCTTTTTAAGAGAAACAGGCCAAGCAGGAAAGGAGGAGGAATAGCATTATATGTCAGGGATATTTACACCAGTGAAGAAATGCAGGAAGTCAATACGGGAAACCAGGTGGAGAGCATCTGGATAAAAATTAAAGGAGAGGGAAATAACAGGGATGTTACTGTGGGAGTCTACTACAGACCCCCGACTCAGGCAGAGGAATTGGATGATGCCTATCTAGAACAGATAATCATATACTCAGAAAAGAGAGATGTAGTAGTGATGGGTGACTTCAACTATCCTGATATTTGCTGGAAGTCAAACTCAGCCAAATCCTCAAAGTCTAGCAAATTCCTCACTTGCCTGGAAGACAATTTCATTGTCCAAAAGGTGGAAGAGGCAACAAGGGGATCAGCCATTTTAGATCTGATCTTAACCAACAGGGAAGACCTAGTTGATGGGGTGCAAGTGGTTGGATCCTTAGGTGGAAGTGACCATGTTCTCCTGGAGTTTGTAATACAGTGGAAGGGAGAAGCTAGGCATAGTCAGACACGCACTCTAGACTTTAGGAGAGCTGATTTCAATAAACTTAGAGAAATACTAGGAGTGATCCCATGGTCAGGAATACTAAAAGAAAAGGGAGTTCAAGACGGATGGGAGTTTCTCAAAAGGGAGATACTGAAGGCACAATTTCAAACAGTTCCAATGAGGAAGAAAAATGGGAGATGTCTCAAGAAGCCAGGATGGATGACTAAGGAACTTTCAACTGAGCTAAGTTTTAAACGGAACATGTATAAGAAATGGAAAAATGGAGAAATCACGAAAGAGGAATTCAAACAAATAGCCAGCACATGTAGGGGTAAAGTCAGAAAAGCTAAAGCGCAGAATGAACTCAGGCTTGCTAGAGAGGTTAAGAACAATAAAAAGGGCTTTTTTGGATATGTCCGCAGCAAAAGGAAGAAGAAGGAAACAGTGGGGCCACTGCGTGCAGAAGATGGCAAAATGCTAACAGGGGACAGAGAAAAGGCAGAATTACTCAACACCTTCTTTGCTTCAGTCTTCTCAGAAAAGGCAAAGGGTGCTCAACCTAAGGATAATGGAACAGGAGACAGAATAGAGGAAATTCAGCACAGAATAAGTAAAGAGGTAGTACAGGAATACCTGGTTAACCTAAATGAATTTAAATCTCCAGGACCAGATGAACTACATCCTAGAGTATTAAAAGAACTGGCAAATGTAATATCAGAGCCATTGGCAATAATCTTTGAGAACTCTTGGAGAACAGGAGAAGTCCCAGCAGACTGGAGGAGGGCAAACGTTGTCCCCATCTTCAAAAAGGGAAAAAAAGAGGATCCCAACAATTATCGTCCAGTTAGTCTAACATCAATTCCAGGAAAGGTTCTAGAGCAGATCATTAAGCAGAGAGTCTGTGAACACTTAGAGGCCAATGCCATAATCACAAAAAGCCAACATGGGTTTCAGAGAAACAAGTCATGCCAAACGAACCTGATCTCTTTTTTTGATAAAATTACCAGCTTGGTAGATGAAGGGAATGCTGTGGATATAGTATACCTCGATTTCAATAAGGCCTTTGACAAGGTTCCCCATGATATTCTTGCAAACAAGCTTGCAAAATGTGGGCTAGACAAGTTAACTGTTACATGGATTTGTAATTGGTTGACTGGCCGAACTCAAAGGGTGCTCAACAATGGCTCCTTTTCATCCTGGAGAGAAGTGACCAGTGGGGTCCCACAGGGTTCTGTCCTGGGCCCAGTGCTATTCAACATCTTTATTAACGATTTGGATGACAGAATTGGGGGCATACTTATCAAATTTGCAGATGACACTAAACTGGGAGGAGTAGCTAATACCCCAGAGGACAGGATCAAAATTCAAAATGACCTGAATAGACTAGAAAGCTGGGCCAGTGCTAACAAAATGAAATTCAATGCGGAGAAATGTAAGGTTCTGCACATAGGGCGGAAAAATGAAATGCACAGATATAGGATGGGGGACACCTGGCTGAATGAGACCACATGTGAAAGGGATCTAGGAGTCCAAGTAGACCATAAGCTGAACATGAGTCAACAGTGTGATGCGGCAGCTAAAAAAGCCAATGCAATTTTAGGCTGCATCAATAGAAGTATAGTTTCTAGATCAAGGGAAGTTATAGTGCCACTCTATTCTGCTTTGGTCAGGCCCCACCTGGAATACTGTGTCCAGTTCTGGGCACCACATTTCAAAAAAGATGTGGAGAAACTGGAGCATGTCCAAAGGAGGGCAACTAAGATGGTGAAGGGTCTGGAAACCTTGCCCTATGAAGAACGCCTTAGGGAGCTGGGGATGTTTAGCCTGGAGAAGAGAAGGTTAAGAGGTGATATGATAGCCCTGTTTAAATATTTGAAGGGATGTCATATTGAGGAGGGAGCAAGCTTGTTTTCTGCTGCTGCAGAGACTAGAACGCAGAACAATGGATGCAAACTGCAGGAAAAGAGATTCCACCTCAACATTAGGAGGAACTTCCTGACAGTAAGGGCTGTTCGACAGTGGAACACACTCCCTCGGAGTGTAGTGGAGTCTCCTTCCTTAGGGGTCTTTAAGCAGAGGCTGGATGGCCATCTGTCAGGGATGCTTTGACTTGGAGTTCCTGCATGGCAGGTGGTTGGACTGGATGGCCCTTGTGGTCTCTTCCAACTCTATGATTCTATGATTTAAATGGAGCTTTAGTCCAGATGGAGCCCAAAGATATTTTTCTCTATATATTTTTTCTAAATGTTTTCCCCAAGCTTGTTTAACTTCTATGAAAGTTTCAAATGGCTTGTCAAGTACAATGCAATATAGCTTGGAGGTAAAGGATTTTTTTTTTCAAAATTCAATATAAGTTCTTCAAAGCCTCAGAGGGGCTTTTGTGCTTGTGTCTTGATAGGGAGGGCTGTAAAATGAAGAATCTGCCAAATAGATAACCAAGGATATATTGAGGTGAGGCCATTTCTCCTTATATTGGACATTGTTCAATGTAATTGTTCTATACTTAAAACAATTTTTTCATTATATTAAAAACAAGGTGGAGAAATAAAATAGAGATAGAAGGCAATGCTTTTGTGTGTATGCTAATTCAACCATTTTCCCTCTACTGTAACAAAGTTCTCAAAAACTGTGGAGTCAAAGGCTTTCATGGTCAGCATCCATAGTTTTTTGTGGGGCTTTCAGGCTATGTGGCCATGTTCTAGAAGAGTTCCTTTCTGACGTTTCTCCAGCATCTGTAGCTGGCATCTTCTGAAAAACTGCTCAGTTCAAGATTTATTCTGTAAAAAATCTGCCTGTATTTTTGTGTGCAGAAAATGTAATTTTCTGTGCAGAAATGACATAGTCCTCAGAGACTGAAAAACCATATGCAATTTTCAAGTAGAATGAACCCCACATTGCAAATACTGGTTTTCATCCAGAATTCTCCTCATCATGCATTCCTCACATTCAGGAAATCACTTTTTCATCTGAGACTTGAATATTTCAAATATTTCAGAAAAGGTTCCTTTTCATCCTGGAGAGAAGTGACCAGTGGGGTTCCACAGGGTTATGTCCTGGGCCCAGTGCTATTCAACATCTTTATTAATGACTTGGATGACAGTATTGAGAGCCTAGTTATCAAATTTGCAGATGACACCAAATTCGGAGGATTAGCTAATACCCCAAAGGACAGGATCAAAATTCAAAATGACCTGAATAGACTAGAAAGCTGGGCCAAAGCTAACAAAATGAAATTTAACACAGAGAAATGTAAGGTCCTACACGTAGGGTGGAAAAATGAAATGCACAGATATAGGATGGGGGACACCTGGCTGAATGAGACCACATGTGAAAGGGATCTAGGAGTCCAAGTAGACCACAAGTTGAACATGAGTCAACAGTGTGATGCAGCAGCTAAAAAGGCCAATGCAATTTTAGGTTGCATCAATAGAAGTATAGTGTCTAGATCAAGGGAAGTAATAGTGCCACTCTATTCTGCTTTGGTCAGGCCCCACCTGGAATACTGTGTCCAGTTCTGGGCACCACAATTCAAAAAGGATGTGGAGAAACTGGAGCGTGTCCAAAGGAGGGCAACTAAAATGGTGAAGTGTCTGGAAACCTTGCTCTATGAAGAACGCCTTAGGGAGCTGGGAATATTTAGCCTGGAGAAGAGAAGGTTAAGAGGTGATATGATCGCCTTGAAGGGATGTCACAAGGGATGAAGGGAGCAAGCTTGTTTTCTGCTGCTCCAGAGAACAGAACTCGGAACAATGGATGCAAACTGCAGGAAAAAAGATTCCACCTCAACATTAGGAGGAACTTCCTGACAGTAAGGGCTGTTCAACAGTGGAACACTGTTGTGGTGGTGTCTCCTTCCTTGGAGGTTTTTAAGGTGGTGGTGGTGTCTCCTTCCTTGGAGGTTTTTAAGCAGAGGCTGGATGACCATCTGTCGGAAATGCTTTGATTGGGAGTTCCTGCACGGCAGGGGGTTGGACTGGATGGCCCTTGTGGTCTCTTCCAACTCTAAATTTCTATGATTCTATGATTCTTTACATCTTACTTTTATCTGTGAAACTATTATTAGTAAATTCTGTACACTTTATTATAGAACATGACCTATTAGGGGATCAGGTTGAAAAGCAAAAGCCACATCTGAATTTTTGTCAGACTGGAGTAACCTCCAAGAATATAGATTCCTTGTAGATGTGAACTCTAGAAGAGATGGTAAAAGTAAAAAGTATCTAGGGCTATATGTTAGACGTAGTGTGAAGAATATTCTATTCTCCATGTACCCAGTAGATTCCATGCTAAAAGAAAATAAAAAATAAAAAAGAAGCAAACATTGAATAGCAATAAGACAATGAGAACTTCTGAGGAGCTATTGCCCAAGGTTAAGTCAGAAAGAAAAGTTTCATTTTACTGTAAATGTTGTTGTGTGCCTTCAAGCCATTTCTACGCTGATCATAAAGCAACCCTATCATGGGCTTTTCTTGGTAAGATTTAGTCAAAGGAGATTTGCCTGTGCCTTCCTCTGAAGCTGAGAGAGTGTAACTTTCCTAATCTTCAATAATAAAAATAAAAGTTTTCAATGTCACTAGAAACACACAGGGCTCAGTTCAGATAACCATCTCTGAAAGATCACTCCAAATATTAGTGTCCACATTAAGAATCCCTTTTCACATTTATTATGTGTCTCATCTAGGCTGGGGACAACTGGAGAAAGGGTCTCAGAAGTCACTTAGGACTGGCTCATATCAGTAGAGCTCTCTCTACAGGCACTTGGGAATTGTGAAATTTAGGATTTTAAAGGTTAAAACCAATTGTTCAGTCATGGATGAGAATGTACTGGCAGCCTCATAACAGGAATAGTCGGGGACATAAGATCTCCAGTTTAGTTTAATCAATCATAGCACTGAGGTGAAACTTTCAATAAATGAGGATCAAAGCAAAAATGTTCACTGAGTGATTAAAAGTAAAGTAGTTTATTAGTTTGACACTGGATATATGAAACTTTGTAACTTGGTTAACCCCTATTACCATATTAGAGTATAAAATAAAAAAGCAATAAACTCTGCATGAACATTACATTTTATTACCCTTGTTCTTGTGTATTTGATGAGTATTTAAAATGTGCTCTTTAGATGACCCCTGACTCCTTGATACAGCAAACAATAAAAATCTTGGCTAGGGAAAATTAATTATTGACTTGGCTGTTGGGGGTCTCTCTGATTCTGTGTAACTATCAGTCTAGTTGTATGCCAGCTACTTATGACCCATCTGAAATAATGTTGTCTAATGACTGTGAAGCTCCAAAACTTTATTACAAATGAGGAAGAAGAAAGAAAAATATATTCCCAGCAAATAAGTCTTGTTGAAAAGATGCTCTGAATCAAAACAATAATGTGGCAGTGCAGGAGACACTAGGACTACAGTGATCACATAATGTGTTAAGAGAGCTTATGCTTGCCTTTAAAACATGGTGGTACTGCATGAAAGGCAATGGCAAACCTCCTCTGAAGAACTCTTGTCAAGACACCCCCTGGAAGATTACCATAAATTAGAAATGACTTGAAGGCACAGCAGCAGCAACAACAACAACTACAACAACAACAACAAGGCTTATTCATATGTATAACAGAAGGAGAAAATGAAGTGTATCCAGTGAAATCCACAGATGAAACTATAAACACATCTTAAGGTGCCCAAGATGTAGTTTTTTAATTAGTTAAAAAAAGAAAACCTAATGTGTTTCAGCCTGGATGTACCCTTAAGGGAACTATTTGGAAATAAACTTCAGAAATGTGATTCAGACTGGTCCAGAAAATTGTAAAGTTTGATTCTAAATAATCTCTTAAATAAAGCCTGAAGAGTAAAATGCATTTTAAACGTATAAAAAAGCACATTCTTATCCATGTGTGTGTCACAATTTTCTATATTCCAGTCACTGATAAGCAGCTATATCAGGGTGTGCTACATCCACAGGACTGGGGATTACCAATTTTGCCTGTAGAATCTGTCAGAGTCTAACCCATTCTCTCTGTTACTGTGTTGCCCAGTTTGTTGGGCCACATTTTCCTATAAGGCACTTGTGGAGCATGGATCATGTTTCAAAGTACAATTGTAAGTCTGTGGTGGCTAGCAATTCCCATGTCAGTGAAGCCAGTTTTCACCTGAACTGCAAAGGAGTTAAAAACTGTGGAATCTGGTCCCTACAATAGGTACAGAATAGTTTCTATACAGTCTGGACTAAACCCAAAGTGGATTTACCATCCTACTCCATGGAAGACTCCAGCCACTGCTGAATTTTATTGGTAACAGAGGGAAATGGGACCTAAGGCAGAAAGGTAATGTCTTGTCCACCTTGGATCTGTAGTAACCTAGGAACCTACCATATCCCTTAGTAGTATTCAACTTGTATGTGCATCTTCTGGAATTTTATCTACTCTTCATAATGGCTAACGTGTTATAGATGAGTTTATTATAGCACCTACTATCTACTTTTCAAGAAACAAATGAAAACTGATGGCTGTATGAATCACTCCTTTATGTCTTAAGCATCTTGCACAATCTGTAGTTTATGCAACTATAGTTTCAGTCTACCTCAGTGCACCCTTCATTTTTCCCTGGATGCAATTCTTGACCTTCTGGAGAATCCTGAGATGATGACTGTGTGCCATTGATAAGCTACTGCCAGTTTCTCAGGAGATGAGCACCACCCAGAAATGGATAAAATGACCTTTCACAACTATATACTCATTTGTCTTCCTGTCTTTCACGATGAATGGTGATCATTAAAAAGTCACTATTTATTGAAAGTTATAATGCAGTATGATCCAAGACCATGACCCTGAAAGGGCAGTAGTACGGCAATGCTTTTAGCACAGTTCTGATTGTGCCAGTATTTTCTGGATTACAACTTGAGCATTTCTACAGTGTCATGGAGTCTTCTTCCTGGTCCATAAAAACCCTGGTAGGATTTGTTTTTGGTGTATCCAAGGAGCAAACATAGACAACACAATGGTAGGACAATAGGTAGCTAAACACATTCTCAGATATCCTATTCAATCCATCATTTTCAGCTTGAACATCAAAACCAAATTGTCAGCATGTTTCATACTCTGCCAAAGAGGTACAGGTGCTTAGTATCCAGCCTCACTTATACTGGTGAGTCGTTCCTCTGATAGATTTGCAGAGCAAAGGGAGAACATGATGGCTCAAATAAGTGTATGACTGTGGTTAATCCTTCTCTATCTCTTGTTTGCATCATATAGTGAGCAAAAGAGAGGAACCACTTGGTTAGTACAGACATTTGGCCTGACTTGATCCAGGTGGACCCTTTTCAGATTTTTCTAATCTTTGCCTTCCAGCCTGCCAGCATTGCTAAAACTGTGCAGCTGCAACAAGCGAGCAGCAATTTTAATTCCTCTTCAGTGTCCCTGATGTAGCATTGCTCAGAGGCATTGGGGAAAGGATGTAAAGGATGGCTTCAGTTCATTTGCTTGTTTGTTACAGAAGCTCCCTAGCTTTTACTGAAGGATGTCATGCAGTGATGCCAGGTCAGGAAGGGTTCAGTCTCTATATCTTGACATCTTCCATTATGGAAAAGAGGATGTACATTGGCAACAATATATGATTACCTAAAGGGGCTTAATATCAGAAGATTTGCTTCACAACATGCAAGTTCTTTCCATGATATGCTTCCATCTCCTTCTGGTGTGTGACAACAGCAACTGGTGATTTCTATGTAAGTGGGAAATTGAACCCACTTTGGGGTTTCAATCCAGAATAAAAATCAGTTGAATTTTATCCCCCAAACAGATTCAGCATTTTGGATAGCACCTTTAAAATTCTCACTTTGTAAATCTCACTGATTTACAAGCCCAGGTGTAGTAAGGATACCACATCACAGGCTCTTTTCATATTGTTTATACAGTGAGCTGATTTAGGTGTAACAGCAACACTCATTATGTATAACATATTCTTGTTAATATGAATTTCTTCCTTTATGTATCTCAGGTCCTGTCTGCATGGGACAAAAGGCCTGTTTCCCCATTCTTTCCCACTCCCCACGAGCCCACCATATTCTTCCCTCTTAATCATGGACTGGGACTGCTTCCTTCATACCCAGCAATATCCCTGTAAGTTATAATAGTTGTAATGTGATTAGTTTTGGGGGTGGGTGGGGGGGAGAGAGCATTAGGGCCAGTGAATTGGGTGTTAACTTAAGAAAGACAACATGGTGGTTGCTATTCATAAATATTGCTGTTAGTCACTAAATGACACTGTCATTTCCTTTCTTGCTCAGGAGTCATGGTAGCACCCTGAAATCTTAATAGTACTGAGTAACTCTGGCAGCACAAAATCCTGGCTTGCCTTGCTGGTTTGGAGCATGAGGCAAGTGAAATGGTCTCAAGAAAGACTATTTATTTAAAAAAGCAAAGTAAAAGAAAGACAGCCATGCATTCACCCTGTAGCTTAAAACAGACATATAGGAAGAAAAAAAAAAAGCACATATACACCCTTTTCTATGCAGAGCTGCAAACAACTGTGAAAGAAAAGCCTTTGTTTAACAGCACCTTATATACCTTTTCTCTTCTAAAAAAGCTTCTGGAAAACATCACATCCTACAGAGTTTGGTCCAGGCAAGGGGGAGACATTCCCATGCCATTTACCAAGTTGTTTACCAGGTGCCGAGATGAGATGGAGCACCTTATCTTTTGGCCTTTGGATGTCATTTCTCTACCTCCCTACATCATCCATATTCAGGAAGAACTTTCCTGGACCCATTTTCTAACACAGTAAGCAAGTCCTACAAGTCTATAATGCAAAATGCAGCCTGAACCATATTCTTTGCTGAAGCCATAAGCTCCAGGCCTAACATACTGAGATCTCTACATAAATAAAAATCAAAGCATAATGTGTGAAAAGTAGATTTAACTCCACACTGTGAAGTGGTATGAACTTTGTTATTCATAACAATACAGGACAGAAATTTCCAATACAAAGAAACTTGATCTGTTTTTTTTTTAAATTAATGTAGAAACATTTCCCAGAAAGAGAAGTCCAGTGGTAATTTGGAGCCCCTGCATGCTAAAGAAATAATAATAGAAATGAAAGCTACAATTTGCAAGCAAAAGCAAATAGCAGCACAGAGACTACTCTGCAACTAGAGTACTCTAAGCAGACTTTATAATGCATGAGCCTTATTATACACAGTGTAACTTATGAGTGAGCATGAATGGATTGCAATTTTTGAACAGACAACCATCAGCAACCATTTGGTGTACTTTATAACATAGCCAGAATCACCACTAATATTTCACATTTATTCTCTTGGCCAGCCAATTGCCCAGTCTTTCCCAATGGTAACTCTTTGTATTTTTTAAATTGTACAGTACTTTAATAGCAAGTAATTTCTTATCCTGCCAGCAATCTCCTCTCAAATCCAGATTTCATTATATACTAATTGGATGGGCATATTGTACACTAAAATATATTTTAATGCATGAAAATGAAAAGCTATTAACAAAAATGGAAAGCATGCCATTTTAAGTACTCAAAAATAACTGAAACTTAAGTCAATTTTTTTTAATCTCACATTATTGTATCTGGTAATGTTTCTATATTCATATTTTCTCTTACAATTAAGAAATGCTGGTATATTTTTGAAACCTGAGTTAATGTTATTTGCTGGAGCATAAGAAAAAAATTGCCACACAGATTACATACATAGCAGCTATAGTTCTAGTTGTTAATGCAAGAATGCAGATGAATGGGTGGGAAAGTCTAATCATATTTTTATGTGCTTTTATAAAGGGCCATCTTGAATTCTGTAGCCCATAAGTATTTAAAAGTAGGCAGACCAAAACTAATGCATTATCGTGACAAAGACAGAAATTTACTTATGGTTCATCCTCTTAGGTCTTTGAAATAGTTGCTTCCATACACAACAAGGCTAAAATTAATTATTTCCAGAAATAGCACAAAATCTAATTGTCAGTTTCAACTAGAGTGAACAAGATGAATCAATGAGATTTTGAGAAGTGTTGACTTAGAATTCAGGAACGGGTTCATTTGGTCCACTCTGGTTGGGAATAGTGATGAGAAATTGAGACGTTCTCAAATATTATTCATAGCTTATTATTCAAAGTTTCTAGTCAATTTATTGCCTAGGTCAGGAAGTGTGTTTCAAGGATAGAATCTGGATAGCTTTTGCCCATGGAATCAATATGCTTTTCGGAAGGGTTGCCAATTAATAGGTCCAACTAGACTTTGTGGTGGCATCTTTCAGCCATATAGGGTCACCAAGGCCTTGGTAGTTGCACATAACTAGTTACTTGCCAATAGGTCTTTCATCAGCAGCTGAAACATATCCATCTTCATTGTAATCTTAATGTCATTGTTTTTTTAGTGCAACTGCAACATTTAAAGTTACTTTCTATTTTTTTCAGAGATGCAGAGTCACTACAGGGTGAGAGAGAAATAGCATGTGGTTCAAGTATGGTTTGTGGAAGGGCATATTTTGCTTTTCATAAGAGTGTTCTGCTGAGGATGTTGAAAGGGGGCAAGAGGAGTGTATTTTATGCCATTTGTAGTATTTGGATTTTTAAACAGTAACTAAAAGCAACTATGACCCGGTACAGACTGGCACTTTGCACCAGCCTGGGGCTGATATAAGGGCTATGTAGGGCTGTATGTCTATACACTCTCAGCCCTACAATTGGCACCTGTGCACCATCTTGCCACTTCCCCGGCCACACCGGGCATGGCATTGTGATGCATGGGCATCCACATGCCCAAACGGCTCTAGCCAGAAGAGGTATCATGGTGCTGCCTCGCAACACTTATGACACCTCTAAAGCCACTTTAGGTGGCTTCTTTTTAGGGAGCACTTCAGTGCCTTGCCATGCAGCTGACATGTCACCGAAGAGGGGCAAAGACGGGTGGCATGGAGCCACTCGTCTGTATCCCCCCCCCCATGTTAGTTATGTTTGCAAAATGGAAAAGTAGTTTTGCTTTTAGCAAATAGTAAATAAAATGTTAACTAACTTCCTTTCACACCTATGTGTATGTTTAACCTGTAAATAATTACATTTTAAAATTAACTTTCTAAATTCTCAAAAAGAATGACTTTTACATGAATAGAGGTTCATAAAAAGGGTACCTTTGCTCATTAAGTAGGAAGACAAATTAGTCCTGCCGAATTTCTGTGGAAATGATCTTCGATCTGAGTTCTTTAATTTGCTGTGTATCTGGATGCCTGTCTCTTCACTTTCTTTATACTCTGGTAAGAATTCCCAACCTTCTATTAAAAGAATAATATATTTTCTTAACTGAGGGCTAGGATAAAGTCCATTTTCTCATTGCTTGCACAGCGTGAAGCGTGGGAAGACTAACTGAAAACAACACATTGAGTTGATTGATAATATAGAAAATTTCCACTGTATGGGAAAATAAACAAGGCAAATTTTATAATAACACAGGCTGATGGGTTGCAGTTGACCCATTCTGAAAGGTGCTGCATGACAGGTTGGTACACCTTTGGCTCTGAGATCTGTTAAGGTGGCTTGTGTGCTACTAATTCTAGTTTTACCATATCCTGTTCTAAATGCAATGCCCACTCTGGTGCCAAGGTGACAGCTTGTTTATTTCATAGATCAGGGCTAGGAAACCTAAGCACTTCAGATGTTAATGAACTACTGCTCTCTTTATCTCACCTTTGCTGAGCATTTTTAGAGATAAAAAAATGAGAGCACAAAAATTTCTGGAGATGTACAGTTTTCCTAGCCCTGGTGCAAACAGACAAATCTCAAACATTCAGGAATTGGAAGGAAGAAATTAAAAACTGGGTCACCAATTCCAGTTATATGATGTGGGAGAAAATGTATTCCTCAATCAAGTCATAACTGAGTTTGGTTTGGAGGAAAAATAATTCACTTGGCTCTACTGTCTAACCCCTTCTGCCTCATCCAAAATCTTCTCCCCAGGCAGGTTTAAAGCCCAGGGGGCACTGCTAAGGCTATTCATCTGTAGTGAGGTGAAAGGGTGTGTGTGACTCAGAGCAGCAAGTGGTTTGTCTCAGCTGTGAGTAAATGAGGATACTCTCCCAGATGAAGTGTGCCTTGTTAATTTTCTGTCACTGTGCCAGTATCTAAGCAGAAATAGCAGCAGCATTCCTCTGGGGCTTGATAGATACTTGGGTTGGGGTGAGCACATAACTGCTTTTCATCCATGTGGTTATAGGGTGGGTAGGCAGGCAGGCAGACAGTAGATGGGTAGCTAGCTAGTGTGGATGCACTTTCTTTTGCAGATCAGGGAAATATTGGACTCTTTCAGACGTGGGAAATTGGAAGTATAATCCAAGGGCAATCCAAACGCAATCCTGGGGTTTCACATTATTGCGAATTAATTCTTCTCACGCAAATTCGGGCAAAAGGGAAGTCACTCCGAATGCAATCATGGGTTTAACGTTATTGCGAATTTAAGCTTCTCACGTGATTTTGGGCAAGGGGGGGTTATTTTTGGGTAATGGGAAGTAATTCTGAATGCCTTCCGAATGGAGCAGGGGTTCAGGTAAATTCGCTAAACAAGCGAATTTACTTGAATCCGCATTGGCTCCATTCGGAATTGGGAGAAATTCCTCCTGTTTGAAAGAGTCCAGTGTCTCTTCTGTTTTCCCTCAACCACAGACTTCCTTAAGGCCAATCAAACTTGTTGAAACTGGCCAAGGGATGGGATGCTGCCAGGCAATCTTCTTGTCTTCTGCTACAGGCACAGCCAAAACATCTGTTTGGGGATAGCATCTGGTGTCCTTTTTAGTGTAAGGTTACAAGATAGAATTAATAGAGAAATTCACTATAAATAACCATGGAAATTGATTTTCCATTAATGAATTGCACACTTTTTTGTGTGTAATATAGCTTCATAAATGTAATGTTGCTCCATTTAATTTTGCCAGATAGAATAAGCATGCTTTTTATTAAATACAACAAGTGTGCTTTCTCATTATTAGTTAGACCTAAAGGCCCTATATGAAGTCATATTCACCCTAAACCAACTCCCTGCTTTTTTGAACCTGACTTGTTTCCTCTACAGCAAGTAATGAACAATTTCACTAGTGTGGTATCTTTGTGGTCAAAGCACCCATGAAAGGCAGTGAATGTCATGCCACACTTGGACTGCTAGAACATGGATTGAAATTATGTTGCACTGTTCTTTTAATATTGTGAAGTCACTCTGAGTCCCAGTTCTGGGAAAAGAGCGGCATACAAATAATAATAATAATATGAAATCCTCACTGAAGCCATTGACTGAATGACCATGGGTTTGTCATATGTCTGAACCTAATCTATTTTATAGAGCAAGTGGGGCAGCACCTTAAATGACTCAGTGGAATGACATAATGTTCTGATAAAATGGGATCCTGGGCCAAACTTGAAAAAAATTAATTTGGGGGCAAAAAGTGTCAGAATCCTTCAATGAACATGGACAATGGCCATGTTAAAGAGTCGGCCCTCCATATCCATGGATTCTGCACCCACACATTCAACCATCCACATCTTTAAAATATTTTTTTAAAATTCCAAAAATCAAACCTTGATTTTTCCATTTTACATAAGGGACATCATTTTATTATCCTTTTGTATATTGTGGGACATGAGCATCCATGGATTTTGGTACCAATGAGAGGTCCTGAAACCAAACCTTGGCAGATACCAAAGACCTAATGTAGTTCAAAACAGATGTTGTTCCAAATGGTTAATTGTTTTAAGTTGTTCTGCATGCCATGGATAACAGTATTCTAGCTGAAGCTTTCAATATTTATACCAGCCACATTTCATGGTAAAATATTTCTGGCTATCTGCTGGTATTTAAGTAAGTGGGAGGGGGGAATAGGGGCAAGCTACTTTTTCAGTGTGTGAGTATGTATGTAGTATATTTACTTTTTAAGATTTTTCCAATAGTGTTTTTCACTCCTGTATGAGAAGGGTGTTATATCCTTTTCTGTGCAACTGCTATAGCATACTAAATACTCCAGGATTGAATTTATATAGTGTAGAATAAAGGGAATGGAAATGGCAAAAGAAATGGAATCTGGATCAAAACAAATACAGCATGTTTGCCACTGGCTGAAAATTTCACTTATTGATATTTTTAATGGTAAACACTTTTTTGGCTATTTCTTCTATTATAAAGGCACTGGTAACATTTTTGATCTTTTAAAGCTGGGTAGTAAACTTGATGCATTGGTTGTCATGACCTCAGCACTGCTTCCTTATTTCCACCACTTGCAAAAAGAAAAAAATGAAATACCAAAGTCAGCTAGAAGAAAATATATATACAGACATCACAGGTAATTGTGTGAGCTTTAAAAATGGAAGTAAGCTGTACAGATAGCAGACATGTCTACTGATGCCCTGCAAGACACAAGTGTCTTTTACTCCAAGAAAGATTCAGCTGCTTTTTACCAGACATTTTCAGACTGTGTGACACTATTCAAACATCAATGTCAATTTGAAAAGAATGAATTGGTCGTCTTTGCTAGGCACTGAAAAATCTTCAAAAGGTCAAGGGCTTTGTTCAGGCTGGCTCTGAGCCTAATGAAAGTCTTGACTACATATCTGCTGTATGATAATTTATAGTGAAAATTAGCTGAACTCAATGGAATCGACATTTTACTTGCTTCATCCCTGGCATGGAATGGTAACCTATGAGGACTCTATCAGGAACGCAAAATGCCAGGGAAAGGCTACAGAATGAAAGGAACCAAGTAAGAAATACAGGGCTACTTACTGTCTCAAAGTAGTATATAAATCAGGGGGAACTGATTTGGCTTCAATAAATAATCTTAAAAAGAGGACAATCAGCAGTTTCCTTGGTCCAGAGAGACCAGCAATCATGGTTTAAATCTAATATTGAAGAGTCCATTAAGAACAGCATAATTGTTGCTCTTCAATCAAAGGGGGGAAATGATCAAGGCTCCTTTTGATAGTAGCTTCATATGCTTTTGGTAGCACAATGCTCCCCTGTCCCATTCTTTTTCACTCAGAAATAATTTCCATAGATCTATTTACAGATAGGTTGGTCTATTTGTAAGGAAACAGTAGCATGCACATGGTTTACAATCAAATATTATATGGTTTATTTACTGGTGAAGTAATATGCAAAGTAGTATGCTGCTCTTGAAAAAGTAAAGGGTGAAATATTACTGGGCTAGATGGTGAGTGTTGAGACAATTCCAAATTTGATTGTCCTATCATAATTGATACCACAAATCTTGACTTCTTGTCTACTTGTTGTTAACTGCCCTTGATTCAGCCTTGACTCATAATGACCTTGTGACTGAGATATCGCCAAAACCTCTTATCCTATACCACTTTATTCAGGTCCTGAAAGCTCAGGTCTGTGACCTCTCTGATTGATTTTAACCACCTGGCATGTGATCTTCTTCTTTTTCTACTGCCTTCCAACTTTCCTAGTATCATTGCTCTTTCTAATGCCTTCTCATAATATGAACAATGTGTGACAGCCTCAGTTGGCTTCCAGAGATTGTTTGAGCTTAATCTGTTCTAGGACCCACTTGTTTGTCTTTTTAAACTGTCCATGGTAAGCTTAGCATTCTTCCCCAGCATCACATCAGGATGAGATGATTTCCTATCGGCTTTCTTCACTGTCCAGCTCTCACATCCATACATTGTGATGAGAAATAGAAAGGATAATCCCAACTTTAGTATTCAGTGTTATATTTTTGTACTTTAGGTTCTTGTCTAGTTCTATCATAGTTGCCCTTCCCAATCCTAGTCTTCTAATTTCTATGTAGTCTCAGACAGACAGAGTGGTGTAGTGGTTTGATTATTGGTCTCTGACTCTGGAGACCAGGGTTTGAATCCCTACTCAGCCATGGAAATTCACTGGGTCACACTGGGGAAGTAACACTACTCAGCCTCAGCTAAAGGCAAGGGAAAATCTCCCTTTGAACAAATCTTGCTGAGAAAACACCATGATAGGGTCACCATAATGTGCAAATGACCTCAAGGAACATAACAAGCTTGGTAAATGAAAGGGACGCTGTGGATATAGTATATCTTGATTTCAGTAAGGCCTTTGACAAGGTTCCCCATGACATTCTTGCAAACAAGCTTGCAAAATGTGGACTAGACAAAGTAACCATTACATGGATTTGTAACTGGTTGACTGGCCACACCCAAAGGGTGCTCAACAATGGTTCCTTTTTATCCTGAAGAGAAGTGACCAGTGGGGTCCCACAGGGTTCTGTCCTGGGCCCAGTGCTATTCAATATCTTTATTAATGACTTGGATGACAGTATTGAGGGCCTAGTTATCAAATTTGGGGGAATGGAACATCATCTGCTCCTATCTCAGGCTGCATCTACACTACAGAATTAAAACACTTTGATGCTGCTTTGAGTGCCATGGCTCAATGCTACGGAATTGTGTGATTTGTAGTTTTGTGAGATATTTTGTCTTCTCTATCAGAGAGCTCTGGTGTCACAACAAACTACAAATCCCAGGATTCTGTAGCATTGCATCATGGCAGTCAAAGTGGTGTTCAACTGCATTAATTCTGCAGTGTGGCATCAGCCCAGATCACCAGCAGAATGGACCCCATTCTCTCCACACAGCTGATGCCCAGTAAAATAGGTGGTGGTGGTGGTGGTGGTAGTGGTGGTGATGTGGTTTCAGGCCAGCAGGCACTACTTAGTTACATATATCTAACGAAACAGCTGGAGTAGAATGATGTCCATTGTTCAGATTTTTAAAACAAACAAACCCAAGAAATACAGCAACAAATACTGCAAGCTCCTGATAATATGCTTCATTTACAGGAGCCCTTATCTGCATTTTCATGGCTCTTACAACATTGCTTTTTGACAGGAACACAAGTAATCTGAGGCAAGCATTGATAACTGATTGCCTGTAGACAGTAGTGGTACTAGTGGGTGCGGGGTGTGTGGACGGCACCTGGCGATACCCCAGAGGGCTGACACCTGATTTCAGCAGCTCAGTTTACTTCAAGGGAAAACCAGGGCATGGAAAGGGGTGGGGCAGGGCGGGGCTTCCAGCCAGAAGGGGCATGCCCCACCCCTCCTTGTCACTGCTTGGTTTTCCACAGGAGAATCGGGCCATGTCAAGGAGCTGGGCATGCACACCCTCTTGCCCCTCTTTGACACAGGTTGGTTTTCCTCAGGGGAGAACTGAGCCGTGGCAAGGAGGGGTGGGGAGCTGTAAATGACTGGCCCAGCTCCTTGCTGTGGCCCGATTCTCCCGTGGAAAACTAAGCCGTGACAAGGAAGGGTGGGGCATGCCCCTTCTGGCTGGAAGCCCCGCCCCACCCCTTCCATCCATAAGCCCCACCCCTTCCGGCTACAAGCCCTGCCCCACACCAGGTGACATCAAATCCCAGGATACAACTGCCTGTAGGGACAAACTTTTAAATAGATATGCTGGACTTTTAAAATTTTATTTTTTGTTATTGAGGTCAGTGGCTGGAGTCTTATTGGGGAGTTACGCTTGTGTCAAGGACCTTGTTCTGCTCATTACAATGTAGTTCACTTACATGCAAGAATGGAAACATTGGTCAGCCATTTCCTGAGCAACAGAGAACTTCATCTTCCCAGTGGTTGTGGTGATGCTTGATCGGTGGGAACAGAGATGAGATGCACTAAATAGCTATGTAATTGCCATGATTACTGGCAGTTTTATTTTTAATTCTCTTTCTAAAGAGTCCAAATATTAAATTTGCCTTCTGTACAGAAATACATACTGGAAATAAATTTTCATCATACTAAGTATCATACCCCCACGGCCCCTTCCTGGTCAGTCACAGTTGTGTGTGTGTTTGTGTGTGAGAGAGAGTGTGTGTATATTGTCTTGGAGCAAACATGACCAGAAGAAAAGACACACCTTTTAGTATTTTTGAGAACTGCTCTTTGGTCTGGAGAGATCCCCCCCTCCCCCGGTTGCAGAAATTCGATTATTTACTTACTTCTCTTGAAGCATTGGTCCAGTGAAGGGTACTATAAAAATATAGACAACCTTTTAAACCCTTTTACTTCTATGATGGTTTTTCATCATGCTCTTTGAATTTGTCTCAGGAAAATAAGTAAATTCAAAAATAATAGAAGTACCTATCCGGTGAACCAGAAATCTGAGGCTTACTGAACAAAATATAAATCCAAGCATGTTGATTAAGGAGATAGGATGCATCCAATCTGATATATCACAGCATATTAAAAATATTCAAATGACATCAGAAAGAGGCATGCTATAAATTCAGCCAAGGAGATGAAATAATTTGGTTGCTGTAGCAGCAGTTTGCTAGTATTATTTTGCCCTTGCACATATCTGAAGAGCTATATCCACTGTGGATATGGGTGTATCTCATTTTGTGAGATTTAATACTAGTCATGAACTGTATGTACACAGGTAGTTTGCAAAAGCTATTTGGGCTGGCACACTTTTTTTCTATATAACCAATCAATATATAGTCCGTCCTAGTAATCATCCCAGGGTGAGGGTGTAGAACCAGCTCTGCAGTCCTCTACAGGAATTTTGTGGGATGATGCACGGCTATATCCAAACTAAAATGTGATGATATTCAAGCATCTGTAATGTCAGCAGCAGAGTGGCCCTGCATAGTCACTTTCATGCTAGCCATTTCAAAAAAGTAGTAACATATTGGGATAGTATACTTTATTTCTCAGAGTGCATCTACAGGGTGCAGTTTAGCACCACGTGATGTATCTCCATCCTATGGAATCCTGGGATTTGTAGTTTTACAATGTCTTTAGCCTTCTCTGTCAAAGCATGCTAGTGCCTTACAAAACTAAAAATCCCAGGAATCTGTAGGTTGGAGTCATGGCAAGTAAAGTAGTGTCCAACTGTCTTATTTCTACAGTGTACATGCATCCCTCAGTCCCCAGTCTCTTATTAATATCTGTCTGTTTATTATTACTCCTTTGCTTTTTATTATTGACATGATTCTCAGTATTGATGACTGACGTGATATCTGTAATACAGATCAGGGAGGGTGTTTCACCGTATATTCTTTAATACACCTGTTTAACCTGCTCCCCACCCCCATTGAAGACATTGTGTTGTCTAATGAGAAGAGATTGGAAAACTCAAGGAACTGATGCAGAGCTGCAGTTCAACACACACTTACCTGGAAGCACCATTTTGTTGGCCACATTCCATGTAAGCATGGGTAGGATTTTTATATACCTTCCATTGAATTTTTAATGATCTGCTTTTAAAATGATTTCATAGTTTTAATTGCTATATTCATTGTTTTATTTCTTTGGGGATTTAGGTTTGTTGCTTTAGAATCTATTCTATTATTGAAATAGCTAGCTGAGAAGCATAATGGACTGCTTATGTGAAGCTGTGAACAGAACAGGTATGAATGAATCCATTAGTTTTGCTAAAAGAAATCTTTGTAAAGAAATCAAAAGTTGTGGAGTAGAAGGCTTTCATGGCCGGCATTCATAGTTTTTCTGAAGCTTTCAGGCTATGTCGCCATGTTCTAGAAGAGTTCCTTTCTGACGATTCACCAGCATCTGTGGCTGGCATCTTCAGAGAATGTCAGAAGATGCCAGCCACAGATGCTGGTGAAACATCAGAAAGGAACTCTTCTAGAACATGACCACATAGCCCGAATGCTCCACAAAAAAACTATAAATCAAAAGTTCTTTCTAATGAATTTATGTAGAAATCTGCAAATATTTGTAAGGTGTCATTAAAAAAGAGTTCAGATGAAATTCTCCACCATTTCCACATCTACTAGAGAAGAGTAATATAGAAGAAACCTCCTCCTCCTCCTCCCCCTCCCCCTCCCCCTCCCCCCCCTCCTCCTCCTCCTCCTCCTTCTTTCTGACTTAAGGTGACCATAAAGCTATTGTATTATTAGGTTATCTTGGCAAGATTTGTTCAAAGGAGATTTGCCATTGCCTTCCACTGAAACTGAGAGTATGTTATTTATGAACATTTTGTGGAAACCAGAACACATTTGTGTAATTTTCCATGTACCACTATCTGCTAGGCATATAGAGAATATTCATGGACTTTCTCATATTTGGTGAGAAAGGATGTGTCTCAGTATATCAAGTCCCTGTGCACGCTCACCTCAGGCACACACCATTATGTCTTTCCTGGCTTACCATCCATGAAAGACCAAGGTATGCAAATAGCAAGACCATGAACTGTGAGAGATGGCTGTATATATATCTTGGTTAAATTTTCATCAAAAATGGGAACCAACACTGAATAATGTGCAAAGACTCTTGTAATCTCAACCACTGGCAAATTTTTGAATAAGTCAAGATTTACATTACTTATATGATATATCTCATGAATCATACTTAAGTTTACACAGGCTTTATGAAACAAAATCAGTGTTTTTATCAACTCAGAAAAGGGATACTGAGTTGATGCAAAAAACAAAGCTAAACCACACAACAAAATATCACTGGTTCTGTTTCAAAAAGCCCATCTTCAGATTTTTTTTTTTTTTAAAAAAAACATGTTCTCGTTGAATATAATTTTTTTGTTAATGTATTTCATTTGTAGATAAAGATAACCCATCATGCATGAGATTAATGTATATTCATGAGAGAAATTATGGCTGTACATGAAAGCACTACATTAGTGATTGGTAATCAACATCTACTTTATTTTTTTTAAAAGTTAGCATAGTCGTTAATCAAAGATAATTACAACACTGTCATTTACCATGTTGATCACTCATTCTTTGGGGGAAAGAACAAACAGTGCAATTTACACTTTGAAGCAAGAAGCACCAGAACGAAAGAATAACCATGGTTGCACAATTCCAAAAAATCTAAGAGATGATGGAATCTGCATTATAAAATGCCTTTTTCTTTCAGGATAGGGCTCTGTGTGGAAACATTAATGGCACAATTTCTTTCAGATGTGAAGTCGTATCATAAATAGTTCAAAGTCCACAATGGACAATTTTACATCAGAAAGTTAGTTACTTAGTCAGAGGCCAAACTAGACAAAGGAAGTCTGTTCAGCTGTCAGTCAATGCAGAGGAAGGAGGATGTTTCTGACTCTATCTCACCAGTTAGAGAGGCTGGAACAATTAAAACAAGATCCCTGTTGCAATTCCTTGTGGCAGCTTTGTTTGCTCTTAAAATGTCATCCTCCTTTTACCCAACTGTGAACAAACGTCTTTCACTCATGCCAGGAGTCATTTATGTAGTCTCATAGTAAGACTATGTAGTTTTACTGAATACAGAGCCATTGTGGATATATTATTATTAACCTTTATTTATATAGCGCTGTAGGTTTACACAGTGCTGTACATATAAACTTATAATTAGACGGTTCCCTGCCCTCAGGCTTACAATCTAAAAGACACGACACAAGAGGAGAAGGGAAAGGTGATGGGGAAGGGTATCAGATCCGGTGATTCTTCTCTCCCTCTGAGGCCTGGACCAATGCAGATGGAGGGCTCGGCTTTGTAATGCACAGTTAAAACGGGCCAGACAAAGTCACACATCTGGGAAAGCTTCTCTAAACAATATAGTCTTTAACTCAGTTTTGAACCTGGTTAGGGAAGTGATGAGGCGTGCATGTGGGGGAAGAAGGTTCCAGGAGTGAGGGGCAGCAAGTGAGAAAGGACAAATCTGGGACAGGGCAGTGGAAATCCTCGGCTGGGACAGGAGGCCCTGACTTCCAGAACGGAGGGTACGAGAAAGAGTGTGAGGAGAAAGAAGGTCAGACAAGTAAGGAGGGGCCAGTCCATGGAGGGCTTTGAAAGTCAGTAACAAAAGCTTGTACTGGATGTGGAAGGGGAAGGGGAGCCAGTGAAGGGAGGACAACACTACAGAGTAACGCTAGCCAGTGTGGTGTAGTGGACGAAGTATTGGACTAAGGCTCTGGAGATCAGGGTTTGATTCTCCTCTCAACCATGGAAAGCTCACCTAAATCAGCCACTCTCAGCCCCAGAAAACTCCATGATATGTTTGTCTTAAGGTCACCATAAGGCATAAATTACTTGAAGGCAAACGAAGAAGAAGAAGAAGAAGAAGAAGAAGAAGAAGAAGAAGAAGAAGAAGAAGAAGCAGCAGCAGCAGCAGCAGCAGCAGCAGCAGCAGCTTTATGAATCTGTAACTACAATACAGAGTGCCAGTAGATATCTTTTTTAAAAAGAGCAATAATAGATCCACAAGAATGTTGCAAGCTTTTGTGCTCAGCAAATGTCTTAATCAAGGCTAAGTAATGAAAAACTGTAGCAAGGGAAGTAATGCATGGGAATCCAGAAATCTGGATAATATTTTAGCGATGAAGTCTACAATTAAACTCATTTCCAAGATGGAGAATGTAGGCTTGAAAAATCCTTTTGGAAGGTAAAAGGCTGTGCTTGCTAGGAAGGAGAGAAAATGGTGGTCTGTCATTCAGAGAAAACATACCAAACAAAGTATCAGTTGTTTGTGGACGATCTGAAAACGAGGGATTCAAAGGGCAAATTAGAAACATACCAAAGAATGTAGAGGAAATACTCTATGCCCTAAGGAGAAACCTTTTTAAAATGCTTTAAAGGGCTTTATTACAGCTACACATTAATTTACTCTTCATCAAGATATTATCTAATGATACTCTTCCTTCAAAGGTGACTCAATGTCTTTAGAAATAACTTCAATTAAAACATAAAGCATTAACTTGGAACAATGGATCTAATTCATTATCTATGAGGCAGAGCAATCTTCTGGAGGACAGGTGAGGGATAAAGTGTGTGGCAAATGCATCACTACTTCCTAAATCCTGCTTATCTTTTACTGGTCAAGGAACAAGGAATGGGCACAGGGAGCCCATAACATGGAGGATGGGAGCTTAAGCTCCCTATAAGACTAGGCTGGGGTGGGGACTAGTAAAATTAGACCATCAAACTCCCTATGTAGTTGAGCCTCTTCAGGAATTATCAATCAGAGTTTCCTAAGTAATAAAACACTAAAATATATTAAGACAGTTGGTGTTTTTAGCTCTCCTAAGAATAATAAATATTGCCCAAAATCTTAGGGGTTGTCAACACTGACAAGAATACTCCAGGATGTTCTCAAGGTATTCTGGTCACGGAACTGTCTCAGAATTCCCCCATTAACTTTGCCCTCTGTAGAGATGCTGGGCAGTTGTCTACAGTCACATCCTGCTGTGTTGTCCACTGCCTCATAGACTGAGCCACTCCCTCTGAGGTCAGTATCAATCACATGGCTGGGCACCTTGTTGTGGCTTTATCAACTGGTGCCTCTGGCAGAAAAGCCAGGCAACAAAGTGGGACATTTTTGTTGACAGCCACCAAGTGCTGCTATAGAGTGTTCCAGGTCTTTCTGCAAAATCTGGAGCTAAAAATAAATCAGTTTAATCTGATTTAAGGCTTGTATGGCACAGATTAGGTGCAGAATTGGCCTTATGTCATGAAGACCAGGGATTTGTTCCTGAGTTGTATACAAATGTTGATGTAAGGATGATGGTGTGGGTGTTGAACTGCTTCATTTGGCCTATATAGATATGGTCCTAGGTACACTTAGGGGCAAAACAGAGTGCTCCAAAGTGACTGACAAAACCAGATTGGGGCCGTGATAACTGTATGCTGCCGTCCCAATCCAGCCAGAATCCGGCCCAAATAGGAGCGGCAGAAAGCTGCTCCTATTTGGGGCAGATTGAAGCTGTCCTATTTCTGCTTCAGCCAGTTTCCAGCTGGCTTGTGGGCATGTGGCATCAAAACACCATGCCCTCAAGTTTCCCAAAGCCACCTGGCATGTAATTGCCAGCACAGTGTCTGGGTGAGTTGAGGGCATGGCACATGTAAATGCCACACCTGCAAGCTGTCTTGAAGCTGGCTGAAGCTGCCGGTCTGTTTCAGCTGCTACTTGGATCGAAGATACACTGGCCACAAGGAACTTCCAAGAGTATTCATATTTAAGGATATTTGAGTGACAAGGGATATGGAAAATAATTTGCCATTTCCCTGTGTATATCTTCAAGTAGGAACAATTAATAACACCTTGTCTGCTGATGTTGAGCCTTCCCCACTGTAAAAATATTTCTGCACTCCCTGAATGGGTATGCATTTTGTTTGAATTTTCTGCTTTGTTCTGAATGGTCTCCTTCCTTCCTTCCTTTCTCTTTTCTTTTCTCTTTTGAAGAGAAAGAACCCTGGTGGTGTAGTGGTTAGATGCCTTTACTGCACCCATTTATTCACAAACCACAAGGTTGTGGGTTCAATACCAGTCAGGGGCTCAGGGGGAAATTATCTTACACATTGTAAACTGCTTAGGGAATGCTTAAGTGCACTGATAAGTGGTATAGAAATGTACTTGCTATTGCTATTGCTACCATGGTACGGAAAATAACAACCACAGCTCCAGTATGGATATTGTCCCCCCCCCCCCCCATGTCCAAGGAGCAAGAAGGCTTTGGCTCCATCATATCTTTCCACAATCTATCCCTAATGCACTTCCAGAACAACTTTCCCCCAGAGTTTAGAAAATATTTATTCTTTTTTTTCTTTTTTTTAATATACAACTTTCACAAACTACCCATAACCTCACAGGGTGTGCTGTCGGTAATAATGAAGGCATCGTTCTGCATGACTGAAAGTGAGTTGTTGCTGTGAACCTTGGTCATTGTCAGATGCTCAAACCACAAAATCATGCTGGGTCATGAGCAGGAGAATTTTAAAACTAGCAGAGTGAGCACAATGAAGAATGTGTGACATGTTGGATAAAAATAACAGGTAACTTCTACAACTATACTTAGGCTGCATCCACACTGTAAAAAATAATCCAGTTTGACAACACCTTCACTGCCATTATAGTTTGTTCCCAGCTCCAAGAATTCCATAGCACTGAGCCATGGCAGTTAAAGTGTTATCCAGATTATCTCAGTAGTGTGGATAAAACCTTTATCATCAACTCTTTGAATGTCTTCTACATGCCAAAAATGCATGGATATCCTGTTAGTATCCACACACTTTAAAGTTTTCCCTGGCTCAGTGTTATAAGCAAAAGCAACATTAGGTACCATAAGTCACTTTAATATGACACAAAATAATGACATACAAAATGTATGCTATAAAATCTTAATACAGACATACATATGGTATAAATTTTGCATATATTTAAATGGGCCCAGAATGCAAATGATACTGAACTCTTACCTGAGGGCATTATCAATTGTCATCTGAAGTAATCCTAATCTGAAGATATCCCCCTCCCCCACATTTTATTACATCTGGGTCTGTCTCTAAAATGAGCTGTACAGTATGGGGCTGATGTTCACATATACTTAACAGCTATAACTCCAGCTGTTTTTAATCAGGATTAAGAGTGAGTAGTGCCTTCAAAAGATATGTTTCCCCTGTGTAGAGCAATCACTTGTCAGTGATCGCAAAATAAATGAAAGGACACCCTACTGGTAACACCACTGGCCCATTCAGTGCCCCAGAATGGCTAGAGCGATGTAGCATTCCATTTCCTATCACTCACTCTGAGTCTCCAGCAGTCAAATGTCTAGGAACACCATGGGTAGAGTACATTTCCACATATTAATATTCTTATATTAAAGTGTTATTTCTTTTTTCTTTTATTTCAAAATCTCACTTTATTAATGATCAAGTATACATTTCCAACTGTGCATGCTACAAGTCATTGAACTCTTGTGAAAGAATCCCCACTTTGCTTTTGAACTCACCAAAGTATCTTTGAATGCCAGATAAACTTCCAGATTGCTTGAATTTAAAGATAGCATGCCATGTTAGGGATTCAAGTTTAAAGATTATATGCAGTTTTAGGGCTTTGAGGTATGGGTATTTTTTGAAAGCAAACCCCTTTCTCCAGATGACTGACAACTGGGAAAATGAGTACTGAATCTGCAGCAAAGGAGATGGTAGCATGCCCAGTTAAACAAAGGCCAAGATTGTATTGCATTGCACTAGCACATCAGAAAGTTCCGCTCTCTATAATTAAATTAATTTCCTGCCATGTACTTGACTTACCTATCAATAGGCTGGCCATCCCCATAGCTATTCAATGGCGAGAGGACCATGATAAGGAAGGGCTAACCAGGCAGGAGCTGGGAAGCAACCAGCTCCATTCGTGCATTCCTCCTTACTGGCAGAGAAAAAAGCATTGGCAAGGACATCTTGGAGATCTTCTGGAGTCCAGGAGAATGATGCCATGTGATGCCTGTGCACAGTTCCAGGAAGGAATCCAGCTGCTACCTGGTTGCCCTCTCCTGTTATCTCCCTTGGCTGTCTGCTCCATTCCTGAGCATTAATGGCTCTTTTTAGATTTACAGTGGGCACTTGGTAGCCACTGGGATTTGGTTCCAGCCCTATTCCTCTGATACTAGAACCTATGAATGCTCAAATCCCATTATATATAATGTGTTCCTTATATAAAATGGTAAAATCAAGGTTTGTTCTTGGATTAAAAAAAAAATTCAAGGAATGAGTGGTTCATTCCATGGATGCAGAATCCATAGATATGGAAGGAGAACCATATTAGCAACATATGTAATAAATCTATTTACAGTATAAGACAGTGGTTCCCAAACTTTGGTCCATCGAGTATTTAGGCCTTCAGATCCTAGAATTTCTGACTATTGGTCAAGCTGTACTTCTTATGAGCAATGATGAAATCTTTATTTATATCATTCCTTTTCTGTGCTTAGTAGACACAATATAGGTTCATGATAAGATTCTGTTTACAAGTGGAGAATCATAGGACCTTATCACATGTGAGGAATTTCTCTCAATTTCGCAATAGTAATTTTCGTATTCAATTCGAAATTTCGCGTGATTGCGTGAAAGTGCATCACACAATGATATAGCTAGGTTATTTCGCAAAATAAATTGCGCTATGGATTCACGCGATTGCGCGAAAGCTTATTATACATTATTGTACATGTATACAAACACATTCAGGAATATCTTATTACACCAGTGGATTTCTAAATGCGAAATTGCTCTCCTGCACATGCCCAGTTCTCAACCGATGCCATGGTGACCTCATGTACTTCCAGGTCATTGAGTTTGGGTACTCCCTCTGCAATTTCCGGTTCCTCCCTGAAATGTAAAAGTACTTCTTCCTCATTTTCACGTGAAAGCCTGCAAGCAGCTAAGGGTTTTACTTGTACTTTTTAGGAGGGAGGAGAAATGAAATGCACAGATATAGGATGGGGGACACCTGGATGAATGAAACTATGTGTGAAAGGGATTCAGGAGTCCAAGTAGACCATAAGCTGAACATGAGTCTACAGTGCGATGTGGCAGCTAAAAAGGCCAATGCTATTCATAGAATCCTAGAGTTGGAAGGGACTCTAAGGGCCATCTAGTCCAACCCCCTGCCATGCAGGAACTCTCAATCAAAGCACACCCAACATATGGCTATCCAGCCTCTGTTTAGAGGTGGGTGGCAAAGGCCATGTTCCCTCTGGCGAGGGCAAGAGGCCATTTTCTGCTTTCATTGTGGGATGCTCTGTGGCAGCCAAAAAAGACCATTTTAGAGTTGCAAGCCTCAGCTCCTGCTGGGCCCTACCTAGCTTACCTTAAAGCCATGCAGCCAAGATGGCAGAGACGGGATACAAATAAAATTATTATTATTATTATTATTATTATTATTATTATGTGCCCGAAGAGGAGTCCTCTGCCTCTTTCCACACATTTCATTATAAGAAGTCAAAGGGAATGTGCAAGAGCCCTGGGAACATCACCATGTGATTCCCAGGCTGCAACAGGATCTCCCATATCTGGTGGGATCCTGGGTGCCACTGGGACCAGGAATGGGAAGGAAGGGGGAGACCCCTCATCTGCCCTCCTGGCAGAGTCCCAAGCCTTATGCTAGGCATAGTGCCTGCAGTAGCAATGGCAGAGGCCTCCTAGCAATGACTACCCATAGCAAGGCATTAGATCTGGGAAAGGTTCCTTGCTGGCTGCAGAGAGGGCCCATGGTACTCACCCCTTTAGGTTGCATCAATAGGAGTATAGTGTCTAGATCAAGGGAAGTAATAGTGCCACTCTATTCTGCTTTGGTCAGGCCCCACCTGGAATACTGTGTCCAGTTCTGGGCACCACAATTCAAAAAGAATGTGGAGAAACTGGAGCGAGTCCAAAGGAGGACAACTAAGATGGTGAAGGGTCTGGAAACCATGCCCTATGAGCAACGCCTCAGGGAACTGGGGATGTTTAGCCTTGAGAAGAGATGGTTAAGAGGTGATATTTGAAGGGATGTCACATTGAGGAAGGAGCAAGCTTGTTTTCTGCTGCTCCAGAGAACAGGACCCAGAATAATGGATGGAAACTCAATAAAAAGAGATTCTACCACATTAATAAAAGAGATTCTACCATATTAATAAAAAGAGATTCTCTCTAGGAGGAACTTCCTGACAGTAAGGGCTGTTCGACAGTGGAACACTCTCCCTTGGAGTGGAGTCTCTTTCTTTGGAGGTCTTAAATCAGAGGCTGGATGGCCATCTTTCGGGAATGTTTTGATGGAGAGTTCCTGCATGGCAGGGGGTTGGACTGAATGGCCCTTGTGGTCTCTTCCAACTCTGTGATTCTATGAATCTATGATTTTGGACCATGCCCAAAGCTGCATGCGCGCTGAGATGTTGGTGTGCCTTGGAGGAATTCCCCATCAAAGCATCCTCCATGTTGGCCCCGCATCCTAAGTCGCATGCGTGCTGAGATGTTGGTGTGCCATGCCATGCAGGAATTCCCCATCAAAGCATCCTCCATGTTGGACCAGTGCCCAAAGCCCCATGTGCGCTGAGATGTTGGTGTGCCATGCAGGAATTCCCCATCAAATCATGCTGCATGTTATTGGTCAGAATAGAAGACTCTCAGGACCCCATGCCCCATGACGTGAGTGTCATCTTGAAATCACTGTAACAGTGCCAATTCTTATCTACCCGGACAAGTGGTGCCATGCACGAATTCTTTGGAATGAATGGGAACCAGGGCAGATGGGGGGTCTGTTTGGATAGCCCTTGGGGACCTCATCTTAACTGGGCAAGTGAAGGAGGAATTGCTATGGCAACTGTTGGAAGCCAGCAATCACGCAAAAAGATGAGGGTAAAGCTGGCACTAGATGAGCATAAAAGTGCTCCCTCTTCTGGCCACCTGTTCATGCATGGCAAAACATTTTGGGCACTACAGGAAGTAAAAAGGAGAAGCCAGCGCCATGAAGGATCATGGGAATTGTAGTAATGATGGCGAAATTGGGGATGAATAGAAATGCCTATCACACCCCCAAAAAGCGAAATGAATACGAAATTGCCAGGGAATAGGAATTGTAAGTCTGCTAGTTCACCGAATTTGCCTATTTTCTGATTGCGTTTGGACCACATTCGCATATTAGGCAAAAGCATATAATAACCTTTCACGCAATTACGTGAAAACTCCCATTTCGTTCGCAAAAACAAGCAATTGCATGTAATGAGAAATCACGCAATCGCGCGAAACCTAATGACTGCATTCGCAAAATCAGCAATTGCATGTGGTGAGAAATCACGCAATCGCGCGAAACCCCATGATTGCGTTCGGTTTTTCAGGAAAAAATTGGTCGTGTAATAAGCTCCATAGAAAGTGTACATCTGGAAAAAGCAAAGGTGTTCTGTTTCCATTCTGAGGTCAACATCACGCTATAGAAGCCACCATTATCACAGATTCAAATAGTAGACTGCTTTTTTAATTTCAGTAAATGTTAATGTAGTCACTTGCAAATGCCAGAAAAAGCAACAAAGACAAGCATGGGATTTGATTTCTCAATCTGGAACATGCTGTAGATTGGTCCTGAGTGGGTTGGCTCACAAGCAGCCCTGAGGTGGTATTAGACTACGGAGAACTGTTATGTGTCACCATGCATTTTACACTCTTTCCTCCTATTGAATTATGAATTAGTAGGATGACACGTTTGTGACAAAAGCAGCAGTGAACAGTCATAGCAGTAAGGAGTGACAAATGGGAATGCGCATTACACCAGTCCATTGAAAACACAGCTTGATCTTCTTGCTTTTCCATTGGCTCAACAGGGAAATGGGATTACAACAACCTCATTTGTAACTTTGGAATCTTTATCAATGAAAGGAAATTCTGAAGTGTGAGATCTAAAGAACAGTCAGATTTAGTCAGAATCAGCACATGTGCCACCATTTCATTTTTCAAAAGGTCAACTTTCAAATAGCTGTGGACTTGAAAGAATATTGGTTGCTTGCATAAACAGAAGAAAGAAGAGAAAAAAGGAGTGTGTGTGTGTGTGTGGGGGGGGGGGGGAGAACAGCTCCTCCCTCATTTATTGCTGCCAGGATGAGTGCAGTAGGGTTTCAGATGTTTTGGAAGCTCTAATGCTGGTGTTTTTCAAGATAAGGTCAGCCTGTCTAGCTTCAACAGTGGGGTAGACATATGGGTATGTATAAAGAAGCATGCATAAAACTGGGTTGCACTTGATATCTCTTTCACTAATAAAAATCAACCAGATTGACTACTGATTCTTTTAATAATAAATCAAATAATGAAATGCTGTAACAAGCCCATTCCTCTGGTATTAAGCTGTGAGTGGCTTCACCCTACTCTCTGAAGACCAGAATAAAGTCTCATTAAACATAACCTATGTGCAACTTTTGTCTCACAAGAAGCTGACACTGCAGACATTTATACAATCATTTCCAGATCCTCTTTCAGCTCTATGTGGTAACTCACCCCTATACTCCTTGTTGCTTTGGAGTGCTAGAAAGCAAGTTTTGCTTTATCCTATATCAGTGGTGAGAATGTCCTTTTGGGGCATTTATGCTGTTGTTTTGGGTTATTGAGCCCTTATTTCACATTTCTATGGTATGGGAAAAGAGAGAGGCTTATGGGTTAGGCTCTCCTGGTACAGTAGGCAGTTCATATCTGCTTGGACTTGGTTCCAAGACATCCCACGGATACCAAAATCCATGGATAGTCAAGTCCCATTATATGCAGTGGCACAGTAAAATGGTGTCCCTCATATAAAATTGAAAAATCAAGATTTGCTTTTGGCATTTATGTGTGTGTGTGTGTGTGTGTGTGTGAATATTTTTGAACAGTGGTTGATTGAATATATGGAAACAAAATCTGTAGATACAGAGTGATGAGTATATTCACACAGAGGGCCTGTTCCCACTTACTGGAAAATCCATTTCCTGAACTGATTCCTGAAACCAGTTCTGAAAAAAATGTAGTTCCCACTATGTTTGCACCGGTTTCAGGAATCGGTCCAGGAATTGGCAAAGGAACAGCTTCATTGCCCAACCCGTCTCTGGCCTCTCCTGGCCCCATCGTCCCTGGCTCAGCCTCCTTACTGGCTTCTTGGCTGCTGACCAAGTTCCCTGATCCAACCTCCTTCCGACCTCCCGGGCCATGGGAAATTTTTTAAAAAGGTGCAGGGAAGGTGGTCAGCAGGCAAAAGAAGCTGGTAAGGATGTTGGGCCAGGGATGTCAGGGCCAGGAGAGGCCGGGCTTTGCCAGCTGCCCCTCCGGGCCAGGCTGTCATTGGGAACCAGGGTGGATTAGATTCCAATTCAAATCTGCCTGGTTCCCACTTGGGCTGAATTGATTTATTTCTAAATAAATCAATTCAGCCCAACAAATCACTCCATTTTACCAGTGTCTTTTTGACATGGGTTAAATGGGCAAAAAAGGGCAAAAAGCATGCTCCCCCTTTCTGAATTGATTTCTGAAAACTGCACACCTGGCAACACTTAATTGCCAGTTGATTTGAGCAGGAAGAGCAGGGAATGATCTCTTGTGCCCATTCAGATTTATTCCTTTTGAATTCCCAGTGTGGATTGGGAGAGCAGGCTGGTGCACTTCCCAGTTTGCCTTAGTGGCAGGTAGCCTATGTTAAACATAGTGCAGAATTGCTTCTTAGCTAAGATGCTGTTGTCCTGTTAGGAGACAGGTTTTTTTTTTCTTGTCTTATAGGAAGCCTCTGCTTTCAGCTATCCTCATTGCAGTTGCCCTGAAGAGTTTAATTATGTTGTGGCCTGCTAAATTCGATAACTGGTCTTAAGTGTTTATTTTGGGCTATGTGCATGATTCTGGATTTGTTGGGCAAGGCTTCTTATGAAGGTAACAACAACTGCTACAGAACTTCAGGACATTCCTTGAATTACTGTTGAATTACTGGCTTATTTGGTACCCAAAGTTTTGCATGTCACTGAAAAAAGGACTGACTAGTAATACTGCTGGAAAATTAAGTAGCTCTTTATTGTTTCAAAGTTTTGGTATTTTCAACTTAAATGGGTTCACTCTTTCATTATTCTGCTTGCTCCATGTATGAAATGACAATGAAATCTAGCCCTACTATTATAAGGAGTAGCAATAGACACATCAAAATAGCTTTAAAATGATTTATAGTTATCATGCCCTCCAAGTATCCACGTTTTACAGGATAGTCCTGATTCATCCTTAAGACTTAGGTTTGAATAGCTGCATGCCTGCTTCTATTGCTGTGATTTTTGGCTTACTCTACTTTCAGTACCTGCCTGTCTCTGTGGACTGGCTACCTATGTACCATTTTGCATTTCATTGTTGTTTTAACTTCTGCCCCCTGCCACCTTGTCACATTAGTTCAGCCTAGTAATAAGTGTGGAGAGAAAGCAGAATAGGGTGAGCCTTAACAACAGCCAATAAAATGTGTGCTGGAGGCAGCCAATCAAATAAAAGGCTGGAGAAGATAAATAATGAGTTAGGCCTGATACAGACTGCCAGTAAGTGGCATACCAGCTCCTATACTAGGGTTAGGGAGCATGCAGTAACCACACACTCCCTAACCCTAGCACGTATAGGCACCGCCATGGATGCACAGTCCCGCCCACACGGGGTGTGCATCCATGATGTGTCCTGTGCAATGCGTTCAAATGGTATGTCACACAGGATACATGACTGTGCCACCGGGGGGGGGGGGGCTTATAGCATCTTACTGGCAGCACGGAAAGGAGCTCCAAGACAGAGCTCCTTTTTGGCCTACGCATCATTGGTGCAGTAAACAAATGGCTGCGCCAGTAATGTAGAGGAGAAAGGGGCCGGGCCAGCCCTTTCTCCTCCTGGCTCTGGCTCCTGGGATGTACGGGGGGTATGAAGCCCCAAAGGCACCCCTTTGCTGGGCCATGAATAAGCGGCATTTTGCCTCGTCTCCATGGTCTGGAAAAGCTGCCCTGGCCCCAATCCAGTGCTAAAAGGGTCAGCACAGAGTTGCTCCTTTTGGGCTGTCTGTGTCAGACCTTAATGACAGTTGGAAGTCAGATAGGATTTCAGTTAAGCCCAGAGAGAGACAGTTGTAGTGGGGGGTTTCACAGAGGAATGGGGTTAAAATTCAGAAGTGAGGGACCTAAAACCCATATATAACTCCAAGTGAGGAAGTTAATGTAGAGAAATATCCTGTGGACAACAGATAGCCAGAGAGGCTGGTTTATTAATAGAGTTTTAAGGAAAATAACCCAGAAGAAGGAAAGTGTGTGAGACCTGAGTAACAGCAGCCACTGTTTTTTTAGGAGAGGAGAGTAAGGGGAACTGTAACTGAAACAAAATAAAGACTAAGGCGCTGTGCACACTGGCGGGAAAGGCTGGGTGGGGGTGGAGGCAGGGCATAGAATCCATATGACACATGCCCCAGATCTGTCCCCAAGGCAGCATGATGCTGCGTGCCATACCACATGCTACATAGCAGCACAGTACTTCTCTGGCTCTGTGTCAAAACAAAGCCTCACCAAAGGAGCACTGTAAAGCTGTGGTGCCATGGCTATTGCACACTTTGCAGGGCACAAAAAGTAGTCACTTTTTGCGGCTCGTTTTTGTGCCCTGCAAAGGTCAGATCAGGGCCACTGTGTGCAGCTGTTATTTCATACTTCCCTTAGGGGCGGTCTGGACAGCCCCAAGGAAAGTAATTTCAAAATGTGAGACAAGTAACACCATTATATGACATAACAATTGTCTAACACATCATCTACTAGTGAAATATTGTTTAAGTCATCTTGTAAATAAAGTTCTATTTTCATTTTAACAAAAGCTTGTCTGCAGTTTGAATATATATCCACACTACTAATATAAAGCATTTTAAAACACAAAGTCTAGAGAAATTTTTTAAAAGGGTCAGTAGCAAATTGGTGGCAGCAAGGGGATAGAAAAACCCCTTTGGGCTGCCACAGTAGGAAAATAGTTGGGTGAATGGGACTTATCTTGACAGTAAGAGAATCTTGAAAGTACCTTGCCTTTTGCATGACTGCTAGCTTTACTAAAATAGTCTACTTTCAAGTTGCCTTTCTGTGAATCTTGGCTTGAAGGAGCAATGTAGAAGAATTTATTCATTCTTCTCTTGCAATGTTGGAATTTCTGTGGAAAAGTATCAAAATAATGTAATAGTGTATTAACAATGATAACACAATCATAATTTATTGAATAAAGTGGTAATGAATAGAACCATGAGATGCAGATGCCACATGTTCATTCCAGTGCTGTCACTTTAACACTGTTTTAAAAGTCATATCAGACAGCCTCTAAATCAGTCAAAGGCAAATAAGGCTGCTTTCTGAATCAGAATGTAAGCCAGATATTGTGGTTAGTTTGTTGTTGTTTTGTGCCTTCAAGTAGTTTCCAATTATAGAGACCCTAAGGTGAAGCTACCACAGGGCTTTCTTGGTAACCCATCACAGGATTTTCTTTGTTCAGAAGAGGTTCCCAATGCCTTCCTCTAAGGCTAAAAGAATGTGACTTACCCAAGGTCACCCAGTGGGTTTCCATGGATGAACAGGGGTTCAAACTCTGGTCTTCATAGTCCTAAACCAACACCAAAACCACTACACCATTCTAGTTCTTTACATCCCTAACTTCTAATATTTGAAGAAGTGTCATATTGATGATGGAGCAAGCTTGTCTTCTGCTGCTCCAGAGAATAGGACCAAGAGCAATGGATTAAAGCTACAGAAAAAAAATATTCCACCTCAACATTAGGAACAACTTCCTGAAAGCAAGAGATGCTTGGCAGTGGAACACATTTCTTTGGAGTGTGGTGGAGTCTCCTTCTTTGTAGGTTTTTAAACAGAGGCTGGATGAAGATATCTAGGGTATGCTTTGATTGCATGGCAGGAAGTTGGAGTGGATGGAACTTGTGGTCTTTTCCAACTCTATGATTCTATGAACTTCTACCACCATTGGATTTTCTATCTAAACCAGCAAAATGTCTTGCTCGGTCTTTCTATCTGTCAAATGAGCTTTTTCCCCTTTATCTTTATGGAGATGCATGTGTATCACTGAAGCTGAAATAGCTTTGTTGAAGCATATTACTCTTTTGCCAGTTCATCCTATAAAACACATAGGCGAGGGTCCTTCTTGGGAAAAACATGCATTTCACCATGCAGTGAACTGTGCAACATGTCCACTGCATTAATTATGCAAGACCACAAGTGACTTTATGAATTTCATTTTAAAAAAGGCATTTTAATTCCTGAGTTGCAATTATACAGCAAATGAAAAATCTAACAAGGAAAATGAAGTTCAAAGACAGGCCAGAAGAGATGTCAACATATGTATATATTGTACAAGGATACAATCAATATTTAATCACCCCAAATGATCACAAATGTGTGCAGATGCATGATGTTTCTGAGGCTGAATTAACCACTTCACTAAGTATGTATCTAATAGCGCAAGATTCTAGCAGATAAAAATGCAGTTATTTCTACCCTCATTGAAGAAAAAAAATCTTCTATAGTATTTAAAATGCAAGCAACACTAAAATGGCTTTGGGGAAAAGATTACATTTTTTGAGCAAACAAGACATAAAAAACCTATCCTAACCCCATACAGAGGTATTGCAAGCAGTTGTCTTAAAGAAGCATTTGTGTCCTCAGGTACTAATAATTTTTAGTTTAGATTGATGAATGACTTGATAGTAATTAAGATTTGCATTTTGGATAATTAAGATGGTTCAGCCAAAACTCAACCAAACATACTGCTGGAAAATAGATATCCAAAGTACTTGCTACTTGTTATATCAAAATTTTAAAAAGGGCGATCAGACTAGACTAATTTAATTTAATTTACCCAGTTCCCTTAATTTACCCATATGAGCCATCTGCAAAATTTTAGATATCCATGCTCTGTGATTTAGAGTCATAGCAGTGTTTTGGTATGTTGCCAAAAAGCAAAAAGTTTGCTGTAGCTAATAAGTTAACCAAGATGCTGTTTTCTATTAAGAGCATACTGTATCTAATTAAATAATATCAATAAGGGCCCTAGCCTCAATCTAGCATCTGTCATGTGTTCAATCACACTTTAAATACAACCCCAATATAAGTGTACCTTGGGGCAGATTTACAAAATATGAGCTAATCTCACATCTATCTCAATTGGGGGGGGGGGGGGGAATAGTTGGACTTTGTCAAATTCTTTTTTTCAGTCACCAAGTCTGAATTGCTTCCCAAAATATTTTGTTCATTTTCTTCAACTTTTGAAGAAATATAGCCAAGAATAGAATACAGCTATTTTATTTGCATAAAGGAATACCAGTCAATGGCTTATTGGAGTTTCTTTTTTAAAAGATGTGTAGCTGGTTCTGTGCTCACACAAATTTTTACACTCACCAACATAGGAAAGTATTCTGTACTCAAATATGAATACACAAGTATACAAAGCAGAAAATATACTATATGTTGTCCTTCTCTCTGACTGGAAGATCTTTTTGCGCTACAGTCTATGTTTTAAAGAGATGCTGAGTGCTTGTAAATGTTATTATGGTCTAAATTAGCATATTTAACATTGACTTTCAAATTGAAATGTTGTGTAAAAATGTTTTTTTTTCCTTCCAAAGATACTTCTGCACACCTGGTCTTTCTGACTCAAAACATGGGGGAAAATGATTAAAGCATTATGAATATGTAAAGAAATTTCTGAAAGACATTAGTGTTTGAAAGTCATGTGTTGTTTAAATGAGTAAGTTTAAATGCTAAATGACGTATCTGAAAAATGTAAATGTTATAAAATATTTCTGGCATTATGTGAATTCCACATCACAGAAATGCATGATTATCTGAACCTACCACGTATCTCCCACATAATTATCCTGTGTAAATAGCACTGCTCTCTAAAACTCTAGAAAGAGCTCTAGATTTTCATTGACACATAAATAATAGGATCATTTTTAAAAAACAGAAAAATGTCAAAACTGAAGTATCTTTACAACTGAAACCACTTTAAAAAGTGCAATCCATGTAAGGCAACACAGAGCTCTATGTAGATATCTATGTAAGTGTTTTGGAAAAATTACTAAAGAAAACTCAAAAGTATGTGTATTAATTCATAAGAAAACTCATCTAAGATACAACTCACTTATTATATTTGTCTTGCTACTTGGGCGTGAAGGTTGATGTAAATGTCATTAACAGAGGCGGCACTGTTCTCAAGATGTTCCCAGAATAGCTGTTCCAGGAGAGCTCTGGGAGTTTTGGTCTAACATAGCTGGAATTTGGTCTAACATAGCACCAGGTTGAGAAAGGCTGGTCTAGAAGGCATGCCACTGCCAAGCAAGCATATTTTAATGAGATCCAGCACAGCCACAATTAATAGGGAATTTGTTTAGGAAATTTCCCTGTGTCTGCTGTATTTGGCAATTTATTATTTGTACATAACTCTCTCTAGCATTCCTCTTTTGAGCATTTTGAGATGGAAGCAAAAAACACAATATTTTTGCTTGCACAATTCCTTTCATTTTATATTTATATTTATATCTGTGTTTAAAAGAGTGCTTTGGAAAAGCTCCTTTTGGACCTGAGCTCCCAGAATTCTAATTCTACAGTTGGCTGTGGCATTCTCTGTGTTGTAGTTCAAATGAAGTAACTACTCCAAACACCAATTGGAAGTTACATTATTAAAAAATACTTTGGCTTGTTTTACTGTCTCTTTTTGCTATTTCTACTTTGTGTTAAGGATATATGGTACTATTCAAAATTGGGGTCACATATATTTCTGGACAGCTACATTTTTGTACGAGATTGTTGAGTTTTTGTGTTGGTATCTTTTGGTTATTTTTCTTTTTCCTTTCTTTTCTTTTTTTCAAAAAATAGCAATTTTACACATGCACAGAGAGAAAGAGGCTATCTGGAAATAGTTATTATTATTATTATTATTATTATACAACTTTGGGTTTTCCTCCATAAATTACAATTTTCATGTAACAAAACTATAAGTATTTCTGTGCAGAATAATTTCTCTAAAAATTATGCAGTTTTTTTGGATGTGTACATACTACGCAAAACCTACAAAAAGTTCTCGCTATGGTGCCTGTTCAATAAGGATGGTAAAATGCTCACAGATAACAATAAAAAGACAGAACTACTCAATACTTATTTTATTTCAGTTTTCTCCCTAAAAGACAACTGTGTGCTTCCATGCAGCAGACAAGACCTTAGCAAGGGATCTGGATTACAAATCAAGATTCATAAGGAATTAGTCAACATTCACCTAGCTAAACTAAATAAGTTCAAATCTTCAGAGCCAGATGAAATTCAAAATAAAGAACTGAAGTACTTGCTGGCATACTCCCAGAACCACTTGCCATCCAGGAAACTACAGACCAGTCAGCCTTACTAGGACAGCCAAACTAGCTGCCACACTAACTGCCTTTTTGGAGCTCTGTGGATAGTGGTAGCTTCAAGATGAGATCTCTCCAACCAGGCCCTATTATTGCAAGATGTACCTCTATTTGATCAGTTTGTCTGCCTTTTTATCCACTCCCCCAAATCAGATCAGTGGGAAAGGGCAAGGAGCTGCAACTACAATTATGCAGTGATAAATTGCTCTGTCGTCTTAGAGACTTAGACAAATTCTTAAAGTTAGAGGTCATACCCCTTCTTTGTTTTGCCATTTGGATGGGCTACCACTCACTAGGGTCCAGTTTTGGTCCATCACAAAAAGAGTGTTAGATTGTTTATAATAATAATAATAAATAATAATCTTTATTTCTAGCCCACTCCTCTGTGAGTACAATCGGAGCGGGGTACAACAAGATTAAAACATACAAATTAAAACACTTCATTGACCCATTCCCAGCCACCCACCCCTTAAAAATAAATTAAATTAGCAATAATTTAAAATCAACAACATTAAAAACATGATTCATCCTCCATAGTTCTTACATTGAGGAAAAAAATAGCACCAGACAAGGGGTTAAATTCAATTTATAGGTCCCATTTGGAGCTGGGATCTAAGAGGTGTCAGGGAAGGCCTGCCGGAAGAGATGCGTCTTCAGAGCTTTTTTAAAGCAATCAAGAGATGTTATAAGGCGCATCTCATCCGGCAGACCATTCCAAAGTTTGGGAGCGGTCGCGGAAAAAGTCCTCTGGGAGGTCTGCGACAGCCTAGTTTTCACCGGCTGTAGCAGGTTCCTCCCAGAGGATCGGAGTGTGCGGGGGGGTTCATACGGGGAGAGGCGGTCCCTGAGATAAGGTGGACCCAAGCCATGTAGGGCTTTAAAGGTTAAAACCAGCACCTTGTACTGCACCCGGAAACTAATTGGCAGCCAGTGGAGAGCCTTGAGCACCAGTGTTATGTGCTCTCTCCTTGATGTTCCAGTTACAAGCCTGGCTGCCATATTTTGGACCAGTTTAGGCCTTAGGGGGGTCAGATTTGCCACACACTCCTTTCGTATAGGCGCTGCATCTACAGCAGCTGCCTTGGGCATACATCAACAAGATATACAGAGTATGGGTTATTGGAAATCTCAAGTCATATTTGTGACCTTTGACTTATTGGTGGTGTTTTTGTTTGATTTGTTTCAGATGCAGTGCACCCTGTGATGAGACACTATGTGTGGATCTGCGGACACAGCACGGTGTTCTGGATGGTCCGCCAAGCCAGGAGGTGACATTTAAAAAGCCAACTGGGGCTGTCAGATAAAGCCATCATTGAATGGAAAGGAAAACGTGGCCTGAGGTGGCACGGACTCCTGCCTTTGTAATTTGTGAAGGGCAAGGCCCTAGTTTGACAGGCCATAAGTGACATGTGGTACATTTATGAGAAATGGCCTTTTGTCAGCTATGTTCCCATGCCAAGTTTGGGGCAGTGGATGTGATCCACGCCTCCTCAATAGGGCCCACAAGAGGGCCAACAATGACACCAGCAAGGCAATGGCTGGAGGACTGGGTTTTTACTTGACACATGATGATATCATGCTGCTCAGGCCAGAGCTCTACAGGGCAGACAACACCCACCTTTCTGAAGTGGAAAACCAGCTATTTCTTTGGGACCTGCAAGCAGATGTTTAAGCCTGTTTAGCCAGCCTTGTAGGGAATAGGGGCTAAGTGGACATTTGCCCCATATCTGTGGGATAGGCAGGGAGAGGTAGAGATTATGGTGAACACCTTGGCACCCTCCTAAAGGGTGAAAGTAGGTTTCTGGAATTCACATTTAGGTCTGGTGACTAAACACGAAGGGAAAGAGACTTGCCTTTGGGCTGACTTGAGATTTAAACTCTCACTTAAGTCTTTTGAGTTAAGTGGGGGAGTCTTGGGTTGGCCTTCCAGATGCGGGCTGGCTGGGGAGCAACCCACTTATGGATTGCCCTTGAGACTCAGGTGTTTTTGCCCTTTGGAAGCTGGGAAATTGGTCAAAAATCTGACCATCCGCCAGCTGTTCCCGCACGAGAGTCTCCCCTCTGGTTTTGCAGTTCTCGAAGAAATAAGTTTAAATAAGTTGAGTTAAATAAAGTTGCCCATTTTATGACCCAGTTCTCTATGTATGGTCTCGTTATTCAATGAGTTGGTCAGCAATCTTATATTTTTTTTCAATCAGGTCACTAGTTTACCAGATGGTGGGAATAGTTTGGATGTTGTTTATGTGCATTTTAGCAAATTATTTGATAAGGTCCTTTATAATATTTTTCTTAGAAAACTCATTAAATTAATGGAAACACTGTCAGATGGATCCATAATTTGTTGTAAAACTATGCTGAAAGAGTCATAATCAATGGCTGCACTTCAAGCTGGAAGAACATCTTGAGTGAAGTCTCTCAGAGTTCTAACCTAGGCACAGTACTGTTCAACTTTTTCATCAATGGATTACATGATGAAGTGTAGGGAATCCTTATAAAGTCTGCAGATGACACTATGAAAAGTGGCTCACATACTGGAAAATAGGAACAGAATTCAAAAGGAACTAGATAAACTAGAAAAATGAGAGAAATCAATAACATGATATAGAGACCAATTTAGGCCACACAAACAAAATGAACACATATAGGATGCAGAGTACATGGCTCAGCAGTACTATTTGTGAAAAGGACCTTGGAATTATTGTTGATCAAAAATTGAACATAAGCCAACAATGTGATGCTGCAGCATAAATATTTTATGTTTCTGAACTAGGCTACCCTTGTGCCTAGCCTGGAAACTTCAACTAGTGCAAAACATGGCTTCTAGGCTGGTCACTGGAAAAACTAGGAGTGACTGGATGTCTTGTAATCACTTCACTGGCTGCCTATTAGTTTCCAGGCACAGTACAAGGTGTTGGTTATTAGCTTTAAAGCCCTACATGGCTTGGGTTCAACCTATTTGAGGGATCATTTATTTCCATATAATCTGCCTTGCACACTCAGGTCCTCTGGGAGGTATCTACTTTAAAAACCAGATTAACTACAACCTCCCAGAGGGCCTTTTTTGCAATTTCTTCCAAATTATGGAATGACCTGCTGGATGAGATCCATTAAATGACCAGTGTAGACAGCTTTTAAAAAGCTGTCAAGATAGATCTTTTCCAGCAGGCCTTTCCTGAATAAACCTGCCTGGTTTGACTGCTCCCTGACACCATGTGCTATGCTACCACACTACCCATGTTATGTTCATTATTAATGGATATTTTAATACTCTATTTTAAATGTATTAATAATAATAATAATAATAATAATAATGGTTGAAGGAGTTGGGCCTGTTCAGATTGGTGAAGAGAAGGCTGAGGGGTAACATGATCATACTGTTTAAATAAATCAAGTACTGTCAGAGTGAGGAGGGGGCAGGCCTTTTTTCTACTGTCCCAAAGAGAAGGACAAGGTCTAATGGTTCAAAGTTACAAAAGAGTAGATTTCAATTGAACATTACAAGGAACCTCTTGAGAGTAAGAGTGCTTTAGTAATGATATCAATTTCCTAGAGAGGTGATGGGGTCTCCTTCTCTGGACATCTTCAGAAGTGATTGGACAGCTACCTGCTGGGGATGCTTTAGCTGAATATTGAGTAGGGGGTTGGTCTTGATGGCCCATGAGAGCCCTTTCAACATTATCATCTTTTGTTTCTAAAAGATATGAGCTTTCTGACAACCTTGCAACATTTTATATGGAAGTGGAAGCACTGGTGCTAGGATACTTACACTTTCAGCAAGTACTGAGATAAATTTTCAAGCCAGACAACTACAATAGCATTCTCCTCCTCCTGCACACCTTTCTACTTATTTAATAGAATGGTAGCCTCAAAGAAAAATGAAGCAAATAGTATATTCCATCATGCTAACATGCCTCCATAAGCAGCTGCCACGCTAATCGGTTCTCTAGCGTTGACCTTTCTGGAATGGCCTTATTTTGCTACAGCATTTATCATTGGGCCAAAATGTCAGTGAAGACTAGAGTAGCAGCACTTATAGCAGTTTGCATATATTTCTGAAAATATCGCCTCTGCTGATATCCCCATAAAATACGTCTTGGACAGGGACAAATAGAAATAGGCTAGGAATTGATTTCCACACTATTGTTCTACCTGTATAAAAGGAGACAACCTTATTGGAAAATGTTTTAAAAAACCCAAACATATATCTATATATATATATAGTGGGAGGAAAAGCTAAAATAAGTTCCATATTCTAGCAAATGCAAAAGTCACTTAATGGGTGTGATATTTTCATGGTTTGTCCCTGTTCTGCTAGAGGAAAGAGTTAGTTGAACAATTATAAACACATGAGTAAACACTTAATTGTAATCTTCTAAAATAGCACCATGGCATTCAGGGGACTTTTCACAGAAGGATACCCAGTTCTATACACATTTGGTTACAAGTACGCGCTCCATGAAACCTATTTCAGTACACAGGTCAGGAAATTAAAAAGAGAATGGGAAAACATAGATGATGACACTTTGCTGATACTGCAGTTCATTTATTTTATTTTGTTTTTGCTATGTAAATAAGACCACAATATATGCACTTTACTAAGTAAATATGGCAGTGTTTTATTAAGGGAGAGTGGATTCAGTTTTACTGAAATGGCTCAGGTGACCATATTTTAAATGGCCTTGCTCCTATTTTTAAGAGTAGCTTGCTGCACACATGGGATAGTTGTACCTCAACATTCAGGTTCAGTCCAATGTGCTCCTGACAGTCACCAGCTCCAGAGCCATGGTACTTCCATCATTATAAAATATCATTCATAACAGGTGTTATGATGGAATGACAGTTTAAAGAGCCTTAAATATGTACTACACAGTTCCCTTTTGAATAAACCTGGAAGATAAAATGGGGGTAGGGTGTGGGGACCTGCCTACTAAGAATGGAGAAACATTCTCCCTATGATTATCTATACAACACAAAATGCCACAGTTTAGAATCATTTCCAGAGGAAAAAAAGTTATTCTTTCATCCATAAAAAGTCACAAAAAGAACTTGTCAATGGATATACCTTTTCATTTTATGCCACCATTGATCGGCTGCTGTTATGAAACAACCACAAATGGCATTTTGATTGACTAAACAATTATTAGTTCAAACTTAGCTAGTAAAATGCTATGCTTCATGTACTGCAAAATATGCTCTGTGCATTATAAGCATATCATAACAAATTTGATTCAAACTCCATAAAATGAATGGGAGGCATTTATGTGACCACTGTAGTCCAGATGTGTCTTGAAGATGAATAACTAGTTCTTCTAAGTAATCAAAACACAGATGAATGCAGTTAATATGTGCATTCATTCATCGATAATACATTATTCACTTTTAATTGGATGCTTTACAGAATTACCATGGAAAACATGGCTAAGCTGAAATGTTTGCCTCACCCTTGCTACACATCTAATGTTATGCATTGCATTTTGGTGGCTAGAGGAAGTGCTGGCACAGGCCTAACTTTAACAAAATTGTGATGGTTAATATCCCATAATTTGATTATAAACCAAGATCTTCAAGCTGTCTTGCAAAAGATGATACTACATCTGGGGTAGGTATATTTTTATTGGACAGAAAGAACTGCCAGCCTGAGCCAGTATAGCTAGGGTTGAGGACTATAGCTCAAAAACATCTGAAAGTCTACTTTATTTGAAGACAGAAAGCATTGCTGACCCTTCCATTTGGCAAAGTGATACATCTTAATCCTGCAGCTGACCATCAGAAGGGTAAAATTGCACTGCTCAGGCTTACCCCATTACTGCTCTGGAAAATAACACTGCACCAAGTCATCCAGGTTTCAAATGGCTGCTTCTGAGGATTCCCCAGAGCCAACTATTTTGAGTGCAGGATTCCCAATAGATCACTTGTACTATCATATGTGATTGTCAAGGACACTTCACCCGCAATGCCTGGCTCAGATGATTCCTCCAAACCATGTATTGTGTGGCCTGGGCTGTTCTGTGGAAAGTAGAATATGTTGACACAATGGTTAATTTAGCGGTCTTTTTTAGTTTTATTTTTGGTTATCAGTAGTCCATGGTCTGTACCATGATCTGCTCTTGGACTTATTTTTGTAGAGAGAATAGATCTTCTCTGTCTTGTTTCCAATTATGTAGTCTATTTGATTTCTATATTGGCCACCAGGTGATGTCCATGTATACAGTCACCTCTTTGGTTGCTTGAAGAAAACCTTTGAGATAAATAAATTGTTGGCTTCAAAAGATTCATTAAGTCTGTCTCTTGCTTCATTTCCTGATTCTAGGCTAATTTTTTCTAAAATCTTTTTTTCTGCTCTGTTTCCTACTTTTTCATTCCCATCACCTATGATTAATAAGTTCTGTTTTGTTGTGTGATCAATTTCTTCCTGGATTCTGTCACAGAATTATCCAATCGATTTCTTCTTTTGCCTCTGTATTTTCCCTGATGTCTTTATTGATATTATTTGATCAGAAATTTGCAGCATATGTTTGACTGCTTTTGCTACATGCATTCTCGCTATTAATGCCACTCATCTTTTTTTTTCTTTTTTTTTTTTTAAAGATTTTCATTTCCTTCTAAAACACTGTGTAAGTATCTGGCTCAAAATATCCAATTCCTGTTCACTTTAGTTCATGCATCTCAAGTATTGCAATATTTATACATTCCATTTCTAATATCTAGCTTTTCCTGATTCGTATTTTACACATTCCCTGTTCCCATAATACATATTGTGCAGATTTGGACCTTCCTTTCACCACTGAGCAGATCAACAGCTTTTTGGTTTGAGTCCAGTTGCACATTAACCACAGTCATAACTTTCCTCTGCTCTACCCCAGTATCTTGTTGAATGCCATCTGGCCTGGGAGTTTAATCTTCAGGCATTCTTTCTTGTTTTGTATTAGATTGTTTTCATGGTAAAATACATGCAAAATATATGTAAAATGTAAAATGCAAAATGTATGGTAAAATACATGCAAAATGTAACCTGCCTCCCTCTGTGTAGTACTAACAAGTGTTAGCAATGAGTAGTGCCACTGCCATTGTTTTTGAGAGATTCCCCAGTAGTTTCACCCTTCACTACTGCTGCTTCCTAGTAGCTGTCTGACATATTTAGTCTGGCTTCTCAGCAAAAACCTGTCTGACATGGGAGATGTGCTGCCATCAGCATAGCCTGTTGTCTCACAGGAGCACACAATCCCACCACCTCTGGAAGGTAGTGCCATACAGATTACTTTACTTTCTATTTGTTACATTATTAGTCCATATTTCCTGCTAAGAGCCCACAGTGGCCATTGATGTCTTTCATGTATGTGCACATGCTGAATCTGCTCTGAGTTTTAGCTGGGATTTTAAAGGAGCTTTCCAAGGAGCTGAACCACACCTGCCAGTGGAAGCTCATTTAAAATATAAACTAAGATCAAGAGTGGATTCACAACCCCACTGACATAGAAACCACCAGCTATCACTTTCAAACCATACATGAAATGATCTGCTATCCTCACAATAACTTTATTAGGCACATTAGATAAAGAGATTGCATTAGATAAAGAGTCTGTGGTCACTCAGTGGTCTTGACAAGGCTTTGAAGCTACTTTCTTTACCATGAGCTTAATTAGAGTCACCTTTTTGGATGTTCATAAGTTAGGTTCCCCAATAAAAAAGGGAAAAAATCAGTGACTAATTCATTTATCAGACCCTGATCTTTTGATGCTTCAATAAGTCCATCATAGGGCAAAAAATGGGAAGACTAGTTTGTGGGATTTAATATTTGATATTATGCTGTTAAATTTTACAGTTAGAAGTAGTAATGAATAGTATTAAGAATATAAAGAAGCCCATTATAACAATTATCTGTTCTAGTCTTGGATTTGAAGGTGTGAAATCAGTTGTGTATTTCTTTTTTTCTTCCTTTTTTGTATTATGTTTGTTTTGTGGTAGATTGGGTTAGGAGGATGGGGGTTGTATGTATTAGTATTTGTATTTTAGTGTAGTGCATTGTTTATACTTTTATGGTGTTCAATGTAGGTTACAAATCAATATAAATATTATAAAAATATTTATCTTTTATTTACACATACATACAGAGGTACTTAAATATTAGCATTTTAACATCTTGACCCTGATCTCTATGCAATGGGTTGCCATTTTAAATTGAAATTTTTATTATGTCATTTTAATTGATGTTAGTTTAATTTAATTTTAAGGGGCGGGTGGTTGGGTATGGGTCATGTATATTTTATCTTGCATTTTTTAATTGATGTAACCCGCTCCGATTGGATACAGAGGAGCGGGCTATAAATAAAACATTATTATTATTATTATTATTATTATTATTAATATAGGATTGATTAGTTCCAAAGAGTTGATGACATGCATAGCTATCCCCATCAGCCATAGCCTTGTGTAATCAGAGTTCTAGCCTACATAAAGATATCTCCCTTCCACAGATTTGCCCCAAACACCTGAACAACATGGGAGGATGTGATGACCTTGGATGGGATTGTGATACTTGGAACTTCAATGGCAGGATGGCCCAGGTCTTTCCCTGGGCCACGTTAGTGCAGGCACAGTCTACTGCCACTAGCTATGGTTTATAGCTACCAGAAAATAGACAGCTAATTTCAAAATTTAATGTCAGAATGAGGATCAAATGTCATTATTTCAGCTGAGATTCCATCAAAAAAGGAAGGAATGACATTCAAATCTGAAAGCCATGGCTTAACCTAGCAATATTACTAAAACTGTCATGTTTTGTTCACACCAGTTTTTATTTATTTTTATCCCATCTTTCTCCCAAGTTGGGACCCAGTTGCATGGATACAATTATATAATTTTAGTCTGGGTTTTACATTAGACTCATAGCAGGAACAAAGCTTTTTAATAGTTGAAGCTCGACTTTCTCTTTCTCTTTCTCTTTCTTTCTTTCTTTCTTTCTTTTTTTTTAATTCTAGAGGTGTTTTCCATGCTTCTGTGAAGATGTTATATAAAAGGTTTTAAGTAGTTGACAAGGTATGCCCTCCCTTCTTCCTGCTCTCTGAAGGCTGTATATTAAGTATTTTTAAATGTCATGAAGAGGCTTAAATGAAGCTCAGTACTGAAGAGAAGGAAATGGAATCAGCTCTGAAAAGTTAATGTTTCCAATCATGTGTGGTAATAGCTCTTAGTAAATTGATATGTTGTTATTGCCTAATTTTAGTAAACATTCTTGCTGGAAAGTATACTCTCCATCACAGCCTCTCTAAAATAAGCTCATTTATGCTAATGCCTTTCTCCTTGACATTCGGTAAATTCTTCCTAATGCATTAATTATGACTCCAGATAGACCAATGATTATTTCATATATGCTAATTAGGAATCATTTCATTCAGTCTGCCACACACATCAGTAAACAAGTGGAATCAATTCCCCACAGAGAGGATAAAAAGACAATGATTTCCTTTCCACGGCAGTGCAGAGAATTTACCCCACAATCAAGAAGTAATTAGAGAAGAAAATTAGGAGTTGGAAAATACTCCTACAGGTGTGAGAGCCAGTGAATACATGTCTCTTCCCAACAACAGGGATAAAAGCAGGACGGTTTAGAGTTAATGAGTTTTTACCATATATGATTAGGAGCCATAAACTCCATTCAACAAAAGTAAATAAAAAATAACAATCAAATTACTTCCATGTCTAGCAGAACGGATTGTTGTAAAAGAGACTGATTTTCAGAGCTGGGTTTGTAAAAGGCATGATGTTTAAACAAAATAGAAAAGCTCATTTAAAAAAAAACCTGGATCTTTGAATGCTGATGGAAGGCTAATTGACTATTGCTTAGTTGCTTCTGCTGTCAAGACCCTTATTAAAAGTCCTACAGTAATTATTGTAATTATTGAAGTATATTGGTATGAGGGCCCAATGGAACATTATAAAGGTGTGAGGAATCCCTTGTTCCAAGAAAATTTCATCCTTTGTTCTCAAAAGCCAAGTAGAAAGTGGTCCAAGATATTACTGGATCTTAGGCTGCATCTGCACTGCAGAAATGATGCAGTTTGACACCACTTTAACTGCCACAGCTCAGTGCTATGGAATTATGGGATTTATATTTTTGTGAGATATCACAAATCCCAGGATTCCATAGCACTGAGCCATGCCAGTTCAAGCAATGTCAAACTGCATCATTTCTGTAGGGCAGATGCAGCTTTATATAGCAGAGTATGGGAAAAGCTATATTTTGGACTACAGTTCCCAGAATCCCCCAACCATTATACACTTGCCTATGAAGTATGCTCATGTTGGGGTATTGACATAACATCCAATCTGTTAAATATATATTTGTATCTAATGCTGGGGGCAAAGTGTTTGGCAGAGCTAGAAATGATGGAAGGGATATTTGACAGCTGGCACATATAGATTGTATATGGACATTTATAAAGAGCATACATAAAACTGCAAGAGTTCAAACTTTTTCATTCACTTCCATTCAGTTCTGCTGCAGTAGAATTTCAGCATAATCACTGTTATTAAGAATTTCATATTATTGTCAGACCTGCTTAGATCCTATTAGTGCAGCATAATTAAGTTGTGCATTGAAAGAGATCTTGGCTTTTAACCCCTAAATTAATCTGGTATCAATACACTTTCTATGTAGAATGTATTTTATCTTTGTATTAATTTAGAAAAACAAACAAACCAAGAAGGCAAATCTCTGTTAGCAATATTACTGTATCATCACTCTATTATGTTAGTTGATCAGTACTCCACTGAAAGGGAACATTGGGCTGAGGGAGACTTAAGGCTACTCTAACATTTCAGCCCAGGGATTTTAAAGTAGATTCAAGGTCAATTAAAAACAAAAACAAATAGGTGATAGCAAAGGTTGTGCTTAAAAATTTGTTGGAATTTGAAGAATTTGTTATTCCAAAGGTTATCCACCTGACTCACACCTCAACAAACGTGCAGATCAGAATGCATAGCAGAGTTACATTTGAAAAATAACATGGAAGTCAAGCTTCTTTACAATTACAAATCAACATATCTTCAAGTATTATCATTAAAGGGAATTTTAGAAGCTGTAGACAATAATGCAATTAATCTGAAACATTTAAAATGTTTTAAAATTGCATTACCACCACCCCCACACCATCACTGGCTTCTGATTTGTGGTTTGATGACTTCCATTCTTGGTCTGACACAGCAGCTGGGCAAACAGTTGCACCCAGACTCAGAATAAGCCATCAGGAGGCTGCCTCACTACCCTCCCCACCTCACATTAGCAGCCACTGTTCAGAAATGTAGTGCCTTCCGTTCCAGGTTTGGCATGGCTGCTGGGTGAGCCATATGCCAAAGACAGTGTCAGAAGACTACTATCAGACACCTTGGGTTTTGGTACAAGTTATCCCACAGGGTTCTAGCTCATCATCTTTATAACTGAATATCTCCATGAAGTTGTTTGGGGAACTCCTTTGCAGTTTTGGATGAGATTTATATTGCTGATATAATGGAAGCAGCTGAAATGCTGAATACTTTGAAAATTGTTTGGATTTGATAATGGGTTGTATAGCTTGGTGTGAACAAATTTAACTAAAACATGACAAAATGTCAGTGCTGATGATTAATTGACAGTATGGCTCACAGAATAGGATTAAGCCTATTTGGAAACAGATTGTACTTCCCCCTATCAAAAGAGAACTCCTTGGCCATGCAGTGTCTGGGAGTTGTACTCCAAAAAAGTAACTTTTCAAAACACTGAAGCAACCTAGAAATTTCAAGTACTGCCATGTGGGTAGTCTCTGAATTGGAGCAGAAACATTTGAACTAATTTTTTGATACTCAGCTAAGTTAGTTTACCCGAAGGATAGGCAAAAGGTATTAGAAAATGGTCAAAGAATGGTAAGCTTAGTTTAGCAGCAGTAGCAAGTGTGTATCCCACAGGTATATATTAAAAAGGCTAGACCTGAGCTTCTAGTAAATAACCAGGTTACACATGTAGGTAAAAAGAAACTTACTTTATTGTTACATCTAGGTTCTACAAAATAACTAATCAGTAGAGAAAACCTATACTTGCTAGTAGAGTCCCTGTAGCTAACTTTCATGAGGGTAAGTAAGAAGGAAAAAAACCATGTTTAGAAAAGAGAGAGCCTTGTAGCTAGACTGTGATGGTTAGAATTCAATAATCAATATTTAGTTCATATAAATTTAGTGAATAGAACCAGAAGGGACATATGGGAAGGAATTTACAATTGAGGCCCAACAAAGGAATGTTGGAAAGGATCTGGAGCAGAAGTGTTTGGAGTACAGGTTGACTTTCTGAAGGACACTTGTTATTGTACACTAAGGTGCCCGGAGTTGCTCTGAAACCATAATAAATCATAATAAGAGAGCAGCATCCCTGGTAAGAAAAGTGGGCCCATGATAGTACATAGGTGATAAGGAAAGAATGGAATACTGTTAGGTGTACCTTAAGTATATTTTAATGTATTTATGTATCTGTGCTCTGATTGTAAGAAAATCCTATATGTTTCAACTTTGCTATGGCCAATGAAATGTATCAGAGGGGTCTCCTTGAACCCCTATAAAAGATGCTATTTTCCTTTGCTCTGGGCTCCAGAACTTTTGTTGGAATGTAAATTCCTTCTGGGGCTGCCAGCTTTCTCTAATAAACAACTGTGTTTTCTAATTGCGGTCCCCTCCTGTTCTGTTCTGTCACTGAAGTTTTCTGTGGGCTGGTGAGAGTAGCTGTCAGCCTTGTTTAGTTCTACAACAGTCCATGTTGGCTGAAAGCAGAGAGAGGAAGAGAGAGAACAAAGGGTCATAAATTTTCTTAACTCCCAGAGAGAGGTGGATGGGAAGTGACCTCCTCATAGAGTCACATTGACCAAAGGACCATAGATACAATCAGTGCCTCCTTTGAGAAAGACAGCCCCCTTCTCAAAAAAGAACATAGACCTACAAGCATTGATGCCATTCCAACAAAAAGCCCTCTAGATGTAGCTGAACTGCAACTCATAGCATTCCTACTCATTAACTATGTTGGCTAGGGCTGATGGGAGTTGCAGTCTCACAGCATCTGGAGGACCACACTTTAGCCATTCCCACTTTAGAGTGAATACCATGGGTAACTGTTGCCTAATTACAAGCCACTTTAGCAGGCATTTATTTCTGTATGTAACAATTATGTATAAGGTAGAGCTGGGCAAATGAGGTTTTATTGTATACTCATTTCACAGACTTCCATGCATACCTTGGGAGCTGACGTGCATAAAAATGCACAAGCTATCATGAGCTAACCTGGATTCCTGTAAAATTCAATGATTCGTTGGTTTATAGCCCAGGGAGATGGAAGAACCCTTTGATTAAGTATAAAATAGGCATTATGTTCACAGACACTAAAATAAAGGAACATTTTAAATATTTTATACTTCCCTCCATTTGCGCTTGTTGTTCTCATTAAAAAATAGCTCCCCCCCTTGCCTCATTTAGTTCTTATCAAGTTGAGCAGGTGCATTCAGTTTTTCCTTTGGGAAGAATAAAGAGACCAATCTGCTAACTACTCTGTGAAACAATCCATTTAGATGGGAAGTCAATAACTGTCCACTTAGATTGTTGAGTCAACCACCCTGCCAAGAAATAACAGTTGCTTACATTCAAATTCAGTTGATGCCATACTTGTAACAGATTCAAAGTGCATAATTTTGGAAAGTGCTTGGGAAATGAATGAACTACAAAGTCAAGAGCTTTTTTATCTATGCCTATTCTCTCTCTGTGCCTGTATGTGTTTCTCAAAGTATAGGGATTCTCTGTGAGCAGGTGCTCATTGAGGCAATGATAATGAAAAAGGTGAAAATGTTATTTGAAAGCATTAAACCCCATGGTGCTAATAATCCATGCAATCAGCAATTTTATTGTTTAAAAACAGAGAGCAAGTGATTGATACTAGAACACAGGAGAGTACTTTGTACTGATTGCTCCTGTTTAGCCTCTTGGGATCTGCAAGTACAGGTTGAGTCTCCCTTATCCAAAATGCTTGGGATCAGAAGTGTTTCTCAATTTCAGAATTTTTCAGATTTCAAAATATTTGTGTATACATAAAGAGATATTTTGGAGATGAGACCTCTAAACATGAACTTCATTTATATTTTCTATACACCTTATGTACATAGCCAAAAGGTAATGAATAGAATAATAATATTATCAGTAACAAGAACAACAAAATAATTGTAATAATTGTAATTTAAAAGTTTTATCTGCACAAGTTCCCTTACACAATGAGGAGGAAACCCTTCTTCCTAGGAGACAGAATTAAGCTCTTTTGCTCTAACTTCTTCTATTCATACAGTGGAGTATTTTTTACCAGTTTTCTTGCCAGTGGCTTTGGGATGCCTTAGGTGGCCTCAGAGCAGCTTCTGGCCACTCAAGGGGTGTGCATCGTCTGTTGCTCCTTCTGGCCCATCTGTTTTGGGCCTCAAAGCATCGATCAGCTGTGTGTCATCCCACCTGTGGGGGTTGGTGACTCCTGTTGTGCCACCCTCTGGGATAGCAGTAGTACAAGAATCTTTAAGGAAAGACATTCCATACTTGCAGGCTGGGGAAGTGCTGCCTCAGCCATTCTCATTAAATAGTCAGCCAGCCTAAATAAGATAGGCAGCGAACACTCGCCATCCTCTAGAAGTAATGTCTATCACTCATTTCTATGGAAAAGCACCCAAGCCTTGCTTTCTGGACCCTTGGAACTGGACTCTGACTACTCTTTTCTTCACCTCACTGCTTAGTGTGGTTGTCCCAGCTACTGACTGATCCTTCAGCTTCTTGACCTCTGGACTGCTAATTACCCAGAAAGCTTCTCCTGTCCTGTTGAATTATGACAACTTGGTTCCAGCCTCCTACACACCACAGAGAAAAGCAGCAGTCATTGTGTTTCCCTTTTGGAATGGATTGTGCAAGATAACCTGACATTATAAGGCCTGGTGGCCAAACTCACAGCTCTGCAAGTGCAGCAGGCTGCTCATGCCCTCCCCTGATGTCCCAGAGGTAAAGCCTATAGCTCCACTAGAGACCTTTGATGGCTCAGCTGACTAGCTGCCAGTATTTTGAGCTGAGAGCTAGTTGTTTATGAACCTGAGGTAGCCCTGGGCTTCTTGACTTCTGTACTGCTAGCTACCCTTCCTGCTTCTCTCCTTTTCCAATGAATTATGACAGTTTTCCTATCAGTGAAACATAAATCTCTTGGGCTGCAGCTGCAATACCACTTTAACTGTCATAGCTCAATGGTATGGAATTCTGGGATTTGTAGTTTTATGGAGATATTCAGCATTCTCTGTCAAATTACAACAAACTACAAATGCCAAGATTCTGTAAAATGGAGCCATGGCAGTTAAAGTAGTGTCAAATTGTATTAATTTTTGCATGGTTGGCTCAGACTTCAGATGGCATCTCTCCTCTCAATGACTGTCTTGCGGCGGTAATGGATTGGATAAGGAAAAACAGATTGAAGCTGAATCCAGACAAAACGGAGGTACTGTCAGTTACGGGCCCGAAACCAGGTTTGGGAATAGAACTACCAGTCCTAGACAGAGTCACACTCTCCTCTAAGGACTCTGTTCTCAGTCTGGGGGTACTTCTAGATTCATCATGTCACATGACTAGTCAGGTAAATGTAACGGTCAGGAGTGCCTGTTATCAGCTTCGTCCGATACACCAGCTGCACCCTTTCCTGGACATGAAGGATCTGAAAACTGTGGTATGCGCTCTGGTAACCTCATGCTTGGATTACTGTAATGCACTCTACATGGGGCTACCCCTGTACTTAACCCGGGCACTTCAATTAGTACAAAACATGGAAGCCAGGTTAGTTACTGGAACATCCAGGAGAGAGCACATAACACCTGTGCTTAAATCTCTCCACTGGCTGCCAATCAGTTTCTGGGCACAGTACAAGGTGTTGGTTTTAACCCTTAAAGCCCTACATGGCTTAGGTCCATCTTATCTCAGGGACCGCCTCTTCCCATATGATCCCCCCCCACACACACACACTCTGGCCCTCTGGGAGGAACCTGCTTCAGCCCATGAAGACTAGGCTGTTGCAGACTTCCCAGAGGGCCTTCTCTGCAACCGCTCCCAGACTATGGGATGGCCTGCCAGACGAGATCCATCTTACCACCACCCTTGAAAGCTTTTTAAAAGTTGTAAAGACACATCTCTTCCAGCAGTCCTTCTCGGAATAACCTTTCGGCTCTAAACTCTAAACAATAAACTCTCTTAACGTTCCAGCTCTAAATTCCCCAGCTTAGGTATCTCTGCTGCTACTGCCTATGCTGCCCTAAGGAATTTGATTTTATTGTATTTATTGTATTTGTTGTTTAAATTGTTATTTTATTAATAAACAGAGATCTGGAAAGGGAAACTATAAAAGAATTTATGATAAGATGGGCACAAGATATAGGCCACCCGATAGCTTATGAAGAATGGCAAAAAGCATGGCATAAATCAAACAAATTTACAGCATCACAAAACCTTAAAGAAAACTACATGAAGATCTCTAACAGATGGTATTTTACACTGGTAAAATTGAAGAAAATATACAAAATTCCGGATATTAAGTGTTGGCGCTGTAATAAAGGACAAGGCTCACTATTTCACATGTGGTGGACCTGTGTAAAAATTCGCAAGTATTGGAGTCAAATACATCTATTAATACAAAAAATTTTTAAGACCCAATTTGAAATGATACCAGAGCTCTATCTATTAAATATGGTATCAATAATTAATAAAGAAACAGAAACCAAATATTGGAGAGTAATTATATACATGATTACCGCAGCAAGATTGGTGCTAGCAAAAAAATGGAAAAGTAACGAACCCCCGGAAGTAGAAGAATGGTTATTGAAACTTCAAGAACTTAAAGAAATGGATAGATTAACCATCTTAATAAATAACAGATCCAAGGACAAATGGAAGGAAGAATGGTCCCCCATTACTGTGTTCTGGGGAAATAAGTTTAATATTGATAAAGACTTAACAAGCTGAATACCTAATGGAAATTCATTTATTAAGTTTAATATTTGTTCATATATACCTACAATATATTTTTGCATTGTTTTTTTTTCTGTTTTTTCTTTCTTCTTGCAGCTTTTTTTCCCATTTATTATATTTTTGTAATATATATGATGTAAATATTCTTATGTTATTCTGTTATATCATGTCATGTCGATAGGTTATAAATCAATAAAAAAATGTTATTTTAATTCATGTATTAGTTTAATTTAATTTTAAGGGGTGGGAGGGTTGAGGTGCAATCAGTTCTAGTGCTTCTTCTTTCCAGAATGAGAAGGGCTTTTAAAAAAGTGAATGGATCTCAATTTCCCAGTATGGACAAAGCTACCCCTATGAACTTCACAGGATAATATAAGTCATTCACAACAATCTATAGTTGCTGAGGGACAGTTCTGTTGTCATTGCCCAGCTACTGGAAATATTGCTGTTAAATTCTAAGATAACAAAAAAGCCTGGTGGGTGTGACATGCAGGATTGCCAACCTCTTAATCAAAAAATTGTGTGCTGTGGTCCCAATACATCATTTTTTAAAATATATCATTTTATTTTAGTCTTGTCTCCAATACATTATTGAAGAGTATTTCAATACATTTTTATCTCTTTAAAAGTAATGATATCCACATGGATATCTGAGCTGCACATTATCACAGAAATAAGTCAGAATGATAACTCTATGAGATGAAGTATGAAAAGATGAAATGCAAACCTAATAGTTCATCCATTTCATTCTTGTAAACAACACTCATATGGTTGCAAAGGCTGCCTGTCCTGAAGACACAATTTGGAGCAGATGTTTCATTTCATAGAATTTGTTTGTGAAGCATTAAAAAGTTGGTATTACACTAGAAGACTGATTTATAAAGTCCATGCACTATTCACAATCCATGAACCTCTACTGAATCTTAGAGTGGATGTGATTGGTATTGAGTATCTTTGTGCCTATGCTTTTCACTGAGAGAAAACCAGCAGAGAATAAAATAGATCTGTTAGTCATTTATATTTATTGTTGCTTTATTTATAGGCTGATAATCCAAAGGAGACTCTTTCATTTGTTCTTTTTATTCTCTGTTGCCTTTCTTCCCTAAATGTCAAGGATGTGTGTTTCAGTGGCAATGTTTTAGATAATGCAAACTGTTTGGGAAGGATATTATAGAGCTAAACTGTTGCTCTAACAAATCACCTCTTTTTTGGTTGGCTTCCTTTGGTTTGCAGGGGGGAGGCTATCTTTGTTAAATAAGCAACACTTTTCTTACAGCCAATTAAGTGGATATAGGATGACAGTTTATATGTGTCTTAATTGTAAAGGCTTTTTGCCATTTCAGAAGAAAAGTCCATTGTCCAGAGAGGAAAGACACCAGTTCACCAAATACTGGGATGGATAATTAGAATAATTGAATCATAAAAGCATAGAGCTGATAGGTACTGCAAGGGCTATCTACTCCATCCCATGCCTTGCAAGGATACACAGTTAAAATGCTTGCTAGAGTTGACCATCCAACATTTGTTTAAAGATCTCCAAAGGAGGGGAATCCATCAAACTTCAAGGTAGACTATTTCACTGTTGAACAGCTGTATGGAATAGCTGAAAACAAGCTTGCTTGATATCTTACATGACACCCCTGCAAATATTTAAAGATGGCTATCATATCAGCTCTCAGTCATCTCTTTTCCAAGCTAAACATAACCAGTTCTTAAATCTGTTCTGCATATAATTTTGGTTTCCAGAGCTTTGATTATCTTGGTTGCCCTTATCTGGACATGTTCCATCTTGTCAATAATCTTCTCAAACTGTGGTGCACAGAACTGTACAGAGTATTCCAATTGAGGTCTGACCAAAACAAAATAGAGTGGTACTACTACATCCCCTGATCTGGGCACAGTAATACTATTGATGCAGCCTAGAGCTGCATTGGCTTTTTTGGCCTCCACACCACATTGCCAATTAATGTTTAGACTATGTTTACTTAGGGGCTCAACAGACCAGACATTAAAACCAGCCTGGGGTTGGTGTCAGGGTCCACGGCATGCGGTGTCACAGCACTCCTCTGGCACTGTATTTACATGATGCAGCACCAAAGGAGCATGGAAAAGCCGTGTGCCAGTGGAAGTGGAACCCTTTCTGGGATGCAAAAAGGAGTCGCTTTTTGAGGCTCCTTTTTGTGCCACAGAAAGGAAAGAGTTGCCATAGCCCTGATCCAGCACTAAAAGGGGCGGCCTGTCAAACATATAAATCCCTTGGCTTTAATTCTGACAATGTTTGTAGTGACCAGCTGGATTTCATTTCTACTGTGATTGTTTTTTTATTTCATGCATATCAGAAGCTCAACAAAATGAATATTTAAGAAAAACACTAGGAAATCTTACACTTCCCAGCAACTCATACATAGAGGAACATGGCCTCTGATACAGGTGATGACATATTGGGGCTTTCTAGATTGGCAGGAAAGGGAGACATGAAGTTGCCTTTTCCTTAATGCTTAGCAGCTACACTGCAACTCCCAGGTGTGTAATAAAAAGGCATAGGGCAGCTACACTGAGGAGATGTGGGGACAACTTATCTGAAGTCTTTTCTGTTGCTCAGCAACTACATTGGAAATTGTCAGGATGCTAGAAACACAGGGGGAGCAGCTGCATGGGTGGCAATGAATGGGGCTTTTGGCCGCACTGAACCTTTAATTTTTTTTTTTGTTGTTGCCGGCACTATGAATGAACCCCTTTATTTTATAATAATAATAGTTGTTGTTGTTGTTGTTATTACCCCACCCCTTTGAGATCAATTGAGGCAGCTTACACATTAAAATACTATTACATCAATAATACAAACTGCATTCCTCCCCCCTTAAAAAGATATTAAATCTGTTACAATTTAAGTTTATGAATAACTATTTTATGAATGAATTGACATTTTATGCCCAGTTGCATAACAGTTACAGCATCCCACAGGCCCTACTGCGCATGTCTAGGGTTTGGATTAGAGCTGGAGCTAGGGTTTGGGAGCTTTAAAAAACTGCAGAGTTGCACTGCAGCATTTAGACGCAGCTGCACTGTTACACCCTTTTAAAAAAGAAACTGGGAAAAGCAGGTCCTTTTTAAAGCTGCTTTTTCCCCACAGAAATGCAAATGAAGTGTGTTCATGCCAAACTTTCAGTGTGGGTCATCTAAAGGCTACACTTTCATGCAGGCATGAACACACACCCTTTTTGCCAGTCTAGATCAGCCCATTGAATTTGTGCAATCCTCCTTTAAAACCATCTAAGTTGGCAGTCAAATTTAGAGAAGATACTTGGAATGATCTCAACACTACATAATGAGTGGCTATCCACTTGTGCCATCACTACCTGCTTATATCATATGCTGCTTTGGTAAGCCTGAAGTCATGAAAAAGACAGCCAAGAAATACATTAGAATAAATAAAAAATATAGGATTTTTCAAAAAATGTTAATCAGTCTGCCTAATACGAAGATCCTAAAATGCGCCCCTCTAGGCAAACCTGGTGTACTTCTACAGGTAACAGGGCACACTATTAGGAAATTAGCAAACAAAAATTTGTATGTTTTGTATGTTATAGCACTGCCTCCCACATGGCTTTCTGTACTTTAGGTTAAAACTTTCTCCACAAGGAATATTTATCAGACTTGCAGGATAGTATTCCAGTACTGGAGAAAACTTTATGAACACTGACCAGGAAAATTCAGTTTTGGGGATGGTACAACAATGTGGTCTTAGCAAAACTCATTAAAAGAGCAGGAAAGAGTTTTAGATCAAGGGCCTTTATATATCTAGTAAATGTTCATGGACACAAGGAGTTATGCTCTTCAGAGCATAAACATATAAATTTCACTAAGCCTTTTCAATATGTTTATGCCTTTTTGCATTGTTACAGACAGTTTCTCTACAAAGTTAGGAATCACTGTCCCTGAAATTGTACAGTAAAGGTTTAAAGCCAAACACAAACCTCCATATTTTATAGATCAATAAGGAAATAAAAGTTAATGAACTGTTTCTGAGGCCGAATACAACATTATAAGGGCATTAAAAACAGGAAGCCAATATTCTGGGCAACATTCCGGTCTAGAGTTAAGCTTCACTTGGCACAACTGGGTAAAGAAATGGCATTAATGATTTGGCTATAAGTAACTATCTCCTTGAAAAGATAGTTGCTGATTATATAGAAATTCTAATTTATGCCTCTGCTTTGTGTCTCCTGAGATCTTTTATGACACCTTTCTGGTTCACTTTTTTTCATGATTCCAAACTCGGCATGAGGGATGCAAAGAATATACATAATTATTCATTTCCAAGTTGAAAAATGGTAATTCCAACAGCTGGGAAATCCTGTCAGGAAGAATAATAGAGCAGAGAGGATTTTGTGCACTTGTCTCCTAGTATCTTATTGTCCCAATTTACTACACATAAACTTTTCTGTTGAGAAAACCACATATTTATTTATTTATTTTCATGCCTACACACCCACAATCTCCACAGAAAATTGGATCCCCATACTGTTTCCTGCAGAGAAAACATCTTTTGTTTGTTTGTTTAAGATATCAAAATAATAATAATAATAATAATAATAATAAATTTATTTATATTTCCTGCCTCTCCCTACGGATTGAGACGGAATTACAACAAAAGTCATATACGAGATACAGAATAAAATACATTAAAATATAATTACAACATCTTTCAATATTATTGCCAACCCATAGAATGGTAAAACATCGTCTAACCCATAGTGTCCAATTCAGAAGTGGTATATGATTTGCCCTGCAACATAATTCTTCCACAACACTTTGAAACATTTGAATAAAGGGATAATATTGTGGAAGAACAGCCATTTCCCCCTGCAGTGGGGAGAAAACTACTATAATTATTTGCTGAGTCTCATCAAGCAATAAAATTATAATTCCACATAATGATTAGGAAATTAAGTTTTCAACCAGGAAGCCCTCAGTTGAGATCTTGTCTCCACTATGAACTTGGTATGTACCTTTAGGCAAACCACTCCAATATTTTTCAGCCTCACTTAGTCACTCTTTGTCAATAGGTGAAGGATAATTCTAACTATGCAAGATTGGAGACTTCAAGTGTGGGAATCTTGAAATTTCAAAGTCTCAGTGCTTTAAAAATCCAGTTCCATTTTGAGACAAATACAAAGCTCTTTAGGCATGATGGAAAATGTTTTTTGCACCCATCCTGTTACTGTAAAGCCTTTATATTACTCCCACTTCCATTCCAAAGTCAAACAAAAACACTTAGAAATGATACTTGAAGTGTTTCCTGGGGGTTGAAACCTCAAGATCTCTCTCAAGAAAAGAAGATCGCATTATTACTTCTAAGTAAGGAAAGGTCTTCCAAGTCCTCTCCTGTCAGAAGGCTATTATCTTTTAATGATTGTTATTCTCCCCACTCCCACCCCAAGTTAAAATTGGTGGGTTGTGTTGTTGTTGTTTTTCTTCTTGACTGTGGGGAAAATATTCCACAATGTACAGGGAATCTAGTGTCTATTTTTGAAATTTTCAAAAATTAACCAGAAATGCTCAGAAAGTCAATCTTGCTTTAATTTATTACATAATTACATATTTAAATGCTGATTTTCAAACAAATTCCCAAAGTAGGGGATAAGGACTTTACTTTAGATTCATCTTCTCTCTTTCTTTTCCTAATAGTAATAGTGATAATAATAATAATATACTAAATAGTAAACTAATGCAGAATTGAGGGATTGGTTTCAAGTCTGGCATCCCCCAGTATAGCTGGGAAAATATTACCAAATTTTCTATTCTTGGAATCACTAGGAAACCTTTTGGCTGCTGCAATTATCAGACAAACTTAGTAGTTCCTAAGTTTAGGAAAGCTTTTGCATCCACACAATTTAATGTGGTGCTGCCTGCTATATTAGATGGAAAATATAAGAGGATACATTTTGTGTCCTTGTGCAAATGAAATGGTAGAAACACTCTGCCATGTCCTTTTATATTGTCCCTTTTACCAAGGAAGTTGTCTTTCTATAATTACACCTATTCTACAAAATTTCACTGGCAGGACAGAAGAATACTTTCTTTCCTTAGTTCATGGATAAGGTCACTACATTTTGTGCAATTGTGATTCATAGATAGGTGGTAAATTAGCAGTAGATACCAATATTAATGAACTTGCTTGGAAGCTTTCTGTTAGCTATATGAGTAATGCTGGGTTGGTGGGATCATATACAAAACTTGGCCTTAGAGTGCTCTGACTGAATTGTAAATTTTATATTTTTATTGCATTGTATGCAAAGGGATTTGTAGCACCTTTGAGACTAAATGAAAAATAAAAATTGGTAGTGTGAGCTCTCACTGAGTTGAGTCTGCTTCCTCAGATGCATGGTCTAGAGTGTCTAGACTTTCTTAACATGGCTTATCTGTGATTTGTATTGTATGGTATTGGTATTTTATGCTAGTTGGTTTTCTATGTAATATGTCAAAATTGTTCGTTATCTTTTTAATGCTGATCTATGATCATAATATTTGATTGATTGATTTATTGGGAAAATGCTCTCTTCTGAAACCCTAAAGAGCCACTAAAAGTCATTGTTGAAAACACTACGTTAGACAGCCAATGAGTGTTCTGATGTAATGCAGTTCATTCAGCTGCATGTACAATTTATCTTAAGCATAATACCTACCTTTCAGGAAACCTACATTTGTTTAAACCATTAGGCTTCAGTTCTCCAATCATAGTATTGAATTATATCTTCATAAAGAGCCAATCATTAAATAGGATAGATGCATGGTTGAATGAATGAATGAATGAAACATGCATGCCAAAAGGCCACTTTTCATCCAGCGAGGCTCCCCAAACTATATACATCCTTAGTAAAATTAAACAAACCAAAATTTATAAGCTGGGTAACACAAGGTCTCTCATGAGTCAAAATAATAAAATATTTATTTTTATTTTTTTTAAAATAAATGTTCCAGGAAAATAGGGAAAAAACAGACCCAAACTGAAAGCTAAATAGGATTTTCCTGATGAAAGGCACTAGATCCTGTTTGATCTTGGAAGACAAGTAGAGTCAGCCTGTAGAGTCATCCTGTTACTTGGATGGGAAACTGACAACAAATACAGGTGCTATAGGCTAAGAGGGAATGGCAAAGCCATGTTTGAGGACAGTCAGATTTTGCCAACCACAGGCTTGGCATCTGAAGATTTGAGCATCAGGCCATGCCCCAGTGTCCCCAATGTAAGCACATTCATATGACTGCACTACTGCAGCTGTGTGCATGGTGTGCTGCCATCTGTGAGGGTGGGGTCCAGAACAGAACACACACACACACACACACAGTTGGATACAAAGGGCCAACTGTATTTCTTTCCTAAGAAAACCCTATTATATTAAATGGATCGCAATAAGTCCACAGTCATTGTGTAGGTATGTGCAAACACACATAGGAGATATGACTGCATGCAAGGCTTCCAAGTAAGGCTGTGCCAGAGTTTATTTAAACACCTGAGAAGGCTTTCAAGGAAATGCCCTATATATTCATCAGCTAATGCTTCAGATGGTGGAGCACTGAACAAAATCACCTCAATAGACCTCAGGTATTTTGTTTTGGATTTGAACCATGTAAGACCCTGTAAATATCCTGCATTACCATTGTCTACCACTTTCCAACAATGAGGGGTACACATACATATATACCCTTGTTTTATATACCCATATATACCCTTGTTTTACTCGGCATAGAAGTTCATTAAGATGGGTAGGGTAACCTAATAAGATTTAATGGATAATTGGATTTTTAAAATATATAGCATAAATTGGTACTATACAAGACAGTCATATAATTTAGCTATACGACTGCAGTGGAAACCAGAAGAACATTGCATGAAGGCTTATGTTATGACATGTATTAATTGTCCCATTATGCTAACCTGCTTGTGCTGCTATGCTACCTTTCTTGGTTTCGTTCTCCCAGACATCTTTGCAGCTTCAACTAATGCTAAATTTTGTCTACTGCTGATGCAATACTTACATAATCATAGCATCTGGCTATGATTAACATTAGTCCAGGTTTGGCACAGCCTTAAAATATAAGGAGGAATGTATACCAACCACCTGCTAGAGGCATGTCCCTAATCTGAATCTCACCTGTCAAAATGATTGCACAACACATTGATAGGAGTTGCAGCCCAACAGTGACTGCAGGGCAAGAGTTGTACAATGTAAAGTTTAGATGAACAAAAATTTCTACCTGAAATGCAAAATATTGTTTTCAATTACATGCATGTTGCTTTTGAAAGGGCATTGCAGTGTTCTCTGAACTAAGGGTTTTTCTTACTGTTTTTTCCACTTGTTTTTGCCCTCCTCCACTGCAATTGCATTTTTATTCCCATTCATAATATTAGTTAGCACTGGCAAGGATACTGCACAGATAAAAAGATCTTTGCTCACCTGTTTATGAACTGAACTCCACAGTAATTCTCTACTTTGCTTAATCGCAATCTCAAAGTGCATAGTTAAAAATTGGTCTGTATCGACAAGTTGCTCCAAACACTGTTTGTCAAACAAATAGTTTGAGCTCCAGAAGGAAGGACCAGTATAAATCTTCCTTCTTCACTCATCAGCAGCAAGGTCCCAAAGGCAAAAAAGAATAAAAGAGACACAGCTTTCAGAGAGGATGCCAGCCACATCTTCTTTTCCATGCATGGCCAAAAACTATTCCCCATGCTCACGTTGGCTTTTATAGCAATCATAGATTTGGAGTGGAACATCTGAACTGGCTCGTATGGTGATTAGTGGATAATTACTTTTAATTCATTGCTAATGATAATATTTTTAAAAAATAAGAATGGGTGGAAGGTGTAGAAAGCTTTAATCCTTTCAAGCATGGTTTTTAGAAAGCCCACTCTTTTATGAAGATAGAGTATATATTTCTAGTTACATTATACTCCTGTTCATAAAGCATAAATCTTTCACGGGTAGTCTAGTCTATTCCTAATGAAAGTCTTAAACCTTAGAATAAGCATTCAGCTGAGGTGCTTTACAAAGAGTATCTCATTCCAACTGCATAGGAGGCTGGCTAAGTACCTCTCTGTCGAAATGACTTAGGGAAATTAATGGTCCAAATTAAAGTAAAAATCCTTTCTTGCCACAAAATTAGGGCAAGTAAAATGTAGAAAATTGCCAGAAAGATTTTATAAGCAATCAGCTGCTAAAAATGCTTTTCTAAGTGAGCTAATATATCAACATTATGTGAAATTCCAAGAGATCCATTGGAACCCACAATTAGACCAGTTTAAAGTTATTTATGCTCTTTAAGACTTCAAGAACTTTGATTTTTTATGTTATAACTTTTTTTTATTATCCAAGAGTCACTGCTACAAGGCAACTAAATTATTTAGTTGGAAGTACTGACACTTTTCAAATGATGCAAAAAAGCCTGACCCAGATTCTCATTATTTCATCATTTGGAAAAGTTCAGTTAGGTCAGAACATTTTAAATGATAAAAAACCTAACATGTACAATTTAGTCTCATTCACCAATTTTGTCACCCAGTTTGTTCTTCTTGGTAAAAGCTTTCATTTTGATATATACTAAACTAATGAAAAAAACTAAATCTGTAAACATAGATATAGTTTGTTGGAACTTCTTCAGTTTCTCCTCTTACCCTGTTAAATACTTTTACCCTGATAATGGCAGAAACAGAAAGAACATTTACTAATAAATAATAATAAATAATAAAATTTATTTATACCGCATCCCTTTGAGATCATTCAAAGCAGCTAATTTATGAGCTACTTATGACCCAAAACAAGCATTATTTGGGTTGTTGACTTCTAGGTATTGTGGTGGAAAGGGGACACTAAGGTACACAAAAATGTATTAATCTAAAATACTATAAAAATAAAAAGCCAGTTCATTTTGTACTATAGAGTCTTCTCTTAAAGGTTTTATGTTGTCAAATGTACCAGTAACCTAAGCATTACCATTCAGAATTTGAAATGTTACTCTGTAAAAGGAACTTGTTCTATTCCTAATTCCCAAATCCCTATGTATTACTGGGTTGAGGTATCCAACTCATTTACAGCATTATCATCAAGATTGATCCTACCACAGTTAACAATTTTTTAAAAAATTCTAGGGACTGTTTCACCTGTGTCCAAAAGGGGCTTTAGTGAGTTGCTGAAAAGTAACCCCCCCTTCTCTGCCATGTCTCTCTTTAAAGAAAAACTGAAGCCATGTGGGACAAGCACAGATTTTCCTAACAGGCTTCTAGCAGTCCAGGAAGCATTGCAAAAGTTCTAATGGTGTCATTTCCAAGAGCATTACAATACCCCAGAGCTATAGCTCTATGAAGTGTTCCTAGAAGTCAGACTATTGACATTTTTGAAAGTTCTACCAGCCTTTGGGGAAACCAGGCATAACCCATGCAATTTTGATTTTGATCTAAAAATAGAGTAAAGAACAAAGGTCAATTTTTAGGACAAGGGGATGCCCATACCCCTGTAATGAGTGACAGGGGAAATGGAAGCTTATTCTATGACTGGGGAGGGCAGAGGATAGGTTGGCATTGTAGGGCAATTTAAGTGTCATAAGGCCTTTGTTTAGGAAACAAAAATATTGAAACATCAAAAAAGTCTACAAACATGGAAGCCACCAGTTCCCATGGAGAGCATATGTGGAAAGATCCCAGTTACCTTTACAATAACTTTATGAAACGCATTAGGCAATGAGTTTGTAACTAGTCTGTGGTCACCTACTTGAGCTTGGAAAAACACATTGTATGAGTAAGGAGTTTCCCTGGGTCCATGTCTATTATTCTAGCCACAAAATCACAGATTATGGTGATTGGGAAACCTGGCAAATTGTTTTGTTACATGGGAAGGAGGTCCTATCTTATACTGCTTTGTAGTCAGATTTTTTACACATAATTACTGGCATGTTCAGTTGCTTTTGCTATACTAATGTTTTGTGCTGTTACTCAATGGTCTCTACCCAGACAAATATGTATCTGAATAAATTCCATTAGAACATTTTAGTTGCCACCCTCTTAGCATTCATTAACTTTTATAGGGAAACCATAGTTTACAATGTACTTATTCAGTTATTTATTTATACAAATTCAATTCAACAAATAAGCAATTTACTGGAACAATGAATCTAGTATGTAAGTAAATGTTTCAGTCAGTTTTGACTATTGGGTTTGTCCTACAGCTACTGGTTGCTAGTTAAGCTCAGACTACTTCTTGTGGATCAGCTTTCACAACTGGTGAGTTTTGGATCAATTCCTCAGTCTGTTACCTACTACAGTGTAACCTCCCTCCCCCCCCCCCATATACATACTTGTTCACACTCTCACTCTCACTCTCTTGATATCTCAACACCACCTTCTCTATGTATAGCTAGGGGTGCTATTAGCCAGACAAAATTAGAGTGACAAAGTCCCAAATCCTTAGCATATGCATTTTTTTTGAAAAGGAGCAAACAATTTTAGAAGATTTCCTGGAAGTCTGAAAGTCCCACTGGGAGTTTTAGCAAATGGGCATAGGGGATTCCATCAGTTAAATGGTAGAATTTGAATCAGCCGTGAGAATTAGCTTGTATCAAATGTTTTGCAAGTTAATCCAGGCAGCTGTGAAGAAATCTGTCAAAGGAGATATCACCAACCATGAATCCCTTGATAACCATTAGAAGCAATTAAGCTTTATAGGGAATTCAAATTTGCCAGTAGTAAGCAAGCTGCTTCTGTCAAGAGCACAAGGAACCAATCCAAACTTTGAACCAAAATAAGCATGATGATTGGAAAGAGAACAGAAGAAAGACTTAATTAATTCCACATGAAAAGCTCGGTAAAGACTTGAAAGGCTTTTCAGGAGATTCCACCCTTGTCAAAAGCAAAATGTCCAATTATTATTACTATCATTGCCTCAGAGTTACTGATTTGTGAATACTTCCCAAGCTTTTCAGCCAGGTAGTCAAAATAAGGTGTGTCTCTTCTATGTGGAGAAAATTATGAAACAGCCCAAAGATATTTTCCAAAATGAGAAAAATCTCTAGATCAGAATAGTGTGCATATATTAAATATCCACAACATTTGAAAAGGAATTTTAGAGTACTCAAAAAACAATCCTTACACAAGACTTTAGGGCCAGAGCAGATGGGCAGGAAAAAGGAGCTTGATCCTGTGTTTTCTGAAAGTGGACTGAAATGTCATTGTCTCAACCACCTACTTCCATGGGAGGTCTAACACCCATGGGTTGTCTGCACCACAAAGCATTAAGCCCAAGCTACACAGTTCTTATTTTTGTCACCTCCCCATCATGCTTATGCACCACTGTACAAACACATTGCCTGTGATCCAATTAACTCCTGGTCCAAATGTCATTCCATTGGATATCCACACATATGACCAGCCACACAGTAGCATGTGTGATACACTGCCTGCAAAGTGCATCAGTGCATTCGTGTGTCCAGTGATATAATCATATAAGTATAATCATGGACACTATCCTATATTTGCCCCCTTCACCCACTTCCACCCCATGCCCCCCTGTAACTGTCTAGTTTATATATGTTGTAATCACATCCACTGCATTATTGTCAGTCATGCTTTTGCTTTGCTGCAGCCTCGTACTGGTGCTGCACTGCTTATATGCCCATGCTATGATGAGCATTTTCCACTTTGAGACCGAGTATCACAGCTTCTTTTTGCTCTGGTTTTTAGCCCTGGACCACAGCTTTGTTTTGCTTTCTACCTGCTTTTGCCTAGTGCATTGTCAAACACCTCACTTTGAAAGCAGTTAGAAGCTGTTTTATTTAGCCAGTGTGGACTACCTCAAGACAGGAATACTGAAGATCAGGTTAAACTGTACAAAACCTATACAGCATCAGTTCTGAACCATAACCAGATAAGGAGAATCATATGGCAGAATGAGGGTCATACAAAGCATTTAACAGGGAGCAGCAAGCAGGAGGTGTCAAAAGTTCACACATTGGGTGCAATTACACAATAGAAATAATGCAGTTTGACACCACTTTAAGTGCTATAGTTCCATCCCATGCAATCTTGAGATCTGTTGTTTTACAAGGTCTTACATAGTTTTAGCCTTCTTTGCTAAAAAGTGCAGGTGTCTCACAACATGACAAATATCATGATTCTGTAGGATGGAACCATGGCAGATAAAATGGTGCCAAGTTGCAGCATGTCAACAGTGGAGATGCAGCCAAAAGCCCTACTGTCATTCACATCTTGCCCATCTTTCCCACCACATTGTTACTGTTGCCATTGTGGTGGTGAAGGGAGCAGGTATGAGCTCATTTACACTGGCATGAAACTGATAGGCAGATGGGGACAGCTTCTGGCCACTCCGGGGACATGGCATTTAGACAACACCCCCCCCCCCCCCGAATGCCTAGAAGCTGTCCCCAAAAAGAGCGGATCTTTTCTGCTCTTTGCTGCAGTTCATTTGGGAATGTGGCCAGGAGGTGCCCTTGGGGCTGTGGTGTGTATTTGCCATGGCCCCAGGGCGATCAGCCTGGGAGCAGCTTCCGGCCTCTTATGGATGCTCATCTGCTTTGTCCTTCTCTCACCACTGTCAACCCCTTTTAATGTCTCTGCAGCTATTTGTAAGTCTGAGGCTGAGTGTGTGTAGCCAGGAAGCCTTTTGCTGACCAAGTCAGTGAATAACGAGAGCATACAGAGAGAACTGGGTTATAAAATGGACAACTTTATTTAACTCAACTTATATTATTTTTATTAGGCTTTATTTATTTAGCACTGTAAATTTACACAGCGCTATACATAGAGTCTATTGAAATTGATGGTTACCTGCCCTCAGGCTTACAGTCTAAAAAAAAGACAAAAGACAGAAGGAGAAGAGAAAGGTGGTGGGGAAAGGGACCAAGTCCAGTGGATCTTCTCTCCCTCTGAGGCCTGGACCATGGCAAATGGACTGGAGGGAGGGCCCTGCTGCTTACACTGGAGAGGCCTGATGGCGTTGGGCCTGCCTTTACACTCACTCCCAGGATGGAAATGACAGATGGCATGGAGGTAGGGTGTTCTTCTTTAGGCTAGGTCTTTTAATGTTGTGAAGCTGCTCTGAGTCCCAGTTCTGGGAATGCTTCCCTGAACAAAGTGGTCTTTAACTCAGCTTTAAAACTGGCTAGAGAAATAATGAGCCATGCTCATAGGGGAAGGATGTTCCAGGAGTGAGGGGCAGCAAGTGAGAAGGGACAATCTGGCTGGGGCAGTGGAAATGCTAGGCTGGGACAGGAGACCTTGACTACCAGAGTGGAAGGTGTGAGAAGGAATGAGGGGAGGAAGAAGTTCAGATAAATAAGGAGGGGTCAGTCCATGGAGAGGTTTGAAAGTCAACAACAAAAGTTTGTACTGGATGGGGAAGGGGAAGGGGAGCCAATGGAAGGAGGGGGAAAGAGGAGAAACATGGTCAAATCGGCAAGTAGATGTGCTAATACGTGCAGCCAAGTTCTGGACAGAGATTAAAGGATGGAGGTGAGAGAGAGGATTACAATAATCTAGTCGCAATACCACTACCTTTAACTTTATTTCTTCAAGATCTGCAAAAACCACAGGGGAGAACCTTGTGCAGGAACAGCTGGTGAATGGTCTACTCCTAGACCAATTCCTCAGCTTCCTCTGGACAAAAACACCTGAGCCCCAAGGGCAATCCAGAAGTGGGTTGTCCCCGGCAGGCCTACACCCAGAACGCCAATCCAAGACCCCCCAACTTAATTTGCAAGACTTAAGTGAGGGTTTAAATCTCAGGCCACCCCCAAAGCAAGTCTGTTTCCTTTCTCATTTAGTCACAAGATCTAAAAGTCAGTTCAAGAGACTTACCTTCACTGTTTAGGAGGATTCTGAGAGGTTCACCTGGACCTCTATCTCCCCCCACCTACATGTGAAACCTATTTTTGACCACACCCAAGCCAATTGTCAAAGTCCCCAACTAACAATGTGGGGTAGGCAAAAAACCCTTGGAAAGGTGAGAAAATTCTTACCCCACCCAGAAGCAACCCAGCAGGAGAGTGGGCCAGTGTTTCAGCCCAACTGAGAGGGAATAAGCAGGCAAGCCTCAATTAGGCCGAGCCCCACCCCACCTCTCTTAACGGACCAGTAAGCACACCATTTATCTTTAAATTGATGGTCTCTCCACTGAGAGGCCAGCAAAGGCTCCTCCCCTGAACACAGGATCAGGGAGAATCACTGTAAACAATTAGTCTACATGCATGCTTTAGAAACCTGACTTTCCAAATTTCAAAACAAACATTAGAAAAGTCTTTCTTCTGTAGAAGTGCAGGTACCAACATATATAACACTGAGAATATAGTGATGGGTGTTCCACACAATAGTAATCTGACAGGGGAGGGAGGAATGATTGAATAGATTTTAATAGAAAGCTTGTTTTTAGCATCTCCAGAACAATTTAGGAACCTGACAAATGAGACAGTTTCCATGACATCTGCTGCCTGATCCCATCATCTAGTAATTTGTCTCTAATTTTCTTTTCCAAGGAAGGAACATATTTTTTGCACTTCAGACCCCACCATTTTCAAAATCTATCCAAGATTTATCCTTTGCAAAATTCACGCATGGTTGTTTTGTACAAAATAAATAAATAAATAAATAGCATTTTTTTCTGGTCCGAAGACAGGTTTTGGATTTTTGTTTTTTTGTTTTTCATGCAGAAAATAATTTTTTTCAGAAATATTATTCTTTTTCCCCCCCATGGAAAAGAGCTCTTTCCTGTGAAGATTCTCACTAGTCCATGATTCTTCTTGTCGGGATTCTCAATATTCCAAACCATGTTTTTAAAATCATTTTTTTTTAAAAAATATATATTATTTCAAATATTCTTTCTATCTCTCTAATCTAGCATGCATCCTGTTGGATCATTCTCTCTCTCTCTCTTATGCAGAAGGAGTCCAAGAGAAAAAATGGTTCATTGCTAAATTGGCCCTCTGGAGGGAAGCTGAGTGGCTGTTCACGTGGCCCACTGGCAGTGTGAGTCACTTCCTCTGAGGTCAGAATGTTTTGTTTGTCATTGGGGTTCAGATCATGTCCTTCTCTTAATATCTGCATCAAGAAATCTACCATATATAATTAATAGAAATTACAATGTCAACTAATCACTTTTCACTTCACTCTGTGTGGAAATAACAAAATATTGATAAGATGGTATGTAGCTGGGTTTTTCATACACATTCTCAAAAGTTAATTCTATGCACGAATAAAGAGCTCATTGCAGTGAAGAGCCATGACAATGTTCAAAGCCGTCAAATTCCAGATATATATGTGTCATAAAAACATTGTGATTTATATTACCTGGAAGAATTCAATGCAACTGAGGCAGATCATGCTCTTTTTCTTCCTGCAAGTACTCAATTTCCTAGGTACTCTTAACAAGGCAAATATGAAAAGTGAACACTTTCAAATACATTTTTGTGTCACAAAGTATATGATAGAGATCTGCTAATGATAGGTGTTTGACTATTCAAACATCTCTAGGTTCTTTCAGTTTTTAAAGAATTAAATTTATCTAAATACTGGCATTATTAGTTTTTACTCTGATTTGTTTCTTAAGAGGAAATGCCATCTCATCACTAACTTACTAAAATCAATATGTCTCAAAAGCAATGAGGAATATTAACATTAAGCTGACTTCTGGAAAACCTGTAACTAATGGCCCAATTTGCTTTCGCACATTTAAAAACTATACTGTGCTTTTAATAATCTATCTCATTAGTCTGTGACACCCTTTTCTATCCCCATTCTGACTTCCTGCCTCTCCACAAGCTTCTCAACCTTACCTTCAGATCCATCAGAGCTTCCACCATCTTCTTTTATATCCTAACATGGTTCTAGTTTTAGCATTTTATCATTGGATTTAATACGCTCAGCCACCTGGGCATCTCCTGCTTCAAATGTCTCATGAAACAACTTTTGACCTGCCTTTAGTTACTTCTCAAAACATGACTGTAAAGCTGCCTACTATATTTTCTTGAAATACCTCCTCTCAACACATATTTTCTCAGAACAACTTCCTAATTCCCATGTCCTATCGTAAGTAAACCTAAGTATGCATAACTTGGGAAGATGCTGACTCCTGACTCCTTTCCCCTTCCCTTCCATTCCTCTTCCGATTATTGTATGTCTTTGCAGACCTGTCCATCATATTTGGAAAATGCTATGTAGATGGATAGTACCTTTCCAGTTACTTAAACCATAGGAACTTGCCAATATTCAGAGGTCAACATCAGCAAGTCTACTTTTTGACAACTTGTAAGAACAATTAGGCAGACAGGATAGGACTTCCTAAGAACTGTGTAAATGCTGTACCTGAAGCATATGTGCAAAAGTCCTTGGGCCAATTTTCCTTGACCCTCTAAATACTATGACCTGCAATTTCTTTTCTTTTAAAAAAAAAAGCTGAAAAGAGGGCTAGGTTCTTTACTACTTTTTGGCATGAGGGAGCCAAGAGGAGACTCATCATCTTGAGAAACTGCAATATCACATTCTCTTGGAAATCTTTGCAAGTGACAAAATAGCTTTTGTTCCATGGGAATTTTTTTTTTCAGGTGAAGGGGAAGAAGGGAGTAATAAGGGCATCAGTCACTTTGCCCATCCTTGTCCTGACTTACCTTTCCACCTTGGCCTATAACTGAGTGCATTTATCAAGTGCCCTTATGTAGATAATGCTAGCTAGTCGGGACTTTTCCAAGCAAACATTCTCTGAAGATGTCAGCTACAGATGCTGGCGAAACATCAGAAAAGAACTCTTTTAAAACATGGCCACATAGCCTGAAAGCCCTACAAAAATCTATGGATGCCAGCCATGAAAGCCTTTGACTCCACACTAGTTGGGACTGTTACTTTCTGACTCTGTCTTTTTTTTAATTATTATTTTATTTTTATTTTTTTTTTACTATTTTGCCTTATGATTCTAATTTCATATGCCACTTTGAGAAGAGTTTACCCTCTTATGGTGGCCCTAAGATGAATCTCTTACAGAATTTTCTGGGCAAAATTTCTTCAGAGGGAGGGGTTCCTTTGTCTTGCCCTGAAGATGAGAGAGTGTGACCCAGTGGAAACCAGTGAGTTTCCATGGCTGAATGGGGATTTGAACCCTGGTCTTCAGAGTCATAGTCCAAGGTGTAAACTATTATACCACAGTGTCAAGAAATGGAGCATGGGACATGCAGTAATTGAAATGAAAAGATGTATGTGAGAAACAAAGGAATGAAAGATTTCTAATTAAAAAAGCTTCCAGCATGGCAAGGCACATACACAAAATCACAGGTGCAAATATAATCAAAACAGTAAGTCATGAAAGTCAAGGTCACTAAAAAGAATGTACATTAAAAACACCTGGAACGTGACTCATGGGCTAGACCACCATAGTCAAGGGTTGGATTTAAGTCTGGGGAGAGAAAAGACAGCCAATCAGTGTGGATATGCAAACCCAGTGGGTGGCAACTAACAATAGTAATAATTGCCAGTCTTGTCCATAATGATGATGGTGGTGGTGGTGATATTTTTTGTGAACTGGGTGAACTGTGAGGATTTGAAGCGAATGTATAGTGTTACAGAAGCTTAGTCAATGTGTTGCAAAGTTGTTTGTTATTTTATTAGTTGTATGTAACCAGATAGCAGAATAAAAGTAGTTCTATTGTTTAGACTACAAATTGTGTGGATTCTCGGCTGTTTGAAGCAGGAGTGCCAAGCTGTGAAAACAAGGACCAGCAGTTCCTGAGGTGGTGATATCCAGATGACAGAGAGAGTGCAAGAAGAGATTTGTCAGGATCTTCAGCACCTACTCAGCAACTCTGCCACATTTACAACACAACAACCACTGACCAAAATTGGTCAGCTCAGCTTTACCAAGTTGGTGAGGAGTTACAGCCAGAGGTTATGTGCAACAACTCCCATCATCCCTGATACACAGTTCTATAAATAAATAACAACAGAGAAGGCTTTTTATAAAAAAGAAAGGATTTCCTTTATATTTAAACTTGAAAAGTCCAGTACGTCTAAGGCATCAGTGTAATGTGCACTTCCCTTTCAGATACTCTGAAGAAGCTCAAGATGCCTCCTCAACCAGAATGGATTGACATTTAGAATAACTAGTTATTCAGCATATAGTTTATTTTCTCTCTATAATCTCAGGTGAGCACTTTACATTGGCTTTTCTGAAAGATATTGGCTTTTCATTGGCTTTTCTGAAAGATATTGTCTTGGTGAACATGCAAATTTTGATATGAAAATTAAAATTTGTGGAGAATTTGGTAGGAATCTAAGATACACACCAAATGAAAAGGCAGGTGATTTGGATGCTCTGGTTGTGTAGCTCATAATAAGAACATTTTCTCCAAGAATGATGAGTTAATAATAATAATAATAATAATAATAATAATTTTTATTTCTATTTCCTGCCTCTCCCAACGGATCGAGGCAGGATTCCAACATAGTTTAAAAACAATATGCACAATTAAAACAATCAACTACAAAGATCCTAAAATCATCATAAAAACAATAAGAACATGGTCCAGTAATAGAGTATAGTCTAACCCCAGGCAGATCACAGATATACTTAGCTGGCAATCAGATATTCTGTGTTCTGGTTCCAGATGAGGTATTTTTAGTAATCAGATTACATAAGGTCAGAAGGATAGGCCCGCTGGAAGAGATCCATCTTAAGTGCCCTCATGAAAGCATCCAAGGAGGTAATAAGATGGATCTCTTCTGGTAAGCCATTCCATAATTTTGGGGCTGCGGCAGAAAACGCTCTGTGGGAAGTCAATATTAGTCTGGTGTCAAAACGTTCCAACAGGCTCTTCCCCGAGGTTCTGAGTGTGGGGTGGATTGTGTAGGGATAATAATAATAATAATTAATAATAATGATGATAATAATAATAATTTATTTATAGCCCGCCCCTCTGAACTGGCAATTGGGGTGGGGTACAACACAGTTAAAAACAGCACAAGTTAAAATACAACAATCCCATTCCCCTCACCCACCCGTTAAAATAGAATTAAATAGCTAAGAATTAAAAACATAGTACAAATAAAACATAAAAGTAACTGCCCAAAGCTGTATGAAACAATTTCAAAGGGGGGGGGGGAGAGGAACTAGGAGAAGGAGTCAACAGTGGGTATGGAGCCGGGAAATTAAATGTTATCTGGGAAGGCATGCCGGAAGAGATGCGTCTTTAAGGCTTTTCTAAAGCCGTCAACAGATGTAATAAGACACATCTCATCTGGCAGGTCATTCCATAGTTTGGGGACTATGGCTGAAAAGGAACTCTGGGAGGTTTGTGTCAGTCTGGTCTTCAAGGGCTGTAACAGATTCCTCCCAGAGGACCAGAGTGGCAGCCAATGTAACAATCTTAATATGGGGGTAATATGATCTGTTCTTGATGCCCCCGTAACCAATCTGGCTGCCGCATTCTGGATCAGCTGAAGCTTCCAGACTTGATACAAAGGTAGCCCCATGTAGAGCGTATTACAGAAATTTAAACGAGAGGTTACCAGTGCATGTAAAACTGCTTCAAGGTCCCGTCTATTGACCGATATTACCATCTACTTTGCAATATGAAGACGTGGGGTCCCTCTTGCAGTTCCTCTTGCACAGGAGCTTGTTCATGAAAGCAGGGGTACAAAAAAAAATTGATAGCTGCTTCCCAAGAGACAAGGGATGAACCCTCATTGTTCCCTAAACTAGGAAGATATAGGGATTGTGAATTTAAAAAAAAAAGGAAAGGTAGTCCCTTGATATGAATGTCTAGTTGTAACTGACCATAAGAGGCTGTACTCATCTCATCTCCATTTCTAAGCTGAAGAGCTAGCATTGTCCAAAGACTGCTCTAGTGGTCATGTGGCCAGCATGACTGCACCAAACATTTACCTTTCCACTTAAGTGGTATCTGTTTATCTACTTGCATTTGCATGCTTTTGAACTGCTAGGTTGGCAGAAGCTGGCACTAGTGATGGGAGCTCACCCATCATGCAGCATTCAGGCCTCAAATTGCCAACCTTCTGATCTTCTGATCATCAGAACCGGTGTCTTAACCACTAAACCACTGCATTCCATGGGATCGTGAATACCAAACAGTTATTAATACCTAACTCTAGGTTACACAATTGGAACTCCCAAGATTCAATCTCTCTCTCTCTCTCTCTCTGTGTATATATTAAAATGCATCATTAAAACACATATACCAAACAAAAGACAACAACAAGACAAACATTATCAATTAGTAAACTCAAACAGGCAACAATATATGCAAGCATTTGTTTACAGATATTTCTGCTTCAGTGCCTGATGTTTCTTGTACGAATTCAGGCAGAATATACATTTCCTTTCAAACATGCCTGTTACCAGCAAGGTCCCTCTGTCACTACTGCTGGAATAAAGTGGCTGCAAAGAAGAGGGTGAATGGCAGGTGTTGATGGATATTAGATAGATGGATAAAGGTTCATTTTTAATCTTTTGTGAAGCTTTCGAAAAGACTGATGGTGCTGTCATGAACTTTCAATAAGAGACAACATGATATCTTATGTTTTCAGCTGCACCATCAAGGAGCTTGATTGTAGAATATTTTGACTTCATCTGCAGCCTTTGCAAAGAAGACTTTGAACATGTTTGCAGAGATTCTTTGCAGCAGTCATACATTATTTATCAGAATCATTTCCTATATGTAGGGCATACTGCCTTGTTTTATTCCTTATGATGCCCCAAAGCTACATGGTTTCACTGCTTATACCATACTTATGTTTACTCATCGCTTTATTTTCTATAGACAATAGCATATGAATCTATAACTTTCCCAAAAATAACCACCAACCATATCACATTATGACTAAAAGCTGTATATAATTCAACAAGAAATCAGAAGAAGACTAAGACTTGAAAGGGCAGCTATGAAGGATCAAGGTCCTTAAGTATAAAGATATATCATTGAATACTAAACTTTAAATAATCCATGCCATTGCATTTCCAATTTCTATGTATGGTTGTGAAAGCTAGACAGCGAAGAAAGCTGATAGGAAGAAAATCAACTCATATGAAGTGTGGTGCTGGGACTGCTAAAAGGACAATCCAATGGGTTTTAGAACAACAACAACAACAAAAAAGCCTGAACTTTCCCTAGAAGCCAAGATGGCTAAACTGAGAGTATTGTACTTTAGCCATATCATGAGAATACATTACTCACTAGAAAAGACAATAATGCTTGGTAACTTAGAAGGCAGGAAGTAAAGATGAATACTGCATTCCAGATGAATAGACTCATTCAAGGAAGCCACAGCCCTGAATTCTGCTCACTAAACTGTTATTTTAAAAGGCCTCTCCTGGGCCTAAATTGACTGGGGAAGAGGGCTCAAAATGTTCTCACGCATCCCAGGTATTGCACTCAAAAGTGTCCTAAGGGACTAGTATACCTCCTACCCTTGTACAGTGGCTTACCCCTGGTGTGAAGTGCAAGATGTGTCACTGATAGTATCAGATTTTATGATTTAAAAGATTATCACAGTAGGGCTTACCATCTCTCAGTCATCCTTGGATCGTTGAGGAAGCATGTGTGTATGAAAGCTTGGGGCGCTCCCTCGGTGTCAGGGAATCATTGGCTCCATCTAGTGTCACTGAATTGTTCAGGGAGAGTGAATTTCCTCTTAATGCAAAGTTTCGTTCAGAGGAAATTCACTCTCCCTGAATGATTCAGTGACACTAGAGGGAGCCAATGATTCCCTGATGCTGAGGGAACGTGTTAGGTTTACACAAATGATCACTTCCTCAACGATCCCGGGATGATTGAAAGACATTACATCCTAATATGATAACGTTTTTAGTGTTAAGCCCTAGAGATGCCTCAGTCACCTTTCTCCTCTTCTCAACCTGTAACTTGAAACAGGTAGCTCATAACTTCAAATTATGTAAAAGAAGGTCAGTGGTATTATCTATTTAACTATCTCTTTTCAGAATTGTCATTCTTTATGTGCACCACTGAAGGTGGTGAGAAGACTATATTAATCAATCTTCCTTCCACTGAGTTGCCTGTTTGTTCCCCTATCTGACACAGATTATCATGGTATGGGAAAGTCAAGCTGTGTTTGATGCACAGTAAAAAAAACCCATCCCCAGCTCTAGCTCCTTTTGTCTTGGTTGCATAAGGTAATGTCATTACAGAGGGGAACTTGTTGAGACTGTCATGAACCAAGTAAACATGTAGATAAATGGATGTCTTAACTTTTGAGATTGGAAAATGCTAATAAACTGGAAAAAGTATAATATCCCCCAATATGGGGAGGGGAGCAACTCAATACCATTATTATACAGAGAAGCTCTTTGAATGACCTAATGCACTCACATGCAGATTATAGGGAATCTGCTGAGGCATCTCCAGTAATGATGGAAGCTATCCAACACTGTACAATTTTGTTGAATTGGAGATTGTACTGAAAACATACTTAACATTAGACAGGTTATTGCTAGCCCAAGTAATAGAAGACTCTCCTGAGTTCTTCTTTGCCCTAGATAATGCAATGGACAGATATTTTCAATTACCTCTTGACTGCTAACCTAAACATTTCTTTCTTGAAGAGGCATGTCTAGAGTTCATGTCCTCCACCTATATCTTCCTAGTTTTTGTTTGCTTGTTTGTTTGTTTTCGAAAGAAAGACAATAGTTTAGAAAGGTTTAATACTACAATAATAACCAGATTTACACTGCAAATGTTTACTGTGGATCTGGTTGTCAAAAGACTAATTAATTCATGTTGTGTTGAATCATTTAACTTCTCTACAGTTTAACCTATCTAATGGTAGCCATACATAATTTATAGTTAAAGTAATCTATTACTCGACTCCTAAAAGAAAGGAGAAAGACTTCTGATACATGTTCTAGTAGGCAAACACAGATGCAATGACCAGTGCAGCAATCTGAGGTGAAACAGTACTTGTTGACAAACTGCTGTTTAGGAAATAAGACTAAGCAGTTTATTGCACTGGGCTCCATCCCGGTCCGAGAATGGCCAAAAGGGGCCAGGAAGGGAACGGAATGAGTGGGTGATGCATTTTACTGCACACAAGTCCCTCACTCATTCCATTCTGTTTGCCTTCCATTCCGGATCTGTTGTTCAGAACAGTTCTCAAAAATTTCTCCCTCTGGAATGGATCTGGAACAGAAGGGGAACAGAACAGAATGAGTGAGGGACTTGTGTGCATTAAAATGCATCCTCTACTTGTTCCACACTTGTTCCTGGCCCCTTCCATTCTGTTTGCATTCCATTCCAGGGACCAGGAGTGTGATAATCTTTTAACAGGCTGTACAGACCAGCATTATACACTGGCCTCAGGGCAGAGTGGGGACATGGCATCTGCCCACCACCCACCCTGACTCTGCCCCCACACTGTACCTGAAAAAGACAAACTCATGAAAGGCACAACAGAACACAATAATCTCTTACACGCCTTCCTGTTCAAGATGATCCAATGATCAAATCCATCTGGGGCCTTCACTGAGAATTGGCCACTTGTATTTTATTGGTTGACCACACGGAACATCTGCCTGCAAATTCCAGTAGCTCTCATCTTTAACTTTTGAACATGGTTTATGCAATTATTGACTAGTCTGCCTACTCCTTAAAAAGTATTATTGTTTCTTCTCATTAAGTATGGAATTGGCTCTGCTATGAAATATATGTACATTGGATTGTTCATCTCTATAACTGATCCATGTAGAGGTGTTTGTGGGGATATAATAACAGACAATTCCTGCCTTACAAAAAAGTAAACAGTGCATGCAATATGTTCAAAGCGGACCCAAAGCATTGCTCATCTGCAGTGGAAGCTGCTCAGGGATACAGGACATGACATTGGGGATATGAATCTGCCCTGGACCTGTCTAAGGTGTTCAACCTTTCCCCCTAACATATGTTCAGCACCTCGGTGAGCTCCTTTAAAGTTCAGACTTTTGTCTCATCTGTACTGTAGAAATAATGCATTTTGACAACACTTTAATTGCCATGAATCAATGCTGTGGAAGTCTGGGATTTGAACACCTTAAAGTCTATTGATAGTTCTTATTTTTATCAAATTCTACTTCATAACAGACACTGGGCACTAGTAATTTCTATTACGGCATTTCATTAGGTGTGAGATGGCTAAAAATAAACCTGGATGTGCTGGCTGATCATGCTTATTATTAGGTGAGGGAAAATCTTTTGTTTTATCACACCAGCTAAAGCAGTACTAATGTTCACCCTATACTTCTCCGGATGGATGACGTCATGGCAATGGAAAAAGATCATGACCAATTCCTTAAAAAACAAAACAAAAAACAGAACGGAATAGACAGGCAGATACTGTCAAGCAATTATGAAAAACCTTTGAAAAGTGACAGTACATTTGGAACTGTATAGCTGTATTGCTATATCTGTGTGAAAAACTCAAAGCATTTTGTGGCACCTGGCTAGAGGTTTTAAGACTGTTCATGTTGGATTAGTATTAGTATCATGGAACTACTAATGGAAAACCTTTGGCCCATAGAAATGGTTGTTTGTACATGGATAAAGAATAAAACAGTCATTGAATCAGGTTACAGCAAAGGCAGGGAGGAGTGATGTGTGTCTATAAATTAAGCTGAGAAACAGCAGCCATCATATAATGTAATGGCTGTTCTCCCCAACAGATAGAAAACAAGCTTACTGTAGTGAATCTTCTGAGAGATCAGTAAAGGATGGGACTTCTCCTCAAAATGATTCTCTTGCAGATACAAAAGATAGTGGCAGCTCCCATAGCCACTGGCCATGCTGACAGGAAGATTCTGGGAATGATAATCACAGGCTCTGCTCCACCTCTGCTCAGCCTATAAACTTTAATTTATAAGGACTTTAACTCTGGAACTTTGTGAGTGGTGGCTGGTAGCTTCTGTATTGGTGAGGTGGCAAATCCACTTTGGATTTTAGTCCAAACTTTAAAGGAACTGTCCAAGACGTTTAGCCTATTTGGGGAATAAGATTTAGAAACCTGGACTAACACCCAGAACAGATTCACCAATCACATGGAAACCACAAACTGACAATACTGTAATACAAGGGGCCCTGCTGAATGCTTAGATATTTTTGTTTTCATTGGGGTGGTACACACGGATGGCGAAATGTTGCTCTTCTTTGCGGCCTGTATGCTGCTGTGCAGCTGTGGCACCCACCATGTGGATGGGCACACACATCTGTGACATCACTAGGGCCGGGCACGTCTGGATGCCCAGCCCCATCGAGCCCTAATTTTGACCTCAGGGCATCACAAAGCAGCTATCTGAACCAGCCCATTAAGTCTTGTTTTCTAATACCAGAGTTTTAACAGAATGAAAATAAATGTATTTGTACAGAACCTCAATCAAGTATCCATGCACTGAGGTCTGTTAATGTGACTATAGCATAGTTTGACACAATTGTGATTACAAATTTAATATCAGTTTCTCCAATACTTGTTGAGAACAATTCTATAGTTGTAACTCTTTGATCAAGCAACTGAGCTTCTCCATGGAAATTAATGGCAGTTTTGTAATGATATTAAATGCATTAAAATTATTGCTTTCATTCATTTGCAATTAGTCTGCTTTTTTACAGCAATAAAATAACCATCCACAATTGCATTTTTATTGATGCAAATTTTTAATTACAATTTGTGCAAGAGAATATTAATCTACAGATGATTATCTAGTTAGTAAATATTTATGGCAATTAGAAGGGCTGAGACATTTCGAGGGCCATTGAGGAAGCAAAGCTGTGATTAAAAAACTGGTGGCAAACTTGTATTGTAAGTATGTTTTCACTTAACGTTTTTTATGGCCTCTGGTGTGATTCTTCCCAGTACCTATGGAGGTTAAGAGTCTCCCTTTATTTCTACTCTTAAATACTGTTTTTAAAAGCGCAATTATTATACTTGCTCAGAAATGATTATCAGAGGTGAAACTAACCATTTCAATCTCAGTGGAGGAGAAAAGGATTTTTTGTTATGAAAAGGAACATGGAGTCAGCATAAAATATAGTCCTTGATAACTACACCACTGATTAGGCTCCCCCATTGCAATAACAATATATGAAAGGGAAAAAAGGGTTAACACACTCGTTGGCCCCCCATCTCCTGTGGTGTGACTTTGTTCTGCCAGCTGAACCTCCTGCAGCTTCCAGAGATTGGGCTATGAGGAGGTGTGAAGAGAGCTGTAAATCCAGAGCATTTTTTAAAAATTGAACAAAATGAAAATAGTGTGTTTTTGTAGAAAACTCTTTGAATATAGAAAGTTATAGAGGACTGTTCATGTAGCAATTATATATAACAATAAAATTAACAACAACAACAACAACAATTTCTTAAGTGCCTCTCCCCATCGATTGAGGTAGCGAACAACAACAGACCAACAAATACACAACATCAGTTAAAACACAATATCAGTTAAAGCCACACTACAGTTTAAAAGAATAAAGAAGAAACATACATATTAAAACAACCCACATTCAAAAATTCATCATTTAAAATTTACAATTTTAAAATAACCTGGATAGGCCTGTCAGAATAGACTAACCTTTAATGCTTTCTTAGGGATAGTGTATTCAGATGTTGAATCTTTTCTGGCAGGTTGTTCCACATGGAAGTGAGTGGGGTATATATATTGTGTGACCCTTGATTGAGAGGAAGTGATTTACATGTTAATGTTAATCTGTGTGTTGATCTCTTGTTGAATGGCAAGACCTCAGGATGTCTATTTAATCAGTGATCCATTGTCTGCTGGGAAAACCCCTGACCCTAGGTGGTTTTCATTATCACTTGTTGGGTCTTGATTTTGGTGTTTTGCAGGACTGGTAGCCAAACTTGGTTTACTTTAAGGATTTCTTCTTTGCTGTTGAAGTTGTCTAGGTGTTTGTGGATTTCAATGTCTTCCCTGTGCATTCTGACCTTTAGGTGAAATGTCAGGAATAAAGTCTTCCAGAACACAGCCACGTAGCCTGAAAAGCCCACAAAAACTTATGTACATTCCCAAGCTCTGCTTCACCCTCATCTGTATCTCACTTCCTCTCTTGGTACAGTCAGATAATTTAGGTCTGGCTCCTTCCTTCCTAACAGAGTTCTTCTCCCATGACTAAAACATATAATGGTGGCCACTGGCTCCAAGAATACTGGCTGCATTATTTTTGAGTGCCTTCCAGTTGTTTCTAGTTTATGGTGACCCTAAGGCAAATCTGTTATTGGGCTTCTTTGGCATAATTTATTCAGAGTGAGCTTAACAATTGCCTTTTTCTGAAGCTGAGAAAGCGTGAAAGAGTTCATCCATTGCGTTTCTATGACTGAGTGAGGATTCAAACCCTGGCCTACCAGAATCCTAGTCCAACACTGAGACCACTACACTATTCCAGACTAGTTGCTTAGCTCTATCAATGCCATACATTAGCTTTAAGTATTAATTTAGCATCTTTTTGTTTGTCATCTTTTTTAGAATGGGTGGGCTGAAGAATCTACACTTTGACCACTTCTTTGGAGTTTCCTGATACCAGTGCATGACTCTGAAAAGATCTACTATAGAGGGAGGGAGGGAGGTTTTCTTTCCTCTAGTTTATATATCGCCAAACTATGCATTTCTTTAAAGGGAGCTTTAAATGGCTTTTTCCTCCCTGCAGTAGCATCCCACACTGGGATGTCACCTGGTGTGTGTGTGGGGGGGGGGCTTCAGGGTGGAGCCAAAATAGGCCCCTTCCTCCCTCCATCCCCTGTGTGGCATAACTCTAAAGTAAAGGCATCTAGGGCAGGGACAGGGGTGCTGAGCCCTTCCTGCCATGGACCATATGGGGGAGCACTTGCTGGATGTTACCCCTTATCAGTGGTGTCACTCAGTGAGGTTCACCACCCCCACACCTGCTCATGATGCTACAGCCTCCCTGTACTCAAAGGTAAGTAAAAATAGTACCCTAGCAATGTGATGGACCTGTAATTTGCATTGCCAGATCAGGATCAGGATTAGTATCAGGGTTGGGTCCCCTTCTCCTGATTAAAGTAAAGCAAAAGATGTAATTACCAGCTACTCCATGAAGGTCATGTTTAATTCCATTTCCATAAGCTTCAACTATCTTGGACAGAGCTTGGAATGCTAAGTTTGAAAACTGATTTGATAATATTGGGGTGAAGTACATAGGAAGGAAAAAGTGGTTTGATCCTACTTTTTCCAAAAGTGGATCAAAACCCCTCTGTCTGCACAGCCCATTCCCAAAGTGGACAAAATATCATGGCCCAACTGCATGGTGTCAAGCTGCACTGCTGGATATTTTTTGTTGTTGTTGCCTCCCTATCATGCATGTACACCACTGCACAAACACACCTCCAGAGACCTCCAATTGCATCATGACTGTCCAGATGCCATTCCATTGGATGGCCACTCCTTTGAACAGCCACACAGTTTCACATATGATGCTCTCCTGTACAGTGAATTGGTGCATCAGTGTGCCAGTGATACATTGGCAAAGCACAATCATGGAAACCCCATAAATGCCCACTTCAACACCCCCCCCCCCTTTACCTCATGTTCCCCTGGTGGACTGTCTAGTTTGTATATGTTGTAATTGTATGCACTGGAGATGTTGCACTTTCATTTCATTTCATTTTTATTTTTTGCTTTGCTACAACTTCACACTCTTGCTGGGGAGGTTTATATGCAGGCACACAAAAAATGTAGATTTTCCAGACTAAACTGGAGTAACTCCTCTTCTTTTTCCTCCATTTTTTTGCCCAGGATAGCAGCATAGTTTCAATTTCGACCCACTTTGGAGAAGTGTGTTGTCTAAACACCCCACCTTCAAAGCAGCTGGAAGGTGCTTTATTTTACCCATCTGTTTCACCCCACAGAGTATTAAAATTAAAACATTAATTCACTAGTATAAAATCTAATACTCAGAATTGTTTAATTCAGCAAGTCGTTGTTCATTAACTCATTGTTTAAGGGGCCAGACCATGTGATTTGCGATGGAGGTTGTCGCTGTTCACCTTGGGAAGCACATTTTATTATTGGCTCCTTCAAAAGTGATCTTTTTGTTCTTTTAAAGTTGCCTACCTCCAACCTGGAATCATGCAATACCCTTCTTCCCTACCCCTGAAGGACTTCCTTTAGTACAGTCACATTCCATATGGGAGGATATTCTGGAAGACCTGTGTCTGTTTGGGTTTTTTGTTCTTCTGCTAAGAAGACTTGTTACTCTCTTTCTGTATTTTGTTCCAAAACTAACCTTTTCTTCTTCTAATTCTTCCTTTTCCTTCTTTTCCAAACACAGCTTATCTGATCCAGCTATCTCAACTATCTAAACTGAGTCCCACAAATTATCTCTCTGCTCTTCTCTCTTGTCTTCTCAAAGAAAATAAAGATGAATCAATCTAAGAAGAACAACATATCCTTTTCCCTCCCATTTTCCTCCATTTCCTTAATACTCTATTTTCTTAATACTCCAGTGCCACCACTCTTAATACTTATTTTCCTGAGGCAGCAGGCACTCCAGTTTTCCTAAATGTTAGAGACACCCACGCCAATGAGTTCTAATGAATTATAATGACCAAATTCTTTAAAGTGTATTTTTAACTTCACTTTTAATTGGGAAATCTGGATAGGTAGGCAAAATCATCAGACAGTTTTAGTGAATAATTTAATGGGTTAATCAATGAGTTAATTCCAAGCTCTGACCATGCCAGGGAGTGACAACCACATAAGTGCCAATTGATTGCCACTGTTTCTTTCCTTCCTGGAAACTTTTCATGGACCAGCCCCAGCCCTGGACCATCACTGCAAGTAGCATTCATCTAAAACATCTGAAGGGGTCCAGGATGTCTACCTTTGCTTTTCAATGTATAACAGATCCTTCTACAAAGGCTATAGTGTCTCCATTTAGCATCAATGAGTTGAATCAAACAGAAGATGTGATTTGAAGTACCACATCAAAACATACTTGCAAGTGAGAAGAGTAACTCCATATAGGTAGCAGCAAATCATTTTTACCTCTTTGATTTTCTCATACTTCATTGGAATGTTTCAAGTTTTCTTCTCAGAGAAGTTGAAAAATCTGTTTTTTAAAAAAAAAACATTGAGAGAGAGGGAAAGATTGACAGAAAAGCTGATGTTTCTTTCTTCTATGTTTCTTCTAAAACCTTTTTAGGAAAAAAAAATACAAATTCTTTAAAATAATCCCATTTAAGTTCTTACACATTTTCATTTATTTTAGTAAAATCAATTATGTGATTTATTTTAGTAAAACCAATTATGTGATAATACTGTAGGCCTCCCCCCTTGCTTCGAAAAACAATTTTAACTTTCTTCAATCACTTCAGTACTTTCTGAAACAAATTATTGTGTTTAATTAATTTTACCCCATCTTTCTTTCTTTTTTCCTTCTGTGTCACACTTCCCAGAGTTAATAATGAGGACAAATGCCAAGATGCAACCATATATAAAATATTCAAAGCAATGCTCAATTTTACAGGAAAAGATTCAATAAGACACATAGGGTTGTGATCAGTTTAAACATGCAGGGAATCCAATTAAACTTGGTAGGATTACCCCCATCTCAAAGTAGTGGAGTGTGCAGCTATATAGAATTTTTCTTCTCGCTGTAATCATGATTTATAATGTCTGAAGTCTACTGGAATCCACAGTATAGTGTAGGCTGCCATCCAGAAACTAAATACTTTCCAAATAGTTTTAGTAGACTGCTACTGAAATGAATTGGACTTACAGACACAGATTTTGAGAATGCAATCAAAACTAAGGTACCTCTCTTTTTCCCTGGAATTTTTGGAACATTTCAACCAGGTTGAGTTTCCCTTATCTGAAATGCTTGGGACTAGAAGTGTTTTAAAAATTTCAGTTTTTTCCCCAGATTTTAGAATATTTTAATATCTATAATGAGATATCTTGAAGACTGAATCTGAGTCTAAACATGAAATTCATTTTTGCATACATCTTATACACATAGCCTGAAGATAATTTTATATACAATATTTTAAAGAATGTTGTGAATGAAACAATGTTAGTATACTCCACATTATCAGAAAGCAAAGATATCACTGTCTTAGCCATTCATGTAGACAATTTTGGATTTTGGAGTATTTCAAATTTTGGAATTCCAGATAAGGGATACTCAACCTGTAATTAGAGGGGTAAAATATGAATTTAATTATTCAATTAATTTCAATTAATATAGCCTAGTCAATAGCTAAAATTAGATAAGATTCCAAATGGACCTATGCTTGCTCTTGTGATTCTTAAGTGGGGAAACAGTATATTTATTCCTTTTTAAGTACGTCAATCATTTTGCCACCCTCTTCAACACATTTCTCAGTGTGGACAGTGTCCCCCCCCCCCAGCTTTTCCAAATGCTCTGGGAAATAATAATGATTAGTGATTGTTATCTATCACAAACCATTGTGATGTTCTAAAGCATTTGACAATAATAAAGCTCTTCCAGGGAAGAGGAGTGTGACATTAAGCATTTTTCTTCCAACTCAGCTCCAAGAAGTTTCTTCTACTAAATCCCATATAGGAAAGCAATTTCCTTTGTCTCTTTTTGTATTCAGCTTCACATAGGGCTTTTGCTACACTGCAAAGGGATAAAATTTGAAAAGTGTCCTGCTAAAAGTGACAAAACAATAGAAAAGAACAGACATCTCAGGGGGTTGTATCTGAAGGCAGCTGCCAGATCCAATGGCTTTTTAAAAGGGTGAACATTTTTATAGAAACACAAAGTACTTCCAGAAGTTGACAGGTGTCAGATCCACATTCATACTTCAAATAAGATTGTTTTTATCCTTCCAAATTTAAATAAAACACAGAGTCTAGGCCATCTGCCAGTGAAGACCGGCTGAGTGTTTGTTTGCCCTCCTTCTACTCTGGGCTAACCCCATGCCTTGGCTCCTGGACTTAAGGAGGAGGAATGGCCCTCTTTCCCTCCTTTCCAACATCTGCCAGTGAAGACTGGCTGAGAGAGTGTTTCTTTGCCCTCCTGCTACCTGGCCTCCTCCTATGCCTTTGCTCCTGGACTTAAGGAGGAGTCTTGTCTTGTCATTTTCACCAGTGCGGGAACATCTGCCTGCCACTTGTGGAGGACTTCTGAGGGGTGGGATGCTGGTGGGAGCGGCGTCCTACAAAGCTGGCCCGCCGGCTTTCCCCTCAGCATTTGCGCCAGTGCCAGAACATCTGCCTGCCACCTGCGGAGGACTTCTGAGGGGTGGGACATTGGCAGGAGTGGCGTCCTACAAAGCCAGCTTGCCAGTCTTCCCTTCAGCATTTGCGCCAGTGCCGGAATATCTGCCTGATGCCAGCAGAGGACTTCTGAGGGGCGGGACGCCGGTGGGAGTGGCATCCTACAAGCCAGCCCGCTTTAAACACTAGAGACCTTGTTGTCCTGCCCACTTAGGAGAGGAAGGGTTTGATATCTATGTTGTATTTGTATTATAATTGATTGATGTTATCTATATTATATCTCTTACGTAATCGATTGACTTAATGTACTATGTTTTGTACTGTGGATTGCTTCATTGATATATGTTCAATTACATGTTAATGTACTAGGTGATATGAACTGTTTAACTGATATTGTATTGTATGTACTTAATTTGATGTTAATGCATTAGGGTTATATTTTGCATAGGATTATTGATATTGTACTGTGTATATTTAATATGTTGTAATCCCACCTTGATCTGAAGGAAAGGCGGGACATAGAAATAATAATAATAATAATAATAATAATAATAATAATAATCCCAAGATATTTCAGGCTCAGTGCTATCAGAGCTCCACCTTTTTAATAACAAAACATCAATTCTACTTTGTGTAAAATCAGCTACAACTTTTTTATTTGTTACAGTTGCAGGTAGGCTTGGAATTGTAAGCCAATGAAGAAACACCAACTGCAGCCCATTTGCTGGAATGAAATCTCAGAAGGAAGCAATGGAAGTTCACATGGGCCAATGTCACCAAGTTGTTCCCTTTCCACCTGACAGTGAGGCACTGACCCACTCCTCCCTCAGCAGGAGAGTGTTCCTCACAGCCTCATTCTCTAGGTCCCTTAAAGCAACTCTTTTCTAATCCTAATGGGCATCCAAGCCTTTTTTTTCCAACTAACTGGATCTGGTTCCCATGCCAGACATCCTCCTAAAAGTTGTGACAATAATCAACTTGTTTATCTCCTAGTCACAAAGAGGGAAGGACAGAGGTTGGGAACAAAGTCTTGTGCAGACAGAAGCACATGTAACTGTTCAGGATTAGGGGAAGAAGAAACCCAGTACACCACTAAAATGGTACTCCAACTAGCTGGACCTCTCGGCCTAAGCTGTAAAAGAGAGCTCTCCAGTAAGTTACTGGCTACTTGAGACGAAGTGTAGGTGGTGTCTCTTCTAGTCCACCTACAAAATTTGACCAGTTATTTGAAATTTGAAATAACTGGTAACTTATTTCAACACTAGCACTGAGGTGATATTCTCCACCAGACATGAAGGCAACAGGGACAGAAAGAATATTCAAAAGTATTTTCAAAATAAGACAACAACAACAACAACAACAACACATGCTTAAAACAATTAAATAAAACTGTTCAAAAGAAGAAATTAAAACAATATAAAACACGAAGAATCTATTTATTATTATTATTATTACTATTATTATTATTTTTAAAAAGGTAGAAGTAAAACCCCATTGAATACCCTTTCTGTCACATGTACTATTGTATTCAGACAGAATAAAAAGATCTTTTCCTACTGGCTGAAGGAGAAACCAAATGTGCCTATGAAGTTGGTGGGAATAAGAGAAAGCTTTCCCTCAATGATCTTAAAACCCAGGCAAGCTATTATTATTATTATTATTATTATTATTATTATTTATATAGCGCTGTAAGTTAACACAGTGCTGTACATACAATCTTATAGTTAGACGGATCCCTGCCCACAGGCTTACAGTCTAAAAGACAACACAAAAGGAAAAGGGGAAGGTGGTGGGAAGGGGATGAGGTGCAGTGGTTCTTCTCTCCCTCTGGGGCCTGGACCAAGGCAGATGGACTGGAGGGAGGGCTTGGGTTCTTAAAACATATAGGGAGATATGGTCTTTCAGATGTTGTGGACCCTAGCTATATAGTATTTTGAATGTTGAAACTAGCATTTTTAATTCTTCCTGGAAACCAGTGAAGTTGTTTCAGCAGGGGAGTTGCATGTTCCCCATAAGTGGCTATAGTCAGCAACCTGGTGCATCATTTTTGACCAGCTGAATTTTCCGAGGTTTCCAGAAATAAGCCTTTAGCCAAATGAGAAAATATTTTGAGTGACAGGTGACACATATTCTATGAGACAGTAATAGAATGCTAAGTCAAGGCACATGGCACGATGCAAAGATTGCATCATGCTTTGTGGCACCAGATGACGACTCATAGACTATACTCAATATAAGTGGACCAGAAGACAGGTCATTTTTGGGTTGGTTGTCTGGGTTGTTGTGATTTGGAGCTTAGAGTTGGTGTAAAGCAGACAGAGAAGTTGATAAGAAGTAAGAGGAAAGTTTATATATATTTGTATCATATCACAACTGAACATAAAGCCTGAAAGGACTTTGGATGAATCAACTGTTTCTGTGAGTTCTTTAAAGGGTGAAAAGTGGTCAGTGCATTGCCAATACCAAGATATGAGAGTTTTTGTTTCCATATTCTGCTATGATATTGTTTTTGCTGCGTCTGAGTGCATCGCCCTCAGGCTGCACTATAAATTTGCTTGGTAAATTCAGCCAACAAAGTACATTTAATTAATCCAACCAGTATGTAATCAAGGCATGTGTTGTCATAGTCAAATCTGTCTTCTCAAGGAACAGGCATAGTTTTGGCACCCCAGTTTAAACTGTGCAAACACACTCCTGGCCACCACTGAAACCTGGGCATCCAGGCTCATGGATGAATCCAAGAGGGCACCCATTCTATGAACCTAAGATTTGAGGGAGAATGAACCCATCCAGCACAGGTTGAATTCATTTCATTCTGCACAATGAAGAGATTTCCTGCATGCTGAATAGCATTTTCTACAGAGAAAAATAGCATTTCTGCATGTTTCCCACCCAGAAAATGTTGTTTTCTGCACATAAAGTGCATAGCATAAGTTCTGAATTGCAAATAGTCTTGAAAAAGTGCAGTTTTCAATTACTGTCTCACACAGAGAAGAACAAAACTTAACATTATTTATTTTTTCCTTCAAGAATTAAACTGTTGAAATTTATATCTCTAAAAGGCTGTATGCTACTTTAGGGGATTTGGGGCAGGCTGTCATTTGCGCAGACTGTCCCATCTTTCTTTAACTCTTCTTGCCTACCAGTCTCTAGAACAGCTGCATCCCTCTGCCTAATAACAGGGCTGTCCCTGGACAGACCACATAGAAATGAATATTTACATTCAAGAGATTATAGGAAGCTGTTTTATATTAAATCAGATTATTTGTCTTCTTAGCCAAGTATGGTCTACTATGATTGGAGGCAAGATTTCAAGGTCTCAGATAGCTTTTTCACATCAAGGGAGATAGAAGATAGCCTGGGACCTGTGAACCTCTGAGAGCTCTTGTCTTAAAAAAAGTAATTTTTCACAACTCTGTATGAATTTGTTTGGGCAGTTCAATGCAAACAAAGTGAATATTTAAATCCTGAAAGCATTTTCAGCCCCATGTTTCTCCTCATTAGATGAATGATGACATCATTTCTATGAGCAGGTTATAAAACCCAAACAGAGAAAAGCTTGATTAAATATCTCTTGTGCTCAATTAAAACAAGCACTTAAGTTGCCCATGTTAGCTTACATGCATGATACTGCAGGGAGAGCAGAGTGTCTCTCATCCCTCTAAAGTAAAAGGTGATTAAATTTAAATTAAATTTAAATGACTATTTCAATTGGCTTGGGACTCAAATAAAAGCATTTCCCTCCCAAACAGAAATAGCAACATGCTTAATTTTTAATGTGTTGAATTTTCTTAGCATGAGAAGAGCTTTTGCAGTTAACAGTTGCCTTCCAGATAATAATGATTTTGAATATATGAGTAGGAGACTCCTGATTTGCTTGCTTCTTGATAAGAGAGCACATGCCAGGTCTTGGACATGCTACTTCCTGTAATAACCTCTGGTGTGAAAATATTTTTAGGGGGGGGGGGGTGTAGCATCACTTCTCCCTCTCTTTCTGTCCACCCACCAAAGTCTTTCCTTGTGCATGAGATCCTAGGCTGAATTCTTCACTTCTAAGTGTTTTCCCCTGTTACTGATTTCTCATTCTGAGTAGTAGGAATGCAAGGAGAAAGGGTCACATGGCCCTGCTAAACCTCAGAAACACCAACAGCAATGCTCTTCCAGTTGTTTTGGCCCAGTTGTTAATGATCCTGGCACATGGCCAGTTGCCTCAAAAGCACTTGCTTAAGATGCTAGCCAGAGGGGCATGTGCTGCCTCTTTGTGAGATATGGTACAGCCAGGCAGGAGCTGGAGCCAGAAAAAAGAAGAGGAGCCTAGGGAGGTTGTTTGTTTGTTTGTTTGTTTGTTTGTTGTGTGCCTTCAAGTCCTTTCCACTTATGGTATACACACTAAAAATATGAACTGCCCAAAAAACTCAGATTAGTTGGAATTTTTTTAAAGGTTAGCTTGCCTTTCCTAACTTCCTCTATCCTGTCCAAATGGGAAAAACTAGTGCTGCTGCCAAAAACAGAAAAAGAGACTGAGTTTGCATGTATGAGGGCAAGGGTTGTGGGAGCAGGAGGGATGCCTTTCTGGGCTGGCTGCTCTACACAGTGGAACAGTCTGTACATGTGGACTGGCTGGGTTCGTGGGAACCATGCACTAAGAGAAGAAGAAGCAAAAACAGAGTGATGAAATAAGTAACTAGTCCCTTTTAAAATATAAAGCTTTCCAAGCCTTACTCATTTACTGATACGTTTTTGGACCCTGGAAATCTTATCAACTACAGTAGTTCCCAATGTCCCTGAGACCTCAGTGCACCTGATGCTATATTTTCCCTGCTGGTGATAGCTGCATGCTACACCTCCTACTGTAGCCAATGGTCTAATTAGGGGAAATTATGAAGGCCTTGCAATGTTGCCTCCCGATATGCATACTGAGAAAATCAGGAATTTCTTAATAAATGGAATAGAGGCAGACTTCTAATTTAATTCTGTTTTTATTAAAAGGGGAGAAAGTCACACAGCAATTCACTAACACACATTCATACAAGGCTCAGGGAAATCAGAGGTTAGCATGGAATAGATTTACAGGCAGTTCTATGGGTGATACATGCCAAAGTAAGGCTTCTTCCAGAGTCCAGATGATATGAGATAGAGATGGGACTCAGTCACAGAATGAATGACTGGGTCAGGAGCAAGACCAGAGTTCCAGAGACAGATCTTCCCCCTGAAATCCAGACTGGCACACTGAAGGGAAAAAAAATCTCAGAGGTTTTAAAGGCAGAAGCTAAGCCTTTGGCAAAGGGTGCATAAATGCTTAGGTGACACCTAGGCAAAGGTGTCCAATTGTGTTGGGGGATTTTAATCTGGTCTGACAGATTGAGGAGGGGGTAAGCTGATCAAGGTGGGCAAACATTGAATCTCCTGATTATTTGGATAGAATGATAGTCTCAATAGCAACTCCAAGATTATCTGGAAGACATTGTTTGGTGAGGCTGACATCACTGGGGTGTGGTGTGTACATGTCCCCTAGCCTTGGGGGTTATGGCTGACAGTAGACCAGATTCCATCTGAGGCCATGTGGGACAGAATCTATATCCAAAATTCAGAAAAATAACACTTTTGGTAACACTACACATAGGAAATGTCAGCAGGAAATCTGGGACTTGTGGTTCATGGAAGACATGCTTTGTGCAATGGCTTTCTTCTAGAGAGAGAGGAGTCCACCCCAAGTTTTTGATTAGAGGGCTGGGAACGCTAGAATAGTGACTCTGTGGTTTTGGTCAGGGGAGAAATCACTGAACAATAAAGCAAAACACCAATTGGTGTACCAAAGTGGCAAGTATAGAAAGAGACTGTCCTCCAAGGTCCACCCACCAGTCTCTAGGAGCAGCTATCCCTGTTATATCATAATGGGACTTCTGTTGCAGTTGGTGTTGCTAAATTTACACACACACACCTCTGCCTAGCATCTTAATAAAGTGCTTTTGAGGCAGCTGGCCATGTGCCAGGATCATTAAAAACTGGGCCAAAACAACTGGAAGAGCATTGCCATTGGAGTTTGAAGTTAAGCAGGGACAAATGGGAGATGTGTGCTATCTTGTAATGTAATATATAATGTGCTATCTTTTAAAGTATTTTCTGCTTTAGATTTTAATATGAGCTGGGAAATAATGTGAATGTAGTAATACATGCCTCAGATGTCAAGTGAGCATTAAAACACTTGAAAACTAGTTTTCTTAAGTTTTGAAAGGTGCCATGTCAGCACCACTTTTGTGGCTACTTCATTGATTTGCCTGGTGCAATGCCCATTTTCATTGCAATTTTAGCAAAGTGGGATGGCAAAGGAAAAGACACTGCCTCATATCCTCTGCCCAGTGAATTCACATTTTATTAAAACTAATGGGGAAAGGGGGTTGAAATTACTTTTAAGATTTTGCTCGATTAATCTGTTGATTTAACTTGTATTAATTTGCACATGCTTCATTTCCAATGAAAAATGACTTTATACTAATAAAGTTCTTTGCAGTACCACCATATTGCAGGCTGGGATAATGCTCAGAGTGGGTTAGAAGAAGAACACTGTGGTGTTGTTTATGTTAACTTATCCCTAATGCACACTACAGAGAAGTCTATAACCAGTACTTGTAATGTCTGCATTTTAGATGGGGAATGAGCTTGATGGGCACGAGCTTACAATGCTCTAATAAAGGGTTTAAGAGCTGTCACCTCTTCAGTATTTATTATTTATTCAGTGGAGAAACTGGAGCGTGTCCAAAGGAGGGCAACTAAAATGGTGAAGGGTCTAGAAACCTTGCCCTATGAGGAACGATTTAGGGAGCTGGAGATCTTTAGCCTGGAGAAGAGAAGATTAAGAGGTGATATGATAGCCCTGTTCAAATATTTGAAGGGATGTCATATTGAGGAGGGAGCAAGCTTGTTTTCTGCTGCTGCAGAGACTAGAACGCGGAACAATGGATGCAAACTGCAGGAAAAAAGATTCCACCTCAACATTAGGAGGAACTTCCTGACAGTAAGGGCTGTTCGACAGTGGAACACACTCCCTCGGAGTGTAGTGGAGTCTCCTTCCTTGGGGGTCTTTAAGCAGAGGCTGGATGGTCATCTGTCGGGGATGCTTTGATTTGGAGTTCCTGCATGGCAGGGGGTTGGACTGGATGGCCCTTGTGGTCTTTTCCAACTCTCTGATTCTATGATTCTATGATTCTATTAGTACAATAGAACTTTTACTGCAACAGGTCTGTACTGCAGAACTACACATTATACTCACTTTATCAGATTTTAAGCAAGGTATGAAATTCTCTTCTTTCTTACAGTGGAGTCCACAAAAGCATAAGCCATAATAAAAATTTGATCATTAAAGCACTAGGATAGTCTGCTGTTTCCTCGTTTTTTGAAAGTAGTGAATAAAACTAATATGGAAAAGGTCAATTGTGGTTTTGAACCATGTTTATGTTCCAGTGTGTCTCATGAAATGGGAAGGAGTTGGAGCTAGATGATCCCAGTTGGCAAGTTAATACAGATAAATTTGCAAGATCATTAGGGCCTTACAATTGCAAGATTTTTTTTTTTCAAATAAAAGCCATTTAGAGAATACTAGGTGGGAAATGGGAGAAAGGAAGAATTCCATTTCACTGACTTAACTGCAAGTTTATGGTCTCCTGCAGAGTAAGAGATTTTACAGATCTACCCCACAGATAGAGGAGAGAGAACCCTATCTTTTGAAAGGAATCTCTAGCTACAAATGCCTCTTGGATGCCAAACAGAAATCTGCAGAGGCCTAATATCTTTGACACAGAGCTTAAGAATAAAAGAAGAGATAGAGTGGGGATGGGGATGCTGGGAGGGGCTATGGATCTGCAGTATCCAGAGCACCCTTGACACCCAGAGGTGCCTCCACCTCAGTTCTTGAATTCTCTCTCTCTCTGGCTTTTCTTCACTAACGAAGATTCAGGAAGGATTCATCCCACACTTTCTACAAGTGCATTGATGAGTAAAAAGGCTGATCCGAGAAAAACAAATCCGGTTATAGAAAGCACAGCAGAAAGTCTCCTTGGGTGATGTTTCCAAGTTGTGGTTCTTTCTGCATTGTCGTTTCTCTTCGAAACTCATTCGGCATGAATTCTCGAATGAGGCTGCAGCATTGTCTATAGTGCGTCTCCATGCCTCCCTAAGTGAGGCCAGGGCAGACCATTGTTGGTGATCAATTTGTCCGAGCTTGAGATGCTGTTTCAGTGAGTCCTTGTATCTCTTCTTTGGGGCGCCCCTCTTACGCTGACCCATGGTGAGTTCACCATAGAGTACTATTTTTGGGAGGTGATGGTCCTCCATCCTAGAAACGTGCCCTGCCCAGCACAGCTGTATTTTCAATAACATGGCCTCAATGTTGGTGATCCCTGCTTGCTCCAGGACAGCAATATTTGTCACGTAGTCAGTCCAGTGTATATTTAGGATTGTGCGTAGACAGTGCTGGTGAAAGAGTTTGAGGAGTCGTACATGTTGGCGATAGGTGACCCATGTTTCAGACCCATAGAGGAGAATGGACAGTACAATAGCTCTGTACACAGTGATTTTTTGTGCTTCGCCTCAGGTGTTTGTTACTCCAGACTCTTTTGTGAAGCCTTCCAAATGCACTATATGCCTTTGCTAATCTGTGATCAATCTCTTTATCAAACTTGGCATCAGAGGAGATGATACTTCCCAGGTAGGTGAACTGCTGGACAGACTTAAGCACAGATTTGCCTATGGTGACGTGGGGGTGATAGTGCTCTTCCTGTGGGCAGGCTGGTAGAGAACTTCCATTTTCTTCAGGCTGACTTCCAGCCCAAACAGCTCTGCCACTTATTGCAAAGGAGGATGTTAGGCGCTGCAGAGCTGCTTCTGTATGCGCAAGGGCAGCATCATCAGTGAAAAGCAGCTGACGGACTAGATAGTTTAGAGTCTTCATGCAAGCCTTCAGAGGGCTTAAGTTAAACAAGATACCATCAGTGCAGTAATGTATATAGATGCCATTTTCTTCTTTGAGACCTGCTGTATCCCTTTGGAGCATTATGCTGAAGAAGACTGTAAATAGACGAGCGAGAACACAACCTTGTTTCACACCAAGTTATTGGAAAGGGCTCTGAGAGAACATTGCCATGTCTGTCCTGGCCCTCATGTAGCAAGATAATCATTTTAAGGAATTTGGGGGTACATCCTAGTTGTTCCAGGATCTGCCACAGACCTTTTCTACTGTTGAAGGCTTTGGTGAGGCCAACAAATGTTACATAGAGACCTTTGTTCTGCTCTCTACATTTCTCTTGCAGTTGTCTAAGAGCAAATACCATATCTGTAATGCTCCTATTAGCTCTGAAGCTGGATTGGCTTTCAGGGAGAAGTTCTTCTGCAATAGCAGGAACTAATCTATTCAGGAGTAACCTTGCAAGGATTTTTCCAGCAATGGAGAGCAGTGTTATACCTTGATAGTTTGAGAAATCAGATTTTGCTCCTTTTTTCTTATACTGGGTGATGATAACTGCATCTCGGAGATCTGATGACAGTTCACCTTTTCTAGGCCCCTCTCTGTATAGCTTACAATTGTAAACCGCTTAGACACTCATTAAGGGTATGAAGCGGTATATAAATGAAGCTGTTTGTTTGTTTTTGTTTGTATGGAGCAAGCAGTGCTCTTCTTGAAAAAGGCTGCTTGGTCATTCTGGATGTTTCCGAACAAGACTGTCATTATTATTAGTCTAGAGCAACCAAAGTCCTGAACTGCCTGCATGCAGGGTTGGGTCTGTGACTTCCATTTCATCTTTCACCTGCCATTTCGTCCCTCACCTATCGCTACAGGACTTTTTTGGGGAGAGGATCGGATGTATCCTTTGAGCCTGTGCAATGGATTTTTCTGGTGGAGTGCAGCATGCACAGAAATGGCCTCACCCTTTAAACCAGAGGTTCATCTGCTGGGGCCAAACAAGCAAGGACGGTGTCAGAGAGATCCTCGAGTCATAGGTTTGATTAGAGTTTCCTTCTCTTGGATGGTTTACCTTACAGGGTTAGACGAGCACCATCTGCCCGGGTTTGGGATTGGAGTTTTCCTTTTTCTAGGATGGTTGCCATAAGGCTAAAGAGTCCATCCTGCCCTTTGACGCTCTTGGTCAGACCCTTCAGTTGTGACCTGTCTGGCATGGGAGGTCCTGTTTATGCCACAACCAGCATAGCTCACAGCTTCATTAGGGTATGCAAGCCTCTCTCCCACAACATTGAATTATACCATCCCTAGAACTGGTTTCAATGGGAAAGTATTTGATTTTTAAAGAGGGAGCCCAGTGATGGGGGATGGGGTGGTAGCAGGAGCACAAATAATGCTTTGCTTTCTCTTCTGCCCCACTGGTCACATGACAAAAAAGGATTTGGATTTCTTAGAAGCTCAGCTGTCAGAAATTTCAGTAATACAAGGTAGGATTACTCTGTCTTATTTCTTATCTGAATTCCTCCTTTGTTACCCAATACTTCTCCTGCCAAGTTCCACCATGGAAATCCTAGAATTCTCACAATGCACTGGTGATGCCTGTCATCAAAATGCAGTATCCCTCTGTTAATCTGATTGATTTGATTTTCTCACACATTGCTGTGACTTTTTAAACATTCTTGAAAGGCAGAATTTGAATATGGATTAAGGTTCACTCCATTTTAATAGGGACTTGTGCTGCAGTGCCAGACTCAAGATTGTGTTGTGAAAAGTAACATGTACCAGACTGAATTAACTAAGCCTTCTCTGCTTTCATTAGGGATAGTTTTAATGCAGATGTCCACCAATGGTGGGCATCTGCATGTGATAGGATTGAATGCTCCTTTGAGGTAATACAAAAGCCTATGATGGCAGCAGTAGCGCTGCTGGTAGGGTCTCCCATATCAGACAGGCCTTTGCTGAGGTGCCAAACTTAATGTACCAAATAGCTACTGGACACCAGCAAGAATGGAGGGTGACACTGGTGGAAGATCTCTCAGAGACAAGGACAGTGGCACCATTGCTATCATTTATTAGTATGCACAGCAGAAGGCACAGTAAACCCATTTTGAATGTCTCTTGCCACAAAAACTCTGTGATGAGACAATCCAAAATGAAAAAAAGAGATAGTGCCAGAAGATGAGCCAGGTTAGATGGCATTCAACGAGCTACTGAGATACAGCAGAAGACAAATATGAGTAGCACCGAGGTTAATGTTGCAACTGGACTTAAGCTGAAAGGATGTTCAGCTGTTGATGTGCTTGGAGATGAAGAGAAAATCTGAATCTGCATAACACATATTGTCAGGCCCAGCCTGGCTGAGGACTCAGGAGAGGACTCTGAGGCTGAGCTGGAGCCTCATCCTCAACCTGAGCCTCAGCCTGGCCCTAGCTCTGCCCTGAGAACTCCAGCAGAGGCTGTGGCTTTAGAAGACAGCCAGGAGCCAAACCTCCCAGCAGCAGGGCCTTCGAGTGCTGTGGACATAAAGGAGGAGGATGAACATATACTTACCTTTAGCCAAAGAATATCTGAAAGGGCATGCTTTCAATGCTTGAGGAGGCTTTATGCAAAACAGCAGCTCATCAAAGATCACCTACACTCATGAGGGCTGATGATAAAAGCCTGGGAAGCACATCAAAGCTTTTGACAGAAGCTGAGTTCCCTGGTGAAAGCACCTTGTTTCCTGACTCTCGGTATTGATTTCTCAACTTGAACCTTAGAACTACAGCCTGGCCTGACCCTCCTTCTTTTCTGGAACCCTTGACTTTCTTGGATTGCCTGACTTCACTCTTGGTTTGACCCTTTGGCTTCCCCTCTGACTGACTATTGACTTTTTTTCTAGACTCTGCTTTTTGCCTGTAAGACTGCTTTTCAAGATTTGTCTTGATCCACAAACTCTGTGTGCAGACCTAGAGTCTGTTATCAGTTGTTGGCTGCTTCCTGGACAAATATTATAGGAATATGGAATGTGAGAAACATGAAGCAGGGGAATGTAGGCATAGTGAAACAAGAAACTGAATATATAAATATTGAAATTGGGGTGAGTGAGCTAAAGTGGACAGAATGGGACATTTTTGACTTGTCACACTTCTGCTAAAATGGTGTTCTTTTCAAAAGTGCTATGCAATCAGAATTACAGACCTCCTTCCGTATTCATGATGGTTAGGGGAATGAGACAACCGTGAATATAGAAATTGCGAATAACTCCACCACCCCCACTCAGAAGCCAGTTAAAGGGAAGGGTGGGCAGGGGAAGAGCAGCAGGGGTGTGTGCTCCTCCCCCCCACTTCCTGTCCCTTTAATTGGCTCCCTACCCCTTCTCCTCCCTGATCCCCTTCTTGGGCAGTCCAGGAAGAGGATAGGGGAGGAGAAGGCAGGAGGTGCCTTGGTGCCTATGAGACCCTTCTCTTCCCTGCTCCTCTCCTTGGGCAGCCCAGGAAGAAGATCAGGGAGGAGAATGCTCGGGGGGGGGGGGCAAGGTACCTACTGCCTTTGCCTCCCTGATCTCTCCCTGTGTTGCCTTAGGAGAGATTAGACAGGGAAAGGGAGGAGGAATGCCCACATTTAGTGGCCTTGACCTCATGAATAATCAAAACCCCAAGTCTCAAGGCCATGAATATGAAGGCCCGACTGTACTCTCTTCTTCATCTCATCTTTGTAATCTTGTGGCATTACAGCCACAAGGGTCATCTGCCATGCAGGAATACACAATCAAATAACTTCCAACAGATGGCTATCTAGTCTCTGTTTAAAAGCCTACAAAGAAGGAGAGTCCACTATTCTCCAAAACAGAGTGTTCCATTGTCAAATGGATCATACTGTTCTTCCCAATGTTTAAGTGGAATCTCTTTTCAAGTAACTTTAAACCACTGCTCTGTGTCCTAGTCTCTGGAGCCACAGAAAACTATCTTGCTCCATTCTCAAAATGACATCTTTTCAAATATTTAAATGTGGCTATCATGTCACCCCTTAACCTTCTCTTCTCTAGGCTAAACAGACCCAGCTCCCTAAACTCTTCTCATAGGGAATGATTTCTAGATCATTCACCACCTCTTCTGGACACCCTTCAGCTTGTCAACATCTTTCGTAAGCTGTGGTGCTCAGAACTAGACACAATATTCCAGCTGAGTTCTGAACAAAGCAGAATAGAATGTTACTATTACTTCCCTCAATCTAGACACTATACTCCTATTGATGCAGCCTAGAATTGCATTTGCTTTTTTAGCTAACTCATCACATTGATGACTCATGTTCAGTGTGTGGTCCACTAAGATTTGTAGATCCCTTTCACTTGTACTGAGGCATGTGTCACGCGTCCTGTATATGAGCCTTTCATTTTTAGTGCACAAGTGTAGTATCCTACATGTCTTCCTGTTGAAATTTATTTTGTTAGTTTTGGCCCAACTCTGAATTTGTTCTGTCCTCTGAGGTATTAGATAATTTTGTGCAATCTGCAAATTTCATAAGTATGCACCTTATTCCTTCATCCAGGTCAATGATAAAATGTTTAGCAGCACTGGACCCAATATAGAACCCTATGGCACTCCTCTAGTTACTTCTCTTCAGGATGAGGAGGAACCATTGTTTGTTTCAGGCCCAGGACAGACTGCCAGAAAACAGTGGGCTGAAGGTGCCTGGTTTAACTCCGGAGGGACATTGCAGCCACCAATAAAACCTGGTCTGAGAGCTTACAGATTGTCTGTTTAATGATCTGCTCAAGAAATGGGATTTTACCCATTTGGCAAAATGCCTTCTCCCCTTGGAAAGAGAATGGAAGTGCTATGAGGGCATGCAGAGCAACATAGAGAAAGCAGCTACTTTCCCAATGAGTTTTGCTTTTCTTTAGTCATGCAGTAAAGTCCCAAGTGAGCAGTTTTGGGGAGCTGAGATGTGTAGGGAAAGCACCCCTAAAAGATTTAAGAAATTGAAAGTATCTTTCATTAGCCCCTTTGGGCTTGTGAGAAGCTAGGGTGCCCTCCTGTCTGAAAAAGTGTAAGGAAAGCAAGACAAGCTAACTAAAATCCTTTTAAAGCAGATTAGGACTTTTAGAAAGAGAAATAACTAAAAATTCTTCTACTACAATCCCAGATTTGTGTGGGTATGTGAGGGGGGTTGGCACCCAGAAGGAGGCAGGCAGCTTTGCTTTTTGCCCTGGTAGGTCTAACCCCAGAATGGATTGCCCAGAATTTGAAATCTTTTTTAAGGCATTTCATCCAGGGGAAGTTGAGGATGACATCAGAATTTCTCTAAAACAAAGGGACTTTTTCCTACAATGAGTGTCCACCTGAATTAACTGAGGCACAGTACCTAGTATTTGACTTAGTAACACAGTGGTAATGAATTAAACAAGTACCCACTTAAGAAATTTAGAAAAATCAGTATGCAAAAGGGCACCTTTGAGACTGTGTGAAACAAGTTGAGCATGAGTTTTTGTAGTCTTATTCTAGTTCCATGCATCTGAGGAGATAGACCAAATTACTCAGAGATCTATCAGCAGATTCCACCCTGTGACCTATATAACATAAAGCTGGCCAGCTCAGTGGCTGGAAGGAAAGGACTAGTCTGTCTGGTGATAGCTGATGACTGAAACTAAAGGCCTTATCTCATTTCAAAGGAAAGATGAGATGCAGTGAGATAGAAACAGCTTTCCCTCCCACACACTTACAAAGTACTTCCATTCTACTGCTGAGGGAAATGATTGTACATGTGTGCCTTTGCCCTGCTGGAAAAATCCATTTGGTAAAAGCCACATGCTTACAATGGGCTCACACTGGAGGGAGAATGGATACTACAGCTTTGTGTGGGAAGGTAAGCCAGAAGCTGCTTCTGTTTCTCTGCCTTTCCTCTTTCTTTCGAAATATGGTAAGGCTCTAAATCATGTTCAGCCCCAAAGACAGGTCTTTTAAAATTCAGATTAATACCTAGATTCACCATCCCCCTGACATGGAAAATATTGGCTGCCATTGAACAGCAGTATAACAGACAGAATTAGGAGTGGAGTTTTCCCCTCCATTTATAATGAATCCTAATAACTGTTGCAACCTAGATGACCAGCAAGATTGGATGCCCCCCCCCCCCAGCTTTACTCAATGAATATAAATTAACACTAACTGTACAGACAGTCTAATATGATGTTAAGAGGTCCAAATAAAAGGTGAATGTAAAGGCCGCAAAATAAGCATTCATGTGACAGGGTTGATACGATGATATGCAAATCAGGCTAGATAAGATTTTGGAAAGTAAGGCAAGATGCAAACAAGCACAATGAATGGTGCCAGATGTACCATAAGAAAAGAAGACATAGCAACAGCAAAATAAAGATAAAAGAAGAAAACTAAAGGAGTCAGATGAATGGAAGATGCATGCAAATGTACACAATGGTTAGGATTTCAATTACATTGCTGTTTGGTTTAAACAGCTGGGATGCATCCTCAAACAGTTTACTGCAAGTCATCTCATAGCCATCAACAGGATTTAGATAACTCTGTACTGATGTGCTTCCCTAATAGGAGAATGCTAAATTATGTTTTTAAACTCTTATGTAAATGAAAAATCTGTACTGTCAAGCTTGTAAGTTGTGAACACTTTTCAGTCTGCTGGTGAGAATACTTTTCAGCTCCTTTGAGAACTAAACTATGTAAGCAGTAATCTTGGAAATGACAAACAATGGGTGACAAAGTTTTGTTAGCTTTTGGGCAGGGGGTAATTTTGCTAATGTTATTTTGCTAACCATCCTTCTATAGAATGCTGCTGCTGGTGGTTAACAGTATGGAGAGAAGGAGGGAGTTATTTCAGATGATATTATTATTATTATTATTATTATCCTGCCTCTCTCCCAATACAGGGACTCAAGGTGGAAAATAACTGAACAAGTATAAAACGAACAAGTATAAAGCAATACAAATTAAAAACAGTACAACAATATAAATATATATAAATGTAAAAATTTAAAAAACAAACAATTTTAAGAATTAAAACAGTTATAAATTAAAATATAACATGTTAAAATACAAACTATTAAAATGTTATAGTCTAGCATTAAAAATCCAGTCCTTCTCAGCTTGAAATGTCTTTACCTGGCATCTGAAGGACAGTAACAATGGTGCAATCCCAAAGCTTGGGAACAGCCACAGAGAAGGCCCTCTCTCTTGTTCCCACCAAACACACCTCAGAGGGTAACAGGAAAGAGAGAAAAGCCTCTCCATATGATCTCAATACTCTGGGGGGCTTGTACAGGGAGATACGGTCCTTCAGATAGCTGGGACACAAGCCACAAGGCTTTATAAGTCAAAACCAGCACCTTGAATTGTGCCCAGAAATGGACTAGCAGCCAATGGAGCTGTTGCAACAAGGGAGTTGTATGCTCCCTGTAGCCAGCTCCAGATTTCAGCCTGGCTACAGCTCTTTGGACCAGCTGAAGTTTCTGAGCACTTTTCAAAGGCAACCCCACATAGAGCACATTACAGTAATCCAGACAGGATGTAACCAAGGCACACTAATCGGGGCGGGGGGGGGGGAATCTAACTGAGTTAATCTTGTATTCTTTTAAAGCACACCTAATCTTAGTGGTTATTTTATCTTCTTTTTCTTCAGTACTTCACAGCAATGGATATAACAGTCCTGGAGGAATGGAAGCATTGCGGTGCACACTGTAGTTAACTAGCTAGCCAGCTTCCTGGGTTGTAACTGAAGTGTAATTTTTTTATTTTCCCAATGTGTGTAGCTCTTGATTGGGTCTTTTCGGAGTTTGGGAGGAGAGAAAACACCTAAGAAACCAGTAAAACAAATTCTAATGGCTTGCCACAATTACCGTGTGCCCCTTTTAGCAATCTCTTTTTTACTGTATCCTGATCATCCCTATTTTTGGTTAGCAAACAAGCAAAAGCATGCTGTCTAAATTTTGGTATTCACACTATATTTTCTTCCCATGGAGGTTAGGGTTCCCAGAAGTCCTGTTTTCAATAAGACATCCCATATTGGATTTGAAGACCAGTCCCATATAAGAACTGTTAGGCCTCCCTCCAAAGCTATTTTGCTGCATACCAAAGGTTCTGGGGTTAATCTGTTGCAAATACAACTCACCTTCACTCTTTTCAAATGCAGGCATTGGCTGTGATCACAACAGGCCAACCCCAGATCATTTGCTATTCAGCAAAATAGCCTCAGAGAGGAATCCATCTGTTGTGAGAGTGACTGGGGCTTGATCTTTCTGCTTTCCACTTTGCAGACTATTGAGAGATGAGTACATGAGCCAGGACTAAATAAGGCATGTCTCAAATCTCTCCTCTTGTGAGACTTCCTGACTTCTAAAATATTAAAGATCTTGCAGGTATGTGGTACTCTCACTGAAGCCCCTCCGCTCACAGGATTTGAGGCATGCCTTATTTAGGCCTGCCTCACATGAGTTGCCTGGGCAAACAAGAGGGTTGCCACATGTGGTGTCTGAAAAACCTGGCAACCCTAATGGAGAAGAATGGCTACCAACTTCCCCTTCCCCTTCCCTATACATTAATCATCTCCTCCACTGACTAAAAGTGGTCTGGGTCATGCTATGTCCCTCTCCATCCCCGGGATACGAAATCCCTGGGAGCCGAAAGAGCCGGGGGCGAAAAAAAGCCCCCGGGATGTGAAGAAACCCCCGGGATACGAAGAAGAAAAACCGCATGGCCCCTTTAAATTGGCCGCGCGGTCTGTCAGAGAATGCAGTCCCCCGGGAAACAAAGATTTCCGGGTTATGAAAGGTAATCCGGAACGGATTACCTTCGTAACCCGGGGGACCACTGTACCTGGAAATGTGGCTGCTCTTCCCCCAACAAGGAAAAATACACCTACAACATCTGCATACAGCAGATAGTCATATATGTGGCATTTGTAGTTTTATTTGCTGTCAAGTACGAATAAGAGAACTCCAAGATCCCTGTAGTATACACACACAAACACACACACACACAATCTTATTACTAAGATATATATATATATATATATACACACACACATTGCTATCATGGCGCTTTACAGGTTATCACCTGTCCTCAAACTCAAAACCGTGGCTTCCTTGGCAATAACAAAATTTATTTTTGTTACTATTTTTTGTATTAGTGTAAAATAGAACTTAAAAAAACCCTGTAACTGCAGCATACCAAGCTGCTAGTAATCAAACTTGGTTTTAAGGTAAATAATCACAGCAGCAGCAAAACTAGTCATAAATTTGCTACTAGTAACAATCCCTCATTCCTAAATCACATGCAGAGGCATTTTGTAGAGGGCTTAATAGATTAGATTAAAACAGGTGTTACAGGCTGCATCTGCACTGCAGAAATAATCCAGTTTGATACCACTTTAACTGCCATGGATCAATGCTATGGAATGCTGGGAACTATAATTTGTTGTGTCCCCAGAGCTCTCTAACAAAGAAGGCGAAATATCTCACAAAACTCCAACTCCTAGAATTGCAAAGCACTGAGTAATGGCAATTGAAGTGGTTCATCCCACTGTAGGTCTCCCTCTTTTCCTGTATTTGAGACAATAAATAGCATCACTCTTACACTTGAGCTGGCTGTGTATCTGCCCAGAAAATTACTAGTTTTGCTGTTGCTGTGATTATTTACCTTAAAACCAAGTTTGATTACTAGTGGACTGCCCACTCTCCTCATCCTGTGTGTATTCTGGTACAGGAACATAGTTCATACATTTGTCACTTCTCAATATCTTGATGCTTCATCTCTGAGTCTCCTTATACTTAGGAAATTGGGCTTTTTTTGCTAGTACTGTCCTGCCTTTACAGTCCCAGCACCCAATTAAACAACTGGGCCTCATTTATAAAGCAAAGGAAAGTTGGGCTTAACTACTGACCTCCATTTCCCATCAATGAATGGAAATCTAAATCAGCTGAGCTCCCTCAGAATGGAGCCTTTTCTTCTTAATAATTGGAGGAAAGAACAACAAACATAGGATTATCAAGTGACATTATTGAGCTCTTCTGGGAGTACAAGTGGCTGAGTTACTACAAGCCTGGTTCAATGTGCCTTTTAATAGTATTGAATTATGTTTTATTTTGAGCTGAATAAAAAGTTGAACTTAGATTGAGTCCATAATATGACAACACAACATTCTTGTGAAGGATGTCTTATTATTGAAGTTGCCAATTTTTCTGGCCTATTCTAAATGTTATCCTATATTTAATATCAGTAACGGTGGTCCTTTGTAAATGATTCAGCCCGAGACTGAAGAATTCTGTTACTTAAACAGAACATCATATTGTTACTCTGGGGAATTATAAAAGTCAACACTAAATGATCCATTTTATCTATAATTCTGAAAGTAGCACTCAGGATTAAAAATCTAATCATCACTTTTTTATTAGATCAGTATATTTCTTAATATACTTTAAAGAGTGTTGAATAAACTGACTAATGCTTTGGCAAGAAAAGGATTTATCACAAATTTAGTCACTTCTAATGGTTTCCCATTTGGATTACTCCCTGTGGAGCTAATCAGATCTCAATAAAAGTTCACGGGAGGCCCAGCCAGTGAAGTGACAGATGTGCATGTTCTATTCTGCCCTTCTAATTTTGTGACCTATATTTCCTCAGAGTTGGCTTTCTGTTTCAGGTTTTTTGCCTCTTCCCACATCTCCTCAGCAGGTTGCATCTTCTGAACCAGGAAGGTTGGAGTTGTTTCTAGGTTCCATATTATTTTAGTAACTTGTATAATATTAACTGTAACCACAGTCTGATTTGTTTTTTTTTTAATATCATAGTTTATTGTTTATTAGCTTCTTTTTGTTACTGTTTTTTGGTATTAGTATAAAATAGATCTTTAAAAAAAAATAACCCAAAAACTTGTAACTGCAGCATACCAAGAAAGCTTAAAATGTTAATAGCAACAATCCATCATTCCTAACTTACATGCCGAGGCATTTTGTGAAGGGCTTAATAGATTATACTAAAACAGGTGTTACAGGCTGCATCCGCACTGCATAAATAACCCAGTTTGACACCACTTTAACTGCCATGTATCAATGCTATGGAATGCTGGGAACTGTAGTTTGTTGTGACACTAGAGCTCTCTGATAGAGAAAGCTAAGTATCTTAAAAACTACAACTCCTAGAATTGCAAAGCACCAAGCAATGGCAACTAAAGTAGTATCTGGATTATTTCTACAGTGTGGATGCAGTCACAAAAAAGTGAACCTGGGTTCTACCTTTCCATTACTTTAGTGGTTTTATTTGTACAGCTAATTATGAGCTCCCCTCACTCACAAGGGATCCTAGGATGGCATAAATAAAAATACAGGGGAACAGTCATGCAAACTGTTCTGGCAATCCTGTGCTCAATACTTTGGTCTTTAATGCTTTGACAAATCAAAGAGATGGGCTTCCATACAAAGCTGGAAAGGAGGAGTCTATTTATTATTTATTTAAGGCATGTATTTGTCACCTCTCAGCTTGCCAGGCCCGCAAAGTGATGTCCAATAGATAAAATCACCTTGAAAACTTTCAGGAAATAACTAGAAACCAAATTAAAACAGTCAAAATAACTCTAAAAGCCTTTAAAAGGCAACTTCTTTGGAATTCTCTGCTGTGGGAGGTTAGACTGGAACCATCCATTTTCAGTTTCTAATTTATATTCTAATTTATGAAAGTTTTTTTTTTAATATTCAAAATGTTGTTGTGTGCCTTCAAGTCATTTCCAACTTATGGTGACCCCAAGGCAAACCTATCATAGAGTTTTCTTGACAAGTTTCTTTAGAGGGGGTTTGTCATTGCCATTTTTTTAGGCTGAGAGTTTCCCACGATCACCCAGTGGGTTTACATGACTGAACCGGGATTGGAACTCTGGTTTCCAGAGTCATAGTTCATGCTCAAACCACTCTACTTTCGGGACTCAAAGGCTAATCAAAGTATTATTATTAACCTTTATTTATATAGCACTGTAAATTTACACAGTGCTGTACATACAATCTTATAATTAGATGGTTCCCTGCCCTCAGGCTTACAATCTAAAATAGTAGTACAGTTTTCAGCACCCACCTGAAACTGAAAACAGGTGGTTCCAGTCTGACCTCCCACAGCAGAGAATTCCACAGAGGTGGAAAAGGGGGTGAAATATGTCATACTGAATTAAGAAGGGGTTCATTCTTTTGTTATGTATAGTAATACATTTTTGGCTTCAACACATTTCAAGTGTTTTCTGCAGGGCAGAAAACTCACAGTCAATTATAAATCTGGCCTTCCAATTCTATTGGAAATACAAGCTGGTTGTGCTTTAGAGAGGTGGCCTCTAGTGGCTCCCACATTGACAGGGCAGTGAATCTGCTCTGGTTTTACACCATACTGGATTGGAACCATCTAGGGTGCTTAACCTGATGCCCCCAAAAGGTTAATACGATGCAAGTGGGTTATGCCTACAAATAGAGAATGGTTTTTTTATGTCCACCATTTGAACAGTTGCTAAAACACTGTACAACAAAGACAGAATCCCAAGAATAAAACTGTAAATAAAATATACACTTGTTTTGTAAAAGTTATTTTGTAAAGTACTTCACCACAAGATTGCTAATATGAAACACACACACATAGTTTGGTGTTGCTGTGTGCCTTCAAGTTGCTTCTGACTTATGATGACCCAAATGCTCCCATGTTGGTAAGGCTATCATGGCCTTTTCTTGGCATGGTTTGTTCAGATGAAATTTGCTATTGCCTTCCCATGAGTCTTGTGACTTGCCCAAGGTCACCCACTGGATTTTTATGGCCAAGGTGGGAATTGAACTCTGATCTTGGCAGTTGTAGTTCAACATTCAAATCACTACATTATGATGGTTTTCCAAACAGAGAGTACTTAATCAGAATATTTAATCCCTTTTCAGGTATTACTTCTATGTGCATGTAAAATGCATGGAAAGAGAAACAAGACAACACCACCACTGTATGTTGAATGTGTGGAATGTGCGGGCTGGGACCAGTGGACACAATCCTGCTCCTTCCTCCATGGTTAACACATAGAATGAACACTTGAATAGGGTTTCAGTAGAATATTATTGTTAAATTCCTTTAGAACTGAGAGCCTTGACCATATTTTTTTAGATCCCCCTTTGGAAGTGGGGTAGATAGGGACCAACTCTAACTTTACAAGGAAGATGATTCTGACTAAATATGAGGAGGAACTTATAGGGAGGAATAGCTGTTCAACAGTGGATTAAATTGCCTGAAAAGATGGTGGTGGGGTTGGATTACTGTCTGTTGGGGAAGCACTATCTGTGGATTATTTAAATAGTAAATAGTAAAGGATTAGACTACAGAACTCTCGGGATCCCTTCTAACTCTACATATCCATGAGTCTGTGAATGGGTATCAGATAAAGACTTTTTAAAAATTTATCCAGCCCTTTAAGGTTTCATTTTAACAACTTTTGTAATCTTGTTTAGCTATGTTTTTTAAACAACTATAGCTAATGTTTAGCTGTTTACAAGTTATTCTTTAGGGTCTTTTTATTTCACTTGTTTTTTAAAAAGCAACAGTATGAATTATTTTCCTCTCTGGAAACTCTTTTGGGTTGAAGAGTGTGATCATAACATATAAAACAAATCAATCTTCTTATTTATGTCTTAGCATATAAGAAAAACAGTTCTACCAAATCAAGAGAGCTTGTAATGCCAGTTCTGATAACATTAAGAAAATGGATAATTTCAAATAAAGACAACTTTCTCCTTGGCTTCCTAGATTTGCATATGTAGTGATCCATTTCAGAGCTGAACCATCAAACACTAGGAGGCTAATTTAGCCTGCAAAATGTTATAATCAACATTATCAAATGCATTGCAAGATCCTTAAGGACAGTGGGAGGGGAAAATGCAATAACAGCTTTTTTCTTTTTTCTTCTTTTAAAAAATAAGACTTTCTTTTTTAAAAAAAAAAGAAGAAGAAGACTTTCTTTTTAAAAAGAAGACTTGTAGAGAAACTTCTGAGGGCCAATTTATGCAAGATACTTCAAGGGGGCTAACTAAGCACAACCACTAGGGCTAAGTAAGATTTCACACAGGCTAACTTCTCATTTAAAATATTTCTTTACTTAAACATTGGTCCCTTCATATGACTAACCCTCTTTCCAGTGTAAGCTATGGACTGCTATACATGCCATTGTTAAATATGACTGGATCAGTATGTGAAGGAAAAGGAGGCCATGGGAAATAAGGTATGAGTAGCTACTTTGTCCACCCCTTGGGTCTGATATTGGCTTTGATGTCAGAATTGGTTCTTGTTTGCAGAGGAGTGGATCAGGATGAGACTTTAGGGTGGGAGGTCCAAGGTCAATACATTCAGAGTTTTCAGTGCAATTAGAGAGTGAGGTCAAGACAGCTGAGGGTCAACACCAGCATAGGTTTCAACACAGCAGACAAGGAAGCCAAAGTTATGGACAAATATAGCCCAAGGTGTTCATAACAGGAGTTCAATCTGATGGAAACCTAGTAGGCAAAAACAGGACATACCTCAAGGGTGGAAAACTTTTGTGGGTCTGAGAACCATTTTTACCCTCTGGAGCCCATGAGTCCCTTTGATGGTAAACTGCAAACCAAATCTTGTATTTTACAAGTAGGCCAAAAAGAGTTCTTAAAACAAACAGGACATGCTTGTTTTCAAGGAAGGTTCCATAGTTTACCGTCACATTTTAGACTCAAACTACAAATACACACATACTTCAAAATGACAATTTTATGCTTATTTTACTGGCTTTTATCAGTTTGCCACTGAAATTCAACATGTTATTTGGGGCCTGAGACTGCACAAAAATAGCTTTGAGACCCACTCATTGCCCATCCCTGGCATACTAGGTCTAGAGATATAGCAGATATATTGTCCCAGTAGTTGCTTCAGTTTGAAATGTAGGTTTATAACCAGGAACTGCAGGAACACATCTCAGGCTCAAGTACAGCTTATAAAAATCTTATGGAAGTTTTCCTCATGAGGAAAACTCCAATACAAAATAGGCCCACTGTTCCCAAGGAGATATTTCCTACAGGGAAAAGCTCCTTCGGGCACTAACTCTCTGCAAGCTGAAGGTTTTAAAAATGGACAATTAGCCAAAATGACTCCAAGTAAAAATGAGATTGGGCCTGGTCAGATGGGCAAGGATGGGTTTAGCCCATGCTATTCTGGCCACAGTTCTCACCCAGGTTACTTCCTGGGTTGGCGTGGGGATGGACAGGTGTTCACAGACCCATCTCCTCACTGAGCCATGACCTGGGACTGGAGTATTGCTCCTTACTTTTCTGGTGGGTGATCCATCTGAGAAGCCCCCCTGTACTGGTCCCATCTGGAGTGAAAATGGGGTATCTGGTTGCCTCCATGTGGTCAGGCACCCCTTTTCTGTGTCAGACAGGGCAACTGGGGGGGGGGGGGGTAGGGTATGAACAGCTCAGTTTTTCCATTGAGTTTTTTAAAAACTTCATAGAAATCCAGGGCTATTTTGCCTCAAGGTGTAAAGTGTCTTTACTCCAGGGTCAGACTGTATCCTCCAGTCTGGAGTCTGATTCTGTTGTAGGAGTTACTGCCTGAGTCATCTAAACTAGATGATATGAGATTGGAGGGAAGCTGGGCCATTTGGCTCACATGTACAACCTTACTTCTGATTTTGCAGCAAAATAATTATTTCTGTATTAAAAAGATTAAAAAATAGCAGCAGAAAACAACAGAACAGTCTTTACTCAATTCAAGCTGTTTCTCAAAGTAAAAGAGGGGAAAGACAGTTGTTATTGTTGTTGTTAACCACCCTCAAGTCAATCTTAAGACATGTCAACCCTGCTCATGAGACATCTTGAAGACTCCCTGTCCCTCATTGTTCTGTCTAGTTCCTGCAAATTCATATCCATGACCTCCTTAATAAAGTCCATCCATCTAGCACGAGGCTTTCCTCTCTTTCTACTTGCCTTCACTTTTCCATTATCAATGAATCATGCCTTCTCATGATGTGTTTTTGTCATCTTGGCTGTCAAAGCCTGCATTTCTTACAATATGTTCTGCATATAAGTTGAACAGGTAGGGTGATAATATGCAGCCTTGTCTGACCCCTTTGTCAGTTGGGAACCATTCTGTTTCTGTGTGTCCTGTTCTGACAGTAGCCTCTTGTTCTGAATACAGATTCCTCATCAGGACTATCTTTTTCCTAACCAATCTAAGGGGGCTTGAGCAAAGCTTAAGGTATTACAGGCTAAAACACACACATGGATTTTCTCACTCTTTGACATTAAGAAGATGACTGGAGAGTGGAATATAGAAGAAGGTCAAAAATAGAGGGACACAGGTCAAACAGAGAGGGATTGTCTCTGTGTGTGTGATTTTAACCTCTTCCTAACTTGGGGAGCAACCTTTTAAGAATGAACACCTCTGGGTGAGGTAAAACATGACCTAAAGTTAACTAATGTTCCAAATGACTTATAAATGGTCTGAGCAGCTGAAACAATGAAGGTGTGTACATCAGACAAAACCAATCAAATATAGATATTTATCCTCTTTGAAATCTAGACAGGCTTCTTAATGTCTCTAATAGGTGCATAACTAAAAAAAAAGGGGGGGCAGTCTGAGCAAATCCGGGAAGTCTCCAACCTCTCCCAGTGTCATAATACCTCAAAACAGGGCTGATGGTGGTGGTGTACCTGTCTGAGCCAGTTTGGCAAGTCTCTATTCCATTGAGGTAAACAAGACAGTTAAGTCCTAATTAGTCTCAATCAATAGAAACATTCCTTGTTAGCAGGAGAAGAAATGAGGCAACTCCCAGTTTAGAATAAGGCTTGGCTTTTTTCCAAGATGAACAGAGTCAAGGCCATCACCCTACCTGTCCATTAAGTTTTCTTACAGACTTTGGCAACAGACAGCTTTCCTATCTTATGCATTGGAGTCTAATATTAATTTTTATTGAACATATCATATAACAAAACATTTGTATCATCTCACGCAGAACTTTGAAAATGTGAGGCAAGAGTCATGATTTGGACCATTCTGGAACTTATTATATTCCACCCTACTCCCATAATTGTCTAAATAGGCTTTATACATAAACATTTATTATCACTCTATACTACATCTGAAGAAGTGGTTTTATAGTCATGAAACTCATGCAAGAAATAAAACCAAATCAGTCTTAAAGGCGCTGAAGATTCTTCCCCCCCCCTTCCTGACTAAAGAAAAGGTGCTCTCTTTTTTCAGATTTATGGGAACAGAATATAAGCAATTTTTGAAAGTCAAAACAACCTTGAATTGAGACAAGAAACAAAGGAATTTTATGTTAACACCATCCTGTATCTATTGACAGATTGTTAGTAGCCCCAGAGCATGACTTGGGTCTGTTTCCCTGCCATTTCAGCCACATTTGTTATCTGAACACATTTTTCTGACACAAGGAGGGGGCATTTCTTTCAGCCTGTGTGGGAAGTCCCTTAGTGTGAATATACCCTAATATGAGTTGTTAATTTCAATGAGCCCTGGCAATTGTTAAGTAAGAGTGAATCTATTTTTGGACCATCTCTCTTCCAAATTTTATGATGTAATAATTCCACCCCCACCCCCACATTTACTTTGTTAACTTAAAACATATTCTCTCAAAATAAGAGCTAAGTATTTATTTTCTTTCAAAATGCACATATTTAAACTACTTACTTTTCAGAGAAATGCACAATGTGATCAGTAACTTAGCTCTGATGCATACATTTTTTTGAGAGCTGTGTTATAGACAATTTGTATAGGTATGCACACTAAATTCATCAAGCATCCCTAGCCATGACTATATTTAGCAGACTCAGAGCCAGAAAAGAGTAAAACAAAATTCAAATTAGAATTTATTACTACCATCACCCATACCTCCCCTACACCAGATATAAAATGAATGTAGTGGATCATTGTTCATATCTTCTCAAAAATTAAGCTGGCCCTTCAGACATTAAAACAGCTTATATTAGTTCTTAAATCTAGCAACAACATGACACAACAGCTGAACATGAGCAAAACCTGTGAACTAAAACTAATTAACTAACTAACTAAATAAATAAACAAATATTCAATGGGTTTGTGATGCTAATGTCAATGAATTCTTAAATTCTTTTTAAAAAATACTTGGCTTGATCCTTACGCTTCTAAGGCTCCCATTTGTAATATACACTCATATGGATGGAAATTCAGTTAAAACATTTCACATTTTCAAGTAAAAAAAAGGCAGAACAGAACCCACACATTTGCATGCACCTATGCAACAGGATCTAGTTGAGTTTGCAGTTTCTCTTACAAAACATGGATATCATTTAACTGTAATTGTATTGGCAATGTGAGGCTTATATTGGCATAATGAAATATACATAAAAGAAGATTAAAATAGAAGTTCAACAAAACCATCCAACAAATGGCTAATTCTTACATTCCCTTATCAGTATTCCATTATATTCCATTTCAGTAGTTGCCACTGAAAGCAGGTGCAGCTGCTGGAGAGGATTCCTAATCCAGGAGTGGTGATCCTTCTCCCTTTTGGGTGCAGCTCCAGAAATATCATCAGCATTATTCCTTGGATCTGAGCTCCGCTTCCCACCTCCTGCTGTAACATCTCTTTAACAAATAGGTATTTGGCAGGTGGCTGCATTGTCTTCTGGATGGTTTGTTTGGATTCCATATTTAAATAGTGTGCTATAGATTTTGGTCCTTTAAAGGGGGTTTATGTTTAAAATGTATTTTTTTAAATTTAATATTCATTATTTTATCCCTCAAAAGCCTTAGTAATTAGGACTAGTAAAACTGTGATGGAGAAGTGAATGATAGAAGCTACTTTGAATCCACATGTACATCACCATCACCACCATCATAAATTATATTTATTTTATCCCACTTTCCTCCCAAAACTGGGACTCAAAGCAGCTCACAATTTAGAAGAACAATATAGTACAATACAATACAAACATCCACACAGAGAGAGTTTTTCTACTTGTTCAACTGTCATAGCTCTATCCAGAGACTGGTGTGGTGTGCTTATAGTTTTCAGAATTCATTGTTAGCATTACAGAATGATAGAATTACACTGATAGCCTTATAGAACTACAGTTTTCGGGGCTTACTCAAATGGCAATTAAACCAATTTAAACTTGTGCTGTAGATACACCCTTAGCTGAAAGATTCATCAGAGTCAATAAAAGTGGGGATGCTTGACTTCTGGCTGCTGTATTATTAGCTCCCATGACCACATAACAGAATTACAGATGACTAGAACTAATGTTTCATGCATGGGCATATTTTTAATCTTACTATGGTGTTGGCTTATTGTTGTCACAGAAACAAGCTCTGGAAAGCTTCCGAAAGGACATAGGTCTTGCTGGAACATAGATGCATGCTGGTTTCTTGTCACTTTTTGAGCATCAGCTCCTGTTCCCTAAATGAGTCATTCTTTGTTTTATTCAATTAACCTCTATAATTAGACAACCACTGGATATAAACAGCAGGTTCATTCACATTAATGGCTGAGAACTATCATGGATTTACAGGTTAGAGAGCAATTCCTGGAGCTCTTTTTGGCACTTAACTCTGTTTCCTCTAAGGTAACTATTCCCTTCTGTGTCTCTTTATCACAAAAATCACAGAACAATAGAATTGAAAGGGATCCCAAGTGTAATCTAATCCTTGAGCTTGTTTGGAGGTTCAAGCAGGCGAGCGCAGCTATCATATACCCTTGGCCAAAGAACGGTACACACCTTCTATTTGAGATGTTGTCCTCTTCCATTGAGTGTGCAGCTTTGGGAGGGATGCACATGGAGTGGTGAGGGAGGAAGGGGACATCTGCCTAGCCAGCCAGATCAGCTGAATCAATCTTGATGAACAATGGGGTGACAGATGTCACAGCCTGATCACCCTCACATCTATTTAAAAGCCTCCAAAGGAAGAACATTCACCACTTCTCAGGTAGTTAAATCCACTGTCAAACAGCTCTTACCATCAGGAAATTCCTCCTGATGTTTAGTTGGGCTACCATTTTTTACAGTCTGAGTCTAAAGAAGAGAGGAGTCCCAATTATATAGTGCTTTTGAAAAGAACATGCTTTTTGTGGTAGAACAGCCTGGTGTGATAAAGTTCCCAATAAGGATTCCCTCTGCTCTATCATCCAAGTCACTGATAAAAATGTTGAAGAGTCATGGGCCTAGGATAGAACCTGGTGGCATTCCATGTGAGACCTCCTTTCAGTTTGAAGCACAGCCATTGATGACAAAATTTTCAGCACGGTTTTCCAACCAGTTATGGATCTATCTGACAGTGTACCTGTCATGGACCGAGTTTTCAGGTCCTTTTCATTTACCCAGGGAGAGGTTTGAACACCCCAGACTATAGGACTTCTCAATGAGACACATGGGAGACCAGATCTGGGTTTAAAAACTTTTCATGTGACATTTATTGAAACACCAGGACTTAACAAACACAAAAACTTAACAATCAAGTAACAATCAGTTTAATACACAAAGACTTAACAATCAACTAAGTATCAAGAGCTCTTTCCATTCACTCACACATTCACACACACACATACTCATGATCCCTTCACTGAAAACATTGGCCAAATGCTTCATGGAAGCCTGGTGGTCCCATTTCCACAGATCAGGAAACCACAAAGAGTCACAAGGTGAGGCTGTCAAGTCTTCTCTTTTTGCACCTTTTTCATCTCCTTCCTTGAGAAAAACATGGTTTGCTGGGGTGGTCCTATTTCTGTCGATCAAGAAAACCACACAGAGGAAACTTGGGGGACCTCTTTTTATACCATGTCCATCTCTAGCTTTTTTTGCTACTGTAGTTTCACAATATTGCAGCCCGTTCTGAAGAAAACATGTTGTTCTTGTTCCCATAGTTCCAAACCAGTCGATTGTCCTGTCAGTTCCTCATCTCGTTTCTCTTCATTGCAGCTCAGGGTACAGAACGCACCTGGCCATTTCCATTGTTTTGGTCACAGTTGGTCAGTGCCTCGTCTTTCTTGCCAAGTCCTTCCTTACAGCAGTGCATTGTGCTGGAATCTATTTTCTTTGGTTCTATAGCTTGCTTCTCTCAGTTTCAGACACCCATTCCCTCTGATTCTGGTTTGCTTACTTTCAGGATCGTGTCAAAACAGGAACCCATTCACTCCTCACATATCTATCTATTCTACATTTAATTAGTTTGCTTATCAAAATATTATGAATGACCTTATCAAATGTTTTGCTGAAATCCAGTAGAGCTTTGAAAACTTGCCACAATTGGATTGCAAAAGAGGAGTCTTTGTTGATATGCAAATGGATTTTAAATTTCCTGGACTTTGAAAATCTCCTAATTGCCACATGGCCATTGGAAGAGGGACCAGCCTGCTAAAGATACCCTCCCCAATCATCTTAACTAAGGACAGAAACAACAAAATGCAGGCATCTTACTAACATCTCCAGTTTTTCTCCTGTTTGGTATGTAATATCTTGCCTAATAAAGAAGCCAATGGAACTTCAAAAGCTTGCAACGAGTATATTGTGCATTTTGGTTGGCCAATAAATGTATCATTTTTTGGTGGATTTTGTTTGAATTTACTAAATAGCTAACACAGCCCCCACCCACCCACCCCCGGCATGTTATCTACATAGCCATTTATTCACTTTTAGTATCTTCCTGTCCCAGTATAAGTCTTATATTCTTCACTGGCAGAATTGACAAGAATATCACCAGTGAGGGACTGCAGACCCCTCATTGCAATTTTCACAAGGCGGAGCACTGTTTTCCTTTTGGGAATAGACACAGGCAACCCAAGTGTTGAGAAACTCCACTTTCTATCTGTCTTACTCTTTGGATTATTTGTTAACCTTTCTTATCATCCTGAGCTAACTTCTGAGCCTTAGTTCTGTTGACCTTCTTCCTTCCTAGGACTCTGGGGCCTTTAAACATCTGCCCTGCCCCCTTCCAGCAACTCCATCAGCTGAGGCAGTTTGGCAGCAGTGTTCCTGGGATTTATTTTTCAATATATGTTTAAATATCTAATGAATTTGCAATTGTTTATATAATTTTGTTTAATGTTTAATGATGGTTAAATTTTAGTTAAGGGATGGGGGATGGAATTTTAGTTTGTATATGTTATCCACTGTTTAGATATTTTATTTATTTGCTTTGTATATCTTTTATGTATTTTATGTGTTCTTATATAACTTTGTAAACAGCTTTGATCTTTTTGGAAAGGCGGTATATAAAATTATTATTATTATTATTATTATTATTATTATTATTATTACCTACACCTGCCTCCCTTGGTTTCTTTAAATGCTTCCCATTCTTCTTTCTCAACTGGAATTGCTTATGATTGTGGCATCAGGATTCCATCTTAAAGAAACTCATAATCATAAACTATTCTTTAAGGCTTGCTGACAAGGGGATCTCACTCAGTATTTCTTTTCTTAAATCACTTTTCTAAAGTCCAGAGTAGCACTTGTAACATTTAGCTTTCTCCTATTACTATTATAATAAAAACCAAGAGGTTTTACAGCCAAATTAAATTTCAGTTAAAGGTAAGGAAAAAAATTGTTTGCCATCCCTTGTTCCTAGTCAAGAATGTAATCACTGGTGCAATCTTTTTGCTCTAGTCTTTTTAAATAGATCATGCCCTTCACTTACTCCTCTCACCAGGTTTCTGCAATGCCTATTAAATCATATTTGCATTCCTGTGTTAAGAGTTCAAGTTCAATTTCTTTGTTTCCCATGCTTTGTGTGTTGATATATATATCAGAAACCACAGCTCATTCCAGCTCTTTCCTTGTCCCCCACCCCCTATCTAATGTTGGGTTCTCAATCTATAGTTATGACTCATTTTCCTGATGCTATTGTCCTCAGTGCTTGGTGTCCTTGTGAAATATTACCTTGTATTTCTGGAAATATCATCTCTTTCACCTGCATTCAGTGTAAAACCATCTTCATCAGGTTGTCAAGATGCTTAGTCAATGGTTACTATCAGCTTTCATATCAGTGGAACAGCGAATCCATTCTGCATTTCATTCTGAATTTTAAAGAGCTATCCAAAGTGCTGAACTCAGATCCCCATACTCCTTTACAATTTGGACTAAATGTGCTCTACTGACATAAGAGCCACGAGATGCCATTACTCTTTGCAAGCAGATGCTTTGGTAAAAAAGGGTGCTTGACCTGAATTAACAAGGACTTTCTAGATACTATAAGTGATAGTGTTTTGTGAAAAGAGAAAGAGGAGTAGTCTGTGCTCAAGAGAATGAGAGTGCTCTGATGTAACTTCAGAGAAGCTGAGTGCTATCTCAAGATAAGCCTTTCATGTTAACAAGCATGTGAATGTCAGCTCCTTTAGATTAAGTAGTTACATCTTGACAGGCTAATGTGGTACTGTAAGACTCCTGAATGTGAAGGCATACAAGCAGGGAACAAAGATAGAGAGGGGAAATCATGGCTACTTTAAGGTCTGCATGTTTTCCCCTGTCATTTTATTTTTGATTTATTCTTTTTCCCAGTGCAAAAGGAAATATGCCTTAAATGATCTTCCTCCCAACCCTGTATACTTTATTTTCTTGGTATTAAAAGGAAAAAAAAACAGGGAGTTGAACTTTCTCAGGACTCCTTCTGCCATCATGAAATCATTCTAACACTCATGTTAATAGTAGGTATGTAAATCCCTGACTATTTTGTCCTTGCATGTGAGGTTGAATAATTTTTGTAGCTTTCTCCCTATTGCGGGGGGGGGGGGTGTGTGTGTGTGAAAATTCTTCTACAGTATGCAAACAGTTTGAAGGGTTGTGCAGGAATTTTCCTGTGAGGAAAAACATGTGTTTTTGTGCAAAAATCCTGTTTTCTTCATAGGAAATTCTTCATAGGATTTTCTGCACAGGAATCTTAAGTTTATTGCATTGCATTCTCAGAATGTTAAAAGGGGAATGAAACACTGGGGAAACAATAATACTAATTAGCAAAAATCTACCACAAAATAAACATGATTATAACAACATTGTGGTATACTGAACTAGAAACACTTTCAACATAAAGCCAGCAGTAGGGAATAAGTCTTCTGTATCTTTTAATAATCCCAAAATAATGAATAGAGTGTCATATAAAGCAATATATTACTATATCTCCCAGAAAGTCCAATCACCAAAATGAAAAACTAATTTGTGGCACTTGTAGTAAGTCCTTGTACTGGTGGCAATGTCCTTCAATGGTCTCAATCTTTCATTCATGAAAGACGGCTACCTCCGGAGCAATGTGTGACCGTTTTGACTCATAGAAGTCTTAATCAGCATTTCAATGTCATTTTATGCTGGATTAGTGTCCCAAACCATAGATCAGCAAGACTCAGCAATAGTCAAGTTCCTAGAATAGTCAAGTTCCTAGAAGCTACCCTGTGGTTGCGCCAGGACCACGTAAAGTGGCCCAAAAACAGTCCCTAAAGGTGCAGATATTTTCCACTCCTTTCCATGGTCCATTTGGGAGTGTGTGGTCACCATGATCCTGGGGCGATTGGGTTGGGAGTGGCCTGTGACCACTCCTTCTTGCCTGTCTGTTTCACCTCTATATTAATTGCATATAGGTCCCACTGAAATCAATGTGGAGAGATAACCATAACTACAGTTCACATTTCAATAGCAAATAATTTTAACTAGATTAAGCTCAAAAAAACATGACCATCCTCATAACCACTAGCAACACCACCAGCATCATTTTAAGGCTGCAATATTAAATGTTCTAACTAGAAAGGGAGAGGGCTTAGGGGAAAAAACACACACCTCTTCTGGATTTCAGCTCCTAGAAGCCCCCAGCCACTAGTCAGGTTTCTGAAAGATATAATCCCCCCAAATAACTGTTCAAAATACAAATGTAAGGTTCTTTGCCTATAATGGCATTTAATTCTACATGGATGTGCATTCTACTGTGTGCTGCAACAAGGATATATACAAAAATAAAATCAAAAAATATCTTTGTTCATATTTATAAAACCTGCATAAAGCAGACATAAAGGAACATGGAATTAGAAGGGAGAAAGAACAGGCATAATCCTTCCATCTGTGGTTTGTGTCTTTTAGCTTTTTTGTATGAAGACAGAATGGGGCACTACAGGGCTGCAAAATGGCAGGCTGGTTTTCTAGAATACTTTTTATGATGTCCTTCATTTAAACAATGCTGCACAGTTCACTTCCATCCTCCAAAATGCAGTGATTCTGTCACAGTCTCCATCTGGTTGTGCTACATGCCTGCAGTCCAGATATGTCAAAGAAGACTTTCATCTTGTTGGGTTTTGTTTTGTTTTAAAACAAATTTAGGAGCCACTGGCTATGAGACTAAAGTGCAGTTGGCTGAGAGCCTTGTATCAATCTGTATCTTTAAGGGAAAATATTACATTGACAGTGACATTTTTAAACATCAGGTAGGGCTGGCATCTTTAATTAACACAGTTAAGTGCCTTGAACCAGTTTGTGCCTGAAGGACAGAATTAAAGGGGTGAGCAGGAGGAGGAAGAACGAAAATCTGATAGATGTGTTAAGCTCTACATTCTGAAATACCTGTATTAGATCCACTGTGAAAGTTTATATAAAACTTTTCTGATCATTCTAGTCTTAGCCATTTGCATCAATTATTCAGCTTTATGGATGAAACTGGTTCCTCAGAACTATCACCTATTATGCATGGATACAGGCTTGTATTTTTATGAAGTCTAGTGTATCCACATATGCATTCAAACATTCCTATAATATTGGAGGGACGTTTACTTGCTAATCCTTCAATGTGATTAATGCCATGCTATGGAGATTATCACACAGAGGCTTACCGTGCTGAAATCATTGGCTAGACCTTTCAGAAGCATGGAGGTGTGGTAGCCGGTCATGCTTCTGAAGCATCACTGAAGTGTGTCCCTTTGCCTCTCCTGTTGATGAAGTGTTTGTGGAGCAGCCTTTCTTTAATAATGGGAACTTATGTCCCATATGTCACCAATGCCCTTCAGCACTCTACATTGGGCAAACAGGCCACTCCCTGTGCCTGAGGATAAATGGACATGAATCAGACATTAAGAACAAGAATACACAAAAATCAGTTGCAGAAAACTCCAGTCTTACTGAGCATTCCATCTTAAACATCAGAACAGCAGTTCTTGAACAAAAGAACTACACTCGTCCCTCTACATTTGTGCCTTTGACTTTTGCGGATTTGATTATTCACAGATTTTATTAATATGTTCTTTCTAGGAACAGCTAGGTCCTCTAGCACAACTTTATAGTCAACTTTGACCAAAAGTCACACTGAAGAACCTAGAGATTCATAGAGAGAACACACCACTAGACACTTGTAGTTCTTCCAGTGCAATTCTATGGTCAATGTCTGGCAGATGTTGACCACAGAGTTGCAATAGAGGACCTAGAGATTCCTAGAGAGGTGTTATCTCAGGCAAAAACAGTGTTTTTGTTATTTGCGCTTTTTCCACATTCATGGGGGGTTCTGTGTTCCTAACCTAGTGAATATGGAAGGATGAGTGTACAAAAAAAGATTGGAAAAAGAAATAGCAAAATCAGAAGGTATCCAGAGACTACAGCCCATCAGCAGTGGGTTGAACAGAGATAATGGTTTCCCAGCACACTACACACATTCAAATACCATCTAACCCCCATCCACATGAAGGTGCCCTTGACTAATTCATCAATCAAAAGAAAACCATTGTGAACCCCTAATAACTTAGGAAATACTGAACAAAAGCAGGTATTCAATATTAAATAATATAGGATAATGTTACATAAATAAGATGACAATGCAGTCATATATAATAATTATGGCCATAAGCATCCAATATACATATCAGGAAAAATAGTGAAAAATACATAGAATTAATACTGCAAAGAGTTTATAGGGAAATTCTCAGCAGTAATACAAACTCATAAAGCTGCCTTGAGGGAAGTCTGTGGGTACTTTAAAAGCCATAAATTCCCCACTCCAGAAAAACTTCAAATTCCTGATTGCTGGACTTTTCCTGTCATAGATAAGAAGTGTGGATTGGATGAATAACAAATCATTTTTATGGAGTGCATTGTCATCTTGTTTTTATTTATTTATTTATAGTGTATACCTATTTTTGTTCAGTACTTGACTAGTATCTCCTATCTGGTTCCCACACTATATTCCAATACTCATTCATATGGTTTATCTACTGTCCTTGGCTTTATTCAAAATCTTTTCTCCTGCCTTTGTCCCCCAATGACAACTGTTAAAATTTAACTTGTTACCTCATCTCCATACCCACAAGGTTTTAAATTTCAATTGACATTCTCATACACAACTAGTTTATATAGGTCTGTCTTTGGACTCTCTACTCCAAACATGCAGCTAAGGAAGTAAGCGTAAGTTGATGAAACCTCAGGCTACCAATTTCTTTCTTTCAGAGAGGGCTGAAACAGATGGTTTGATGCTGCCCCATGGAATGCTGAATCAGGGCCACGGCAGCTGCATGCCATACTCCCAACCTGGCTTTTTGCCAGCACAAAAAGAAGCTGAAAAATGCTGCTCCTTTTTGAACAGGCAAAAAACTGGCTTTTCTGCCACCGCCACTGCTTTGTGGCACTCATGCAGCATGTGGTGTATAAATGCCATGCCACAAGTGTGCCAGAAAGCTGTCCACCATGTGGTCAGGCAGGCAATGTGACACCAGCCTGGGGCTGGTGTCAGACTGTGCAGTGTCTAAATGCCACCCTCTGATGCCATTACAAAGTGGCAGTCTGTTTCACCCTTGGTTCTAACCTGTGCCATGATTCTAACCTGTGGAATTTTGGGATTTGCTGTTTAGGGAGGAGCATGTATAATCCACAGCCACAGAGATCCCCTAGCACCTCCCCAAACTACAGAATTGAGGATACACAGCCCTGGTGGCGCAGGTGGTTAAATGCCTGTACTGCAGCCACTCACTCAAAACCAGAAGGTGGCGAGTTCAAGACCAGCAAAGGGCTGAAGCTTGACTCAGGCTTGCATCCTTCCGAGGTCGCTAAAATGAGTACCCAGATTGTTGGGGGCAAATAGCTTACAATTGTAAATGAAGCTGTTTGTTTAACAAATTGTAAGCCGCTCTGATAGTCTTGGCTGAAGAGCGGGGTATAAATAAAAACATTATTATTATTATTATTATTATTACCACTGAATGTTGTCATGGCAGTTAAAGAGGAATCACAGTGCCCTAATTAGTGTTAAAGGATCCCTTGTAAAAGAAGATATCTTAATTAATCCTCTGCTGTTCCCGTTTTTCAGCTACTTGTAAAATGTCCCAATCTCTCTTCTTCCCAATTTTTCCCTTTGTCCTCACCATCAGAGGGAAGAGGAAGGGACAGAATATGTGTGTGCCTTTGGCTGCGGGAGAATCATTCATGCTAACTTTCCCAGTTTGGAAGAGAGAATCCTGATTAATCTTCTGTTGCCCCACTTTTCCAGCTGATATTAAAATGCCCCAGTTTCTCTCCCTTATTCCCACTATCCCCCTTTGTCCTTGGCTTACTTAAATTGCTGCAAATTGAGTGCAAATGCAAGAGTAGTTTGCACTCAGTTAACTCAGCAGAATCTTGCCCTTCCCAATAGGCTCAAGCAAAACAAACTTCTGCATTTCCTTTTAGTTTGTTATTATTTTGACCACACTCTGTTTTGTTTAGTGACATGTCCTGGTTTTTAATCTATGAAATATTGGAGCATATATCCATGCCTACCAGACACTGACCACTGGATCAGCCTGAGCAGAAAGGAGAACGAGAAGGTTTCCATTTCCAGCGGAGCCCTACTTGAACTCCTCTTCTCTTCTGCATTTTGGCGTATTTTTGTTTTTCGCATCACGCTTGTGAGGTTCCACAATTGCATTAGTCTAAGAAAAGCAAACATATCATGTTGGGAATCCTTGTTATCACATAACTCTTTAAAATTGCTGTAGTGCTGTTTTCGTCCCAGATTCTGTCTTTTTCACATTGGCCTTGATAATCCCACCTCCTTGCCCTGTGCTCCTTGTAGAATTCCTTTTGGTCTGTATTTGTTTTTTATTTATTCTTCTTTTCAGCACAATTGTGACAATCCATGAAGTTAAAAAAAATAAAGGAAGAAATTGAAAAGAAAAGAAAATAGCCCTTTGGGGAATAGTGAGGGGGAGAAGGGAGACCCAGGTGTGTAATAAAAAGGCACAGGGCAGCTACACTGACGGGGTGTGGGGATGACTTATCTGAAGTCTTTTCTGTTGCTCAGCCACTACATTGGAAGCTGTCAGGATGCTAGAAACGCAGGCGGAGCAGCTGCACGGCTGGCATTGAATGGGGCTTTTGGCCGCACTGAACCTTTAAATTTTGTTGTTGTTGTTGTTGTTGTTGTTGTTGCCGGCTGTGAACTGTGCGGTTGCACCGCTACATCATACAGGCAATTGTATTTCCAGCTGTGAACTGTGCAGTTGTGCAGGTACATCACACATGAACTGTGCAGTTATGAAGATCTGTCAAATTACCATTGTGATTTTGCTTCCCTTTTTTAAGTGCGCAGTTGCATCGGTGCACCATGAATGAACCCCTTTATTTTATAATAATAGTTGTTTTTGTTGTTGTTGTTGTTATTATTATTATTAATACCCCACCCCTTTGAGATCAATTGAGGTGGCTTACACATTAAAATACTATTACATCAATAAAACAAACTGCATCCCTCCTCCCCTTAAAAAGATATTAAATCTGTTACAATTTAAGTTTATGAATAAACTTCTTTATTTTATGAATGAATTGACATTTTATGCACAGTTTCATAACAGTTACAGCATCCCAGAGGCCCTACTGCGCATGTCTAGGGTTCGGATTAGAGCTGGAGCTAGGGTTTGGGAGCTTTAAAAAAACTGCACAGTTGCACTGCAGCATTTAGATGCAGCTGCACTGTTACACCCTTTTTAAAAAGAAGCTGGGAAAAGCAGGTCCTTTTTAAAGCTGTTTTCCCCCCACTAAAATGCAAAAGAAGTGTGTTCATGCCAAACTTTCAGTGTAGGTCATCTAAAGGCTACACTTTCATGCAGGCATGAACACACCCCTTTTTGCCAGTCTAGATCAGCCCACAGAATCACATCCATTCATACCACATGACTGCCTGCATATCAGAATTGCTTTGGGAGGAAATTATCACATGTGCCTCAACAGTGGAAAAGCAGCATAATTGGGAGGTAGTGACAGTTTTTGCCCAACAGAGAGAAAGAGTGCTCCAGTAACAGATGGACTACAGATCAGCTTCTGGAAAGACACAGCATTGTGTGATAAGGTATGGCCACAGATGCTACTATCCTGCTCTAACTCCACTTTTCATTTCTCATGTGGTTAAAGTCCTTTCCCTCCAGTCCTTCTCCTGGTTTGTACTTATCTTTCAGTCCCAACTTTATTTTGGTCTTTAGGAGATTACCACACCTGCAGATCCTGCCAGGATAGACACAGGATTAAAAAGGAAAAACCTGGTGTTATCACACACAACCGAGGCCGGGAGAGTGCACCCCGTCTGCAGCGTGGATCCCAGCTGCACTTATCCAGGAGATTTCAAAAACTGGAGCTTGCCATTATTTATTTATTTATTTATTTATTTATTTATTTGAAAAGCAGCTGGATAAGTGTAGTTGGGGTCTGAGCTGCAGATGGGTTGCACTCGCCCGGCCTTGGCTGTGTGTGATAACACCTGGTTTTGACTTTTCAATCCTGCATCTATCCCAGTGGGATTTGCAGGTGCAATAATCACCTTAATCTTGCCTCCTACTCTCTCCTTTGAGTCTGATTTGTGCTTTAGCCTTGATAACTGTCTTGTTTCCTCTTGAACTCCTGGTTTATGTGGTCAAAAGTAGCAACCTTAGCATGCCCATACTTGGTAGCTGCTAATCTGTGAATCTACAAGTTTTCATTTATTCATATCATTTCCTGATTGGTGAATTTTAGTTACTGTTCTTTCCTTTCATCAGTTAATCTGCAGTTAGTCTGAGTTTGGCAATTCCACCCCCTCCATGCTGGAGGCTGTGGAGCTGGGATGGGCTTTGGTGTGAGACTCCTAGCGGGTGTGGTAAAGGGCATGCTTTGCCTGTCATCCCCTAGGTGTCTCATTCTTTGATCAACCGTCAATCCTTCCATCTGCCACTAGTATAGTGTGAAGTATTATTTGGTCACCTAGGGGATGGGTAGGAATTTTTTCCCTTTCCCACAATTTTTCACCACTCCATACTGTTTTCAGTGTCATATGGGAAATTGGCTGAGGTGGTGTCACAATAATTTGGCTTAAAATTGTTCATTCTAATTGGTATTCTTTAATTTTATGTTTTGCATGAATTTTGGATTTGATCTTGGTGTATTTGATCTGGGTGTAAGGAAAATTTTTTGGAAACACCTCTACCCACCTTGCGCCCTGGGGAGTGGCGGAAAGAAATGGACCTTGGGTCTAGCTTGAAGGAATACCCCAACTATAATATCTTTGCAGATTAGGAAGGGGGATTTCTTGTTGGACTTCCTTATGTGGGTGGCCCAACAAACAACCCAATTTATGGACTGTCATTGAGGGCCCAGGTGTTATTGTCCTTTATAAGCTGCAGAGGTAGTCTGTGGTAAGACACCGGATGCAGCTTCTCCCACACTTGGCTTGGTTAAGATATTAGTTGCAGTTCCATTAAGAATTTAATAAATAGGTGAATAAATGGCCCTGTTTTTAACCCATACATCTTGTGTCTGGTCTCTTTATTCAAGGGATAGGGTAGGAATGTTCATTTTCCAGTTTTTCAGTCTGCAACTCTTTTCCTCTCCTCATGTCTGAAGACCTTTTACAGTGTCTCACCATGAGATATTATGAAACCTTTAGTATTTGTAGATAAATATATTTCATATACTTTTACAAGGTGGATTAAGAAAAGTTTATTTCCTTACTAGATATTGTTTATGGTGCACTGGTGTGGGACTGTTACTTGTGGGACTGCTTGTGAATCCTAATCACTCTGCTTGTGAAATATACCACTATTTCTCCCATTCCCAAACAACCTTATACTGAAGCCCTTAGCTAAGTTCTTACACAGGCTGCATCTACACCACAAATTAATGTAGTTTGACACCACTTTAAATGTCATGGCACAATGCTATGGAATTTTGGAGTTTCTAATTTTGTGAGATATTTACCTTTCTCTGTCAAAGAGTTCTGGCGATACAACAAATTACAGATCCCAGGATTCCTTAACACTGAGCCATGGCAGTGAAAGCAGTGTCAAACTGCATTCATTCTGTAGGGTCACAGAAGCCACAGAGTCCAGTTGTAGACTAAACATGGAAAAATGGATAAGTTCTGACTAAAGTCAACATGCCTATATGACATGATGTGTCCCCTCTCTTCCTACTAGAGACATGTGCAAGATCTTGCTAATGCAACTAAAGCTTTGATCTTCTGCAGGATGTGGTTCTTTCTGGATTCACTGGCATAAGGTGAAAAGTATAAACATTTTTGTTGAAGCAAGATGACATGTCTTTTATCCCACTCAATGTATGACAGTCAGTGGGGTTATTGAGTTGTTACTATTCATTTGCAAATGGTTTGTCTCTTCAAGTGGAAAAAACTGCATAATCTAGTACAATATTAAGATTGCATGTCTTCCTGTGAACTTGAGACTCTGTTCTTCCTTCACAGGAAGGACATCTGTAGTAGCAGTGAGTGCATTGATTCTAGAGATCTGATAAGTAAGGAAGAATAGTATCAGGTCCTCTGTAGACAAACAGTTGTTCTTTTTCTTAATGAGAAAACTGTATCTTACTGTGACCCTTCTGGCTAAAAGACTACAGAACTTGTCGATTAAGAGAGTGAGGAGCTGCCCTGAGCCAAGTGAAAAGTGCAATAGAGGATTTGAATCAATGCTAGAGAGATCAAGGCACCAAAGGACAATGAGGAAGTCAAACATTCAATCAGCAGGATAAGAAATGGAAAATTGCATGGTTCTTTCCTTCATTACTTCAAAGATCTGAGGTCTCAAAAACATTTTTCCCCATCAAACTTTTTTATCCTGCCTTTTCTCCAAACTCAAGGAAAGTTGCAATTTAAATCAAGTACAATATAGATAAAATATACAAATGAGAATGGGAGAGAGCTCAGGGGGTGTTTTGTTAAGAGACCAAGAGCCTTATCACTTTACAAAAGCAAGACAAGAAGGAATGAGATAGAAGTGGCTTTCTGCTTACCTCCCCACATGCCACTGCAGTAATTCCATTCTCCCTCTGGTCATAAAAGCGCGGCTTTTGCCAAATGGATTTTTCTAGCAGGCCAAAAGGCACACTTTTACAATTGTTTCCTTCAGGAACAAAACAGAAGTGCTTCCAGGGCATGCAGAGATGTAAACATAGAGTGGCTTCTATCTCATTGCTTCTTGTCTTAGTTTGTAATGTGATAAGGCTAACACAAGACAGTTTCAGAATATCAGGGCCTTTATGTCTGAAAGGCAGGTGCTCCTTTCAGGACTTTCCAGGACTTAGAATTTTTCTAAGGTTGGGAATGTATTGTGACTCTTTTCAGTGACTTCTATTAAATATATTGCTGACTGGTTTCTGTTGCATATTATTTTATAATATAAAATCATGGGCAATATTATTTGGAGTGATCAGCAATCAATTCCTTTGTAATCTTATCATGTAGGGGCTGTACAGATGGGCGGCGGGATGCCAACCCTTTTCACCCTGGATTGGGGCCACAGCAACCACATGCCATGGCCTCTGTAGGGAGCAAAAAGAAGCCACACAAAAGCAAGTTCTTTTTGCTGCCTGGAAGAGGCATCATAGGTGCACCAGTGAGTCATGATGACACGCCTTCTGCACTGCACCATTTGGGCACTGCTCCAGAGGTGTATCATCATGCCATGTGCCACAATGGTGCCCTGCCGGCAGCAGTAGAGCTTGGAGCATGTGGATGCTCACCCCGCGCATAGGCCGGCACAAAGTGCCAGTCTGTATAGCTCCATAGTGCTATTTATGTGGCTAATTAATTGAAAAGTTTTCCTCTAACTCATCTTCAATTTTTTTCTCTCTCGTGGCTTTTGTATCTTTCCTCCCCCTCCCCATTTTGCTTTTTATCTCTTCTTCTCCATCCCACTTTAATTATACAATTAAGTTAAGCTGGATGCAAGAACTCTGGGCTTGTTAGACTCCTGATTACTTTAAGTGAAGTTGCCACAAACTGATTTTGAGATCCATGCTTGTTGTATGCAAAACATGTGCTCTACTATCTGATCTATTTTTCCCATTGTTCTGTAGTCATTGTGATAGCATAGCCAATTAAGATAGAAGCAGTTTTTGACTGGGATGGATTCCTAATAGCATCAGTAAGAGACAACCAAAGGGGTTATAGGAAAAGAATGAATATTTTGGGCACTTTGAATTAACAAGGAACATCAACATAGAAGGTCATACCTCCTTCTTTTTCCCCCTAGTTGCTGACAAAAAGCCTGCTAACCAGATATGGGTACAATTGCACCCACATTCTTTCATTATCTGGCAACTGATAAACAGAGCCATACTGTCTATTATAATGGAGGTGACACATAGCCATCCTGACCATTAGCCATTTATAGGAACATCTTCCATGAATTCATCTAGTACCACTTGTAGCCATCCAGGGTGTCAAGCATCACTGCTTCCTGTGGCAATTATTTCCATATTTTAACTAGGCTTTGTATATTTTGTATTATCTGTTCTGAATCTCCCATCATTCAGCTTCATTAGATGACCTTTGTTTCTCAGGATTGTGAGACATACATAATTTTATGTTTATTTTTCCTAAGCTAAACAGCCCAAAATATTACACAAAATTGTGCAGAAAATGCTGTTTCCTGGACAAAACAATCATGTGTAAATTTTCTCATCAGTTTTTTGTCAGGGTTTCTTGACACATGTTTTTAAGCCATTTTCCCAATATTTTTGAATATCCTTCCCCTCTCTAGTACAGCCCTAACTTCAGGCTTTGCATTAGCAGATTAACTGATAACTGGGTAGATACATGTTTTCAATTTTCTTTTGAGAGTACTTTGTCTCCCGTCTTGTCACCACTGCTTTAGCTCTTAAAATAAATTATCAGAGACACAAGTTATTTAGGATACTTTATAGGCACATTTCCATTTACTTAATAGGATCTTACATATTTTGTCCTTTTTGCTTGCTATATTCATTGTATCTGTTTTATATTTTTCAGTTTGGTAAAAAAAAAATCATTTATTTTGCTGTTGCTTTGACAGTAGTCAGACTTTTACCAACATCAGTTCATTTACTGTTGCAATGTTTATTTTAATGAAATATATTCTGTTTTTCAAAATGTATTGAACATATTTTGTGTTGCAAATAGGCAAAATTAATAATGGTCTGCTTACTACTTTTGAGGCCCCCACACACCCACCCATCTTAAAGCTACTGCTTTAAATAGAAAGCATTGAAGAAAAAGAAAATCAATCTATTTCTTGCCATCACTGTGGGGATCATCCTGTGCTTGTATGTCTACTTAGGTACAAGTATAGTAAATGTAGGCCTCAGCCTGAGGATATTTGCATAACTTCCAACACCTCACAATTGAAAACAGGGATACTGGTGTAAATTTGTAAGATGATCAAAAGAGTATGGTGGAGTGCAAAAGTTATGAATGTGGAGGAACACATAAAACTGTTAATATTTTAAGCAGAGAAACTTGGACTGATGTACTGAATTTAGGAAAATAAAAATAAAACCCCCATATCAATAGAAGTATGTATTGTATGTTTAATCACCTTCTGAACAGGACATAATGAGCCTGCTCACCAATTTCTGATTGGCTTTTAGAGTATTTCTCCTCTCTAAGACTGTCTAGTCCTCATGTTTTGATTTATTGATTGATGGGTTGCCCAATGAAAAACATTCAATGATTTCATGCTGACGGTAAGAAGAGCTCATGGAGAAGTTCTGAATCCAGGATTCTGCCTAGGTATGCAATATAATGGAATGGCAGTAGGTTCCCTGGGACATTCCATGATTTTAAGATCTTTGGAGGATATTTACTTGAATACAGACTCACAGGCCCCAAATGAAGAATAATTGTATGTAATGTGTTCCCCCACTTGCACAAATCTCTTGTTCAATCGCAAATTGAGGCAAATGACAAACTCAGGGATGAAAGTATAAAACCCTATCACAAGAACAAGAAGATTCTATCTTATTATCAGGATAAGATACATTTTGATACACAGAATCAGTGTTCCGTTCTTACCTCATCATAACAGCAGAACATTATCCTTGCTTTGACCCAGTGCCATTTCCATTAACTGAATGTAGGGAGAAAACCGAGAGACTACCAATGTGCATAATGGATAGAACAACCAATGACAATATGACCTCTGTTTATAGAAACTGAACTAAGCAGTGGACAAATAAGGAAAGTGGGAGTAGGGAAGAGAAATGGGACATTTTTTAAGCAACTGAATGGGATGACAGAGGATTAATGGGGAAAGTTTGAAAGTATGCAGTTACAGCAAAAACAAATCTATTTTTATATAAAATATCAGGCTATGAATGAAGCCATTTGTTGCCTTCATGCCAGGTGTCCATCTAAATTCCACTCTAAATTCCATTTCAAGCAATACATAACTGAGTCACAAAAGGATTAAAGCACCTATTCCAGTACAAACATGTAGCTGGATATAAGCTATTGAAATGCCCAGCCTTCCTAATCAAATACATTATTTCCTATTATTTATTTGTTCAGCTGTGTTCGTTTTAAAGCAAATCCACAGTGTAATGAAGGGTCTCGGAGATGTTTTTAATGTATTTTTTTATGGTTAATTCTCCTGTTGCAGTTCAAAGATCACAGGCATTACTCTTAATCATGATTTCCTGTTTCATCTTACATCTCCAGCTTCTCCTTTTTAAAATTTCTTTTTTAAAAATCCTCTTTTAGCTATAGAATTATCTTCTTAACACCAGGTGCTTACAAAACTGGGAATAACAGCTTGCTTCCTGGTCCTTTTTTCTTTTTACTCAAGTTTTCAGAGAATGCTCATAATAACAGAGTAGCCAAAATAATATCTAATATTATACTTACCACACAGAGCAAGTTTCTTAGATTTACACTGAGCCTCACACCCTGTTGTTTGTTGCTATGTGCACAATCTCTGAGATTTATTTCTGATGATGAAAAGATTGAGTGACACAAAGCAGTCCTGGATCTCGCTAGCCTAAAGTGAGATTAGTTGGATCAACATCTTCCTACCTTCCAAATCCTAGATGAACACTACCATCCATAATTCCATTTGCTGGCATTAAGGCATCACTCCCCACAGAGTGCTCAGGACATCATATATACAAATACTTTCTTATAAATAAAAGTAAATATTCAGTTGCTGGAGAATGAAGGAGGAGGTGCTATCCCACTACACTCTTCTGCTTCTGAAGTCAAAATAGTTATTTGATTTATGAGGTGGTCTCCCTAGCAATATCACTTTTGTGCCAATATCAGGAGCAAATATAATAATAAACCATTGGTGTTGTAATTATTATTACAGTGAGTGGCACCTTTGCATTATTACAGTGAGTAGCACCCTTGTGTGCCTGATTATGTACTTTGTTCCTAGCACATTCAACTATAGAAACAGTAGACATAAAACCTGGGCTGGCTCATTTAAAGTGATATGTGCCCGAAAAAGACGGGCAAAAAGGGGTGTGGCAGCAGCTCTTCTCGGGTTAGGGACCACACACCAACTGCATGGTCTCTAACCCTAGTTTGTGCCACACAGCACACATAAGGATGACATCATGCACACACCACCTCCAAACGGGTGTGGTGTGCACCTGACATCTCCGTGCTGCCCCAGGCCGCTTATGGAGGCCTGGTGGTGGCACAGAAAGGAGCTCTGAAACAGAACTCTGAAATGGAGCTCCTTTTGGGCCCCCACCTCATTGGCATGGCAACAAAACAGCTACACTAACAATGCCAAGGCACCCCTTTCTCCTCATGTCTGTGGCTGTCAGGGTGTCCAAGGGCATGATACCCCACGGACACCCCTTTTCCAGGCCACAGAGAAGCAGCCTTTTGTCACTTCTTTGTGGTCCAGGAAAAACACCAAATTGGGGTTGCTGTGCTGCTGCTGAGGCTGCCCTGGCCCCAATCTGGGGCGAAAAGGGGCAGCACAGACCCACCCCTGTACTGGCCCATGGTCTATCAAAGACTTGGAATTGTGCCTGGAAATAGACCAATAGACAGTGGCACTGTTTCAAGGAGGGAGCTGTTATGCTCTTATCCCTCCACTTTTGTGGGTTAACCATCCACAGATTTAATTATTTGTGGATTGCTGCATTTGCCCCTGCCACTGAAAAATATATTCTTTCTTGGCATCTGTAAGAAGTTCAGCATGCTTCTATGGTCAACATCTGCTGGAATCTGACCAGAAGAGTTGCATTTGAGGACCTACAGAGGCCTTGGAAAGTCTTCTCTCAGCTAAATAACAGTAACAGCAAACAAACAATAGCAGACCTATATTTGTGGGTTTTCCACTTTTGTGGGAGAACTGTTTTCCTAACCCTTTCAATGAAGGGTGTGTTAGAGACTTCTCTACTTGTAACCAATGCTGATTGGCAGTCTAGCCTACTAAACCTACTAAAGTTTCTGAACAGTTTCTAAAGTCAGCCTCGCCTGGAGTGTACAGTAATCTAAATGGGATGAAATTAAAGCAAGGGCTGATGTGGCCAGATCTGACATCTTCAGGGACTGTCTCAGCTGGTGGACTGATATTAACTATGCAAATACATTCCTGGCCACAACCTAAATCGGGACATCTAGGTTCAGCACTGTATCTGGGATTATATCCAAGTTATGAACCTGAAATATCAGGGAAAGTAAAACCACATGTAGCATAGGTTAATTCCTTGATCCCCAATCAGCTTTAGAACTGAACAGGGACATCTCTGTCATGTTTAGTTTAAACTTCAATTTGTTTGCCCTCATTTACTGCATTACTGTTAACAGATATTGGCTTGGTTCTGAAACAATTTCTTTGGAGTTAGGTGAGGGGGGAGGGAGATGGAGTTGATTGCCATCAGCTTGGGAATATACTACATTAATTATTGTATTGAGCACAAAGATGAATAATTTATTTTTTCCACAGTATCCACCCTGTATTTAAGAGTGCAAAAATGGTCTACAGTTTTTTTTTCCCCCTGAGCGGAAAAACTTAGTTTTACATGTGTACATGCACACACACACACACATGATTTCCCTGCACAGGAAACATACTTTTGAATAGAAAAAAATGTAGTTCTATCACCTCTTATAGAATCTGGTCAGATGCAAATGATAGCAGAAACTTAGTTTCTTTGCTGCCACCATTGCCACAGAATAGGCCTTCTGGGCCCTATCCTGTGTTCAGTCAGATCTCTTCCAGGTTTTCCACCATCAGCATTTTAAATCCCATAGTTGCATTTTTGCTAGCTCTCTGGTACACCAATGGGCTTGCTTGCTTGTTCATTCATTCATTCATTCATTCATGCATGCATGTAATATCCCACCTTTCTCCAGCACAGGATTCCCTGGATTCCACTCTGTGGGAGAAGATGCTGCAAGGCTATTTTATCTACTTCCCCACCTGCTTTTCTGTTTCAGATATTCAGCTGGGGCTTTGACAAGATTGCCTTCCATGGTAACAGGAAATTATCCAAGACTAACCAGGAATCTATTAAGGTCCAAAAAGCCTTAGATTAGATCATCTTAATGCAAGGGATTTGAGTTAATCTAACCCCACTAGTTATCTGTCCATGAGAACAGAATTATAGAAAATTCCTCCACACCCATGTAACTATCAGTCCATCCAACACAGGTCTAGAGTGTGACCTGCAACAGATACCACTTGGGACAGACCCATGGACTTCCTGGAGGACATTAAGTCCTAAGCACTTCATGATAGAGTCTTGAACATTCCTTCCACAATAAGTTGGAGGAGAACTCCAATAATACCCTATGATCAATTCCAGCTACCCAGGAAGAGAAATTGTCAGTCAGTTTGATGGTGGTGTATAACTTCTTCCCTGGTCCACTTCCACCCTCTGGCTGCTTCAAGAAGCCAGATTATATCCTCTTTCAAAAGGGGGCAGGTCTTAGTTTGGCTGATTGGCTTTCAGATGGCTCAGTGCCTTACAACCTGGTTTTTATAGGACTGGGTTTGAAAGTTATCCTTTAGAGTTTTTTATAATCATTTAAAAAGTGTACATAAAATCTCAGGGTTCCTCCAAAGTCTGTTAGTGACTCCATACCTCCCCCTTGGACATAGCTATGGCCTTTTTGGCTAACAGCCAATGCTCCTGTGAAGCTTGGGGGGGGGGGAAATATTTGTGATAGAGAAGAGATTCAAGTACTCTGGCCAGCTGTTGTGGAATGGATAGCAGCAGCCAGCAAGTATTTTCCAGACTAGAGCTGGAAGCAGTCTGCCTCAAATGTTAACTAGCACAGAATTACTTTAACATGATGTAGTGCAGGAATCTGGCTTGTGTAGGTCCCTCACTCATTCTGTTAGCTTCTTCAGCACAGACTACTCCTGATTCCAGAGCTGTGCTTATCTCTGGGAATAACAGCTGGAATTTTCATGCTCAAGGCTGAGGAAAATCAGCCATTTTTCAGCACCAAGCAGGAAACCTCACTATTCTTCTTGATAAGTGACTGGCTATAAGAGGCCATTTAAAGACATTTAAATCCTTCACTGCTCTTTAAATGCTTATGAAATTTGAAGAAATAGTTATTTAAACCTTTTGAAAAGACATACATAGCTATGTTTGGAGGGAAATATCCAGATTGGATAGAATTACATTTCATCCTGCCTGGTTTGGCCTCTGCCTACTATGTATTCGGTCCACCCAATTCTGATGTTGAATCTTCCAACCAATCTTCCAACCAAAGAGTCTCTGAGACACTTTCAAAATTGGAATCCCTTCCACAGAGCTGAAATAGGTTTGTTACTTCTGGTGTGGTGGTTGTGAATATTGAATTAAAATTTAGAATGCCTGGCTTCAAAGGCCTACACAGGCATAAAACTTACTAGAAGATCTTGTGCCATTCAGTCTAACTAATCCATCTTGTTAGTATAGTGAGGGCAAAGTAGAGATAGAAGGGAAAAAAGGAATGCTTGAGGAGGGGAAATAAGAGAAAGTTACATGTTCCCTTTCCCTCAGATCAAAGATGGAAGGGGAAGCCCAGCAAGGAGAATCATTATGGGCTGTATTCTGATAGCATACAACTACAGCCAGCCATCTGATAGCCAGCTATCAGAACACAGGTGGAAAGCATATTATCTATTCAGACTTCACTTCGTCTTCTCCCCTTCCCAAAGTCACACAGGAGCAGAGCCAAGAGAGGATCATGGAAGGCTACAGGCTTTCTCCTGAACTCTCACAGAGCCGATAGAGGATATCTTCCACAATTTTCTCTTGGCTCCTCCTGCCCTCCTCCACAACATCATAAATGGGGGTTGGAAACTAATATAGGAAAGATCCTCATTCATATCCACTCTACCCTCCTGATGTGACATAGAGTCACATTGGGGATCTGTAGCCTACCCTGGCACCAGACACTTTCTCTTCCTTATAAACCCCCTTTGAAAACTACAGACGGTTGTTGTTGTGGTTGTGGTTGTGGTTGTTGTTGTTCCATGTGGGATAGAATAATTTAACACAGGAGGAAGAATATGTCTGCATGACCTTTTTTTGTGGAAATCTGAGGGTGTAAATATTTTACCAGTCATAACACTTAGGAATCAATTGAGGATTATCTCCTTAATCTTTGAAACTATGAGGTGAAACAGACAGGCAAAATAAAGTGGTTTCTAACCACTTTGAAGGTGAGGAGTTTAGATAACTCACACCTTCAAAGCAGGTGGAAATTGGACTGATGCTGCATTCTGGGGCTAAAAACTGGAGCAAAGAGAATCCAGGATAATTTAGCTTAGCACAAAAGATGCACATCTTCACTCCTGCATACAAACACCCCGAGTGCAGGGCTACAGCCAAGTAAAGAAATTAAGGTGTGACAACTTTAATGGATATGATCACAACATACACAAACCAAACAGTCCAAAGGGGGGCATAAGGGGAAGGAGGGTGAGGGGGGCATGTAGGGAGCCCCTTAATGATTGTGTTTATCCAATGTATCACTTGCACACCAGTGCACTGATGCTTTGAAGTGACGGAGCATCACATGTGTGACTGTGTGGCCAATCAAAAGGGTGGCCATCCAATGGGATGGCATCTGAGCAGATGTGGGAGGTACTTGAGGGTGGCTGGGTGTTCATTTGTGCGAGGGTGCACATGTACAGTGGGGAGGCAACAACAACAACAACAAATAACGAGTGACACAGCTTGATTCCACGCCATGTGGTTGGGTCATGAGCATTTGGCCTACCTTGGGAATGAGCCTTGTGAGCAGCAGGGTTTTGCTTTGTAAAAAAAAAAGAAAAAAAGGGGAAAAAAGCAGGATTGGGCTGCTTTTCCAGTTTGTCTGTTCCAGACCTATATGATACCCCTGCAGAGTTTTTGCTGTGCTCAGACCTGGGTAGGGAGTGAACCTTCATGAATATAAAGATGGCTAGCTGCAGAACTGGCAGACAGAGCAAAAATATGTCAACTTAGTATGTTCAAATATATGGTGGACAATTACTTAAGTAAAATTTCACCCCCAAAAAATAAAAAAATAAAAGAAAGAACACAAAGACTGGTGATTGATTTGTCCAAGAAACAAACCACATTGAACAAAAGCTGTGTTTTTCTGCCCATTTTTTAAACTGGAGTTCATGAAAATTAGTTCTTAAAATCAAATTAAGTTCAGTGTCACATCTAACAGCTACTGGGAATTGGATGCTTTCATCTTAATCCCTTTGCTTATATTGCTGCCTCCTGCTTGAGCTAGGAAGATTGTTGACACCAATCCAAATTTTACCTGCAGTAAAATTCTGGGAGTTTTCTCTGTTGTTCCAGCAACATATTCTGGCAGTTGATATTTTTTCATCCATGTTAGTTCCACCCTTGGGGAATCTGTGTTCATGAGGCTGACAAGTATACTACAACTGAGATAGCTGGGTTGTATCCCCCTCCCCCTCCAGCAAAGATACACACCTCTGTCTTTTTTAGACCCCTTTCCCCATTCAACCCTCTTTCTTGCCTGTGGAAAAAATGTGTTAGAAAGCCACAGGAATTTGGTGAATACTGTTAAGTCAAGGACGGTCAAGAGCATCTTGATAGACAGATGAGCTGTCACTTGCATTGGGAGTTCAATGCAGAGAAAGATATCATTGTTTGGCCTAGACAGAACCTTGATATATCTCCTTGGAACTTGTATATTAAGTTCTTCCCCTCACATTCATTTTACTCATATGTATTGTTTAATCTTATGTGAACTGGCATATTTTTTTTTTTTTTTGGCAATGTACACATTTGTAAAGATAAGTCTTACTATTATCACACTTTTAAGAAATGAATTGCCAATTCATTTTATTTGAGAAACTTTCAGTGAATTTCATTTTTGAGGTAGGGCTCCAGACATATAGGAGCTTAGCTAATGTACTGCTAATATCAGCTCAGGAGCATTAGCAGTCTAACTATACTCTATAAAGAAAGAAGCATAGTTCCTAGACTTAAAAGACACTTATAACACTTGAATAGGAAATACTGAATAGGTAATATTATGATCAACCCAGTTCCCATTGATCAGCCTGTTGCCCATTGTAAACTGCTTTTCTAGGAGTTTTGAAGTAATGGAACTTCTATTTTTCTAAACTGTATTTTTCTTATAAAATGTAATATGAAACTTGTATGAATAATGTATAAAAGAATATAACTGCCAATGAATAGTTTTCTCTTTCAGCAAATCTCTCACACAATATGTATATATTAAAACCTGCACTATGTGAATATTAATATTGATTACTGTAATAGGACTGACAAATAAACCTCTTAAAATTATATATAGTTAAAAAGCCAACACTGTTATATTTGAGCACACCTCTGCCAAAGTTGTAAGACCAGAGATTAGGATATTATGAATCTTTTTATTTACACATGCATATATTTTTATAAGAAAAGAAGTAAACAAGCACCAGGCAGAACTATTTCCAAGAAACTCCAGCAAAGTTCTCCACGACACAGAGCCTGAGAGAAAAGTCCCAGTCTCCATGTTCAGTTTACAGCAATTGAAGTAAGTTGAGGACAAAGAGAGAAAGTGTAGGGAGGAGAGGGGAACTGGAGCATTTTAAAAGCAGCTGAAAAAGTGGAATGGCAGAAGATTAACTGGGATTGTCTTTGCTAAATTGGGAAAGGTGGAAAGTATGGAATCGGGCAGGGAAAAGTGCTGACATCCTCCTGAGAAATAGTCAAACAAGGATGAAGATAGGGGAAATATGTGGGGGAGGCACTGACAGCCCTACAATAACTGCTCCCTGTGGGGAAAAGCTGTAGCGTGAATGATCGCTACAATCACAGGCTCAAAAATGAAGCTGAAAGACAGCATTACAATCCCAGTAGCATAGTGAAGCTACTCAAGGTTTAAAGGGGCTATTTTCTATGGGGCAGAGCATGACAACTCAGGTAGCTCATTTATATTTTAAACCAGTGGTTCTCATCTTTTATTCTTCAAGATGTCTTGGAGTTCCACTTCCAGAAATCCCATCCATATTGCCAATGATCATGTATTTTAATATCTGAAGTCCAAAAACATCCGAAGGACTAATGGTTGAGAACCAATGGTTTGGACTAAGACATCAAGCAGATTCACCATCCCATTGACACAGAGGACATGAGCCACCAATTATCCTAAGGAATTCTGGGATTTGTAGTTTAGTGAGGGACTTTAAATTCTGTTAAAAGCACTATCATACATTCTCCTGAACAATGGTTCAGGGTAATGAACCAGGAGCCTTGGTGGCACAGTGGTTAAATGCCAGTGCTGCAACCATTCACCGCCACAAGGTTGTGAGTTCAATCCCAGGCAGGGTTCCAGGGTCCACTCCACCTTGCATCCTTCTGTAGGTTGATAACATGAGTACCCAGATTGTTCAGGGCATAGAATCATAGAATCATAGAGTTGGAAGAGACCACAAGGGCCATCCAGTCCAACCCCCTGCCATGCAGGAACTCCAAGTCAAAGCATCCCTGACAGATGGCCATCCAGCCTCTGCTTAAAGACCCCTAAGGAAGGAGACTCCACTACACTCCGAGGGAGTGTGTTCCACTGTCGAACAGCCCTTACTGTCAGGAAGTTCCTCCTAATGTTGAGGTGGAATCTCTTTTCCTGCAGTTTGCATCCATTGTTCCGCGTATTAGTTTACACATTGAGGATTTCCATACCTGGCTGAAAGGTTGCTGAAAGGTGTGCATGAAACATCCTTAAAAGATTCAGGCAGGGGGAGTGTCTGAAAGTCCAGAGTGCTTCCCCAAATCGCTCCTCAATCGCCATGGAAATGGAAGCTGCCTCTTAGCGAGGCTGAATCGTTTCAAGGGAGTTGATTTCCTCTGGATTCCCTCTTGACACTTGCTTTGGGCACTTCACTGGAGGTATGTCATCATAAAATAATAATAATAATAATAATAATAATAATAATATAATTCCTGCTTCTCCCTTCGGCTCGAGTAAAGCAAGTAAAATCAACATAATAATTACAGTTATAACACAATATACAATATAATAATCTAAAATGCATTCAATGAAGAAAAAATTGTTACAGTTTTGCCAGCAAGTTTTCAAATCAAGTTGTTCTATTCAAGACTGGGGATAATAGTTAATCAGCTATAAAATATCAGATGGGTTGGCACGCCAGAAGTGATCAGTCTTAAGTGCCTTTTTAAAGTGCCTTCTAAGGTGGTCATAAGAAGGATTTCTTCAGGTAAGTTGTTCCAAAATCTAGGGGCCGTAGCAGAAAATGTTCTATCAAAGGTTGTTTTCAACCTAGTTTTTGGGTGCTCTAATGGTTGTGTTCCAGATGTTCTGAGACTCAGGGGCGGATTATGTAGGGAGAGGCATTCCCTCAAGTAACTCGGGCCCAAGCCATATAGGGCTTTATAGGTAATAACCAACACTTTGTATTGTGCCCAGAAGCTAATCAGCAACCAATGTAAAGACTTTAGTATAGGTGTAATATAATCTGATCTAGATGTTCTAGTGATCAGTCTGGCTGCAGCATTTTGGATCAATTGAAGCTTCCGAACTTGATACAAAGGTAGCCCCATGTAGAGCATGTTGCAGAAATCTAAATGAGAGGTGTACCGTCTAGAAAGGTGCACACCAAAAATGGTGCCTGGGCAGCACCATTAAGGGCTTGGACCATGCGGATGCTCACCCCTCACCCCATTCACAGAACAGCACAAAGTGCCCGTCTGTATAACCCCTCTGTCTCTACACAAGATAAGTCTTGTGTCTGGCACCATGAAAGATCTAGTAAATTTCAATTGAAATCATTGTTTATGTTCAACAAATTGTTGTATTCAAGTTGTTGAAATAAAAAGTATATTATCCTTAAACTACTATTATTTCTGCATTTGACTGGGTTTCTGAAGATTCTCATATTAGCCCAGTTCTGTCTCTCAGTGTGAAATTTCTTGTTAGTTACTATTGCTCACACCCCCATGGATCTATTCCAATTAATAAATTATTCAAGGCCTTTCTGCCTTAGTCTTCCATAATAATGAACTTTGCACTGATTTTTCAGAGTTGTTTTGTGACTGAATTTTACTAGTTTATTATATTCTGATCTAGAGAGAAGAGCAATGTTCTACTCAGTAAGCACATTTCCAGTTAATTCAGTTTGATTAATAATCTAATGAGCTGGACCATTGCATCACATAATGAAAAATATAACAGCATTGCTTGCTGGTGTGCAGGCTATTTCTAGTTGCTGAAACAAGGTTGGAAACAAGGATAAATAAAATGCATGTAATTACTGGTGGGCAAATCTAAATGGGGTTTGTTTTTGAGATCACTGTGCATAGGTTACAACTAAAATGCTTGCTTTTGCAAGGGAGAAATTGTCTGCAGATGAAAATATTAATTTGGAAAGCTATCAATAAGTTATAAGAGGCCATTCAGCAATCTTCTAGGTCAATTGAGTATTAGAATTAACTGGATGACATACTAGAGTAGCGTACGAACTTTTCCCAATAAAGTAAACAAGGTTTCTTCCTCAAGAGGCTAGTGGAGCTGAAGTCTTGTCAGGTGGCCTGCAACCACTATTAATATACTCTGCTCTCTTTATGGACCAATGATGAATAAATCACCAAATGTGAACCCACCTCATTTACTCAAAATGTCATGCTTTTAAACCCTAACAGCAAAGGAGTGAAAGTTGCCACCACCTTACCTATACACACATACTTTCAAATGGGAAAATTAATTGCATTGTATGCTAACATAATAGCAATACAGAAAATTACAGCTAACTATAATAAGCTGTGTTTGCATAGTTTTGTTCATGAAGGCAGTTAGCTCATAACATCCATGTGCCATCAGGAAAATAAATTGCTTTTCTCACTTTTGCTTCCCTAGCGATATTGCTGTAACAATTTAGCCAAAATGAGGCCTTTAATTACAGCACCTGTGCAATGCTAAGGTATTAATGTTGATGAAAGCCTTGGCAGTTTACAAGAGAAATTCAATAGAATGAAAAGTTTAATCACCAGTGAAATGTGAATGCAATAGATTCCTCACATGATGGAGCTGTCACAGGCAAAAGGTTTAACTTGATAGTTAAAGCGGATGCTTGTCCTTGTGTTTTTACTAAACCAATGACAAACAGAATACTGGAAAAAACCCACCAGGCTCTGAGAATACAAAGCAATGAGGGAAAATGGTAAAATCTCCCTTTCAGTTCCGATTGCATAAGCTTCAGTCCAAAATAAAACACTGTTGTTCCTATTGCTGTTTGCCTTCAAGTTGTTTCTGACTTATGGAAGCCCTCACATGAAGCTATCATGAGGTTTTCTTGACAATATTTTTTTCAGAGTTTGACTTTTTCAGGTTTGACTTTGCCTTCCTGTGAAGCTGAGAGAATATGGCTTGCTCGAGGTCACCCAGTGGGTTTCCATGGATGAGTGGGGATTCAAACCCTGGTTTGTGGAATCATAGTCCATCACTCAGGAGAAGAAGAGAGGAGAGTTAAGGAGGGAAGGGACAGAATCATGTCCTTCATGGAAGATTCAGGGAAAAGGAAACTGTGGCAGCCTCTCCGAGCCTGTGTGTTCTTCCATATTAATAATGGTTGCTATTCTTGACCTCGCTCTGATGTTACTTGGCTACATATGTCCTGGTTTTCATCTGTAAAATGTTAGAGGGTATGTAAATAGGTGAAAGGCATTCTCATTTGTTTGGCTGGTTGGTAGCTTGGCTTTATATCCCACCTTTCTCCCATGACTGGGAGTTGAAAACAAGTTTAAAGCAAGTACAGGGAAAAAAAAAACAGATTAAGAGTTGCAGTGCTAAAACCAAATTAAATAAAATAGAATATTTACACTATTAGGTTAAAGCAATTTTGGACCACATTAAGAAGAAGTACAAGAGCAAACTGTGAAAAAATCTGTTTCTCAACAGCCAGTCACCTCTTGAAAGTCTGCCTGAATTGTGTCAGCCAAGGCACAAAAGGGAGGGAGCTAGCTTTAGCCTTCACTGATAAGGAGTTGCACAGCCTGGAAGCAGCCCCTGAGAAGGCCCTCTCTTCTTCCTTAAGACAAAGGCTATACAGACCGCCCCAAAGGGGTGGTCTGCAGCCGGCCCTTTAATGATTGGATCAGGGCCGTGGCCACTGCAAGCCACAGTCCCAATCCTGCCTCCGGAGATTGCAAAAAGGAGCTGCAAAAAGCAGTTCCTTTTTGCACCCTCAAAGGGGCACCATAACTGCTCCGGCATGGTTTTCTGATGCCTCTTTAATGCTGCATCAACTAGATGCAGCACCGGGGTTGCACCATGATGTCACACACCGTCTAGAATGGTGCATGGCATCATGAAATGACAGGGGCAGAGTCACAGTGTCCAGCATGCGGATGCTGTGCCATGGTTCCACCCACAGGCTAGCACAAAGTGCCAGTCTGTATAGCCCCACAGTAACATGAGGAGGCCTTACTATGGAATGGGTGAGTGGAAAGTACACCCTGTGAATGTTATGCACTCTGTACCCTCCCCCATTTTGTAGACCTTGATGCCCCACAGGCACCACTTAAATTTGTTAAAATAAATTACATTTCCAGATCATGTTTGGACCCAAAAGTGCCAGAAAGGGACCAAAACTGTTATAAAACACAGATGGTTTGCTTCCCCATCCTTGAGACATTCTGCCCATGTCCCAAAACTGCCCAGAAATGAAGCCAGAAGTGACACTGCATCACATACAGTTTCAGCATAGCAGTATGGCATGGTCCACTGTGGCTGTGTGAGGAAAAAGAAATGCTCTCTACTCTCCATGTGCTTGCCCATCCTTGCTATTGAATGTAATATAGTAGAGGCTTTTTTAAATATGTTTGGTGGGGCAGGAAACCTGGATCATTAGAGGAAAGCAAAGTAGATTTCCACCCGTTTTCCCATCTTGTCTTGGGATCATTTCTTTTTTACAGGATCAGCAATCAGTTGTTATGAGCATATTTCTCAATTTCTCTAACAATCCTGCTAACAAAGACAAATTCTTTCAGCCAGCTGCTTGATATAAAGAAATAAAATGCTTATTTTTAAAATCTTTTAAAAAATCTTTATACATAGATTAAGTATATCTCATAATATTCATTTTTCTTCACCAGTACACCATCTTCAGTGAAGCTAAAAAAGAAAATGTAAGGGGGTGTACACACAGCCATAAAGGGTGGCCTGGGGGTGGAGTTGTGGCATGGCATCCACATGGCACACACCCCAACTCTGCCCCAAGTGTGGCATTACACTGCACAGCACTCTACATGGCAGCTCCAGGCCACCCTTTAGGGGCAGTCTGCACAGTCCCTAAGATACCTTGAGAAATATCATGCTTGCCTACTTGATGGGTGGAAAGCATTAGCACACTTGAGAAAACCTATGTATTTATATGTAACTTCCAGTTGCCTGTCAACTTATAGCACCCCATGAATTTTCATAGTGTTTTCATAGGCTGTGTCTGCACTGCAGAAATAATGCAGTTTGATACCACTTCAGCTGCCATGGCTCTGGTGCTACCAAAACCACAAATATCAGGATTTAATTGGTTTGAGCCATGGCTGATAAAGCAGTGTCAAACTGTATTATTTCTGCAGTGCAGCTGCAGCTCCAGGCAAAGAATCTCAGAGGTAGTTTTGTCAATATAGCCTGTAGCACCCAATGTTCAAGGGCAGTCTCCTATCATAGTACCAACAAGGATTGACCCTGCTTTGCATAAAAAAATCCAATGGGATCTGGTACCTTTAGGATATTTAGGCCTTGCCTAATGGTATAGAATGCAGGCTGATGAAAGAATGAGTGATTGTAAATATAGTTTAACAAGAGTCATTATAAAAATTCGTTCTATTGTCTTGTAATCAGCTTAGCACAAATACAACCAATCTCTTTGCTCCAGTTTAAAATGCACTGATTTCTATTCATAGGATGGTTGTTTAGATAATTAGTTCAAAGTGTGTTTTGATACTTGAGGTGGAAATCTGAATCCGTGATTGAAAATGGAATGGTGAAATATCTAACCAACATGTAATACTGAAGGTGCAACAGAATGGCAAAAAACCTTCCCCCAGGATGTTGCTTTAAAAAGATTGAATGCAACAGAGCTGAACAGTTTTGTCCTCACTCTCAGCTGCTCTTTGGATGAACAAGGAAGTTAATTTAGAAGACTCATCTGCTGCTCAGCTGCTTTTCAAAATGCTCACTTAAAGAACTTCATACCAACCAAAACGCTGTTGACAAAAAGAAACAGAGCAGGAGCCCAGTTCTATGCAAATTTGTTCAGAAGTGAGTTTATTTCCCCTTACCCTCCAACATTTTATAGATGAAACCAGGACACATGAGGCCAAGCAACACCAAAGTGTGGTAAACATGACAAATGGTTCCTATGCTTTTAATATGGCTGGAAAAGTGGGACAACAAAAGTTTAATCAGGACTCTACTTGCCAAATGAGGACAGCTGGACTTATATCTATAAGTTGAAAGCCATTTTAAGGGCCAAAATTATGGATTTTGCAATGATCTGTGGATACGGTGCCAACATCACCACATCCTTACTGCTTCCCTTGCCTATTGTCCCTCCTTTGGGGGGAAGTTCCCACAGAGCTACCACTGAGCTTTAGTCTTATCTCATTCCTCTGATGCTTTGCTGATCAGTCCCCTCTCCATGTTAGACAATCTCCATGACTGAAGCCTGCCCAGAGTCCCATTTCTTATTATTGGCAGGAGCACCTAAATTTACCAGCTGTGATGAAGAGCCTGCCCAAGAGGTGCCCTTCCTTTTCCCCCTCTTCCTTCCTTTTCCCTTTCAGCTTGGTCTCTCTCCAGCTTTAGGAGAAAGTGTTAGGTTTCTGCCATGATGACTGCAAAGAGCTGCCACTGCAGGAGGGAGAGTGGAGGGGACTGGTGATTTTTTAAAGATCTCTGGACCTGCAGAGAGCCTAAAAGAATTGCCAAGCCCCTTTACTCTTCCTTCCACCATGGAGGGGAAGTGCCAAAGAGCTGCCTTCACAGTGGGAAGACCTTTTAAAAATCACCGACCAACTCTACTCTCCGAAGCAACACTGATGCAGTGAGGAGAGTGGAGGGGAATAGTGCTTTATTTAAGGTCCTCACAGGACAGACTACAGCAAGAACTTAGGACTCTTTCACACTGGAGGAATTTCTCCCAACGTCGAATGCAGCCAATGCGAATTCACGTGAATTCGCTTGTTTAGCGAATTCACGTGAATCCCCATTGCATTCGGAAGATGTTCGGAATGACTTCCCATTACCCGAAAATGACCCCTCCTTGCCCGAAATTGCGTGAGAAGCTTTAATTCACAATAACGTGAAACCTACGATTGCATTCGGAGTGACTTCCCTTTTGCCCGAAATTGCATGAGAAGCTTTAATTTGCAATAACGTGAAACCCTATGATTGTGTTTGGATTGCCCTTGGATTATACTTCCAATTTCCCACATCTGAAAGAGTCCCTAGTCTATCCAGGGAGACCATTAAAGAAGCACTAAGCCCCTCTGCTTTCTCCACCTCAGCAGGAAAGCGCACAAGAGCTACCAGCATCATCATTTTTAATGTTTTAAATTAATTTAATTTAAAATTTGAGCAGATATTACAGAAGATGCAGCACTTTGGCAAACAGAGGTTTTGGGGACTTTTCCCCATTTTTTTTAAACCTACAGACACATATATACAGTATGTTTCTCTTGCAGTCAGTCTCCGATCAAGTGCACACACATCTCTACTCATTCCTTCTTTCTCCTGCAGTTTCACTCCCAAGCAAGCAACAGAATGAGTCTGTGACCACCAGATTACACAGGATTCTTCTCCTGTCCTATAATAAAAAGTTTGAGGCTTTTCTTCCTTCAAAATTGTCTTTTTAACTCTTGGTCCTCCCACTGATTTCAGTACCTTTCTATTAAGTGTTTTAATGTTCTTGGTAGTGTGCTTTTGATGTTGTTATTTAGAAATCACTTTGAGCCACCACTTTCTGAAAAAGAAGAAAAATAACTTTTATTTACAGATAGAAGTTAAATTATTATCTTTTTGCAATTGGTTTTCAGGGCTTGTTGTTACAATGTGTACATCACTTCACTTTGTTAGAAATTGACTTTGTTCCAGTTCACTCACTGACTTGAGTTTCACCTTAATCTGTGTTTTATTTCTCTCACACAAGTTCCAATAAAGCCCCTTCATTAGGAGTAAAAATTCTATAAGAGTCTAGCTCACTTCACAAATATCATTCCCCCCCAGAACAAGGCAATAATGAGAGTGCGCACACCCAGACACACACACACACACCAAACTGGCTCTTCACTTCTTAAAGAATGTAAAACTCTGAACTAATTTTACTGGACTTCTTTTGTTCCTTCTAAACCTTTCCCCCTTACATGGAAGTCTGAATCCTATTGAGGCCAATCTCTTCATTTCTAACTGCACCTCTGGCAGTACATGACCCACTCATCCTTCTTAAAATCTGCTCCCCCTTTTTATAGCCACTCATCAGGCAAGCCCCCACCTTTTTGACAGCCTGTCTCTGATTGGCTGTTGTAAACATTTCACTTTTCCAGTGTTTCTCCACAGAGTCCCAGTGCAGTATCTGAGGAGAGAAAAGAGTCACTAGGTGGCTGCTCCTCTGGCCACCTGCTGGTCCACACACCAAATGGAAACAAAACAGAAATAAATCATGCAGGGAGCTTACCATCTGTCTGCAGTCCGGGGCTGCACAACAAAACAAAACATTCTTTCTTTCCCCTTAACAAAATGAAACTAGAGTACAATGACTTGCAAGCATGGATGCCAAGCTGAAAATAAAGAAGAAGCAGTTGGCAATCCACCAAGCTAGCAGAAAGCAAAGGCCTGGGGCACAGGCCCTTCTGTGTCTTTGATTGGTCATTTGCTCCATTAGAATCCATTGGCAAGACTTGCAGAGCCACACATTGCTCTCACCTTTTTGTTGCTTCCTGAAGACCTGCTTGGTAAGAAGGGAACATTATATGTTCTTGTCATTCTTTACAAGCTATGTTTGGAGACTGGGGGTACATGCCTACTGAGTTCTGCAAAGACAAGACAGGGAAATTGAGGAGGGTGGAAGCTTACAGCCAACTATCCTCATAGACTGGTTATGAATAATGAGGCAGGCAGGGGTGGCCTGGGGGGGGGGGTATAACATGAGCCTTTGGGTGGGGAGACAATGCCCCACTTATCCTAATGGATTAGACTCTGCTGAAGTATTCAGGGATAATTTTCCTTGACACTACAGGACCATCATAGATTGTAACAACCTGGTTCTTTTCTCACTACCTAAGAAATGGTCATTTCAGTGGTTTTGGCAACTTTCATTGTGTTCTTCAAATATATGTGCATATGTTTCATGTGTTGAACAAATGCAGGGGTTTACAAAATATTTCCTTTTCTTTCTGCAGCTACTTTTGCCTGCTTTCACTAATACGGCATTTCCCCAATGCTTATTATATACAAAAGCTAAGGTATCATTTTCTAAAGTCAATCACAATAGCAAATCACCTTCTTCTTCTTCTTCTTCTTCTTCTTCTTCTTCTTCTTCTTCTTCTTCTTCTTCTTCGTTTGTACTGGATTAATTGTGCACAATGTTACTAATAAAAAAATAGTATAAGATAATGCTGATCTGAATAACTGGCTTACTATGCCTGCTCAATTAATTTCTGTTCCAACAGCTTGAACAATTGAGGCTGCAGTCCTACAAAGGGGATTATTTTCATGTAAAAATGCATGGTATTGTGCTGTCTCAGTGTGTCACTTATGTGTAACACAGACTATGAAAAGAAGTAGCTGTGTCAGTCTCTTGTAGCATAAAAAGGAGGAAGGACGTGGGGAAGAAATGTGGCAGTACCTATAAGACTAACTGGTTTTTATTTTTGATGAGCTTTCGTGGATATAAATCCACTTCTTTGGATACAGTACTGAGTGGTATCCAAACTGACTATGCAGTTTACACTCTGGGAGGAGGAACTCAGATATTCATTAATTTAGACCTATGCATGTACAATAAACCATAAAGATGATTTTAAGAAAGAGGAAATATAACAAAAATACTGAACATTGATTAATACACATAATGGTTATATTCAGTTCCTGGTAAAATCTAAAATGGAAGAGTGGTACCTCAAAACAGGGAATCCCTAACCCTCTAGCTGTTCAACAACATCCAAAGGGCCATAGATTCCCCATCTGCCTTGAGGTACACCCTTCCATTCTAGATTTTATCAGGAACTGGAAAAAGAATGTGTACATTAATCAATCCAAGAACCATCAACTCCAGGCCATATGATAAAAACTCATGGGTGATCAGATCCATAGTCAGAGGTGTGTGTGTGTGGGGGGGGGGGTGTGCAGACCACATGCAGATGACACTCTAAAGGGGGGGGGGGGAGTGACAGCACTGAACCTCAGACGACTGCCTATTGGCAGAAACAGGCTGTGGCATTCACCTGTGTCCCATTAAAGTGCTGAAGAGACGGCGTGAGTGGGGCTCAGTGGGAGGAGAAAGTAGAGGCCCCAGGTTTGTTTGTTTGTTTTTAAGTTTTCAATTTTTCTAAAAAAAAAAATTAAAGAAACATTTTAAAAATTGTTTTTTTAAAAAATCCTTTTTCTAAATTTTCACATTAAACACAAGTAGCTATGTATTTGTAAATTTATTTAAACTGTGTGTATGATATTGTAATTTAAAAGTATAATTTTAGTTGTGCTAGTTGTTTATATCACAACTATTACCATTACATTCAGTGATATATAGATATGATTTATGAGTAACTTTAGTACTAAGGATTCTGTATGGTGTGATATGGGAGGAGGTCAATGCATGGGGTGATACCATGAGTTACCACACCAGGTGACACCAGCCCTAGTGACACCACGATCATAGTCCAAACCTCTAGAGGGCCACAGGTGTCTGGAGGAGGAGGTGGAGGTGGAGGTGGAGGTGGTAGTATAATGGATTAAGTATTAAGTATTCTTTCCCTAGTTCAAATGTTCTGTTTACTGCATCTGAGCCTATGAATGTGATGCAATGGTGCAAAAGCCACATGCAGAGGGCACCTGCTTCACCACCATTCAGATTTTATTTTAATCTTTACATTTTTTTTACTTTTTTAAAAGTGTTTTGTTGATAATGACACTAGTGAACAAAAGATTTATATACACACACCTATTTATAACAGTCATGCACATACTCCGAATATTACACTATTGATCTACAATACAGGAATAACAGGCCTCTTCCAACATAAGGTACAAAGGGAAGGCAATGATATCAAAGAAATGATAGGATAATGGGATTGAGAATGTTACTTAGAGGGTTTTCTCTAAGCAAAGCGAGATTCTAGTTGACTCAGCGGACCGTTGTGAAGAGTTTTCTCAGTTCTTTGCGGATAAAGTTGCCCTGATCCGTTCCAATTTCGACAACACTTTTACGGCAGTCTCTGGAGATGTGACTCAAGCAGCTGCTTGTCCAGTTTTGACGGATTCATTTCAATTGATTCAGCTTGAGGATGTGGACAGGATCCTTGGAGAGGCAAGATCCACCACATGTATCCTAGACCCCTGCCCATCCTGGCTGATAAAGGAAGCCAGAGGGGGTTTGGCAGAATGGGTTAAGGTGGTGGTTAACGCCTCTCTTCGGGAAGGTAACATTCCAACTAACTTAAAACAAGCTGTTATAAAACCACTGTTGAAAAAAACTTCACTAGACCCCACTCAATTAGTCAACTATCGGCCAGTTTCCAATCTTCCCTTTTTGGGCAAAGTAATGGAACATGTGGTGGCCTCGAAACTCCAGGGATTTCTGGTAGACACTGATTATCTTGATCCGGCACAGTTTGGCTTTAGGCCGGGACATGGAACGGAAACAGCCTTGGTCACCTTAGTAGATGATCTACGCCAGGAGCTCGACAGGGGGAGTGTGTCCCTATTGGCACTGTTGGACCTCTCAGCGGCTTTCGATACCATTGACCACGGTATCCTTCTGGGACGCCTTGCAGATATGGGGCTTGGAGGTACTGCTCTGCAGTGGCTCCGATCCTCTCTGGAGGGTCGGTCTCAGAAGGTGTTATTGGGTGACACCTGTTCGACCCCACAGCCGTTGTCTTGTGGAGTCCCTCAGGGTTCAGTACTGTCCCCGATGTTATTTAACATCTACATGAAACCTCTGGGGAAGATCATCCGGAGTTTCAGAGTAAGGTGTTATCTGTATGCAGATGACGTCCAGATCTGTCACTCCTTTCCACCTATTACTAAGGAGACTGTCCACACCTTGAACCGGTGCTTGGTTGCTGTGTTGGACTGGATGAGGGCTAACAAATTGAAACTTAATCCAGACAAGACAGAGGCCCTCCTAGTCAGTCAAAAGATCAAACAGGGCATAGGGTTACAGCCTGTGCTTGACGGGGTCACACTCCCCCTTAAGCCGCAGGTTCGCAGCTTGGGAGTGATCCTGGACTCATCACTGAGCCTGGAACCCCAGGTTTTGGTGGTGGCCAGGGGAGCTTTTTCACAGTTAAGACTTGTGTGCCAGCTGCACCCGTACCTTGGGAAGTCTGATCTGGCGACGGTGGTCCACACTCTGGTCACATCTCAAATAGATTACTGCAATGCACTCTATGTGGGGCTGCCTTTGAAGACAGTTCAGAAACTTCAACTAGTCCAACAGATGGCAGCCAGACTAATAACTGGAGCTTCATACTGGGAGCATACTACCACCCTGTTATGTCAGCTCCACTGGCTACCGGTCCATTTCCGAGCTCAATTCAAAGTGCTGGTTTTGACCTTTAAAACTCTATACGGTTCTGGCTTGGCTTACTTGTCCGAACACATCTGCCCCTACATCCTGCCTTGTAACTTAAGATCTTCTGGGGAGGCCCTGCTCTCACTCCCACCAGCCTCGCAATTGTGGCTGGTGGGGACGAGAAACAGGGCCTTCTCGGCAGTGGCCCCCCGCCTGTGGAAATCACTTCCGAGTGAGATACGATCAACCCCATCCCTCCTGGCCTTTAGGAAGAAAGTAAAATCATGGTTGTGGTTTGTACATTAATGTAATGCAGCACATCACTGGGACTGGCTAACATTGATGGTCATAAGAACACAGATTACAGCTTTGGGATATGGAAGGATCATATATTGAGATCTTAAACTGTTTTATAGTTAATTATTATTGATTGTGCTTGTTTTAACTTTGCTGTATTTATTTTTTAAATTGTATACTGCCGGCATCTAATGATTGCCTTGTAAGCCGCTCTGAGTCCCCCCTTGGGGGTTGAGAAGAGCGGGTTAGAAATACTGCAAATAAAATAAATAAATAAATTTTCTTTAAAGAACAAATAAAATTGAACCTCTCTATTAAAATTCAAGCCCATCTACTTTAAACATCACAAGTTTCCTAGCCTTGCCATAGACTGTTTGGCACTAGAATTTCAGTTTCTAGACATTGCATAGTCAATGTAGTGAACCAATAATCTTTTAATCACTACCAGAATCACAATGAAAGAAAGAAAGAAAGAAAGAAAGAAAGAAAGAAAGAAAGAACAGTTGGACAAATAAAGAAATGTAGAATTGAAGCAAACTGTATCAGAAATAGAAGTGATCCTTAACATCTTCACCGTACACATATTAATGAGAGCTATGACCAGGTGTTATCATTTGTATCAGTTTTTGAACCTTGTCCTGGAGGTAGGCATTTTCTATGTCCAAAACAAGAAAGAAAAGAAGAATTAAAAAACACTAGAAAACCATCCAATGAAATTCACAGAAGAAGAAGAAAAGTAGCATGTCTCAGGATGCTAAGGAGAGGATTTTTAATTGGCTAAGAAAGCCCAACATGTTTTGGTTTTAGATCCTCTTAAATCTTTCTTCAATGTCCAAAAGCTTTCTACAAGGAAAATATGACCATGGCTTCTGTTGCTGTCCTTTTAGAGCTTCACAGTATTTTAATCTATTTGCATATATATTCAGGATGTTCCATCTGTTGAGCCACAGTATTCTTATCAACATGTGCCATGGCTGCATACCAGGTATGAGAAGAATATTTGAAAGTATTTTTAAAATGGTTGGAAATGTGTTTCTTGAGTACTGGGAAACCTGAACAAGAAGAATTCTAGTTAGGCAAGAATATTTGCAGTTTGATACTTAACACTTAAGCAGATTTTTTTATTTTTATTTTTTGGCAGAAAAAAGTTTCATGCACAGAAAATGGCACGACTGTGCAGAAAGCAAGTTAAATAAGATGCTCACTATATTTTCCTTGTAGAAAGCTAAACTTGGTTTAGTTGCATTCATTTGATACTAATGTTTATTGCCATCAAGCTGGCTTTGATTTATGGTATCCCTCTGAATGGGAAACTTCTGAGACAATCTATTATAAAGAGCCATGGCTTATAAACTTGGGGCCATGACTTTCCTATGCTGTCTTCCACTTTTCTTCTGTCATCAACTTTACCAAGCATTATTGTCTTCTCTAATGAGTCATATTGCCTCATAGTATGGCCAAAGTATAGGAGCCTTGGTTTAGTTATTGTGGCTTCCACTGAGAGTTCAGGCTTGATTTGCACTCAGAGGCTAAGCAGACTGCTCTTTTGGAGCAGCTTGCTGCTGCCCCTTTCAGCGCCTGATCGGGGTCGCAGCAACTACATGCTGCAGCCCCAATCTGGCATTTCCATGGTGCAAAAAGGAGCTGCAAAAAGTGCCTTTGCTTCCGTGGTGGCACCTTCTGGCACTCCTTTTCGTGCTGTGTCATGGGGATGCAGTGCCAAAGGAGCACAACAGCAGCAGCAGCAGCAGCAACAACAACATTTTATTTATACCCCACTCTTCAGCCAAGGCTATCAGAGCGGCTTACAATGTGTTGATTAGACATTTCCCTGCCCTCAGGCTTACAATCTAAAAAGACTTGACACAAAAGGAGAAGGAAAGGTAGTAGGGAAGGGGGAAAGTCCAGCAGATCTTCTCTCCCTCAGAGGCCTGGACCAAGGAGATGGACTGGAAGGAGGGCTCTTCTTCTTTTTAGGCAAGGCCTGTTGGAGCTGGCCTGCCCCTCTCTCCCTCAAGATGGTGGAGGGAGGGAGGGTTCCTCCTGCTTGCAGGCAAGGCCTGTTGGAGCTGGCTTGCCTTTCTCTCCCTGAAGATGGTGGATGGAGGGAGGGCTCTTCTTCCTTGCAGGCAATGTGGTCGGGGCATGTGTCATGTGGATGCCACATACCCACTCCACAGCCTGGGGCATGTGTCATGTGGATGCCACACACCCACTCTGCCCTGGGGCTGGTGTATAACATCGGTCTGTACAGGCTATCAGTCACATTTATTTGTCTTTTTGGAAGTCCATGTTATCCATATAACTCTCCTCTAGCACCATGTTTCAAATGAATTGGTTCCTGTCAGCTTTCTTCATGATCCAGCTATCACATCCATATTTAGAAACTGGAAATACTATGGCATGGATGATTCTGGCTTTGGTGTTTAAACTAAAGTCTATCTGACTTTAGAGACCCTACCATCTTCAGTGCTACTGTTAGTTTAATCTCTTGCATTGGCCTAATCACAGGAACACACAATACCATAACCAGAGAAAAGTAGTGCCACTGTCAGAGAATTTACTTAACATTCTAAATTAGAGATGCTCAGTGTATACTTCAGCCAAACATGATGAGTTGGGCAACTAATATTCCAAACCAGGTAATTATAGATTGCAGTCCCATCATTAATCACACCTGACAGCTATATAATAAAGTGTATTTCTTATCATGGAAGATCCTGAAACAATTTCTTGAAGGCACAACACATTGGCTGAAATATACAAGAGATAAATGAAGAAGATGGAGTCACTGTAGTGACATACTTCCTTATAAGCAACTAAGCGTATGATATCTAAAGAGAGGGTTTTATGTTTCTTAATGGAGACAAATAAGCCTTTTTTCCCCATTTCTCCAAGCTTTCTACCTATCTAGTTATTATCAACTGTGAACGCATTGTAGACAGTTAATCCATTCTTTTATTCCTCTATGTGAAATATCAGAAGAGATCATTAGCTCTTTCACTGCCTCCAGAATTCATCAGCAACTTGTACTTTATTCTGTGTGTGTGTGTGTGTGTGTGTGTGTGTTTAGGGGGAAGACACGTGAGAGTGGTTCTAATAGAATAACAATCTCCCCATCAACTTCTTTGGTTTGCCGGGTACAAGAAAGATTGATGAAAATGGTTATATGAAACAGGTGTTTTTCACAGGTTTTAGATCTGGGAAGGAAGTTTTTAATTTACTGGGTTAATTACTGGACATTCATCCCTTCTATAGTGGGTTGGACAAATTCCAGGAGTTAAGTGTCTGAGATCTCAGAGGGATACAACCCCCATTTTCTGTTCCTCTCCAAATCTCCACTGCAAAAAGAAGAAGAGGAGGAGGAGGAGGAAGGAAGGGAAAAAGAACAAAAAGAAAAGAAAAAAATGCTAATAATATCCTATAGCCTCTTGTTGGCATGACTGACTACTTGGCCCCAGTTTTGGTCCCCATGACATTAGGCATGATTGATAAAAGAGGATCTATGACTAGAGATGTTTGATGTACCAAAGTAGGTTTTCTTGTTTTTAAAATATCCAAATATGTGAAACACTAAATGCAAGCTAGACACAGGTATGTGTATCTAAAGGCACATTTATTTGAACATGTTGCCCACAATTAATGAAATTTCCAGTTATTTGTCCCTGGCTTAATATTTTTAGCATACAGAATTAATTCTGTGTGTGTGTGTGTGTACACACACACATATACATATATACATATATACACACGCACGCACGCATGCGCACACACACACCAAAATACAAACTACACCTCATTTTTATGTTTTTTTTTTTTGTGTGTGTGTGTGTGTGTGTGTGTGGGTTTTTGGGGCTATGTGGCCATGTTTTAGAATAGTTTATTGTTGATGTTTCACCAGCATCTGTGGCTGGCATCTTCAGAGAATGCTGGCATGGAAATAAATGAGGTATATATACATTGTGTGACCTTGGTTGGAAGCAAGTGATTTACATGTTAATCTCTGTGTTGGTCTGCATTGAATGGCAAGGCCTCAGGCCTCAAGGTCTATTTAATTAGTGGTCCATTGTTTGTTGGGAAATCCCCTGACCCTCGGTCATGTTCATTTGCATACTTTGAGTTTTGATTTTGGTGTTTTTGAGGACTGGTGACCAAACCTTGTTTATTTTAAGGGTTTCTTCTTTGCTATTGAAGTTGTCGAGTTGTTTGTGTATTTCAATGGATTCCCTGTGCATCCTGACCCAATAATTGTTGGCATGGTCCAGAATTTCAGTGTTTTCAAATGGCATTTTATGCCCAGGATGGTTTACTGTGCATTCTGCAACTGCTGATTTTTTTACCTGCCCAGTCTCCAGTGTCTCTCATGTTCATCATCATCATCATCATCATCATCATCATCATTTATACCCTGCCCCTTTGAGATCAATCAATGTTCCTTGATTCGTGTTTGAACACTGTGTTGGGTCATCCGCAACTGCCCAATATGTGGTAAACTCCTGCATCCATGAGATAGTCAGGATGACAACAGTTATTGGGTCAGGGTGCACAGGGAAGCCATTGAAATCCACAAACACTTGGACAACTTTAACAGGAAAGAAGAAACCCTTAAAATACACAAGGTTACTCACTATACTTTCTTAAACACAGAGGCAATGCAGCAGCTAGTCTCTCCCTTCCACACTTTACTTTCCTCATGTGGACTCATTAGGGGGCTGAGTAGACAGGCCAGGAAAGGACAGACAGGTGTTCACACCCCTGTCCCCATGCTGACCCAGGACCCACAACTGGTGTGTGCTCCTTATCTTGCCATGCTGTCACTTTCACTCAGAAGTTCTTTCCCATTGCTGTGACTCATACAGAAACAGATCACCTGGCCATGTGGGTGCTGAAAGGTCCCCTGTTTCCATACCAGATATAGTGATGAGGAGGTTCTGGTTAAAGGTTCTGAGTGAAAGAGACAGACAGCAAGGTAAAGGGGTGGTGTAAATAGCCAGATTTCACTGCACAAAGCCAGGAGTATTTTACCCCAGATAAAGCCTGTTTACCCTGGGTTTGGGCTGGATCCTCCAGTTCCATGTTTGGTCTGACAGGATCAGGCCTGATCCTACCCCTTGAGTTTTGGTCACCTGAGTTAGACACACTAGACTGGGTGGGATGCGAGGCTTTGGGGCCATGTGGGCAACCCCGAATAGAGGTTTTTTGCATGGAGAAGTTTCACTTTCCAGGATTCTTGATCACATGGAGATCCTACAGGGAACTTCTGTTGATTTCCATAGGAGGAATGTGAAGTGAGTAAGGGGTGAAACAGATGGCCAAAATAATTATGTTTCTGGCCAGCTTCCAGGTGGGGCGCTTAGATGATGCAAGCCTCGAAGCCTGCTGGAAACCACTCTCAAGATGTCCAATGGGTAGAAAGTCCAGACTAAAGAGGAGCTGATTTTTTCCTCTTCCTTGAAAATGTGCACCTTCACTGGTACATCTAAATGCAGCACCACCAAAGCGACTCTAAAGGGGTGCTTTATCCTAACCCTAACCCTAACCCTAATTGTGCATATAAATGCCCCATTGTAGGAGCACATTTAAAAGGAACAGAGCTGCCATACCCAAGCTGTGGGAGTGACAATGCCCCAAAAAGGGAGAGTGACACTTCTCATGGAGATGAGTATAGTATTCACAAAACAGACTGTCAAAGAGGGGGCATGGGTTGAAGGGGGATGAAGGGGGCATGATTATATTTTGCCAGCATCTGCATGAGCACACTTCTGCCCTTATGCCCTGTCTGGTGAATGCTGGACATGTGAAAATGTGCAGGTTCACAGGGATGGCCATCCAGTAGGATGGCAGTTGCCAGTGGTTCGCTCCTGCACAGAGATGAGGGAAGCAGTAAAAAAAAAAAAAAAGTACTCAGCAGTGCAGCATAAAGCCACATCATGTGGTAATGATATGACCACTTCAGCCACCTTTGGAGGGAGAGGTGTGGTTGGTGGGGTTTCAAGGCAGCTTCAGAAAAGACAGCTACAAGCTGCTTTTTCCTGCCCTTCTGTTCCTCCCCCCCCAAAAAAAGAAAAGAAGAAATAACAACAACAGCAGCAGCAGCAGCAAGCATTAAAGGTTTTAAAAACAAGTTATTTCTGATTTCTAACTCATGTGTAGCTCTGTTTTTACATGCAGGAAGGAAGAAAGCAAAAAGAAATATGTTATTAAAATCTGATATCATAGCCATCAAGGAATGAAGAAAAAGTCTGACATATATCTCTGCCTCTAGGCCAGATCCTCAAAAGTAACTCAGTATGCCTATGGGAAAGTAGTGTTCTATATTTCCAGATGATGCAATGCTAAATATATTAAATTTCTTCTGTTGGGGGAAACCATGTTGGTATGACTTTTGGTAAAGATATCTTGCCAAGTGAAGTACCAACCACACAACTTCTATGATTTCTTTCAGGTATCTTAACTTCTTGCTCATGCATTCAGCTCTGCAAGTATTAATTGCTTAAAGTGGAGAATTACAAGAAAGAATTTCAACAAAGTTAAGCAAAAACAAGAAGCCTGACACTGCTGATTTAAAAAAAATGCTATGAAAGTACATTAAAGCAAGTGAAATTGCAAGATTCTGCACAATTTCTTCTTATGGAATTGTACAGCCTTCTAACATTAGAATGAATATGAAAATATGTAGCATTATCTTGTCCATTATCTATGAATTAATGGGTTCTGTTCTTGTAACAGAATAAAGGAGGCAGAATACAAAAAGAGCAGAAAAAATATAATGTGGAAAATATCAAATATGCCATTCTGTGACCATTGCTTATTATTACTATAGTTTTTACCAGCTGTCAGCATATATACTGAGGTGTGTGCTCTGCCTGACATTGTGAAAGCAAAGAGGTAATGCTAGCGAATGTTGAATGAAGTCATACATTTACCACAATCCTGATAGACTAGAACATGGATTGGGTAGCAAAAAGTCTATGTGCGACTGAGATGAGACTGAAGGGCTGAGAACAGGGTGTTTGTGGAAGGATTAGAAAGCTAAAGTACACTTTTGATGTGACAGGACTCTTTTTCTTCCCCTGGTGGATGAATCTTTTCACAGCTTTATTTCATCCCTTTATACCCATCAAAAATTTGATGAGGAGGACTTTAAACTGAGTTATGTGGGGAAGGGACACAGTACTTTGGAAGGCAGGAGTTCATCAAGAGCTGGAGACAATAGTCAAACTGTTATAGAGGGAACAAGGCAAATAATGCAGGGACCCAATGGTGGGTGGCAAAAAAAAAAAATTGCACAGGCAGCTAGCAAGGAGGACCCATGGTCTTACATGTCTCTACACAAATACATGGAGCATGAGAAATAAACAAGAAGAACTTGAACTCCTAGCACAACAAAGTAAATACGATAAAATAGGCATCACTGAAACCTTGTGGGATAAGTCTCATTATTGGAATGTAGAAATAGAGGGGTACAACTTTTTAAAGAGAAATAGACCAAACAGGAAGGGAGGAGGACTAGCATTATATGTCAGGGATACTTACTCCTGTGAAGACATCCAGGACTTAAATCCTGGAAATCAGGTGGAGAGCATCTGCATAAAAATTATAGGGGAAGGAAACAACTGGTATGTTATTGTGGGAGTCTTCTACAGACCCCCCCCTCCATGTCAGACTGAGGAACTGGATATTGCCTTTCTAGGATAGGTGACCACACATTCAGAAAGGAGAGATGTAGTAGTGATGGGTGACTTCAACTGTCCTGATATTTGCTGGAAGTCAAACTCAGCCAAAACCTCAAGGTCTAGCAAATTCCTCACTTGCCTAGAAGACAATTTCATTGTCCAAAAGGTGGAAGGCAACAAGGGGATCAGCTATTTTAGATCTGATCCTAACCAAAAAGGATGACTTGGCTAATGGGGTGCAAGTGATGGGATCATGTTCTCCTGGAGTTTGTCATACAGTGGAAAGGAGAATGCAGACATAGTCAGACACACATTCTAGATTTTAGGAGAGCTGACTTGAATAAACTAAGAGAAATACTGGGGTGATCCCATAATCAGGAATATTAGGAAAAGGCAGTTCAGGATGGCTGGGAGTTTCTCCAAAGGGAGCTATTGGAGGTAAAATTTTACACAGTTCCAACAAGAAGGAAAAATGGGAGGTGTCTCGAGAAACCGGGTTGGATGACAAAAAAAAACTTGGGGAAGATGGAGAAATTTTCTGACAGTCAGAGCTGTTCCACAGTGAAACACATTCCCTTAGAGTGTAGTGGAGTCTCCTTTAGAGGTTTTTAAAAAGAGGCTAGATAGTCATCTGTTGGGGATACTTTGATTTTGAGTTCCTGCATGGCAGGGGGTTGAACTGGATGTCCCTTGTGGTTTCTTCCAACTCTATGATTCTATGATTCTATGTATTATATGTGTGGTATATAAGCTTAACCTTTCAAAACCATTGTGTAATATGATTGTGCTTTGCCAGCATTTTACTGGGCACACCCATACTCCTGTACCCTGTACCATGGACAATTGCAGATGCATCTGTGTGGCCAGTCAAAGGGGAAGCCATCCAATGGGATGATATCTAGGCAGAAGGAAGTCTCCAGCAGTGTGTTTATGTGACAGTGGGCATCATGAATTGATGGTGTGCCATGTGGTTAGGCCATGTGCATTCCGGTGACCTTCATACAGTGGGGTTTTGAACTGCTTCCAGAAAATGCAGGTTCAGGCTGCTTTTTCCTGCCCATCTGTTCCTTCCCTATGTCCTGGGAAATATAAGGCTTGTATTTCCATATTAAAATGTGAATGCAATGAATTTCTTCCCCATCTTCCAGGTGCAAAGATCCGGGATGTGACAGAGAGGCTGACAAGACTGGTCAAGCCTACTGACCAATACCCCTTCCTTTTGGTCCACGTGGGAACTAATGATACTGCAAGACACAGCATTCAGAACATCAAAAGGGATTACGAGGCGCTTGGTAGGAAGCTGAAAGGAATGGATGTACAGGTTGTCATCTCGTCTCTTCTGCCAGTTGAAGGGCATGGTCCAGGAAGGGAGAGGAAAATAGCAGATGTGAACAACTGGCTTCGCAGATGGTGCCGCCGAGAGGGATTTGGATTCTTGGATCATGGGCTGCGGTTCCATGAGGAGGGACTTCTTGCAACAGACGGGTTGCATCTCACGCCAGTTGGAAGAAATGTTTTTGCCAACAGTCTCAAGAACTTGATCAGGAGAGCTTTAAACTGAGTTCCGAGGGGAAGGGAGACAATATTAAGGAAGGCAAAAGGGATGGCGAAAATAGTCAAACTGACATAGAGGAAACAAGGCAAACAGTGCAAGGACCCAATAGTGGGAGGCAAAAAAACTTGCACAGGCAGCAAGTAAAAGGGAACCATGGTCTGCGATGTCTCTACACTAATGCACAGAGCATGGGAAATAAGCAAGATGAACTCGAACTCCTAGTACAACAAAGCAAATATGATATAATAGGCATCACTGAAACCTGGTGGGATGAGTCTCATGGTTGGAATGTGGAAATAGAGGGGTATAACCTTATTAAGAGAAATAGGCCAAACAGGAAAGGAGGAGGAATAGCACTATATGTCAGAGATATTTACACCAGTGAAGAGATCCTGGGCATCAATCATGGAAGCCAGGTGGAGAGCATCTGGATAAGAATCAAAGGGGAGGGAAACAACAAGGGTGTTACGGTGGGAGTCTACTACAGACCCCCAAGTCAGACTGAGGAATTGGATGATATCTTTCTAGAACAGATGACCACACAGTCAGAAAAGAGAGATGTAGTAGTGATAGGCGACTTCAACTATCCTGATATTTGCTGGAAGTCTAACTCAGCAAAATCCTCAAGGTCTAGCAAATTCCTCACTTGCCTGGAAGACAATTTCATGGTCCAAAAGGTGGAAGAGGCAACAAGGGGGTCAGCTATTTTAGATCTGATCCTAACTAACAAGGAGGACTTGGTTAATGGGGTGCAAGTGGTGGGATCATTAGGTGGAAGTGACCATGTTCTCCTGGAGTTTGTAATACAGTGGAAAGGAGAAGCCAGGCAGAGTCAGACACGCATCCTAGACTTTAGGAGAGCGGATTTCAGTAAACTTAGAGAAGTATTGAGGGCGATTCCATGGTCAGAAATACTAAAAGATAAAGGAGTTCAGGACGGATGGGACTTTCTCAAAAGGGAGATACTGAAGGCACAATTTCAAACAGTTCAGTGAGAAAGAAAAACGGGAGGTGTCTCAAGAAACCAGGATGGATGACTAAGGAACTTTCAACCGAGCTAAGTTTGAAACGGAACATGTATAAGAAATGGAAAAAGGGGGAAATCACGAAAAAGGAATTCAAAGAAATAGCAGGCATGTGTAGGGGTAAAGTCAGAAAAGCTAAAGCGCAGAATGAACTCAGGCTTGCTAGAGAGGTTAAGAACAATAAAAAGGGCTTTTTTGGATATGTCCGCAGCAAGAGGAAGAAGAAGGAAACGGTAGGGCCACTGCGTGGAGAAGATGGCAAAATGCTAACAGGAGATAGAGAAAAGGCAGAATTACTCAACACCTTCTTTGCCTCAGTCTTCTCAGAAAAGGCAAAGGGTGCTCAACCTGAGGATAATGGAGCAGAGAACAGAATTGGGGAATTTCAGCACAGAATAAGTAAAGAGATAGTAGAGGAACACCTTGTTAATCTAAATGAATTTAAGTCTCCGGGACCAGATGAACTCCATCCAAGGGTATTAAAAGAACTGGCAAAAGTAATATCAGAGCCATTGGCAATCATATTTGAAAACTCCTGGAGAACAGGAGAGATCCCAGCAGACTGGCGAAGGGCAAACGTTGTCCCCATCTTCAAAAAGGGGAAAAAAGAGGATCCCAACAATTATCGTCCAGTTAGTCTGACATCAGTTCTAGGAAAGATTCTGGAGCAGATCATTAAACAGAGAGTCTGTGCACATCTAGATGGTAATGCCATAATCACAAAAACTCAACACGGGTTTCAGAGAAACAAGTCATGCCAGACAAATCTAATCTCTTTCTTTGATAAAATTACCAGCTTGGTAGACGAAGGGAATGCTGTGGATATAGTATATCTTGATTTCAGTAAGGCCTTTGACAAGGTTCCCCATGACATTCTTGCAAACAAGCTTGTAAAATGTGGGCTAGACAAAGGAACTGTTAAATGGATCTGTAATTGGTTGAATGGCCGAACCCAAAGGGTGCTCAACAATGGCTCCTTTTCATCCTGGAGAGAAGTGACCAGTGGGGTCCCACAGGGCTCTGTCCTCGGCCCAGTGCTATTCAACATCTTTATCAATGACCTGGATGACAGAATTGGGAGCATACTTATCAAATTTGCAGATGACACCAAATTAGGGGGAATAGCTAATACCCCAGAGGACAGGATCAAGATTCAAAATGACCTGAATAGACTAGAAAGCTGGGCCAAAGCTAACAAAATGAAATTCAATACAGAGAAATGTAAGGTATTGCACTTAGGGCGGAAAAATAAAATGCACAGATATAGGATGGGTGACACCTGGCTGAATGAAACTACGTGTGAAAGGGATCTAGGAGTCCAAGTAGACCACAAGTTGAACATGAGTCAACAGTGTGATGCGGCAGCTAAAAAGGCCAATGCTATTTTGGGCTGCATTAATAGAAGTATAGTGTCTAGATCAAGAGAAGTAATAGTGCCACTGTATTCTGCTTTGGTCAGGCCCCACCTAGAATATTGTGTCCAGTTCTGGGCGCCACAATTCAGAAAGGACATTGAGAAACTGGAGCGTGTCCAAAGGAGGGCGACAAAAATGGTGAAGGGTCTGGAAACCATGCCCTATGAGGAACGACTTAGGGAGCTGGGGATGTTTAGCCTGGAGAAAAGAAGGTTAAGAGGTGACATGATAGCCCTGTTTAAATATTTGAAAGGATGTCATATTGAGGAGGGAGCAAGCTTGTTTTCTGCTGCTCCAGAGAACAGGACCCGGAACAATGGATGCAAGATACAGGAAAAGAGATTCCACCTGAACATTAGGAAGAACTTCCTGACAGTAAGGGCTGTTCGACAGTGGAATGCACTTCCTCGGAAGGTGATAGAGTCTCCTTCCTTGGAGGTCTTTAAGCAGAGGCTGGATGGCCATCTGTCAGGGATGCTTTGATTTGGATTTCCTGCATGGCAGGGGGTTGGACTGGATGGCCCTAGTGGTCTCTTCCAACTCTACGATTCTATGATTCTATGATTCTATCTCTACTCATGGCATCTCTTCTGAAGATGCCATAATTTTCAAAACCATAGAAACCAGGAACAACCATATAGATGAGTAACATCCATTCAGTTACATACTCTTTCATTTGTGTCAATGGGGACGGGTGTGTGTAATGTTTGGCTGCATAAAACCAACCATAAAGACTCAATTCTTCCTAATCTAGAGAACATAATCCCTAGCCTTTAATATGTGTGCATAAGGTTTGGGAATATTGCTGTACATGAAAAAGAAACAATTACACATTCTAGTTAGAAAATTCAGGAGTTAATTCTAATAACACCACAAATAATTTATTTGTGTTAACTTCAAACTTTCTAACAATTAAGCCCCAGGGCAACATTAACTTTGCAGCACTCACTTGTTATTGTTACTCTTTTAATTAATATGCAGATTTCTTGCCCTAGTGGAGCAAACACATTTGTTTCACAAACAATTCAGAGATTAGAATTAGGGCACCATGTGAACTCAAATGCCTTTCATACCTGGAGAAATTTGGGCAGATGGTTACATACAGTAGCAAATTTTTAAGTTGGAAAAACATAACTGCACCTAGTATTTCTATGTGTGAATGGCTTCCATTATTGTGATTATATTATATAAAGAGAGAGAAGTGGAGGTTTACATGTGAAAGAAATAAAACCCTAATGTTTTCTAATTAGTAAACATACATAATTTAAGAACTAATTGACCAACAAGTGTTATGTGCAACCCTGCTTAACGCAATTACCCAAGTCATTTATAAAATGAGAAGATAGCTGCTGCCAGAAGAACTATAAATAGTAATTAAGTGCAGCTAACTTTTTGCCTACTTTTATATCACCTCTGGCTCTTTGCTTATCTGTTCTCATAAGCTAACCAAGTTTGGACCTGCTTGGCTTAAAATACTTGTGATTCTAAAATTGTTTCAATGTCCACAGGTTCATGTTCAGAGAAGATGTCATTGCATAACACCACTCAGCAGTGTACCACACCTGTGGTAAAAGGGGGCATTCCAGCCCTAGCCAACAATTTTGCTAGTTCTGAGGAAGACATAAGGAACAGTTTGCAGCAAACTATCTGAAGTGGCAGCAGTTGCAATGATGGCAAATCAAGGAGAGAGGGCTGGAAAGAAGGATGGATTTAGTACATAAGAAATAGATGGGAGATTGGAGTTCAGGATTACAGAACAAATGGAAGTCCAGAATAACAATAAAAGGGATTCAAGAGCCATTTCCTTCTGGAGCCAGGATTGCTTATGACAGCCTAGGGTATATGCACATGGATGTGGATTCATAACTTGCACTATAGTGTATTAAAACATTTGGATAGTGTTCACCTTTATTTTAAACCACATTTACCATGCAAAGGTTTTACACTCAGTACCATACCTAAGAAAATGAGAGATAGGTTTTGATCTTTAACCTCTTTCCTGGGGCTTGCCCTCTAATATTTTCATAAGCTTGTAGGAACCCATAACCATATACTGGCAGGACCCATACACAATTGTGAGTGCTTCCTAAACTAGAAAACCAATGTGAATGGAGGTGAAAATATTGCAAGATGCCAACCAACAAGGTGGCCTTGAACTACTAAATTTGAAATTATACTTTTCCACATACTTTGTTTGGTATGACTGAAAATGGAAAATGTTAAGAAACAATTTTTTTTCTAGAAATAGAAGGTCATGGCTAGCATAGATTACAAGAAGGTGAATGTGGATTTTAATAATCATTATGTGACACATGCTTTATTGAAAGGATAAATAAAATTAAATGCTAGGTTATGTCAGAAAATGCCATTGTGCATTTCTTCAAAAGAAGCATTTTATAGAAAAGAAGTAATTGGCAAAGAAAAATGGTTAAAGTACTAAGACATGTTGGAGATTTGCCAAGGAGAATATGAAATGGAAAGAACATTTAATATGGGGAGGATATGAATTTCAATGGTCTTCTTAGAATCATAGAATCATAGAGTTGGAAAAGACCAAAAGCGCCATCCAGTCCAACCCCCACCATGCAGGAAACCACAATCAAAGCATCCAGTTTAAAAAAAAAATAAACGAAATAAAAAAGTTATTTTTTGAATTGTCTAATCTGAATCTGAAATGTAACTATGTAAGTAAAATGTGTAAAATTTTTATTAAGACTTGACATCGAAGATAAGGAAGGGAAGGCCTGTATAGCAAAATGGGCAAGAATTGTTGAATATAATATACCAATGGCAGCTGGAAAGAATGTAGTCAAAAGGTCTGAAATTTAGTTTATGCTAGGATCTTAAAAACAATTTCTATAAGGTAATATATTGTTGGTACATGACACCAGAGAAATTGTCTCGGATGTATAAAGGATAATTAATTGTGTACTGAAAATGTAAAAAAAAAAAAAAATCAGGAAGGGACTTGGTGGACATAATAAAAAGCTAAAAGATACTGGACTTAAATATATGGTGTGATGTAAAAAACAAATCTAATAATATTTAATTGAAACTTGAGCTTTTTATGTTAGGAATAATGAATGAACAACTGGAGAGAAGAAACAGAAAAATCATTCAATATATGGCTACTGCAGTCAGGACTTTAAATGCTCAGAAATGGGGAAAAATTATTTAATTCATATGAAAGAAGCTTGATTATTTCAACTGAAGGATTTAGTGGAGATGGATAAATTGTCTATTTTAAGAATTCATTGGCAAAGTTTTGGAAAGACTGGAAATTGTTAACTGACTTTTTAGAGCCATTAAGGGTGATTTGATGGTTATTTGTTTTTTCAATTAAAATGAATTAAATATATAGACAAAGTGTTATTACTGTAAAATGTAAGACTGAGAGGGTTTGTAATTATGGGTGAAAGATGGCTGTTGAAGAGAGAGTTCATGAAGATAGTGTTATAAAGAAAGTAATGTTAGAAAATAATTTGGAAGTTAGAAAGAATGAGAATGGGTAATGGAAATGAGGAGGTAAGTAGTTTGGAAGGTAAGAGAAGGGTAAAGGAAAAAAGAATAGAGGTAACTGAGGATTTAAATGGATTGAGGGTTAGTGAACAGTATGGAGAGGGGAAGCAGAAGTAGAGATGGACAATCAAGAGAGATAGAAGTAAAGGGAGGAGAAGTAATGGAGAGGAAATAGGGAAAGAAGAAGGGTAGATAGATGGCAAATGTGGAAAGGAAGGAGAAGATGATAAAGAAGAGGAAGAACTTTATCGCATTAACTTTTATAACCATTTTGAGGACAGGAATGGGACTCGCGGGGGCGCACGTGAACGCATTTTACCACACATGCAAGCGTCCACAAAAAGGTCCTGTTCTGGCACCCGTCCCCAAGCCATCCCTGTTCAGTGCCGGCAGATGCCATTTTGGCTGGTCGGAAGTCTTCCAAGCAGAATATTTAACGCTTCACGGCATGGGACAGGGATGGGTGCCGGAACGGGACCTTTTTGTGGACTCTTGTGTGTGCGGTAAAATGTGTTCATGCGTGCCCCTGCGAGTCCCGTTCCTGTCCTCAAAACGGTTATAAAAGTTAATGTCATAAGGTTCAAAGAGAAGAGAAAGGGTGAGACAGAAAGATAGGGAAGGGAAAAACAGAATATGAAAAGAAGGAAAGGAAAATGAATTGGGGGAGGGAGAGAAGAAGTTATGAAGGTGAAATCTCTATTGATCGTGGATAAATTTACACCAGAAATGTGTATTTTCAAGATTGTGTTTAAATGTGTTAGATTTGTAATGTGTTTAGAGATTTAAGTTTATATGTGAAAATAATCAATAAAATATTATTCAAAAAAAGAAGAAGAGAGAGTTAGAAGCCATCTTTTTCTTTTGTATTTTGTTATTTGTGGTATGCATTTTGTTGTAGCCATATTGAAAGGTCTGAAGTCAGACTCAATCATCTGCATATTGTGCAAATCATATATGCTGATTTGGTAAATAAGATTTACCCTGTGTAATTTTCAGGAACTTATCTTTGAGCCCACAGTATACTGAAGGCAGAAAACAAAGAAGAGAACAGAAGCCCTATTGAATTTATCTGCTCTTTCCTGTCACATCTTCTCACATAAGCATAGTTTGTCTTTTCCATGATAATGAAGTAAGAGGCAAGGGTTTGGACAGGCAATAAATGTATAAATATAATTGTTTCTCCATTTCACTTGATTGACAGTACAAGGCCTGTAATATTTTCCAATTAACTAATATAAAAGAAGATATTATTGTTTTCCACCCACACCCCTGGGTAGTATTATACCTGCTTTGTTCTTATTTCATCATAAATCTCAAGTGCCACATGATTTCTACCCTAAAACTAAATCTAATTGCAAGCTCCAGTAAGAGTAAAACGATGGAATCAACAGAACTTACCAAATTCCTATTGAACCACTGGATCTATTCTTGTTTGGACTAATACTTGGATTTAGACCCATAATCTTTTATATAGTTAATTGGGCTGTACAGCAGTCTAGATTGTGAAAGACTGGTGAGTAGTTTAATAATCAGGCTTCTAGCCATCTTTACAATAAGCACAATATTACTATAGTATAATAGTATAACACTGATGCAATATACAGTGAGCCCTCCCCATACACGGGATCCATTCCAGACCCCCTGCATATGGGGAAAAAATGTGTACGCTCAAACCCCATTTGTTTTAATCGGGGAGCGCTCCTGCATTCGGTGCGATGTGCACACCACAAGTGTGTGCACCACTATATTGCCTACAGCTTAACCATCTGCGTAAAGTTAAAGCTGTGTATGGCGCACCCACATATGGTGTGGGCACACTGTGTATGCATTCTTGCTTTAAGACCTATGTATGGCTATTTCATAGCTTTATTGCAGTCTACTTGGATTTTGGAGATTTCAGAAGGTGACCTCAAGTATAACTGTAAATAGAGATGTACGCGGCATGAGACCATGCTGGCCTCAGCACTAATAATGAAACTCTCTGAAATATATACATATATATATATATATACACACATACATATAAAAACTGGGTGGGAACTTAAGGGGAAATGTCTATTCCACAGAAAATCACACTGACTTCAGTAGAACATACCCCCAATTAGAGGTGTATAATCTTACAATATCTGCCTCACTTTTGGCTAGCAAGAGTGCCTATTTTGAAGTAATCTCCAATGACTTTAGCAATACCTGCCTCCAAATTGAAATTTATGCAGTGGTAACTTCAGTCTTAGGACATGAGCCCCATTATTTTAATCTGCGATCTGTTTTTAACCTTGTTGTACCCCGCCTCGATTGTTTTACAGAGGGGCGGGTAAGAAATAAATATTATTATTATTATTATTATTATTATTATTATTATTATTATTCTTGCAGCAATCATGTTAGGTTTTTTTAAAAAGGAAACATACCTTTAATATCACATGTTTTTGCAATTGTGTGCATGGGGTAGTTTCTGCCACCACACTCTTTTCCTGAATCCCCCTAAATCCTGCCTTCCTGCCCTATGCTATACCCATCATGCCTTTTTTTTTTTAAGTTTTAATTGTTATTTATTTTAACTTTTTAATGCAATTCTGGAGCTTTGCTACTGTGCTTGAAATTTTAAAACAAAAACAAAAGAAATAGAATATGCACATATACAGGCCTTCAGCAAGAGAGAGGAGGAATAGCAAATGGAAAGAGGAAGAGGAGACACTGACACCACATAACTGCCAATATTGCAACTGCCCCAGCAGCAACATTTCGCACCTGGACAGACAAGCATGATTTCAAGCTGATTGATGGATTTCCCCCTTCAATAAAAAGGAATGCAACAGCTACCATTTGTAAGTGCCATTGTGAAGTAAATAAAGGTTTCCAAAGCTGCTTTTTTGCAGTTCTAATCATGCTTTAAAAGTCATATATTGGTCCGTTTTACATTGGCAAAAAGAGGTGTCATGAAGGCTGCTTGAAAACCCAGCTTTTACATTAGAAAATGGGAAAGTGTGCCATGAAAACGCCATTTTGGCGTTTTAAGGGAAAAAACGCGCCTTTAAAAAGTAGTTCGGTTGCCCCACTACTTTTTTAAAAAGTGCGTTATAGCGCTAGTACATCAAAACGCTAAGATGCCATTGCGCAGTTAAATGGGGCTCTGTTTCCTTAAGGCGCCCATTTAAAGGCTGCGCTGCAGGTGCGAATCAGAATGGATAGTGGGTTGGGAGCATGCGTGGTGTGGACTTCACTCCTAATTAAAACGTTCTATGCCCTCCAGGTGTAAAAGCTGGGGTTTAACCGCGCAGTTTTTTAAAGCTCCCAAACCCCCTTTAAATCATTTAAAACTGTGCAATTCGCAGCCGCAAACAGCGCAATAGCGCAGTTCAAGCCTCGACCCTCGCAATAGCGCAGTTCAAGCCTTGACCCTCGCAATAGTGCAGTTCAAGCCTCGACCCTCGCAATAGCGCAGTTCAAGCCTCGACCATCGCAATAGTGCTGTTCGCGGTGGCACGAACAGCGCAACAGCGCAATTTGCAGCCGGCAAGGAAAAAAAATTAAAATCGCAGTTTAAAGCCGCGTTTATTGCTGCCCATGTAGCAGCTCTGCCTGTATTTGTAGCGTTCTGACAGCTTCCCATGTAACTGCTGAGCCACAAAAAAGACCTCAGATAAGTCGTTCCCACACCCCTCAGTGTAGCAGCTCTGCACTTTTTTAATGCACACCTGGGGCTTGCTATGTAGCTGCTAAGCATTAAGATAAAGGCGACTTCAGGTCACACTTTCTTGCCAATGTAAAAAGCCCCATTGTAGACTTCTTAATCCTGGTGGTAGTGCCCACTTGGAAGTAAGCCCTGCTGCTTTTGTGAGACTTATTTCCAGGTTCTGTACAGACTTGCAATATCAGCGTTAATCTTGGGGAAGTTCCTATTTGGAATTTGGTAACACCCCCCCCCACACACACACACACACCCCTACTGACTTCAATTAGACTTCCTCTCAGGTTGAAATACATAGTACATAGTTTCAGTTTTAATCTTGGTAGGAATGCCTATTCAGAAGTAAGCCAGTGTCAGACTAGACAAATCTAATCTCAGTGAGCATGGAGGTGGGATGTAGAGAAGGAAAGTTCAACTGCCTGAAGTAGCAGGTTGCAATACAAAACAAAACAAAACACCTTGGTTTGGGGAGTCTCTTCCATCCTCCATATCATGCATACTTCTGGAGGGACAATATATGTCTACTCAGAAGTAAGGCCAATTGAATTCAGTGGAACTAAGGGGCTAAACAGACCAGCATTTAACTCCAGCCTTTGGGCAGAGTGAGGGTATGGTGTCTGCATGCTGCGTGCCCTAACACTGCCCCAATACCAGTGCCACACTGTGCTCCCAGCCACACGGTGGGGATGACATTGTGCTCCTTTGGCACAGCGCTTAGGCACACTGCACCAAAAGAGGGCTGAAAAGCCAACATGGCAGCATCAAGGACACCTTTTTTCCTGGTGCTAAAAGGTGCGGCATTTTGCCATTCTTTTAAGTGCCGGCAACCTGACAGATGAGGGCTACAGCGTATGGTTGCCACAGCCCCGATCTAGTGCTGAAAGGGGCAGTGGGAAGCCACTCCTTTGGAGCCATCTGTTGAGCCTCTTTGTGCCCTTTTCACTCAGAAAATATTCCTCATTCCTCTCTCCTCACTGGACAGGAATTGAAAAACTGGTGGGCATCTTATATATGGACATGTGGCTTTCCTCCTGAGAGATGGGAAGAAATGGTGGGAAAGGAGTGGGAGAGGGGGTTACAGTGGGAAGGCACAAATGGTGCTTTTGCTTGTGTATGATAACTACCATTTTATGGAAGGCTGTGCATACGTTAGCCATGAAATGGAGCTGAATATAGCCATGGGAGTAAGGCGGATGAGTCTGGACTTTGCTAAAGAGGCAGATATTATTTGTTTGGTCTTTTTTAGTTATATTTATTTTATTTGTTTTTTGCTTTTATCCCACAAGGGAAAAGGTGCTTCTATCATCTCAGGACCACAGGAACAGTTACCGATGCCAACAGCATCATGTAGATTGCAAATTCAGACCTGGGGATTTGCAGAATAGCACAGGTATCAGGCACAGATATCATAATTTTTGCTTAGGTTGGATTCACCCACAGTCTTACTAATAATAGAAACATTGCCTTTAGAGGCTTTATCTAGATCTTGTTCAATGAATAAGTAATTTGGTTTATTGTCCAAGGGGGGGGGGGGGATAATTTCTAAACAAAGATCCTCCATTTAGTAGTCACCAAATAAAGCCTGCAGAGCACAGCTCTTTGATAGCTCGAGGTGAATAACAGTCTGCACTTTTTTCAATCCTGCAATTTCAGGTGGCATTTGTTAAGGTAAGCTATGTCATATCTGATATAACTGCTGTTCTGTAGCATTAGATGTGGCGGCTTTGTGCAATTGAGAAACTGCTCATTTGAGCTGTGTGCACTCTTTTATTATCAGGCTCTGTCAGTGGAATGAGGCCTCGATTGTTTTACAGAGGGGCGGGTAAGAAATAAATATTATTATTATTATTATTAAGAAATAAATATTATTGTGAGTTACTTATGTCTGCACAGAAGAAAAAAAAAAGAATTTGAATACCAAAACTTACAGGACCGATTCATCTTTTTGTCCTTTCAACTGTTGTTATGAGAAAGTTCTCCAGAATACGGACACAATTATAACTTGGCCCATATCTAGACAATTTATTTAGGACCACATGCGAGGAGAAAGCCAGGCCTACAAAAGCTCTGTATAATGAACCACATCATTTGTTTTAACACTTCTCCCAAACCACATCCCTGCAAAACACAAACAATAACAACAAAAACCGCGTCACCAAGGAAACATCATAATGTAGCATTTTATGAGCTTCCTGATAAAATGTTCCAATTCTCATCTTGTAGATGCTGGTTTTGTAGAAACCAACATAAGTAACTGAGAAAGAGTAGCTGCTGTACATGCACTTTGAAAAGAAAAATGCAAGTGCATTTCTAGAGAAGAAAAAAGTCAGGGCATAATAGTCAACTGTGTTGAAACCTTTATGTAAATGCAATTGCCAGTTGACTGACTCTGGGAATAAACTGTGAACCAGTTAGATCAATTTAAAACTTGCCAGATCACAATTCTTTATTGCAACAAATCATTCAGAATGTCATCACAGAACCTCCAGTGACTGTGTGGTAACAGTCTCATAATAGTTAAGGCTAGAGTTTGGGGGTGTTTATTTCTGGATATAAAGAATATCATTCTAATGGTTTCTCAGCCCAAGCAATGACTAAAAGAATAGGATACGATAAAGGTGCAAACTCCATGCTGAATTTTATTGGATGGATATTATTAATGTAAAGTTAACAGCATTTCATTTTCATTACAATTAGAATGAGGGGAAATGAAAGAATCAAGCAACACCTTTGAGATGGACTGATTTGTTTTAGCACCCTCCTCCTCCTCCTCCTCCTCCTCCTCCTCCTCCTCCTCCTCCTTCTATTTTCCTGTAGATATCAAGATGTCCTTCAGATGTACTGATGGAGCTAGAAGTACAGCCACAGGTATATTGGAGTGTGGGAGTCAGGCTGTAATAGGCTATGGAAAGATGCAAATATTGGCTATAATGTAACATTATCACTGTGCCATGGAAAGCTGCAACTATTGCCTTTTTTTCAGGAACATATATCAGGCAACAGATGGTATCTTCCTCAGTCTGCTGGCAGTCTTATTAAGAGTTGTGAGCGTTAATTTGCAAATTACCCGAAGGTAATTTTGATCAGTAGGGCTGTGAAGTAAGGATACACTGATTTTATTTCTGAAATAATTTATCATGAATTCATATACTATATTATTATAATAGATGTATTATAGTCAACCTAGGAATGATTGTACCTGTCCATTTTGGTTTCTATCAGCTTCCCATTTTTCCATCTCAAGTTTATTTTGTCCCATCCCCACATCCATTTACAATGCTTTAAAAACAATTCTGCATGAAAGTTTGTATTATATTTGTACGATAATATAATATAATATACACATATTTGCCAAATAGTCACATATGGGCTTGACAGACTGCCCCAAAAGGGCAGGCTGGAGCTGCCTGTTTTTGCTTCCGAGGGATGCCACAGCAGCCAAACCACACGGCGTCTCTCTGCACCTAAAAGAACCCGTTTTTTCTGGGTTCTTTTAGGAGTGTATGCCTGATGCCATGAGTGCGCCATTGGCACACTGTGGTGCCTCAGTGATGCAAGCACAGTGGAATGACATGCAGACACTGGGTCATGCTTGTGTCATGGATGCGTGCCCAATGTGAGTGGGGCCACGCAGTCATGGCACTGTCGACACAAACTAGGGTTGGGGGCATGCAGTTGCTGAGCGCTCCCGAGCTCTAGTTTTGGCCCCATGATGGTGCTTCCTGCCTGTCTGTACTGGACTATTGATTGCAAGTAGTTTTCCTTATATTGCATTAAATATGACTGGATTTCAAAGTATAGGGCTTGAGAAGTATGAATGAGGAAAATTCCCATTGCAATGTGAACCAAATCAATTTACCACCTATAATTTGGGCAAAATTAAATGAATATAGCTTGGGGCAAAAAAGTATTTAGTCAGCCACCAATTGTGCAGGTTCTCCCACTTAAAAAGATGAGAGAGGCCTGTAATTGACATCATAGGTAGACCTCAACTAGGAGAGACAAAAAGAGAGGCCCCACCTGGAATACTGTGTCCAGTTCTGGGCACCACAATTCAAAAAAGATGTGGAGAAACTGGAGCATGTCCAAAGGAGGGCAACTAAGATGGTGAAGGGTCTGGAAACCTTGCCCTATGAAGAACGCCTTAGGGAGCTGGGGATGTTTAGCCTGGAGAAGAGAAGGTTAAGAGGTGATATGATAGCCCTGTTTAAATATTTGAAGGGATGTCATATTGAGGAGGGAGCAAGCTTGTTTTCTGCTGCTGCAGAGACTAGAACGCGGAACAATGGATGCAAACTGCAGGAAAAGAGATTCCACCTCAACATTAGGAGGAACTTCCTGACAGTAAGGGCTGTTCGACAGTGGAACGCACTCCCTCGGAGTGTAGTGGAGTCTCCTTCCTTAGGGGTCTTTAAGCAGAGGCTGGATGGCCATCTGTCAGGGATGCTTTGACTTGGAGTTCCTGCATGGCAGGGGGTTGGACTGGATGGCCCTTGTGGTCTCTTCCAACTCTATGATTCTATGATTCTATGATTCTATGAGAGGAAAAAAATCAGACAATCACATTTGTCTGATTTGGAAAGAATTTATTTGCAAATTATGGTGGAAAATAAGTGTTTGGTCAATATCAAAAGTTCATCTCAATACTTTGTTATATACCATTTGTTGGCAATGACAGAGGTCAAATGTTTCCTGTAAGTCTTCGCAAGGTTGGCACACACTGTTGCTGGTATATTGGCACATTCCTCCATGCAGATCTCCTCTAGAGCAGTGATATTTTGGGGCTTTCGCTGGGCAACATGGACTCCCTCCAAAGGTTTTCTATGGAATTAAGATCTGGAGACTGGCTAGGCTACTCCAGGACCTTGAAATGCTTCTTATGAAGCCACTCCTTCATTGTCCAGGTGGTGTATTTGGGATCATTGTCATGCTGAAAGACCCAGCCATGTTTTATCTTCAATGTCCTTGCTGATGGAAGGAGGTTTGCATTCAAAATCTCATAATACATGAAACATACATTGCACTCAAAATGTCATGATTAATTTTTTCATGTACATGGATCAGTCGTCCTGGTACTTTTGCAGAGAAACAGCCCCAAAGCATGATGTTGCCACCCCCATGCTTCACAGTAGGTATGGTGTTCTTTGGATGCAACTCAGCATTCTTTCTCCTCCAAAAACGACAAGTTGTGTTTCTACCAAACAGTTCTACTTTGGTTTCATCTGGCCATATGACATTCTCCCAATCCTCTTCTGGATCATCCAAATGCTCTCTAGCAAACTTCAGATGGGCCTGGACATGTACTGGCTTAAGCAGTGGGCCACATCTGGCACTGCAGGATCTGAGTCCCTAGCGGCTTAGTGTGTTCCTGATGGTAGCCTTTGTTACATTGGTCCCAGCTCTCTGCAGGTCTCCCCGTGTGGTTCTGGGATTTTTGCTCACCGTTCTTGTGATTATTTTGACCCCACAGGGTGAGATCTTGCATGGAGACCCAGATTGAGGGTGATTATCAGTGGTCTTCTATGTCTTCCGTTTTCTAACTATTGCTCTCACAGTTGATTTCTTCACACCAAGCTGCTCGCCTATTGCAGATTCAGTCTTCCCAGCCTGGTGCAGGTCTACAATTTTGTTTCTGGTATCCTTTGACAGTTCTTGGTCTTCACTACAGTGGAGTTTGGAGTGTGACTGTTTGAAGTTGTGGACAGGTATCTTTTATACTGATAATGAGTTCAAAGAGATGCCATTAATACAGGTAATGAGTGGAGAACAGAGGAACCTCTTAAAAAAGAAGTTACTGTACAGGTCTGTGAGAGCCAGAAATCTTGCTTGTTTTGACCAAATATTTATTTTGCCCTCCTGAATAGATGCCATGTCTGTACTGGCCTTTTCTGTTTTTTCAGTGCATTATTCTGGTACAAGCCTGAGTCAGGAGCCTAACTTCAGTAATCAAATTTCATCTGGCATCACAATGGAAAAAAAAATAGGGGAGCATTAAAGAGAGCCTCTCCTTCCAACTATGAGTGGCAGGCTGTATTTATTAAATTGCAATTTATCTTACATTTCAATATCTCTAATAGGCAGTTATACTGAGGTGCCAGTGATAAGCAAATTCATTTAAATTTAACATATCCATTAACTGATCAAAAGGCAGGTCATTAAACAGCTAAATTTCTTTCACTAGTTGATATCCTTCCTGGTGTTTTCTAAGGAAAGACTGACATTCTAGGCTATTTCAAGCCTTTCTTGTGAGAAGAGGGCTTTACACAGTGACTAGTGAGCACGACTGCACTCATGGCATCGGACTCTCTGCTGAGACAGTCTCTGGATGTCAGTTGCCCGTGGCAGGCTTTAACAGAATACATATGAACATGGACAGCTTTCATGGCAAGGGGTGGATCACATGTCAGTGGGTTATTGAATCCACTACAGGTTTTTACTCTGAATTTTTAAGGTGATATTGAAGATTTCAGTTGTTGATGTTAATTATTGTCAAGTCAACTTCAGCTTATAATGATCCTATCCACCAAGTCCTTCTATTATCAACTGCCCTTTTCAAGTCTTACAGATTCAGAGCCATGACTTCTTTGATTGACTGTATCCATCTGGAATGTAGTCTTCTTCTTTTTCCATTGCCCTGTACCTTAATAACTATTATTGTCTTTCCTAGTGAGTATTGTCTTCTCATGTTATGGCCAAAGTACAACAATCCCAGTGTAGTCGTCTTGGGGCTGAAACAGATGGCCAAAAAGGGGTGGCTTGGAGCTGCTATTTTTAAGCTGGATTGGGGCTGCAGCAAACAGATGTGTGGCCCCAATCCAGCCAGCTTCTCTCCAAATAGGAGCAGAAAAAATCTGCTTCCATTTGGGGCAGAAAATAAGCCATCCCTTTGCCTCTACAGCCAGCTTTTCACCAGCTCTGGGGTAAGTGGTATCTAAATGCCACATCCCAAGCTAGGTAGAAGATGGCCTGTGTGTAATTGCTGGCACAGCTTCTGTCCTGCTTGGTGGCATGGCGTGGCACGTCTAAACACCATGCCCCCAAGCCAGCATGAAGCCAGCTTAACTGGGCCATCTGTTTTGGTCCTTGGTTTATAGGGAGAGTTTGGGCTTGATTTGCTCCATTTATTGGTCTTTATAGCAGTCCATGGTATCCACAGAGCACTTCCCCAGCAACACGTTGTTGTTGTTGTTGTGATGATGATGACGATGATGATTATACTATTTATTTATATTCCACCTTCCTCCCAGTACAGGGGCTCAAAGAGACTAACAATATTTTAAACAGTCTAAGTTAAAACAGTTTGAAACATTAAAATACAACCTAAAAACAATTAAAATTTTAAATAATTAAAAAATTTGTCTCTGTCTCTCCTCTGTGCCAATTCCTCCTCAAGCCTTCCAACCAGATAAGGCATTATCAAGACTGGACTCTGGCAAGGTCTCAAGGCTCTGACTGAAAACACACCAGTCGTCTCCCAAAGAACTGAGAACTATGTAACATTTCTGAAAGGGTGTGGAATCTTCTCCCCTTTTAACCAGACTTGCAAAGAGTGCCTGTATACACTGTAGATGTACAGTTACATCTTCTCCCTTCTCCAACTGGGATCTGTACAACTGCCTAGTCAAAGCTATTTTAGAAATAGCAGAGTCTCCCATGTAGTTGTCTCTGAAAAATTCACCAGCTAAATTTTGCAGAGAGTGAGTCATGTATCAACAGTAGCTGGGTATTTTCAACAGCCAGCCCAATCCAGAAATGGGCTATCTCTTCCTTGCTTAGCTCCTCTCATCAGCCTCCTCACCAGATCCTTCTCCTTACTTCTCTTCATCCTCTTCCTTAGGTTGAGAAGGTGGAGCTATTTTTTTAAGGCTGTTTGGGTAAATCTATCACATACTGCCACAGACCTTCCTTCTTCAGGAAAAAAATCCATCTACCTGGCCTACGCTAAATAATTTCTGCCATTTAGCTTCTCCAAAGAAAGTCCACCCTGTCTCCCAGGTGACATCTCTGCTACTTATTACCAGGAAATCACAGACAAAGTCCTCACAGCAGTTTTCTCCATGGCAAACTAACCACAACACAGGATGAATCTGTTAGGCACCCAAACACTCTGGATGGCAGACTCTTCACTCCAGGCACTACACACGGTTTTCTGGGCCCATAACCTTTTTTCATGCTGGTAACACAGGATTGAATGAGATGTCAGTATCTACACCCAGGCTCTTAGATACTAGTGTGGAATGAAGAAGCTGGACCGGTCAGCTCTAAGGAAACAGATTTATTTACAGTGCTAATCAGAAGCTATATACAAGCGCAGGAACTTTACAGACAAACAGTGTTCCTCTCTGAACAAATAATAGCTCTCACAGTAACTCACACAGCAACTCACCAACTACTTGTAACCACTATTACCTGCTATTGTAACACACATTTTTTATCTTTACACATAGCCTTATATATCCTTGGCTGATGTAACTTCTCCAGCACATGACATAAGCCATTAGCTCATCCTGCTGAGTCATACACACACAGGTGTATAAGAGAATCCACAACATGGTGTCTGGCCTCAAGGACATTTATCTACATGTCTTGGCCCTGTCAGTCACACAACACACACTTAATGACTTAGTCTACAGAAATTAATTTTACAGCCCAAACATCAGCATTTGTTCCTTTTGCATTTGGTTCTCAAGTGCAGATTAGCACAAAGTAGTGGGGTGTTGCTCCAGGCCCTTCAGTTGCAGAGAAGTGTGTAATAGGGATTCCAGATAGCTGGTTGCCTGATACCACCTCAGAGCCTCAGGTGCAGCTGCTCAGAGAAAGAGGGCAGGTAAAAATAAAGGCATCAGCAACAGCAAAATGGAGCAGGGAGAGAGGTCAAGGGTAAGCAAAAATGGAATTGTAGGAGCCAATAGCAGCCAAAACTTAGGCAGGAAAATATCTCCAGGGAGAAAACTGAGAAGGCAACAGACATGTCCAAATTAAGAGAACCCCACCAACTCTTCTTTCGATAACCAAAGTGAGACCAAGCAATAAGAGACAAATGGGCAGGAGACAGGTTGTAGAAACAGAGTCTGGCCAAACTATTCTCCCTTGTCCCTGGTAGACAAGGAACACTGGCAAAACTTGACACCAAGGGAGCTACACCAGAGCAGCTTCACATTGCTAGGTATCCTAAATCTAGAACCATGAGTGCCCATCTTTGGCAGGACTGCTTTTCAGGGAGTACTCTTAGGGCAGGACTCAGCACTACATGGCTCTTCTGCTTGAGCAGAGATTGTTGTCATTTTCCTACTAGAAGGGGCCAATTCTGCCACATTTCACCAACTCTGGTCCTCAGGTTCTGCATCACGGGCCTGACAGGCAGGTCTGATCCAGGGACAACTTACAGAGATGGGAGGCTTAAAGCAGGGGGCTTGCCTCAATTTCAGGATTGCGATCCTACAGTGACTTGCTGCATTTGAGAGGCATTCCCAGGAACTACATACTGGCAAGAACAATAGGTTCCAGATCTACCTTCCTGTCCCCAGAGGACAAATCCTGAACAGCCATCCTTTCATTGATGCTCAATCCCGCTGACAGTAATCCTTAGCTACGGAAGCAATCCAGTTAGTAGTGTTGGTCACAGTGTGGATCTTTACCTAAACAAGGGAAGTCTGGCTACATGAATTGAAAGTGAGAGTGCTCAAATGGGACAAACACAGACACCTCTCTGTTCCTTATAAAGCTTAAAGGCTGGCACCCACGTGGGAGTCAGGCTGCTTTATACCAGGAGTCAACTACGATAGGCCTATCCCTGGGGAGAAGGTGGTGGGACTGATGTGTGCATATCAAAAGTGGGACATCCCAGGCACTGAGGATGGAGCCGGAAATACTGTCCCTTTCCTACCAGATGCCCCTTGCATGAAAGGAACTTCTGTTTAGTTAAGTGGAAAGTTTGTGAGAGTTAATGCTTCCAGTTTAGAACAGGATGAGGTAGAAATATAATGAGAATTGGGGGTGAGGAGTCTTAACTGACAGTTCCTGTCTCAGATAATGCTCTTCATTTAATAGCTAGCATCTCCTGGAAATATTTAACTGTAGTGTGCCCTTGTGTCATTTATGTAGAAACCGTTGAACAACTCAAAGTGTGTCAGTGGCAAAAACATCATTAATCACAGGGTGAAACATTAGGTTGCAGCAGAAATGCAATGTCAAGCTAGAGTTTGCCTTTGGCATATAAATAGCCTTTCAGCACAGTGCTACACATCTCTACTCAGAAGTCCCAAAGTGTCTGATGAGTCTTAATCTCAGATATATGTAAAGAATACTGCAACCTATTTTTTATCATGGTTTTTAACCTATTCCTTTTAAAAAAAACCTACTTTGGCAATTAAACCTGATCAAGATGGTAATCCCGTCTCTCCCAGCTTCTCAGAAAGTTTCAAATCATTTATTAGCCCCAATGAACTGGGCCTGAACAAAACACAGCCTGAATACAAGGCCAGACACCTAAGATAAACGAACAGTTTGCTTCTATTGCACAAGGTTAGGCAAAGTAATTCCATTTGAAAAATTACTTTGTACTCAGCATGGTAGCATGTGCTAACTTGATTCTGAAAATGTTATTTATCTTTGCTTTGTCCAAGAGACATAACGGTGTTCAGGCATTTCTCTTGTTTGCCAATGCATATCCCTCAGAGGGCAATATATTTTGTTGAGATGTGAACGCCAATTCAGCAGCAAGAAAAAAAAATGAAATAGCTTACATAGTCCTTTGAATAACTATGGTAACATTTAAAATGTAATTGGTTTTGCAAACTGACAACTAATTATTGAAAAGCAAAAAGGATGTTAGGCATTTAGATAATGAAGTGTCAATCAGTGTAACAAATGTGTCACTTTGCTTAATATATTTTAGCTTGTGAAATTGTTTTACCTTTCTTCCTTATCATTCCGACCAATATATATGTGCCGATAACAGATATCTAACAAATCTAAAAGATGCTTAAGTATACTCATTATCAATCCTAATTTCATAAGCATTAATAAATGTGAACAAAATATATGGGGGCTGTTTTGTATGTGCATTTTTGTATTCTGTTTGTTCCTGAGGCTGCCTTTGAATTCAGAATCCATTGTTATAACAGGACCAAGGCAGAAACACATTAAACAGGAAGGACCACTTCTGTGCTGAGTGGCTGATTCTTCCACTAGCTTTGTGCTCAAGCTGAACTTTGCCTCAGCTTAATCAGTTAAAAAAAAAAAAAAAAAAGGAGTACTCTATCCAAGGCAGAATCCCATACAAAATAAGCTCATAATATTAAAACAAACACACACACAAAAACAGAGTCTGAATCAAAATAATTCAGTTTCATTGCACAGTATCCAGCTCCAGTTTTGTTCCACTTTTGCTTAGTACCACACTCCTCCCTTTTAAATTCAAATTGATCTCACAGACACACATTTTCCCCACCCAAAGTAACATCAGAATAAATGGGTATTTCTGCCATTGGGCACAGGTTCAATGAACCCAATTAGTTTTTTGGTCCACATACCTGCAATGGCTACGACATTGTGTTTGGGGTTTTTGTTTGTTTGTTTGTTTGTTTACTTTCCAGCATGCATATCCATATCAAACAATAGGTATTTTTTGTTTCCCTGTCTCCTCATGGCACTGTGAAACATAGTTGAGTGAGCTTAGTCCAGTCAGTTTCTCTCAATGTGGCCTACATCTATGGTAAGAAAAAAAGCTGGATAGTAGAGAATAAGGTAATCAAGCTTGAGGTTACCAAGGTTCATTGGAGGAAAGTTATTATCTTGCTGCTAAATAAATAAATACAACATATAACCCCATGAATGAATGGCTTCTTCACCCATCCTTAAGACTTGTTATGCCAGCACAATACTTTGGAGAATTTATATAAGTTCTCCATATTTTTGTCAGAACATAAGAAGACTCATACTGGATGAGACCAAAGACATATATAATCCAGCACTGTATTCATGGTGTGGCCATAGTTACCTACGGTATGGAAAAGCCAGCAAGACAAGAGCCTCTATGTTAGTGAATAGAATGCTATATCTGGTTTAAGTTGTTATAATTCTAGGTTTAGGGTCCTGCTTTGGACAGGGGATATCATGTTAAAAAAAATGTATCAGGGAGAGGAATGGAGTGCAACCTTTCCTTCAGAAGTGGCAATTATCTGTAAAGCATTTGTTATAATTAAGAAATCAAAATATAATTATTTAACTGCTGTAGGAATTGCAGCAGTTCAGGGAGAATTTACACACACTGTCTCTGGAACACACTATTTGGGTCTCATCCATAACATTCCCCAGACAACACTGCCTTAAGCAAGCAGCCTTGAGCAAGCAACACAAAAAGGTTTGGGCACAGTCTTTTAGTTCCAAGGATATAGCAGGACACATGTATCACCACTGCAGCACTAAATCTTAAACTTCCCCTGACACACACATGATAAATACTCCACCTAAACCTGTTGTGGCTTCTCTGGACAAACCCTCCATCTTAGAGAAGAAGATCTTAGGCCCTTTAAAGAGGGTCTGTCTCCACCGTAACAGCAATATGTCAATATGGACTCAGAGGAAGAGAGAGGCCCCCAAACCCCCAGAAGAGAAAGTATCAGAAGAAGTAGCATGAAACAACTCAGCTCCAAAGACACTCAAGAAATCAGAAGAGCTTGACCCTGCAGAATCTGTCTTAATTAGTGAAAACTATAGTCCAACAATTTTATATAAATACCCATGAGACACTAATTTGTTGGCCTCTATCTATCTCAGCTTGTCATAAACTCTGCTTCCAGTATGACTTCCTGTCCTACATTTCTTTGACCCCTCTGACCCTTGTCACATTTCTGAGATTTTTTTCTTTCTTTTTTTCTACTCCCAACTTTGCATTCAAAGCTGATAGGATATTAATGTGTTTATCCAACCTTGGCTGCTTTACTGACTAGTTTCTTTTGTCTGCTCCTCAAAACACTGATGCCCTTATGAATCTCAATGCACTGGCCCTGGTCTGACTCATGTCTTTATTGCTCCCCCAACTGGGTGCTTGTTCAATGAACTCTCAGATTATATTGGGTACTTGCAGCCTCCGAACAGGGCAAAATTAAAGGCTAGGGTCTTATTTAAGGATCTTATTATCTTAAGGATCTTATTTCTAAACATGTCTGGTTTTTTTTAAAGAAAAGGGAAAAAAAGAGAAGAAAAGTCCAGTGTCCCAAAATGCTATTTTTCTGAGACCATGAAGCATACAAATGCAAGCACACATATTTAGACACATTTAGAAAAGAGTTAGAGGCTGTACAGATGGGCGACATGCAACCCTCTCTTTACCAACCAGATCGGGGCTGCAGCAACTTCATGCCATGGCCCTGATCCAGTCTCCAGTGCAGCTGTATAACGCCCCTTCAGTGCTGCATCATGTGGATGCAGTATCCGAGGGGTGCCATGATGGTGCGTGCCAAATCATGTGGATGCATCATGTGGATGCAGCATTGGAGGGGTGCCAAAATGGTGCCCTGGGGGCGGGGCTAGGGTATCCAGTGTGCAGATGCTGTGCCCTGGCTCCACCCACAGGATGGCACAAAGTGCTGGTCTGTATAGGATCTTAGTCCTCTTTCAGGGTGTTATATAACTGTTTTAAATAACTATTTTCTAAAGAGGGAAAGAACTTCTCTGCTTTCAAGCAAAATGTTATGGTTTGAGCTGTACTCCAACAAAAAAAGAAATTTACACCACAGATTATTCTCCCCACCCCACCCCACCACTCCCAGTGCTCACTCAAAAATATGAACACATTGATGGTCCATGGTTATACCTTAACTCCCAAGTAAGCTGAAAGGGGGACAAAGTGCAGCCTGTGGCCTACAAGGTTGTTTTGTACTTTCAGGGCTTCCAGGGTTTTGAGGGTTTTTTCCCATGAGAACCAATTGCCCCAAAATGCCCCTTAAAGATCATGGAAACATCTTAACCACCATTTTAGGGTCAGGAGATGACTTCTTCTAAAATAAGAAATGAATAAGAAATTAATTTGGTCACTTCTTGAAAAAAAGAAAAAGAAAAAAGAAAAAAGAAAGGAGGTGGGTCTCTCCTGGGCCTAAAATATTTCAGGAGGCTCCAAAACATGGCAAAAATGCCTCCCTTCCCCTTAGAGATCATTTGGGGATATTTGGGGCTAACATTTGAGATTTCTTTGCAGGAAATGTAGTGGACAATGCAGCAGTCCAGTTGTCCATATCTGAAGCACTACAATAAACACTACAATAAAGTCTCATTAGCCAGCACTCTTTACATATTACATCATTAATGTTGTGGAATATCTGAAATGAAAACAAACATTTTGATAGTATCAATATCTATAATCCCAAATAAGACAGATAGTATCAGTTTCTACTCATAAATAAGATGTAAGTTATAGATAGGATGACATCCTTTGATAAAAACCTCTCTTACTTGATTCTAACTGTAAATGATTTCCCATCTTATTCAGACCTTCTCTCAAGAATAAAGTTCAGTGACACATTCAGCAATTCAGCTACACTCATAAGCACTTCAGACTAGAAGGTAAATGATCACCCTTTCAGTTCTGGAACATATGAGGTTGATGTCACGTTATAATGCTCCACAGTATCATAAATGAGGATACACAACTTGAGTGCTCTTATGGTGGAAATTCACACAGGCACCTTGAATATGATTATGTTTAGAATTTTCTTGGGATCTGAATTTCTTTGCTTCTGGAGTTAAATCTTGAGAGAGAGAGAGAGAGAGAGAGAGAAGATGCAAAGGCTTAGAATCATAGAATCATAGAATCATAGAATCATAGAGTTGGAAGAGACCACAAGGGCCATCCAGTCCAACCCCCTGCCATGCAGGAACTCCAAGTCAAAGCATCCCTGACAGATGGCCATCCAGCCTCTGCTTAAAGACCCCTAAGGAAGGAGACTCCACCACACTCCGAGGGAGTGTGTTCCACTGTCGAACAGCCCTTACTGTCAGGAAGTTCCTCCTAATGTTGAGGTGGAATCTCTTTTCCTGCAGTTTGCATCCATTGTTCCGCGTTCTAGTCTCTGCAGCAGCAGAAAACAAGCTTGCTCCCTCCTCAATATGACATCCCTTCAAATATTTAAACAGGGCTATCATATCACCTCTTAACCTTCTCTTCTCCAGGCTAAACATCCCCAGCTCCCTAAGGCGTTCTTCATAGGGCAAGGTTTCCAGACCCTTCACCATCTTAGTTGCCCTCCTTTGGACATGCTCCAGTTTCTCCACATCCTTTTTGAATTGTGGTGCCCAGAACTGGACACAGTATTCCAGGTGGGGCCTGACCAAAGCAGAATAGAGTGGCACTATAACTTCCCTTGATCTAGAAACTATACTTCTATTGATGCAGCCTAAAATTGCATTGGCTTTTTTAGCTGCCGCATCACACTGTTGACTCATGTTCAGCTTATGGTCTACTTGGACTCCTAGATCCCTTTCACATGTGGTCTCGTTCAGCCAGGTGTCCCCCATCCTATATCTGTGCATTTCATTTTTCCGCCCTAAGTGCAGAACCTTACATTTCTCCGTATTGAATTTCATTTTGTTAGCACTGGCCCAGCTTTCTAGTCTATTCAGGTCATTTTGAATTTTGATCCTATCCTCTGGGGTATTAGCTACTCCTCCCAGTTTAGTGTCATCTGCAAATTTGATAAGTATGCCCCCAATTCTGTCATCCAAATCGTTAATAAAGATGTTGAATAGCACTGGGCCCAGGACAGAACCCTGTGGCACCCCACTGGTCACTTCTCTCCAGGATGAAAAGGAGCCATTGTTGAGCACCCTTTGAGTTCGGCCACTCAACCAATTACAAATCCATGTAACAGTTAACTTGTCTATCCCACATTTTGCAAGCTTGTTTGCAAGAATGTCATGGGGAACCTTGTCAAAGGCCTTACTGAAATCGAGGTATACTATATCCACAGCATTCCCTTCATCTACCAAGCTGGTAATTTTATCAAAAAAAGAGATCAGGTTCGTTTGGCATGACTTCTTTTTCTGAAACCCATGTTGGCTTTTTGTGATTATGGCATTGGCTTCTAAATGTTCGCAGACTCTCTGCTTAATGATCTGCTCTAGAACCTTTCCTGGAATTGATGTCAGACTAACTGGACGATAATTGTTGGGATCCTCTTTTTTTCCCTTTTTGAAGATGGGGACAACGTTTGCCCTCCTCCAGTCTTCTGGGACTTCTCCTGTTCTCCAGGAGTTCTCAAAGATTATTGCCAATGGCTCTGATATTACATTTGCTAGTTCTTTTAATACTCTAGGATGTAGTTCATCTGGTCCTGGAGATTTATATTCATTTAGGTTAACCAAGTATTCCTGTACTATCTCTTTACTTATTCTGTGCTGAAATTCCCCTATTCTGTCTTCTGCTCCATTATCCTTCGGTTGAGCACCTTTTGCCTTTTCTGAGAAGACTGAAGCAAAGAAGGTGTTGAGTAATTCTGTCTTTTCTCTGTCCCCTGTTAGCATTTTGCCATCTTCTGCACGCAGTGGCCCTACTGTTTCCTTCTTCTTCCTTTTGCTGCGGACATATCCAAAAAAAGCCCTTTTTATTGTTCTTAACCTCTCTAGCAAGCCTGAGTTCATTCTGCGCTTTAGCTTTTCTGACTTTACCCCTACATGTGCTGGCTATTTGTTTAAATTCCTCTTTCGTGATTTCTCCATTTTTCCATTTCTTATACATGTTCCGTTTAAAACTTAGCTCATTTGAAAGTTCCTTAGTCATCCATCCTGGCTTCTTGAGACATCTTCCATTTTTCTTCCTCATTGGAACTGTTTGAAATTGTGCCTTCAATATCTCCCTTTTGAGAAACTCCCATCCGTCTTGAACTCCCTTTTCTTTTAGTATTCCTGACCATGGGATCACTCCCAGTATTTCTCTAAGTTTATTGAAATTAGCTCTCCTAAAGTCTAGAGTGCGTGTCTGACTATGCCTAGCTTCTCCCTTCCACTGCATAACAAACTCCAGGAGAACATGGTCACTTCCACCTAAGGATCCAACCACTTGCACCCCATCAACTAGGTCTTCCCTGTTGGTTAAGATAAGATCTAAAATGGCTGATCCCCTTGTTGCCTCTTCCACCTTTTGGACAATGAAATTGTCTTCCAGGCAAGTGAGGAATTTGCTAGTGAGGAATTTGCTAATTTGCTTCTTTGGGGAGAATTTCATTTTTTCGAAACATAAGATGAAATAAGATTAACCATAAATATACTGTGGCTAGCATCATAACAATATACAAAGCAAACAATTAACAGGATCGTAACAGCTGGGACTCATAACTCATAAAGCATACCAACTCCTTCCAACCTATTCTAGAGAGATTTCTAAGGAAAGTACACCCACTAAAAAAGGAAGAGTGTCCATTGCCATAAAACCCTACCTTTTAAGGAAACAAGTCCTATATGATATCACTCATAAGATTCTTGTCAGTGCAGGATTAGAAGTAGTCCAACCCAAGCATAGGGAATTAAAAATCACCATTTTAACCCGACTGTTGCTATTCTGCATTGTCCATAACAAGTAGAAGAGACTCGGGGTTCAGAGGGTGGCAAGATTGTGGGGCAGAGATGTAGCATCAGTCAATAACAGTGGTAAATTACAGGGTAATAAAAAGAAAGAAAGAAAGAAAGAAAGAAAGAAAGAACTACCACCATAATTTTCTATGGAAGAGAAAACAGACAGGAATGTAGTGTACAGTGGCTAAAATCATCACATAAATATACAGGCAAGTGGGCTAGTGTTTGTGTGTACACACACACACAGACACATACATATACAAATGTGGTCCAAAAACTTTGGTGGATGAATTTGTAAAACTGTTTGAAAAATTGCCATGAAAACAATATTTCTATGAGAATATATACATACCATCTAATAAAGAGACAATGTTATTGTGTGCAGTGTATGTAAAGACTGTGATTTTGATATATATCCAGAATGTAGCTGTCTTTCTGTACAATGAGAAGGCAACAGCTAGATTTTCTCAGCTAAACATGAAGACTGGCTGAGAGAAAGCTGCATTGCCCTTGACATTGAACAGTGCTGAAAATTGAGCTTCAAACCATCCAGCAAGGATTTAAAATGTGCAAATGAAAGAGCTTTTCCCATGAATATTTATGTGAAGCCGTGCTCAATTTGAGCAGGAATGATAAGGATGCACCATTGATAATATGGTTTTAATAGTATTTCTTATGAAGCCAATTTGAAAATCCTTATTAAAAAATGGGAAATGGCTCAATTCAGGAAGAAAGTGACTATTTCCCAAAGTCTGATTTCTACTGGAGAAAAAACTGCATGTCCAATTTACTAAACGTTCTCCCCTATGTTTAGTACTGTAAGTCCCTTTGAGAATCTCCATATCCATCATGTGCGGGCAGCTGTTGGGGGTTAGAGGGATGCATTGGCCCTCCAAGTGATCTGGGAGGACCACATACACCCCCTGCTTCCCCATTGTCCAAAATGGAAGGGGCATTGGGAGCCATTTTGAGGCAATTTCCTTTAAAGGTGCCACAAAACCATTCCTGGAGGCTGAACTTTCCCATCTGTCTTAACTAATGAGTAGATAACTATGGGCCTCTACATGTTGGACTGCAATAAGAACCCAACAGCAGACACCAATGGCTGCTGGGGGTTGTGGTTCAGAAATATTTGAAGGACCTCAAGTTATCAACACCCTGTCTGAGGTAGAAACACCTTCCTAATTTTCATCTTCATCAGGTTAGACAGCATGGAAGCATGGGGAGATGTTTTAAGGCCTATCCCACACTGATAGGACCATCTGCTGGGAGAAAAATGATAGCACCTTTATAACACCTTCAAATCCAACCAATTTGCTTTGGAGCAAATTTTTGTGGGAAAAAGCCCATTCTGAAAATTACAGCACGAACTGGTCACCTAACTGAGCACATATCCAATGATATAGGTAGAATAATAATATATATGTAATTTACAAAGTGAGTTCTAGTTGTTCTGTAATGTATACATTGCTGTAGTTTTGTCACATTGCTACAGATAAATAGAGAAACCAGTTAAATGAATTCCAGTTCTAATCAATGGATTTGTAACATAATCTTGACTAATTTCCATAGCAAGTTTGTAAACATCTAAAGAAGGATAATTACTTTCTGTAGTAATTTACTACAGAAAATAATTATCTTTCTTTAGCTCTTCAAGATTTGTTTAGACTGGGTTCTGCAGGGTCAAAGTTGCTTATGAATTATTTTTAAAAACTTCAGGTTTATTTAAAACTTGGAAAGTTTATGTTTAAATGTCACCAAAGCTTCACTGAAAGAGTTTGGAACAGAAACTGTTCAACTGGAAGTTTAAAGTTTAAGGTCTGTGAACTTGTGTCCTGTGAGGCTGAAATGTCCCCACACTGACTTCAAAATATTAACACACAAACACACACACATCATTTATTTAAATATTTTCTGCAGAGACAGGCCTATGACAATGGAATTGCTGGCAGACAATGGCATATATCCCATTTGAAGGGCACTGGGCTTTTGGTGGTATATTGATGGTGGTATACAGTGGTCCCCCGGGTTACGAAGGTAATCCGTTCCGGATTACCTTTCGTAACCCGGAAGCTTTTGTTTCCTGGGGGACCGCTTTAGCGAACGGACCGCGCGGCCATTTAAAGGGGCCACGTGGCTTTTTTTCATTCGTATCCTGGGGGATCTTTCGGATCCCGGGGGATACAATGCCGGTCCCGCCGCCTTCGGATCCCGGGGTTTTCGTAACCCGGGGGATTCGTAAGGAGGGGGACCACTGTATTGGTAATTCCAAACACTTTAGCAGACATTGTCCATCCTTTCAGATTTTGTGGGATGACTATGAGCATTGTTATCACCTATATCCAAAGATCATACAGTGGTCCCCCGGGTTACGAAATTAATTCGTTCTGGCACCTTTTTCGTAAGCCGAAAATTTCGTAACCCGGGGCCTATTTCCCATAGGAAATAGGTAATCCATTCCGAGGCCTGGCCGAAGCCTGGCCTGGCGGGGGCCTCCTGGCTGAGGAAAGGAAGGTCCGATCCGGCGGATCGGGCCTTCTTTTCGTCAGCCGCAGGGGCCTCCTGGCCGGTGGATCGGGCCTTCCTTTCGTCAGCTGCGGAGGCCCAGCCTGGGTGGGGAAGCCAGGCTGGGCCTCCGCGACTGAGGCGAAAGGAGGCCCGATCCGCCGGATCGGGCCTTCCTTTCGTTAGGCACGGAGGCCCAGCCTGGCTTCCCCAGCCAGGCTGGGCCTCCGCAACTGAGGCGAAAGGAGGCCCGATCCGCCGGATCGGGCCTTCCTTTCGTCAGCTGCGGAGGCCCAGCCTGGCTGGGGAAGCCAGGCTGGGCCTCCGCGACTGAGGCGAAAGGAGGCCCGATCCGCCGGATCGGGCCTTCCTTTCGTTAGGCGCGGAGGCCCAGCCTGGCTGGGGAAGCCAGGCTGGGCCTCCGCGACTGAGGCGAAAGGAGGCCCGATCCGCCGGATCGGGCCTTCCTTTCGGTAGTCTGTCCCTTGTCCCCCGAAGCCTGGCCTCGGAGGAAAAGGGATGGGAGTCTGTCCCTTTTCATCCGAAGCCTGGCCTCGGAGGAAAAGGGACGTCCCTTTTTTTTGGATCCCGGGGGATCCTTCGGATCCCGGGGGATAATTTTTGGTCCCGCCGGTTTCGGATCCCAGGGTTTTCTTAACCCGGGGGATTCGTATCCCGGGGGACCACTGTATTCAGGATGTAGTGCAGAATGGATTGAGGACTGCCAGTGGCAACTGCAGCATTCTCTTATGCGGTAATCTGTGTGATTTGCCCATTCCATCCCATTTCTGCTCCCTTTCGTTCCACCCTGTTCCCGGTCTTGTTCCCCAGGCCCCGTGTGATAAACTTATCTATTTCTTCTCTGCAGGAACATGTCTTGTAATAGGAATACTTTCCTCATTACGACTGCTATGTGTGAACTGAAAAACTGGAGTAATTTGGCTGTAAAGAGTGGACTGTGTAGGTGAGCTCAATTCAGAAGCATGTGGCAATCAGTCAAGATGGAATCTCTTTTCTTGAAGTTTGCATCCATTGTTCTGCATTCTCGTCTCTGGTGCAGCAGAAAACAAGCTTGCTTCCTCCTCAATATGCATTCCCACATCCACCCTAACTCACTCCACAGGCAGTTCAGAAAGTTTACTGGGTCAAGTCCTGCTAACAGACACAATAGGAGACTGGATTTTTATAAGAGTTATTTTGGCATTGTGCTCAAGCTAAAATCGTCAACAGAATGCAATGACTGTTGCATTTTCTAAGGAGTTTATTGCATGCACTTTTCAGCCCTATCTGGGCATGAGACAAGATTAGGCTGGAACAGGGGAAAATGGGTTGATTCCATCCTGATGTCAGTGTCATGCCTATCACCCGACTGCATGGAGTGTGGCATCACACCATTTCTTTGTTGCAGTGTTTAGATGTGCTGCACCAAAGAAACATCAAAAAGCCACTGTGGCAAGGCTAGCTTTTTGCTGCTCTAAAAAGGAGCAGCATTTTGCCATTTCTTTTTAGAGCAGCAAACTGCTGGATTGGGGCCAAGGCATGTGGTTGCTGCAGCCCTGATCTGGCACTGAAAGGGGTGGCAGTACGCCACTCTATTGGGGTGGTTTGTAGAGTCCCTAGTTAACTTATATACAGTACTTCATATACAAGGGGGTATCCAAAAGTTTTAATAATCACATTTTTAAAAAAATTGACAGAAAGTTTGTTTTGATATGTAATTGTTAACTTATATCTATGTAGTCACTGTGTAGATTTATACATTTTTCCCAGCGTATCTTGACCCTCCAAATACCTGATATTGTAGAAGTCTGCATATTGCGCCTGATGAGTATTTTACACTTTAGTCACTTCTAGCAGAGCCAGTCACAAAAACAAAGGATGCAATGAGTTGATTTTCTCAGCAATGTGCGCTTAGGGACCAATGATGACCTTGACAAAATTTCATCAATATGCCAAAATAACTTCTGGGTGATAATTATTACTTTATGGTACCCTCTCGTTAGGCACAATCTGCAGACTTCTACAATATCAGGTATTTGGAGGGTATATTAACGCTGTATAAATTTACAGTGCTATATAAATAAAGCCTAATAATAACAACAATAATAAGGAGATAACAACAAGAACGACAACCTACACCTCTATGTTCTATACAGTCAGCTCTCCTTATCCACAAATTCTTTATCCATTGATTCATCCATTCACACTTTGAAAATATTTTTAAAAGAAAAATAGAAAAAGCAAACCTTGATTTTGCGATTTTATATAAGGACACCATTTTACTAGGCCACTGTATTTAATGGGACCTGAGTTTTCACAGATTTTGGTATCCACAGGGATCCTGGAACCAAACCCCAGTGGATACCAAGGGCCCATTGCATTCTTTTTATAACAATTGCCTAGAAAAATCATATATTCCCTGACTGCACAGGCTGCTCTTCTACAAACTCTCTAACATTTATTCATCTTAACCCTGACAAGCTTGCTCCCCTCATAAGTGTCAATTACCCTGACAAATTTATTCCAATTCTCCTAAGGGAAAAAAAGTATTTCCTTTTTATAAAAAGGTAGTTACTTTAAAAAAAAAAAAGGTATAAAGTTCAAACATACGTACACATAAACACTTCCATTTATCTATTTTTCTAATTGTGACTGGCATAATCCCACAACGAGAGCCAGTATGGTGTAGTGTTGGAGCATTGGATCATTACTCTGGAATCCTGGGTTTGATTCCCTGATCAGTCATGGAAACCTACTAGTGACCTTGAGTGAGACACACACTTTTATCCCCAGAAAACTGCATGATAGTTCAGTTTAGGGCCACCCATAATTCAGAAATGATGGCACACAACAACATACTCCCATGATAATTAAAAACTCTGCCTTCAAATTTCATTCATTATTGGCAAATACATTTTTTAAAAATAGCCATTTCTTGATTATTATCTTTTAGCAGTAACAATAAAGGACATGGGCATTCAGATTTCTGAATCAAGATTTGGAATTGAGCCTGAACAGAATATTGTTGTCATCAAATTGGCCCAAGTGCCTTATACTGTTATTCAAAGACCCTAAGCAAGGCTTGAACCAAATTGTGTGGTCAGTGCACACTCTCATTCATCAGTCTAGTGTGCTGCATGCTGTACTCTCTGCATGTTTATATCTGGCTTTTTTTGCGTGTGACAAGGATTAAATAAAACAGAATTCTTGAAATGAGTACAATGCTATAAAATATACCTGCATATTTATACTGATTTCAATTTGCTTGTGCTTTGAGAGTTTATTTTTAACAGAAAAAAGTTTAAAAAAAAAAATCTGTTCTGAGCCATAGGGGCTGGGTCTACAAAGATGTCCAAATCAATAATCAATTTAATCAGCAATAAAGCAATGGGTATGTTAAGGCAGTTATAGGCAGAAGTCCTTCCTAACTGCTTTTGGTGGTAAAAAGCTTTCCATCATAAATATTTCACTCCAAATATTTCCAAACACAGACTAGGCTTGATATTCTGCATGCACGGTCAGTGCCTGAGGTGTTCCTTAAAATTCATTTATTTATGAGAAAACAAACAGAGCCTGAACGTCAGGTTTGAAGTATGCGGTAGATTTTAAAAATCTATTATTTAAAAAGCATTTGTTATTTCTGATAACAGCACTTTAATCAAAGTGAGAGGAATAAAAAGCTGAAACTTTCTAAGAGGAGAGGTCCTTCAAAAGGCATTTCCCTAGAGAATTTTACTTTTAGTTGAATGAGGACTATTTGAAAATGGTTTATCAAGGTTTTGTGGCATTATATTTTCTTGCCTTTTGTTAAGATTCACCTAATGACAAACAGCTGCCTCTTATGGTTGCCAGTGCTGGGCTATTTTTTTTTAAAATCTAGAAATGGACTAGATAGGCTTGAATGCTGGAGTGGAAAGCATAAAATAACCACCAGGTGTTAGAAGCCTTTCCACATAAACTATTTGCTCTTTGCCTGAAGTAGCTGGCATCTACCTACTATGGGTGCAGAGGGCAAGGTCAAGCAACAATTTACTTATCAAGGATGCAGAGCAAAGAATTCACAAAAGGCAGAATTGAATTTGGATCCTGACTGTGAAGGATGGGAGGAGGAGGAGGATGACGATGATGATGATGATCAGCATCAGCAGCAGCATCATTTCTCTGTACCCAGAGATTCTTCATCATCCATGGATTCAACCAACCACTGTTTGAAAACATTCATACACAATTTTTTTTTCTTTCAAAATACAAACTTTGATTTTCCCATTATATAGATGAGCTTGAGCATCCATGAGCATAATGGGACTTGAACATCCACAGATTTTGGTATCCAACCTCCCCACCCACCCAGTGGATACCAAGGCCCCACTGTACTTATGAGAGAAAAACAATGGCTAGTCTTTATCTGCTCTATCCAGGGATATGGAAACAAGGGTTAGAGGAAGTGAAAATTATCAACAACATTGACAATTTAGGAGATTATCACACCCAGGGATCATGGCAGAAGAGACACGAGATCTAAAAGATGGATGTTATCACATTTACCCATGTCTGGGCTGTAGGAAGCCCATATCCACTGCAACATGAACTTCTCTGCAGCTTTTTCCAAAAACAGGAAATCTCATTCTTGAAATAGCCATGGGAGAAGCCTGGGTTGCCCAAGTTGATAGAGGCCCAGACATGGGTAAATGCAATAACATCCTTTTTCTTCTTTTAGATCTCCTGTCTCTCTTGCTGGGATTCCTGGGTGTGATAATCTCCAATATAAAATGTCAATTCTAATAGCAGAATTTTAAAAGTGGTGGGAAATGCAGGCCCATTGAAATGTAGTAAAAATGCAGATCCCAGTATTCCTCACCATTAGTTATGTTAGTAAGAGCTTTGGGAGATGCAATCTAGCAAATGATTCCCACTGCCACATCTGAGTCAATATTTTCAGTGATTCCCACCCACCCACCTCCAAATATTTTGTGCTGCTTTGCATGATGAAAGGATCTAGATAACTAGAATTCCTGCACATTTATGTGGCATTTTGGTTGGTTCTGCTAAAAGGATTGACTAACTGTGAATCTTCCTGTATTATAGAGAAGAGGGCGGTCATATCTGAGACAGTCCAAGCTAGTGCAGAAGCAGATTAAACAGTCCAGTGCCAGCTGAAGGAATGCAGGGTTGTGCCAACCCCAAACAAGTTTACAAATGGGGAAGGGGGGGGGGTAACACCACTGCCAGCTGAAGGGATGACAGCCAGTTGTTGTTGTTTAAAAAGGGCAATACATGTTTTCTTGGAAAATGCTATCCAAACCAGACAAGAAGCAGGTACTTCTTTTTAAAAAAGGAAGGAAGGAAGGAAGGAAGGAAGGAAGGAAGGAAAGAAAGAAAGAAAGAAAGTATTGCAAACTCAAACAGCCATACTGTGACCACCAGGTTACACAGGGTTCTTCTGTCTTATCTTAAATAGTTTGAGGCTTTTCTTCCCTCAGAGCAATTTCTCTAACTCTTGGTCCTCCCATTTACTTCAGCTTCTTTATTATTAAATGTTTTTAATATACTTGGTAGTGTGTTTTTGATGTTGTTACTTATAAATCACTTCAGGCCACTCCTTTGTGAATAAGAAGAAAATAAATTTTATTCGTAGAAATAAATTATGATGGTATCTCTTTTGGTAGTTGGTTCCCAAAGCTTTTGGGTGCATCATGTCCCTCACTTCACTTATTACAAATTACTTTACTTCAGTTCACTCAATGACCTAAGTAACACTTTAACTGTTTTTTGGTTCTTCACACACACCTTCCACTAAAGCTCATTCATTAGGAGTATAAATCCTATGAACCTCTAGCGTTATTCATAAGTTACATTTCTGCAGAATAAGTGGATATGAGCCTTCCCTTTACTAGCTCTTCACTTTTCAAAAACATATTACTTTAACCTGATTTTACAGGACTTCTTTTGTCCTTCTAAAGCCTTTCCTCTTTAAATGGGAATCTGAATCTAAACTATTATTCCCAACTACACTCTTGGCAGTTCTAAGGCACACTCCTATTTTTTCATGGTTCCTCCTCCTTTTTATAGCCCCTCATCAGGCAGGCCCCCATCTTTTTGCCAGCTGGACTCTGATTGGCTGCTCTGAACATTTCATTTTGCCAATGTCTCTCCACACATACATACAAGCATTTGGAAAGGACTATTACTCCAAAGATCACGCCTTCATACAAGGTCCCTCCATTTGATAAAAACTTAATATTAAAGGGTCTGCCAAAAGGCTTGAAGCATGGAGAGCAGCCCGGTTTGGAGGAAACTGTTTTGACCATACATGGCTTAGCATGGGAGTACTTCGCTGAAAGGAATCTGCCAATGATCAAAATCTGCATAAGCCACTCAACAATGAAAACAATGGTGTATGTGATATCTGTGTTTGCAAGTAAAACAAGAGGTTCAAGAGTATCTCCCTCCAGGAGAGAGATGCCTTTGACTAAGGACATTTGCATTGATGACCAGGCAGCTCTCAACCTCCTTGTACATTCTCCTACCTGGAAAGTACATTCAAGTCCTGAAATTGCCCTGGGACAGATTTTGCCCTATATCTGTGCCCACTTTGGCAGTTCCAATTTGGTCTCAGTTGAGTTCAGTCTCCCTGTCTGTTTCTCCCTTGACTCCTCAGCAGGCCAACCACAATCCTAAGGCAGCATGCTGATTCAGACTCACTTCACCATGCCCCCCCCCACGACTGGAGCCCTTGTCTGAACCTGGTACATTATTACCCTCTGCTAAAACTGCTAGGTTGCTATCAGCTACCACCTTTATATCATTAGTTTTTGAACTGTGGGTGAGTGTGTGTTTTTGTGTGAAATTTGATTTTGCCTTTTGCTGTTATAAATAAAACTACATTTGAAACTTCCACTCTGGAAGTTCATTTTTTTCAAACAGTTATACACAGGTCTTTAGCTACCTGAAGCCCTCTCACAGCTATCATTTGAGCAAATCAAATCCCCCTGTTTGAATGTTGATTGTGGGTGCCCTTTTGGAACCCTTGCATTTTGGATAACACATGCATACAAACATATGGACAGGATAAATGGATTTGTCACCTCAACTTCATTAGCTGATTTTCTAAAAAAGGATTGAAGCTGCCTTCCCAATCTGAGTTTTTAAAATGTAATTTTATTTTTTTAAAAAATAATTATGCTGCCCCAAGAAATCAAAAAGGATTCATCAAAACAGTAGCAACAAAACAGGAAGAAAATGGGATAGATCTCTTTTCTTCAACCCAGGAAAGAATTAATGCAATGGTCCATGTACCCACATATATACAAACACACACACACACACACACACAGAGAGAGAGAGAGAGAGAGAGAGAGAGAGAGAACATTATGACTATACCTACCTTCAGTTTCAAGTTTTGTCAGGATCTGAGATTGCTAAGTTGGAAGAATGTCTGCACTCGTGTTGGCAGCTGACCTTTCAAGTGTGTCCAGAAGCATGTATCGAACAGGTAATATACCTGGTTTTGAAAGAGTTTTAATTTAGTTTTTTTTTAATTTGTTGGCTGTAATTTAATGTATTTTTAAACAATTTAAGGTTTTTTTTGTTTGTTTTAAATTGTTTTAAGTTGTTTGTATTGCCTTTACTTCTGCAATGGCCTGATATGCTTTGATAAAGGATGGATCAGGGATATATTAATAAAATAAAATATTAAGGAAGTACTGGGAGCAGGAAAAATTTTTTAAAGGTTTGCAGCAATGAGGAAACATATCTAGGGAGTCTGAGGTAGTTGGACATGCCCACATCTAACATCACAGCCTATTTCACAAGGTGGATGCCCAGAAATACACTGAAAAGTTCTGCTTTTCTATTAGCCTTTCCCCAGCCCCAGTCAAAGAAACATTGGATGAAAAAGTGAGAAGTGTCAGAAACCAATGTTGAATGGTGCTATCTAAATTGACACAAATCACTAGTCCAGATGAGACCAAATGTGGCTCATGACTTGGAGCCATGAAATATAAATAATTATCCTGCCATCTCTCTTGGGCCTAATGCAAACAAAATGTGGGGAGTGACCTTTATGTTCTAAGTCCACAGTATATGATGGAGCACTTCCTCCAGCATGAACCTGACCACAGGGGGCCTCAGTCTTTGCTTTTCTTCCTCTGAAGATTGGACTGTTTTAGCAGTTTTTGCCAGGCTTTGTGATTCTCCCCTGGGAAGCTAATTTGTCTACCTCTTGGATGGATTTCCTGAAGAAATTAGACTTTTTAAAAAAAATTGCATTTACACATATATTACAAGATATATCAGGAAAACAATAAAAACAACAGCATGTATTTACATCACTTATATTTGTTTCTTTTTCTTGTTCTTTTTCCGCTTTTACATCAGCTATATCTTATTATCTCTATATTAACTACCCTTTAAGTATGACACTTCAGCTATCTGCTCCTTTCCTGTAACTGCACTAATGGGGATCCTTCTCCCTCCCTTCCCTTCTCTGTGGCTTATCCTTGTAGTTTATTAATAGTTTATTTCAAGATACATGTATCATGGAGTTTATTTCATAAGGAGTGCTTTTCTGTTTTTGTTTTGTTTTGTTAGCCACTTTAGGTGATACAAAGAGAAAGAAATGGGACTGAGGGAGAACCCCATGGTGTAATCTAAGGGAATGCCACACGGTGTATATGGTGTAATGTAGGTTTTGATTCTCTGCTCAGCCATGGAAATTCATTGGGTGACCTTGGGTGAGTCACACACTCTCAGCCCCAGAAATGATAGGTTTACCTTAGACTCACCATGAGTTGGAAACAATTTGAAGGCACACAACAATAAGAACTATCTCTCCCAAATGAAGGTGCACAATACTCAAAGCTAGCAAAACTATTTTGGCATAGGAGGTAGAAAATCATTCATTGCAGTGAAAATATAATAACCAATTAAATGACTTATTGCAGATTGGGCTGGCAGTAAAGTCAGAGAACAAGGCTCACACATGTTGTGAGTAAAACTTCCGATGAAATGTATTGCGGTTCAATGACTATATCTCTATGCAGCCATAAGAGAAAAATATTTCCAATTTTTATTTGCCCTATCAGCTGGCCAATACCAAAATGTCCAGGACTCATCTCAGCCTGGTTGGCCATAAAAGAACCCAACAAAAAAACCAACTCCATTCTATAGTGATAGATTTACTGGGCCAACCAAAATACAGTAGCCTCTCCATTTTCATGGGGGATCCATTCTGGACCCTTTAATGAAAATGGAAAATCACCAATATTCAAGTCCCATTGACTGAATTTTGTAGAGTGTGCTCCATTTTGTCCCCTTCTGTTTGCCACCCATGAATGGGTGTGGGATGCACATTTGAAGTCCATGAAAATGGAGAGGCAACTGTATATCACAGTAATTTTAGAGGTTTCATGGACTTCTTTAAGAAGTGATACAATTCCAGGAACATGGGGGGGAAACAATTATGTCATGACCACAACATTGTCCCTACCCCTCCATGCTATTTCACTTTGTCTGCCTCATGAAGAAGTTTGTGAAACTTTGCAAGCTAATGTGATATATTTTGCACTTTTGGTTGTCCCAATGCAAGTATCACTAGGAATGGGTATTGGATTTTGTTGTAAGCCTCTTCTGTCTCTAAATAAAGACTGTTGTAATAAAACTGTTGTGAAAAAGTGTAAGAGAGTAAAAACTGTTATATTAACTGTAGTGCATTATATCTTTTATTTTGTATGCAGATATTGACAGGGGCATAGAGAACCTGAGATTTATAATGTGGCATTTCATTTGTTGTGCAGTTGAAGAATTCTGAAAATCATTTGGAAAATAAGATTTAAAAAAGTTGATAGGATGTCAGTGCTTAAACAATATTTATAGCCAAGTAAATATCTGTTATGAAAAAGATATTTAAAACAGGTGTGTGGATCTTCTTTTGCCTAAGTTTCTTAAAAGCAGGTAACAAGATTTTTTTTTATTTTTTTTTGGTCCCTGTTTCCAGTCTGGCTCTCATTATCTTGGCTGGCTGTGAAGGTTTGCTTCTGCCTTCACTCCTTTGTGATTTTCTCCAGTAGAAAAGGAGATGCATCAGTGGTCCAATGGAAGCAGAACTGAATGATGCCTTTTTACACAGATTTCCCATTTTAACTCATATGGATTTTTTTGAAAAAAATGTTTTGTGTTTCCACATTTTCATTTTCTGCCACTCAGTTTTGCACAAGATATCTAACATTTGACAGTTTAACCTCCTTACCTTACATTATATTAACTTCTATTGTGTGCTGTGTGTGCTGAAAAAGTCATCCTTCTATCGTATGCTGAAGGAAACAACTTGTCTTTTTCAAAAATAGTCCACGAAAACAGTAACCAGAATAAACTTTCCATAAGAGAAAAATGCTTGTTAATCAAGGGAGAAGCAGAGCAACATAACATTCCTAAATTGATTATGGTCATTTTTCAGTACACCTTAGGTCTCTGTTTCTGTATAGAAAAATTAGACTGGATTGCTGTACATGCTTAAAAATACTGAATACTGCTGGACTTAGTATAGCTTATTTGTGATAAATGACATTTGAAACCAAGCTACACATTACTATTTCAGGTTTTGCTGGTGCTGATGCAAGAAATGGTGCCTATGAGTCACATGTGACCCTTTGAACTTAAGCTTGCATTTCCCACCTCAAAGCTTCCCATTTCCCACATCAAAGCCTACAGAATTTGTTTTAAAAATTATGCACAACATTCACCCCAAAATCTGAAAGCAATTTAAAATACCCACAAATTCAAATAGTAGAATTCAAATAATTAGCCATGCTAGTCTGTAGAATCAGTATGTAGAGAGATCTTGCAGTACCTTAGAGACTAACGTTCCACCTGCATTCCTTATCCCACCCCCTCCATGCCCACATTTAGAATGCAACTTTGAGGCCTCCAGGACTTTTCTTGGCTAGGGAAAGGTAGGAAATGACCAGACAACATCCAACTGCAGTTTACATCCACGAGCAAACTCTTGGATATTGCATACCCTTGCACCTTCAGTGATTCTTCATAGATCAAGGAGGGCAAGATCTGCTATCTTTTCCCTCCTTGCCTGCAAAATTCAAGACAAGGCTTTGTGCAGCCTGGGTGGCTCCCAGACCCATCTTCCTGGCCAGTAAATTACCACAGCAGTGTGTTCTGGTTCTTGAAAGCTACCTTGAGAGGATGGGTGTACAAGGAGAAAATAAATACCTTTTTTTGTAATGTCCAAAAAAGGACACATATGCCTGTAATCTTAGGTTTCATGTACATATGTCACCAGAAGGATTCTGACCAATATGTCAAGTGATTATTTGTTATTGTGTGCCTTAAAGTTGTTTCCAACTTATGGATAACTCTAAGACAAATCTATCATGGGGGCTTCTCAGGAAGGCACTGGTTATATAGCACATGAAGAAGCTGCAGATACTCTTGTTCGAGAGGGGGGCAGGGGGGCTCTTGTTTAGTAAAAGTTGATAGCAAAGGTCCAAGAACACACTTATTAGATGGAAGTATGTAGCGTAAGAATATGACAGAATTCCATGCAGAATTTAGCAGTTCTTTTCATTACTTATGCCTTATACACAATCATACAGACATCCCTGCATGTTAAGCTGTTGCAAGGAAAGAAATCAGGGTGCAAGAGTTACAGTAAATGAATGAATTTATATTGACTCAATGAGCATATTGAAAGGACTTAACTTATAGCTTATAGATCCACATGTGTGCCTTATTTACAGGTGTTTGGGAAAAGAAATTCAATAGGCCAAAATCTGCTTTCTATAGTACTGACAATTCTGGATTGCATTAACACAGCTTGGAATAACACTGGAATGTCACCTTACTGCAAGATGTGAACCATCAATGTTTTGTGAGGGGTAGAGGAGTTTATTCAATACAGACTTCCTTTTAAAGCCGCTTCTCAAAGGCCATGCCATATGCTTGCTATTGTGAAGAGACCATAGGAGATGCTAAGGAGTGTGCACCTTAGGGTTATTTGTTTTCTTCTTTTTAAAAAATAAAATAAAACATATTAATTCATGTTGATCCTGCCAAATCTGTGTGTAGCTTTCTTCAGTCACTAGTTGGCAGACAAAGTAGTTTCAACGTGTCTGTAGTTTATAGCAAGATCCTGAGTGAGTAGGTTGTTGTTGCTGTTGTGTGCCATCAAGTCATTTGCAACTTATGGCAACCCTAAGATTTGGCAAGAATTGTTTAGAGGAGGTTTGCCATTGCCTTCCCCTCAGGCTGAGAGCATTTGACTTGCCCAAAGCCACCCTGTGGGTTTCATGGCTGAGCTGGCAATTGAACCCTGACTGCCAGTCATAGTCTATGCCACTATGCCACACTGGTTTTAATTAGGTAGCATAGCATAGCATAGCATAGCATAGCATAGCATAGCATACCAGTCTGTCTATCTATCTATCTATCTATCTATCTATCTATTAATTTAACCAATGTCTGCAGGCTTTCACTAGTTTGCAATCTAATGGAAAGAGCAAGTCATCTCAATGGCGTACCCTTCCAACAATACAGTAAGGTCCGGATGGAAATTCAGAGCTAGGACAAGAAAGGATATGTTTTGAGGACACTACATTTTCCCCATCTGAATTTGGGCCTGAAAGACAAAGGCAAAATTTGTTGTGCTGTATACCACTGTTACTGATAACAGGACTGTCGTGACTGTTAAAATATTATTAGCTTTAGCTTCCACTGTCTTGGCTTTGTGGGGGTTAACATGAAATAGCCTTAATTTGGTCTTAAATTGGCAGGTGTTTAAATCATTTTTGTATGTATTATTTATTCATGATAAATATTTCAATACCACTTTTTATTTGCACAAATCTCAAAGTGTCTTACAATACCACCATAGAATATTAAAGAAGGAAGGAAGGAAGGAAGGAAGGAAGGAAGGAAGGAAGGAAAATATTTCAATGTATCAGAGAGTTAGAAAGAGCTTGTGGCTGGACGATACACCATTACAAAGGATACATTTTCAATAAATGACTGTGTAAAAGGGAGCTTATTCCACAAAGTAGACATCAACACATAGCAGGCCTGTAGTGGTAGACGAACCAGTAGTGTCCCTTGAAAATGAAAGTGGCCTATATACCTGATGTATAAGAAGACAATCCTTGAGATAACCTTCAAATTAGTTTCATATTGTACACTTCTAATGTACTTAGATATAGTAAGGGAAGCATATTTTGACTCAGTGTGCTTCTGGGAATTTTATGTACAGAAATCTTCTTTCAGCTGTCACTCAGAAATATTTCAGAATATTTCAGCACTACCAGTACAGGGGAAAAAATATTATTAAGAATATTTTGCAAAAATGTCTAGCTGTCATTGTACAGCTGTAAGTGGCTACCTATAAGACTCCAATTAGCATAGCTGACCAAGAATTTTATTTCTCTTTTATCCTAGTGAAAATGGGTACCCGTATCTTGCATATGAATGAAAAATGAGAATTTATCTCTTAGTGACAGAGGGGGGGGGACACTTATGCAGTGGAGGGAGATTATTGCAGATTTCACATTGAGACCTTTTAAGTTCCACTTCTTATTTGAGAGGGCACCTGCTAAAGAAGCTTAGGAGACAGCTGTCTGAAGAAATAAAGAATTTGCTATTTTCTAAGCATCCTCTTTCAGATCTACATCGTATGGCATTAAAATGATTTGTTTGAGACTGCTTACCTGAACAGCAAGTTATGACCAACTGCAGATTTGACTATCACACTTCTCAGCAGATGTTTGGTTTCCCCCACCCCCATTTTTTGTGTTTCATGTTACATTCAGATGAGATAAGCTTCTTTGAGAGAAGGAGATAACAAATGCAAAAGAATCAATTTTATATGTCAGCACTGAAACAAACTGTCAAAAGATACCTCTACCTAGCAAGTATTTTAATCAGTAGTCTAGTGGAGTTTGACTTGTTTTCTCAAAAGCACTACCATTTTCTGGACATTCCTCCTCAGGGCCAAAGTTATTTGAGTTCCACAAGTGGACTATTGTATGCCCAGGAGATCATTTCTGTTCCTGGGACCATCTGGGGTGGGGGTTTCAATGGACTACAAAAAGCACCCTCAAAAGAAACAAAAAACCAAACCATAGATATTCTGGTTTTGAAAAATGCATATTTTGATGTTAAAAATATGCAGCTTATTTGAAAGGTGAATCATCATGCCCAGAGGCTTCTGGGGGAAAAAACAATTCATCTCCTCTTTCTTCAGAATGGGGACAGTTGAGGGGACCGGCCCAAAACAGATAGGGCAAAAGGTCTGCTGTTGGACTGCATTGGGGACATGGTGTTTAGACAATGCACACATCCCAAATCATACAGAAGCTGTGCTGGGGCTGTCTTAGGTGGCCCAAATCCAGCCACAAAAGGAGCAAAAACAAAACAAACAAACAAACAAAAAAACAAAAAAAAAACACTACTTTTGCTGGCCATATTGAAAACCACAGCAGAAGTCTGGATTGGGGGTGAGCATGTATAGTTGCCACAGCCCCAGTTTCAATGGCACTGGAGCAGCCATGGTCCACGTTTTGGGCCCATCTGCTTGAGGCCATAGGATCACAGACTTCATATATTTAGACATTCCTCAGACAAATTATAACTGAATGCAACAACAAGAATAAAAACAACAGGGGGCACAAGAGATGATTAGATAAATTTCAAATCTCTGTGTTCATGTGAGAGAAAGGGAGGGAGGAAGAATGGAATATTTTCCATGTCTTGTTCTAGATCTCTTGACTAGTCATTTACTTCTTGACTAACCCATCGCTTCTCAGCCTTTTGGCTAAGATCAAGTGTAGTGTAATACTTTCCATATACTTCAGTGCATCAGTAACCAAACCACCACGTAAATGAGAGTCATCACTGGGCAATAAAGAGCATCCCATTGCTAGCATTACTTTTTTGGGCCTTCATGAAATGTGGTTACATACTATTGTGATTTCATGCCATCATGAGAAAACTACAGAGAATTTAGTAACACATTAAAGACTAACATATTTGTTGTGTGATAAGTATAATACCATACTGTAAATATTTGAATTGCTCTGTACTTTATGGTATTGGAAGCTGAAGGTGGAAAAGTAGTTTGTTCATCACAAATACATTCTTCAAGCAATGAAAAAGGCAAGTGTATATATGGACACCATCAGATGTCCAGTGTAGAACTCCAGTAGACTATATAATTGGAAGCAGAAGATGGAGCAGGTCTGTTTTCTTTCCAAAAGTAAGACCAGGAGCAGATTTTGGCACACATCATGAACTACTGATTTAAAAAATGTTAGAATAATGCAAAAGAAGAATACTAAACAAACTATCATACCGAAACACAACATGAAGAACTTCCCCATAGAATTTAAAGATCATGTAGAAAACAGATTTGGCCTAATTGACCTGGAACCAGAACAACTCTGGACTGAAACCAGAAAAATTGTCAGGGAGGAATGCAAAACAGAATTATTTGTAGTCAAACTGAAAAAGAAGCCGCAATGGATGACAGATAAAAACTCTTGAAACAATTAAGGACAGACAAGGAACAACAGTAAAAGGTGAAAGAAATGTAGTCATAACTCATAATGCAACTGCTCAGCAACATCTGTGCAGGGACAAGGAGAATTGTTAATAACAACAAATTGTGTTGTAAGGATTTTTGGATGGGAACTCAAGGAAGAGCTATGAAGAAGCATTATGTGACATCAAAACACTATGAATGTAAAGGGCAGCAATAGCCGTGTCACATTCCTGGGTAAAACCCAAATATATGTAAGAGAGGTCCAAAAAGATCCACTGCGTATTAGTTAGATTAAGTAGCTAATATTTTTACCAGCTAAAGGACAATAATCTTTGATAATAGGAAAGGACCAGCTTCCAGGAATGGGATATTCATTTTTACTAGAACCACAAACTAGGCATGACTAAATTAAGTCCCCTTGATCAATATGCATCCCCTCTAAATATAGATTTGACTTGTACAGTTAGGAGTGGATAATTCAAATCCCAGGAATATATTCTGGGTACCAGAACTGAACTAGCTCACAATAAAGGTTCCTTTTCATCCTGGAGAGAAGTGACAAGTGGGATGCCACAGGGTTCTGTCCTGGGCCCAGTGCTATTCAAATATCTTTATTAATGAATTGGATGACAGTATTGAGGACCTAGTTATCAAATTTGCAGATGACACCAAATTAGGAGGAGTAGCTAATACCACAGAGGACAGGATCAAAATTCAAAATTTTATTTATTATTTATTTATAGTATTTATACCCTGCTCTTCAGACTTAATGGCTATCAGAGTGGCTTACAATTATTAATTTTCATTAGATGGTTCCCTGCCCTCAAGCTTACATTCTAAAAAGACACAACACAAAAGGAGAAGGGGATGGTGGTGGGGAAGGGGATCAGGTCCAGCGGTTCCTCTCTCCCTCTGGGGCCTGGACCAGGGCAGTTGGTATGGAGGGAGGGTTCTCTTTCCTCAGGCAAGCTCTGATGGAGCTGAGCCTGCCTCTTCACTCACTCCCAAGCCGGAGGATGGCAGTTGGTATGGAGGGAGAGTTCTCTTTCCTCAGGCAAGCCTTGATGGAGCTGGGCCTGCCTCTTCACTCCCTCCCAAGCTGAATAAAAAATAAAATGACCTGAACCATCTAGAAAACTGGGTCAAAGCTAACAAAATGAAATTCACTACAGAGAAATGTAAGGTTCTGCACTTAGAGTGGAAAAATGAAATGCACAGATATAGGATGGGGGACACCTGGCTGAATGAGAGCACATGTGAAAGGGATCTAGGAGTCCAAGTAGACCACAAGTTGAATATGAGTCAACAGTGTGATCCAGTAGCTAAAAAGGCCAATGCAATTTTAGGCTGCATCAATAGAAGTATAGTGCCTATATCAAGGGAAGTAATAGTGCCACTCTATTCTGCTTTGGTCAGGCCCCACCTGGAATATGGTGTCTAGTTCTGGGCACCACAATTCAAAAAGGATGTGGAGAAACTGGAGCATGTCCAAAGGAAGGCAACTAAGATGGTGAAGGGTCTGGAAACCCTGCCCTATGAGGAACGACTTAGGGAGCTGGGGATGTTTATCCTGGAGAGGAGAAGGTTAAGAGGTGATAAATATCTGAAGGGATGTCACATTAAGGAGGGAGCAAGCTTGTTTTCTGCTGCTCCAAAGAACAGGACCCGGAACAATGGATGCAAGCTCCAGGAAAAGAGATTCCACCTCAACATTAGGAGGAACTTCCTGACAGTAAGGGCTGTTTGACAGTGGAATACACTCCCTCGGAGTGTAGTGGAGTCTCCTTCTTTGGAGGTCTTTAAGCAGAGGCTGGATGGCCATCTGTCGGGTATGCTTTGATTGGGAGTTCCTGCATGGCAGGGGGTTGGACTGGATGGCCCTCGTGGTCTCTTCCAACTCTAAGATTCTATGATTCTATATTTCTGTGATATCAATTTCAAATAACAACAACAACTCTTGATTATCCCCAAGCTTTCTTCATTTCAGCAGTCTAATTTACAGTAAGGAAGGATGTGATTGTGTTGCTGCTATTGTGAAAATATTTATACAGTACTTGTGTGTGTGTGTGTGTGTGAGAGAGAGAGAGAGAGAGAGAGAGAGAAAGAATGAGAGAGAGAGAGGGAGGGAAGGAAGGAAGGAGGGAGTTCAAGTATCTTCCAGACTACCTTCTGTCCATCCCAGTTCTAGAAGAGAGAAAGTACTAGTTTTGACCCTCAGTTACTACACAGTTATCTCATGATCAATATAAAATATGTTAAATGTACTACATAGGCCTGGCTATTTGCAGTGACTGTTTTACACTCAGAAAATATTTGAGGAAAAGAAGATATAATGTTCTTTATCCTATACAGATGTTGCTGTCTTCATATACACATCCTGCAGTTCCCTAGTTGTCTTCATTCCTAAAGTCACTGAGTTCTTATTTGCTGCATTACATCTGTTCTTCAGCATGTTTCATTTCTGACCATATGTTTTATTTAATGAGAAAATGGATAATGTAATAATAATTCAGAATGAGCAGGGAAGTGTAATGTGGATATCCTGAAGACAAAATACTCAGCCTCTAAGGTGCCAAATAACTGTGTTCTCCCTTCTTAATTTGTCATTAAACTGAGGGAAATGATTTGTGGTCTGATGACCTTTGTTATGACTTTTCTCTGCAATTCTTTATGCAAATGGAAATATGTTGCATTGACTGAACTCAGTGGGCTGCCTCCCAAATTAACAAGGACATAAGCAGGCTATAAATCATTTAAGCTTAGATCCAATTGTTATTCCCAACTATTAAGACCCTGCCTCAAAAGAAGCTCCATAAATGTTGACTATTCATAAATGTTCCTATTCATTTAATCAGCCTGCTCTAGTTGCAACTAACAATTGAATTTATGCTTTAGTGTCAAGCTATTAAAGTACAGAACAACTTCTTTCTATGGCTATGTCATATGTGTGGTGATATCCTCATTTCTTCCAACACAGTGCCCAAAGTGTTGTTAATACAATCTTGCAAGACCTTCACGTGCCATTGATTTAGCACTTGGGACTAGCTTTCTGCAGCTTTCTGGTTTGTACAGCTAGTTTGTCATAGCAAGTCTCCTTAGGGTTCGGCAATAATATGGGGAGAACTTGGCACAAGAACTAAAATGTCACTAATCACTAAAATGGCACAAGAGTTATCAAATATGGTTGTTAATATGAAGGTTAGCTGCTATGTGAGACTAACATCTGAGCAACAACAATGATTGAGAGCCATGGCTAGGTTAAAAACACAACTCCAGTGTCATTCTCCTCTGACTTAAGAGCAATTAAGCATTGTCGGGGGGGGGGGGACTTGCAAATTACAAATGTTCTAAAAATCGATACTGCTAACTAGAGGCACTGTGAAGTCTCTCAGTTGCAGATGTGTTGAAATCAGTACAGTGGGAGAGAGCTATTTATCCCCTCATGTCTAGCTTAGTTTATCCTGCTTTCACTGAGAGTATTTTACAGCTAGTTGTTAATCTTTAGGTTTAGCAGATACCTACAAGTTATTAGAAGAAAAACGGAATATGTGAGACAGATGGAATTTATTGTGTTAATTTATTGTGTTCCTATATTTTGTCTGATTGAAAGGAAGTCTGAAATCCTAAATGTACAGGAGGGTGTGAACCCTCTTGACCTCAGAAAGATTGACTTACAATTATACTGAGTAGAACAGAACCACTTCACTTCCTTCTCCAAATAGTGAATCCTGCCCAGGGCAGTGCTTGTTTATCCAGTGAACAAAGAGCTAAAATGGCTAAGAGCTAACATAAGGGAAGTTTTGTTGACAGCTGTTTCATGTATATGGTTGTCAGCTCCAGCTTTGGCTCAAAGAATTAAGAGTAGGTATACTATTATACGTGTATTATGTGCTGAAGGTGTAGCTAACATAATTATGCCATTTCCCCCACCTGCCAAGTTTGTACTCTTATGATTGCTATGTAAGAGTATATGATGATATGCCTATCATTCTCTATGCATATGTAATATTATTCTGCAAAAGCATCTACTAAACCCAGTTTTAAAGTGAGAGATTTTTGGGCTTGAAAAAAATGAAAAATACTCATGACTATCCTTAAGGAGTCACAGCATGTGGAGTTCTACTGTCACAGGGTCTGCTATCTTGCTGTTTAACAAGATAACTGAACAACTAACAATGAAACAGCAACACTCGCCACCCCCCACACACATTTTCTGTTATATTTAGCTATTGTTCCACTGATGTATGTCTTATTTTACAGCTTATGGTGACCCCAATGGGTTTACATGTATATTAAAACACCCGAAAAATCCTAATAATAGTAATAATAATAATAATAATAATAATAATACATATTATTATAAAATTGTCATGTGACGCTGGGAATAGGTGGCTACTAAAACCAGTTTTAATAATTAGAAAAACAAGTGCTACTTTTTGAACTATAACTCACAGAATTTTCCAACAAGGATGGTTTTTGACCTTGCCAAGCTATCCCTATGGCTGCATTCACATTGCAGAAACAATCCAGTTTGATACCACTTTAATTGCTATGTCTCAATGTTATGGAATTCTGAGAATTGTAGTTGTGTGAGAGATTTAGCTTTCTTTGTCAGAGAGCTTTGATGCCACAACAAACTACAGTTCCCAGGATTCCATATCATTGAGCCATGGCAGTTAAACTGGTGTTAAATGGATTTCTACAGTGCAGATACAACCTTAGTGATATAAGGCCAAGAAAATCTTCCTTTGCAAGAAATTCCATATGTAGGTAGCCATTCTAATTGAGCTAAGTTCATCCATCTATCACTTTATTTATATGTCACCTTTTTTTTTCAGGCTGGGGCTCAGAATGTCTTACAAAAAGATAGAGAGTGCAATAAAACATATATAAGGGCTTGAGAGACTGCCCTGCCACCCCTTTCATACTTGGATTGGGTCCGCGGCAACCACATGCTGCGGCCCCTATCCAGCCTTTCCAGGGTGCAAAAAGGAGCAGTAAAAAGCAGCTCCTTTTTGCACCATAGAAAGCACACCATAGTCGCACTGGCACAGTTTGATGGCACTCCTTCAGCGCTGCATTGTATGGATGCAGCATCAGGGGAGCACCATGATGCCACATGTCATGTGGAGTGGTGTGCGGTGTCATGGCACCCCGGGGGCTGAGTCAGGGTGTGCATCATGTGGACATGACACCCCGACTCCACCCCTAGGCCGGGCTTAATGGTCGGTCTGAAGAGGGCTATAGTTTAAAAAAAAATTAAAAATTAAGGTTAAAATTAAAACAGTACTGTATAACAACAGAACTGAAATCAATTAAAATCTTATTAAAAAAAAACAATTAAAAACAGTATAGCACTGTAACCACTAACACTCCCTTTTTGTTGTTTTTGTACACCAATCATTTTACAAAGGCTTGCTGGAAAAGAAAAGTCAAAATATTTCACTGAAACGAAAATAAAAAAGGAGCTTTCCTAACTTCCCTAGGGAGGAAGTTCTCGAATGAGGGAGCAACCACAGCGAATAACTTCTTCCACATTTCTACTAATTGTGCCTGTGAAGATGGTGGGATAGAAAAAAGATACAAACCTTAAAACTCGGGCAGGCTCATATGGGAAGATACAGTCCTTCAAATATCCTGGGCCTGAAATATATAGTGCTTTGTAACCAAAACCAGCACTTTGAATTGTGCCCAGAAACAAACCAGCAACCAGCAGAGCTATTGCATTAAGGGAGTTGTGTGTTCCCTGTAGGCAGCTCCAGTTAGTAAACTGGCTGCAGCTTTTTGGACGAGTTCAGGTTTCCAAACATTCTTCAAGGGCAGCTCCAAGTATTACAATAATCCAATCAGGATGTAATTGGCTACTGTAATCCAATTGGGATACATAACATCAAGTAATCCTACTAACAGCTGTAGCTGGTAAACTATACAGTAATGTGAAGTCGGAGGCTTTCATGGCCGGCATCCATAGTTATTTTGTGGATTTTTCAGGCTATGTGGCCATGTTCTAGAAGAATTTATTCCTGATGTTTTGTCAGCATCTGTGGCTGACATCTTCAGAGAATGCTGGCATAGACGAGAGCTGGGTATATATACGCAGGGTCACACAGTATGTGTGTGTGTGTGTGTGTGTCTACCCAACTCTCTTCCATGCCAGCATTCTCTGAAGATGCCAGCCACAGATGCTGGTGAAACACCAGGAATAAACTCTTCTAGAGCATGGCCACATAGCTTGAAAACCCCAAAAAAACTATATAGTAATGGTCTAGTTCAAACTTGATGACTTCCATGGGGTAGTGAATTTAATACAGACATTAAAGGAGCTAGCCAAAGTGCTGAATCCTGATCCGAAAATAGGTTCAGCATTTTTGATAGCTCCTTTAACTCTCAGACTGAAATTTTGCCTAAAATTCAGACTAAAACCAGAGTGGATTAACTACACCAATGATAGGGAATGAACATATCAGCCACTTTAATTATCTTGGGCTGCATGCGCACTGCAGAAATAATCCAGTTTAACACATAGCATAACTGCTCAATGCTGTGGAATCCTGGGAATTGTAGTTTGTTGTGGCACCAGAGCTTTCTGATAGAGAAGGCTAAATGTCTCACAAAATTCCAGTTCCCAGAATTTCATAGCCTTGAGCCATAGCAGGTAAAGTGGTGTCAAATTGCATTATCTCTGCAGTGCAGATGCAGCCTTGGTCTCCTTTTCACAAACCTTATTAATTATTTCTGATTTTAACAGACTATGTGGCTAATCTGGACTCTGATTCCCAGATATTTTCCCCCTTTCTGATTATCTATGCATTTGGGTTTTTCAACAGGAATATTTGACAAGCTGCATTGCAACTCAATTTTGTCTTTTCACAGTGTTCTTCAAAGCTGAGTTAGAGTTTCTGCTTGGATAACTTTCAACAGAAGAGATAGAAGTTCCAATAAGATCAGTACGATTTCACAGAGGGGTTCCATGGATCCCTTCTAGCAAGAGAATCCCAAAGAAAATAACATTTCAATAATGACATATGGATAATCTGTAATGCATAAAATGTATTAAGAGAGTGCCCTATAAACAAGACTTCATGTAGATATGCTGTGTTGATAGACATGTATGACTCTCATTGGCCAAAGAATGAGGATGAATAAACATGACGTAAACCAGAGTGGGAATTATACCATTTGCTGACTACATGCAAGAGACAGTCTGCATGGCCCACTGTAATCTCACTCTTAAGGAACAAATATAGGTTAACTGTCTCTTATCCAGAATTCTTGGAAACAGATGTGTTTGAGAGTTTGGGTTTTGTTTTGTTTGTTTGTTTGTTTTTTTGGATTTTGAGATATTTGCATATACGTAACAAGATATCCCTTCTAGAGGTTCCAAGATAGAAGGGATAGAAATCAATAAGACTATGCATAAAATAGGGCTTTACACAGAAGATGTGATGCTTTATATTAAAAACTTACCTGATTCTTTTAAGGAGATTGATAAAACATTGAAACAGTTTGGCAGGTTCTCTGGGTTCCAAATAAATTACCAAAAATCTAGGATGCTCTGTCTCAATGCAACCCTTGAAACTCAACACTCTTGGGAGGGATTAACGCGCATACAAATCAACCCCTCAGGTCTAAAGTATCTACAGGACATTAGTTGAGTTAATGTCTTTTATTCATTGTTGTTTTGGTATACCACTTGTTGTCTGTTGTTCTGTTTTAGAATGCATTAATAAATTAAAAAAAAAAAACCAAGATATTATGGAGTTGAAACCCAAGTCGAAACACACAATTCATTTATATTTCATGTAAACCTAATACCCATTGTCTGGAAGTAATTTTATACACATATTTTAAAATAACTGCAACTTTCCAGAGGACTTTTTCTTCAACCAGATTATGGAATGGCCAGCCGGAGGAGATCTGTCATATTACCAGCTTGGACAGCTTCAAAAAGGTTGTCAAGATGGATCTCTTCCAGCAGACCTTTCCTGAATTGCAAACCCAGCCACCAACCGAATTCATCATTCCACTGAGTACTTGTGCCCCATCTGCTTGTCCCTGATTATTTTAATTATTTGCTTTTAATGTTTAATCTGTTTAATTTATGTTTTAGGGGAGGGGGGAATGATTGGGATGTGGACTATGTATGTTCTCATTTTAATTGTAAGCCACCTTTATAGTCTTCAACAGAGAGACAGGGTAAAAATAAAGTTTTTATTTATTATTTATTTCATACATAAAACACAATTTGTGTGCATTGAACCATCAGAAAACAAAGATGTCACTATCACAGCCACCCATATGAACTATATTGGATTTTTTTTAATTACTTTATTTTAATTTTTTGGATTTTGGAATTCTAAATTAGGGAGACTCAACCTGTACTATTATTTTTGAGGTTACTTTAATAAAAGAAGAAGCAGAATGGACAGCAATAAACTGGATCAGTTTCACAATATTCTCACCGCAAGATGATTTTAACAAGATTGCCATGTGCTGGTAGGAATAGGTGACTATGGAAACCAATTTTAATAACTGGGAAAATATTTTGTTGTTGTTGGTATTGAACCAAGGTAGGCCCAAACTAACATAAGCACTGTGCACAAATGTGCACATTTGTCCTTCGAGGGGCCTTATATCAATATTATCTTTCCCGCTCTCTGCCCTTAAAAGCAATATACTAAGTTCAGACATTCATTTAGAAAAGTACCCTAGAGTAAATGCTACATAGCTATTATTTATCATGCTCCTGACTTTGAGGTATAAGTAATATATGCAGTTACTGTTTGTTCTTGTTTTTCTGCTGGAGATATTTTTGATCTCCTTTTTTGTGTCTACAGTTATGCTTCGTTTCCTGCTGCTGATGAACTTACATTCTGCATGCTTTTATTGTGTTTTGTATTATTTCAAAGTAGACAATGCAGTATATCATTGCCATCTCTGTGGATACATCACCTATGCAATTATTCTTTGCTTTTGGATCTTCTTAGTTCAATACTACTATTTATCATTCAGCATTTATTTCTAAAATTGGGAGCAAGAATTTAAAAAATGGAAGGAAGAGAACAAGAACAAAGTCTGTGGTTGCTTTAGCTAATTTCAGTTATTATAATCTCAGGGGTGGTATAGACAGCCCAAAAGCAGTGTGGCTGCAGCAATATTAGGGTTCTGGACCATGCAGCAACTGCACGGTCCAGAACCCTAGTACATCATGGCAGTGGCATCATGGCATCATACCATCCACATAAGCACCACCATGATGACGTCATATGCGCATCACATCCAAATGGCACAGTGTGCATGTGACATCTCTGCACCGCCCCAAGCTGTTTAGGGTGACATGGCTGCAGCGCAGAAAGGAACTCCAGAATGGATCTCCTTTTGGACACGCACATCATTGGCACAGCAACGAAATGGCTATGCCAACGATGCAGAGGGGAAAGGGGCCACCCCTTTCTCCTCTTGAGCTCTGGGTGCAAACCAGGGTGGAGTGGGCTCCTAAGGCACCAGGGCACCCCTTTTCCAGCCCAAAGAGAAGTGGCATTGTTCTGCTTTTCTTTGTCCTGGAAAAATGCCGGATTGGAGCCTCAGGGGCTGCCGGTGAGGTTGCCCTGACCCAATCCAGTGCGAAAAGGGGTGGCACACGCCCGGCCCTCAGTTTGTCATCAGTGTAAAATTTATTTTACATGATATAATAGTAAATTATCCCCTGCCCACCAACTGCAACTATGATTCAAAGTATAATTCAACAATACTATCAAGGCCAATGTTCCAAAAGTGCTCATCATGGTAGATTCCAGAATACCATGTGAGTCAACAGCAAGCCACGTCTAAAATTTATGCATATCATATACATCACAAATGCATATAATCTGGAAGAATGCATATAATCTTGAAGGTATTTTCAGCTAGTTCACTTCTGGCAAGGCTGAATTTATATATCAGTTTCTACAACAATACCAGGGTCCTCTGTCTATCCAACAACTAATGAACAAATATTGCACGATGGACAAATTCTTCCCTGACATTGCTATCTCCAACCTTGGTTCATACATAGGGCATTTCATTTTAATAATAATAATAATAATAATAATAGCAATAATTTTTATCCCGCCTCTCTGCACAAACCAAAACAAATACAATAGGTCTTTGTTCTCCATGGGGGGTTGGTGCTAGGATCCTCAGTAGATACCTATGGATGCTCAAGTCCCATTATATACAAAGGTATAATAAAATGGTATCCATTATATGAAATGAAAAAATCAGGGATTGCATGATTTTAAAAGATCAGTAAAGTACTTTGAAAATGTATATTTTGATTAGTTTGTTAATCCAATCAAGAACTTCCACCAACATTCTTATGGCCTCCCGAGCATCTATCTGACAAATTGTTATTGGTCCTATGAAGTCTTAATGGGCACAGATACCAATGATGTATCATTTTAATAATTAACATCTTTCGCAGTTGCAGACAGTGACTTTTTTGGGACAGATCTTCAAATCCTATTTCATTTATTTTCAGTGATCTGTATTCCAAGCCCAGTCTCCCATACATGTTTAGGTCATTTATTGAACCCATTTGCAATTTCAATGATGGTTTTATAAATATCAGAGGCCAACAGCTTAGTTCTGTTAGAAATATCAAGACAATATGGGACAAAACAGACTGCCCAAAAGGAGTGGCTTCTGGCTGCCTCTTTGAATGCTGAATTGGGGCACAGCCCTGATCTGGCATTTTCCTGGTGCAAAAAGCAGCAGCAGAAAGCTGCTCCTTTTTACATTAGGAAAAAGTTGCCTTTGCCACTGTCTAAATGTCATGCTGTCAAAATGCCTCAATGCATGTGGTTGCTTGGGACAGCTTCACGGAATGGTCCCAGCATCCTGGGGGCATGTGTCATGCATATGCCACACCCCTAAGCTGCTGGGAAGCTGGATCTTTTTGCTGGGCTGTACCGGCAGTATGTCTCAAAGGTTCCAAGAGAGAAGAGTGGACCTGTATCCCTATATAACCTAGAAACAAAAATGAGGACTTGATAATTTGTTCAGCCAGATAGGGGTATATTCTTCAATTGTTTCTTCTAGCTATCCTTCTGATATTGGTCTATCATTATAAACATTTCTCTAGACCTATACACCTTTTTTTCTTTCCAAATGACAAACTGGTTAAATTTATCACTTTGCTGAAAATTAGGATGTATTATGAAAGGGCACAGAGGAGATTGAGGTGGAGCAAATATTTTAACATAATATCCAGAACATTTCAAACAGAGAGATTTTCAAATTGCTTCCATTATTCCCCCCCCCCCCCAAAAAAAAAAACTGGTAGAAAAAGAAAGGCATTGGACATGACTAATCCATGTCCCTGGGCTGGCTTGCCTGGCTCCAGGGAAGTTTCTTTGCTGGCCTTTTGGAAGAGAGGACAGAATTATTGTTGTTGGCATTTAAGGCTTCCATCCCCCTCCCTTTGGACTCTTGCTTTGGGTAGACCCACCCTCCCACCTCTACATCAGTGTGAGTTTTTTCTTATTACTTTTGGGCTGGGTAGGAATTTTCTCCCCTTTCCAAGGATTTTTTGTCTACCTGAAATGTTTGAACAAGTGCTCATAAATAGGTTTTCATTTGGCGGTTGGGTGGAGTTGCAGTTGGTGGTTTTTCATTTGGTGGTTGGGCGGCTGGGTGCACCTTCGAGTCATTTCCAACTTATGGTGACTCAAAAGGGCTGAGCAGAAAGGACAGGATAGCATGGGCCAAGCCATGCTACAATACCACATACTCCTTACTCCTTCACTCCCATCTCTACTGAGAAGTCAGGGCCTGTGGCATGGAAACAGGATGTCACGCTACACCCACATGGCCACAATGGGGTTTTCTGATAAGAGGTGATGGCAGTGGAAGGTAAGAGCCATGCAGGTGCACTGATTTACCAGGTGTTCTGAGGTAAACAGTAGATCTTTTTGACCCATACTAAGTCCACTTTGAGCCTGGATCAGACTGGAAATGCTGAACTGGTGTCTGGTCTGCCTAAACCCAGTCTGGGGGTATTGGCCAGCATTGTTTGGATATGACAGTGCGAGACCATGGGCCACATAGGACTTTTGGCTTATGTGTACGGCCCCTAGATTGACACTGTCATGGGCTTTTTCATGGCAAGATGAGATCAGAGTGGGTTTGCCACTGTCTTCCTCCAAGACATAGGCTGCATCCACAGAAATTATCCAGTTTGACACCACTTTAACTGCCATGTCTCAGTGCTATAGAATTCTGGGAATTGTAGTCTGTTGTGGCACCAGAGCTCTCTGACAGAGAAGGCTAAATGTCTCACAAACTACAATTCCCAGAATCCTTTGGTAGTTACAAGAGCACCAGGCAGGATTATTTCTGCAGTGCAGACACAGCTGTAGAGAGTGTCAGTTGCCCAGATTCATCTAGATGGTTTCTATGGCTGAGTGGAGATTTGAATCCTGGTCTTCCACGTTTCTAGTCCAATGCTCAAACTGCTGTACCATGCAGGCTGCCATAGAAGGGGGCACAAGATGTGAAAAAAAAATCTAGGGCCCAATACAGACTGACTTCCACATGCCCTGCAACCCTAGCACATGATGGGGGTGTCAAAATGGTGATGCCCTATTTACATGGGCACCACCATTTTTATGTAAGTGCCACGCGGCATCCACACAGTGCAGCGCAGCACTTACATAATCAGTGTGCTAGTGATGCACTTATCACATGGTTTTAAAAGAACCTGATTTCTGCAGGTTCTTTTTCCACTGGTGGGAAGCCATGCAGTTTGGCTGCTGTGGCTTCCCTCTGGTGGAAAAACAGGCTTCGGGAGGGCATCCTTTTGGGGCAGTATGTACTGCCCCTAGGATATGGACTGGCTATTCTAATTCAACTCTAGGCACACATATTTACAAAAACAAGTTGTGCTAGAATCTAGATGGATTTTATGCACAAAGTAGTACAATTAAAATATGCGACATTTATGTTTGGTTTATTTTTTCATTAAAATATTTATCCTACCCCATATCCTAGGATCTGAGGGCAATATAGGGCTAAATTCAATTGATCAACCAATTTATAATGAATAAAATTTAAAACAACAATAATAATTTTAATATATTATTGGGATGATGACTCCTAAGCCAACTGATGATAAACACATTTAAATTGGCTCTTTTCAAAGCCATATCTCTTTATCCAGATTGGAAAGTGTGATTTTTCTTTTGTCCTCACAATTATTTGCTATCTCTTAGAGACAACTATCAAAGCAAACCTGGTTCACAATGGAAACTGCAAGAGGTGTGTGTGTGTGTAAATAAACATTGTGATTGTAAATTTCAGATTTAATTTTACTGAAAAGCAACCACATCTGCAGTTTCCTGTATTCTCACTGTGTGTAGCATTGCTAAGATACCTAAGATATCATGGTAGAATTCAAAGTTATAGCCATGTTAATCCGTAGAATCCATATGTAGAGAGAACTTGTAGCACCTTTGAGACAAACTGAAAGAAAGAAGTTGGCAGCATGAGGTTTGGTAGACTAAAGTCTACTACCTCAGATGCATTGTGTGAGGAAGTAGACTTAAGTCTAAGAAAGCTCATGCTGCCAACTTCTTTCTTTCAGCTTGTCTCAAAGGTGCGACAAGATCTCACTACTCAGACTTATCATGATAGTCCAAGACTGATACAAGGAATTAGCTGAAATCTGAACATTTTTTCCTAAGGTTTATTCTGTGCAAAGAAATGCATCTGGGATTTCCTTTCACAGAAAACAGCATTTTCTACGTAGAAAATAACAATTATGCATAGAAAATTCTACTTTTTGTGCATAGCACTGAATTTCTTTGCCAAATTTTTAATTTCTGTGAACATTGTTTTCTGAACATGAAAATTCTTCATGTTCTGTACATTTAAAACACACACACACACACACATGTTCTGCACAAAACAAAACCCAAACCATGAAGATTTTTGCCACTCTAAGATTCTTCTCAGAGTTTCCCTGGACTTGAAAAACATGGTTTTGTTCTGTTTGTTACCTTTTTTTCATGTCTGTTGCCCACCCACTATACCTAGTTACATGTTGATATTTTAAAGAAAAAAATTGTGTCTCTTACTAACTTATGGCATTTTTGTGAACCCACCTATTACAGCTCATATTTGTTTTTATCCCAAAGATCTCAGGTAATGTAGTTTGATTAAAGAAAAGCAGAGGTAACAGCCCATTTCAACTTTAATTGTTTTTGTATTACAGTAGAGTCTCGATTATCCAACATAAACTGGACCAGCTGATAGTTGGATAACCAAAAATGTTGGATAATACAGAGGGTCCAAAAAAGCCTTGAAATCATTATGAATTGCAAATGTATTGAGGTTTTTATTGCAGTAACAGTGAAAGTAAATGTAAAGAAATCACTGATCAACATTGTGATGTACAGTATAAACAGTTTAGTCCTCTGAAAATTTTAAAGAAATCACAGAAAATGTAAAGAAATCACAAAGATTTAAAGAAACTACAGCAGCTGTGACATTGGATAATCCAGAATGTTGGATAACCAAAGGTTGGATAATCGAGACTCCACTGTATATTAAACATCCACCTGCATACTGGGAATTTGACTGAGAAATATTTTCAAAATATTACACTCAACAGATGGTATCAGTGTTCATTTTCTATCATGCTAGGATGGATTTTGAACTGTTGGCCTTGAGGTGAGGAATGATGGTCTCCCATTGCCAATACATTAAGCCAACATGATACTCAAAGAGGCCTTTAATGCATATTTCTGTGTTTCCTTCATTATGCCAAGAAAATTTGCGCTTTCCGTGTTTATTAATAAGTATGCATGTGTTCAGGAACTGAAATCAAGCCACAGAACATTTAAGGAAAGCAATGACAGAAAAGAGAATTTGTCCCATTCTAAATAAATAAATAATTTTCACTCTGAGGACTGTAACATTCCCAGCTGTAAATTTAACCAAGTGAGAGCAGAATAATTTTATAATGAAATATGCAGCTGCTTAAAACAGAGGGTTTTTTTAAATGTCTCTAATGGAATCCTCTCCTTCCTGTTGTAAATCTTTGAGTGTGGGAAATCTGGATTAAGATGGCACCTATTGAACTCAATCCCCTTATCAGCTTGATCCAGAACAAAGTTAAATCAAAGTACTTCCATTTCAGACAAATCTCATTTTCTCTAGTGTAAAAAGCAGCTACATGTTGCAGAGCTTCATTTGGGTCCTTACACTCCTGGATAAAATTGATATATTTCAATTGGACAAAAACTGAAGAGTATCTGCAAGGTGGGTCATGCGTGCATATCCCTCATACGATTCTCCACACAATGTTGAAAACACATACTCTTCATTTTAAAATTATGGTATTTGGTCTGACAATGAGTACTTTAAATTAAGGTGTGGATGCTACTGTCAGTGGTCCCCCGGGTTATGAAGGTAATCCATTCCGGGATTACCTTCGTAACCCGGAAGTTTTCGTTTCCCGGGGGACCGCTATTCGCAATGGACCACGCGGCCGATTTAAAGGGGCCGCGCGGTTTTTTTTCGTACCTGGGGGAATCTTTCGGATCCCGGGGGATACATTAGCGGTCCCACCACTTTCGAATCCCGGGGTTTTCGCAACCTGGGGGATTCGTAAGCCAGGGGACCACTGTAATTGATAAAAATGGTTGTCTAACACAGCTAAAGCATGGAAAATATAATTTTGGACTCCACCTCCCAGAATCTCCTAGCTAGCATGGCCATTGGCAAGATGTTACAAACAAAACAGGAGGGGGGAAATGGAGATGTTAGTCAGATGCTTGCATGTTGTTTCAGTCCTTAGTAAAAATGATATGATGGGGAGGGGATCTTTTTCAGGCAGGCTCCTCCTCCTTCTTGCCACAGGGAGATTTTCAAAGTCCAGGAAATGTAAAGTCCCTTTGCATCTCAACAGGGACCCCTCAAGAGGACTTTACTAAGGTAGGAAACAACATGCAGGCATCTGACTAACATCTCCAATGGGTTTTCCCCCTTCTTCTCCTGTTTGGTTTGTAACATCTTGTCTGATGAAAAAGCCCATGGATCTTGCAACAAGTATATTGTGCATTTTGGTTGGCCAATCGAGATATCACTGATGGGTTTTTGTTTGTATTTGTTAAATGGCCAACACAGCTACCCCTGCATGTTTGCTTGGTAATATCATAGTTTTGTTGAACCCTAATGCTGTCAACTAAAATATCAAAGGACAACACAGATAATTATCCAACAGTAATTATCCAACAAGAAAAAGTGACAATAAACTAATAAATAAACATTCAGTTTGAGGTTTAGACCTGAATCAGTTAATAAGTGTAAAATTCATAAACAAAATATAGAGCAAATGATAGGACAATAACATACAATGAAATATTTTAATGAAAAAGCCACACTTATATCCCAATCCAGCAACCAATGAAGTCACACAAAATCCAAGAGGGAAAGCTGGATGCGAGCTATTAATAAAACAATTGCACAGAATGTAAATGAGAACTAGCATGGTCCAGAGGTTTGAGTGTTCGACTAGGGCAGGATGGGGAACCTACAGCCCTCCCCCCCCCCCCCCGATTTTGATGAACTACCAGTCCCTTCATGCTTCACCACCAGCCAAGCTGAAGAAACTTCCTTCAGCTTGGTTGGTGGTGAGGCATGGTGGGAGTGGTAGTTTCTCAGAACGTGGAAGGCTGTAGTTCCCCACCCCTGGGCTAGGGGGTCATTCAGACATTTTTATTGGAATGATGCAAATAACCTCACTCATGCATTCCAGGTTTATTCTTCACAATATGGAACCACATCTCTGCACATCTCTGTGAGTTTGGTTGCTCACACATGCCAGCACTTAAATAAACATGGATGCAAATGATGCAAATGTATTTGAAATACATTCAAGGATGCAGAGTTTAATTTCGAGTGTATTTACATCATTCACATCATTGCTGATAAATCTTTTTAAAACTATGGGAAAACCCTGATATTGATTATCCTGGATTAAGTAAATTTTTGCCTCCAACAAACTGAATCAGGTGCATTTGGGATGTATGTGAACAATGGAGATTCAACCCGGATTCCTTGTGGATTATTTTCACACTCTGAATAATCCCTAGGATTTGACTGTGGAAACCCACTGGGTGACCTTGGCAAAGTCACATACTCTTAACCTCAGAGGGAGACAAAGACAAACCCCTTCTGAAGAACTATTTTAACTGATGTCATGTGTTGTGCCATTTGTTGTTGTTCCCTGCCTTGATCTGCAGAGAAAGGAGGTTAAGAAATCCTCCATCTGCTCTTCTTCTTCTTTATTATTACCCAACAAGCTTCTTCTGTATCACCATTCTTTAAGTGACAGGATTCAATATTTACTTAACATAAATTTATTTTGTACATTTAGGCAGGAAATTTATTCATGTGAACGTGGAAGAAAAAACTGTTGCTCTCTCTATCACAAACTTAATGTATTCTCCTTGGCCTCACCACTGCATTGTTGTGCAAAAATCATCCCAATTGCCCAAAGAAAAAGTCTCCAGCTCTCATGATGTTCTATCTAGGTATATGGGGTTGGGCAGCTGTCCAAATTGGTGACCTTGTACATGTCTAAACTAGGCCATATGGTAGTTGTTATTTCCAAAAGTTACACTTCAGCAGTGGGGGATCCACTAGAAAAGAACGGTGAATGAGGAGACATTGGTTGCCCGAACTGTTAGACATAGTTCATAGGTTTGTTTCCGAATGTGCATTTTATTGTGTTTTTCTAAGCTGTGACAAATAAAAATGTAGTTGCTTCTATTTAGGCTTTTGTGTTGTTATTTCACTACTTTACAAATAGGTAATGGCTTCTTTAGAAGGAGAAAGATTTGCATTGTGAAAAAGAAATACCTACAGCATGAATATTGTTTGGGTATTTAAATACATAGGCAATTATTTATTGGAATTACCTATTATACATCTTAAAGCTAGATTTTCCCATGGTGACCCTGAGCATGTATAAAAGCAACCCAATGCATGAAATCCATTGTCTAATACTAATACATATTTTATGTTTAATCATGGTATATATTTTGGGGACAGTGAGTTATTAAGTATGTACATTTTTACAATGAATAAGCAATGGCTTACTGTTAGTGAATACACAGCACTACTCAATGAATAAATTATTCAGCTAATATTGTTCAGCTATAAAGTTGGTCAAATATAAGTGATTTTATTCATAGAATAATGTTGTTTTGCCTTAAACCTCAGTAAATGAAATGCATGGAATGACTGCACACAGGGAAGTAATGCTCATTGCATTTTAGTTAAGTTTTAGCAGGGAAAAAAATGAGGGATTTTAAAACTTGTGGACCATGCTTTGTATCCTCAGTACCCTTAGCAAAGAGTGTTATATTTGGACAGAATTGTCCTTGAATTGTCATTTCACTTTGTTTGCAATAAATTTCAACATAGTATCACTTCATCTGATCAGCACTAACAGAAAACAAGAACTGATGTATCACCAGCAGAATTAATCTAGGAACTGGAAAGTGAATCAACTTTAGGATGAAAATTATGCAGGATTTTTTTTTCTTGAACAGATATAAAAAAGTGCCTTTATAAGTACCACAGCTCCCATAATTCTCCAGCCAGCATGGTGTATAGTGCTGGGAATGTGAGATCTATAGTTCTGAAGTAATCTAAGCTCTGCTCCAGCAGTTTTTGTACTATATATCTGAATGTTACTAATTAGAAAATAAACATCTTATAACTGGAATTTTGACACAAGTCCCTTCTTCATCTGAGCCTTCTACACACTGCATGTTTTTGCCTTTAAAATCCCTGATATTTATAGTTAAAGCTCATGAACCTTTCTATTCAAAGTAAACCCAACAGACTCTCTGTATGGCCTGTATAGGATCGTAGGTTTGTACTAGTGTACATGTAGCAACTCCTGTTCTTCTGTTTCACCTTGAAGATGCTTAACATCAACAAAAGAAATTATATGTTGTGTGTTTGTGTGTGAGTGTGCATGTATATCATAGAATCATGGAGTTGGAAGAGACCACAAGGGCCATCCAGTCCAACCCCCTGCCATGCAGGAACTCCCAGTCAAAGCATCCCCAACAGATGGCCATCCAGCCTCTGCTTAAAGACCTCCAAGAACGGAGACTCCACTACACTCCGAGGGAGTGTGTTCCACCATTGAACAGCCCTTACTATCAGGAAGTTCCTCCTAATGTTGAATTGGAATCTCTTTTCCTGGAGCTTGCATCCATTGTTCTCGGTCCTGTTCTCTGGAGCAGCAGAAAACAAGCTTGCTCCCTCCTCAATGAGACATCCCTTCAGATATTTAAACAGGGCTATCATATAACCTCTCAACCTTCTCTTTTCCAGGCTAAACATGCCCAGCTCCCTAAGTCGTTCCCCATAGGGCACGGTTTCCAGACCTTTCACCATTTTAGTTGCCCTCCTTTGGACATGCTCCAGTTTCTCCACATCCTTTTTGAATTGTGTTGCCCAGAACTGGACACAGTATTCCAGGTGGGGCCTGACCAAAGCAGAATAGAATGGCACTATTACTTCCCTTGATATAGACACTATACTTCTATTGATGTGGCCTAAAATTGCATTGGCCTTTTTAGATGCTGCATCACACTGTTGACTCATGTTCAATTTGTGGTCTACTTGGACTCCTAGATCCCTTTCATATGTGGTCTCGTTCAGCCAGATGTCCCCCATCCTATATCTGTGCATTTCATTTTTCCACCCTAAGTGCAGAACGTTACATTTCTCTGTAGTGAATTTCATTTTGTTAGCTTTGGCCCAGTTTTCTAGACTATTCAGGTCATTTTGAATTTTGATCCTGTCCTCTGTGGTATTAGCTACTCCTCCTAATTTGGTGTCGTCTGCAAATTTGATAACTAGGTCCTCAATATTGTCATCCAAGTCATTAATAATGATATTTGAATAGCACTGGGCCCAGGATAGTACCCTGTGGCACCCCACTTGTCACTTCTCTCCAGGATGAAAAGGAACCTTTATTGTGAGCAAGTTCAGTTCTGGTACCCAGAATATATTCCTGGAATTTGAATTATCCAGTTCTAACTGTACAAGTTAAATCTATATTTAGAGGGGATGTGTATTGATCAAGGGGACTTAATTTAGTCAGGTCATTTGAATTTTGATCCTGTCCTCTGGGGTATTAGCGTCTCCTCCTAATTTGCTGTCGTCTGCAAATTTGATAACTAGGCCCCCAAGACTGTCATCCAAGTCATTAATAAAGATATTGAATAGCACTGGGCCTAGTACAGAACCCTGTGGCACCCCACTGGTCACTTCCCTCCAGGATGAAAAGGAACCATTGTTGAGCACTTTTTGGGTTTATTTTCCTAGTCTTTTTCTAAAATGTATACCTGCTTCCCATAGATATTCATAATGCCAAAGTTCTTAAAGCCTGGGCAATAGGAGACTTAACATTCCAGAAATCATTTGATTTTCCTGAAATGCCTATGGCTTACAAAGGTCAGGAAATCTCTGAACCTTTAGTCATATGATCTCTTCCATCTTCCTCCCTCACATCCATCTGTTAGGCATGTGTACAATAGCAATAGCAATAGCAAGTGCATTCCTATACAGCTTACCAGTTAAATAGCACTCCCTAAGAGGTTTACAATGTGTAAGCCAGTTGACCCCAAGAAGCTGGGTACTCATTTTACTGACCTATGAAAGGATGAAAGGCTGGGTGGACTTTGGAATCCTCTTCTAGGATCAAACTTACAATGTTGTGGCTGCAGTACCAGCATTTAACCACTGTGCCACAAAAGCTGCATGTATGCAGTAGAGGAAAAGTCCTCTAGACTTTTAGATCTCAAAATATTGTTGTTGTTATTGTTGATGATGATGATGTTTTCATCACAATTTGACCTTCATTAGTTAGTGCCACTGCTGGTTGCTAACGTAGGTTTGGTGGGGCATTTGCAATGGTGGCAATAGTGTAACAACAGGAAACATGAATACTAAACGGTTATGAATATTTATTGCTGGCTTACACATTCAAAACTGCTCAATAGGATTCTAGTCAATGATTTTGTTTGTAAAGAAAACATTATTTTGAACAAAATGTAATTATTATTTTTAGAAAAAAAGCATTTTGCATAACAATGTTTTTGTGTAAGTTCCAACAAAAAGGGAAAAAAGGAAAAGACAATGCAACCCTAGTTTTGTCTCTCTTTTTTAATTCTTACCGGTTGACTGGCCGAACTCAAAGGGTGCTCAACAATGGCTCCTTTTCATCCTGGAGAGAAGTGACCAGTGGGGTCCCACAGGGTTCTGTACTTGGCCCAGTGCTATTCAATATCTTTATTAATGACTTGGATGATAGAATTGGGGCTATACTTATCAAATTTGCAGATGACACCAAATTAGGAGGAGTAGCCAATACTCCAGAAGACAGGATCAAAATTCAACATAACCTGAATAGACTAGAAAGCTGGGCCAACGCTAACAAAATGAAATTCAATGCGGAGAAATGTAAGGTACTGCACTTAGGATGCAAAAATGAAATGCACAGATATATGATGGGGGACATCTGGCTGAATGAAACTATGTGTGAAAAGGATCTAGGACTCCAAGTAGACCACAAGTTGAAAATGAGTCAACAGTGCGATGCGGCAGAAGTTCAACCCCTCGAGGAAAAGAGATTCCACTTCAACATTAGGAGGAACTTCCTGATAGTAAGGGCAGTTCTACAGTGGAACACACTCCCTCTGAGTGTGGTGGAGTCTTCATCCTTGGAAGTCTTTAAGCAGAGGCTGGATGGCCATCTGTTGGGGATGCTTTGATGGAGAGTTCCTGCATGGTAGGCGCGTTGGACTGGATGGCCCTCAAGGTCTCTTCCAACTCTATGATTTTATGATTCTAAGAGTTCCTGCAAGGCAGGGGTTGAACTGCATCGCCCTTCAAATACATGAGTATTTTAGGCTGCGTCAATAGAAGTAGGCTGCATCAAAGGAAGTAATAGTGCTGCTCTATTCTGCTTTGGTGAGGCCCCACCTGGAATACTGTGTCCAGTTATGGGCCCCACAATTCAAAAAGGATGTGGAGAAACTGGAGTGGGTCCAAAGGAGGGCAACTAAGATGGTGAAGGGTCTGGAAACCCTGCCCTATGAGGAACGACTTAGGGAGCTGGGGATGTTTAGCCTGGAGAAGAGAAGGTTAAGAGGTGATATGATAGCCCTGTTCAAATATTTGAAGGGATGTCATATTGAGGAGGGAGCAAGCTTGTTTTCTGCTGCAGAGACTAGAACGTGGAACAATGGATGCAAGCAATATAGGATGGGGGACACCTGGCTGAACGAGACCACATATGAAAGGGATCTAGGAGTCCAAGTAGACCACAAATTGAACATGAGTCAACAGTGTGATGCAGCATCTAAAAAGGCCAATGCAATTTTAGGCCACATCAATAGAAGTATAGTGTCTATATCAAGGGAAGTAATAGTGCCATTCTATTCTGCTTTGGTCAGGCCCCACCTGGAATACTGTGTCCAGTTCTGGGCACCACAATTCAAAAAGGATGTGGAGAAACTGGAGCATGTCCAAAGGAGGGCAACTAAAATGGTGAAAGGTCTGGAAACTGTGCCCTATGGGGAACGACTTAGGGAGCTGGGCATGTTTAGCCTGGAAAAGAGAAGGTTGAGAGGTTATATGATAGCCCTGTTTAAATATCTGAAGGGATGTCTCATTGAGGAGGGAGCAAGCTTGTTTTCTGCTGCTCCAGAGAACAGGACCCGGAACAATGGATGCAAGCTCCAGGAAAAGAGATTCCACTTCAACATTAGGGGGAAGTTCCTGATAGTAAGGGCAGTTCTACAGTGGAACACACTCCCTTGGAGTGTGGTGGAGTCTTCATCCTTGGAGGTCTTTAAGCAGAGGCTGGATGGCCATCTGTTGGGGATGCTTTGATGGAGAGTTCCTGCATGGTAGGTGGGTTGGACTGGATGGCCCTCAAGGTCTCTTCCAACTCTATGATTCTATGATTCTAAGAGTTCCTGCATGGCAGGGGTTGAACTGCATTGCCCTTGTGGTCTCTTCCAACTCTATGATTCTTTGATTCTAAACATACAATACTTGTAACAGGTTCCCATTAAAACAGAAGAATGTTCTGCATAGAGAGGCATTATTCTGAGGGTTGCCACCATTTATTATTGCTAACTTATTTTCTGTTTGTTCGAGATCTAATACACTGATAGCTGTCCTGGAATGCCTACATCATCCATCTGCAAAACTGTCAGCAGGAAGCTGTGAGCTGTAACCTTCACAATTCATATTGTTTTATTGTGGAGGCCCATTTGATAACAACTGTGACAAGCTGTTTTCTGTGGAACTGAAATCAAAAGATGAAGCACCCAAATGCTGGTAAAAGAAATGCTATCTCTTCTTTCTGCTTGCCTGATGTGCCTGAATTGTGCTCAGGAAGCCTGAAGAATCACTTAAGTGAAATCAAGACTTGACACAGCAGGGTCACATTCAGTTTAAGGAAAAGCTTTTTATTATTTGAGTTTTAGCAAATCAACAACATTCCCATGTAGTCAGTGTCAAGAGGAGTATTGCGGGGGGGGGGGGGCAACAGCAATCACAAACTGCTCATTTGGAAATTTCTACAGCTCCAGATAACAAGTCTTGATTTTTTTTAAAAAATACTCTGAAAATTTGATTAATCAATACGTATCACAATTATCCATCAATTTTTAGAAACATGTTTAATACAACAAGGGGCATCCATAAAGTAGAATATTTAGAATCATAGAATCATAGTTTATACTGGAATCCTAAAGTTGTTTACTTAAAAATTAAGTTCTAGTACACATAGGACTATACCCTTATTTCTGGATTTATAAAAAGTATTGTATTTCATATTGCAAAATTAATTACTTAAATATCTAAACAATAATGTCCAAGCCCTGCTGACTGATGCATGTTTCTTTACATGCTGATCTTTCTTGACTACCCAGACATGGATAACAAAACAAAGGGCACAATTTTGCATCAGGAGACATAGGAGTTTATCACACAGGAGGAATTTCTCCCAATTTCGAATTGAGCCAATTCAAATTCACGTAAATTCGCTAGTTTAGCGAATTTACGTAAAATCTACTTGCATTCAGAATACATTCAGAATAACTTTCTATTTCCCAAAAATGACCCCCCATTGCCCAAAATTGTGTGAAATACTCTTATATGGATCAACGTAAAATCTATGATTGCGTTCGGAATGGCTTCCCTTTTGCCCGAAATTGTGTGAGATACACTCATACGCAATTATGTGAAACCCCATGATTGCGTTTGGATTGCCATTGCATTATACCCCCAAATTCTGTCATATGATAAACTCCAAAGCAGCAATAGTCTGCCATCGAACACCCTTCTCAATCCACATTCTCTCAGTTGCAGCTCAGCAAACACACCCAGTTCCTGTTCAGTGGAGAGCAAAGAGAACAGCAGACAAATGCCCAGCTGCCTTCCTGCAGTTGAAAACACAGTGACAGACAAGTGCAGGAACATCTAGGGGTTGTGACGATGATGCCAATGTTCTGCCCCTAGCTATAGAAAACTAGCTGAATGATTGTCTGCTGCTTCACCACCACCCCTCACCAACTGGGAAATTGCTACGTTCAGGGGGTTCAGCTGGGATAATGTGGGCTTGGGGGCAGATTCTGGGCACTGGGAGGTCAGCAGAGAATTCTGAGTTCAACAGTGTCCAAAATATTGAGTTGTGATTGTGTAGTTCTGATTCATGTCATTGCAATTTACCAACAGAATGCCAGCCAAGGTTATGATCTAATGGCATGATGATGAATACATTAGAATGATGTTATCCCAGCAGTTGTTTACACAACATCTACTTTGCATAGAAGATTAATGTCAACAGGTGCAATTCTGACAAACATCTATGTCTGTATAAGAACACATGCAATGGATTCATACGCATCTAACTACTGGTCCAGTCTCAAGATCCATTGGATTTCTACATACACGTGAAACATTTGCAAAGGGATGCAAAGTTTAAGGTTTAACCTATATAAAATGAGGATATAAATGCCTTGGGGCTGTTTATTTAAGATTTATGCAAACATTACAGCCTGAGCCAATGTGTAGTGAAGATGATTCTTCTCCTTCTCTGAATAAACAAGAGTTAATCCAAACTTATCTAATGATTGCAATACACTATGATGAACACTAATGGCATGCAGAAGTATAAATGTGATAGAAATTACTGATTTTCTTCAGTTAACCTTTCAGAAACTGTTACCAATGACTATAACTTTGGAGGCTTTTTTTTCCTTGCCGGCTTTCAAACACCATTGAAATGGCAAAACAGTATGACTGATTCAGAGCTGCCTGACTAAAGATGAAATGTCATTGATCTTAGTGCAGTTATTATTCATCGGCTTTGGTGACAGCAAATTGTGAGTTAAAGCTCTCAGTAAATGTAGAATTTTGCTTATCTCATCCTTTAAGTCCCCCTCATATTTCTTGTCTTGCCATCTTATTTTAACCTTCAGTTTTGTCCTCTGTTCTTTTGCTAATTCACATCTTGGTGATCTGCTGCTCAGACACACTTTGGAGCCTTATGTTTTTTTCTAATTAGTCTCCTTCCTAAACTTCTATACATATATCTGACAATTTTTCTTCAACATCAGGCATTTTGAGTTATAAATATCCTGCAGAGAAAACACAAATATGTTTATAGGATGTCAGATAGCATCTTACCTAAGCCATAAATATAAAACATGAGCGGACATTTCTAAGAAAATGCTGCCAAGGAATTTGCAGCCAAAATTTACTCCCCCTGAGACATCACAAAAGCAGGAAAAAAGTTTCCACTCATACCTGTCATACATTTCAGCTATGTGAAAAGCAGAAACGGAGCCTATGGGAGTTATTAGGATTTGAGTCACTCAGTTTTCATATTAATTTGATATAGAGAATGCTCAATGGGCAAGGAAAGGGCAGGTAAATGAGCTTTGGACAATTGTCACCTTTCACTTGAGCAACACCCTAATTTATGCCATTTCTTTCTTGCATATAACATTCTGTGCCCTTGTGAGCCCATGGTATGGTACGTTGCCTGTGTCCTTTTCATATGTTTTATTTGTTTCTGGAAATAGTTTTGGTTCAGCACTGCTTGGTTGGTTTAGCTGGAAATGAGTTTCACTGATATGAGCTAGAAAGACTCTTGTGCAAAATCACCCCAATCAAAAATTGATTGGGTCACCTTTCACAAACTACTGTTCTCTTAGCCTCATTTCTAGCTGTACTAGGGGAAAAATATAAAAATGAACAGGTGACAATGCCTGTCCACCTGTTTCTATATATTTATATGTAAGTATATTTGTATGTAAGTATTTTGTTGTGTGTACATGTTGCACAAGAGACATGGGACTGCAGCCAAACCCATCCCATCACCAATTACTCCTTCTCTTTTGTTTTGTTCTGTTTTGAAGGGTATTTCCATGTCACTGATGAGTGGAAGTGGGAACATGGTCAATATAATATCTTTATAGCATAAGGTACATTTTAGAACACAAGAGTAAATTAATGAGCTAGTGGAGGGGCAAACTCTCTTCCCAGAGTTTGATATGCCTTTATATAATAAACCACTCATGTTCATGGTGAGAGCTCAGTTAAAATCTGTCACACTGCAGAATTAAAGCATTTTGACACCACTTTAACTATCATGGCTCCATCCAATGGAATTCTGGGACCTGTAGTTTGTTGTGGCAGCAGAGATCAGAGAAGGCTAAATATCTTACAGAACTACAAATCCCAGAATTCCATAGCACTGAACCATGGCAGCTGAAGTGGTGTCAAACTGTATTAATTCTTCAGTGTAGATGAAGCCCCCAAAAGTGGTTTGGTTTCCATTCAACTCTAATGTGTCAGTTTCTACATCTTGCCTACCAAAGGTACTTCTCCAGCATTTTCTGGAACTTATCATCAATGACACCCATTTTTTGCATGCCATTTCTTGCCTCCAAACCATCTGCTTCCATCCCTTTAAGCCTGCTAGCCTGATTCTCATTTTCACACTGTTCAAGGATGGCTACTATCTATTTAAACTTTTCTTTCTCTGCCCCAAATGCTGGCAAATGTCACATCCAAGCCCCATACTCTTCTGATTCCTTGAACCCTGCTAATTTAAAAGGAACAAGGAAAGTATGGGCTAAAAAGGAACAAGTATTAACTTGTGTTACCCTTGTCTAATAAATGCTGGGATACTGGCTCTGAACGGTGGGAGTCTGTGGCTCCAATATGAATAGGGCAATACATTTTTAACCTGAACTTTAAAGTAGGTATCCAAAGTGCTGAACCTGTACTGGATGCTGGAACTACCAGCCTCCATTGGACCTGGCAATCTTCAGTAATTTTTCTGGAGTGTAATATAACTGCCTCAAATTTGGAATATATCTGACTGACTCCAATTGGGTCTGGAATGACCCCTTCCTTGCTGCCTTTCTATTGAAAGGCAAATTGTTGTTGCTGTTGTTGTTGTTGTTGTTGTTGTTGTTGTTACTATTACTATTATTCTGAAAGGTAAAGAAAAAGCTTTAAAGTTGCTGTATTACTTTTATTGCATTGTTTTTAACTGCTTTTTCCCTTTTGATGTATGATTTCAATTGTTTTGATATTGCAAATAGTTTAATTCTGTGTTACAGTTCACCTCATGTTTTTACCTATATTTTGTAAGCCAGTCCCAATTTTAAAGAAAAGGTGAGGAGGAGGAGGAGGAGGAGGAGGAGGAGGAGGAGGAGGAGGTGATGGTGATGATGATGACTGGAAAGCTCCTTGGACCCTTTGTTTGACAGCCTTTCCTAGTACTTTATAAAGGGGAGAGAAGGTCTTGGCAAAATGTTGATGTCATTTTAATTAACCCCAGTGCTAGTTATAATGTGTAGTTCCATTTTAGAAACCATGTATTTAAAATACCAGAATATGTGAAATGTCCAACAGAAAGGCTTAAGAGTGTCATCCAGTGTCAAATAAGCAGCCTTTTTCTTGAACTATGGCATTGTCCATTCTTTTTCTCATCCCAGGGTCTGCTACAGATTTGCCCCAAATCTTCCAGAGCAGACATGGGAGAAAGAATTGCAGTGGGAGGAATAGATTCCTTTTGTCATTGTATTAACAGGCAGACATATTGACACAGAAGTTTTAAAAGGAGTCAGTTTTACTTATTTTTGAGTAGTCCTTTCTTACCTTCAGCCTCAGGAATCAGCTTAAACCATCAAATTACACTGCATCTTCAGTTTTTCTATCAGTTCTGCCCCTCAACACACAATCATCTATCACTTATGTACACTTAATGCTATTTATTTGATTGAACTTTTTTCGTGGTGACACAATGCAGAAGACGTATGAGGGCTGTGTCTCGTGTGTGTGTGTGTGTGTGTGTGTGTGTGTTTTTACAGGTATAGAATACTAGTGACATGGAATAGAGTGTAAAATTGCTGGTGATAGAAGAGATGCTTCAATTTTACAAATAAGCATGCCATTCTGCATGGTGGTAAAAGATTGTTTGTTTTGTTATTTTAGGGGAGAAGTGCTTTCTGTCTTTCTGACATGCGGAGCCATTGTATACCTTGTTGTTGGTGTTGTGTTTTACTTAAAATTCATATGGCAAGTGAATTAAATAGCTCGCTGCTAGCCATTGAGCAGCTCTGTAAACTATAGATGCTTTTGAGAGGTTGTATGGAGATGAAATTACAGTTGCATTGTTTCATTCCTAGCATCATTTATTACTCTGGAAAACACAGAAAGGTGGGTGTCATATTGTGGCAGAGATTGTAATTTTATCTAAAATAAGCTCATTCATTGAGACAGATTCTTTATTAACAAGTCAGAAGGCAAATGATTAAACAGCTTTCTCTCTCTTGGAATACCAAATAGAAATCAATGTACATTATACAACACTGGTAGCTGAGATTGCAAAAGACTTAAGGATGACATAAAGCAGGCAATTTATGGGAATAGCACCCCCACCCCACCCCAGGATTTCAGCTTTAGGATAAAGTGCAATGTGCTCGTAGAATTCATCCTCCTTCTGGCATGCTTCAGTATTACTCTGCACAAACAAATGACAAGCTGATTATATATATGATACTAACTTGCTGTACTGAAGAATCTATCTTCTGCTAAGCATGCAGCTCAAAGAGTTGGGAGGAGATCCTTACAGGAGGTAATAGAAGATGTCCTCCTTTCCTGCTGAGTAGGGTTGGCAGATTATTATAGTGTGCATGACCACAATTTGAAAAGGAGTAGGGCTGCTGTGTCCATTTATGAGAGATTCATATGGTTCTCCTATTAGAAATAATGGCAGAGCATACTGTGTTGTGTTGAAGGACAGCTAATGGTGAAGGCAAAGGAAAGATTTCTGCTATGACCTCTTGTATGGAAAAGAAGGGAAGAATTATACTGCTATTATTATTATTATTATTATTATTGGCTGAGATCCTATATCATCAGCTTAGTTATAATAGAATAACCAAATATTATCTCCTGGCCTGACCTTCCAAACCTACCATTGGCCTGACCTCCCAAACCTACCTTAACAGGAAGCAGCCTCTCCCAGAGATGGAGGTCTGTTCTGCTGGTGACTGGGGTGCAGCAGGATGGTGTTTCCAGCTCCCTCCTGCCATTGATCTGTAGTGCAATGAGGAATGGCAACAAGAAGAGCTCGGGTGCTACAATAAACTGCATTTTCCAGGATTCCCTAGCACTGAGACAGAGAATCTGGATTATTTCTGCAGTGTGTTTTGGGGCCCATTCCCATTTGCAGAAAAACCCGCATTGGAACCAGGCTATGCTCCACTTATGAAAGCGATTCCAAAAGGCCCCTCATTCACACTATGAAAAGGGACTTTGTTTGGAACCGCTTTCTTAGCTGGGAATGCTTGTCGTTCCCACTGGAGCTGCCATGTAAGGTGACAGCCCTTAATGCCCCATCCCCTTCCCACAGGGTTTTTTTTTATGGGGGGGGGGAAATTAATCTTGTGCATTTGTGATCTTGTGCATTTGCAATCTTGTGCATTTGCAATCTTGTGCATTTGTGATCCTGTGCATTTGCAATCAGTATAATGAAGAAAAAGAAAAACAAACACACACACTTGCTCCTAGAGCTTCCTTCCCCTTTCCTTCCTTTTTTTCTCTTTTTCTTCATTATACTGATCACAAATGCACAAGATCACAAATGCACAAGATTGATTTTGCGATCAATACCCCCCTCCAAAACAACAACAACAACAACACGATTCTGACCAGTGTTCCCACTTACTGGAAACGCTTCAGAATTGTGTTTTCCAAAAAAGACCACTTTAAAACTAGTGTCAGGAAAGCCAGGGCTATTTGCTTTTAACCCGGTCCTTTCCACCACTAAATCGATCCGATGAGGATCGGAAGTTGATTCGAGTGTGAACGAGGATCATATAGCCCACGTCACACTTTGAATCAAAATGTAGTGGGAATGGGGCCTTGGACTCTTGACACTAATAATAATAATAATATGATTTATTTCTATACCGCCCTTCCATAGATCAGGGCGGTGTACAGCATGTAAAAACAATAACAATAAAAACAATAAGACATAAAAACCATTAAAAACAAGCCAGATACGATAAAACAGTAAAACAGTAAAATCACAATTCTCAATACAAGTGCTAGTGCATATAGGCAGCAAAACAGTGGGCGGCATTACAACAGGCTAATAAATAAAAAGTCCATTCAGTTTTAACTGCCATGGTTCAAAGCTATGGAATTGTGGGAACTGTAGTTTGAAGAGTGCTCTGACAGAAAAGGTGAAATATCTCAAAAAGTACAACTCCCAGAATTCCATAGCATTGAACCATGGCAGTTAAAGTGGTGTCACACTGCATTATTTGTGTTGTGCAGATGCAACCCAACTAACAAACAGCATCTATCAGGTATTAATTTTCAATTCTTAATAAAGAATCTATCTCATTGAATACATTTATTACTGGTGAACAACAGACAGATGTTAAATGCAAAGCAAAGCAAATCACAGAAACAGAAACATGTGGAAAAATCACTTCTAATGCAGGAGACAACATTGACTGTTTTACTATTGTGTTCTTATCACAGTTCCCCCCCCCCCCAAAAAAAGAAATTAATTGCAGAAAGATATGTTTCCTATCATCTGCTACAGAGCTATCATATCACCTCTTAACATCCCCTTTTCCCATCTAAACATATCCAGCTCCCTAAGTTGCTCTTTCCAGACCTTTCACCATTTTGGCTACCCTTTTTGTGCACGTGCTCAGGCTTGTCAATGGGTGCTCTATGGTCACTGGACAGGACATACTAGTTAGCAGAGTCTGGTGATCAGCTGTTAAAAAGTGGAGCAGAAAGCTAAGTATATCCAAGGCACACTTCAAGCTGGTACAGTTCCCTGTGGAGTATGAGGATACAGACCATAGCTAGGACCATAGAGCTACTCAGTGCAACCATCTCACCAGGGAATGCGGATATTGGCATTGAAAATGTCAGTCTTGTGGACTCATACACATTTCCTCCATTACTGTTTGTCCAAACCTCTGCTGGGTAAGAGGAGACTGAGACTGAGTACTAACAAGAGATGCAGTACTCTCTTTGTTTTTTAACATATTATCTTGCTCCTGTTTCCTGGCAGCTGAGATGCTTCTGCTTCTGTTTTGAAAAAGACCATGTTCTGCACCCTTTTACAGTGTCAGAGCCCTGGGAATATACCCTACTCTCCTTCCTGCAATGAAGTCTGATAGGATCCTTGGATTTGCTCCCACCTCAAGATGGTTCTCAGACAACACTTTGTCTGTTCTGTGGTGACTCAGACTACCTGCCTCTCCTCTCAGAATTTTTTTTTAAATAAGAATTTTATTTTGTAATCACTTGCAAATGAAGTGAAGGGATGGGGACTTTCAGTTGACAGTTCAATGGTCAGGATTTGCATATTTTGTGAAAGCAAAGCTACCATTCATACTGGGTTTTACCAGAAGCTGTTTCCTTTGTTAGGGTGATGTCCTCCCACATCTTTGCCCACAAATTTGCTTTCAAAAACAAATGAGAATAAAAGGAGAGAGCATTTTGTGTGTAGGTGGTGATGGATACCTTCAGACCTTCTCCCCTTTCTCATCATGTTCTCCCATTCAAATTCTCACAGAAGAGCAGAAGGGGGTGGGGTGGGGTGAAGTGGCAAATGGCAATGCTCTTCTGCCATGTTCCACAGGGAAGGTTTCAAAGAATTCAAATTAGGAATAAATGTGGGAGGTGTCTAAAGAAACCAGAGTGGATGTTCAAATAACTTTCAGATAAGGTGAGGTTCAAAAGGGACATGTATAAGAAAAGGAAGGATCCATGCCCTCTTTACCCTATGCTCCCCTGTTGGACTGTCTGGTTTGTGTATGTTGTAATTACATTCATTGCATTATTGGTGATCATGGTGTTGCTTTGCCACAGTCCCGTATTAGCAATGAGCTGTTTATATGCTGCTGCAATGATGCACATTTTCCCCCTTGAGTCAAAATATCAGAGCTTCTTTTTGCTCCAGTTTTTAACTCCAGAGCACTTCGTCCTTTCACTTTCCACCTGGTTTCTCCTCATGCATCATCTAAACACCTCACCTTCAAAATGATTAGCTAGATTACTGCACTACAGTGCTGCTATTCCACTTTAACTGCTCTGGCTGCCTCCTGTTGCATTCTTCATCCTTTTAGTCACCCTTTTTGGACATGCATATTTAAGGATGTTTTGATGGTAGTGCTTGCGGACAGTAATTTTTCCTCTCTCCACTAGTTGATAAAAATAATTATAATCCTTCCTGCCAGTGTTAATCCCCACATCCTACTTTAAAAACTTTTCTGAAAATTCTGTTTGGTTTGTGCAATTTCCATCAGCACTCAAGTGTAGCTGTAGTAGACACAATAGTGACAGAGAGTGTCCTGTGGATCTCCTTGCACCCACCAAAGCATTGTATTATGTTTGTTTGTGCTCCTTGAATGACCCTCTCCTTACCTGGATGACACTAATAGTGGTGTTTATTTTGAATAATATCTGGTGCTTATTACAATAACCTGGGATGGATTTGATTTTATATCAATGTTTCTTTGTAAAGCCCTGTCAGCTCTTAGCAACATGATGAAAATTAAGACTAGAGACATTTAAAAAAAAAAAAGATCAGGATGTGCTCTTTGCAATGCTTTGTACAAATTCTGTAAAACTAGAGTAGAGTAATTGTGTCAATTCTTGGATGGCAAGTCAATAATTATGTAAAGGAGCCCTGGTGGCGCAGTGGTTAAATGCCTGTACTGCAGCCACTCACTTAAAACCATAAGGTTGCAAGTTCAATACCAGCAAAAGGGCTCAAGCTCGACTCAGGCTTGCATCCTTCCAAGGTCTCTAAAATGAGTACCCAGATTGTTGGGGGCAAGTAGCTTACAGTTGTAAACCGCTTAGACACTCCTTAGGCAGTATGAAGCAGTATATAAATGAAGCTGTTTGTTTGTTTGTTTGTTTGTTTGTTAAAGTTAATTCATTTAGTAGGTCTACTCTGGTTGGAACTACCAACAGAATTCAGGTTACATGTTTCTTGTAAGTGAGGCAATAGAAAAAAAGAAGCATGATAGACCTTATATTATCAATGCTAGAAGTTAATTTTGGGTGATATATTATGTAGAAAGTCAATAAGAGAGAAACTAGGTAGTATGTAATATCTCTCCGCATTCAAGGTTAGTCCTGTTTTTGAGGGCATCCAGTTTTATGATATTTATTTATTTATTTATTGGGGCGGGGGGACACACTCAAAAACCCATATGTACTCATGTTGGTCTATTTGGTGGCAGCATAGCCCCAGAAATAAGGTTGCCAGGTGAAATGTTGTGTAGAAGAGGGAATTTCACTAGCAGCACCTGCTGAAATTCTCTCTACTAGACATCCATTAAAAGGATAGGAGCCCTGCCACTTATTTCACTTGGCAAACCTAGCCAGATACCACAGAAATATAATGCATGTATTATCTTCTTACAGAGTCTACCTTGGTTAAATGCCTGTACTGCACCATATGGTTTGTACTCACAAACCACAAGGTCCTGAATTCAATATCAGCCAGGTATGTGGGGTCGACTCAGCCTGGCATCCTTCTGAGGTTGCCAAAATGAGTACCCAGCTTTGTTGGGGGCAATTAGATTACACATTGTAAAATGCTTAGGGAGTCTGAAGATGCCAGCCACAGATGCTGGTGAAACATCAGAAAGGAACTCTTCTAGAACATGGCCACATAACCCAAAAGCCCCACAAAAAAAAAAAAAAAAACTATGCTTAGGGAGTGCTTAAGTGCACTGATAAATGGTATAGAAATGTAATTTCTATTGCTGTGTTTTAGAAAACCCAAATGAATTTCTGAAGAAGCAGAAGAGGGGCTTAATACACAAATATATACAATGAGCAGTTCTGTGCAGTTTACTAAATATGTCTCATAGCTCATCTTTTTTTCTTAGTAAGGCAATTAGTCATCATTTAAAGTTAATTGCTGATCCTGACTGTAGCAGTCTCAGGGCATTATGTGTGTGTAAAGAAAGGTCACAAAATGATTGCCTATTATGAACAGGAGAAAAAAATTGATTTGCCTTTAGACAAGAAGAATGTTCTAGGCAGATTTTAAATCTTTGCCTTCTTAACTGGAACTTTGGTTAACTATTTTTCCCAAGAAGGCAATGATGTTTTCTCTGTTATTGCAACATCCACCCATCTTACCACTAAGGTCCACTGCTCCCTGACATAGGCCTTTCTTTTATTGCAATATACAGATAACTCTGATGCTGGGAAAATTCCCCTCAGCATTAGCCATCTGTTCACACTGCATCTAGTTTTTAACACTTCCTCATATTATTTGCACCATGAGCAAAGCATGCTGTGAAATAAAGTAGAAATGGATCTATATGTCTGTTGCTTTTGTGCATCTCACAGTTACTTTCTGAGCTTCATTAAATGAGATGGCCTTGAACTTGATTACCTTTATCACTTAAGCACTTTGATCAGTGAATGATGAATTCATGCTTTATTAAGTCTGAATATATTGTTGATAGAAGATAACTGAGAAAGTGCAAATTATATTCTCTGTTGCTATTGTTCTACCTTTGATGACTGTTGCATGCCGGCTCACATTGCCAGCTTCCTATAGTGGTGAGAAATTCCAGGGCAGCTCCCTATAGCATCCATTTCTTTTGACACAAGGGAGAACTGGAGACTGAGGGGCAGCTGTTTTATTTTTTTAAATAGTATCCATTTCCTTTGACATAAGAGAATACTGGAGACTGGGGACAACTGTTGTAGTATCTGTTTTCTTTGAAATATTGACCAGAATTCTCTTGGTGCACTGCACTAGTAGTTGCACTTTTTTCTGGATGAAGTAAGACAAACAAAATCTTTCCACACCTACTAGCTAATTTCTATATTGCCTTCTTTCCTTTCTTGTCATTCCACCCATGACCTTTTCTCTCCTGCTGCTGCCACCTATGCTAAAGTAGTTACATTGTGGTAGTGCTCTAACCATAATTATGTTTATTGAATTTAGCCAGATGGTGAGCTAGTAGGGATGTGGCAGTTTTCTTTAACCTACTTCCATTGTGACTGACTATTATTATTATTATCCCACCTTTCTCCCACTATAGGGACACAAGGCAGTGAACAACAAATATAAAACAATGCACTTTAAAAACAATACAATATTAAAATATATAAACATAAAATTTTAAAAACAATTAGACAATCATAAGAGTTAAAAAGTTATAAATTAAAATATAACATGTTAAAAATACAAACCATTAAAAGTTGTATAGAACAGCATTTTAAAAAATGTCCTTAGCAGCTTAAAAAGGCCTGACTGAGCAAAAATGTCTTTACCTGGCATCGGAAGGAATGCCTAATGTGTAACAGAAGTGTCCAATGAGTATCAGAAGTTTCCGATGTACACCAGAAGTATTTGATGCACCTCAGAATTGCCTGGTGTTCATTAGGAGTGCCCAGTGTGCATCAGAGACACTCAGTGCACATCAGAATACTCTTGTCAGTGCCCAGAAGTACATCCTCACAATTCATAACGGGAGTTTCATTGCATTTCTGCAAAGCAGATTCATATAGTTATGAAACAGAGACCATGATGTAGAATATTGGCCAACTTTTATAAGCTCTGTAAATCATCAATAAGAAATGTGATTGTACGCCAACCCATCCTACAGAGACAGCAGATTTTAGAGAAACATACTGTATATAGGCAGTTCCATTTGCAAAGTACTTGAGTTCAAGTGCTTAGATTCAAGATCAGTTCAAGTAACTGGGATAAGACACCAGTAGCTTAACCCTTTTGTGAATCAGGCTGTGAGTATTGGATAAAATGACAGGAAATACATTGAGGTCAAACTGTGCCCAGCATGAGTTCATTCACAACCTTACTCACTTCCATTTTCTCTTAGCAAGATTTTCACTCTCAAATCCCATAGAAAAATTAGGGTGTTAAGGACACAGTGGGAGTCACAGAAGCTGTCTGCTTCCCTGTCTGTCTGTGCATTTGCCAGTAAATTGTTCAGGGCATCCTGCACAGTACACAATAATGTCTTATCCGACATATATTTCATGACATAAATGCTATTTGAAACTGTTCGATAACTGCTAGTCTGCAGGTTGCTAAAGAAATAACATTTACTGAAAAGAAAGAAAAGAGAGGGGAAAAAAAGAAATCCTTGCTGCAATACAGCCTGAAAAGGGAAGAATGATATTCAAACTGCAGAAGGCAGCTCATTTACAATATCAACCCAGGCTGCACATTTAAACTCATTGGAATTTCTTGTGCTATATGTCTCAGGTTTTTTTTTAAACAGATAACCACACTAACAACAACATCCTCATAGGCTTCTGTGTGCAGTGCATTGGCAAGCAGCAGATTAAAAACGTAAATGTTGTCCTTCATGCCACACCCTAGAATTGGATTGTTGCTTTAGTTAACATCTTGCCTCCATTTGAAAGTGACAATCATTAAAGTAGCATGATCTTTCTGCTGCTTTTTGCTCCCTATGTGGCTAAAAATGATTGGGAAACCACCAAGGAGAGTAATATTGCTGCACTAGTAGGAAACGACATTCAAGTAGAACTCAAGACCACTGAAACCAGCTGAATGCTTCAAATAGAAAAGCACATACTGTAATACTGCTTTGTCAATGTGTGAGGGAAAAGATTTCATAACCTGCTTCCCATCAGCACAGACACCCAAATTGCAAGGAGAATGTTCTCTCTTATTAACAAAACTGAAGTTAATTCTTGCAACCCTAAACTAAAAAACCTACCCCCCCCTTTTTTCCCCGGCAACTAACACAATATATATGATCAACATATTCAAAATTAACTTGGTGCAGGCTTGTTAGGATAATGTGCATGGAACTTATGCACCAACATGGGAGCTTTGGCATCTATCTACTCCTGGTCCCCCTAATCAGCAAAGTTTCCTTTATACAGAATACTATAATTTGCCCCTGTGAACTATAGAGTTCAGAATCCATGATACTTCAAAGTGTTGGTCCGCATCTATCAAGATGGGTGATGGTGGCAGACATTTTTGGCACCAGTGGTCAGATTCTAAGCCAGTTTGAGCAGATTGGAATGGAACATAGGATGAAGGTGTTTGCAAATTTTATGCAAAACCAGTCCAGCAGTCACTTCATTTGCAATTCTTTTAACAAAAATGGTCCCACATGCTTGAGTGCCAGCTTTTTAAAGGCCTGTGGATTTTCAAAATCTTTGTAGAGAAATGCATTGTCTGACTCATTTTAAAATCTCATTTAAAATCCTGTTTGGCAAATCCAAATAGGTTTTGTAATTTTATTAGGGGAATAATCACAACACACATACACAACACATACACTCACATGCACATATAAGAGCTAGGAGGCAAAGTTGGGAGAAGTGGAATAGTATAATAATAATAATAATAATAATAATAATAATAATAATAAATATTTATTTGTATGTCCCGCCTTTCCTTCAGATCAAGGTGGGATTACAGCAATAAACTATACATAATACAGTCAGAAAATAATAAAGTCAGCAAATAATAAAGACAAAAACCTAATGCATCGTCATATATATACCTACAATATCACCAATATTCACAATATCATCTATGCATAATATCAATACAAACCTGTACAATACAATATCAACAAGCAGTTTACAATATAAACATAATCATTTACAATTACAATACTATTACAACAAGCATAGGTTAATCAGCTCCCACCGGCACTCCACCCTCCCAAAGTCAAAAAGGTGTTCCGGCGCTGGCATTGTTGGACAACAAGGGATGCCACTCCCACCGGCTCCCCAAGAGTCCTCCTCCACAAGCAGGGTCGGGCAGGTCTTCCGGCTGGCGCGGGCACTCAGCTGAGGAGCCAAGGGCCAGCAATGAGGGACGCCACTCCCATCGGCTCCCCAAGAGTCCTCCTCCACAAGCAGGGTCGGGCAGGTCTTCCGGCTGGTGCAGGCACTCAGCTGAGGAGCCAAGGGCCAGCAATGAGGGACGCCACTCCCATTGGCTCCCTAAGAGTCCTCCTCCACAAGCAGGGTCGGGCAGGTCTTCCAGCTGGTGCAGGCACTCAGCTGAGGATCTGGGGGCCAGCAATGAGGGACGCCGCTCCCACCGGCTCCCTAAGAGTCCTCCTCCGCGGGCGGGGTTGGGCAGGTCTTCCAGATGGTGCAGGCGCTCAGCTGAGGAGCCGGGGGCCAGCAATGAGGGACGCCGCTCCAACTGGCTCCTCAGGGCCTTGCTAACAGAGATACATTACCAACCATGGATCTTGATTCCAATTGATGGGGGTCCAGAATGGAGAAAACTCAATAGCCGCTATGGCCGGTGTGTCTGAGTTAGCTGTCACAATGAGTATTCTAGTCTAGCCAAACTGACAGAGTGCTTGCCTGCTTGCAAACTAGATTGAAGCAGGGCTGTTTTACTAGCTGCATATATACCCAGAATATTGTCTTGGGGGGGAGGTAGAAACCAAGGCTTGATAGGATTAGAAGCCACACTAAATGGTTTTCCAGGTGAAATGAATAGTCCGAGACAGAAGTGAATAGTTGGATTATTGGTGAAAATGCTCTGGACAAAAGGATTAATATTCCTGGCTGGAGTGTCATTGTCCCAGGTTGTCCCAAACGATCACCTTCTTTGGCCAGGATCCCCTTACCTCTTTCTATTGCCATAGGGCTGAAGCTGGGGACTCAGTAAATCCCATCAGGGTGGGTGCCCTCTAACTCCCATGCTAGCACAAACCAGTTTGAAGTGGTTAGGCATCCAGCTGGGTCATTGCTAGGTCACCTCTCCAGCTTCCCTTTTAATATTAATTTGAAATGACATATGAGGGGCAAGTAGAGGCCTGGTCTTGGGGTAACAGCTGTGTCCATTCTACTAAAGCCACCAGGTCAGACTTGTTGATCTTAAGGCTTGCCAGCTAACTGAGCTCTCACCCATACACCACTTCAAAGTGCAAGTGTCCAGTACTCTGATGCACAGAATTGTTATGAGCCCTTTTCATTAATGGGAACAAACCAAACCAATTGACCTGTTGAAAATTTATGTAGCAATCTAGGTACTCTTCTATCACTTGGTTCACTCAGTTTGTCCATATGTCTGCAAATGATGAGCCATACCCATAACCTGCTGAAACGTCAACAGTTTCAAGAAAGTTTTCTAAAACTGTGAAGAAAATTGTCTGCCTCAATCCAAGATTACCTTACTGGTCACTTCATGTTGTATAGGTGTGGCACATACAACGTAACCAACTCCTGGGTGGTAAGTATAGTTTTAAATACTACGAAATGGGCTTGTTTAGAAAACAAATCAGTTACTGCCCAAAGTACAGTTTCCTCCTTACTCACAGGAAAGTCCACTATAAAGTAAGCAAGCACTGGTAAGTGGCAGTGTGAAAATCTTCTTAGTCCCTCTGGCATATACACTTTGTGTCTTTTACACAATACACTATTTTTTAAAAATCAGTTCAGCCTCATGTTGTTTTACTCATCCACCATGCCCCATGCTTCTTTTATGCTTTGCTGCATGGAGTTCTCGAATAATGCAAGTGTTTTGGCCTGTTTTGCCAGACTAAGAGTCACTACCACCAGCCCCAGGCGCTTGGAAGGGAGAAGTGTCTACAGTCTCCTCTCCTCTCACTGACTTTCATGTTAAGGTAACCCAGACAAAGCACTTGCTGACACAGTGTTCTCCCATGCAAGTACTTCAATTGAATTTTCCCCATCAAACATGTTTGTGGCTTATCTTTCTGGGTGTTTACAATGCTTCCAAGTTTCTGTGGTCAGTCCACTACTCAAAAGGACAAGTAGCCCCTTCTAATGGATGCCATCATGTTTCTAACACCTGTGTGATGGCTATGACTTCTTTTTCCCAGGCTGTCCAATACAGTTCAGGTCCTGAGAATGTTTTTGACAGGTAAACACATGCTCTTAATGACCCTTGATCATCCTTTTGAGCAAGACTACTCCCAGTGCAGTATCACTAGCCTCAACCTGCACCACCAGAGGCTGAATGGGATTAGATAGTAGAGGTTAAGAACTGGCTTGGAACAAAACAAAGGGGTTATTAACATGTTTTGTTTTGCAACATGACTATTCAAATTATCTCACTCCTGCATTATCAATTTGTTATTCACACTTTTTTATCAGAACTGCATCTATGTGCATCTGTGTGAGTTACCAAACCCCAAAGAGCTCTACAGTTGCCTCTACATCTTCAGAGAATCCCAATCCAATACCACTTTGACTTTTCAAGGATGCCTTTCTATGCCACTTATAGAAATCTATTCAAAGTATTTTCATTTGTCCATGTGGAATTTAAATTTAGACATTTTACATTCAATTGGTTGTCCAAAAACCTTCAGGTCTTGAGAATAAATCTAATGACATTATTATTATTAACCTTTGTTTATATAGTGCTGTAAATTTACACAGCACTGTACATACAATCATTTAATTAGACGGTTTCCTGCCTTCATGCTTACAATCTTTAAAAAAAAAAATGACACAAAAGGAGAAGGGAATGGTAGTGGGGAAAGGGATCAGGTCCAGCAGTTCTTCTCTCCCTCTGAGGCCTGGACCAAGGCAGATGGACTGCAAGGAGGGCGAGTCTTAATTGAGGCCAGGCCTGATGGCGTTGGGCTTGTGAGAGGATGGAGGATGCTGCTTTCTCAGACTTCCTCATGGTGCTGCTTCTCAGACTTCCTCATGGTGGGCTGAAGAAGGAGGAGGGCTTTACTCACAGGCAGGGCACAATGGAGGATGCTGCCTTCTCACACTTCCAGGTAAACCACCACTACACTTGTACAAAAGTTGATTAAGTACTTCATTAACCAGGTGCATACATATTCCTGGTACCACCACCACCCAGCCCAAACAGCATTGACTAATATTCAAATAGCCTGAGAGGAGAAGTAAAGACAGTTTTAAATGCATCCCTATCTCTGATTCTTAAGTAGAAGTAAGTGTCTCATAAATCCAGCTCAGTGAGCATTTCCCCTGTTGCCAAACTCACCAATAGATCTTTCATAAGGAGAATGGGGCACATGTTTGAGAGAAAAATAGCATTTAAACCCCAGAAGTCCATGGCTAGCCTCAAAGTCCTGTCCTTCTCTGGGAAAAAATACAGGGCCTCCCAGAGGTGATGTTGTAGGGTGTATGAAACCCCATGTCAAGTTCATCTCAATGAACTCTTGTAACATTACTAGTTCTTTAGAAGTCACTGATTACAGTTTAGATTTAGGCAACTTTTCCATCCAGTTGAAGTTCATTTTTACAGTCCAGTTTGCAGTCAGTGGGGTTGTGTATCACTTTCCATCTCAGTAAACATCTCCTCCAAGTCCACATAATCTCCAGGGATGGGCAACTGCTCTCTTTCCAGGACTCTCTCCCAGTATCACCATCTCCACTTTCAGCAGCACAGTGTCAGTCACTATCTGTCATGTTGGAGTATTGAAGTTAGCACATTTGTGTGCTGAGTAAT